>OZ024876.1:44379869-45736602 GCA_964017185.1 Rugalucina vietnamica
AAATATAATGTCATTACTTCTATTCAAGGAAAGTTAACATCAACATACTAGAAAATTAATAAGATCTTCAGCAGTTCAAACTATTCAATCAACATTTTCCTAAAATATGATTTTTTTTTTCTTTTTGTCCTTTGGCAGCCATCTTGAATACCATTCTGATTTAAATATGCAACTGAAACAATACAGATAGGTAAGATTTTTCTGAAAGTAGAATGTTCCTATTCATTAGAACAGATTAAGAGATTCCCATCCAAAATCATAATTTATAGTATCCATATGTAACATACCAATATATATTTCTAATCAGCAGTATGAGTTTAAGGTGTATGAGAATGTTTATGACAGCAATTTATGTAACATTATTCGAAAAAAGTATGATTTCGGCAATTATATATTAAATGTCATATTGATAAAGAAGCTGCAAATAGGTGGCCACTTTGCAAAAAATAATAAATTTCGGCCATTACAGGATATTTGTGGCACTAAATCTATTTTTGTTTTGATATTATGTACTTGTAACTTGTATTTGTGGCATGTAGTGTGCTTGAAACATTTTATAATGAATAATTCTTCTTTTTATTAACTGCGTCATATTTTCGTCTCGCTAACTTGATTTTTAGTAAATTAATGGCGGCCATCTGTGAAATTAGTCGCCATCTTGAAAACTTTTTAAGGTTAAAATGCATTGAAATATATCTTGAAATGGATAAGCATTTGAACTTTGGCTTTTGATACTTTTTACGAAACCAGCAGTGGAAATTGATATCAATCTGTATAATGCTTTTAATGACAATGCCGCCATCTTGAATTTCAAAATGGCGGCCGTCACAGGCCAAATTTCACGTGGCACTGACCCTCAAAAATTCTTATAATTATAAGTCTACACCTGCGCCAAGTTTCATGCTTTTATCAAAAAGTGCACAATCCACCAAAAAAAAAATGTTACATATCCGCCCTGCTACGTGTTGTCATTAACGGTTTTAACTACAACGCTTAGTTTTAACCCATTGTAACCGCAATGCTTAGTGTTAACGTGTTGTCATTAACGGTTGCAACTGCAACGCTTAGTGTAAACATGTTGACACTAACGGTTGCAACTGCAATGCTAAGTGTTAACATGTTGCCATAAACGGTTGCAACGTGTTAACGTGTTGAAATTAACGTAAGCAAATGCTACACTTACTGTTATAATGTTGACACTAACGGTTGTAACTGCAACGCTTAGTTTTAACGTGTTGCCACTAACGCTTGCAACTGCAATGCTTAATGTTAACGTGTTGCCTTTAAAGGTTGCAACTGCAACGGTTAGTGCTTACATGTTGACACTAACGTTTGCAACTGCAACGCTTAGCTTTAACGTGTTGCCACTAACGCTTAATGTTAACGTGTTGCCATTAAAGGTTGCAACTGTAACCCTTAGTGCTTACATGTTGACACTAACGTTTGCAACTGTTTTAACGGTTGCAAATGCAAAGCTTAGTGTTTACGTGTTGCCATTAACGGTTTTAACTACAACGCTTAGCTTTAACGTGTTGACACGGTTTTAACGGTTGCAAATGCAAAGCTTAGTGTTTACGTGTTGTCATTAATGGTTTTATCTGCAACGCTTAGTTTTAACATGTTGTCACGGTATTAACGGTTGCAAATCCAATGTTTAGTTCTAACGTGTTGCAATTAACGGTTATAATTACAACGCTTAGTTTTAACGTGTTGACATGGTTTTAATGGTTGCAAATGCAAAGCTTCGTGTTTACGTGTTGTCATTAACGGTTTTAACTGCAACGCTTAGTTTTAACGTGTTGCCGCGGTATTAACGGTTGCAAATCCAATGCTTAGTGCTAACGTGTTGCAATTAACGGTTATAACTACAACGCTTAGTTATAACGTGTTGACATGGTTTTAATGGTTGCAAATGCAAAGCTTAGTGTTTACGTGTTGTCATTAACGGTTTTAACTACAACGCTTAGTTTTAACGCATTGTAACCGCAATGCTTAGTGTTAACGTGTTGTCATTAACGGTTGCAACTGCAACGCTTAGTGTAAACATGTTGACACTAACGGTTGCAACTGCAATGCTAAGTGTTAACATGTTGACATAAACGGTTGCAACGTGTTAACGTGTTGAAATTAACGTAAGCAAATGCTACACTTCCTGTTATAATGTTGACACTAACGGTTATAATTGCAACGCTTAGTTTTAACGTGTTGCCACTAACGCTTGCAACTGCAATGCTAAATGTTAACGTGTTGCCTTTAAAGGTTGCAACTGCAACGGTTAATACTTACATGTTGACACTAACGTTTGCAACTGCAACGCTTAGCTTTAACGTGTTGCCACTAACGCTTAATGTTAACTTGTTGCCATTAAAGGTTGCAACTGTAACGGTTAGTGCTTACATGTTGACACTAACGTTTGCAACTGTTTTAACGGTTGCAAATGCAAAGCTTAGTGTTTACGTGTTGTCATTAACGGTTTTAACTGCAACGGTTAGTTTTAACATGTTGCCACGGTATTAACGGTTGCAAATCCAATGCTTAGTGCTAACCTGTTGCAATTAACGGTTATAACTACAACGCTTAGTTTTAACGTGTTGACATGGTTTTAATGGTTGCAAATGCAAAGCTAAGTGTTTACGTGTTGTCATTAACGGTTTTAACTACAACGCTTAGTTGACACGGTTTTAACGGTTGCAAATGCAAAGCTTAGTGTTTACGTGTTGTCATTAACGGTTTTAACTGCAACGCTTAGTTTTAACATGTTGCCACGGTATTAACGGTTGCAAATCCAATGCTTAGTGCTAACGTGTTGCAATTAACGGTTATAACTGCAACGCTTAGTTTTAACGTGTTGCCACGGTATTAACGGTTGCAAATCCAATGCTTAGTGCTAACGTGTTGCAATTAACGGGTATAACTACAACGCTTAGTTTTAACGTGTTGACATGGTTTTAACGGTTGCAAATGCAAAGCTTAGTGTTTACGTGTTGTCATTAACGGTTTTAACTACAACGCTTAGTTTTAATGCATTGTAACCGCAAGCGTTAGTGGCAACACGTTAAAACTAAGCGTTGCAGTTACAACCGTTAGTGTCAACATTATAACAGTAAGTTTAGTGTTTACGTGTTGTCATTAACGGTTTTAACTGCAACGCTTAGTTTTAACATGTTGCCACGGTATTAACGGTTGCAAATCCAATGCTTAGTGCTAACGTGTTGCAATTAACGGTTATAACTGCAACGCTTAGTTTTAACGTGTTGCCACGGTATTAACGGTTGCAAATCCAATGCTTATTGCTAACGTGTTGCAATTAACGGTTATAACTACAACGCTTAGTTTTAACGTGTTGACATGGTTTTAATGGTTGCAAATGCAAAGCTTAGTGTTTACGTGTTGTCATTAACGGTTTTAACTACAACGCTTAGTTTTAACGCATTGTAACGGTTAGTGCTTACATGTTGACACTAACGTTTGCAACTGTTTTAACGGTTGCAAATGCAAAGCTTAGTGTTTACGTGTTGCCATTAACGGTTTTAAATACAACGCTTAGTTTTAACGTGTTGACACAGTTTTACCGGTTGCAAATGCAAAGCTTAGTGTTTACGTGTTGTCATTAACGGTTTTATCTGCAACGCTTAGTTTTAACATGTTGCCACGGTATTAACGGTTGCAAATCCAATGCTTAGTGCTAACGTGTTGCAATTAACGGTTATAACTACAACGCTTAGTTTTAACGTGTTGACATGGTTTTAATGGTTGCAAATGCAAAGCTTAGTGTTTACGTGTTGTCATTAACGATTTTAACTGCAACGCTTAGTTTTAACGTGTTGCCACGGTATTAACGGTTGCAAATCCAATGCTTAGTGCTAACGTGGTTATAACTACAACGCTTAGTTTTAACGTGTTGACATGGTTTTGATGGTTGCAAATGCAAAGCTTAGTGTTTACGTGTTGTCATTAACGATTTTAACTACAACGCTTAGTTTTAACGCATTGTAACCGCAAAGCTTAGTGTTAACGTGTTGACACTAACGGTTGCAACTGCAATGTTAAGTGTTAACATGTTGACATAAACGGTTGCAACGTGTTAACGTGTTGAAATTAACGTAAGCAAATGCTACACTTACTGTTATTATGTTGACACTAACGGTTGTAACTGCAACGCTTAGTTTTAACGTGTTGCCACTAACGCTTGCAAATGCAGTGCTTAATGTTAACGTGTTGCCTTTAAAGGTTGCAACTGCAACGGTTAGTGCTTACATGTTGACACTAACGTTTGCAACTGCAACGCTTACCTTTAACGTGTTGCCACTAACGCTTAATGTTAACGTGTTGCCATTAAAGGTTGCAACTGTAACATGTTGACACTTACATGTTGACACTAACGTTTGCAACTGTTTTAACGGTTGCAAATGCAAAGCCTAGTGTTTACGTGTTGCCATTAACGGTTTTAAATACAACGCTTAGTTTTAACGTGTTGACACAGTTTTAACGGTTGCAAATGCAAAGCTTAGTGTTTACGTGTTGTCATTAACGGTTTTAACTGCAACGCTTAGTTTTAACATGTTGCCATGGTATTAACGGTTGCAAATCCAATGCTTAGTGCTAACGTGTTGCAATTAACGGTTATAACTACAACGCTTAGTTTTAACTTGTTGACATGGTTTTAATGGTTGCAAATGCAAAGCTTAGTGTTTACGTGTTGTCATTAACGGTTTTAACTGCAACGCTTAGTTTTAACGTGTTGCCACGGTATTAATGGTTGCAAATCCAATGCTTAGTGCTAACGTGTTGCAATTAACGGATATAACTACAACGCTTAGTTTTAACGTGTTGACATGGTTCTAATGGTTGCAAATGCAAAGCTTAGTGTTTACGTGTTGTCATTAACGGTTTTAACTACATCGCTTAGTTTTAACGCATTGTAACCGCAATGCTTAGGTGTTAACGTGTTGTCATTAACGGTTGCAACTGCAACGCTTAGTGTAAACATGTTGACACTAACGGTTGCAACTGCAATGCTAAGTGTTAACATGTTGCCATAAACGGTTGCAACGTGTTAACGTTTTGAAATTAACGTAAGCAAATGCTACACTTACTGTTATAATGTTGACACTAACGGTTGTAACTGCAACGCTTAGTTTTAACGTGTTGCCACTAACGCTTGCAACTGCAATGCTTAATGTTAACGTGTTGCCTTTAAAGGTTGCAACTGCAACGGTTAGTGCTTACATGTTGACACTAACGTTTGCAACTGCAACGCTTACCTTTAACGTGTTGCCACTAACGCTTAATGTTAACGTGTTGCCATTAAAGGTTGCAACTGTAACCCTTAATGCTTACATGTTGACACTAACGTTTGCAACTGTTTTAACGGTTGCAAATGCAAAGCTTAGTGTTTACGTGTTGCCATTAACGGTTTTAACTACAACGCTTAGTTTTAACGTGTTGACACGGTTTTAACGGTTGCAAATGCAAAGCTTAGTGTTTACGTGTTGTCATTAATGGTTTTATCTGCAACGCTTAGTTTTAACATGTTGTCACGGTATTAATGGTTGCAAATCCAATGCTTAGTTCTAACGTGTTGCAATTAACGGTTATAATTACAACGCTTAGTTTTAACGTGTTGACATGGTTTTAATGGTTGCAAATGCAAAGCTTCGTGTTTACGTGTTGTCATTAACGGTTTTAACTGCAACGCTTAGTTTTAACGTGTTGCCGCGGTAGTAAAGCAAATACTCTGACCGTGTCGCTTAACCTCTGACATAGCTATGCATTTGTTGATCAGACTGCTTAAATAACAATGTTTTCATTAATTTACAGGTACCTGCATTTGACGCTACCCGTAATTGTTTACGATTGTCTGGGAAAATAATATATAGAGCAAATACTACGACCGTTCCGCTTAAACTCTGTCATAGCTATGCATTTGTTGATCAGACTGTTTAAATAACAATGTTTTCATTAATGTACATGTACCTGCATTTGACGCTACCCGTAATTGTTTACGTCTGTCTGGGAAAATAATATATAGAGCAAATACTTTGACCGTTTCGCTTAACTTCTGACATAGCTATGCAGTTGTTGATAATACTGCTTAAATAACTATGTTCTCAATAATGTACATGTACCTGCATTTGAAGCTACCCGTAATTGGGAAAATAATATATAGAGCAAATACTCTGACCGTTCCGCTGAACTCTGACATAGCTATGCATTTGTTATTCGGACTGCTTAAATAACAATGTTTTTATTAATGTACATGTACCTGCATTTGAAGCTACCCGTAATTGTTTATGTCTGTCTGGGAAAATAATATATAAAGCAGATACTCTGACCGTTCCGCTTAACCTCTGTCATAGCTATACATTTGTTGATAAGACTGCTTAAATAACTATGTTCTCAATAATGTACATGTACCTGCATTTGAAGCTACCCGTAATTGTTTATACTGTCTGTCTGGGAAAATAATATATAGAGCAAATACTCTGACCGTTCCGCTGAACCTCTGACATAGCTTTGCATTTGTTGATCGGGCTGCTTAAATACTGTCTGGCCGATAATATATAAAGCAAATACTCTGACCGTTCCGCTTAACCTCTGACATAGCTATGCATTTGTTGATCAGACTGCTTAAATAACAATATTCTCAATAATGTACATGTACCTGCATTTGAAGCTACCCGTAATTGTAAATTACGTCTGTCTGGGAAAATAATATATAGAGCAAATACTCTGAACGTTCCGCTAATCCTCTGTCATAGCTATACATTTGTTGATCGGACTGCTTAAATACAGTCTGGCCGATAATATATAAAGCAAATACTCTGACCGTTCCGCTTAACCTCTGTCATAGCTATGCATTTGTTGATCGGACTGCTTAAATAACAATGTTTTTATTAATGTGCATGTACCTGCATTTGAAGCTACCCGTAATTGTTTACGTCTGTCTGGCCGATAATATATAAAGCAAATACTCTGACCGTTCCGCTTAACCTCTGACATAGCTATGAATTTGTTTATAAGACTGCTTAAATAACTATGTTCTCAATAATGTACATGTACCTGCATTTGAAGCTACCCGTAATTGTTTACGTCTGTCTGGGAAAATAATATATAAGGCAAATACTCTGACCGTTCCGCTTAACCTCTGACATAGCTTTGCATTTGTTGATCGGGCTGCTTAACTAACAATGTTTTCATTAATGTACATGTACCTGCATTTGAAGCTACCCGTAATTGTTTACGTCTGTCTGGCCGATATTATATAAAGCAAATACTCTGACCGTTCCGCTTAACCTCTGACATAGCTTTGCATTTGTTGATCGGGCTGCTTAAATAACAATGTTTTCATTAATGTACATGTACCTGCATTTGAAACTACCCGTAATTGTTTACGCCTGTCTGGCCGATAATATATAAAGCAAATACTCTGAACGTTCCGCTTAACCTCTGACATAGCTATGAATGCTTAAATAAATATGTTCTCAATAATGTACATGTACCTGCATTTGAAGCTACCCGTAATTGTTTACGTCTGTCTGGGAAAATAATATATAGAGTAAATACTCTGACCGTTCCGCTTAACCTCTGTCATAGCTATGCATTTGTTGATCGGACTGCTTAAATAACAATGTTTTTTATTAATGTACATGTACCTGCATTTGACGCTACCCGTAATTGTTTACGTCCGTCTGGGAAAATAATATATAGAGCAAATACTATGACTGTTCCGCTTAACCTCTGTCATAGCTATGCATTTGTTGACCGGACTGCTTAAATAACAATGTTTTCATTAATGTACATGTACCTGCATTTGAAGCTACCCGTAATTGTTTACGTCTGTCTGGGAAAATAATATAAAGTGAAAATACTCTGACCGTGTCGCTTAACCTCTGTCATAGCTATGCATTTGTTGATCGGACTGCTTAAATAACAATGTTCTCAATAATGTACATGTACCTGCATTTGACGCTACCCGTAATTGTTTACGTCTGTCTGGGAAAATAATATATAAAGCAAATACTCTGACCGTTCCGCTTAACCTCTGTCATAGCTATGCATTTGTTGACCGGACTGCTTAAATAACAATGTTTTCATTAATGTACATGTACCTGCATTTGAAGCTACCCGTAATTGTTTACGTCTGTCTGGGAAAATAATATAAAGTGAAAATACTCTGACCGTGTCGCTTAACCTCTGACATAGCTATGCATTTGTTGATCGGACTGCTTAAATAACAATGTTTTCATTAATGTACATGTACCTGTATTTGAAGCTACCCCTAATTGTTAACGTCTGTCTGGGAAAATAAATTATAGTGCAAATTCTTTGACCGTGCCGATTAACCTCTGATTTTGTATTTGTTGATCGGACTGCACATACAACTTTGTTCTTAATAATATACATGTGCTTGAATCTACCCATTATAATTATAGTTTACGTTCGTCTGGGAAATTATGGAAATATGAATGTAGAAAAAGAAGTCACAGGAACAAAAGTCACGGAAAAAAAAGACACAGATTTGGGTAAGAAAACAAGTCACAAAAATGAAATAGATCTATATTTTTCTACTTTTTGTTAGAAAGGAAAATCATTACATCCTTTGTTAGCATTTTAGCCATTTGATAACATAGGCTTAAGATTATTTGGCATGTACTTCAGTTTAAAAGTATGTATGCTCACCGACAAAAGATGAAAACCGAAACTAATTTGTAGTTGTGAATTTGAATGGCATGTATATTGCATCAAGATGACACCAACATGTATGTAATTACCAAATGTTTTGACAGTACGAAGTGTGATAGTCTTGATCACCTTTAAATTGTAGGTGTGAATTTTCACGGTAGCCATTTAATGGCACGCATGTACATGTATATTGCTTCAAGATGACACCTATGTAATTACCATATGTTTTGATAGTGCGAAGTGGGATGTCTTGGGGCAGAGCACCTTTAATTGTAGGTGTAATTTTTCACGGTAGCCATTAAATGGCACGCGTGTACTATACGCTGCAAACAAAATTTCTCTAAACAGTTCTTTTCCATAAACGGGTTCATCTTACTTGATTCTAAAAGGAAACAATTAAGCAAGGACCAGGATGAAGCATTCAATCAATACAAGTTGCATCGATCTGGCTATCTGAAATCAGCAACATTGTACGCTGCGTTCCTTTCTAGCATTCACAAGCTTTAGTTTTCCCATGACGCGTCCAAATTTTATAGTTAGAATAAATTAAATTTACAACACATTTATGTTTACAAGACATCTCAGCTCAAATATTTTAATAAGCATCACTTTTATCGCGCAATGCTCAATTCCTTTTGGTTTTACCCCCAAATCCTATATAAAATTGCTTAAGAAGATAACAAAATGTCGTAAATATTTCAAATAAACATTGTCATTATCAATATTTCAAGGAAATGTCTAGTTTGTATTAACTTTGATGCTAATTACTGCCTCTTTTCTCACCATTTTGCCTCTTTTCGCATCTATTCGCGAAAAAAAAAATTCTCTTTTCGCTATCTAGTCCCACCCAAGTGTTATTATTACTAAATATCGTTAAAATATTTTTGTTTGGGTTTACGTCTTACGTCCTTATTATCAATTTTCAGTCATACTGGGATGGTGTGTATGCTTCCTGAGTGCTAAACTAGATCTATGAGAGCTTATTAGATGCTTGTTCAAGTGCACAATATGTATATATTGTAGCATTAGGTTTCAGTAGCTTCATGGACTTCGCTTCTGTGTCCCATATACTACATTGCTTCTTTTTTTTTTTTTTTTTTTTTTTTTTTTTTTTTTTTTTTTTTTTTTTTATTTGTTTCAGTTATTTTCAATTTTAAGAACAAAAATCGCGTTTAAATGACAGGTCAACATCATTTTTTACTATAAACATGAAAATTATATCCAACTTCAGATTGTATGCATTTCTTTTGTCAGGTTACATTAATACTTTTTAAACATACACGGTCAACAGCTAAAGCCATGCAAGATAACCACACTGTTCCCGGGCAAGCCTCCCGGAACCTGACTATCGGTGCTCTGTGCACATTTCTTTCACCATAGGTTAATACCCAAGAAGCGGTGCAGGGATGTTAATCCAAAATACAAGCAGTTGACCGATCTTTCCATTTAGCCATCTATTATGTTTATATCCCATAGTTCTTTTGTCAGTCAAGTTTAAACTTTAAATTGATGTTTAACCTCCTACTTAACATTTCTTCAGTAATATCGAGAGAGAACCGCAGCTTCCCAACCTGCGTGCTAAGTTCGCATTACGAAGACTTGCCCATGCAACAAACATATATTTTGAGCTTATAAAATTTAAATTTTTCAGCTGAAAAATTTTGACATTTTTCTTATTTTTGCTCAAAACATAGATTGTGGGTACACGTTCATAATCGCCTCGCCGAGTTAGTTCTAACGAGTACTCGTCATCTATGTTTTTGAGCAAAATATGAAAGCGCATATACATGTAAGGTGCAAACCGCATAAACATTCAACTGCAAGACATAAAACAATAAGAACCACCACATAAGTATCGCCGTGGAACAATCAGTACTATAAATTACCATCGGGCGTAAACTACTTTTACACGGCCATAACCTCACACTCAGCTTCTGCAGTGTAGTCCTCTGCACGAGGAAGCAGATTTCGTGCCTCTGACTTTCGCTGATGAGATTCTTACCACCGGGCCACCAGAATAAAATTCACCAAAATGCGCTCGTCAGGTTTTAGTTGCGCTGCATGCATTTTATTATCGTATACGCAGGAATTTTTTTCCATGACCAAGTGCTACCAATTTATCTACACCACTTACCAAACAGAGAATCCAAGACCTAACTTTTTCTTTTCTTTTTTTTTTTTGTTGTTGTTGTTGTTGTTGTTGTTGTTGTTGTTGTTGTTGTTGAAACATTCAAAATAGCAAGTAGTCTATAATTAACAAAAGAATGAACACTTACTAGGGGTAAATATGCTTCCGAAGCATATTTACCCCTAGTAAGTGTTCATTCTTTTCGGATTGACACATGGTAGTTACATGTGGTACAAAGGGGCGTTGCGTATCAGCTTTACCGTCACCGAAACACGTTGCTTCAGACGAGCTGTAGATGATCTTTCCACGTAAACACGTCGCTTTGACATAACCTTGGCTGTAGACCGTGGTCGTTAAGCAAGAAAACAAATAAATAAACGAATCCACGAACAAACATTTTATTTACGATTGAATAGTTGGATAAATAAAATTGTCCTGAAAGTGCGTCGATAAAATGAAAAATCTTGAGATAATCCCTGACTTTTTGTCAATGTATGGTGTATTTACATCTCAAAGTACATTTCATAATAGGCAAGAAATGTCTAAAACTCCGACCGCAAAATTTATGTATAAATCTATATCACTACTGACAATCATGTGGTATTGTATACATACCAACCAATAAATGATCGGTGACAAACACTGCATTTGAGAACGAAGTTGAGATGAAAAAATTTAGTTTTCTCCTACAGCGTTTCTTCTACTGACTGATAGATAGATACAGTCATTGTAGAAATTGAATATTTATCGAAAGAAAGTAACATACGAAATCCCGGTTATTTTCGAGTTGTCTCCTACAGAGTTTCTTCTACTGACTGATAGATAGGTGCAGTCAATGCAGAAATTGAATATTTATTGAAAGAAAGTAACAAAAGAAATACCGGTTATTTCGTGTTCGCAAACACTTCAATGTTATTGTTTTGGAAGCAATCATGATATGTTCATGGAGCGGAAGTGTTTGCGAAAACGAAATACCTTGGACTTCTTTTAATACGTTCATTCAATAAATGTTCAATTTCTGCATGGACTGTGCCTATCTATAAATCAATAGAGTAAATGGTATAGGAGAATACTCGAATTTTTCATCTAAACTTCAGGCAGAATTGCATTGTGCGTCACCGATCATTTATCGGTTTGTATGTATACAATACCACGTGTTTATCAGCTGTGTATATGGTACGTGAACAATTTGGATCTTGGCTAATTAAAACCTTGGCTAATTCGGACCTGATTCGGACCTCGGCCGTGGACAATTCGGACCTTGGCTAATTCGGACCTTGCCTAATTCGGACTCGATCACAGGTCGATTCGGACCCAGTGAAATCGAGGTCCGAATTGACCTGTATGTTTTGGAAACAGGGTCCGAATTAGCCAAGGCCCGAATCGGTTTAGGGTCCGACTTAGCCAATGTCAGAATCTGTTTAAGGTCCAAATATTCCAAATATAAAACAGAAATAAGGTCCGAATCAGCCAATGCTTGAATCGATTCAAGGTCGAAATTGGCCAAAATGGAAGCATTGTTTGTGTTGCCAAATCTGACCAATGGATTCGCCCAGCCCCTTCATTATTCCGTTTTTCGATGAAATTCCTCCAAGCAGCCCATCTCTTTCTTACGGGTAAATTATGTTTTAGAAATGCATTTTCTGACCCTGTTAATCAGCGAGCGGAGTCATTTTAATTTTTGTCGTCGTTATGGCAAGAAAGCAGTAAAGTCTGTCAGCCTGCTTACAACAATAAATAGTTTATTAAAACAATGCGGCAGATTACACATACGGCCAATGTTAGGATAGAAGTCTTATTATACATGATTGCGTGGCTCATGCTTGATCTTAACACAGTTTTTTAATGGAAGATACAAAATGAAACGGTCAACTTTGACAAAAAAAAAAAAAAAAAAAAAAAAAAAAAAAAAAATTCTTAAGCTGTGTTCATGTGCAACAATTGTCCTAACGTAAGACATTTTGTAAAAATAGTACAAATATATCAGGTGGTGCGAAACTTAATTTGACGAGTATAGTTTAAAGGCGCATATATGAGCCACATCATGAAAAAACAACATTTTGCAGATGCGAAAACGAAGGCGCAGATCAGTTTCGCAGTAACTATAAAGCTGGTCAGTACCTTTGTTTTCGCTACACGGATATAATTACAATTCCTCTACTTTCTAACTACATTTTCAGTCTCTAGCCTTCTGTGTATGTACAGCTCGGTTTGTGTCGGCCCTGTTCGAAAACCTTATTGTTGTTTTGTTTTCATGTCGCTGCTCATAGCAAATACATGTATATACTGTGTGTACAAAAAAGTTACAAGTAGGCAATTTATCACGAAAAGGCTCAATCAGAAAGAAATTCATACTCCAAAAACCGAGGGGAAAAATAAAATAAATAAATAAATAAATAAATAAATAAATAAATAAATAAATAAATAAATTGACAATTGGGTTCTTAAACATAATAAAACGAATAAAACATATCGTAAGCCGAGTGAGCAGCTAAATCCCAATAGGCGGCCACTCAGTTACCCGAGCTTAAATAAAAATATGTAAACGTACATAAGGTTCCAACAGCACAAAAATTCGACGCCAAAACACAAAACAAATAGAACCACAACAGAAGAATCGCCTTGGAACTATCAGTAATAAAAATCGGGGGGGGGGGGGGGGGCTTAAATCGATTTTACAGAGCTCTGGCCTCACCCTCATCTTCTGCAGTTTAGTTAATAGTTGTTCGGTCTTCGCGGTGAATCTCTAACTTGTCAATGAAGCACATCATGTCAAATTGTCAGTTTCTTCGCATGCATGTTTTGCACACCATCCTCCTTAATACTCAAAATAAATTAAGACCCGAAGTCTTCAGTTATGTTGTAGCACAGCGTATATTTAGGTTCATGCAAACGTATTGTTATTGTCGCGCAAACGTGCTTCGCCCTGTGATGCTACCAAACATTATAAACTTTGGTTGAAATTCAGCGTCTCATAATAAAACGTGTCAAGTTTGGTTTCTCTTCAGTATGGAAACAGATCGAATCCCTTACGAAATTGCAGCGCAGTTCCAGCATGAATCCAGTATAAACACAGCATAGTTTTGCAGCATGATCCCAACATGATTGCAGCGTATACTGCAAAAAAGTACTATGATGATTTAAATGGAAGAAGTATGATTGCAGCGTGTTTCAATTTTGCTAATTCAGCTGCTTTCATAAGTTGCAATCATACTGCATTGCAGCGTGGTCTTATATAGTATAGCTATATACTGCAACTATGCTGCGATCATACTGCACAGCAGCGTGTTTCAATTATGCAAATTACACTGTCTTCATGTTGCAATCATGCTGCATTGCAGTATGGTCACCGTCATACTGCAGTCATCACGGGCGTGAATCAAATGGTGCTACCTGTGCTGTCGTCCGGGTCATTTGTATACACTCGCCGTCGTCCGAGTAAATCGACGGTCGTATCATGTCTCGGACGACAGCAAAATCACCAGTAACATAGATACGACCGCCGACCATATACTCGGACGACAGCAGGGGTTTACATGTGATGGTATACAAATGACTCGGACGGCAGCACAGGTAGCATCATTTGAATCACCCCGGTGATCATACTGCAATCATACTGGAAACAAACTGCATCAATATGCAAATTAAGCTGCTTTCGCGCTACAAGCATACTGTGATCATGCTGGAACCATGCTGCATGGCAGCATGACTAAAATAATTGCAAACCTCTTAGCCTTACATGCGGCTTCCATGCGGCATTCATGCTGCAATGCAGCGTATACTGAATTCATACTGGAATCATATATGCTGGTTTCATGCTGCATTCATGCTGTAATGCAGCGTATACTGAATTCATACTGGAATCATATTGCTTTCATGCTGGAAATCATACCACTTTTTTCGAACTGCCTGCCATGTTACCCCACCCATTTCAGTTGATACACTGAGAAGTTGTAAACATGAAAAGCTAGAGACAAAACATGCCTCTTACATGCATTCAAGTTTGATATAAAAAAAAAAATCATCATGTTTATAACATGGCCTTCCAGCATGCAAATGCGTACTTACAGATTAAAAAAAAAAAAACAAAAAAAAAAAAAACAAAAAAAAAAAACTCATCAGATTGGTTGTTGTCTGCATATATGTCACAGCTACATTCTTGCTTTATAGAAGTGCAAGTCAAACAGTAGCTTACCCTAAAAGCTATGAAAATGTGTTTCTAAATGCACTTACAAGTTCTGCTAAATTTCTTTTGATTCTTTCCAGCCAGTTTTTCATTAAATTTGCAATTGTAAAACAGCTTTCAAATCCCCCCACCTTCTGGCAGTAATTTTTACCCATCATGCAATTGATACTATGACATCATCAATACACCAATATCTGTAGACTACTAAGTTAGAAGCATGATTGCAGCGTATGCTTCTGTGCAGCATGTTTCTGTGCAGCATACGCTTCTGTGCAGTATGAAATCATCGTATTTGCAGCATATGCCTAAATCGGTCATATTATGGTAAGTTACAGCAGCATGAAAGCAGCATGGATCAAGCCAAGTAAAACATTCTAAGACAGTGCAGTATGAATGCAGCATACACCAGCAGTATGATTCCAGCATACGTTATGAAGCATAAATACCAGTATACATCCTGCGTGCGCTGCAATGCAGTAAATATACTGCAACTGCGCTGCAGATATAGGGCAAATAAGAATAATGAAAGTAGGGTATCGGCATACGTTGCATTCCAGCATACGCTGCAATTCCGTAAGGGATAACTTTGTATTGGTGTTTAAGACTTGGCTTTGGTGGTGTATGTTGGTGACAAAATATTAATCAAATTCATGTTTAGAACAAAACAGAAGTCCGAATCCCGTCCGTTACGGTGAGAACACGCAGCCGTCTGAGCAATAATTGATTGATCTGGATCCATGTTGGCGTCAGAGGGCTCATACTGTCTGTTCAAACAAAATTGTAGGTTGTTTGTAGAATGAATGAAGCCATCTTCGAGGACGGCATTGCCAGGGTCCTTGCCCAGTAATGGTCCAAACCATACAAAAACAGCAAGAATAATGAAAGTAGGGTATCGGCATACGTTGCATTCCAGCATACGCTGCAATTCCGTAAGGGATAACTTTGTATTGGTGTTTAAGACTTGGCTTTGGTGGTGTATGTTGGTGACAAAATATTAATCAAATTCATGTTTAGAACAAAACAGAAGTCCGAATCCCGTCCGTTACGGTGAGAACACGCAGCCGTCTGAGCAATAATTGATTGATCTGGATCCATGTTGGCGTCAGAGGGCTCATACTGTCTGTTCAAACAAAATTGTAGGTTGTTTGTAGAATGAATGAAGCCATCTTCGAGGACGGCATTGCCAGGGTCCTTGCCCAGTAATGGTCCAAACCATACAAAAACAGCACTTTTCAGGACTACAAAATTCATGAAAGAACCCATTGTAATAAATCTTTGTAATTCCAATCAATAAAATGTCTCGGGGGGGGGGGGGAAACCCCGGCATAGCAACATAAACCTAATAATGTCAAACTAGTATACATTTTCTCATACAGCGCATTATAAAAACAACTAACCCAATTCTTTGGGCGCCCGGATAGCTGAGTCGGTAGCGCGTATGGCTTCTGACTAGCTATGCACCGCTGCTGTGCAGGTTCGAATCCCAATGGCTATGCCAGTGAAAATTATCGACTATTGAAAAAAAAAAAAATCAACGGCTCCTGCATCGGTATGTGCCATTAGTTTGACTGTCCCCACCTCTAGACAGTGGCGTATAAGAAGCAGTTCATAAGGTCTGGGCATTTTTCGCATTGTATAAGGATTATCTGTGTGTGTGTGTGTGTGTGTGTGTGTGTGTGTGTGTGTGTGTGTGTGTGTGTGTGTGTGTGTGTGTGCGCGCGCGCGACATATGACATTTCCAATTTTAAGTTACAAAACGATGCCTTTGCATGACTTTTGTCTGTTCAAAAGCATTTTGACAAAATCGGACCGTTTACGATTGATAAACAGTGCTCAATTCTTCATACTGTAAGGTTTAAACAGCAGTCACACTGTAGCGTATAACCCAAACGCGCGCCGGGCGTATGAAAAATCTCAACACGCTGAAGACTTTGGGCGTATAAAAAAATTAAAATTTAATTTGTTCCTTTAACACGCTTTAGCAATCACACATTAGCGCGCAACTGGGGCGTGTGCCGGACGTATAAAAAATCTCAAAGTTTTGGAGAACGGTTGTGATACGTCCCACGCTAAGCACGCGCTACATGCGCGCATCGAACGTTCAACGCGCGTTTCACACACGCTTGGGGCACGCTACTGAAGCAACATCTAATAAAATCGGAACGCGCATGGAACGTACACTGGCGTGGAACTTATTCGAGACGTATAAGTCACACGCCCGGGACACGCCGAGCTTTTACAAAATTTTTAAGCATGTTTAAAAATTTTTTTAGCCCAAACGCGCGCGAAACGCGCAGAGACTTTTAGCGACGTACAGGGACGCGCACCGGACATACACCAAGCGTACCCAACGCGCTTGTAGCGAGTTTTGAACGTGTTTCCGGCGTGTGAGGAATTTTGCTATTTTTTCAACACGCCCGGCGCGCGTTTCACTTATACGCTGATGTGTGACTGCTCTTTTACCTCCAGTATGCAATTGCTGAGTGAATAATGCATACATGATTGCACACAGGATATAAACCTTATAAACCGCGAAACTTTTGAAATCACAACTTTAATGCACCGCATTGGTCATGACCGAACAAATTTGAGTTCTAAAAGACAAACAGTATTAGTTAAACTTCACAAGCTTCTAAAATATTCAACATAATATTGTAATCGCAGCTTAAATTTGAGATACATACTCGAATCTCGTGCGTATGGTACTTTTGAATAATCACCTTAAAACATGTTCGCCGGCTGCAATGATGTCTTCATTCTATAGGTTTGTTAAGAACAGATATTCCAGTACTCAGTGCGTGAATTTTAACAAGTGAGCAATTGCGTTTGTTTTATGTCGGGTATATAACGACCAAAATTATTAAAAGGGTGATTTTCAAGTTGTTGGTTCTGTCGTATTGTATGCATACCATATATATATTTTAATCTTACTCTATATATATACAAGTTCTACATGTATGTATTATGGTACGTCTACACTGGGCCACGTTCTTATCACATCCTTACCACTTCTAATAATTCAAGAAAGTAGCGAGGACGGGGTCAGAATGAAATAATTTCTGGTTTGTAAGTTCACATTACGTCGTCGCTACGTCCGCACCACGTCCTTACTACGTCCGCACCACGTCCTTACTACGTCCTTCACGTTTCCACTAGGTTCTTACTACGCGCTCATCATCATCATCATCATCATCATAGCTCTTAGCTAGGGGCGCACCAAGCAGTATCTTATCCTATTCTGCGAGTGCACCGGGTAAGTTTGGGTGTTATTGAAGGAGAGCGAATTGCAAGAGTACTTCTCGGTCCCTTTTTTTTTCATTTCAACTCAACTCAATTTTATTTGCAAATCATATAACATTTAACATTTCAAAATGATTGACGCGAAAGCTATTGCTTGAGGGGACGAGTCAATTAAAACGAAATTAATACCAGAGGACCATTGGTCCTGAAACGCTCACCTGAAGCCTGATCTTGGAGCATTTAGTCATCATGAAATGACACTGACCTTGAATATTCACATGTACCTTTATTGACTTCATTAGTTTTCTGCATCTGCCAAGTTCTAGGTCTCAGGCTGCAATAGTTTCCAAAATATCCATTATTCTCGCCTTTTTCCATTTAAAAGCCTATGTTTCCAAAATTGACCTTGTCATAAAATAGGTCAAGGTCATCCAAGGGTCATCATTTTAGCAAACTACCATGGGCTGGAGTCCCCGGTGCTACATACCAAGTTTTGTGTGAAGCAGCTTACCTGTTCTTGAGAAGACCCTTTTTGAAGAGTTTTCACCATATATGGACATGGTGGCGAGCTTGGTCATGTGACCAAGATATCGTGAAAAAGATTTCAATGCCACTACACAAGCAGGCTCCACATAAAATTTCAACTTGATTGGCCAAGGGTTTTCAGAGAAGATCTTTGAAATTGTGACTTAATTTTGACATTTCAGTGACCTTGGGTCAAGGGCAAGAAATGACCTTGCCCTTCATTGACTCCATAAGTTGTCTGCATCTAGCAACTTTCAAGTCTCAGACTGCAACTGTTTCCAAAATATCCATTGTTTTCACCTTTCCCATGTAAAAGCTTATGTTTCAAAAATTGACTTTGCCATAAAATAGGTCAAGGTCATCCCAGGGTCATCATTTAAGCAAACTATGATGGGCTGGTGTCCCAAATACTACATACAAAGTTTCATGGAAATCAGCCCACCGGTTCTGGAGAAGAAAATTTGTTTGAAGGGTTTTTACCATATGTGGGCATGGCGGCCATCTTGGTCATGTGACCAAGAAAACGCGAACAAAATTTCAATTTCCCTATCCAAGGAGGCTCCTCATAAAATTTCAACTTGATCGGTCAAGCGGTTTCAAAGAAGAAGAGCTTTGAAATTGTGACTTAATTTTGATATTTCAATGACCTTGGGTTAAGGACAAGTAATGACATTGACTTAACTTCATTGCTTCCATTAATTGTCTGCATCTAGCAATTTTCAAGTCTCAGAATGTTGATGAACTCAAGTTCGCAACTTAACGCACGTCTGCGTTGAGGGACTTTCGCATAGGTGTGACGACCCCTTTATTAGAGACACATCTGTATCTCGTTTGTGGGGTCCGAAAATGTCAGGCTCAGGGTCATACAACAAAAATAGTAAATTACTGAATTTTTATATGGACATTTAGTTCATTAAATGCACATTCACGCTTTATGAAAATAAATTCGATTAAGAAATAAAAATGATCAAAACACAAAATTGTCCGGATCTTAAAAAAATGTAACACTCACGATTTTTAGATAAAAAGCCATACGTCTTCTGTTCCGAATCCTATTTTTTATGTCAGAATACATCTTTTTATGTTTTGATTTGCATGACGTTAAAGTTCATAAACCAATCTTTCATGCGATATTTTAAAAATGATTCTGCATTCATTTTCAGCAAATTTCGACGTTTTAGTCGATTTGACGTTACGTTACGTAGTGTTCAGCCCGCCTATTTGAACATAGCATTAAGCGAGGTGTGTATAAACATACGTGACTGATTTTATTCTACTGACAAGTACTTTAATGCTCTTAACTGTCGCTACTAATTGCAGTTAAAGCGCATGTTTAAACACGCATTGGACCGCACTTTAAGGTGTGCTCACACCACAGCGTATAGCGCCAACGTATGCCGACGTATGAGATATTTTGTCCATACGTTGGTGTACGTTCGGCATAAGTTTTGCATAAGTTACGTATACGCTACAGTACGCTGGCATACATTGTTTGTACGTCGTGTACGCCAAGAAATTTTGTGCATGCACAAAATTTCCAACGTATGCCAACGTACTGATAATACGTTACTCATAAGTTAGGCGTACGCAACGAACACGTTATGCATAAGTTCATGAACGTTACCTGTAAGTTACTCATACGTTCGCATACGTTGCCATACGCTAAAGCCCACCTGGAGTTTTGTTTAGCGTATGAGAAGCGTATGCATAACGTATTACCAACCTACGAGCAGCGTACTTGGAGCGTATGCAGCGTATGTTAAACGTGCGAAGAACCTACTCAGCGCATGCGCAACTTACGCCTAGCGCATTGGTCAGCATTCGGGATTTTATACATAAAAATGGAAGGAACAAGGACTGTGTTCAGGATTAAATAGCCACACAGAAGGGACTTGGCCCCCTGGCTATCGAAATCGCCGTTTCTTCAAGTTACTAGGCTATCCAAGACGCTGTTTTATCCCGGTACTAGGCCCCTGGCTATCCCAGACGCCGTTTCTTCCAGGTACTAGGCCCCTGGCTATCCCAGACGCCGATTCCTCCAGGTACTGCCCCCTTGGCTTTCCCAGACGCCGATTCCTCCAGGTACTGCCCCCTTGGCTATCGCTGACGCCGATTTCTCCAGGCAATATGCCCCCTGGCTATCCAAGACGCCATTTACTCCAGATACTGGGCCCTTGCTATCCAAGACACCGTTTCCTCCATGTACTGCGACCCTTGCTATTCCTGACGCCGTTTTCTCCACGTACTGGCCCCCTGGCTATCCCAGACGCAGTTTCCTACAGGTAATAGGCCCATTGGCTATTCTAGACACCGTTTCATCCAGGTGATGGGACCCTGGCTATCCCAGACGCTATTTTATCAAGGGACTTGGCCCCCTGGCTATCGAAATCGCCGTTTCCTCAAGTTACTAGGCTATCCAAGACGCTGTTTTATCCCGGTACTAGGTCCCTGGCTAACCCAGACGCCGTTTCCTCAAGGAACTAGGCCCCTTTGCTATGTCAGACACCGTTTCCTCCATGTACTGCGCATTCTGGCTATCCCAGACGCCGTTTGTTCCAGATACTAGGCCCAATGGCTATCGGAATCGCATTTTTCTCCAGGAAATAGGCTCCATTGCTATCATAGACGCCCCTTACTCCAGATATTGGGTCCCTGGCTACCATGGACGCCGTTTCCTCCAGGTACTGTACCCACTGGCTAACCTAAATGCCGTATCCTCCAGTTACTAGGCCTCTTTGCTACCCCAGACGCTGTTTCCTCCCTAACTATCACAGATACCATTTCATCTATGTACTGGGCCACCCTGACTATCCCAGACGCCCGTTTCCTCCAGCTACTAGGCCCCTGACTATCCTAGACGCCGTTTCCTCGTTGTACTGGGTCCCCTGGCTATCTCAAGATACTGGGGCCTGGTTTTTCAAATGCCGTTTCCTCCAGGAACTAGGCCTCTGGCTATCTCAGACGCCATTTGCTAAAGGTACTTGGCCCATGGCTCTCCCAGACGCCGTTTCGTACAGGTACTGGGCCCCTGGCTATCCCAGACGCAGTTTATTTCAGATACTAGGCCCCCCTGGCTATACTAGAAAACGTTTCATCCAGGTGCTGGGTCCCTGGCTATCCCAGACGCTGCTTTCTCAAGGTAGTAGACGCCGTTTCTTCATTTACTGAACCCCCCTGGCTATCCCAGACGCCGTTTCCTCCAGGTACTAGGTCCCATTGGATATCATAGACGCCGTTTCCTTCAGATACTGGGCCATGGCTATCCCAGATGCCATTTCCTCCAGGTACCGGGCGCCTGGCTATCCCAGACGCAGTTTTCTCCAGATACTAGGCCCCCTGGCTATGGTAGACTACGTTTCATCCTAGTGCTGGGCCGATGGCTATCCAAGACGATGCTTTCTCAAGGGTCTAAGGCTCCTGGCTATCGAAATCGCCGTTTCCTCCAGGTACTAGGCCCACTGGCTATCCCAGACGACGTTTCTTCAGTTACTGGGCCTTCTGGCTATCACAGACGCCGTTTCCTCCAGGTACTAGGTCCCACTGAATATAATAGACGCCGTTTCCTCAGGTACTAGGCCCCTGCCTATCCTAGACGCGGTTTCCTCCAAGTACTAAGCCCCCTGGCTATTCCAGACGCAGTTTCCTCCAGTTACTGGGCACCCTGGCTATCAAAGACGCCGTATCCTCCAGGAACTAAGCCCCATAGCTATCCCAATCGCAGTTTTCTCAAGGTTCTAGGTTCCGTGGCTATCAAAGACGCCGTTTTCTCCAGTTACTGACCCCCTTGGCTATCTTAGACGACGTTTCGTCCAAGTTCTGGTCCCCTGGCTATCCCAGACCCAGTTTCTCCCTGGCTTTCTCAGATGCCGTTATCTCCAGGAAGCAGGCCCACTCACTATCACAGACGCCGTTTGCTCCATGTATTGCCCCCTTGCTATCACAGAAGCCGTTTCCTCCAGGTTATAAGCCCATAGCTATCCCAATTGCATTTTTATCCAGGTTCTGTGCCCCATGACTATCCCAGACGCCGTTTCCTCCAGGTACTAGGTCCCCTGGCTAACCCAGACGCCGATTCCTCCAGGCATTACCCCCGTGGCTATCCAAGACGCCGATTTCTCAAGATACTCGGGCCCTGGCTTTTCCAAATGTTGTTTCCTCCAGGAACTAGGCCTCTGGCTATCTCAGACGCCATTTGCTAAAGGTACTGGGCCCATGGCTCTCCCAGACGCCGTTTCGTACAGGTACTGGGCCCCTGGCTATCCCAGACGCAGTTTCCTTCAGATACTAGGCCCCCTGGCTATACTAGAAAACGTTTCATCCAGGTGCTGGGTCCCTGGCTATCCCAGACGCTGCTTTCTCAAGGTAGTAGACGCCGTTTCTTCATTTACTGAACCACCCTGGCTATCCCAGACGCCGTTTCCTCCAGGTACTAGGTCCCATTGGATATCATAGACGCCGTTTCCTCCAGGTACTGGGCCATGGCTATCCCAGATGCCATTTCCTCCAGGTACCGGGCGCCTGGCTATCCCAGACGCAGTTTTCTCCAGATACTAGGCCCCCTGGCTATGGTAGACTACGTTTCATCCAAGTGCTGGGCTGATGGCTATCCGACGATGCTTTCTCAAGGTTCTAAGGCTCCTGGCTATCGAAATCGGCGTTTCCTCCAGGTACTAGGCCCCTGGCTATCCCAGACGACGTTTCTTCAGTTACTGGGCCTTCTGGCTATCCCAGACGCCGTTTCCTTCAGGTACTAGGTCCCACTGGATATAATAGACGCCGTTTCCTCAGGTACTAGGCCCCTGCCTATCCTAGACGCGGTTTCCTCCAAGTACTAAGCCCCCCTGGCTATTCCAGACGCAGTTTCCTCCAGTTACTGGGCACCCTGGCTATCAAAGACGCCGTATCCTCCAGGAACTAAGCCCCATAGCTATCCCAATCGCAGTTTTCTCAAGGTTCTAGGTTCCGTGGCTATCAAAGACGCCGTTTTCTCCAATTACTGCCCCCTTGGCTATCTTAGACGACGTTTCGTCCAAGTTCTGGTCCCCTGGCTATCCCAGACCCAGTTTCCCCCTGGCTTTCTCAGATGCCGTTATCTCCAGGAAGCAGGCCCACTCACTACCACAGACGCCGTTTGCTCCATGTATTGCCCCCTTGCTATCACAGAAGCCGTTTCCTCCAGGTTATAAGCCCATAGCTATCCCAATCGCATTTTTATCCAGGTTCTATGCCCCATGACTATCCCAGACGCCGTTTCCTCCAGGTACTATGTCCCCTGGCTAACCCAGACGCCGATTCCTCCAGGCATTATCCCCGTGGCTATCCAAGACGCCGATTTCTCAAGATACTTGGGCCCTGGCTTTTCCAAATGTTGTTTCCTCCAGGAACTAGGCCTCTGGCTATCCCAGACGCCGTTTCCTCCAGGTAGTTGGCCCATGACTCTCCCAGATGCCGTTTCTACCAGGTACTGGACCCCTGGCTATCCCAGATGCCATTTCCTCTAGGTACCGGGCACCTGGCTATCCCAGACGCAGTTTTATCCAGATACTAGGCCCCCCTGGCTATGCAAGACTACGTTTCATCCAAGTGCTGGGCCCATGGCTATCCCAGACGATGCTTTCTCAAGGTCCCCTGGCTATCACAACCGCCGTTTCCTCCAGGTTCTAGGCCCCTTGCTATCCCAGACGACGTTTCTTCAGTTACTGGGCATTCTGGCTATCCCAGACGCTGTTTCCTCCAGGTACTAGGTCCCACTGGATATAATAGACGCCGTATCCGTCAGGTAATAGGTCCCTGCCTATCCTAGACGCGGTTTTCTCCAAGTACTAAGCCCCCCTGGCTATTCCAGACGCCTTTTCATCCAGTCACTGGGCCCCCTGGCTATCACAGACGCCGTATCCTCCAGGTACTAAGTCCCATAGCTATCCCAATCGCAGTTTTCTCCAGGTTCTAGGTTCCGTGGCTATCTTAGACGCCGATTTGTCAAGATACTGGGTATTCCAGACGCAGTTTCCTCCAGTTAATGGGCCCCTGGCTATCCCAGACGCCGTATCATCCAGGCACAAGGCCCCACTGGCTACGACAGACGCCATTTCCTCCAGGTGCTGGGCACTCACTATCCCTGAAACCGTTTTCTGCAGGTAGTAGACCCCCTGGCTATCCCAGACGCCGTTTCCTCCAGTTACTAGGTCCCAATGGCTATCCGTTCAGGTACTGGGTCCCCTGGCTATCCAAGACGCCGTTTTATCAAGGTACTAGAACCCCTGGCTATGCTACACGCTGTGTGCTCCAGTTGCTGGGCTCCCTGGCTATCACAGTCGCCTTTTTTCTCCAGGTACTAGGCCCACTGGTTATACCAATCGCGGTTTCCTCCATGTAATAGGCCCCCTGGCTAGTATAGGTGCCATTTCCTCCAGTTACTAGGCATCCTGGGTATCTCAGAGTACGTTTCTTCCAGGTACTATCTCCAGGTACTAGGTCCCAATGGCAATCCAAGGCGCCATTTCCTCCAGGTACTGGGTCCACTGGCTATCCCAGTCGCCATTTTCTCAAGGTGCTAGGCCCCTTGGCCCCCAATCGCCGTTTCGTCCAGGTAATGGGCCCCCTGGCTAGCACAGACGCCATTTTCTCCAGTAACTAGGTCCCCTGGCTATCCAAGACACCGTTTTCTCGAGGTACTGGGCCCCCTGTTTTTACCAGACGCCGTTTTTTCCAGTTCCTTGGCAATCCATATCGCCGTTTCCTCTAGGTACTGGCCACTCTGGCTATCCTAGACGACATTTGCTCCAGGTACTGGGCCACTGGATATCCCAGACGCAGTTTCCTCCCTGGCTATTCCAGACGCTGTTTCCTCAATGTACTGGGCAAACTGTCTATCCCAGACGCCGTTTCCTCCAGGTACTAGGTCACATGGCTATCTCAATCGCTGTTTTTACGGTACTGGCCCCACTGGCTGTTCCAGACGCCGTTGTTTCCAGGTACAGGGCACCTGGCTATCCCAGACGCCGTTTCCCCCAGGTACTAGATCCCCTGGCTATCCCAGACGCTGTTTACTCCAGGTACAAGGCCCAATGGCTATCCAAGACGCCGTTTCCTCCAAGTACTGGGTCCCCTGTCTATCCCATACGCTGTTTCCTGAGAACTGGGTCCCTTGCTATTTCAGACGCCGTTTACTCCATGTAATGGACCCCTTGGCTATCTCAGACGTCGTTTCCTCTAGGTACTGGCTCCCCTGGCAATCCTAGATGCCATTTCCTCTAGATACTAGGTCCCCTGGCTATCGCAGACTCCGTTTATTCCAGGTAAGAGACCCCATGTCTATTCAAGACGCCGTTTCCTCCAAGTACTGGGCCCCCTGTCTATCCCATACGCCGTTTCCTCAGGAACTGGGTCCCTGGCTATCCCAGACGATGTTTCCTCCAGGTACTGGGGCCCTGGGTTTCCAAGACTCCATTTCTTCCAGGTACTGGGCCCCCTTATTATCTCAGATGCCGTTTCCTCCAGGTACTAGCCCCCTGGCTATGCTAGACACCGTTTAATCCAGGGCCCCGCCGAGGTACTCAAGGTACTAAGCCCCTTGGGTATTCCAATCGCCGTTTCTTCCATGACCTAGGCCCCCTGGCTATCCCACACCCCGTTTCCTCCAGGTACTTGGCCCCTGGTTATCCCAGACGTCGTTTCCTCCAGGTGTGAGGCCCAAAACTATCCAAGACCCCGTATTCTTCATATACTGGGCACCCTGGTTCTAGGCTCAATGGCTATCCCAATCGCCGTTTCCTCAGATACTGGGTCCCCTGACAATCACAGACGCCGTTTGCCCTATGTACTGGGTCCGATGGCTATCAAAGATGCCGTGTCCTCCAGGTTATATGCCCCATGGCTATCCATTTGCCGTTTCTCCAGGTACTAGGCCCCCTGGTTTTCCCAGATGCCGTTTCCTCTAGGAACTAGACCCATGGGTATCCCAGACTCAATTTCCTCCAGGAACTAGGCCACTTATGTATCCCAGACGCTGTTTCCTCCAAGTACTGGTACCCTGGCTATCCAAGACGCAGTTTCATCAGGTACTGGGACCCCTGGCTATTCTAGACAGTGCTAACTCCATGCACTGTGCCCGCTAGCTATCCCAATCGTCGTTTCCTGCATGTACATGGTCCCTGGCTATCATGTAACCGTTTAATCCAGATACTAGGCCCCCGGCTATCCCAGACGCTAATTCCTCCAGGTACTCGGCCCACGGCTATGCCAGACGCCATTTCCTCCAGGTATTGGCCACCATGGCTATCCTAGACGACATTTGCTCCAGGTACTGGGCCCCGTCGCTATCTCAGACTGGCTATCCAAAATGCAGTTTCTTCACTGTACTGGGCAACCTGGCTATCCCAGACGCGGTTTCATCCAGGTACTAGGCCCCATGGCTATCCCAATCGCTGTTTTCTCACGGTACTAGCCCCCTGGCTGTCCAAGACGCCGTTTCTTCCGGTTACAGGGCCCCCTGTCTATCGAAGACGCCGTTACCTCCAGGTACTATCCCACGGTACTAGCCCCCTGGCTGCCCAAGACGCCGTTTCTTCCAGGTACATGGCACCCTGTCTATCAAAGACGCCGTTTCCTCCAGGCACTAGGTCCTCTGACTATCCCAGACGCCGTTTACTCCAGGTACTAGGCTCCATGGCTATCCCAGATGCCTGGGGCAACTGTCTATCCCATACCGTTTCCACAGGAACTGGGTCCCTTGCTATCTCAAACGCCGTTTACTACATGTACTGGGCCCCAGGCTATCTCAAACGTCATGTCCTCTAGATACGGGGCCCCCTGGCTAGCCCAGACGTCGTTTCCTCTAGATACTAGGTCCCATGGCTATCCCAGACTCCGTTTCCTCCAGGTACTAGGCTCCATGGCTATCCCAGATGCCAGGGGCAACTGTCTATCCCATACCGTTTCCACAGGAACTGTGTCTCTTGCTATCTCAAACGCCGTTTACTACATGTACTGGGCCCCAGGCTATCTCAGACGTCGTTTCCTCTAGATACGGGGCCCCCTGGCTAGCCCAGACGTCGTTTCCTCTAGATACTAGGTCCAATGGCTATTCCAGACTCCGTTTCCTCCAGGTACTAGGCCCCATGGCTATCCCAGACGCCGTTTCCTCCAAGTACTGGACCCCCTGTCTATCCCATACGCCGTTTCCTCAGGAACTGGGTCCCTGGCTATCTCAGACGCCGTTTTATCCATGTACTGGGTCCCAAGGCTATCCCAGATGTCATTCATTCCAGGTACTGGGCCCCATGGCTATCCTAGACGCCGTTTCCACCAGGTACCAGCCCTCCTGGGTGACCCTGAGGTCTATCCTGGCTATCTCATACGCCGTTTCATTCAAGTGCTAGGTCCCAAGGCTATCACAGACGCTGTTTCACCAGGTACTTGACGCCCTGGCTATCCCAGACTCCGTTTCGTCCAGGTACTGGGGCCCCTGGCTATACCAGTCGCTGTTTCCACCAGGTACAGGCCCCCTGGCTATCCTAGATGCCGTTTCCTCAGGTACTGGGTCCCCTGGATATCCAAGACTCAGTTTCCTCCAGGTACTAGGCCCATTGGCTATCCCAGACGCCGTTCCATCCAGGATCTGGCCTCCTGGCTATCCCTGACGCCGTTTCCACCAGGTGTCCCAGACTGTCTACCCTGGCTATCTCATACGCCGTTTCCTTCAAGTACTTTGTCCTATGGCTATCCAAGACGCTGTTTTACCAGCTACTGGGCCCCCTGGCTATCCAAGATGACGCCGTTTCGTCCAGGTACTGGGACCCTGGCTACTCCAGACACCGTTTCCTCATCTCATATGCCTTTTCCTCCAAGCGATAGGTCCTATGGCTATCCCAGACGCCGTTTAACCAGGTAGAGGCCCCCTGGCTATCCTAGATGCCGTTTCCTCAGGTACTGGGTCCCCTGGATACCCAAGACTCAGTTTTCTCCAGGTACTAGGCCCCTTGGCTATCCAAGACGCCGTTCCACCCAGGTACTGGCCTCCTGGCTATCCACCAGGTACTAGGTGTCCCAGACTGTCCACCCTGGCTATCTCATACGCCGTTTCCTCTAAGTACTTGGTCCTATGGCTATCCCAGACGCTGTTTTACCAGCAAATGGGCCCCCTGGCTATCCTAGACGACGCCGTTTCGTCCAGGTACTGGTCCCCCTGGCTACTCCAGAATCCGTTTCCTCATGTACTGAGTCCCTTGGCTATCCCAGTCGCATTTTACTCCGCTGGCTGTCCTAGGCGTCGTTTTCTCCAGGAAATGGGTCCCCTGGCTATCCCAGACTCCGTTTCCTCCAGGTAATATGCCCGATGTCTCTCCCAGACGCCCTTTTTACCCGATACTGGCCCCCATGGCTATCCTAGACATCATTTCCACCCGGTCCTAGGCCCCCTGGGTGTCCCAGACTGTCCACCCTGGCTATCTCATATGCCGTTTTCTCCGTCCTAGGTCCCATGGCTATCCCAGACGCCGTTTTACCAGGTACTGGGCCCCCTGGCTATCCTAGACGCCGTTTCGTCCAGGTACTGCCCATGGCTGTCCCAGACACCGTTTCCTCAGGTACTGGGTCCCCTGGCTATCCTAGACGCCAGTTCTTCCAGGTACTAACCCCAGGTTCTGGGTCCCCTGGCTATCCTAGACGCTGGTTCTTCCAGGTACTAGGTCCCCTGGCTATCCCAGACGTCGTTTCTCCCAGGTACTGGGGTCACTGGCTATCCCAGACGCTGGTTCTTCAAGGTACTAGGCCCCCCTGGCTATCCCAGACGTCGTTTCTCCCAGGTTCTGGGTCCCCTGGCTATCCTAGACGCTGGTTCTTCAAGATACTAGGCCCCCTGACTATCCCAGACGTCGTTTCTTCCAGGTACTAGGCCCCCCTTGCTATCCCAGGCGTCATATTATCCAGGTATTAGGCCCCCTGGCTATCCCTGACGTCGTTTCCTCCAGGTACTAGGCCCCCTGGCTATCCCAGACATCATTTTATCCAGGTACTAGGCCCCCTGGCTATCCCAGACGTCGTTTCATCCAGGTACTCCCCCCTGGCTATCCCAGACGCCGTTGCCTGAGGTACTGGGTCCCCTTGCTATCTCAGTCATCGTTTCTTCAGTTACTGTGTCCCTCCATGTACTGGGCCCGCTGGCTGTTCCAGACGGCGTTTCCTCCAGATACTGGACCCCCGGCTATCTCAGACGCCGTTCCCTCGAGGTACTGCTCCCTGGCTTTCAAAGGCGCCGTTTCCTCCTGGTACTAGGCCCCCTGGCTTTCCCAGATGCCATTTCCACCAGGTACAAGCCCCCCTACCCACCTGTGTGTCCAAGACTATCCAACCTGGCTATCTCATACGTCTTTTCCTCCAAGCGATAGGTCCCATGGCTATCCCAGACGTCGTGACCTCCAGGTACTTGGCACCCTGGCTATCCCAGACGTCGTTACCTCCAGGTACTGGGTCCCCTGGCTATCCCAGACGTCGTTACCTCCAGGTACTGGGCCCCCTTGCTATCAAAGGACGCCGTTACCTCCAGGTACTGGGCCCCCTGGCTATTCCGGACGTCGTTACCTCCAGGTACTGGGCCCCCTAGCGTTTCAGACGTCGTTACCTCCAGGTACTGGGTCCCCTGGCTACCCCAGAGGTCGTTATCTCAAGGTACTGGGCCACCTGGCTATCCAAGACGTCGTTACATCCAGGTACTGGGGCCCCTGGCTATCCCAGACGACTTAACCTCCAGATACTGGGTCCCCTGGCTATCCCAGACGTCGTTTCTTCCAGGTACTGGGTCCCTTGGCTTTCCAAACGTCAATACCTCCAGGTACTGGGTCCCTTGGCTATCCCAGACGTCGTTACCTCCAGGTACCGGGCCACCTGGCTATCCGAAACGTCGTTTCCTCCAGATACTGGGCTCCCTGGCTATCCCAGACGTCGTTACCTCTAGGAACTGGGCCCCCTGGCTATCCCAGACGTCGTTACCTCCAGGAACTGGGCCCCCTGGCTATCCCAGACGACGTTTCCTCCAGGTACTGGGTCCCCTGGCTATCCTAGACGTCGTTTCCTCCAGGTACTGGGCCCCCTGGCTATCCCAGACGTCGTTTCCTCCAGGTACTGGGTCCCCTGGCTATCGCAGACGTCGTTTCCTCCAGGTACTGGGCACCTTGGCTATCGAAGACACAGTTCCCTCGGAAACTGGGTCCCCTGGCTATCCAAGAAGTCGTTACCTCCAGGTACTGGGTCCTCTGGCTATCCCAGACGTCATTCCCTCGGGTACTGGGCCCCCTGGCTATCCCAGACGTCGTTACTTTCAGGTAATGGGCCCCCAGATGCCATTTCCACCAGGTACAAGCCCCCCTACCCACCTGTGTGTCCAAGACTATCCAACCTGGCTATCTCATACGTCTTTTCCTCCAAGCGATAGGTCCCATGGCTATCCCAGACGTCGTGACCTCCAGGTACTTGGCACCCTGGCTATCCCAGACGTCGTTACCTCCAGGTACTGGGTCCCCTGGCTATCCCAGACGTCGTTACCTCCAGGTACTGGGCCCCCTTGCTATCAAAGGACGCCGTTACCTCCAGGTACTGGGCCCCCTGGCTATTCCGGACGTCGTTACCTCCAGGTACTGGGCCCCCTAGCGTTTCAGACGTCGTTACCTCCAGGTACTGGGTCCCCTGGCTACCCCAGAGGTCGTTATCTCAAGGTACTGGGCCACCTGGCTATCCAAGACGTCGTTACATCCAGGTACTGGGGCCCCTGGCTATCCCAGACGACTTAACCTCCAGATACTGGGTCCCCTGGCTATCCCAGACGTCGTTTCTTCCAGGTACTGGGTCCCTTGGCTTTCCAAACGTCAATACCTCCAGGTACTGGGTCCCTTGGCTATCCCAGACGTCGTTACCTCCAGGTACCGGGCCACCTGGCTATCCGAAACGTCGTTTCCTCCAGATACTGGGCTCCCTGGCTATCCAAGACGTCGTTACCTCTAGGAACTGGGCCCCCTGGCTATCCCAGACGTCGTTACCTCCAGGAACTGGGCCCCCTGGCTATCCCAGACGACGTTTCCTCCAGGTACTGGGTCCCCTGGCTATCCTAGACGTCGTTTCCTCCAGGTACTGGGCCCCCTGGCTATCCCAGACGTCGTTTCCTCCAGGTACTGGGTCCCCTGGCTATCGCAGACGTCGTTTCCTCCAGGTACTGGGCACCTTGGCTATCGAAGACACAGTTCCCTCGGAAACTGGGTCCCCTGGCTATCCAAGAAGTCGTTACCTCCAGGTACTGGGTCCTCTGGCTATCCCAGACGTCATTCCCTCGGGTACTGGGCCCCCTGGCTATCCCAGACGTCGTTACTTTCAGGTAATGGGCCCCCTGGCTATCCCAGGCGTCGTTTCCTCCGTACTGGGTCCCCTGGCTATCCCAGACGTCGTTACCTCCAGGTACTGGGTCCCCTGGCTATCCCAGACGTCGTTTCGTCCAGGTACTGGGACCCCTGGCTATCCCAGACGTCGTTACTTTCAGGTAATGGGTCCCCTGGCTATCCCAGACGCCGTTCCCTCCAGGTACTGAGCCCCCTGGCTATCCCTGAAGTCGTTTCTTCCAGGAACTGGGCCCCCTGGCTATCACAGACGTCGTTACCTCCAGGTACTGGGCCCCCTTGCTATCCCAGACGCCGTTTCCTCCAGGTACTGGGTCCCATGGATACTCCAGACGTCGTTTCCTCCAGGTACTGGGCCCCCTGGCTATCCCAGACGCCGTTTCCTCCAGGTACTGCCCCCTGGCTATCCCAGACGACGTTTCCTCCAGGTACTGGGCCCCCTGGCTATCCAAAACGTCGTTTCCTCCAGATACTGGGCCCCCTGGCTATCCCAGACGTCGTGACCTCTTAGAACTGGGCCCCCTGGCTATCCCAGACGTCGTTACCTCCAGGTACTGAGCCCCCAGGCTATCCCTGAAGTCGTTTCTTCCAGGAACTGGGCCCCCTGTCTATCCCAGAGGTTGTTACCTCCAGGTACTGGCCCCCCTGGCTATCCCAGACGTCGTTTCCTCCAGGGACTGGGTCCCCTGCCTATCCGAGACGTCGTTTCCTCCAGGTACTGGGCCCCCTGGCTGTCCGAAACGTCGTTTCCTCCAGATACTGGGTCCCATGGATACTCCAGACGCCATTTCCTCCAGGTACTGGGTCCCCTGGCTATCCCAGACGCCGTTTCCTCCAGGTACTGCCCCCCTGGCTATCCCAGACGACGTTTCCTCAAGGTACTGGGCCCCCTGGCTATCCAAAACGTCGTTTCCTCCAGATACTGGGCCCCCTGGCTATCCCAGACGTCGTGACCTCTTGGAACTGGGCCCCCTGGCTATCCCAGACGTCGTTACCTCCAGGTACTGAGCCCCCTGGCTATCCCTGAAGTCGTTTCTTCCAGGAACTGGGCCCCCTGTCTATCCCAGAGGTTGTTACCTCCAGGTACTGGCCCCCCTGGCTATCCCAGACGTCGTTTCCTCCAGGGACTGGGTCCCCTGCCTATCCGAGACGTCGTTTCCTCCAGGTACTGGGCCCCCTGGCTGTCCGAAACGTCGTTTCCTCCAGATACTGGGCCCCCTGGGTATCCCAGACGCCATTTCCTCCAGGTACTGGGTCCCCTGGCTATCCTTGACGTCGTTTCCTCCAGGTACTGGGCCCCCTGGCTATCCCAGACGTCGTTTCCTCGAGGAACTGGGTCCCCTGGCTATCGCAGACGTCGTTTCCTCCAGGTACTGGGCACCCTGGCTATCCAAGACGCAGTTCCCTCGGGAACTGGGTCCCCTGGCTATCCAAGAAGTCGTTACCTCCAGGTACTGGGTCGCCTGGCTATCCCAGATGCCCTTTCCTCCAGGTACTGGGCCCCCTGGCTACCCCAGAGGTCGTTATCTCAAGGTAATGGGCCACCTGGCTATCCCAGACGTCGTTACATCCAGGTACTGGGGCCCCTGGCTATCCCAGACGACTTAACCTCCAGGTACTGGGTCCCCTGGCTATCCCAGATGTCGTTTCTTCCAGGTACTGGGTCCCCTGGCTTTCCAAACGTCAATACCTCCAGGTACTGGGCCCCCTGGCTATCCCAGACGTCGTTACCTCCAGGTACCGGGCCACCTGGCTATCCCAGACGTTGTTACCTCCAGGTTATGGGCCCCCCTGGATATCCCAGACGTCGTTACCTCAAGGTACTGGGCCCCTTGGCTATCCGAAATGTCGTTTCCTCCAGATATTGGGCCCTCTTGCTATCCCAGACGTCGTTACCTCTAGGAACTGGGCCCCCTGGCTATCCCAGACGTCGTTACCTCCAGGTACTGGGCCCCCTGGCTACCCAGACGTCGTGGTCTCTTGGAACTGGGCCCCCTGGCTATCCCAGACGTCGTTACCTCCAGGTACTGAGCCCCCTGGCTATCCCTGAAGTCGTTTCTTCCAGGAACTGGGCCCCCTGTCTATCCCAGATGTTGTTACCTCCAGGTACTGGCTCCCCTGGCTATCCCAGACGTCGTTTCCTCCAGGGACTGGGTCCCCTGCCTATCCGAGACGTCGTTTCCTCCAGGTACTGGGCCCCCTGGCTGTCCGAAACGTCGTTTCCTCCAGATACTGGGCCCCCTGGCTATCCCAGACGCCGTTTCCTCCAGGTACTGGGTCCCCTGGCTATCCTAGACGTCGTTTCCTCCAGGCACTGGGCCCCCTGGCTATCCCAGACGTCGTTTCCTCCAGGAACTGGGTCCCCTGGCTATCGCAGACGTCGTTTCCTCCAGGTACTGGGCACCCTGGCTATCCAAGACGCAGTTCCCTCGGGAACTGGGTCCCCTGGCTATCCAAGAAGTCGTTACCTCCAGGTACTGGGTCGCCTGGCTATCCCAGATGCCCTTTCCTCCAGGTACTGGGCCCCCTGGCTACCCCAGAGGTCGTTATCTCAAGGTAATGGGCCACCTGGCTATCCCAGACGTCGTTACATCCAGGTACTGGGGCCCCTGGCTATCCCAGACGACTTAACCTCCAGTAACTGAGTCCCCTGGCTATCCCAGACGTCGTTTCTTCCAGGTACTGGGTCCCCTGGCTTTCCAAACGTCAATACTTCCAGGTACTGGGCCCCTTGGCTATCCCAGACGTCGTTACCTCCAGGTACCGGGCCACCTGGCTATCCCAGACGTTGTTACCTCCAGGTAATGGGCCCCCTGGATATTCCAGACGTCGTTACCTCAAGGTACTGGGCCCCCTGGCTATCCGAAATGTCGTTTCCTCCAGATACTGGGCCCCCTTGCTATCCCAGACGTCGTTACCTCTAGGAACTGGGCCCCCTGGCTATCCCAGACGTCGTTACCTCCAGGTACTGGGCCCCCTGGCTATCCCAGACGTCGTGACCTCTTGGAACTGGGCCCCCTGTCTATCCCAGACGTCGTTACCTCCAGGTACTGAGCCCCCTGGCTATCCCTGAAGTCGTTTCTTCCAGGAACTGGGCCCCCTGTCTATCCCAGATGTTGTAACCTCCAGGTACTGGGCCCCCTGGCTATCCCAGACGTCGTTTCCTCCAGGGACTGGGTCCCCTACCTATCCGAGACTTCGTTTCCTCCAGGTACTGGGCCCCCTGGCTGTCCGAAACGTCGTTTCCTCCAGATACTGGGCCCCCTGGCTATCCCAGACGCCGTTTCCTCCAGGTACTGGGTCTCCTGGCTATCCTAGACGTCGTTTCCTCCAGGTACTGGGCCCCCTGGCTATCCACGACGTCGTTTCCTCCAGGAACTGGGTCCCCTGGCTATCGCAGACGTCGTTTCCTCCAGGTACTGGGCACCCTGGCTATCCAAGACGCAGTTCCCTCGGGAACTGGGTCCCCTGGCTATCCAAGAAGTCGTTACCTCCAGGTACTGGGTCCCCTGGCTATCCCAGATGCCCTTTCCTCCAGGTACTGGGCCCCCTGGCTACCCCAGAGGTCGTTATCTCAAGGTAATGGGCCACCTGGCTATCCCAGACGTCGTTACATCCAGGTACTGGGGCCCCTGGCTATCCCAGATGACTTAACCTCCAGGTACTGGGTCCCCTGGCTATCCCAGACGTCGTTTCTTCCAGGTACTGGGTCCCCTGGCTTTCCAAACGTCAATACCTCCAGGTACTGGACCCCTTGGCTATCCCAGACGTCGTTACCTCCAGGTACCAGGCCACCTGGCTATCCCAGACGTTGTTACCTCCAGGTAATGGGCCCCTGGCTATTCCAGACGTCGTTACCTCAAGGTACTGGGCCCCCTGGCTACCCGAAATGTCGTTTCCACCAGATAATGGGCCCCCTGGCTATCCCAGACGTCGTTACCTCTAGGAACTGGGACCCCTGGCTATCCCAGACGTCGTTACCTCCATGTACTGGGCCCCCTGGCTTTCCCAGACGTCGTTACCTCCTAGTACTGGGTCCCCTGGCTATCCCAGACGTCGTTCCCTCGGGTACTGGGCCCCCTGGCTATCCCAGACGTCGTTACCTCCAGGTACTGGGCCCCCTGGCTATCCTAGACGTCGTTTCCTCCAGGTACTGGGTCCCCTGGTTTTCCCCAGACGTCGTTACCTCCAGGTACTGTGTCCCCTGGCTATCCCAGACGTCGTTTCGTCCAGGTACTGTGCGCCCTGGCTATCCCAGACGTCGTTACTTTCAGGTAATGGGTCCCCTGGCTTTCCCAGAGGCCGTTCCCTCCAGGTACTGAGCCCCCCTGGATATCTCTGAAGTCGTTTCTTCCAGGAACTGGGCCCCCTGGCTATCCCAGACGTAGTAACCTCCAGGTACTGGGCCCCCTTGCTATCCCAGACGCCGTTTTCTCCAGGTACTGGGTCCCATGGCTATCCCAGACCCAGGTACTGGGTCCCATGGATACCCCAGACGTCGTTTCCTCCAGGTACTGGGCCCCCTGGCTATCCCAGACGCCGTTTCCTCCAGGTACTGGGCCCCCTGGCTATCCCAGACGTTGTTACCTCCAGGTACTGGGCCCCCTGGCTATCCCAGACGCCGTTTCCTCCAGGGACTGGGCCCCCTGGCTATCCCAGACGTCGTTTCCTTCAGGTACTGGGTCCCCTGGCTATCCGAAACGTCGTTACCTCCAGATACTGGGCCCCCTGGCTATCCCAGACGTCGTTACCTGTAGGAACTGGGCCCCCTGGCTATCCCAGACATCGTTACCTCCAGGTACTGGGCCCTCTGGCTATCCCAGACGCCGTTTCCTCCAGGAACAAGGTCCCCTGCCTATTCCAGACGTCGTTACCTCCTGGTACTGGGTCCCCTGGATATCCCAGACGTCGTTAACTCCAGGTACTGGGTCCTATGGCTATCCCAGACGCCGTTTCCTCCAGCTACTGGGTCCCCTGGCTATCCCAGACGCCGTTTCTTCCAGGAACAAGGTCCCATGGCTATCCCAGACGTCGTTACCTCTTCAAACCGGGGTTTTAACTTTCAAACCAGGGTTTCAATTAGCCAAATGCACATTTATTCTTAAAACCTAAGTTTTAATTTCAAACCAGGGTTTGAAAATTTCAAATCAAGGTTTGAACATTTCAAACCAGGGTTTGAAAACTTTAAACCCTGGTTAAAAACTCAAAGTGTACAATAATTCTTCAAACCGGGGTTTCAACTTTCAAACCAGGGTTTCAACTAGCCAAATGCACATTTATTTTTTAAACCATAGTTTGAACTTTAAACCAGGGTTTCAAATTCTTAAAGTATGGTTTGAAAAAATACTTTAATTATTTAAACATAGGTTTGAACTTCAAACCCATAGTTAAAAGTTTTGGAACCTAGGTTTGAAATAAACGGTCGTACAAAAATAGTTTAAACCCGTGTTTAAAAACCCAAGTTTCAAAGTTTTCAAACCATAGTTTAAAATTCAAACCAAGGTTTAAAAATCAATGTGCATCTGGCACGATAAAACCCCAGTTTGATACTTTGAACCAGGGTTTGAACTTTTTTGTACGGCCCTTTAACTTCAAACCTAGGTTTCAAAACTTTAAACTATAGGTTTGAAGTTCAAACCTATGTTTAAATAATTACTGTGCATTTGGCCTGTTGAAACTACGATTTCAAATGTCAAACCATAGTTTCAATATTTCAATGAAAATATATTTTTAAACCATAGTTTAAGAATGTCAAACCCTAGTTTAAAGTTCAAACCGAGGTTTAAAAAAATAAATGTGCATTTGGCTAGCTTTAAAGAATAAATGTGCAATTGGCTAGTTGAAACCGTGGTTTGAAAGTTAAAACCCTAGTTTGAAGAATTAATGTGCACTTTGAATTTTAAACCATGGTTTAAAATTTTCAAACCCTGGTTTGAAGTTCAAACTTAGGTTTAAAGAATAAATGTGCATTTGCTTGTTGAAACCCTGATTGGAAGTTGAAACCCCGGTTTGAAGAATTAATGTGCGTTTTGAGTTTTAAACCAGGGTTTAAAGTATTCAAACCCGGGGAAGTTCAAACCTAGGTTTAAAGAATTAATGTGCACTTGGCTTGCCATACAAGATTGAGTCATTTGATATAGAACAAACACTTTTCTTTTTATTTGACCCACCTATACTTTTGTTTGTGATATTTTCTACGTTTTGCTTTAAACATCAACTGTACATGTAGATCTGCAAATGTATCTCGAGGTTGTCACTATGAGTTTATGCCTATGTCATATGACCTTGCCTGTTGTCCAATCACTCTATAATTGTAAATTAGAATGGTAGCTATTGCTTCATTATTGCCAACATACTGCTGCTTGAGTTTCTACAACTTTAAAACTTCCTCATTAAAGCTTGCATACTATTTGCTTTCAAACTGTTTCATTGTTTTTGTACCTATTTTTAAATCTTATCAACATTCACTATTTTTCCACCCATCCTTCCACCATCTTGAACTACACAATATTGAAATACAAGTGCTCTATTACCCTTTATCTTGATAAGGCAAAGTGTCTAGAGTAATGATTTTAAGTGCTAAGTGTATTCAGTGCAGGAAATTTGATAATTACTTATCTTGATAAGGCGAACTAGCTTGAGTAATGGTTCTGAAAGTTAAAGTTCTAATTGAATGAAAACTTGAATGTAAAACAAATAACTTGAAAAACCTTGACTTATTTCATCTTACCAGTGTTTCTATAAGAAAGCCGACAGTCATCTTGTATCCTACCTTAAACAAACTGTGAAAGAATCACATACTTACACAAAACTGATTACTATTTATCATTTTGGACTGAAATAACCACAGTTTTGCCAGATAAAAAACAATGAGAGACCCGTATTAAAGATTATTTTATATTCTGGCAGCCATCTTAAATGCCATCTTGAAAATTCAAAATTGCTCAATGACCTTGGCATCACTCAGATTCTTCAAAGGCAATGTCTATTGAACATAATTCAGTAAAGGAAAAAAAAACTTAAGAACTCGATTCCAGGTCCCGGACGCCATCGGTAGTGGTAACAAGTTAAAACTAAGCGTTGCAGTTACAACCCTTAGCGTCAACACGTAAATACTAAGCGTACAGTTACAACCGTTAGTCTCAACAATATAACACTAAGAATTGCAGTTGCAACCATTAGTGGCAACACGTTAAAACTAAGCGATGCAGTTACAACCGTTAGTGTCAACACCAAAAAACTATCCGTTTCAGTTACAACCGTTACTGTCAACATTATTACACTAAGCTTTGCAGTTGCAACCGTTAGTGTCAACATGTTAACACTAAGCGTTGCAGTTGCAACCGATAGTGGCAACATATTAAAACTAAGCATAGCAGTTGCAACACGTTAAACTATGCATTGCAGTTACAACCGTTAGCGTCAACACGTTAAAACTAATCGTTGCAGTTACAACCGTTATTGTCAACTTAATAACACTAATCGTTGCAGTTGCAACCGTAAGTGTTAACACGTTAAAACTTTGCGTTGCAGTTGCAACCGTATGTTGTTAACACTAAGCGTTGCAGTTGCAACCGTTAGTGTCAACATGTTAACACTAAGCGTTGCAGTTGCAACCGTTACTGTCAGCACGTTACAACCGTTAGGTTTAGAGTGCAATGTTCTGTTAGATGAATTTCCTACCGTTACGGAAACAAGAAAAGCAGTTCAACAACTATCATCTGGCAAAGCCCCAGGTGCAGATGCAATTCCTGCCGAAGTTTACAAGGCTGGGGGGCTACCCATGGCAGAGAAACTGACAGAGTTGTTTCACTGTATGTGGAGAAAGGAGGCTATCCCACAAGAATTTAAGGATGCATCCATAATCCACCTATACAAGCGGAAAGGAAATCCTCAAGTCTGTGACAATCACAGAGGCATCTCCCTCCTATCAATTGCTGGGAAGATACTTGCAAAAATTCTGTTGAATCGTCTGAATGTTCATCTTGATCAGACGGGACTTATCCCAGAAAGTCAATGTGGATTCAGAAAAGACAGAGGGACAATAGACATGATATTCACAGCAAGACAGCTTCAGGAGAAATGCCAAGAACAGAATGTAGATCTATACATGACGTTTGTTGACCTCACCAAAGCTTTTGACACTGTTAGTCGTGATGGACTCTGGAAAATCATGGCCAAGTTTGGCTGTCCACCCAGATTCATAGCAATGGTGCGCCAGTTTCATGATGGCATGCAGGCACGTGTGCAAAATGATGGAGAGTTCTCTGAACCATTTGAAGTAACAAATGGGGTCAAACAAGGCTGTGTTCTGGCACCAACACTGTTCAGCATGATGTTTTCTGCCATGCTTATGGATGCTTTTCAGGACAGTGACACTGGTTTTCCAATCAGGTACCGTTTTGATGGCAACATATTCAACCTCAGAAGGTTGCAAGCCAAAACTAAGGTCCAGACTGATGTGCTAGATGAGCTCCTCTATGCAGATGATATGGATAAGAATGCCAGCACAGAGGCAAAAATGCAAAGAGCCATGGATCAAGTCTCACAGTCATGTGATAACTATGATCTCACAATCAGCACAAAAAAGACAGAGGTTGTACACCAACCAGCGCCCGGAAAGCCATATAATGAACCAACCATCACTGTGAATGGGCAAAAACTGAAAGTTGTTGACAAGTTCACCTACCTGGGAAGCACTCTCTCCAGAGCAGTGCATATTGATGATGAGATCACTGCCAGAATTGCAAAGGCTAGTGTGGCATTCGGACGACTCCGTGCAAATGTCTGGGAGCGAAATGGAATCAAGCTTGACACCAAGCTGAAAGTCTACAAGGCTGTGGTACTGCCAACCCTCTTGTATGCATGTGAGACCTGGACAGTATACCAACGCCATGCAAAGAGACTTAACCATTTCCACTTAAGCTGTTTGAGAAAGTTGTTAAAAATCAAGTGGCAGGACAAGATTCCAGACACAGAGGTCCTGACGAAAGCAGGGATGCAAAGCATGCATACAGTCTTAAAGCTAGCACAGCTAAGATGGACTGGCCATGTTATAAGAATGCCTGATGCGCGACTTCCAAAGAAAGTTTTCTATGGAGAACTACAGGAGGGAAAGCGCTCTCAAGGTGGCTAGAAGAAACGCTACAAAGACACCCTCAAAGCCTCTCTGAAGGATTTCGAAATACCAGTGGGGTCCTGGGAACAGACTGCACAGGAGCGATCAAAGTGGCGAGGTCTCATCAACAAAGGAGCAGCTCTTTATGAAAAGAAGAGAATCTGTGAAGCTGAAAGAAAGCGAAGAGAGCGCAAAGCCAAAACAAATGTGCCACCATCAGACTCTATGACATTGACTTGCTCTACTTGCAACCGACAGTTTAGAGCCAGAATTGGCCTAGTCAGCCATCAAAGAACTCACCAACACACATCAGCACTATTCAAGAAATAATGATGGTCTTTCTCATTAGTGAGAGACGAACTATCACAACCGTTAGTGTTAACATTATAACACTAAGTGTAGCAGTTGCAACATGTATGTCAACACGTTTACATTAAGCGTTGCAGTTGCAACCGTTTATGTCAACAGGTTAACACTGAGCGTTGCAGTTTCAACCGTTAGTGTCAACATGTTAACTTTAAGCATTGCAGTTGCAACCGTAAATGGCAACACGTTAACACTAAGCATTGCAGTTGCAACCGTTAGTGTAGTAGTTCCAAACTTTATGTCTTCACTTTAACACTGAGCGTTGCAGTTGCAACCGTTAGTGTCAACATGTTAACACTAAGCGTTCCAGTTGCAACTGTTAATGGCAACACGTTAACTTTAAGCATTGCAGTTGCAACCGTTAGTGGCAAGACGTTAAAACTATGCGTTGCAGTTACAACCGTTAGTGTCCACAATATAACACTTAGCGTTGCAGTTGCACCCGTTAGTTTCTACACGTTAACAAAAAGCATTGCAGTGGCACTAAGCGTTGAAGTTGCAAAAGTAAGTGTCATCATGTTAACGCTAACGTTGCAGTTGCAATCGTTAATTGTTTAACTGTAAGCACTGCAGTTGCAACCGTTAGTGGCAACACGTTAAAACTTAGACGGAATATTTCCATCGGTATTCCGTTAGACCTCTCCATACCGACGGAAATGACTTCTATTGAGCCCTTAGTCGAAAATGAAATATCATCGAAGACTCCAAAGAAGTTGAAAATTATGTTGTGTCATATCTTTCTGACTGATAGGACTTAATTTATATATATTCCAGATGTAAAATGACGCAGGTTCATAAAATACTTCATGTTTTCTGTTGAAAATATCAAATATTACTATAAATAGATTAGGGGAGACTACTGTAAAATTTGAGACAAAAAAGTAGAAAATCGATTGCTTTTTGCAAACTTATTGAAATTCGGCAGGCTACCCAGATGTTTACTAAAAGATTTATGCATTTTCTAACAAAACATAACATTAATTCTAACAATCATCACCAAATAAAACAGTGATAAGCTTCTTACGATATTCATAATCTGTTCGACCATAGTTTAAAGGCAATCCATGCTAAGCTGTCACGAGAGAGGAGCGAGGTCACGAAGTGTATCGGAGTGCAGGTTAGCCAGCTTATCTAGTTAAAACTAAGCCTTGCAGTAACAACCATTAGCGTCAACAATATAGCACTAAGCGTTACAGTTGCAACGGTTAGTGTCAACATGTTAACACGAAGCATTGCAGTTGGAACCTTCTATGTCAACATGTCAACACTGAGCTTTGCAGCCGTTTGTGTCAACATATTAACGCTATGTTAAGTTGCAGTGGAGGTTTGAACCCTTGTTCCCCTACTTCAGCGGAGCAGGTCTAATGACGTTGCCGTTAATTTTGATTTTTTCTTAATATTTTGCCAGTTGGCTAAATACACTACAAACAAAAAAATATATTTCAAAATAAGATTTATATTTAGCTAAACGATACTGTAGCATATATTTGGAAATCTGAGTAAAATATTTATAAGCAAATTGTCAAAATAATGTAATAAAGATCAGCCATGCAAAATAAGAATAATAAACCAAATGCTATCCACTGTGAACTACTGCCCATGTATGTTAGGTCAAGAAATATTACTGTTAGCTGATATATCATTTTAAAAGTAGGTGTTGTGTTGTAGTATTGAAGTCACCAACTAATATCAAGCTATACATTTGCTTGGTTTCCATTAAAGAACATATTTTAGCTGTTTAAATATAACGACCCTGTTTTTTTGCTCCGCATGTTTTTGCCAACGTCGTAGTTTTGTCGTTGGATTTTTATAGGTAAGCTTCTTTATTTGTCTCCCAAACTATCAAATCGTTCTCAAATTTCATAACATTATCACTAAATGATGCTCATAGAATAGTAGTTATGCTGGTATATTTTTCTAAATGATCACATTATACCTATGTTGATTTAGAAGATTGCGAAAAATAGAAATTACGAAAACATTTTGCATAATTTGACTTGCTCCGGTCATGCCTACTTAAGCTAACTGTAGCAGTGAGGTCATTGAAGTGAGTATCATTTTGTACAGTAAAATAAGTTCCAATATGGCCAATTATTCTGCATGGGTAACTGTTGTTAGTTCCTGCTATGCGTTCAAAATAGAATGGCAAAGAATGGTCCCATCCCACTGATCATTACCTTCCATAGCCTTACAATCAGACAAAACATTAAAAAATCTTCGTCTCAAAAAACACATGGCCCAGTACAATATATGTTATGTGTAGCTATGTATAGTAATATTCATTGTAAATCCTATGAACAGTGCTCCTGGGGTTCATACAGGCCACATCCCTTATAATGGGAAAAATCATATTCTCTGAAACCACAGAAACCACTAAGAACCAAATCTTGTATGTTTTGTATTCAGCAATGTTATAAAAAGGACTACGTAAATTCGGCCATTCAAGCCCCGGGGTAAAAAAGGCCCTATCCCGGGGGTCATTAGTTCCAATAGCCTTAAATAAGAAAAGCAAAAAAATCTTCTCTGAAATCGCAAGGCCCAGTGCGTTTATATAGGAAGTGGCGCAATCAGAAACAAAATAAATACCAATCCAAAAACTTAGATGGGAAAAAGCTAACTTGACAATCAGGTACCTATACATAGAAAACATACTGTAAACCAAATTAGCAGCTATTTCCCAATAGGCGGTCACTCTGCCAACATTGGTCCATACAGGAACCGCCCGGTGACAGTGTGTTCGACTGTTTCTGGCTTTTTCAGTCATCAGGACCACCTCGACTTGTAAAAGCAGCATGCATCATTTTTTCCTTGATGCTAAAAGACAAAATCACTGAGCCAAGAAATTAGGTCGCACAGGACCCTGTTGCATGAAACTCTATTAACTCTTAATTGCAGGTTAAAGTCCCAGTTAAGTTAATTACAGCTTTACTCCTGTTACATTATTGTCTATAAAAATCAAAATTAGCATGTACTTAAAGCTGCATTAGCTAATGTAGCTCCGGAGGTACTTTAAAATTGTTTCATGCAGCAGAAAATTAATGCCATCTTCACTAAGAGAGTCCCTGAACTTAATTGCAGCTTAAGGTTTAATGGCAGCTTAAGCTTATGCAACAGGGCCCTGGTCTATAAGTACTTTGTGGTCTAAGGTCAAGTCATACTCACTCATAATAATTGTGAAAGAAGTATAATCATATTCCCAATGAGTGCTGAGGTTAAGACAAAATCACTGAACCATGAAATTAGGTCACATGTACCTATTTATATAAGCATTTTGGGGTCAAAGGTCCAGTCATACTTGCTCATAATGTGAAAGAAGTATGATCATATACCCAATGAGTGTTAAAGCAAAATAACTATAAAGCAAAATCACTGAACTATGAAATTAGAGCACAGTGACCTAGATAACAACTTTGGAATGAAAGGTCTGGCCATACTCACTCATATTATGAAAGTCATATGTTCATATAGTAATGTCTAGATAAAAGGCAAAACCACTGAACTATGAAATTAGTTCACAGTGATATAAGCCTACTTTGGGGCCAAAGGTATGGCCATACTCACTCACATTGTGAATGAAGTATGCTCATATACTAACTTAGTGAATGGATATAAGGCAAAAAACACTGAACCATGAAATTAGGTCACAGTGACCTATAAGTACTTAGGGGTGAAGGGCCCATATTGTGAAAGACGTATGTTTATACTCTAATTGAGTGTCAAGATATACGACAAATCTACTGAACCATGCAATAAGTTTACAGTGACACAAGACTTCTATGGGGTTCTATCTCCATACTCACTCATATTGTGAATTAAGTATGCTAATATACTTAGTGATTGGATATAAGGCAAAATCACTGAATAATGAAATTATCTCACAGTGACCTATATGTACTTTGGGGTCAAAGGTCTGGTCATTCTCACTAATAATCAGAAAAAAAAGTATGATCATATACTAATTTAGTGCCAAGATTTAAGGCAAGAGCACTGGGCCATGCTTTAACCTCATGACACATAAGTCAGTGTCAGAGGATGAATGACAGTCTTCCTAAGTTGTTTCTATTAAGGAATTATAAAGAAAATAATATTCAATGTGTTCTACATTGTGACCTCTAGCCCGACTTCTGGCTCGGACCCAGAGGTCTGATGTCCTGGAATCTAAAGTATATGAAGAATGAATGCTGTAGAATAAGTTGTTGTCAAAATATGCCCCACTCCACTAAACATGGACCTAGGAATCCGATGCAATGAAATGAACCCCACCCCTATAGTGTACCAACATCACAACTATGAATGTTGTCATATAATTGGCTGTCAATACTTCTAGAAATATTAACACTGAAAAGTCATTTGTGATGGTGTTCTAGATTTTAAGCTTTCGCTCCACCCCAAGCAAGACTTCAGGGCTCCGATGCCATGATGTGAAAGCCAACCCTACCGAGTATCAATGGTCCAAATATCAATACTTATAGGGCTGTCAATATTTAGACTTCTAGAACAATTTAAAGTTGATTTAGATTTTGAACGTGAACGCTAGCACCACCCCTGGACATAGACCCTGGGGCCCGATGCCTTGAATTGAAAGCCAATCCTACAGGGTCCATAAAGCCCAAGTATGAGTGTTTTGAGGTCAGTGGCTGTCAAGTTATGGACTTCTAAAAACTTAAATGAAAGTGTGACGCACACGGGAATGTGCACGCGCACGGAAACTTGTACGACCGAGGTGACTACAACAGCTCTTTGCACTAAGGTCAGTCGACACCTCACAAAAATAAGAAGTTTGAATGACAGTCAAAGGACTTAGTATTTCATTTTACTGGAAAACAATTGAACAGTTTTCGTGCGGAGAACTTTATATGGTAGTTTTCAATAATTCACGATTTTCTGCTTAAAATCATCATTTACCCCAAATTTGAATCCCGGCAAACAATTGACAATCTAGCAAACACATATGTAGGCGGAATATTTCCATCGGTATTCCGTTAGACCTCTCCATACCGACGGAAATCCCTTGGTCGAAAATGAAAAATCATCGAAGACGCCAAATAATTGAAAATTATGTTATGTTATATCTTTTCTGACTGATATGACTTAGTTTTTAAATATTCTAGATGTAAAGATACGCATATTCATAAATTACATAATGTTTTCTGTGGAAAATGTCACATGTAGAAAATCTATTGCTTTTAGCAAATTTATTGAAATTCTGCACGCTAACCTACGGTGGTATCTTTAGGACAAGCAATCATTTTTTTAAGAAAAATATATGTCGTGCAAACGGGATATTAATTCATTCAAACGGGATATTAATCCGTGCAAACGAGATATTAATTCGTACAAACGACATATTCATTCGAGCAAACGGGATATGAATACGTGCAAACGGTATATTAATCCGTGCAAACGATATATTAATTCGAGCAAACGGGATATCAATTTGTTCAAACGAGATATTAATTCGTGCAAACGAGATATTAATTCGTGCAAACGAGATATGACATCTAATTCGAGCAAACGGGATATGAAATCGTGCAAACGGTTTATTAATCCGTACAAACGATATATTAATTCGAGCAAACGGGATATCAATTCGTTCAAACGGGATATTAATCCTTGCAAACGAGACATTAATTCGTACAAACGACATATTAATTCGAGCAAACGGGATATGAATCCGTGCAAACGGTTTATTAATCCGTGCAAACGATATATTAATTCGAGCCAACGGGATATCAATTCGTGCAAACGGGATATTAATCCGTGCAAACGAGATATTAATTCGTACAAACGACATATTAATTCGAGCAAAAAGGATATGAATTTGTACAAACGGTATATTGATCCGTGCAAACGATATATTAATTCGAGCAAACGGGATATCAATTCGTTCAAACGGGATATTAATCCGTGCAAACGAGATATTAATTCGTACAAACGACATATCAATTCGAGCAAACGGGATATGAATTTGTGCAAACGGTTTATTAATCCGTGCAAACGATATATTTATTCGAGCAAACGGGATATCAATTCGTTCAAACGGGATATTAATCCGTGCAAACGAGATATTTATTCGTACAAACGACATATTAATTCGAGCAAACGGGATATGAATTCGTGCAAATGGTATATTAATCCGTGCAAACGATATATTAATTCGAGCAAACGGGATATCAATTCGTTCAAACGGGATATTAATCCGTGCAAACGAGATATTTATTCGTACAAACGACATATTAATTCGATCATGTGGAAAAAGTCTCCTCAGCGCGTCTTATCGTATTATCAGCTTAGGGGATTAGTGGTACAGGTAAATCATCTTCGGTTCTTTCCGGTGATTTACGATTTACTTGGCGCCTCTGTCCGTAAAATTACCTGTGTAACTTTAGCCTAAGGGCAACCATAAAATTTGATCATAAATTGTCTTAAGAATTTATGAACTCAAAACTTCGACTATGAAATAATATGAAAAAAAAAAGAAATACAAAATGTGTGGCTTTGATGACGGTAAAAAAAACAACAACACGATTTCGAATGAAAGAAAACTCGTGTTTTTCCCATTCAAATGCACATTGTGGGTACCCGTGACAATCGCATCGTCGCGGTTAAACTCATGGACCAGTTTGTACTGTAAGCATTCAGTTGTATTATTTTTATTTAATTATTTATTCATGTATTTATTTATTTATTTATTTATTTATTGCTTCCTCAAAATAAATGCTATGAGTATATGATATATGTTACATATTAAATGTAAGCATTACGAAAACACGCCCATGCAATATATAGATTTTTCCCAAATTGTAAAAGTAGAAATTATTTGATATTTTTCTTATTATTGCTCAAAACATATATTGTGGGCACATATTAGAACCACCTCGCAGCCTGATGACTAGCTTAATCTTTATTTCCAATTTTCAAGTATTTATGTATGCGTAGACCGGTTTGCTTTTGAATCCGTCAAACCTCGCTTGGACAAGTTTTTCAAGTGCACAGGCTGATCGACTCCTTGCATTTTCGCAATATTTATATAACAAGTACACCTTCCATTAAAAATGAGCCGCGTCATGCGAAAACCGGAATTTAACTATGCAAAAACAAAGGCTCAGGTCAGCTGTGTAGCAGTTGCCTAGCTGATCAGCGCCATTGTTTTCGCTACACGGGTAATACAATTCCTTATCTTCCTCAATCCGAATTTTCAAGCTTCTTGCCAAATGGTGTAGTACACAAGCCGGTTTGTGTCAGACCTGATCGGAAACCCCTAGTACCGGTTTTCTCACACCGCGGCTCAAATGTGAAATGGTATAGTTTTATAATCCGAGACTGCATGTCATAAAATCAGGCACGCTTTAAATCATACCCCTAGGTCATAGATAAACTAAAACAACATTGATGCGCCACTGATCGTGATCAAAATCGTGTCGCATTTTTTGTGTAATATTGAATTATAGTACTTTTTTTTTTTTTTTTTTGTTTTTTTTTTTTTTTTTTTTGTTTAAAAAAAAAGCCGATTAGAGAGATTTGAATGAAGATAACCCCTAATACCGGTTTTCTCACGCCGCGGCTAAAATGTGAAATGGTTAAGGTTTTATAATCCGAGACTGCATGTCATAAAATCAGTCACGCTTTAAATCATACCCTTAGGTCATAGATTAACTAAAACAACATTGATGCGCCACTGAACTGTTCAAAATCGTATCGTCAATATCTGCATTTTTGTGTAATATTAATTATAGATCTAGTACTAATCTTTTGATAAAAAACAACAACAACAAAAATCATTTAATGAATTTTTAAAAAGTAAAAAAACAAAAATAATGAATTGATGTATCTTGCGACTTGTGACTGAGAATGAATGAATGAATATGCGATTCCAGAAAACTCAACGGGATGATCTAGACCGTGGCTGAGAGCAGAAATAAAATAAGAAAATAAGAACGAATCAGCGTAAAAAGTAGCAGCACAGTAAAAACAAATCTTAATTTCATTGAAAACAGTGTACAGTTTCAGTGTTTTTCTGCAGCTTTAACGAGAGAGAGAGAGAGAGAGAGAGAGAGAGAGAGAGAGAGAGAGAGATTTGAATGAAGATAATTAAGAATTTTTATGTCGGTTTTTGCTTTGTTCAAACTGGGACACGGAGACGCTATCGTTTGGTCATCAGATTGAGTAAAAAGAGTTACTTAGGTGTGAAATGCAAACTTTAATTGGACCAATTGCAATTACGACAATAATGTTGATGTGTATTCTTACAATGCACAATGCGTTTGTGGTTCAGAGGTGTCACATTCTGTGAGGATATGTAATGTTTATAAAATTATACTCAAAAGTTAATCGCGATCATTGTGTAGCATCTTTCATAAATTTTAAATCGATTATCATTCGAGGTGAGAAAAAAAGCAACATCCATCCACCTCAACCACACCTCATGGGCCACGCCGCCACCCATTCCCAACCATCCCTCCCTATGGCCCCCACCATACCCATTCCCTCATCGTTCCCACCAAACCAGTCCCCATGGCCCAGAAGGTCTCCATACCCATCCCCTTACCCCAGATGTGCGGCCCCTCACCGAGGGAACCGCTTAGTTGAAGCGAAGGCACAGCACCAACGCTCTTCGCTTAGACTAAGTCTAAGCGGAGTATAGTTCAACTTTGTGTCGAACTAGTACCTTCTCCGGGGCCCTGCTGCAGTGCAATAGCGATAACCAGGCCTCGGATTTACCTCTTTGGCATGGAACCGCCCACAGCGTAACGCCGGGACAGGTAAAATAATTGGTATTGAACCAGGTTAACCGTATATGAGTTAAAACAAAGCTTATGGGTGAACCAAATATTAATTTAACAAGGTGTAATAGTGTTTCATTCTTTATAATGAAACTAGATAATGTTGGCATTAAACACGTGTTCATGCTCTTTGCAAAATCTGAATAAATATTGATATGCTAAATTGCATTTACATTTGAGACAACTATCGTGTGTAGCCCGTTTTATAGTGGGACCATTTGAGTAAATGAAAAATTGAGTATTTTCCCTTGGATTCGAATCTAATATAAAGGGATAATCTTTCTGTCATGTAAACAGGCCCAATATCATGGCCGAGTGGTTAAGGTCGCAAATGCAACATTTGTTCGTCATTGCGATCGTTAAGGAAATGGGTAGTTCGTTCAAACCCCACCAACGGAAAATGATTTTTTTTTTTTTTTTTTTTTTTTTTTTTTGTTTTAATATTAAAATTTTGTTGATAAACATTGTAAGTTTGAAGTTTTAACTGCTGAGCGCAATGCGTAATTTTATTTAATAATATCGTAACTGGCAAGTCCGAGTAAAAACGATACCGTCCCATTGTGGTGATTGTCATCCCATTAAAAACTTCACCGTCCAGATTGGCATGTTCGCCGTCCAGTCAAACGTCACTGTCCCAGTGAGGTAATTTATCTTTATGATATATCTTCTGTGTAATTTGTCTGTCTCTCTGTTGTCTTCGTTATCTTTGTTTTTGATTGATACTAGCCGGGTCGCTACCTTGATGGGTAAGAGCTAGTCATCTTTCTCTTCAAGTGTGCTGTCGGAAAATGACTTGTGATTATTTTCTTTCCAGTCTCATTGGGACCCATCTGTTAATCGAAATTATTGATGCGCCGTGGTTTCTCAATACATTCTATAGTAACTTTGTATGCGCCTTGGTGATCGTTAGGAATGCGTTCTATACATCCTTTGCCTGTGGACTGTTAGAATCATACTTTTTGCTTCCGTGCGAGAAAATTAAGTCGCGTTTGCAAAATCAGCGACCGATGTGATGTGCAAAAAATCTTCTATTTTGTCAATGAAAATGATTCGGAATCCTTGTGCCATCTGTGGTTTTTCAGCTATTCGTTTATGAACGCGACCAGTAGACGAAAAGCTACAAAAAGTGACAATATCTATAAATTATACCTCTCTGTCGTCAAACAAAAAAAAATGCTAGTTTATATTGATTTCACAGATGCGAGGGAACTTAGCTGAACCCCACGTATGAAAATAGACCATTCAGTTACATTTAGCGACGATACACACGTTTTCGTATTTTCGTATGCAGAATCGATAAGCTAACAATTATGTATTCCATATGGAATTCCTGGACCAATACAAAACTTGTAATCATTATCTTTGGCACTTAAAACGGTGGTTATCGAGCCAACTTGGATGTATGATTGATAAGAAATGCCCAAAGACTGTGTTGTGACTTGCTAGTTTACACTCAAGACTTCAAACAATAGGAGCAGAAAAGAAACAACCAGTTTTCGTGGCCCTGTGGTACCTACTGACCACATTTATAAACCATTAGCTAAAATTGTTGAGCATGCAAGGATTCTTACTAACTGGACTCATGTGGAAAAATGATTTTCACAGATCAAAGCCGACACCGATTTTGCATAGTCGACATTGTTTTCGTTTGCAAAATCAACACATCTAGAACTTACCTTATAAGGACAAAAGATATGGAGTAACGCATTAGTAACGATCTCCCGACGCATATGAATCCCGTTATATATGTATACTATCCATTAACAAACCACGACGCATCAATAATCTCGATGAACTGATGACAACCCATTCGCCTGGTGTCTACAGCTGCGTTTCAAAAATAATATACCTCTGCAATGTCGCATAAGAAGTTGACCCCTTCGCATATATTGCACCGATCACTGGCGAGTAGTCATAGAGGCTGAGCAGACGGCAACATGCTTGAAACGAACACCCTAATTTCAAAACCTTAATAACCATTCAATTATACCCACAGTTAATAAAATACAGACCATAAAATCATCTCACAGTAACAGAAACAGTTTCTGCTGACTGGGACAAGCTCTATGCAAATGTAAACCTACCACACCCCTGCACTTTAAGGGCATTTTTTCGCCCCAAAAAGACACATTTTCCTTGAAGTTATGACATGTCACTGGCCCATACAATGACCATAAAGTGCATGATCATGTGTAGATAAAGCCTACTGCTTTAAATATATGCGCAATGATTATTGAATACATGGCAGCCGTTGACTTCTCACAGTAAATTCCACTTAAAAAGAACCATTTTTGAAAAGCCGATTTCCAGGTTTAGGGGTAAAATCCAACAAGTTAGTTCTGCACTAATGAAAATATAAAAGGTCATGTGACCTGACAAAATTCAGTTTAAATAACCAATAACAACTGCTTGAGTGAAATATAAAACAAACGCTGCTTAAAAATAATTTTACACAAATTTACAAACCAAAATGTAGTCATACCCTAATATATTGACCATTTTGTCCAGGACAAGTGGATAAAAAGTGTGTCCTGCACCCCAGACCACATATTCGGGGGTATTTAGAGCAGAAACTTGAATACAGCTTATGTATCGTTAAATGTTCAGAATAACCCCTAAAGGGTGGATAATACCACAAGTGAATACCGGCCAGAATCATTATTTACGTGCGTATTAATTGAGGTAAAACATAATGCCGCCATATTGTGTTTGAGCATGGCACGTTAAACGGACGAATAAGAAACCATAGAATGACTAAATGCAGACTGGGCATAACACTCGTATGTTGTATGAGAGAAAAGCATCATAGAAGAAAACTGACAAAAAAGAGTAATATATTTTGTTACTAAATAAAAGCCCATCTCTAAAAATCTCAACACACCCTTACGGGGGTCCGTCAAAATAAAGCAACATCCATCCACCTCAACCACACCTCATGGGCCACGCCGCCACCCATTCCCAACCATCCCTCCCTATGGCCCCCACCATACCCATTCCCTCATCGTTCCCACCAAACCAGTCCCCATGGCCCAGAAGGTCTCCATACCCACCCCCTTACCCCAGATGTGCGGCCCCTCGCCGAGGGAACCGCTTAGTTGAAGCGAAGGCACAGCACCAACGCTCTTCGCTTAGACTAAGTCTAAGCGGAGTATAGTTCAACTTTGTGTCGAACTAGTACCTTCTCCGGGGCCCTGCTGCAGTGCAATAGCGATAACCAGGCCTCGGATTTACCTCTTTGGCATGGAACCGCCCACAGCGTAACGCCGGGACAGGTAAAATAATTGGTATTGAACCAGGTTAACCGTATATGAGTTAAAACAAAGCTTATGGGTGAACCAAATATTAATTTAACAAGGTGTAATAGTGTTTCATTCTTTATAATGAAACTAGATAATGTTGGCATTAAACACGTGTTCATGCTCTTTGCAAAATCTGAATAAATATTGATATGCTAAATTGCATTTACATTTGAGACAACTATCGTGTGTAGCCCGTTTTATAGTGGGACCATTTGAGTAAATGAAAAATTGAGTATTTTCCCTTGGATTCGAATCTAATATAAAGGGATAATCTTTCTGTCATGTAAACAGGCCCAATATCATGGCCGAGTGGTTAAGGTCGCAAATGCAACATTTGTTCGTCATTGCGATCGTTAAGGAAATGGGTAGTTCGTTCAAACCGCACCAACAGAAAATGATTTTTTTTTTTTTTTTTTTTTTTTTTTTTTTTGTTTTGTTTTTCGTTTTTTGTTTTTTTTTTTGTTTTTTTTTTTTTTTTTTTTTTTTTTGTTTTAATATTAAAATTTTGTTGATAAACATTGTAAGTTTGAAGTTTTAACTGATGAGCGCAATGCGTAATTTTATTTAATAATATCGTAACTGGCAAGTCCGAGTAAAAACGATACCGTCCCATTGTGGTGATTGTCATCCCATTAAAAACTTCACCGTCCAGATTGGCATGTTCGCCGTCCAGTCAAACGTCACTGTCCCAGTGAGGTAATTTATCTTTATGATATATCTTCTGTGTAATTTGTCTGTCTCTCTGTTGTCTTCGTTATCTTTGTTTTTGATTGATACTAGCCGGGTCGCTACCTTGATGGGTAAGAGCTAGTCATCTTTCTCTTCAAGTGTGCTGTCGGAAAATGACTTGTGATTATTTTCTTTCCAGTCTCATTGGGACCCATCTGTTAATCGAAATTATTGATGCGCCGTGGTTTCTCAATACATTCTATAGTAACTTTGTATGCGCCTTGGTGATCGTTAGGAATGCGTTCTATACATCCTTTGCCTGTGGACTGTTAGAATCATACTTTTTGCTTCCGTGCGAGAAAATTAAGTCGCGTTTGCAAAATCAGCGACCGATGTGACGTGCAAAAAATCTTCTATTTTGTCAATGAAAATGATTCGGAATCCTTGTGCCATCTGTGGTTTTTCAGCTATTCGTTTATGAACGCGACCAGTAGACGAAAAGCTACAAAAAGTGACAATATCTATAAATTATACCTCTCTGTCGTCAAACAAAAAAAAAAAATGCTAGTTTATATTGATTTCACAGATGCGAGGGAACTTAGCTGAACCCCACGTATGAAAATAGACCATTCAGTTACATTTAGCGACGATACACATGTTTTCGTATTTTCGTATGCAGAATCGATAAGCTAACAATTATGTATTCCATATGGAATTCCTGGACCAATACAAAACTTGTAATCATTATCTTTGGCACTTAAAACGGTGGTTATCGAGCCCGCATTATTTAAAATAGTTTTAAAGGCTAACTTGGATGTATGATTGATAAGAAATGCCCAAAGACTGTGTTGTGACTTGCTAGTTTACACTCAAGACTTCAAACAACAGGAGCAGAAAAGAAACAACCAGTTTTCGTGGCCCTGTGGTACCTACTGACCACATTTATAAACCATTAGCTAAAATTGTTGAGCATGCAAGGATTCTTACTAACTGGACTCATGTGGAAAAATGATTTTCACAGATCAAAGCCGACACCGATTTTGCATAGTCGACATTGTTTTCGTTTGCAAAATCAACACATCTAGAACTTACCTTATAAGGACAAAAGATATGGAGTAACGCATTAGTAACGATCTCCCGACGCATATGAATCCCGTTATATATGTATACTATCCATTAACAAACCACGACGCATCAATAATCTCGATGAACTGATGACAACCCATTCGCCTGGTGTCTACAGCTGCGTTTCAAAAATAATATACCTCTGCAATGTCGCATAAGAAGTTGACCCCTTCGCATATATTGCACCGATCACTGGCGAGTAGTCATAGAGGCTGAGCAGACGGCAACATGCTTGAAACGAACACCCTAATTTCAAAACCTTAATAACCATTCAATTATACCCACAGTTAATAAAATACAGACCATAAAATCATCTCACAGTAACAGAAACAGTTTCTGCTGACTGGGACAAGCTCTATGCAAATGTAAACCTACCACACCCCTGCACTTTAAGGGCATTTTTTCGCCCCAAAAAGACACATTTTCCTTGAAGTTATGACATGTCACTGGCCCATACAATGACCATAAAGTGCATGATCATGTGTAGATAAAGCCTACTGCTTTAATTATATGCGCAATGATTATTGAATACATGGCAGCCGTTGACTTCTCACAGTAAATTCCACTTAAAAAGAACCATTTTTGAAAAGCCGATTTCCAGGTTTAGGGGTAAAATCCAACAAGTTAGTTCTGCACTAATGAAAATATAAAAGGTCATGTGACCTGACAAAATTCAGTTTAAATAACCAATAACAACTGCTTGAGTGAAATATAAAACAAACGCTGCTTAAAAATAATTTTACACAAATTTACAAACCAAAATGTAGTCATACCCTAATATATTGACCATTTTGTCCAGGACAAGTGGGTAAAAAGTGTGTCCTGCACCCCAGACCACATATTCGGGGGTATTTAGAGCAGAAACTTGAATACAGCTTATGTATCGTTAAATGTTCAGAATAACCCCTAAAGGGTGGATAATACCACAAGTGAATACCGGCCAGAATCATTATTTACGTGCGTATTAATTGAGGTAAAACATAATGCCGCCATATTGTGTTTGAGCATGGCACGTTAAACGGACGAATAAGAAACCATAGAATGACTAAATGCAGACTGGGCATAACACTCGTATGTTGTATGAGAGAAAAGCATCATAGAAGAAAACTGACAAAAAAGAGTAATATATTTTGTTACTAAATAAAAGCCCATCTCTAAAAATCTCAACACACCCTTACGGGGGTCCGTCAAAATAAAGCAACATCCATCCACCTCAACCACACCTCATGGGCCACGCCGCCACCCATTCCCAACCATCCCTCCCTATGGCCCCCACCATACCCATTCCCTCATCGTTCCCACCAAACCAGTCCCCATGGCCCAGAAGGTCTCCATACCCACCCCCTTACCCCAGATGTGCGGCCCCTCGCCGAGGGAACCGCTTAGTTGAAGCGAAGGCACAGCACCAACGCTCTTCGCTTAGACTAAGTCTAAGCGGAGTATAGTTCAACTTTGTGTCGAACTAGTACCTTCTCCGGGGCCCTGCTGCAGTGCAATAGCGATAACCAGGCCTCGGATTTACCTCTTTGGCATGGAACCGCCCACAGCGTAACGCCGGGACAGGTAAAATAATTGGTATTGAACCAGGTTAACCGTATATGAGTTAAAACAAAGCTTATGGGTGAACCAAATATTAATTTAACAAGGTGTAATAGTGTTTCATTCTTTATAATGAAACTAGATAATGTTGGCATTAAACACGTGTTCATGCTCTTTGCAAAATCTGAATAAATATTGATATGCTAAATTGCATTTACATTTGAGACAACTATCGTGTGTAGCCCGTTTTATAGTGGGACCATTTGAGTAAATGAAAAATTGAGTATTTTCCCTTGGATTCGAATCTAATATAAAGGGATAATCTTTCTGTCATGTAAACAGGCCCAATATCATGGCCGAGTGGTTAAGGTCGCAAATGCAACATTTGTTCGTCATTGCGATCGTTAAGGAAATGGGTAGTTCGTTCAAACCGCACCAACGGAAAATGATTTTTTTTTTTTTTTTTTTTTTTTTTTTTTTTTTGTTTTGTTTTTCGTTTTTTTTTTTTTTTTTTTTTTTTTTTTTTTTTTTTTTTTTTGTTTTAATATTAAAATTTTGTTGATAAACATTGTAAGTTTGAAGTTTTAACTGATGAGCGCAATGCGTAATTTTATTTAATAATATCGTAACTGGCAAGTCCGAGTAAAAACGATACCGTCCCATTGTGGTGATTGTCATCCCATTAAAAACTTCACCGTCCAGATTGGCATGTTCGCCGTCCAGTCAAACGTCACTGTCCCAGTGAGGTAATTTATCTTTATGATATATCTTCTGTGTAATTTGTCTGTCTCTCTGTTGTCTTCGTTATCTTTGTTTTTGATTGATACTAGCCGGGTCGCTACCTTGATGGGTAAGAGCTAGTCATCTTTCTCTTCAAGTGTGCTGTCGGAAAATGACTTGTGATTATTTTCTTTCCAGTCTCATTGGGACCCATCTGTTAATCGAAATTATTGATGCGCCGTGGTTTCTCAATACATTCTATAGTAACTTTGTATGCGCCTTGGTGATCGTTAGGAATGCGTTCTATACATCCTTTGCCTGTGGACTGTTAGAATCATACTTTTTGCTTCCGTGCGAGAAAATTAAGTCGCGTTTGCAAAATCAGCGACCGATGTGACGTGCAAAAAATCTTCTATTTTGTCAATGAAAATGATTCGGAATCCTTGTGCCATCTGTGGTTTTTCAGCTATTCGTTTATGAACGCGACCAGTAGACGAAAAGCTACAAAAAGTGACAATATCTATAAATTATACCTCTCTGTCGTCAAACAAAAAAAAATGCTAGTTTATATTGATTTCACAGATGCGAGGGAACTTAGCTGAACCCCACGTATGAAAATAGACCATTCAGTTACATTTAGCGACGATACACATGTTTTCGTATTTTCGTATGCAGAATCGATAAGCTAACAATTATGTATTCCATATGGAATTCCTGGACCAATACAAAACTTGTAATCATTATCTTTGGCACTTAAAACGGTGGTTATCGAGCCCGCATTATTTAAAATAGTTTTAAAGGCTAACTTGGATGTATGATTGATAAGAAATGCCCAAAGACTGTGTTGTGACTTGCTAGTTTACACTCAAGACTTCAAACAACAGGAGCAGAAAAGAAACAACCAGTTTTCGTGGCCCTGTGGTACCTACTGACCACATTTATAAACCATTAGCTAAAATTGTTGAGCATGCAAGGATTCTTACTAACTGGACTCATGTGGAAAAATGATTTTCACAGATCAAAGCCGACACCGATTTTGCATAGTCGACATTGTTTTCGTTTGCAAAATCAACACATCTAGAACTTACCTTATAAGGACAAAAGATATGGAGTAACGCATTAGTAACGATCTCCCGACGCATATGAATCCCGTTATATATGTATACTATCCATTAACAAACCACGACGCATCAATAATCTCGATGAACTGATGACAACCCATTCGCCTGGTGTCTACAGCTGCGTTTCAAAAATAATATACCTCTGCAATGTCGCATAAGAAGTTGACCCCTTCGCATATATTGCACCGATCACTGGCGAGTAGTCATAGAGGCTGAGCAGACGGCAACATGCTTGAAACGAACACCCTAATTTCAAAACCTTAATAACCATTCAATTATACCCACAGTTAATAAAATACAGACCATAAAATCATCTCACAGTAACAGAAACAGTTTCTGCTGACTGGGACAAGCTCTATGCAAATGTAAACCTACCACACCCCTGCACTTTAAGGGCATTTTTTCGCCCCAAAAAGACACATTTTCCTTGAAGTTATGACATGTCACTGGCCCATACAATGACCATAAAGTGCATGATCATGTGTAGATAAAGCCTACTGCTTTAAATATATGCGCAATGATTATTGAATACATGGCAGCCGTTGACTTCTCACAGTAAATTCCACTTAAAAAGAACCATTTTTGAAAAGCCGATTTCCAGGTTTAGGGGTAAAATCCAACAAGTTAGTTCTGCACTAATGAAAATATAAAAGGTCATGTGACCTGACAAAATTCAGTTTAAATAACCAATAACAACTGCTTGAGTGAAATATAAAACAAACGCTGCTTAAAAATAATTTTACACAAATTTACAAACCAAAATGTAGTCATACCCTAATATATTGACCATTTTGTCCAGGACAAGTGGGTAAAAAGTGTGTCCTGCACCCCAGACCACATATTCGGGGGTATTTAGAGCAGAAACTTGAATACAGCTTACACCCTGTCCACCGTTGACGCCGGTGAAACGGGCCCAACACCGGTTACTACGGTGCTTTCGCTACAAAATTTGATGGATGCGAAAAAATTTCTTGTTTTGTTCTATGTTATATAAGCGTTTGCGATGAAGTAAAACGCGCATCTAATGAAGAATTAACTTGACTTTTCATTTCTGCTTGAATGGAAAACTGTTTTTGTATAATTTTTCCAAACATTCGATTCAAAGTTGGTAAACAAGGTTCGGCCAAGGCCTATTCGGCCGATTTCTACAGAAACTGTTCGTATTTTCCAAAATACGCACAAAATGTGAGCAAACGAGCATTTTGATATGACTTGTAGGCAAGATCGTGGGACGTTTGCATCGTTCTCGATAGTTTTTCCCCCAAAAAATGCACAGGAAGAATTTTATGGCAAAAAGTAAACACAACGCCGGTTACTACGGTACCAGAATTACCTGGATTATTGGATAGATGGGCATTCTAGCTTTACAAGATGCGGATTGTGTTACTAATTCGTGCCCAGCTTCTGCCTACATAACTCTTTTATGTCGTTTAGGGAACTATACGTTCATTGGCATGGTTATCAACCCAAGAATGAAGAGATTCTTATGAAACAGTTCCGTGTTGTTATGAGATAGAAGTGGTTGCAATAGGAAAACCGTGCTTGTCCGTGACTCACCAATTGCACGTAATTATACTTTGAGGTGTATGTACCTTGGTATTATAAGTTACACCAACCTTTCTGCAACCCTTTTAAATTGAAGTGATTCTTGCTTGTACTTACTGACTCGCTCATTGACTCTATGATTGACTGAAGCATTCGAAAGTTTAGAGTCAAAACATTACACAATATGTTATAATAATAATAATAATAATAATAATAATAATAATAGGTTATTGAATGAATGTCGAAAACTATTCTGAACGTGTTCATATTGCGAGGACGCACGAGCTTGCGAGTGAATCTCAGCCATATGAACGAGTTCCAAATTGTTTACGATTTTCATTCAGTAACCTTTTCATTACATGTATATACCCTAAAGTACGCAATGGAAGGTTTGTAAATGCTTATTCCTGGCATCTCCAGTCCTGATAGACATTTCATTTGGCCACATTTCATGTAAAATGGTATCGGTTTTAGCGACTTATCACCATATTGCAACACACGCAGGGCTTCGCCTTAGTGTACGCGGGAACTTTGACGTTGCAGTAAAATTGATGATGTCGACGTGACTCTTTGGCGTCGTTGCGATCGGAAATTTCATGAACAAAGTTAGAAATTCGGAGTACAAACACTTTTGAATCATCGTTCTTCCAAAATTTGAGGTATTTGTCATGAAATGAAGTTTTGTGTAAGTAAAGTAAGTAAGTAATTCCTTTATTTAGAGAGGGTAACACGGTTGGCTAATTCAATCTTCCCCGAGGCCCTATTTATTCATTTATTTCCCCGAGGCCCTATGAATTTATTGTGCGAGGACATCTGTATTTTTCCTAGTTTCGTCGTTCGTTTAGTTGAAATGGAAATGGAAAATGGCTGCCAGATATTTTTTCAATGGCGACCTACTGTACTATCGAAAGTAGTCCCGCCGGGAACTTGCTTCTATTGAATATGACATAAGTTTCCATCGAAAACATTCTTAACTACATGTATTGAATATTGAAAATGTGTAGACATTTGCGGTAACGTCAAAAGTTTGGCGGAATTTCATCAGTGCAATGGTCGAAAAGTTATTAAGAAACTGAAGGTTTAAAATGATTTTATTTTGTTTATTGTATGTTAGAATAAAAAAAGATCAGCTCTAGTTCGTGATTTGTTGAATAACAATTCACTATTTGTTAGTCAGATGTGTGCAGATGAATCACTCGCGTTGCTGTATTGTATGCTGTGTTGGAGCAAAAAAAAGGATTTCAAATGGCACCCCAATCTAAAAAAGCAGTCGAAGCCATTTCCAATTTGGCCACAACAGTTACTGTTGACTGGAACGTTAAAGCAAGAACAAATATACAAACAAATAATTTATCTCCCCCTCAGTGACATCATACATGCACCTTATGTTCACCGTATATTGCTTCATATGGTTATTTGGAATGCTATACCCGAAATACACTAAATATTGATACGTATATGTTTACTTATTTTTGTCAGAAAATCCCAACCAAACAAGAGCTTTTCAATGGGGAGAAGATTATATTTTCAGCAGATACTGGACTTCTTAGTTCACTTGGAGCTCGGTCTTCAATGGAAGTCTCTAAGGTTCGCGTTTGAAACGAATGCGGATCTTTGTGATTTTTTTTTCTTTGATTTATTTAAAGGTCAATGATGACTCCGCATTCTCCACTTATATTGTCTTATTCTGCAAGAAACAATACGATACTTTGCCATTTGGATAATACTAGTCTTTGTGTTGACTTCCCTCTTGAATGTTACAAATTTACAGTAATTCTCTTTGTTGCCAAATCTAAAGGGTCACTTGAGAATCCTAAACCGCGGTATGACCCACCCCTTTCTCATTAATATGTTCATTGCTCTTAAATGATCTGTTTTAATCATTGATTGTCAATAAGCCAGACAAAGAAGTTATTTTACTATATGGCGTATGCATTTTTTTTTTAAATACTTTTAAAAACTCTAATTCATGGGAGAAAATCAGGTTGATCAGAGGAACGTTTATTTTCCAGAACAGTAAAATATGTTGTTATTGTTTAGGGTTTTTAGTTTGTTAAGAGTTGTTAGAAACATCTTAATCTTAATTAGTCAGTTCTGAAGTAAGAAAAAATACAAAGAAGTTTAATTAGAAATGAGTAGTGTCTTATATGGCTTACGGCAACCTTTTCTACAATGAGACACGATCTGTCTTATACGGAACCGTTTCATTAAAAAGAAAAAAAAAACAAACAAAAAACCATAGACTTGATGTCCATGCCAATGAAAGTAAAGTTCCCGAAACCTACATGAAAGATTATTATTATTATTATTATTATAACATACTGGATAATGTTTCGACTCGAAACTTCCGAATGCGTGAGTCTGTCATAGAGTCATTGAGCCAGTAAGTAAGTAAGTACAAGCAAGAAAGTACTTCAATTTATAAGGGTTGCAGAAAGGTTGGTGTAACTTATAATACCAAGGTACCTCAAAGTATAATTACGTGCAATTGGTGAGTCATGGACAAGCCCTGTTTTCCTATTGGAACCACTTCTATCTCATAACAATACGGAACTGTTTCATTAGAATCTCTTCATTCTTGGGTTGATAACCATGTCAATGAACGTATAGTTCCCTAAACTACATAAAAGAGTTATGTAGGCAGAAGCTGGGCACGAATTAGTAACACAATCCGCATCTTAGAATGCCCATCTATCCAATAATCCAGGTAATTCTGGTACCGTAGTAACCGGCGTTGTGTTTACTTTTTGCCATAAAATTCTTCCTGTGCATTTTTCGTGGGAAAATCTATCGAGAACGATGCAAACGTCCCACAATCTTGCCTACAAGTCATATCAAAATGCTCGTTTGCTCACATTTTGTGCGTATTTTGGAAAATACGAACAGTTTCTGTAGAAATCGGCCGAATAGGCCTTGGCCGAACCTTGTTTACCAACTTTGAATCGAATGTTTGGAAAAAATATACAAAAGCAGTTTTTCGTTCAAGCAGAAATAAAAAGTCAAGTTAATTCTCCATTAGATACGCGTTTTACTTCATCGCAAACGTTTATATAACATTGAACAACACAAGAAGTTTATTCGCTTCCATCAAATTTTGTAGCGAAAGCACCGTAGTAACCGGTGTTGGGGCCGTTTCACCGGCGTCAACGTTGGACAGGGTGGCTTATGTATCGTTAAATGTTCAGAATAACCCCTAAAGGGTGGATAATACCACAAGTGAATACCGGCCAGAATCATTATTTACGTGCGTATTAATTGAGGTAAAACATAATGCCGCCATATTGTGTTTGAGCATGGCACGTTAAACGGACGAATAAGAAACCATAGAATGACTAAATGCAGACTGGGCATAACACTCGTATGTTGTATGAGAGAAAAGCATCATAGAAGAAAACTGACAAAAAAGAGTAATATATTTTGTTACTAAATAAAAGCCCATCTCTAAAAATCTCAACACACCCTTACGGGGGTCCGTCAAAATAAAGCAACATCCATCCACCTCAACCACACCTCATGGGCCACGCCGCCACCCATTCCCAACCATCCCTCCCTATGGCCCCCACCATACCCATTCCCTCATCGTTCCCACCAAACCAGTCCCCATGGCCCAGAAGGTCTCCATACCCACCCCCTTACCCCAGATGTGCGGCCCCTCACCGAGGGAACCGCTTAGTTGAAGCGAAGGCACAGCACCAACGCTCTTCGCTTAGACTAAGTCTAAGCGGAGTATAGTTCAACTTTGTGTCGAACTAGTACCTTCTCCGGTGCCCTGCTGCAGTGCAATAGCGATAACCAGGCCTCGGATTTACCTCTTTGGCATGGAACCGCCCACAGCGTAACGCCGGGACAGGTAAAATAATTGGTATTGAACCAGGTTAACCGTATATGAGTTAAAACAAAGCTTATGGGTGAACCAAATATTAATTTAACAAGGTGTAATAGTGTTTCATTCTTTATAATGAAACTAGATAATGTTGGCATTAAACACGTGTTCATGCTCTTTGCAAAATCTGAATAAATATTGATATGCTAAATTGCATTTACATTTGAGACAACTATCGTGTGTAGCCCGTTTTATAGTGGGACCATTTGAGTAAATGAAAAATTGAGTATTTTCCCTTGGATTCGAATCTAATATAAAGGGATAATCTTTCTGTCATGTAAACAGGCCCAATATCATGGCCGAGTGGTTAAGGTCGCAAATGCAACATTTGTTCGTCATTGCGATCGTTAAGGAAATGGGTAGTTCGTTCAAACCCCACCAACGGAAAATGATTTTTTTTTTTTTTTTTTTTTTTTTTTTTTTTTGTTTCGTTTTTTGTTGTTTTTTTTTTTTTTTTTTGTTTTAATATTAAAATTTTGTTGATAAACATTGTAAGTTTGAAGTTTTAACTGATGAGCGCAATGCGTAATTTTATTTAATAATATCGTAACTGGCAAGTCCGAGTAAAAACGATACCGTCCCATTGTGGTGATTGTCATCCCATTAAAAACTTCACCGTCCAGATTGGCATGTTCGCCGTCCAGTCAAACGTCACTGTCCCAGTGAGGTAATTTATCTTTATGATATATCTTCTGTGTAATTTGTCTGTCTCTCTGTTGTCTTCGTTATCTTTTTTTTGATTGATACTAGCCGGGTCGCTACCTTCACAAACGGGATATGAATTCGTGCAAACGGTATATTAATCCGTGCAAACGACATATTATTTCGAGCAAATGGGATATGAATTCGTGCAAACGGTTTATTAATCCGTGCAAACGATATACTAATTCGTGCAAACGGTTTATTAATCCGTGCAAACGATATATTAATTCGAGCAAACGGGATATCAATTCGTTTAAACGGGATAATAATCCGTGCAATCGAGATATTAATTCGTACAAACGACATATTAATTCGAGCAAACGGGATATGGATTCGTACAAACGGTTTATTAATCCGTGCAAACGATATATTAATTCGAGCAAACGGGATATTTATTCGTTCAAACGGTATATTAATCCGTGCAAACGATATATTAATTCGAGCAAACGGGATATCAATTCGTTCAAACGGGATATTAATCCGTGCAAACGAGATATTAATTCGTACAAACGACATATTAATTCGAGCAAACGGGATATGAATTCGTGCAAACGGTTTAGACGTTTGGACGAGATAATAATCCGTTTGGACGAGATAATAATTCGTTTGGACGAGATATTATGTCAGGAAAACCAAGTTGATCAATTGACCTTTTGGTGAACTTAAATTGGACCTGGTCTTATTTATTTATTGTACCAAACTTTGATTGTTAGCTCAAACATTAATTTTACTGTGTGACCTAGAATGTTAACTTAATGAATTATGGTCTTCAAAACTGTATAAATTATTCATGATGATATCTGAGTCTTAGTCTGACAAAACCAACAGTCCGGGTTTCCGACCAGGTCCGACTCAAAACGGGCTGTACAGCGACAGAATATAGCTAAGAAGCTTTAAATTTCCGATTTAGAAAGTAAAGGAATTTTACTATTCGTGTAGGGTAAACAAAGACGCTGATCAGCTTCGCGGTTACCGTGAAGCCGATCTGAACGTTTATTTTCGCAGCGAAGCTGATCTGAACCTTTATTTTGAAATATTTTCGCATATGCATATTTCTGGTTTTCTCACCTCGTGGCCCATATCTATCTATCTATCTATCTATCTATCTATCTATCTATCTATCTATCTATCTATCTATCTGTCGCCGTCCATCCCTCTGTCTGTCTGTCCATCTATCCATCCATCTACCCACACACTCACGCAAAACCCATCCATCCATCCAACCATCCATCCATCCGTCGGTCCGTCAGCGATTCCGATTCCGCTCCATGTCTTGAGCATTTCTTGGCCGATTTTCTTTAAACTTTGTGTAATAGTTGATGTCAGGGAGGAGTGGTTTGGGATTGTAGATTGGGTAATTTTCCGCAAATAAGTACAGAATTATAACCCTTTTTATGCTAAAAGGAGGAGCGTTATTGGATTGCAGATTAATAAATTTTGCCCCTTGACTACAGAGTTCGGCCTGTGATTTATGTTCAAAATTGCGTTTTGCTTGATATCTTTTGAACAAATGTATATGGATTTTGATAAAATTTTGTGGCACATACATTGACAAGATCTAGGCTTGGATGGTAGTATTTCATATTTTGTGAATTTTTAACAGAGCTATTGATTTTTTAAAATGACTTTTATCCTATATTTTCAGTTTCAAAAGCACACTTTTTAGTAATTTTGTACATGATTGTACTTTTATTAATAAGATACATGTTGAGAAAACCTCATTCATTTGTTTTCTGAAATTTCTAGCCTGGGTTCTTTAAAAGTCCCTTGTATAATGTAAAGTGTAAGTGTTGTAACACTACAATATTTCTTCAGATGAAATAATTGGGTTAATGATCATAGTTTTCTGATTTGATTTCTGATTTTATTCTGAATTTCAATGTGATATTCTGTACATTTGTAGTGAATGGATTTCCTTTGGGGGGGGGGGGGTATCATGCATGCCTGCAGGGCTTTTTTTTCTTTCTTTTTATATATATTTTCATTGGATGAAAAGTAAGAGTGTCCAAAGGTCGCTTCTGTCAAATCCGCGCTCAATTTTATTAACTTATACATGTACTACAAAAATTTATTTAAAGTTTCCTTGGATGAAAATGCACTGGATTTGGATTGCCTCCCTTCATCCACAAAAACTTCCATAGTCTGAAATAAGCGTCACATAATTTCACTATACATCATGAAAACATGTCCGTGAAATGTATACCCCACTAAACTCCACTTTTGAATAGTAAAATTGGGGTATGCAGGGGTATACATATTTTTCTTATTTTTGATTTTTGTTCTAAAACATAGATTGTCGGCGAGGCGGTTCTAACGTGTACCCACAATCTATGTTTTGAGCAATTATAAGAAAAATAATAATAAAAAATCTGGAAATTTTTATTAGTACAGCTGAAACAATGCTGTATATTGCATGGACTGGTTTTCGTAATGAGAATGTTGAATAATGCCAAGTTAGGTTGCGTTTGCGTTTGCGATGTTTGTCATCAGGATAACATGTTCGTGTAATGTAACGCCTCGCCCAGACGGTTCTAATGTGTACCCACAATCTATGTATTGAGCAAAAAAATAAGAAAAATGTCATTTTTTTTATCTGAAAATTTTGGATTTTTTACTACTGGAAACCGTATATTGCATAAAATAGGTATACCATTTTTTACCCAAAGTTTAGTATATTAGTATATAAAAAGGGGTTTAGTTGGGTATACATTTCACGGATATGTTTGCGAGATGAAATGCGCATCACAACTCCTGTGGATGTTCAGTCTAGTCATTTATATAAGTGCCCTGTTAAAATTTGAGCCTCTTTAATTTCGGATACTGAATGGCCACGTTTAGATCAATAAGATCTGAGCGGGATGGGGACAGGGGTCGGGGTATTTATTTATATATTTATTGATTGATTTTGTGCCGCGTTAAAAGAATAACATTATTGTGGATTCCGACCACTTCCACCGGGCTGTTCATCCACAACAGTTGACTAGATGCTAGAAATGTTTGGTTAATAAAGTAAAAGTATTGCTCTACATGTATCTGAGTAGCGAAAACAAAGGAGATATGATGAGATGAGCCACTGCATGAGAAGACCAAAACTTTGCATATACGCGAAAACAAAGATGCAGCTCAGCTTCGCGGTTACAGATCAGATTCCGAACTTTTAAGCTTCTTAGCTTTATTCTGTCGTTGTACATCCCGTTGTGTCGGACCTGGTCGGAGAGCCAGATTGTTGGTTTTGTCACACAAAGGCTCATATATTAATTCGTCATGAATATAATACATTTTGAAGATCATAATTCGTAAAAGTCACGGAGTAAAACTATTACGGTGATAACTATTGTATGAGCTAACAATGAAAATAGGCCAATCGATCACATTACGAAAATTTGCCCATGCAATATACAGAGAATTTTTTCAGTTGTAAAAAAATAAATTTCACCAAAAAATATTGATATTTTTCTTTATTTTGCTCGAAACATAGATTGTGGGGTACATGTTAGAACCGCCTCGCCGAGGCGGTTCTGACATGTACCCACAATCTATGTTTTGGAGTGGAGTTTGAGGGGGTACACATTTCACGGACATGTTTTCCTGATGGTTTGTTTTCCCGACATAGATGTCGTTTGCACGGATTAATAATCCGTTTGCACGGATTAATAAACCGTTTGAACGAATTGATATCCCGTTTGCTCGAATTAATATATCGTTTGCACGGATTAATATACCGTTTGCACGAATTCATATCCCGTTTGTTCGAATTAATATATCGTTTGTACGAATTAATATCTCGTTTGCACGGACTAATATCCCGTTTGAACGAATTGATATCCCGTTTGCTCGAATTAATATATCGTTTGTACGGATTAATAATCCGTTTGCACGAATTCATATCCCGTTTCCTCGAATTAATATGTCGTTTGTACGAATTAATATCTCGTTTGCACGGATTAATGTCCCGTTTGAACGAATTGATATCCCGTTTGCTCAAATTAATATATCGTTTGCACGGATTAATATACCGTTTGCACGAATTCACATCCCGTTTGCTCGAATTAATATGTCGGTTGTACGAATTAATATCTCGTTTGCACGGATTACTATCCCGTTTGAACGAATTGATATCCCGTTTGCTCGAATTAATATATCGTTTGCACGGATTAATAAACCGTTTGCACGAATTCATATCCCGTTTGCTCGAATTAATATGTCGTTTGTACGAATTAATATTTCGCTTGCACGGATTAATATCCCATTTGAACGAATTGATATCCCGTTCGCTCGAATTAATATATCGTTTGCACGGATTAGTAAACCGTTTGCACGAATTCATATCCCGTTTGCTCGAATTAATATGTCGTTTGTACGAATTAATATATCGTTTGCACGGATTAATATCCCGTTTGAACGAATTGATATCCCGTTTGCTCGAATTAATATATCGTTTGCACGGATTAATAAACCGTTTGCACGAATTCATATCCCGTTTGCTCGAATTAATATGTCGTTTGTACGAATTAATATCTCGTTTGCACGGATTAATATCCCGTTTTAACGAATTAATATCCCGTTTGCACGACATATATTTTTCTTAAAAAATTATTGCATGTCCTAAAGATACCACCGTACTAACCAGATGTTTACAAAAAGATAAGAAAAATTCTAATAATTCTCACCAAATAAAGCAGCAATAAGCTTCTTACGAAATCCATAATCTGTTCGACCATAGTTTAAAGGCAACTAATGCTGTCACGAGAGAGGAGCGAGGTCACGAAGTGTATCGGAGTGCAGGTTAGCCAGCTGATCTAACACATATGAAACTATTTTATTTTACTTTTGCAAAGATTTTAAGTTTCAAAAAACATTTTGACGCCTCATTTCCGCCCAGAAAAACAGCCACGCGCTCGTATGCCGTATATTTCTGAAGATACACCCCGTTGGTACCCAGCTTCATTGGAACACGATACAAGTGCAATTTCAAATAAAATGAAAAGCCCGAAAAATGATGTCTATGATTATTATATAATTTTACTGGAAAGCGTTTGCATAATTTTCATACAGAAAACTTTTTGGGTGAATTTCAAAAAATCGCATTTTTTTTTTTTTTTCATAAAAAAAAACGTGATTTTCCCTAAAACTGAAAAACTTTGGCTGGATGAAAACACATTAGAAAATAAGAACACAATGTTGGCAATAAGGCGTGGGTTTGATAAGAAAATATCTATGTGGCATTGATATTTTGAGGGAAAGAGAAATTTCAGAAAATCGCAATTTTATTCCCAAAAACGAACCTTTCACCAAAATATCAAAAAACGTGACTTGTTTAGAAAATTAACTCCAGTGATACGATAAAATTCAATGTTTTCTGTAATGAATAGTGTAATCAGATTCCATTTTACTCTCGGGTAGCATAGAATCGAAAACTAAGCGACTTATTGTAGATTTTTTCCTCTAGTATAATCGCAATTTTATTCCCAAAAACCAACCTTTCACCAAAATATCATAAAGCGTGACTTGTTTAGAAAATTAATTCAAGTGATACGATAAACTTCAATGTTTTCTGTAATGAATGGTATAATCAGATTCCATTTTACTCTCGGGTAGCATAGAACTCTCTGATTTTGCCAAATTCTCCTCAAGTATAAGTGGCAACACGTTAACACTAAGTATTTCAGTTGCAACCGTCAGCGTTAACACGTTAAAACTAAGCGTTGGAGTTGTTGCCGTTAGTGTCAACACGTTACAACAATGAGTTGCAGTTACAACCGTCAGTGCAACTTTATAACACTAAGCATTGCAATGGCAACCGTTAATGCAATATAACACAGAGGGTTGCAGTGTCAACCGTAAGTTTAACACTTAGCGTTTTAAAACTAAGCGTTTACCAATTACATTTTTACACTTAGCGTTCCAGTTGACACCATTAGTTTTAACATGTAAACACTCAGCGTTACAGTCTTTGTCAACATGTTGCGTTCCATTTGCAAAAGTCAGTGTCAACATGTTAACACTCAGTGTAGCAGTTGCAACCGTTAATGTCAACACGATAACACTAAGCGTTGCAGTTGCAACCTTTAGTGTCAACACGTTAACGCGTTGCAGTTGGAACCATTAGTGTCAACACGTTAAAACTAAGCGTTGCAGTTACAACCGTTAGTGTCAACACGTTTAAACTAAGCAATGTAGTTACAACCGTTTTTGTCAACATTATAACATTAAGCGTTGCGGTTGCAAACGTAAGTGTCAACATGTTAACACTAAGCGTTGCAAGTTACAACCGTTAGTGTAAACACGTTTGAACTAAGCATTGCAGTTACAACAGTTGGTGTCAACGTGTTTACACAAAGCGTTGATGTTGCAACCGTTAGTGTCAACATGTTAACGCTAACGTTGCAGTTGCAAGCGTTAGTGGCAACACGTTAAAACTAAGCGTTGCAGATACAACCGTTAGTGTCAACACGTTTAGACTAAGCAATGTAGTTACAACCATTTTTGTCAACATTATAACATTTTGCGTTGCGGTTGCAAACGTAAGTGTCAACATGTTAACACTAAGCGTTGCGGTTTCAACCGTTAGTGTCAACACGTTAAAACTAAGCGTTGCACTTACAACCGTTAGTGTAAACACGTTTAAACTAAGCATTGCAGAAAGTGACTAATTCAAACATTCATATTTTTGACAAATTCTGTTCTAAATTTCATTGCCGCACAACATATCTAGATATAGCATAAATGATGTTAGTACTTTTTGACGTACATAACTGGACAAATTTATCAACAGAAGGGTAAGTAAACCATATGGGTGATATGACTGACTGATATGACTCAAAGCACGGCATACAAGAAGAAAGTGGTATTCTGTATCAACATCTTGATTACACAGTAAACAGAATCTTTCATTTAAAGGAGTTTTATTATATCGACCTTCATTACAACTTATCCTAAGTAAACCACCTCTAAACTTAGTCATAGTAGTTCTACATAGTTTATTTTTTACTGAGAACAAGTACTGTTCGCACCCAAAGTTTGTTTTTAAAATTTTGTATGTACGTAACCTGTCCATTTCTTGTATCTTCTACCTTTGTATTTTTACTGCTTCCAAAGGATCTAACAATTATTTTTATTTAAATCTCTCTGTACAATCACCAAACTGTTTCGCAAGAGGCGAACTTGGTAGGTACTCAATGACTCCGCATAAATATTTTCGCGCAATTAAATATTGGTTGCGAATAATGTATTTGCCTAATAATAGACTTCCGAAACAATGTTACAATCTTCAAAAACGATGGACTGAAACAGATACTAAATGTTGGGCTTTAGATATAAGGGATTCAGAACTGGCTTTGGCGAAGTATGGCTTAACCAGGGTGTTGGGCATGTTGAGGCTTTTCTTAAGGCTTTTAAAACAAGAGCATTTGATATGGATATGCAAACTCAAAGCCCTGAGATGGGCCATATTGTACAATTTCGGGTAATGAACCTTCATCAGTGACCCTTTATAAAACTGGCAGCGAAAGCCAGACATTTTGCTGCAATTTCAAGATTTTACATCTGTGTAGTCTAAATCAAAGACTCAAATTCCCAAAGGGGCCAAATAATCAAAATACTGTTAAGAAGATGATTCTTAACATATAAAAATTTGAAATACTTCATATATATTCACTGATCCCAAAGGATCAAAAGAAAAATATAATCTGCACTATGGATGATGTACGGGGAGACTTTTTAGGGCTGCCACACGGCACAACACCAGCTGCAGTAATAGCAAATAAAAATAATTGTTAGATCCTTTGGAAGCAGTAAAAATACAAAGGTAGAAGATGGTAAAACAAGTTTACAAAACTTATTGTGAACTATGAAGGATGACTAAACCAAAGCTCGGCTCCATATAACAAGATCGGTAGAATTTTGTAGTCAAATATTTTAAATAATACGTCCGGTTTAATATCCCTATAGTTATACAATTTGGATTTAACCGCAAACCATGCTTTGGATGCCTGGTTCGCTAGGGTTTTCTGACACATAAACCAAGAATTTCTAGATGATAGTAATAAACCTAAATATTTATAATAAGTGACGACTTCCAAATTAGAATCCTTAAACTTCCAACGCTCGTAATTACGTAGGGGTCCTCCATTTCTAAATAAAATAACTTTTGTTTTCAATACATGAACCTTAATATGCCACATGTCACAATATACAGCAAGCCTGTTAATCATGCGTTGTAATTCAATAACAGTTTCAGCAAATAACACAAGATCGTCTGTCGAAAATCAGACCCAATCATCATCATGGCATCTAATGTGCTCTAATTTATAAGGTCTCAGTTTCAGAATAAAGAAGTAATATTAAGCTAAAACTAGACAGCATATGACTAGTTCTTTTTTATTTAGCTATCATGACACCATTTTAAACTCTCCATGGCCGTCAGCAATTGAATTAAGAGAGATTTTGTTAGTATACCCCTTAGCTCTTTTGTAATTTTGGTCCAGTTTGTAAGGTGTTCATTCACTTATTCCAGACAGCTGTTGACTTGCATTTTCTTAACAATCAAAGCACTGTTTTCAGCTCTCTAAAGACATCAGTAGCTAAGGTCCAAGAGATTCTGAATTTCTGAAAGCATACCACAAATATTTTTTTTTCGTGGCTGTTCTGCAATTTACAAGTTTTTCCTTCAAATTTAATGAGGTAAACATCAGATAAGTTACTTTAAACAAGACCATAATCATATTCAATCATTTCCAGACTTTTCATAAATTTTTCAGCAGATGAGTAACGTACCCCATAGTTTTTTCGCAATTTATAATATCATCTAACATATTTTAGCTGTTAGAAGTCAGATAATATTGAACCAAACTACAGTTAATTAGTATATTATCAAATGTCCGTTTTCATAAGCATGTTTCAGACATATTATCAGAACTTTGCCAGTTGGGATGGAAGACTACAGCTGGTTAGGGTGATTTTCAAAAAAAAAAAAAAAAAAAATGAAGTAAAAGTGTGACATTGACCCATTTTAGGTCAAAATTGAGATGTGCATTTGTCTTTTTAATTTTTGTTCTTGGTTTTTCTATGGATATCAAAATAAGAGAAGTCAACATTCAAATTTATTTGACAACGGCCATTTTGTGATTTTCTTGTTTCTGTGCTTTTTGTTGTTTATTTTCAAAACTGGTGATATACCTTATAAGTAGTGCTACATTTGTAACATACACTTTAGTTTCAAATTTGTTCTTAGTTTGATAGACCCTATACTGGGACTAGACTCTATGCCATTAATTTGATAAAATTCTCCCAAAAAAATTTTTTTCACACATTTATTTGATAAATTTGACCCTAAAATTGCTTTCTGCACTTATAAATGTTTCCATAACCACTCAAATGATCAATGTATTTAATGATGAACAGTATCTTACAAGTGTACAATGCTTCCTGTGATTGCCATATAAATTTATAAGAGTATAACGAATATATCGTTAGGAATTAGCGTTTGATTTTTTAGACTACAAAATATGCGTTGCACTTGTGACATCATCACTTTTGTTATTATTAGAAACCAATATGCATAACTGTATGCAAACTTTGCAAAGGGTTGTTTTTGTTGGTTTCTTTCTGACCTGCTAAACTAAAATATAAAGCAAAATAACAAGTCATACATGATATGCTTATATGGTCAGTCAAGAAATACAAAACGTTGCACTTGTGACATAAATGATTAGATCAGCTACTTTTCAAAATATAAGAAAGGGTTTTTAATGAAGAACCTCTGATAATCAATCCAGATACATCAGACTTGATCAGTAAGATCATACAATAGATGTAGGGCTTACAATGATTGAACACTGGCTTTCACAAGTTTAAGCTAAGCTATTTTTACTGTAGTTTATTTTTAGGGGTGAATGCTGAAGAGGCAACAAAGGCGAAATACATGCATGCTTCACTGGCAACTCTCAAGTACCTAATTGTTTGTAATTTTTTAGAGATTTTGTTTTGTTAGGTTATCAGATAATTGTTTTCTGACCATTTGAAAATGACTTAATATTCAAAATGTCACGCTAAAACGTTGCACTTGTGGCATTTTAGGTATATATTGTTGTATAAATCCGGTATAGATCCACCTTTTTTATGAAATTTTGCATGGAGTTTGACATTTAAGGTATAAATGAGACCTTATATGTATAAAGCTTATCAGTTCAGCTTTAATATTGAAAAATACTTCATTTTTTTGAAAACCACCAAATTTATCGCGTGATTGCACAGGCGGCACAATTAATTCACGTGCTGCATGTGGTTGCAGGACATTTCCAAAATTCAGATTATTTTAATACATTTAGCTGCAAAAGAGGAATACACACTATTTTTTTTTTTTTTTTTTTTTCGCTTCAAGACTGGGTAAGCGGTTGTATAAGTCTAAGTTGTTTTGGATTTGTTTTGGAGAGTTCCGTTTTTCGAGTAACTATGGGTCCGTTTGACATCTCGAATAATGAAAGACATGAACAAACAATAGACGGACACACCAAGAGTTTACATGCGAAGTTTGCTTTAGAATGGAAAATAAGTGATACAGAAAAAGTACCATCAATAACGTGGTCCAACTTGCCGAAGTTGTTGACATATCGGCAAGTGTTTTTCCTCTGTTTGTCGACAAAATAGCCTATGGCTAATGTTATTAAGTTGTAAATTGAAAGTCAGACTTTAAATAAAGTTTCTTGTATCTTGTATCTTGAGCGAGCGGTACAAAACTCTACGTAAATGGCGTGTGTGGGTCAATGGGATGCATTCTTTTGTCTCTATTTTTCATCATGCGTGGCATTGGGAAGTTCGTCACTTTTGATTCACGGCATGTGAAGAACGCTGATTTATGTATGCTGTACATATTCTGTTTGAATGATGCTGAGTGACGCATCCAGTTCTTCTTCCATATGAAATGACCACGAGTGTAAGATCCTCTATTTATGACATGACGTTATCGGCTGGAAAACAGCGGCGTCATATGATAGGCTCCTTTTTACATCACAATAAGCAGGCTCCAGTCGTGTTAGGAAGGTCAGTCATGCTAACCACACTGTCCTATGGCAGGTATACTTGATGCAGATTATCAGTATTTTGTGTTTATTCTTCAGTTATTAACTAACAAATGATCTTCATAGATCACACAAAAATGAATATACATAGAGGATCTTACACGAGTGGTCATTTCATATGAAATTTATTAAACGAGCCTTCGGCGAGTTTAATAAATTTCATATGAAATGACCACGAGTGTAAGATTCGTTTTATCATATGACTTCTAAAATAGGTTTTTATCGCTTTTAAAGTGGACATATTTCCAATGAAGATTTACATTGTTGTTACAGACAATGACGTTACGTATTCCCGCAAAAGTGTTATTACACGTGTGGTCATACGATTTTTATGACATGACGTTATCCACTGGAAAACAGCGGCGTCATATGATAAATGTCTTTACGAAAGCATGTTCGATGACAGTTTTTAACGCAAATATAACGTGAAGTTACAATACAATACAATAACTTTATTTCATCTCAGTCCACTATTACATGGCATCATGAGGAAGTACGTCATTTTTCGTCTGTGTCACAAACTGTAAAAGCACAATTAAAATTCGCCAACAATTCAATAGTTGCAGTTTTAGGACAAAATTTCATAATTCTATGACTTAAGAATGTGAGGATTATTGCCATCAATTTATTTGATTGACATGCATAAATATAGCTACTACTTGTGTTTGCAAATACCATAGCTAGTTTCAATATTTAATAAAATTTGCCGATTTTTTAAAAAATTTTACAAATGAACATACGGCTTTTCATTGCATCTCTACTTTGTAACATGTACAAATAATCAAATGAAAATTTGTTTAAATGTTAGTCATTATGTTAGCACTTGATCAATGGGTAGCCGGACAACTCGGACCCAAGACAACTCGGACCCTTGGTATTTTTCGGACCCAAGACGAATCGGACCCAAGCCTGAGACAACTCGGACCCAATTTTGAGACGACTCGGACCCAACAACAAGGACGACCATGCTAACAATTTCTATTTTATAATGTAGATAATACTTGTATAAAACACACATACTTGCTAAAATCATAATGCAGCTCATGTTGCTAATGAAGTAATTCCTGACAATGAAAGAATCTTCATCCGCGAAGATCTTACAAAGGCGAGAAACTCAGTGCTGTACAAAGGGCGTGTTCTAAAGCGAGCGGGTCACATCAAGGATGCGTTTACAAGGGACGGGCGTATAGTGCTGAAACTCTTTACTGACAAAGTAGTGTTTATCACATCCGAGGATGAGTTTGTTGAATTTTGTAAAGACCGTAAAATCAAATATGTTGATCCTAAAGGTACTGTCAAAAGAAAACCTGCTTCTGGACCAAGTCATTACATGAACATTGACAAGGACTCTACTCCAGGTGGTAGCCATAGTGGAATGGACCCTGCGGCTGCTGAATTCATTCCATCCCAAACACCTATGGACTTCGGCATGGGCCATATGACACAGGACCCACCCTCACCGTCCCAGTCTCTGCTCAAATAATTGAATTGAATTGAACTGACTAGACTTAACATGAAAGCCTGTACAGGTGTTAATATGCTGTACTAGGCGCTTTAATCCAGAGTGACTATTTACACACATATGTTCTGATTTTGTTTTTTCCATATATTATTGTTCCAAAGCTAAATCTATTGTTGCAGTATACTGGAGTTTCATGAACTACCCTGTCAAAAGCTAGTACAAGTAATAATCAAGTGAAATTGTCGAAAGTCATTGAAAGCATTATCATTGCCATGATTCCCTATTAAACATGTTCAAGTGAAGCTTTATCATTTTACTTAATATAAACTTTTTGTATCCACATTATATTGACAAGATGGTTCAATCCAACTTTCCAAAGCAAATGACTTCTGGTTCAACACAAACCAGCCAAAAGCTAATAAACAAGCCCTTTCATGTAGACCTGTGCACTTCAAGATTTGTGCCTGTGAAACCTGTGTAGCAGTCATAAAGTTAGATTGTAATATGACAATGTTATGTCACTATTACGAACATGCACCCCTTGTAAACAGCATGGTAATGATCGAATAGTCGGATTGTGCAGTCCGGTTGGATATCCGGGCTTAGAAATGTTAATTGCTTCTATATGATGATGATGATGTCTATGATATCAAATCCTGGACCTTTTTATATGATGAAGATAACTGCCTCATTTCATTTAATATACTACTTTATTGTCAGACTTGTCTATGCCTCAATTATAATCCAGAGTTAGTTAGGTTTATATGCTGAACTTTGTAAATCCACTCCTTGAATCTATGAAATTGTATATTTAACAGATTATTGGGAACTAGAGTTGATTAGAAAAATTTTCCACTTTTTCGTTCTTAAACCTCTTAATTCATCAATTCATTATTCCACTTACACTTCATGTTCATATGTATATATTTAATCTTGAACTAACATCACTGAGAACTTGAAATATGTACAAATTAAATTCCAATTCTTCCATTCTGATGTGTCACAATACAGTACTTCACATTTTGGAATATCATGTATAAATATCTCCGGCTGTTAATTCCTAAGCATAATCTAGAGTGGTTGGTGTCCGCCAGTAGAAGTTAACCTCTCATCCTAGTATTATAGACTTGATCCAATCTGAAATACAATAATCAAAACCATTGTTATATTGTTAACTACATGTAATTTTTCATTTCATATGTACATGTATATGTATTTTGAAACTGTAATATTGGGTTTGTCTTTATTGAAAAGGAAATGTACATTTCAATAAATTTTTTAAATGATCATCATGCATCCTAAATTGGTGTCAATTGACAACTCATCTATCACTGTCAAATATTTCAACAATTGCCGAATATAGCTATCTGTTTAAAAACAATTAATCTCAATAGCAACCTATGTTCACACTAATTATTTAGTAAATTCACAATGCTCTGATCCTATTAAATGCTTACAAGAGTATTTTTATTGATATATGACAACGCGCCATTTTTTGGAAGTCTTACTTTTCACCACTAAACTTGCTTTTCTCTCTATACTTGTTAATTTTAGCGCTATCTAAGCTTATATTATCTCTTATAGTCAGTTAAAATGCTCTTTCTACTTCCTCTTCCCTTAATTTCCATCTTTACTCTATCTCCTTACCTAAATCTTATCTGCACTGAGTTGGGTCCATCATTTGCTTACTGCCTACTGTATTTCAAACCTGAAACCAGAAGTAATAATGGTTACGGTTAATGGCTTATTATTTACAGGGGATAAAATATATCTCAAACAAAGTAAAAAAACATCCAGTAGTATCTCAGCTGCTGCCAACCAACCCAATTTAACCAATAATACCACAAATGATTTATCAAGCTTAAATATTGCTCATACTAATATTAATGGTGTACGTAATAAACTTGATCATGTCAGTGCTGAACTTTCTGATTACGAAATAATCTGTGTCTCTGAAACCAAGCTTAACCCTAACTTTCCTACGAGCAAAATTACCATCAACGGTTATAGAACACCAATAAGAAAGGATAGGATTACCGACAATGGTGGTGGATTAGCTATTTACACAAAACATAACATTTACACTGTTAGACGACAAGATCTTGAAAATAACAATATTGAAAATATTTGGATTGAAGTACACACCTCCAATAATAAGCTACTTCTTGGTTTGTTCTACAGACCACCTGACAGCTCAGCAGAATTCTGGAATCATTTTGAGGATTCTGTTGAATCAGCAGCTGATCTTAACCTTAATATGCTAATAGTAGGGGATTTTAACAATGATTTATTGAGTAAATATTATAACAGAAAGATGACAAGAATAATGCAAAAATTTGATCTCCACCATACTATAAATGAAGCAACCAGATTTGATGGTAATACTAAGAGCTGTCTTGACCTGATAATGACAAATCATAAAGCAATTATAAATAATACTAAAATTCTTCCACCATTTCATAGTGACCATTGCACCGTTACAGCTGAAGTATCCTTTAAAACTTACAAAGCCCAATCATTTAAAAAGACAATGTGGAAATTTGAAGAGGCAAACATAGCTGGGATTGAAGAGCAACTCGACTCTACAGACTGGTCTTTTATAAGCACAAACTCAAATATAAATGAAATAACACAAACATTTGAAGAAATTTTAATGAAAGCATCCAATGACTATGTTCCCAAAGTTACCTTCACTGTACGTCCCAATGATAAACCTTGGATGAATAGCGAAATAAGGAAAGAAATAAGAAAAAGAGACAGACTATATCATAAGGCAAAAATATCCAAATCTCAAATACACTGGCAAAATTTTAAAAATAAGCGAAATGAGGTAATAGACCTTATAAGGTCAGCTAAATCAAACTACATGAAAAAACTACAGTCTTCTTTAAGTGATCCAAACCTAAAACCAAAAGCATGGTATAAAATAGTTAATGAAATCACAAAACTTAAAAATAAAAATAACCCCTCCCCTCCCCTACGTAAAGACAATCAAATAAATATACATCCTTTTGACAAAGCCCAAGTTCTTAATAAACATTTTGCAGAAATCTCTAGCATTGAAAACGAGCCCCCACTCCCTGATGATCCAGAACCGCCCAATCACCGTTTCCAATCCATCATAATAAGTGAGCAAGATGTAAAGGATCAATTACATAAATTGAATGCCTCAAAACCAGCTGGTCCTGATGAAATATTTCCTAAATTAATTAAACTTATGTCTAAAAGCCTAGTTAAACCACTTACCATGCTATTTAACAGATCTTTGGAACTTGGATCTGTGCCTAATCAGTGGAAAATGGCTAACATCTCTGCCATCTTCAAAGGCAAAGGCGAAGAACAGGACCCATCAAACTATAGACCAATCTCTATCACAAGTTGCCTAGGGAAAATATTAGAAAAAATAATATTTAAGTACTTGTATAACTACTTACATGAAAATAACATATTAACCGATTTTCAATCTGGATTCCGCCCAAAAGACTCAACCGTCAACCAATTGCTTGAAATCTATCACATTATTATATCCAATATGGACAAAGGCAAAGAAATTAAATTCATTTTTTGTGACGTTAGTAAAGCCTTTGACAAAGTCTGGCATCATGGTTTGATCCATAAACTAAAAAAATATGGCCTATGTGACGGCATTATTGAATGGTTTTCAAGCTATTTAACTAACCGCAAACAAAGAGTAACTATTGATGGCTTTCATTCAACCTGGTCAGACACAGAAGCAGGTGTACCGCAGGGCTCAGTCCTAGGCCCATATTTATTTTTACTATATATAAATGACATAGTGGAAAATATCTCCAGTAATATTCGTCTTTTTGCCGACAATACATCTTTGTTTACAGTAATTGAAAATGCAGACTCCATTAAAACTTTGAATGAGGATATTTACAGAATAACTAAATGGTCGAAAGATTGGCTCATTATTCTAAACCATGTCAAAACATCAACAATGACATTTACATGGAAAAAAGACTCCAACTTACCTGATGTTATAATGAATGATACTGTTTTAAGTGATGATCCAAACCACACTCATTTAGGTCTTACATTTACATCGGATGCACGGTGGGATGAGCATATAAGAAAAATTTATGAAAAAGCTGCTTTTAAACTAAATGTACTACGAATGCTTAAATATGATCTAGATCGAAAGTCCTTATTACGATTTTATATTTCATATATTAGACCTACCTTAGAATATGCAGATGTAGTATGGGACAATATCTCCCAGCGAAATGTAGATCTGTTAGAAAGTATCCAGCTAGATGCCTGTAGAATAATCACTGGACTGCGAAAAGGTACCTCCCACGACATCTTGTATCAGGAATGTGGCCTCTGCTCTTTAGCTGAACGTAGAAAACAGCACAAACTGATTCAGTTTTATAAGATTTTAAATCATGATGCACCAAATTATCTTCAGAATATAGTAGCCAACTTTAATGAACACCAATCTCAATATGAGTTAAGAAATCCAAAGCTTAAACATCCTACACCTAAATCAAAAACATACAAGGATAGTTTTTTCATATCTACAACTGACTTGTGGAATGAGCTTCCCCAAAGCTTACTGAATGCAACATCCCTGTATTCCTTCAAAAAAATTCTTAAAGAGCGAATACCAGTACCAGCTAAATATTTTTCATACGGCAGTCGAAGACTCAATATATTAATGTGCCAATTAAGGAATTCAAAAAGTCAATTGCAGTCGGATTTATGTCATGATCATTTAGCTGATTCAGCAATCTGTAATAATTGTAATGCACATGTTCCCGAAACGGCTCAACATTTCTTCTTTGAATGTTCAAAATATGAAGCTGAAAGATATTAACTCATCCACACTCTAATAAGGTATCCAATTATCTATGAAAATCTTGCAATATTGAATGCAAATAACCTGCTTTTTGGGCTACCCAATATGACACTTAAAGACAATGAGATACTAGTTGACATTGTCACTCACTTCATTGAAAAAACTGGGCGTTTTTACTAATTAATATTTTATCTTGATTATAAATATATTTTTTGTTAAATCTATTACTTGTTATAAAGAGTAATGACCTTCATGATTGAAATAACGGCTATGCTAGTGCAGCTGCGAGGCTGTCTCACCGTTAATACATGACTTAACTGTATAATATATATGAGTATCGATGCATACTTACCGTAAAATTGACCACATAACGGTGAAACTTATAATCGATTTTCATGATCTTCCACGGTCGTCGATTCCACGTCTGTATACGGTGAAGAGGCTCGTAGCATGCAACGGTGTTAACTAGTGAACTTTATCCGGCCCCGGTTACCGCATAATGTTAAACCATGACATGATTATTTATGGAACTAAATTTGATTTGATTTAATTTACAAAGTGAAAGAGCTATTAGCAAACCCAACCCCAACTCAGAAGTCTCTCTCTCTCTCTCTCTCTCTCTCTCTCTCTCTTTCACCCCCTCTCCGAGGCTCTCGCTCTCTTGCTCTTAGCGTGAGTTTCTGTAGTTTCAAATGTTCTTCTTTCTATTTTTCTTCCTCATATTTACTAATATTCTTCTTATGATGCAGTTGTATTCTTACGTTCTGAATTTTTTACTCACTCCTTTTAAGACTCATGTATGAATGATTATAGTTTGCTGACAATTATATTGTATTCATAAACTTTGAAAATGTTACTTCATAAATGTTGTGTACAATGTATATACGTTTGCTGTCTGCAGTACCCAAGTCAAGGAAAGGACCATTATAGGCCTAGCCTACTGTCTAATCCTTTGATTCTTGTTTATATAATATTTGTATGCATGAATGTTTGTACTTAATATGTAATCATGAAATTTCATGTTGTTATTTTGTGTAACCTGGGTTATTGAATATACTTGAACATTTGATAACTATTTTGATATGATGATTCTGTGATAACATGATAAGCATTTTTTTTTTACTTTTACATAAGGTGATCACTTTGATATGATGATTCTGTGATAATATGATAAAGTAAGAATAGATGGACCAGGAATCGATGCAAATTGAATTTAAAGTCCCAACATAGCGGGTGGGAAAAATACATAAAACACAACAAAACATTTTCCGACAACCACACACTCGAAAAGCAGAATGACTTGTTCTTTCCCAACAAGGTAGCCATCCGGCTAAGTTTCAACAGGAACGAAAGGGAACGAGTACGACAGAGAGGTAGGCACAATAAACAGTTGCAAACGTTAGTGTCAACATGTAAGCACTAACCGTTACAGTTGCAACCTTTAATGGCAACACGTTAACATTAAGCGTTAGTGGCAACACGTTAAAGCTAAGCGTTGCAGTTGCAAACGTTAGTGTCAACATGTAAGCACTAACCGTTGCAGTTGCAAACCTTTAAAGGCAACACGTTAACACTTAGCATTGCAGTTGCAACCGTTAGTGTCAACATGTTTACAGTAAGCGTTGCAGTTGCAACCGTTATTAATGACAACACGTTAACACTAAGCATTGCGGTTACAATGCGTTAAAACTAAGCGTTGTAGTTAAAACCGTTAATGACAACACGTAAACACTAAGCTTTGCATTTGCAACCATTAAAACCATGTCAACACGTTAAAACTAAGCGTTGTAGTTATAACCGTTTATTGCAACACGTTAGCACTAAGCATTGGATTTGCAACCGTTAATACCGTGGCAACACGTTAAAACTAAGCGTTGCAGTTAAAACCGTTAATGACAACACGTAAACACTAAGCTTTGCATTTGCAACCGTTAAAACCGTGTCAACACGTTAAAACTAAGCGTTGTAGTTAAAACCGTTAATGGCAACACGTAAACACTAAGCTTTGTATTTGCAACCGTTAAAACCGTGTCAACACGTTAAAACTAAGCGTTGTAGTTAAAACCGTTAATGGCAACACGTAAACACTAAGCTTTGCATTTGCAACCGTTAAAACAGTTGCAAACGTTAGTGTCAACATGTAAGCACTAACCGTTACAGTTGCAACCTTTTATGGCAATACGTTAACATTAAGCGTTAGTGGCAACACGTTAAAGCTAAGCGTTGCAGTTGCAAACGTTAGTGTCAACATGTAAGCACTAACCGTTGCAGTTGCAACTTTTAAAGGCAACACGTTAACATTAAGCATTGCAGTTGCAAGCGTTAGTGGCAACACGTTAAAACTAAGCGTTGCAGTTACAACCGTTAGTGTCAACATTATAACAGTAAGTGTAGCATTTGCTTACGTTAATTTCAACACGTTAACACGTTGCAACCGTTTATGTCAACATGTTAACACTTAGCATTGCAGTTGCAACCGTTAGTGTCAACATGTTTACACTAAGCGTTGCAGTTAAAACCGTTAATGACAACACGTAAACACTAAGCTTTGCATTTGCAACCATTAAAACCATGTCAACACGTTAAAACTAAGCGTTGTAGTTATAACCGTTAATTGCAACACGTTAGCACTAAGCATTGGATTTGCAACCGTTAATACCATGTCATCATGTTAAAACTAAGCGTTGCAGTTAAAACCGTTAATGACAACACGTAAACACTAAGATTTGCATTTGCAACCGTTAAAACCGTGTCAACACGTTAAAACTAAGCGTTGTAGTTAAAACCGTTAATGGCAACACGTAAACACTAAGCTTTGCATTTGCAACCGTTAAAACAGTTGCAAACGTTAGTGTCAACATGTAAGCACTAACAGTTACAGTTGCAACCTTTAATGGCAACACGCTAACATTAAGCGTTAGTGGCAACACGTTAAAGCTAAGCGTTGCAGTTGCAAACGTTAGTGTCAACATGTAAGCACTAACCGTTACAGTTGCAACCTTTAATGGCAACACGTTAACATTAAGCGTTAGTGGCAACACGTTAAAGCTAAGCGTTGCAGTTGCAAACGTTAGTGTCAACATGTAAGCACTAACTGTTGCAGTTGCAACCTTTAAAGGCAACACGTTAACATTAAGCATTGCAGTTGCAACCGTTAGTGGCAACACGTTAAAACTAAGCGTTGCAGTTACAACCGTTAGTTTCAACATTACAGTAAGTGTAGCATTTGCTTACGTTAATTTCAACACGTTAACACGTTGCAACCGTTTATGTCAACATGTTAACACTTAGCATTGCAGTTGCAACCGTTAGTGTCAACATGTTTACACTAAGCGTTGCAGTTGCAACCGTTAATTACAACACGTTAACACTAGGCATTGCGGTTACAATGCGTTAAAACTAAGCGTTGTAGTTAAAACCGTTAATGACAACACGTTAACACGAAGCTTTGCAGTTGCAACCATTAAAACCATGTCAACACGTTAAAACTAAGCGTTGTAGTTATAACCCTTAATTGCAACACGTTAGCACTAAGAATTGGATTTGCAACCGTTAATACCGTGGCAACACGTTAAAACTAAGCGTTGCAGTTAAAACCGTTAATGACAACACGAAAACACTAAGCTTTGCATTTGCAATCATTAAAACCATGTCAACACGTTAAAACTAAGCGTTGTAGTTATAACCGTTAATTGCAACACGTGAGCACTAAGCATTGGATTTGCAACCGTTAATACCGTGGCAACATGTTAAAACTAAGAGTTGCAGTTAAAACCGTTAATGCCAACACGTAAACACTAAGCTTTGCATTTGCAACCGTTAAAACCGTGTCAACACGTTAAAACTAAGCGTTGTAGTTAAAACCGTTAATGGCAACACGTAAACACTAAGCTTTGCATTTGCAACCGTTAAAACAGTTGCAAACGTTAGTGTCAACATGTAAGCACTAACCGTTACAGTTGCAACCTTTGATGGCAACACGTTAACATTAAGCGTTAGTGGTAACACGTTAAAGCTAAGCGTTGGAGTTGCAAACGTTAGTGACAACATGTAAGCACTAACCGTTGCAGTTACAACCTTTAAAGGCAACACGTTAACATTAAGCAATGCAGTTGCAAGCGTTAGTGGCAACACGTTAAAACTAAGCGTTGTAGTTATAACCGTTAATTGCAACACGTTAGCACTAAGCATTGGATTTGCATCCGTTAATACCGTGGCAACATGTTAAAACTAAGCGTTGTAGTTAAAACCGTTAATGGCAACACGTAAACACTAAGCTTTGCATTTGCAACCGTTAAAACAGTTGCAAACGTTAGTGTCAACATGTAAGCACTAACCGTTACAGTTGCAACCTTTAATGGCAACACGTTAACATTAAGCGTTAGTGGCAACACGTTAAAGCTAAGCGTTGCAGTTGCAAACGTTAGTGTCAACATGTAAGCACTAACCGTTGCAGTTACAACCTTTAAAGGCAACACGTTAACATTAAGCATTGCAGTTGCAAGCGTTAGTGGCAACACGTTAAAACTAAGCATTGCAGATACAATCGTAAGTGTCAACATTATAACAGTAAGTGTAGCATTTGCTTACGTTAATTTCAACACGTTAACACGTTGCAACCGTTTATGTCAACATGTTAACACTTAGCATTGCAGTTGCAACCGTTAGTGTCAACATGTTTACACTAAGCGTTGCAGTTGCAACACGTTAACACTAAGCATTGCGGTTACAATGCGTTAAAACTAAGCGTTGCAGTTACAACCGTTAGTGTCAACATTATAACAGTAAGTGTAGCATTTGCTTACGTTAATTTCAACACGTTAACACGTTGCAACCGTTTATGTCAACACTTAGCATTGCAGTTGCAACCGTTAGTGTCAACCTGTTTACACTAAGCGTTGCAGTTAAAACCGTTAATGACAACACGTAAACACTAAGCTTTGCATTTGCAACCATTAAAACCGTGTCAACACGTTAAAACTAAGCGTTGTAGTTAAAACCGTAAATGGCAATACGTAAACACTAAGCTTTGCATTTGCAACCGTTAAAACAGTTGCAAACGTTAGTGTCAACATGTAAGCACTAACCGTTAGAGTTGCAACCTTTAATGGCAAGACGTTAACATTAAGCGTTAGTGGCAACACGTTAAAGCTAAGCGTTGCAGTTGCAAACGTTAGTGTCAACATGTAAGCACTAACCCTTGCAGTTGTAACCTTTAAAGGCAACACGTTAACATTAAGCATTGCAGTTGCAAGCGTTAGTGGCAACACGTTAAAACTAAGCGTTGCAGTTACTACCGTTAGTGTCACCATTACAGTAAGTGTAGCATTTGCTTACGTTAATTTCAACACGTTAACACGTTGCAACCGTTTATGTCAACATATTAACACTTAGCATTGCAGTTGCAACCGTTAGTGTCAACATGTTTACACTAAGCGTTGCAGTTGCAACCGTTAATGACAACACGTTAACACTAAGCATTGCGGTTACAATGCGTTAAAACTAAGCGTTGTAGTTAAAACCGTTAATGACAACACGTAAACACTAAGCTTTGCATTTGCAACAATTAAAACCATGTCAACGCGTTAAAACTAAGCGTTGTAGTTATAACCGTTAATTGCAACACGTTAGCACTAAGCATTGGATTTGCAACTAAGCGTTGCAGTTAAAACCGTTAATGCCAACACGTAAACACTAAGCTTTACATTTGCAACCGTTAAAACCGTGTCAACACGCTAAGCGTTGTAGTTAAAACCGTTAATGGCAACACGTAAACACTAAGCTTTGCATTTGCAACCGTTAAAACAGTTGCAAACGTTAGTGTCAACATGTAAGCACTAACAGTTACAGTTGCAACCTTTAATGGCAACACGTTAGCATTAAGCGTTAGTGGCAACACGTTAAAGCTAGGCGTTGCAGTTGCAAACGTTAGTGTCAACATGTAAGCAATAACCGTTGCAGTTGCAACCTTTAAAGGCAACACGTTAACATTAAGCATTGCAGTTGCAAGCGTTAGTGGCAACATGTTGCAGTTACAACCGTTAGTGTCAACATTACAGTAAGTGTAGCATTTGCTTACGTTAATTTCAACACGTTAACACGTTGCAACTGTTTATGTCAACATGTTAACACTTAGCATTGCAGTTGCAACCGTTAGTGTCAACATGTTTACACTAAGCGTTGCAGTTGCAACCGTTAATGACAACACGTTAACACTAAGCATTGCGGTTACAATGCGTTGAAACTAAGCGTTGTAGTTAAAACCGTTAATGACAACACGTAAACACTAAGCTTTGCATTTGCAACAATTAAAACCATGTCAACAAGTTAAAACTAAGCGTTGTAGTTATAACCGTTAATTGCAACACGTTAGCACTAAGCATTGGATTTGCAACCGTTAATACCGCGGCAACACGTTAAAACTAAGCGTTGCAGTTAAAACCGTTAATGACAACACGTAAACAATAAGCTTTACATTTGCAACCATTAAAACCATGTCAAAACGTTAAAACTAAGCGTTGTAGTTATAACCGTTAATTGCAACACGTTAGCACTAAGCATTGGCTTTGCAACCGTTAATATCGTGGCAACATGTTAAAACTAAGCGTTGCAGTTAAAACCGTTAATGACAACACGTAAACACTAAGCTTTGCATTTGCAACCGTTAAAACCGTGTCAACACGTTAAAACTAAGCGTTGTAGTTAAAACCGTTAATGGCAACACGTAAACACTAAGCTTTGCATTTGCAACCGTTAAAACAGTTGCAAACGTTAGTGTCAACATGTAAGCACTAACCGTTACAGTTGCAACCTTTAATGGCAAGACGTTAACATTAAGCGATAGTGGCAAAACGTTAAAGCTAAGCGTTGCAGTTGCAAACGTTAGTGTCAACATGTAAGCACTAACCCTTGCAGTTGTAACCTTTAAAGGCAACACGTTTACATTAAGCATTGCAGTTGCAAGCGTTAGTGGCAACAAGTTAAAACTAAGCGTTGCGTTAATTACAACACGTTAACACTAAGCATTGCGGTTACAATGCGTTAAAACTAAGCGTTGTAGTTAAAACCATTAATGACAACACGTAAACACTAAGCTTTGCATTTGCAACCATTAAAACCATGTCAACACGTTAAAACTAAGCGTTGTAGTTATAACCGTTAATTGCAACACGTTAGCACTAAGCATTGGATTTGCAACCGTTAATACCGTGGCAACACGTTAAAACTAAGCGTTGCAGTTAAAACCGTTAATGACAACACGTAAACACTAAGCTTTGCATTTGCAACCATTAAAACCATGTCAACACGTTAAAACTAAGCGTTGTAGTTATAACCGTTAATTGCAACACGTTAGCACTAAGCATTGGATTTGCAACCGTTAATACCGTGGCAACACGTTAAAACTAAGCGTTACAGTTAAAACCTTTAATGACAACACGTAAACACTAAGCTTTGCATTTGCAACCGTTGAAACCGTGTCAACACGTTAAAACTAAGCGTTGTAGTTAAAACCGTTAATGGCAACACGTAAACACTAAGCTTTGCATTTGCAACCGTTAAAACAGTTGCAAACGTTAGTGTCAACATGTAAGCACTAACCGTTACAGTTGCAACCTTAAATGGCAACACGTTAACATTAAGCGTTAGTGGCAACACGTTAAAGCTAAGCGTTGCAGTTGCAAACGTTAGTGTCAACATGTAAGCACTAACCGTTGCAGTTGCGACCTTTAAAGGCAACACGTTAACATTAAGCATTGCAGTTGCAAGCGTTAGTGGCAACACGTTGCAGTTACAACCACTAGTGTCAACATTACAGTAAGTGTAGCATTTGCTTACGTTAATTTCAACACGTTAACACGTTGCAACTGTTTATGTCAACATGTTAACACTTAGCATTGCAGTTGCAACCGTTAGTGTCAACATGTTTACACTAAGCGTTGCAGTTGCAACCGTTAATGACAACACGTTAACACTAAGCATTGCGGTTACAATGCGTTAAAACTAAGCGTTGTAGTTAAAACCGTTAATGACAACACGTAAACACTAAGCTTTGCATTTGCAACCATTAAAACCATGTCAACACGTTAAAACTAAGCGTTGTAGTTATAACCGTTAATTGCAACACGTTAGCACTAAGCATTGGATTTGCAACCGTTAATACCGTGGCAACATGTTAAAATTAAGCGTTGCAGTTAAAAACGTTAATGGCAACACGTAAACTCTAAGCTTTGCATTTGCAACCGTTAAAACCGTGTCAACACGTTAAAACTAAGCGTTGTAGTTAAAACCGTTAATGGCAACACGTAAACACTAAGCTTTGCATTTGCAACCGTTAAAACAGTTGCAAACGTTAGTGTCAACATGTAAGCACTAACCGTTACAGTTGCAACCTTTAATGGCAACACGTTAACATTAAGCGTTAGTGGCAACACGTTAAATCTAAGCGTTGCAGTTGCAAACGTTAGTGTCAACATGTAAGCATTAACCGTTGCAGTTGCAACCTTTAAAGGCAACACGTTAACATTAAGCATTGCAGTTGCAAGCGTTAGTGGCAACACGTTAAAACTAAGCGTTGCAGTTACAACCGTTAGTGTCAACATTACAGTAAGTGTAGAATTCGTTTACGTTAATTTCAACACGTTAACACGTTGCAACCGTTTATGTCAACATGTTAACACTTAGCATTGCAGTTGCAACCGTTAGTGTCAACATGTTTACACTAAGCGTTGCAGTTGAAACCGTTAATGACTAAGCATTGCGGTTACAATGCGTTAAAACTAAGCGTTGTAGTTAAAACCGTTAATGACAACACGTAAAGTAACACTAAGCTTTGCATTTGCAACCATTAAAACAATGTCAACACGTTAAAACTAAGCGTTGTAGTTATTGCAACACGTTAGCACTAAGCACTAAGCATTGGATTTGCAACCGTTAATACCGTGGCAACACGTTAAAACTAAGCGTTGCAATTAAAACCGTTAATGACAACACGTAAACACTAAGCTTTGCATTTGCAACCTAAAAACCATGTCAACACGTTAAAACTAAGCGTTGTACTTATAACCGTTAATTGCAACACGTTAGCACTAAGCATTGGATTTGCAACAGTTAATACCGTGGCAACATGTTAAATCTAAGCGTTGCAGTTAAAACCGTTAATGCCAACACGTAAACACTAAGCTTTGAACCGTTAAAACCGTGTCAACACGTTAAAACTAAGCGTTGTAGTTAAAACCGTTAATGGCAACACGTAAACACTAAGCTTTGCATTTGCAACCGTTAAAACAGTTGCAAACGTTAGTGTCAACATGTAAGCACTAACCGTTACAGTTGCAACCTTTAATGGCAACACGTTAACATTAAGCGTTAGTGGCAACACGTTAAAGCTAAGCGTTGCAGTTGCAAACGTTAGTGTCAACATGTAAGCACTAACCGTTGCAGTTGCAACCTTTAAAGGCAACACGTTAACACTTAGCATTGCAGTTGCAACCGTTAGTGTCAACATGTTTACACTAAGCGTTGCACTTGCAACCGTTAACGACAACACGTAAACACTAAGCTTTGCATTTGCAACCATTGTAGTTATTGCAGCACGTTAGCACTAAGCACTAAGCATTGGATTTGCAACCGTTAATACCGTGGCAACACGTTAAAACCAAGCGTTGCAGTTAAAACCGTTAATGACAACACGTAAACACTAAGCTTTGCATTTGCAACCATTAAAACCATGTCAACACGTTAAAACTAAGCGTTGTAGTTATAACCGTTAATTGCAACACGTTAGCACTAAGCATTGGATTTGCAACCGTTAATACCGTGGCAACATGTTAAAACTAAGCGTTGCAGTTAAAACCATTAATGGCAACACGTTAACACTAAGCTTTGCATTTGCAACCGTTAAAACAGTTGCAAACGTTAGTGTCAACATGTAAGCACTAACCGCAACATGTAAGCACTAACCGTTACAGTTGCAACCTTTAATGAAAAGACGTTAACATTAAGCGTTAGTGGCAACACGTTAAAGCTAAGCGTTGCAGTTGCAAAGTTAGTGTCAACATGTAAGCAGTAACCGTTGCAGTTGCAACCTTTAAAGGCAACACGTTAACATTAAGCATTGCAGTTGCAAGCGTTACTGGCAACACGTTAAAACTAAGCGTTGCAGTTGCAACCGTTAATGACAACACGTTAACACTAAGCATTGCGGTTACAATGCGTTAAAACTAAGCGTTGCAGTTACAACCGTTAGTGTCAACATTATAACAGTAAATGTAGCATTTGCTTACGTTAATTTCAACACGTTAACACGTTGCAACCGTTTATGTCAACATGTTAACACTTAGCATTGCAGTTGCAACCGTTAGTGTCAACACGTTAACACTAAGCATTGCGGTTACAATACGTTAAACCTAAGCGTTGTAGTTAAACCCGTTAATGAGAACACGTAAACACAAAGCTTTGCATTTGCAACCGTTATATACCGTGGCAACACGGTAAAACTAAGCGTTGCAGTTAAAACCGTTAATGACAACACGTAAACACTAAGCTTTGCATTTGCAACCATTAAAACCATGTCAACACGTCAAAACTAACCGTTAATTGCAACACGTTAGCACTAAGCATTGGATTTGCAACCGTTAATACCGTGGCAACATGTTAAAACTAAGCGTTGCAGTTAAAACTGTTAATGACAACACTTAAACACTAAGCTTTGCATTTGCAACCGTTAAAACAGTTGCGAACGTTATTGTCAACATGTAAGAACTTACCGTTAAAGTTGCAACCTTTAGTGTCAAGACGTTAACTTTAAGCGTTAGTGGCAACACGTTAAAGCTAAGCGTTACAGTTGAAAACGTTAGTGTCAACATGTAAGCACTAACCGTTGCAGTTGCAACCTTTAAAGGCAACACGTTAACATTAAGCATTGCAGTTGCAAGCGTTGGTGGCAACACGTTAAAACTAAGCGTTGCAGTTAAAATCGTTAGTGTCAACATTATAACAGTAAGTGTAGCATTTGCTTATGTTAATTTCAACACGTTAACACGTTGCAACCGTTTATGTCAACACTTAGCATTGCAGTTGCAACCGTTAGCGTCAACATGTTTACACTAAGCGTTGCAGCTGCAACCGTTAATGACAACACGTAAACACTAAGCTTTGCATTTGCAACCATTAAAACCATGTCAACACGTTAAAACTAAGCGTTGTAGTTATAACCGTTGATTGCAACACGTAAGCACTAAGCATTGGATTTGCAACCGTCAATACCGTGGCCACATGTTAAAACTAAGCGTTGCAGTTAAAACCGTTAATGACAACAGACAACACGTAAACACTAAGCTTTGCATTTGCAACCATTAAAACCGTGTCAACACGTTAAACCTAAGCGTTGTAGTTAAAACCGTTAATGGCAACACGTAAACACTAAGCATTGCATTTGCAACCGTTAAAACAGTTGCAAACGTTAGTGTCAACATGTAAGCACTAACCGTTACAGTTGCAACCTTTAATGACAAGACGTTAACATGGAGGGTTAGTGGCAACACGTTAAAGCTAAGCGTTGCAGTTGCAAACGTTAGTGTCAACATGTAAGCACTAACCGTTGCAGTTGCAACCTTTAAAGGCAACACGTTAACATTAAGCATTGCTGTTGCAAGCGTAAGTGGCAACACTATAAAACTAAGCGTTGCAGTTGCAACCGTTAATGACAACACGTTAACACTAAGCATTGCGGTTACAATTGCTTAAAACTAAGCGTTGCAGTTTCAACCTTTAGTGTCAACATTACTAGTGTAGCATTTGCTTACGTTACGTTAGTGTCAACATTATAAGTGTAGCATTTGCTTACGTTAATTTCAACACGTTAACACGTTGCAACCGTTTATGTCAACATGTTAACACTTAGCATTGCAGTTGCAACCGTTAGTGTCAACATGTTTACACTAAGCGTTGCAGTTGCAACCGTTAATGACAACACGTTAACACTAAGCATTGCGGTTACAATGCGTTAAAACTAAGCGTTGTAGTTAAAACCGTTAATGACAACACGTAAACACTAAGCTTTGCATTTGCAACCGTTAAAACAGTTGCAAACGTTAGTGTCAACATGTAAGCACTAACCGTTAGAGTTGCAACCTTTAATGGCAAGACGTTAACATTAAGCGTTAGTGGCAACACGTTAAAGCTAAGCGTTGCAGTTGCAAACGTTAGTGTCAACATGTAAGCACTAACCCTTGCAGTTGTAACCTTTAAAGGCAACACGTTAACATTAAGCATTGCAGTTGCAAGCGTTGGTGGCAACACGCTAAAACTAAGCGTTGCAGTTACAATCGTTAGTAAGTGTAGCATTTGCTTACGTTAATTTCAACACGTTAACACGTTGCAACCGTTTATGTCAACACTTAGCATTGCAGTTGCAACCGTTAGTGTCAACATGTTTACACTAAGCGTTGCATTTGCAACCGTTAATGACAACACGTAAACACTAAGCTTTGCATTTGCAACCATTAAAACCATGTCAACACGTTAAAACTAAGCGTTGTAGTTATAACCGTTAATTGCAACACGTTAGCACTAAGCATTGGATTTGCAACCGTTAATACCGTGGCAACATGTAAAAACTAAGCGTTGCAGTTTAAACCGTTAATGACAACTCGTAAGCTGCTTTGCATTTGCAACCGTTAAAACCGTGTCAACACGTTGAAACTAAGCGTTGTAGTTAAAACCGTTAATGGCAACACGTAAACACTAAGCTTTGCAATTGCAACCGTTAAAACAGTTGCAAACGTTAGTGTCAACATGTAAGAACTTACCGTTACAGTTGCAACCTTTAATGACAAGACGTTAACATGGAGGGTTAGTGGCAACACGTTAAAGCTAAGCGTTGCAGTTGCAAACGTTAGTGTCAACATGTAAGCACTAACCGTTGCAATTGCAACCTTTAAAGGCAACACGTTAACATTAAGCATTGCAGTTGCAAGCGTTGGTGGCAACACGTTAAAACTAAGCGTTGCAGTTACAATCGTTAGTGTCAACATTATAACATAAAGTGTAGCATTTGCTTACGTTACTTTCAACACGTTAACACGTTGCAACCGTTTATGTCAACACTTAGCATTGCAGTTGCAACCGTTAGTGTTGCAGTTGCAACCGTTAATGACAACACGTAAACACTAAGCTTTGCATTTGCAACCATTAAAACCATGTCAACACGTTAAAACTAAGCGTTGTAGTTATAACCGTTAATTGCCACACGTTAGCACTAAGCATTGGATTTGCAACCGTCAATACCGTGGCCACATGTTAAAACTAAGCGTTGCAGTTAAAACCGTTAATGACAACAGACAACACGTAAACACTAAGCTTTGCATTTGCAACCATTAAAACCGTTAAAACTAAGCGTTGTAGTTAAAACCGTTAATGGCAACACGTAAACACTAAGCATTGCATTTGCAACCGTTAAAACAGTTGCAAACGTTAGTGTCAACATGTAAGCACTAACCGTTACAGTTGCAACCTTTAATGACAAGACGTTAACATGGAGGGTTAGTGGCAACACGTTAAAGCTAAGCGTTGCAGTTGCAAACGTTAGTGTCAACATGTAAGCACTAACCGTTGCAGTTGCAACCTTTAAAGGCAACACGTTAACATTAAGCATTGCTGTTGCAAGCGTTAGTGGCAACACGTTAAAACTAAGCGTTGCAGTTGCAACCGTTAATGACAACACGTTAACACTAAGCATTGCGGTTACAACTGCTTAAAACTAAGCGTTGCAGTTACAACCTTTAGTGTCAACATTATTAGTGTAGCATTTGCTTACGTTACGTTAGTGTCAACATTATAAGTGTAGCATTTGCTTACGTTAATTTCAACACGTTAACACGTTGCAACCGTTTATGTCAACATGTTAACACTAAGCATTGCAGTTGCAACCGTTAGTGTCAACATGCTTACACTAAGCGTTGCAGTTGCAACTGTTAATGACAACACGTTAACACTAAGCATTGCGGTTACAATGCGTAAAACTAAGCGTTGTAGTTTAAACCGTTAATGACAACACATAAACACTAAGCTTTGCATTTGCAACCATTAAAACCATGCCAACACGTTAATACTAAGCGTTGTAGTTATAAACGTTAATTGCAACACGTTAGCACTAAGCATTGGATTTGCAACCGTTAATACCGTGGCAACACGTTAAAACTAAGCGTTGCAGTAAAAACCGTTAATGACAACACGTAAACACTAAGCTTTGCATTTGCAACCATTAAAACCAAGTCAAAACGTTAAAACTAAGCGTTGTAGTTATAACCGTTAATTGCAACACGTTAGCACAAAGCATTGGATTTGCAACCGTTAATACCGTGGCAACATGTTAAAACTAAGCGTTGCAGTTAAAACCGTCAATGACAACACGTAAACACTAAGATTTGCATTTGCAACCGTTAAAACCGTGTCAACACGTTAAAACTAAGCGTTGTAGTTAAAACCGTTAATGGCAACACGTAAACACTAAGCTTTGCATTTGCAACCGTTAAAACAGTTGCAAACGTAAGTGTCAACATGTAAGCACTAACCGTTACAGTTGCAACCTTTAATGGCAACACGTTAACATTAAGCGTTAGTGGCAACACGTTAAAGCTAGGCGTTGCAGTTGCAAACGTTAGTGTCAACATGTAAGCATTAACCGTTGCAGTTGCAACCTTTAAAGGCAACACGTTAACATTAAGCATTGCAGTTGCAAGCGTTAGTGGCACTAAGCATTGGATTTGCAACCGTTAATACCGTGGCAACATGTAAAAACTAAGCGTTGCAGTTAAAACCGTTAATGACAACACGTAAGCTGCTTTGCAGTTGCAACCGTTAAAACCGTGTCAACACGTTGAAACTAAGCGTTGTAGTTAAAACCGTTAATGGCAACACGTAGACACTAAGCTTTGCATTTGCAACCGTCAAAACAGTTGCAAACGTTAGTGTCTACATGGAAGCACTAACCGTTACAGTTGCAACCTTTAATGGCAACACGTTAACATTAAGCGTTAGTGGCAACACGTTAAAGCTAAGTGTTGCAGTTGCAAACGTTAGTGTTAACATGTAAGCACTAACCGTTGCAGTTGCAACCTTTAAAGGCAACACGTTAACATTAAGCATTGCAGTTGCAAGCGTTAGTGGCAACACGTTAAAACTAAGCGTTGCAGTTACAACCGTTAGTTTCAACATTACAGTAAGTGTAGCATTTGCTTACGTTAATTTCAACACGTTAACACGTTGCAACCGTTTATGTCAACATGTTAACACTTAGCATTGCAGTTGCAACCATTAGTGTCAACATGTTTACACTAAGCGTTGCAGTTGCAACCGTTAATTACAACACGTTAACACTAAGCATTGCGGTTACAATGCGTTAAAACTAAGCGTTGTAGTTAAAACCGTTAATGACAACACGTAAACACTAAGCTTTGCAGTTGCAACCATTAAAAACCTGTCAACACGTTAAAACTAAGCGTTGTAGTTATAACCGTTAATTGCAACGCGTTAGCACTAAGCATTGGATTTGCAACCGTTAATACCGTGGCAACATGTTAAAACTAAGCGTTGTAGTTAAAACCGTTAATGACAACACGTAAACACTAAGCTTTGCATTTGCAACCGTTAAAACCGTGTCAACACGTTAAAACTAAGCGTTGTAGTTAAAACCGTTAATGGCAACACGTAAACACTAAGCTTTGCATTTGCAACCGTTAAAACAGTTGCAAACGTTAGTGTCAACATGTAAGCACTAACCGTTACAGTTGCAACCTTTAATGGCAACACGTTAACATTAAGCGTTAGTGGCAACACGTTAAAGCTAAGCGTTGCAGTTGCAAACGTTAGTGTCAACATGTAAGCATTAACCGTTGCAGTTGCAACCTTTAAAGGCAACACGTTAACATTAAGCATTGCAGTTGCAAGCGTTAGTGGCAACACGTTAAAACTAAGCGTTGCAGTTACAACCGTTAGTGTCAACATTACAGTAAGTGTAGCATTCGTTTACGTTAATTTGAACACGTTAACACGTTGCAACCGTTTATGTCAACATGTTAACACTTAGCATTGCAGTTGCAACCGTTAGTATCAACATGTTTACACTAAGCGTTGCAGTTGCAACCGTTAATGACAACACGTTAACACTAAGCATTGCGGTTACAATGCGTTAAAACTAAGCATTGTAGTTAAAACCGTTAATGACAACACGTAAACACTAAGCTTTGCATTTGCAACCATTAAAACCATGTCAACACGTTAAAACTAAGCGTTGTAGTTATAACCGTTAATTGCAACACGTTAGCAATAAGCATTGGATTTGCAGCCGTTAATACCGTGGCAACACGTTAAAACTAAGCGTTGCAGTTGCAACCGTTAATGACAACACGTAAACACTAAGCTTTACATTTGCAACCATTAAAACCATGTCAACACGTTAAAACTAAGCGTTGTAGTTATAACCGTTAATTGCAACACGTTAGCACTAAGCATTGGATTTGCAACCGTTAATACCGTGGCAACATGTAAAAACTAAGCGTTGCAGTTAAAACCGTTAATGACAACACGTAAACACTAAGCTTAGCATTTGCAACCGTTAAAACCGTGTCAACACGTTGAAACTAAGCGTTGTAGTTGCAACCTTTAATGGCAACACGCTAACATTAAGCGTTAGTGGCAACACATTAAAGCTAAGCGTTGCAGTTGCAAACGTTAGTGTCAACATGTAAGCACTAACCGTTACAGTTGCAACCTTTAATGGCAACACGTTAGTGGCAACACGTTAAAGCTAAGCGTTGCTGTTGCAAACGTTAGTGTCAACATGTAAGCACTAACTGTTGCAGTTGCAACCTTTAAAGGCAACACGTTAGTTGCAACCGTTAATGACAACACGTTAACACTAAGCATTGCGGTTACAATGCGTTAAAACTAAGCGTTGTAGTTAAAACCGTTAATGACAACACGTTAACACGAAGCCTTGCAGTTGCAACCATTAAAACCATGTCAACACGTTAAAACTAAGCGTTGTAGTTATAACCCTTAATTGCAACACGTTAGCACTAAGAATTGGATTTGCAACCGTTAATACCGTGGCAACACGTTAAAACTAAGCGTTGCAGTTAAAACCGTTAATGACAACACGTAAACACTAAGCTTTGCATTTGCAATCATTAAAACCATGTCAACACGTTAAAACTAAGCGTTGTAGTTATAACCGTTAATTGCAACACGTTAGCACTAAGCATTGGATTTGCAACCGTTAATACCGTGGCAACATGTTAAAACTAAGCGTTGCAGTTAAAACCGTTAATGCCAACACGTAAACACTAAGCTTTGCATTTGCAACCGTTAAAACCGTGTCAACACGTTAAAACTAAGCGTTGTAGTTAAAACCGTTAATGGCAACACGTAAACACGAAGCTTTGCATTTGCAACCGTTAAAACAGTTGCAAACGTTAGTGTCAACATGTAAGCACTAACCGTTACAGTTGCAACCTTTAATGGCAACACGTTAACATTAAGCGTTAGTGGCAACACGTTAAAGCTAAGCGTTGCAGTTGCAAACGTTAGTGTCAACATGTAAGCACTAACCGTTGCAGTTACAACCTTTAAAGGCAACACGTTAACATTAAGCAATGCAGTTGCAAGCGTTAGTGGCAACACGTTAAAACTAAGCGTTGTAGTTATAACCGTTAATTGCAACACGTTAGCACTAAGCATTGGATTTGCATCCGTTAATACCGTGGCAACATGTTAAAACTAAGCGTTGTAGTTAAAACCGTTAATGGCAACACGTAAACACTAAGCTTTGCATTTGCAACCGTTAAAACAGTTGCAAACGTTAGTGTCAACATGTAAGCACTAACCGTTACAGTTGCAACCTTTAATGGCAACACGTTAACATTAAGCGTTAGTGGCAACACGTTAAAGCTAAGCGTTGCAGTTGCAAACGTTAGTGTCAACATGTAAGCACTAACCGTTGCAGTTACAACCTTTAAAGGCAACACGTTAACATTAAGCATTGCAGTTGCAAGCGTTAGTGGCAACACGTTAAAACTAAGCGTTGCAGATACAATCGTAAGTGTCAACATTATAACAGTAAGTGTAGCATTTGCTAACGTTAATTTCAACACGTTAACACGTTGCAACCGTTTATGTCAACATGTTAACACTTAGCATTGCAGTTGCAACCGTTAGTGTCAACATGTTTACACTAAGCGTTGCAGTTGCAACACGTTAACACTAAGCATTGCGGTTACAATGCGTTAAAACTAAGCGTTGCAGTTACAACCGTTAGTGTCAACATTATAACAGTAAGTGTAGCATTTGCTTACGTTAATTTCAACACGTTAACACGTTGCAACCGTTTATGTCAACACTTAGCATTGCAGTTGCAACCGTTCGTGTCAACCTGTTTACACTAAGCGTTGCAGTTGCAACCGTTAATGACAACACGTAAACACTAAGCTTTGCATTTGCAACCATTAAAACCATGTCAACACGTTAAAACTAAGCGTTGTAGTTATAACCGTTAATTGCAACACGTTAGCACTAAGCATTGGATTTGCAACCGTTAATACCGTGGCAACATGTTTAAACTAAGCGTTGCAGTTAAAACCGTTAATGACAACACGTAAACACTAAGCTTTGCATTTGCAACCATTAAAACCGTGTCAACACGTTAAAACTAAGCGTTGTAGTTAAAACCGTAAATGGCAATACGTAAACACTAAGCTTTGCATTTGCAACCGTTAAAACAGTTGCAAACGTTAGTGTCAATATGTAAGCACTAACCGTTAGAGTTGCAACCTTTAATGGCAAGACGTTAACATTAAGCGTTAGTGGCAACACGTTAAAGCTAAGCGTTGCAGTTGCAAACGTTAGTGTCAACATGTAAGCACTAACCCTTGCAGTTGTAACCTTTAAAGGCAACACGTTAACATTAAGCATTGCAGTTGCAAGCGTTAGTGGCAACACGTTAAAACTAAGCGTTGCAGTTACAACCGTTAGTGTCACCATTACAGTAAGTGTAGCATTTGCTTACGTTAATTTCAACACGTTAACACGTTGCAACCGTTTATGTCAACATATTAACACTTAGCATTGCAGTTGCAACCGTTAGTGTCAACATGTTTACACTAAGCGTTGCAGTTGCAACCGTTAATGACAACACGTTAACACTAAGCATTGCGGTTACAATGCGTTAAAACTAAACGTTGTAGTTAAAACCGTTAATGACAACACGTAAACACTAAGCTTTGCATTTGAAACAATTAAAACCATGTCAACACGCTAAAACTAAGCGTTGTATTTATAACCATTAATTGCAACACATTAGCACTAAGCATTGGATTTGCAACCGTTAATACCGTGGCAACACGTTAAAACTAAGCGTTGCAGTTAACACCGTTAATGACAACACGTAAACACTAAGCTTTGCATTTGCAACCATTAAAACCATGTCAACACGTTAAAACTAAGCGTTGTAGTTATAACCGTTAATTGCAACACGTTAGCACTAAGCATTGGATTTGCAACCGTTAATACCGTGGCAACATGTTAAAACTAAGCGTTGCAGTTAAAACCGTTAATGCCAACACGTAAACACTAAGCTTTGCATTTGCAACCGTTAAAACCGTGTCAACACGCTAAGCGTTGTAGTTAAAACCGTTAATGGCAACACGTAAACACTAAGCTTTGCATTTGCAACCGTCAAAACAGTTGCAAAAGTTAGTGTCAACATGTAAGCACTAACCGTTACAGTTGCAACCTTTAATGGCAACACGTTAACATTAAGCGTTAGTGGCAACACGTTAAAGCTAGGCGTTGCAGTTGCAAACGTTAGTGTCAACATGTAAGCATTAACCGTTGCAGTTGCAACCTTTAAAGGCAACACGTTAACATTAAGCATTGCAGTTGCAAGCGTTAGTGGCAACATGTTGCAGTTACAACCGTTAGTGTCAACATTACAGTAAGTGTAGCATTTGCTTACGTTAATTTCAACACGTTAACACGTTGCAACTGTTTATGTCAACATGTTAACACTTAGCATTGCAGTTGCAACCGTTAGTGTCAACATGTTTACACTAAGCGTTGCAGTTGCAACCGTTAATGACAACACGTTAACACTAAGCATTGCGGTTACAATGCGTTAAAACTAAGCGTTGTACTTAAAACCGTTAATGACAACACGTAAAGCATTTGCAACCATTAAAACCATGTCAACAAGTTAAAACTAAGCGTTGTAGTTATAACCGTTAATTGCAACACGTTAGCACTAAGCATTGGATTTGCAACCGTTAATACCGCGGCAACACGTTAAAACTAAGCGTTGCAGTTAAAACCGTTAATGACAACACGTAAACACTAAGCTTTACATTTGCAACCATTAAAACCATGTCAACACGTTAAAACTAAGCGTTGTAGTTATATCCGTTAATTGCAACGCGTTAGCACTAAGCATTGGATTTGCAACCGTTAATACCGTGGCAACATGTTAAAACTAAGCGTTGCAGTTAAAACCGTTAATGACAACACGTAAACACTAAGCTTTGCATTTGCAACCGTTAAAACCGTGTCAACACGTTAAAACTAAGCGTTGTAGTTAAAACCGTTAATGGCAACACGTAAACACTAAGCTTTGCATTTGCAACCGTTAAAACAGTTGCAAACGTTAGTGTCAACATGTAAGCACTAACCGTTACAGTTGCAACCTTTAATGGCAAGACGTTAACATTAACCGATAGTGGCAAAACGTTAAAGCTAAGCGTTGCAGTTGTAACCTTTAAAGGCAACACGTTAACATTAAGTATTGCAGTTGCAAGCGTTAGTGGCAACAAGTTAAAACTTAGCGTTGCGTTAATTACAACACGTTAACACTAAGCATTGCGGTTACAATGCGTTAAAACTAAGCGTTGTAGTTAAAACCATTAATGACAACACGTAAACACTAAGCTTTGCATTTGCAACCATTAAAACCATGTCAACACGTTAAAACTAAGCGTTGTAGTTATAACCGTTAATTGCAACACGTTAGCACTAAGCATTGGATTTGCAACCGTTAATACCGTGACAACACGTTAAAACTAAGCGTTGCAGTTAAAACCGTTAATGACAACACGTAAACACTAAGCTTTGCATTTGCAACCATTAAAACCATGTCAACACGTTAAAACTAAGCGTTGTAGTTATAACCGTTAATTGCAACACGTTAGCACTAAGCATTGGATTTGCAACCGTTAATACCGTGGCAACACGTTAAAACTAAGCGTTGCAGTTAAAACCTTTAATGACAATACGTAAACACTAAGCTTTGCATTTGCAACCGTTGAAACCGTGTCAACACGTTAAAACTAAGCGTTGTAGTTAAAACCGTTAATGGCAACACCGTAAACACTAAGCTTTACATTTGCAACCGTTAAAACAGTTGCAAACGTTAGTGTCAACATGTAAGCACTAACCGTTACAGTTGCAACCTATAATGGCAACACGTTAACATTAAGCGTTAGTGGCAACACGTTAAAGCTAAGCGTTGCAGTTGCAAACGTTAGTGTCAACATGTAAGCACTAACCGTTGCAGTTGCGACCTTTAAAGGCAACACGTTAACATTAAGCATTGCAGTTGCAAGCGTTAGTGGCAACACGTTGCAGTTACAACCGTTAGTGTCAACATTACAGTAAGTGTAGCATTTGCTTACGTTAATTTCAACACGTTAACACGTTGCAACTGTTTATGTCAACATGTTAACACTTAGCATTGCAGTTGCAACCGTTAGTGTCAACATGTTTACACTAAGCGTTGCAGTTGCAACCGTTAATGACAACACGTTAACACTAAGCATTGCGGTTACAATGCGTTAAAACTAAGCGTTGTAGTTAAAACCGTTAATGACAACACGTAAACACTAAGCTTTGCATTTGCAACCATTAAAACCATGTCAACACGTTAAAACTAAGCGTTGTAGTTATAACCGTTAATTGCAACACGTTAGCACTAAGCATTGGATTTGCAACCGTTAATACCGTGGCCACATGTTAAAACTAAGCGTTGCAGTTAAAACCGTTAATGACAACACGTAAACACTAAGCTTTGCATTTGCAACCGTTAAAACCGTGTCAACACGTTAAAACTAAGCGTTGTAGTTAAAACCGTTAATGGCAACACGTAAACACTAAGCTTTGCATTTGCAACCGTTAAAACAGTTGCAAACGTTAGTGTCAACATGTAAGCACTAACCGTTACAGTTGCAACCTTTAATGGCAAGACGTTAACATTAAGCGATAGTGGCAAAACGTTAAAGCTAAGCGTTGCAGTTGCAAACGTTAGTGTCAACATGTAAGCACTAACCCTTGCAGTTGTAACCTTTAAAGGCAACACGTTAACATTAAGCATTGCAGTTGCAAGCGTTAGTGGCAACAAGTTAAAACTAAGCGTTGCGTTAATTACAACACGTTAACACTAAGCATTGCAGTTACAATGCGTTAAAACTAAGCGTTGTAGTTAAAACCATTAATGACAACACGTAAACACTAAGCTTTGCATTTGCAACCATTAAAACCATGTCAACACGTTAAAACTAAGCGTTGTAGTTATAACCGTTAATTGCAACACGTTAGCACTAAGCATTGGATTTGCAACCGTTAATACCGTGGCAACACGTTAAAACTAAGCGTTGCAGTTAAAACCGTTAATGACAACACGTAAACACTAAGCTTTGCATTTGCAACCATTAAAACCATGTCAACACGTTAAAACTAAGCGTTGTACTTATAACCGTTAATTGCAACACGTTAGCACTAAGCATTGGATTTGCAACAGTTAATACCAAGGCAACATGTTAAAACTAAGCGTTGCAGTTAAAACCGTTAATGACAACACGTAAACACTAAGCTTTGAACCGTTAAAACCGTGTCAACACGTTAAAACTAAGCGTTGTAGTTAAAACCGTTAATGGCAACACGTAAACACTAAGCTTTGCATTTGAAACCGTTAAAACAGTTGCAAACGTTAGTGTCAACATGTAAGCACTAACCGTTACAGTTGCAACCTTTAATGGCAACACGTTAACATTAAGCGTTAGTGGCAACACGTTAAAGCTAAGCGTTGCTGTTGCAAACGTTAGTGTCAACATGTAAGCACTAACCGTTGCAGTTGCAACCTTTAAAGGCAACACGTTAACACTTAGCATTGCAGTTGCAACCGTTAGTGTCAACATGTTTACACTAAGCGTTGCACTTGCAACCGTTAATGACAACACGTAAACACTAAGCTTTGCATTTGCAACCATTGTAGTTATTGCAACACGTTAGCACTAAGCACTAAGCATTGGATTTGCAACCGTTAATACCGTGGCAACACGTTAAAACCAAGCGTTGCAGTTAAAACCGTTAATGACAACACGTAAACACTAAGCTTTGCATTTGCAACCATTAAAACCATGTCAACACGTTAAAACTAAGCGTTGTAGTTATAACCGTTAATTGCAACATGTTAGCACTAAGCATTGGATTTGCAACCGTTAATACCGTGGCAACATGTTAAAACTAAGCGTTGCAGTTAAAACCATTAATGGCAACACGTTAACACTAAGCTTTGCATTTGCAACCGTTAAAACAGTTGCAAACGTTAGTGTCAACATGTAAGCACTAACCGCAACATGTAAGCACTAACCGTTACAGTTGCAACCTTTAATGAAAAGACGTTAACATTAAGCGTTAGTGGCAACACGTTAAAACTAAGCGTTGCAGTTGCAAAGTTAGTGTCAACATGTAAGCAGTAACCGTTGCAGTTGCAACCTTTAAAGGCAACACGTTAACATTAAGCATTGCAGTTGCAAGCGTTAGTGGCAACACGTTAAAACTAAGCGTTGCAGTTGCAACCGTTAATGACAACACGTTAACACTAAGCATTGCGGTTACAATGCGTTAAAACTAAGCGTTGCAGTTACAACCGTTACTGTCAACATTATAACAGTAAATGTAGCATTTGCTTACGTTAATTTCAACACGTTAACACGTTGCAACCGTTTATGTCAACATGTTAACACTTAGCATTGCAGTTGCAACCGTTAGTTTCAACACGTTAACACTAAGCATTGCGGTAACAATACGTTAAATCTAAGCGTTGTAGTTAAAACCGTTAATGAGAACACGTAAACACTAAGCTTTGCATTTGCAACCGTTCTATACCGTGGCAACACGGTAAAACTAAGCGTTGCAGTTAAAACCGTTAATGACAACACGTAAACACTAAGCTTTGAATTTGCAACCATTAAAACCATGTCAACACGTCAAAACTAACCGTTAATTGCAACACGTTAGCACTAAGCATTGGATTTGCAACCGTTAATACCGTGGCAACATATTAAAACTAAGCGTTGCAGTTAAAACCGTTAATGACAACACTTAAACACTAAGCTTTGCATTTGCAACCGTTAAAACCGTGTCAACACGCTAAAACTAAGCGTTGTAGTTAAAACCGTTAATGGCAACACGTAAACACTAAGCTTTGCATTTGCAACCGTTAAAACAGTTGCAAACGTTAGTGTCAACATGTAAGAACTTACCGTTACAGTTGCAACCTTTAATATCAAGACGTTAACTTTAAGCGTTAGTGGCAACACGTTAAAGCTAAGCGTTGCAGTTGCAAACGTTAGTGTCAACATGTAAGCACTAACCGTTGCAGTTGCAACCTTTAAAGGCCACACGTTAAAACTAAGCGTTGCAGTTACAACCGTTAGTGTCAACATTATAACAATAAGTGTAGCATTTGCTTACGTTAATTTCAACACGTTAACACGTTGCAACCGTTTGTGTCAACATGTTAACACTTAGCATTGCAGTTGCAACCGTTAGTGTCAACATGTTTACACTAAGCGTTGCAGTTGCAACCGTTAATGACAACACGTTAACACTAAGCATTGCGGTTACAATGCGTTAAAACTAAGCGTTGTAGTTAAAACCGTTAATGACACCACGTAAACACTAAGCTTTGCATTTGCAACCATTAAAACCATGTCAACACGTTAAAACTAAGCGTTGTAGTTATAACCGTTAATTGCAACACGTTAGCACTAAGCATTGGATTTGCAACCGTTAATACCGTGGCAACATGTTAAAACTAAGCGTTGCAGTTAAAACCGTTAATGACAACACGTAAACACTAAGCTTTGCATTTGCAACCGTTAAAACCGTGTCAACACGTTAAAACTAAGCGTTGTAGTTAAAACCGTTAATGGCAACACTTAAACACTAAGCTTTGCATTTGCAACCGTTAAAACAGTTGCAAACGTTAGTGTCAACATGTAAGCACTAACAGTTACAGTTGCAACCTTTAATGGCAACACGTTAACATTAAGCGTTAGTGGCAACACGTTACAACTAAGCGTTGCAGTTGCAAATGTTAGTGTCAACATGTAAGCACTAACCGTTGCAGTTGCAACCTTTAAAGGCAACACGTTAACATTAAGCATTGCAGTTGCAAGCGTTAGTGGCAACACGTTAAAACTAAGCGTTGCAGTTACAACCGTTAGTGTCAACATTATAACAGTAAATGTAGCATTTGCTTACGTTAATTTCAACACGTTTACACGTTGCAACCGTTTATGTCAACATGTTAACACAGCATTGCAGTTGCAACCGTTAGTGTCAACATGTTTACACTAAGTGTTGCAGTTGCAACCGTTAATGACAACACGTTAACACTAAGCATTGCGGTTACAATGCGTTAAATCTAAGCGTTGTAGTTAAAACCGTTAATGAGAACATTTCAACACGTTAAAACGTTGCAACCGTTAGTGTCAACATGTTTACACTAAGCGTTGCAGTTGCAACACGTTAACACTAAGCATTTCGGTTACAATGCGTTAAAACTAAGCGTTGCAGTTACAACCGTTATAACATTATAACAGTGTAGCATTTGCTTACGTTAATTTCAACACGTTAACACGTTGCAACCGTTTATGTCAACACTTAGCATTGCAGTTGCAACCGTTAGTGTCAACATGTTTACACTAAGCGTTGTAGTTAAAACCGTTAATGGCAATACGTAAACACTAAGCTTTGCATTTGCAACCGTTAAAACAGTTGCAAACGTTAGTGTCAACATGTAAGCACTAACCGTTACAGTTGCAACCTTTAATGGGAAAACGTTAACATTAAGCGTTAGTGGCAACACGTTAAAGCTAAGCGTTGCAGTTGCAAACGTTAGTGTCAACATGTAAGCACTAACCCTTGCAGTTGTAACCTTTAAAGGCAACACGTTAACATTAAGCATTGCAGTTGCAAGCGTTAGTGGCAACACGTTAAAACTAAGCGTTGCAGTTACAACCGTTAGTGTCAACATAACAGTAAGTGTAGCATTTGCTTACGTTAATTTCAACACGTTAACACGTTGCAACCGTTTAATGTCAACATGTTAACACTTAGCATTGCAGTTGCAACCGTTAGTGTCAACATGTTTACACTAAGCGTTGCAGTTGCAACCGTTAATGACAACACGTTAACACTATGCATTGCGGTTACAATGCGTTAAAACTAAGCGTTGTAGTTAAAACCGTTAATGACAACACGTAAACACTAAGCTTTGCATTTGCAACCATTAAAACCATGTCAACACGTTAAAACTAAGCGTTCTAGTTATAACCGTTAATTGCAACACATTAGCACTAAGCATTGGATTTGCAACCGTTAATACCGTGGCAACACGTTAAAACTAAGCGTTGCAGTTAAAATCGTTAATGACAACACGTAAACACTAAGCTTTGCATTTGCAACTATTAAAACCATGTCAACACGTTAAAACTAAGCGTTGTAGTTATAACCGTTAATTGCAATACGTTAGCACTAAGCATTTGATTTGCAACCGTTAATACCGTGGCAACATGTTAAAACTAAGCGTTGCAGTTAAAACCGTTAATGCCAACACGTAAACACTAAGCTTTGCATTTGCAACCGTTAAAACCGTGTCAACACGCTAAGCGTTGTAGTTAAAACCGTTAATGGCAACACGTAAACACTAAGCTTTGCATTTGCAACCGTTAAAACAGTTGCAAACGTTAGTGTCAACATGTAAGCACTAACCGTTACAGTTGCAACCTTTAATGGCAACACGTTAACATTAAGCGTTAGTGGCAACACGTTAAAGCTAGGCGTTGCAGTTGCAAACGTTAGTGTCAACATGTAAGCATTAACCGTTGCAGTTGCAACCTTTAAAGGCAACACGTTAACATTAAGCATTGCAGTTGCAAGCGTTAGTGGCACTAAGCATTGGATTTGCAACCGTTAATACCGTGGCAACATGTAAAAACTAAGCGTTGCAGTTAAAACCGTTAATGACAACACGTAAGCTGCTTTGCATTTGCAACCGTTAAAACCGTGTCAACACGTTGAAACTAAGCGTTGTAGTTAAAACCGTTAATGGCAACACGTAAACACTAAGCTTTGCATTTGCAACCGTCAAAACAGTTGCAAACGTTAGTGTCTACATGGAAGCACTAACCGTTACAGTTGCAACCTTTAATGGCAACACGTTAACATTAAGCGTTAGTGGCAACACGTTAAAGCTAAGTGTTGTAGTTGCAAACGTTAGTGTTAACATGTAAGCACTAACCGTTGCAGTTGCAACCTTTAAAGGCAACACGTTAACATTAAGCATTGCAGTTGCAAGCGTTAGTGGCAACACGTTAAAACTAAGCGTTGCAGTTACAACCGTTAGTTTCAACATTACAGTAAGTGTAGCATTTGCTTACGTTAATTTCAACACGTTAACACGTTGCAACCGTTTATGTCAACATGTTAACACTTAGCATTGCAGTTGCAACCATTAGTGTCAACATGTTTACACTAAGCGTTGCAGTTGCAACCGTTAATTACAACACGTTAACACTAAGCATTGCGGTTACAATGCTTTAAAACTAAGCGTTGTAGTTAAAACCGTTAATGACAACACGTAAACACTAAGCTTTGCAGTTGCAACCATTAAAACCATGTCAACACGTTAAAACTAAGCGTTGTAGTTATAACCGTTAATTGCAACACGTTAGCACTAAGCATTGGATTTGCAACCGTTAATACCGTGGCCACATGTTAAAACTAAGCGTTGCAGTTAAAACCGTTAGTGACAACACGTAAACACTACGCTTTGCATTTGCAACCGTTAAAACCGTGTCAACACGTTAAAACTAAGCGTTGTAGTTAAAACCGTTAATGGCAACACGTAAACACTAAGCTTTGCATTTGCAACCGTTAAAACAGTTGCAAACGTTAGTGTCAACATGTAAGCACTAACCGTTACAGTTGCAACCTTTAATGGCAACACGTTAACATTAAGCGTTAGTGGCAACACGTTAAAGCTAAGCGTTGCAGTTGCAAACGTTAGTGTCAACATGTAAGCATTAACCGTTGCAGTTGCAACCTTTAAAGGCAACACGTTAACATTAAGCATTGCAGTTGCAAGCGTTAGTGGCAACACGTTAAAACTAAGCGTTGCAGTTACAACCGTTAGTGTCAACATTACAGTAAGTGTAGCATTCGTTTACGTTAATTTCAACACGTTAACACGTTGCAACCGTTTATGTCAACATGTTAACACTTAGCATGGCAGTTGCAACCGTTAGTGTCAACATGTTTACACTAAGCGTTGCAGTTGCAACCGTTAATGACAACACGTTAACACTAAGCATTGCGGTTACAATGCATAAAAACTAAGCGTTGTAGTTAAAACCGTTAATGACAACACGTAAACACTAAGCTTTGCATTTGCAACCATTAAAACCATGTCAACACGTTAAACCTAAGCGTTGTAGTTATAACCGTTAATTGCAACACGTTAGCAATAAGCATTGGATTTGCAACCGTTAATACCGTGGCGACACGTTAAAACTAAGCGTTGCAGTTGCAACCGTTAATGACAACACGTAAACACTAAGCTTTACATTTGCAACCATTAAAACCATGTCAACACGTTAAAACTAAGCGTTGTAGTTATAACCGTTAATTGCAACACGTTAGCACTAAGCATTGGATTTGCAACCGTTAATACCGTGGCAACATGTTAAAACTAAGCGTTCCAGTTAAAACCGTTAATGACCACACGTAAACACTAAGCTTAGCATTTGCAACCGTTAAAACCGTGTCAACACGTTGAAACTAAGCGTTGTAGTTAAAACCGCTAGTGGCAACACGTAAACACTAAGCTTTGCATTTGCAAACGTTAAAACAGTTGCAAACGTTAGTGTCAACATGTAAGCACTAACCGTTACAGTTGCAACCTTTAATGGCAACACGTTAACATAAAGCGTTAGTGGCAACACGTTAAAGCTAAGCGTTGCAGTTGTAAACGTTAGTGTCAACATGTAAGCATTAACCGTTGCAGTTGCAACCTTTAAAGGCAACACGTTAACATTAAGCATTGCAGTTGCAAGCGTTAGTGGCAACACGTTAAAACTAAGCGTTGCAGTTACAACCGTTAGTTTCAACATTACAGTAAGTGTAGCATTTGCTTACGTTAATTTCAACACGTTAACACGTTGCAACCGTTTATGTCAACATGTTAACACATAGCATTGCAGTTGCAACCGTTAGTGTCAACAAGTTTACACTAAGCGTTGCAGTTGCAACCGTTAATTACAACACGTTAACACTAAGCACTGTGGTTACAATGCGTTAAAACTAAGCGTTGTAGTTAAAACCGTTAATGACAACACGTTAACACTTAGCATTGCGGTTACAATGCGTTAAAACTAAGCGCTGCAGTTACAACCGTTAGTGTCAACATTATTACAGTTAGTGTAGCATTTGCTTACGTTAATTTCAACACGTTAACACGTTGCAACCGTTTATGTCAACACTTAGCATTGCAGTTGCAACCGTTGGTGTCAACATGTTTACACTAAGCGTTGCAGTTGCAACCGTTAATGTCAACACGTAAACACTAAGCTTTGCATTTGCAACCATTAAAACCATGTCAACACGTTAAAACTAAGCGTTGTAGTTATAACCGTTAATTGCAACACGTTAGCACTAAGCATTGGAATTGCAACCGTTAATACCGTGGCAACATGTTAAAACTAAGCGTTGCAGTTAAAACCGTTAATGACAACACGTAAACACTAAGCTTTGCATTTGCAACCGTTAAAACCGTGTCAACACGCTAAAACTAAGCGTTGTAGTTAAAACCGTTAATGCCAACACGTAAACACTAAGCTTTGCATTTGCAACCGTTAAAACAGTTGCAAACGTTAGTGTCAACATGTAAGAACTTACCGTTACAGTTGCAACCTTTAATGGCAAGACGTTAACATTAAGCGTTAGTGGCAACACGTTAAAGCTAAGCGTTGCAGTTGTTAGTGTCAACATGTAAGCACTAACCGTTGCAGTTGCAACCTTTAAAGGCAACACGTTAACATTAAGCATTGCAGTTGCAAGCGTTGGTGGCAACACGCTAAAACTAAGCGTTGCAGTTACAATCGTTAGTGTCAACATTATAACAGTAAGTGTAGCATTTGCTTACGTTAATTTCAACACGTTAACACGTTGCAACCGTTTATGTCAACACTTAGCATTGCAGTTGCAACCGTTAGTGTCAACATGTTTACACTAAGCGTTGCAGTTGCAACCGTTAATGACAACACGTAGACACTAAGCTTTGCATTAGCAACCATTAAAACCATGTCAACACGTTAAAACTAAGCGTTGTAGTTAAAACCGTTAATGGCAACACGTAAACACTAAGCATTGCATTTGCAACTGTTAAAACAGTTGCAAACGTTAGTGTCAACATGTAAGCGCTAACCGTTACAGTTGCAACCTTTAATGACAAGACGTTAACATGGAGGGTTAGTGGCAACACGTTAAAGCTAAGCGTTGCGCTTGCAAACGTAAGTGTCAACATGTAAGCACTAACCGTTGCAGTTGCAACCTTTAAAGGCAACACGTTAACATTAAGCATTGCTGTTGCAAGCGTTAGTGGCAACACGTTAAAACTAAGCGTTGCAGTTGCAACCGTTAATGACAACACGTTAACACTAAGCATTGCGGTTACAATGCGTTAAAACTAAGCGTTGCAGTTACAACCTTTAGTGTCAACATTATAAGTGTAGCATTTGCTTACGTTACGTTAGTGTCAACATTATAAGTGTAGCATTTGCTTACGTTAATTTCAACACGTTAACACGTTGCAACCGTTTATGTCAACACTTAGCATTGCAGTTGCAACCGTTAATGACAACACGTAGACACTAAGCTTTGCATTTGCAACCATCAAAACCATGTCAACACGTTAAAACTAAGCGTTGTAGTTATAACCGTTAATGGCAACACGTAAACACTAAGCATTGCATTTGCAACCGTTAAAACAATTGCAAACGTTAGTGTCAACATGTAAGCGCTAACCGTTACAGTTGCAACCTTTAATGACAAGACGTTAACATGGAGGGTTAGTGGCAACACGTTAAAGCTAAGCGTTGCGCTTGCAAACGTAAGTGTCAACATGTAAGCACTAATCGTTGCAGTTGCAACCTTTAAAGGCAACACGTTAACATTAAGCATTGCTGTTGCAAGCGTTAGTGACAACACGTTAAAACTAAGCGTTGCAGTTGCAACCGTTAATGACAACACGTTAACACTAAGCATTGCGGTTACAATGCGTTAAAACTAAGCGTTGCAGTTACAACCTTTAGTGTCAACATTATAAGTGTAGCATTTGCTAACGTTACGTTAGTGTCAACATTATAAGTGTAGCATTTGCTTACGTTAATTTCAACACGTTAACACGTTGCAACCGTTTATGTCAACATGTTAACACTAAGCGTTGCAGTTGCAACCGTTAAGGACAACACGTTAACACTAAGCATTGCGGTTACAATGCGTTAAAACTAAGCGTTGTAGTTTAACACGTAAACACTAAGCTTTGCATTTGCAACCATTAAAACAATGCCAACACGTTAAAACTAAGCGTTGTAGTTATAACCGTTAATTGCAACACGTTAGCACAAAGCATTGGATTTGCAACCGTTAATACCGTGGCAACATGTTAAAACTAAGCGTTGGAGTTAAAACCGTCAGTGACAACACGTAAACACTAAGCTTTGCATTTGCAACCGTTAAAACCGTGTCAACACGTTAAAACTAAGCGTTGTAGTTAAAACCGTAAATGGCAACAGTAAACACTAAGCTTTGCATTTGCAACCGTTAAAACAGTTGCAAACGTTAGTGTCAACATGTAAGCACTAACCGTTACAGTTGCAACCTTTAATGGCAAGATGTTAACATTAAGCGTTAGTGGCAACAGGTTAAAGCTAAGCGTTGCAGTTGCAAACGTTAGTGTCAACATGTAAGCACTAACCGTTGCAGTTGCAACCTTTAAAGGCAGCACGTTAACATTAAGCATTGCAGTTGCAAGCGTTAGTGGCAAGACGTTAAAACTAAGCGTTGCAGTTACAACCGTTAGTGTCAACATTATGACAGTAAGTGTAGCATTTGCTTACGTTAATTTCAACACGTTAACATGTTGCAACCGTTTATGTCAACATGTTAACACTTGGCATTGCAGTTGCAACCGTTAGTGTCAACATGTTTACACTAAGCGTTGCAGTTGCAAACGTTAATGACAACACGTTAACACTAAGCATTGCGGTTACAATGCGTTAAAACTAAGCGTTGCAGTTACAACCGTTAGTGTCAACATTATAACAGTAAGTGTAGCATTTGCTTCCGTTAATTTCAACACGTTAACACGTTGCAACCGTTTATGTCAACACTTAGCATTCCAGTTGCAACCGTTAGTGTCAACATGTTTACACTAAGCGTTGCAGTTGCAACCGTTAATGACAACACGTAAACACTAAGCTTTGCATTTGCAACCATTAAAACCATGTCAACACGTTAAAACTAAGCCGTTGTAGTTAATTGCAACACGTTAGCACTAAGCATTGGATTTGCAACCGCTAATACCGTGGCAACATGTTAAAACTAAGCGTTGTAGTTAAAACCGTTAATGACAACACGTAAACACTAAGCTTTGCATTTGCAACCATTAAAACCGTGTCAACACGTTAAAACTAAGCGTTGTAGTTAAAACCGTTAATGGCAACACGTAAACACTAAGCTTTGCATTTGCAACCGTTAAAACAGTTGCAAACGTTAGTGTCAACATGTAAGCACTAACCGTTACAGTTGCAACCTTTAATGGCAAGACGTTAACATTAAGCGTTAGTGGCAACACGTTAAAGCTAAGCGTTGCAGTTGCAAACGTTAGTGTCAACATGTAAGCACTAACCGTTGCAGTTGCAACCTTTAAAGGCCACACGTTAAAACTAAGCGTTGCAGTTACAACCGTTAGTGTCAACATTATAACAGTAAGTGTAGCATTTGCTTACGTTAATTTCAACACGTTAACACGTTGCAACCGTTTGTGTCAACATGTTAACACTTAGCATTGCAGTTGCAACCGTTAGTGTCAACAAGTTTACACTAAGCGTTGCAGTTGCAACCGTTAATGACAACACGTTAACACTAAGCATTGCGGTTACAATGCGTTAAAACTAAGCGTTGTAGTTAAAACCGTTAATGACAACACGTAAACACTAAGCTTTGCATTTGCAACCATTAAAACCATGTCAACACGTTAAAACTAAGCGTTGTAGTTATAACCGTTAATTGCAACACGTTAGCACTAAGCATTGGATTTGCAACCGTTAATACCGTGGCAACACGTTAAAACTAAGCGTTGCAGTTAAAACCGTTAATGACAACACGTAAACACTAAGCTTTGCATTTGCAACCATTAAAACCATGTCAACACGTTAAAACTAAGCGTTGTAGTTATAACCGTTAATTACAACACGTTAGCACTAAGCATTGGATTTGCAACCGTTAATACCGTGGCAACACGTTAAAACTAAGCGTTGCAGTTAAAACCGTTAATGACAACACGTAAACACTAAGCTTTGCATTTGCAACCATTAAAACCATGTCAACACGTTAAAACTAACCGTTAATTGCAACACGTTAGCACTAAGCATTGGATTTGCAACCGTTAATACCGTGGCAACATGTTAAAACTAAGCGTTGCAGTTAAAACCGTTAATGACAACACGTAAACACTAAGCTTTGCATTTGCAACCGTTAAAACCGTGTCAACACGCTAAAACTAAGCGTTGTAGTTAAAACCGTTAATGGCAACACGTAAACACTAAGCTTTGCAATTCCAACCGTTAAAACAGTTGCAAACGTTAGTGTCAACATGTAAGAACTTACCGTTACAGTTGCAACCTTTAATGGCAAGACGTTAACATTAAGCGTTAGTGGCAACACGTTAAAGCTAAGCGTTGCAGTTGCAAACGTTAGTGTCAACATTTAAGCACTAACCGTTGCAGTTGCAACCTTTAAAGACAACACGTTAACATTAAGCATTGCAGTTGCAAGCGTTGGTGGCAACACATTAAAACTAAGCGTTGCAGTTACAATCGTTAGTGTCAACATTATAACAGTAAGTGTAGCATTTGCTTACGTTACTTTCAACACGTTAACACGTTGCAACCGTTTATGTCAACACTTAGCATTGCAGTTGCAACCGTTAGTGTTGCAGTTGCAACCGTTAATGACAACACGTAAACACTAAGCTTTGCATTTGCAACCATTAAAACCATGTCAACACGTTAAAACTAAGCGTTGTAGTTATAACCGTTAATTGCAACACGTTAGCACTAAGCATTGGATTTGCAACCGTCAATATCGTGGCCACATGTTAAAACTAAGCGTTGCAGTTAAAACCGTTAATGACAACAGACAACACGTAAACACTACGCTTTGCATTTGCAACCATTAAAACCGTATCAACACGTTAAAACTAAGCGTTGTAGTTAAAACCGTTAATGGCAACACGTAAACACTAAGCATTGCATTTGCAACCGTTAAAACAGATGCAAACGTTAGTGTCAACATGTAAGCGCTAACCGTTACAGTTGCAACCTATAATGACAAGACGTTAACATGGAGGGTTAGTGGCAACACGTTAAAGCTAAGCGTTGCGCTTGCAAACGTAAGTGTCAACATGTAAGCACTAACCGTTGCAGTTTCAACCTTTAAAGGCAACACGTTAACATTAAGCATTGCTGTTGCAAGCGTTAGTGGCAACACGTTAAAACTAAGCGTTGCAGTTGCAACCGTTAATGACAACACGTTAACACTAAGCATTGCGGTTACAATGCGTTAAAACTAAGCGTTGCAGTTACAACCTTTAGTGTCAACATTATAAGTGTAGCATTTGCTTACGTTACGTTAGTGTCAACATTATAAGTGTAGCATTTGCTTACGTTAATTTCAACACGTTAACACGTTGCAACCGTTTATGTCAACATGTTAACACTAAGCGTTGCAGTTGCAACCGTTAATGACAACACGTTAACACTAAGCATTGCGGTTACAATGCGTTAAAACTAAGCGTTGTAGTTTAACACGTAAACACTAAGCTTTGCATTTGCAACCATTAAAACAATGCCAACACGTTAAAACTAAGCGTTGTAGTTATAACCGTTAATTGCAACACGTTAGCACAAAGCATTGGATTTGCAACCGTTAATACCGTGGCAACATGTTAATACTAAGCGTTGCAGTTAAAACCGTCAGTGACAACACGTAAACACTAAGCTTTGCATTTGCAACCGTTAAAACCGTGTCAACACGTTAAAACTTAGCGTTGTAGTTAAAACCGTAAATGGCAACAGTAAACACTAACCTTTGCATTTGCAACAGTTAAAACAGTTGCAAACGTTAGTGTCAACATGTAAGCACTAACCGTTACAGTTGCAACCTTTAATGGCAAGACGTTAACATTAAGCGTTAGTGGCAACAGGTTAAAGCTAAGCGTTGCAGTTGCAAACGTTAGTGTCAACATGTAAGCACTAACCGTTGCAGTTGCAACCTTTAAAGGCAACACGTTAACATTAAGCATTGCAGTTGCAAGCGTTAGTGGCAAGACGTTAAAACTAAGAGTTGCAGTTACAACCGTTAGTGTCAACATTATGACAGTAAGTGTAGCATTTGCTTACGTTAATTTCAACACGTTAACATGTTGCAACCGTTTATGTCAACATGTTAACACTTGGCATTGCAGTTGCAACCGTTAGTGTCAACATGTTTACACTAAGCGTTGCAGTTGCAAACGTTAATGACAACACGTTAACACTAAGCATTGCGGTTACAATGCGTTAAAACTAAGCGTTGTAGTTAAAACCGTTAATGACAACACGTAAACACTAAGCTTTGCATTTGCAACCATTAAAACCATGTCAACACGTTAAAACTAAGCGTTGTAGTTATAACCGTTAATTGCAACACGTTAGCACTAAGCATTGGATTTGCAACCGTTAATACCGTGGCAACACGTTAAAACTAAGCGTTGCAGTTAAAACCGTTAATGGCAACACGTAAACACTAAGCTTTGCATTTGCAACCATTAAAACCATGTCAACACGTTAAAACTAAGCGTTGTAGTTATAACCGTTAATTACAACACGTTAGCACTAAGCATTGGATTTGCAACAGTTAATACCGTGGCAACACGTTAAAACTAAGCGTTGCAGTTAAAACCGTTAATGACAACACGTAAACACTAAGCTTTGCATTTGCAACCATTAAAACCATGTCAACACGTTAAAACTAACCGTTAATTGCAACACGTTAGCACTAAGCATTGGATTTGCAACCGTTAATACCGTGGCAACATGTTAAAACTAAGCGTTGCAGTTAAAACCGTTAATGACAACACGTAAACACTAAGCTTTGCATTTGCAACCGTTAAAACCGTGTCAACACGCTAAAACTAAGCGTTGTAGTTAAAACCGTTAATGGCAACACGTAAACACTAAGCTTTGCAATTGCAACCGTTAAAACAGTTGCAAACGTTAGTGTCAACATGTGAGAACTTACCGTTACAGTTGCAACCTTTAATGGCAAGACGTTAACATTAAGCGTTAGTGGCAACACGTTAAAGCTAAGCGTTGCAGTTGCAAACGTTAGTGTCAACATGTAAGCACTAACCGTTACAGTTGCAACCTTTAAAGGCAACACGTTAACATTAAGCATTGCAGTTGCAAGCGTTGGTGGCAACACGTTAAAACTAAGCGTTGCAGTTACAATCGTTAGTGTCAACATTATAACAGTAAGTGTAGCATTTGCTTACGTTACTTTCAACACGTTAACACGTTGCAACCGTTTATGTCAACACTTAGCATTGCAGTTGCAACCGTTAGTGTTGCAGTTGCAACCGTTAATGACAACACGTAAACACTAAGCTTTGCATTTGCAACCATTAAAACCATGTCAACACGTTAAAACTAAGCGTTGTAATTATAACCGTTAATTGCAACACGTTAGCACTAAGCATTGGATTTGCAACCGTCAATACCGTGGCCACATGTTAAAACTAAGCGTTGCAGTTAAAACCGTTAATGACAACAGACAACACGTAAACACTAAGCTTTGCATTTGCAACCATTAAAACCGTTAAAACTAAGCGTTGTAGTTAAAACCGTTAATGGCAACACGTAAACACTAAGCATTGCATTTGCAACCGTTAAAACAGTTGCAAACGTTAGTGTCAACATGTAAGCACTAACCGTTACAGTTGCAACCTTTAATGACAAGACGTTAACATGGAGGGTTAGTGGCAACACGTTAAAGCTAAGCGTTGCAGTTGCAAACGTTAGTGTCAACATGTAAGCACTAACCGTTGCAGTTGCAACCTTTAAAGGCAACACGTTAACATTAAGCATTGCTGTTGCAAGCGTTAGTGGCAACACGTTAAAACTAAGCGTTGCAGTTGCAACCGTTAATGACAACACGTTAACACTAAGCATTGCGGTTACAATGCGTTAAAACTAAGCGTTGCAGTTACAACCTTTAGTGTCAACATTATAAGTGTAGCATTTGCTTACGTTACGTTAGTGTCAACATTATAAGTGTAGCATTTGCTTACGTTAATTTCAACACGTTAACACGTTGCAACCGTTTATGTCAACATGTTAACACTAAGCGTTGCAGTTGCAACCGTTAATGACAACACGTTAACACTAAGCATTGCGGTTACAATGCGTTAAAACTAAGCGTTGTAGTTTAACACGTAAACACTAAGCTTTGCATTTGCAACCATTAAAACAATGCCAACACGTTAAAACTAAGCGTTGTAGTTATAACCGTTAATTGCAACACGTTAGCACAAAGCATTGGATTTGCAACCGTTAATACCGTGGCAACATGTTAATACTAAGCGTTGCAGTTAAAACCGTCAGTGACAACACGTAAACACTAAGCTTTGCATTTGCAACCGTTAAAACCGTGTCAACACGTTAAAACTTAGCGTTGTAGTTAAAACCGTAAATGGCAACAGTAAACACTAACCTTTGCATTTGCAACAGTTAAAACAGTTGCAAACGTTAGTGTCAACATGTAAGCACTAACCGTTACAGTTGCAACCTTTAATGGCAAGACGTTAACATTAAGCGTTAGTGGCAACAGGTTAAAGCTAAGCGTTGCAGTTGCAAACGTTAGTGTCAACATGTAAGCACTAACCGTTGCAGTTGCAACCTTTAAAGGCAACACGTTAACATTAAGCATTGCAGTTGCAAGCGTTAGTGGCAAGACGTTAAAACTAAGCGTTGCAGTTACAACCGTTAGTGTCAACATTATGACAGTAAGTGTAGCATTTGCTTACGTTAATTTCAACACGTTAACATGTTGCAACCGTTTATGTCAACATGTTAACACTTGGCATTGCAGTTGCAACCGTTAGTGTCAACATGTTTACACTAAGCGTTGCAGTTGCAAACGTTAATGACAACACGTTAACACTAAGCATTGCGGTTACAATGCGTTAAAACTAAGCGTTGTAGTTAAAACCGTTAATGACAACACGTAAACACTAAGCTTTGCATTTGCAACCATTAAAACCATGTCAACACGTTAAAACTAAGCGTTGTAGTTATAACCGTTAATTGCAACACGTTAGCACTAAGCATTGGATTTGCAACCGTTAATACCGTGGCAACACGTTAAAACTAAGCGTTGCAGTTAAAACCGTTAATGGCAACACGTAAACACTAAGCTTTGCATTTGCAACCATTAAAACCATGTCAACACGTTAAAACTAAGCGTTGTAGTTATAACCGTTAATTACAACACGTTAGCACTAAGCATTGGATTTGCAACAGTTAATACCGTGGCAACACGTTAAAACTAAGCGTTGCAGTTAAAACCGTTAATGACAACACGTAAACACTAAGCTTTGCATTTGCAACCATTAAAACCATGTCAACACGTTAAAACTAACCGTTAATTGCAACACGTTAGCACTAAGCATTGGATTTGCAACCGTTAATACCGTGGCAACATGTTAAAACTAAGCGTTGCAGTTAAAACCGTTAATGACAACACGTAAACACTAAGCTTTGCATTTGCAACCGTTAAAACCGTGTCAACACGCTAAAACTAAGCGTTGTAGTTAAAACCGTTAATGGCAACACGTAAACACTAAGCTTTGCAATTGCAACCGTTAAAACAGTTGCAAACGTTAGTGTCAACATGTGAGAACTTACCGTTACAGTTGCAACCTTTAATGGCAAGACGTTAACATTAAGCGTTAGTGGCAACACGTTAAAGCTAAGCGTTGCAGTTGCAAACGTTAGTGTCAACATGTAAGCACTAACCGTTACAGTTGCAACCTTTAAAGGCAACACGTTAACATTAAGCATTGCAGTTGCAAGCGTTGGTGGCAACACGTTAAAACTAAGCGTTGCAGTTACAATCGTTAGTGTCAACATTATAACAGTAAGTGTAGCATTTGCTTACGTTACTTTCAACACGTTAACACGTTGCAACCGTTTATGTCAACACTTAGCATTGCAGTTGCAACCGTTAGTGTTGCAGTTGCAACCGTTAATGACAACACGTAAACACTAAGCTTTGCATTTGCAACCATTAAAACCATGTCAACACGTTAAAACTAAGCGTTGTAATTATAACCGTTAATTGCAACACGTTAGCACTAAGCATTGGATTTGCAACCGTCAATACCGTGGCCACATGTTAAAACTAAGCGTTGCAGTTAAAACCGTTAATGACAACAGACAACACGTAAACACTAAGCTTTGCATTTGCAACCATTAAAACCGTTAAAACTAAGCGTTGTAGTTAAAACCGTTAATGGCAACACGTAAACACTAAGCATTGCATTTGCAACCGTTAAAACAGTTGCAAACGTTAGTGTCAACATGTAAGCACTAACCGTTACAGTTGCAACCTTTAATGACAAGACGTTAACATGGAGGGTTAGTGGCAACACGTTAAAGCTAAGCGTTGCAGTTGCAAACGTTAGTGTCAACATGTAAGCACTAACCGTTGCAGTTGCAACCTTTAAAGGCAACACGTTAACATTAAGCATTGCTGTTGCAAGCGTTAGTGGCAACACGTTAAAACTAAGCGTTGCAGTTGCAACCGTTAATGACAACACGTTAACACTAAGCATTGCGGTTACAATTGCTTAAAACTAAGCGTTGCAGTTACAACCTTTAGTGTCAACATTATTAGTGTAGCATTTGCTTACGTTACGTTAGTGTCATCATTATAAGTGTAGCATTTGCTTACGTTAATTTCAACACGTTAACACGTTGCAACCGTTTATGTCAACATGTTAACACTTAGCATTGCAGTTGCAACCGTTAGTGTCAACATGTTTACACTAAGCGTTGCAGTTGCAACTGTTAATGACAACACGTTAACACTAAGCATTGCGGTTACAATGCGTTAAAACTAAGCGTTGTAGTTTAAACCGTTAATGCCAACACATAAACACTAAGCTTTGCATTTGCAACCATTAAAACCATGCCAACACGTTAATACTAAGCGTTGTAGTTATAACCGTTAATTGCAACACGTTAGCACTAAGCATTGGATTTGCAACCGTTAATACCGTGGCAACACGTTAAAACTAAGCGTTGCAGTAAAAACCGTTAATGACAACACGTAAACATTAAGCTTTGCATTTGCAACCATTAAAACCAAGTCAACACGTTAAAACTAAGCGTTGTAGTTATAACCGTTAATTGCAACACGTTAGCACAAAGCATTGGATTTGCAACCGTTAATACCGTGACAACATGTTAAAACTAAGCGTTGCAGTTAAAACCGTCAATGACAACACGTAAACACTAAGCTTTGCATTTGCAACCGTTAAAACCGTGTCAACACGTTAAAACTAAGCGTTGTAGTTAAAACCGTTAATGGCAACACGTAAACACTAAGCTTTGCATTTGCAACCGTTAAAACAGTTGCAAACGTTAGTGGCAACACGTTAAAGCTAGGCGTTGCAGTTGCAAACGTTAGTGTCAACATGTAAGCATTAACCGTTGCAGTTGCAACCTTTAAAGGCAACACGTTAACATTAAGCATTGCAGTTGCAAGCGTTAGTGGCACTAAGCATTGGATTTGCAAACCGTTAATACCGTGGCAACATGTAAAAACTAAGCGTTGCAGTTAAAACCGTTAATGACAACACGTAAGCTGCTTTGCATTTGCAACCGTTAAAACCGTGTCAACACGTTGAAACTAAGCGTTGTAGTTAAAACCGTTAATGGCAACACGTAAGCACTAAGCTTTGCATTTGCAACCGTCAAAACAGTTGCAAACGTTAGTGTCAACATGGAAGCACTAACCGTTACAGTTGCAACCTTTAATGGCAACACGTTAACATTAAGCGTTAGTGGCAACACGTTAAAGCTAAGTGTTGCAGTTGCAAACGTTAGTGTTAACATGTAAGCACTAACCGTTGCAGTTGCAACCTTTAAAGGCAACACGTTAACATTAAGCATTGCAGTTGCAAGCGTTAGTGGCAACACGTTAAAACTAAGCGTTGCAGTTACAACCGTTTGTTTCAACATTACAGTAAGTGTAGCATTTGCTTACGTTAATTTCAACGCGTTAACACGTTGCAACCGTTTATGTCAACATGTTAACACTTAGCATTGCAGTTGCAACCATTAGTGTCAACATGTTTACACTAAGCGTTGCAGTTGCAACCGTTAATTACAACACGTTAACACTAAGCATTGCGGTTCCAATGCGTTAAAACTAAGCGTTGTAGTTAAAACCGTTAATGACAACACGTAAACACTAAGCTTTGCAGTTGCAACCATTAAAACCATGTCAACACGTTAAAACTAAGCGTTGTAGTTATAACCGTTAATTGCAACACGTTAGCACTAAGCATTGGATTTGCAACCGTTAATACCGTGGCAACATGTTAAAACTAAGCGTTGCAGTTAAAACCGTTAATGACAACACGTAAACACTAAGCTTTGCATTTGCAACCGTTAAAACCGTGTCAACACGTTAAAACTTAGCGTTGTAGTTAAAACCGTTAATGGCAACACGTAAACACTAAGCTTTGCATTTGCAACCGTTAAAACAGTTGCAAACGTTAGTGTCAACATGTAAGCACTAACCGTTACAGTTGCAACCTTTAATGGCAACACGTTAACATTAAGCGTTAGTGGCAACACGTTAAAGCTAAGCGTTGCAGTTGCAAACGTTAGTGTCAACATGTAAGCATTAACCGTTGCAGTTGCAACCTTTAAAGGCAACACGTTAACATTAAGCATTGCAGTTGCAAGCGTTAGTGGCAACACGTTAAAACTAAGTGTTGCAGTTACAACCGTTTGTGTCAACTTTACAGTAACTGTAGCATTCGTTTACGTTAATTTGAACACGTTAACACGTTGCAACCGTTTATGTCAACATGTTAACACTTAGCATTGCAGTTGCAACCGTTAGTGTCAACATGTTTACACTAAGCGTTGCAGTTGCAACCGTTAATGACAACACGTTAACACTAAGCATTGTGGTTACAATGCGTTAAAACTAAGCATTGTAGTTAAAACCGTTAATGACAACACGTAAACACTAAGCTTTGCATTTGCAACCATTAAAACCATGTCAACACGTTAAAACTAAGCGTTGTAGTTATAACCGTTAATTGCAACAAGTTAGCAATAAGCATTGGATTTGCAACCGTTAATACCGTGGCAACACGTTAAAACTAAGCGTTGCAGTTGCAACCGTTAATGACAACACGTAAACACCAAGCTTTACATTTGCAACCATTAAAACCATGTCAACACGTTAAAACTAAGCGTTGTAGTTATAACCGTTAATTGCAACACGTTAGCACTAAGCATTGGATTTGCAACCGTTAATACCGTGGCAACATGTTAAAACTAAGCGTTGCAGTTAAAACCGTTAATGACAACACGTAAACACTAAGCTTAGCATTTGCAACCGTTAAAACCGTGTCAACACGTTGAAACTAAGCGTTGTAGTTGCAACCTTTAATGGCAACACGCTAACATTAAGCGTTAGTGGCAACACGTTAAAGCTAAGCGTTGCAGTTGCAAACGTTAGTGTCAACATGTAAGCACTAACCGTTGCAGTTACAACCTTTAAAGGCAACACGTTAACATTAAGCAATGCAGTTGCAAGCGTTAGTGGCAACATGTTAAAACTAAGCGTTGTAGTTATAACCGTTAATTGCAACACGTTAGCACTAAGCATTGGATTTGCATCCGTTAATACCGTGGCAACATGTTAAAACTAAGCGTTGTAGTTAAAACCGTTAATGGCAACACGTAAACACTAAGCTTTGCATTTGCAACCGTTAAAACAGTTGCAAACGTTAGTGTCAACATGTAAGCACTAACCGTTACAGTTGCAACCTTTAATGGCAACACGTTAACATTAAGCGTTAGTGGCAACACGTTAAAGCTAAGCGTTGCAGTTGCAAACGTTAGTGTCAACATGTAAGCACTAACCGTTGCAGTTACAACCTTTAAAGGCAACACGTTAACATTAAGCATTGCAGTTGCAAGCGTTAGTGGCAACACGTTAAATCTAAGCGTTGCAGATACAATCGTAAGTGTCAACATTATAACAGTAAGTGTAGCATTTGCTTACGTTAATTTCAACACGTTAACACGTTGCAACCGTTTATGTCAACATGTTAACACTTAGCATTGCAGTTGCAACCGTTAGTGTCAACATGTTTACACTAAGCGTTGCAGTTGCAACACGTTAACACTAAGCATTGCGGTTACATTGCGTTAAAACTAAGCGTTGCAGTTACAACCGTTAGTGTCAACATTATAACAGTAAGTGTAGCATTTGCTTACGTTAATTTCAACACGTTAACACGTTGCAACCGTTTATGTCAACACTTAGCATTGCAGTTGCAACCGTTAGTGTCAACCTGTTTACACTAAGCGTTGCAGTTGCAACCGTTAATGACAACACGTAAACACTAAGCTTTGCATTTGCAACCATTAAAACCATGTCAACACGTTAAAACTAAGCGGTGTAGTTAAAATCGTTAATTGCAACACGTTAGCACTAAGCATTGGATTTGCAACCGTTAATACCGTGGCAACATGTTTAAACTAAGCGTTGCAGTTAAAACCGTTAATGACAACACGTAAACACTAAGCTTTGCATTTGCAACCATTAAAACCGTGTCAACACGTTAAAACTAAGCGTTGTAGTTAAAACCGTAAATGGCAATACGTAAACACTAAGCTTTGCATTTGCAACCGTTAAAACAGTTGCAAACGTTAGTGTCAACATGTAAGCACTAACCGTTAGAGTTGCAACCTTTAATGGCAAGACGTTAACATTAAGCGTTAGTGGCAACACGTTAAAGCTATGCGTTGCAGTTGCAAACGTTATTGTCAACATGTAAGCACTAACCCTTGCAGTTGTAACCTTTAAAGGCAACACGTTAACATTAAGCATTGCAGTTGCAAGCGTTAGTGGCAACACGTTAAAACTAAGCGTTGCAGTTACAACCGTTAGTGTCACCATTACAGTAAGTGTAGCATTTGCTTACGTTAATTTCAACACGTTAACACGTTGCAACCGGTTATGTCAACATATTAACACTTAGCATTGCAGTTGCAACCGTTAGTGTCAACATGTTTACACTAAGCGTTCCAACCGTTAATGACAACACGTTAACACTATGCATTGCGGTTACAATGCGTTAAAACTAAGCGTTGTAGTTAAAACCGTTAATGACAACACGTAAACACTAAGCTTTGCATTTGCAACAATTAAAACCATGTCAACACGTTAAAACTAAGCGTTGTATTTATAACCATTAATTGCAACACATTAGCACTAAGCATTGGATTTGCAACCGTTAATACCGTGGCAACACGTTAAAACTAAGCGTTGCAGTTAAAACCGTTAATGACAACACGTAAACACTAAGCTTTGCATTTGCAACCATTAAAACCATGTCAACACGTTAAAACTAAGCGTTGTAGTTATAACCGTTAATTGCAACACGTTAGCACTAAGCATTGGATTTGCAACCGTTAATACCGTGGCAACATGTTAAAACTAAGCGTTGCAGTTAAAACCGTTAATGCCAACACGTAAACACTAAGCTTTGCATTTGCAACTGTTAAAACCGTGTCAACACGCTAAGCGTTGTAGTTAAAACCGTTAATGGCAACACGTAAACACTAAGCTTTGCATTTGCAACCGTTAAAACAGTTGCAAACGTTAGTGTCAACATGTAAGCACTAACCGTTACAGTTGCAACCTTTAATGGCAACACGTTAACATTAAGCGTTAGTGGCAACACGTTAAAGCTAGGTGTTGCAGTTGCAAACGTTAGTGTCAACATGTAAGCATTAACCGTTGCAGTTGCAACCTTTAAAGGCAACACGTTAACATTAAGCATTGCAGTTGCAAGCGTTAGTGGCAACATGTTGCAGTTACAACCGTTAGTGTCAACATTACAGTAAGTGTAGCATTTGCTTACGTTAATTTCAACACGTTAACACGTTGCAACTGTTTATGTCAACATGTTAACACTTAGCATTGCAGTTGCAACCGTTAGTGTCAACATGTTTACACTAAGCGTTGCAGTTGCAACCGTTAATGACAACACGTTAACACTAAGCATTGCGCTTACAATGCGTTAAACCTAAGCGTTGTACTTAAAACCGTTAATGACAACACGTAAACTAGCATTTGCAACCATTAAAACCATGTCAACAAGTTAAAACTAAGCGTTGTAGTTATAACCGTTAATTGCAACACGTTAGCACTAAGCATTGGATTTGCAACCGTTAATACCGCGGCAACACGTTAAAACTAAGCGTTGCAGTTAAAACCGTTAATGACAACACGTAAACACTAAGCTTTACATTTGCAACCATTAAAACCATGTCAACACGTTAAAACTAAGCGTTGTAGTTATAACCATTAATTGCAACACGTTAGCACTAAGCATTGGATTTGCAACCGTTAATACCGTGGCAACATGTTAAAACTAAGCGTTGCAGTTAAAACCGTTAATGACAACACGTAAACACTAAGCTTTGCATTTGCAACCGTTAAAACCGTGTCAACACGTTAAAACTAAGCGTTGTAGTTAAAACCGTTAATGGCAACACGTAAACACTAAGCTTTGCATTTGCAACCGTTAAAACAGTTACAAACGTTAGTGTCAACATGTAAGCACTAACCGTTACAGTTGCAACCTTTAATGGCAAGACGTTAACATTAAGCGATAGTGGCAAAACGTTAAAGCTAAGCGTTGCAGTTGCAAACGTTAGTGTCAACATGTAAGCACTAACCGTTGCAGCTGCGACCTTCAAAGGCAACACGTTAACATTAAGCATTGCAGCTGCAAGCGTTAGTGGCAACAAGTTAAAACTAAGCGTTGCGTTAATTACAACACGTTAACACTAAGCATTGCGGTTACAATGCGTTAAAATTAAGCGTTGTAGTTAAAACCATTAATGACAACACGTAAACACTAAGCTTTGCATTTGCAACCATTAAAACCATGTCAACACGTTAAAACTAAGCGTTGTAGTTATAACCGTTAATTGCAACACGTTAGCACTAAGCATTGGATTTGCAACCGTTAATACCGTGGCAACACGTTAAAACTAAGCGTTGCAGTTAAAACCGTTAATGACAACACGTAAACACTAAGCTTTGCATTTGCAACCATTAAAACCATGTCAACACGTTAAAGCTAAGCTTTGTAGTTATAACCGTTAATTACAACACGTTAGCACTAAGCATTGGATTTGCAACCGTTAATACCGTGGCAACACGTTAAAACTAAGCGTTGCAGTTAAAACCGTTAATGACAACACGTAAACACTAAGCTTTGCATTTGCAACCATTAAAACAATGTCAACACGTTAAAACTAACCGTTAATTGCAACACGTTAGCACTAAGCATTGGATTTGCAACCGTTAATACCGTGGCAACATGTTAAAACTAAGCGTTGCAGTTAAAACCGTTAATGACAACACGTAAACACTAAGCTTTGCATTTGCAACCGTTAAAACCGTGTCAACACGCTAAAACTAAGCGTTGTAGTTAAAACCGTTAATGGCAACACGTAAACACTAAGCTTTGCAATTGCAACCGTTAAAACAGTTGCAAACGTTAGTGTCAACATGTAAGAACTTACCGTTACAGTTGCAACCTTTAATGGCAAGACGTTAACATTAAGCGTTAGTGGTAACACGTTAAAGCTAAGCGTTGCAGTTGCAAACGTTAGTGTCAACATGTAAGCACTAACCGTTGCAGTTGCAACCTTTAAAGGCAACACGTTAACATTAAGCATTGCAGTTGCAAGCGTTGGTGGCAACACGTTAAAACTAAGCGTTGCAGTTACAATCGTTAGTGTCAACATTATAACAGTAAGTGTAGCATTTGCTTACGTTACTTTCAACACGTTAACACGTTGCAACCGTTTATGTCAACACTTAGCATTGCAGTTGCAACCGTTAGTGTTGCAGTTGCAACCGTTAATGACAACACGTAAACACTAAGCTTTGCAACCATTAAAACCATTAGTGTTGCAGTTGCAACCGTTAATGACAACACGTAAAACAACAATTAAAACCGTTAGTGTTGCAGTTGCAACCGTTAATGACAACACGTAAACACTAAGCTTTGCAACCATTAAAACCATGTCAACACGTTAAAACTAAGCGTTGTAATTATAACCGTTAATTGCAACACGTTAGCACTAAGCATTGGATTTGCAACCGTCAATACCGTGGCCACATGTTAAAACTAAGCGTTGCAGTTAAAACCGTTAATGACAACAGACAACACGTAAACACTAAGCTTTGCATTTGCAACCATTAAAACCGTTAAAACTAAGCGTTGTAGTTAAAACCGTTAATGGCAACACGTAAACACTAAGCATTGCATTTGCAACCGTTAAAACAGTTGCAAACGTTAGTGTCAACATGTAAGCACTAACCGTTACAGTTGCAACCTTTAATGACAAGACGTTAACATGGAGGGTTAGTGGCAACACGTTAAAGCTAAGCGTTGCAGTTGCAACCGTTAATGACAACACGTTAACACTAAGCATTGCGGTTACAATTGCTTAAAACTAAGCGTTGCAGTTACAACCTTTAGTGTCAACATTATTAGTGTAGCATTTGCTTACGTTACGTTAGTGTCATCATTATAAGTGTAGCATTTGCTTACGTTAATTTCAACACGTTAACACGTTGCAACCGTTTATGTCAACATGTTAACACTTAGCATTGCAGTTGCAACCGTTAGTGTCAACATGTTTACACTAAGCGTTGCAGTTGCAACTGTTAATGACAACACGTTAACACTAAGCATTGCGGTTACAATGCGTTAAAACTAAGCGTTGTAGTTTAAACCGTTAATGACAACACATAAACACTAAGCTTTGCATTTGCAACCATTAAAACCATGCCAACACGTTAATACTAAGCGTTGTAGTTATAACCGTTAATTGCAACACGTTAGCACTAAGCATTGGATTTGCAACCGTTAATACCGTGGCAACACGTTAAAACTAAGCGTTGCAGTAAAAACCGTTAATGACAACACGTAAACACTAAGCTTTGCATTTGCAACCATTAAAACCAAGTCAACACGTTAAAACTAAGCGTTGTAGTTATAACCGTTAATTGCAACACGTTAGCACAAAGCATTGGATTTGCAACCGTTAATACCGTGGCAACATGTTAAAACTAAGCGTTGCAGTTAAAACCGTCAATGACAACACGTAAACACTAAGCTTTGCATTTGCAACCGTTAAAACCGTGTCAACACGTTAAAACTAAGCGTTGTAGTTAAAACCGTTAATGGCAACACGTAAACACTAAGCTTTGCATTTGCAACCGTTAAAACAGTTGCAAACGTTAGTGGCAACACGTTAAAGCTAGGCGTTGCAGTTGCAAACGTTAGTGTCAACATGTAAGCATTAACCGTTGCAGTTGCAACCTTTAAAGGCAACACGTTAACATTAAGCATTGCAGTTGCAAGCGTTATTGGCACTAAGCATTGGATTTGCAACCGTTAATACCGTGGCAACATGTAAAAACTAAGCGTTGCAGTTAAAACCGTTAATGACAACACGTAATCTGCTTTGCATTTGCAACCGTTAAAACCGTGTCAACACGTTGAAACTAAGCGTTGTAGTTAAAACCGTTAATGGCAACACGTAAACACTAAGCTTAGCATTTGCAACCGTCAAAACAGTTGCAAACGTTAGTGTCAACATGGAAGCACTAACCGTTACAGTTGCAACCTTTAATGGCAACACGTTAACATTAAGCGTTAGTGGCAACACGTTAAAGCTAAGTGTTGCAGTTGCAAACGTTAGTGTTAACATGTAAGCACTAACCGTTGCAGTTGCAACCTTTAAAGGCAACACGTTAACATTAAGCATTGCAGTTGCAAGCGTTAGTGGCAACACGTTAAAACTAAGCGTTGCAGTTACAACCGTTAGTTTCAACATTACAGTAAGTGTAGCATTTGCTTACGTTAATTTCAACGCGTTAACACGTTGCAACCGTTTATGTCAACATGTTAACACTTAGCATTGCAGTTGCAACCATTAGTGTCAACATGTTTACACTAAGCGTTGCAGTTGCAACCGTTAATGACAACACGTTAACACTAAGCATTGTGGTTACAATGCGTTAAAACTAAGCGTTGTAGTTAAAACCGTTAATGACAACACGTAAACACTAAGCTTTGCAGTTGCAACCATTAAAACCATGTCAACACGTTAAAACTAAGCGTTGTAGTTATAAACGTTAATTGCAACACGTTAGCACTAAGCATTGGATTTGCAACCGTTAATACCGTGGCAACATGTTAAAACTAAGCGTTGCAGTTAAAACCGTTAATGACAACACGTAAACACTAAGCTTTGCATTTGCAACCGTTAAAACCGTGTCAACACGTTAAAACTAAGCGTTGTAGTTAAAACCGTTAATGGCAACACGTAAACACTAAGCTTTGCATTTGCAACCGTTAAAACAGTTGCAAACGTTAGTGTCAACATGTAAGCACTAACCGTTACAGTTGCAACCTTTAATGGCAACACGTTAACATTAAGCGTTAGTGGCAACACGTTAAAGCTAAGCGTTGCAGTTGCAAACGTTAGTGTCAACATGTAAGCATTAACCGTTGCAGTTGCAACCTTTAAAGGCAACACGTTAACATAAGCATTGCAGTTGCAAGCGTTAGTGGCAACACGTTAAAACTAAGCGTTGCAGTTACAACCGTTAGTGTCAACATTACAGTAAGTGTAGTGTCATAGGGTCAGTAAATTCTAAAATCTATATCTATTTTAGTGTTTATTTATCGTCCTTTATTGGCCTTTACGTCCCCTTTATGTCCTATAGTATGGCGCAGAATTCCAGATATTTTACAGGAAATTGTATATGGCACTACAGGAAATTAGTAGGTATTACATACTTAGGTAGCATAGTTAATCTTGGCCAGTATAGGTAGATAGGTAGTTTTAGTGGTATTGTTATGTAATACTTGATACTAACAAGCGTTCACGCATGTAACGGTTCTTTGCATTTGCCATTTACGATACTTTTGAACAAGTTCGTTTTTCTGTGCTATATTTGGAATATTCATAATTATATTATTTCATATAATTACAGGTACGTTGTTTTAAGCCATCTTTTACAACTGATAAGCTGCAGCATCTTTAGTGTCATTTCATTATTAAGAAGTGTAATATTTGATTATGATAACAAGATTTGATGTTATGTTGTAAATAAGCCGTGTCATGGTAAATTGCCAATGTCTGTACAATTTAAGGTTAGCTGCAAGGTAGACTAAATCCATTCCAGATATGTCACTTTATGTCATTTTATGTACTTTGTACTTGGCATTTGCCATTTACGATACTTTTGAACAAGTTCGTTTTTCTGTGCTATATTTGGAATATTCATAATTATATTATTTCATATAATTACAGGCGTTTGTCTTAATACGAATCCGCGGGAAGAGTAGAACAAATATCACCATCTACCAAACCAGCCCGTTGACAATGGTGGCCAGTGTGACTAAAGACGAGATTTGGTGAGTGTATTTTAGTTGTCTACCTTGCAGCATATTTTTCGCTTTAGTAGATTCTTCATTTTATAAACACTGTTATTTTCCGTCCAATTAGAAACTGTGACTCTGATCAGCATGCTCCGTCGTTTGCCACAATACGAATATAGTAGTATAGACTTGATCCATCATGAACCTGTACTGTAGACCTGATCAGTGTGCTCTGTCACCCGTCACTATATAATGAAGCTAGTATAGTCTTGCTCCGTTCGTCGATCGGGCTCATGAACATTGGACAGTATTTTATCTGCAAACAAAATGTAGAACTGGATCATAATGTTCAGTCTGAGTTGAAGAAGCTATAGACCTAGTCAGTATGTTGATAAAATGTAGCTAACCATTACACTATCAGTGTAGAAACAGATCATTGAGCGTTGTAAGCGGAATTAAGCTGTACACGGTCTATTTGATAAATTGTTACGGTTACAGCCCGCTAGTCCGAAGGCCATTTAGTCCGAAGGCCCACTGGTCCGAAGGTCCGCTAGTCCGAAGGCCCGCTAGTCCGAAGGCCCACTAGTCCGAAGCTCCGCTGGTCCGAAGGCCCGCTAGTCCGAAGGTCCGCCAGTCCGAAGGCCCGCTAGTCCGAAAAACTAATTTTAATCCCAATTATATCATTATTACAGCTGTTGTATGAATGACACAATGATTTGAAAAAAAATTGTCCACGCGTGTCGCGAGGAACAGCGGAAAAGTGATTAAAAATCATGTAAAAATCACGCGAAAATCGTGCGAAATCCTCGAGTGCTTCCCGCAGCACACATGTATCGTATAATTCACGCGACGATTTCTCACGCATGAAGCCTGGAGCTTGCATTGCGCCAACGAAGATCGATACTACGTGTAGTGAGAATAAACGGTATGTTTTACGGCTCCGCTTCGAGCCACGGTAATACAAATTTCCGACAGTTTCAAGGCTTACAGCCCGCTAGTATATTAGTCAAAAGTTCTAAACGGCCACCATGATTTTTGTCGATTCTCGTCGTTGCCAAGACCACTAAAAATGTTCTTTTTGCTTCATTGAATACTCCAACATATCTGTAAAGGTTGCCACAAAACAACGTAGCATTAATTCCAAAACACCCCCAGGGCTTTTAATTTCCCGCCGAAATAGACGGTCACATTAATTCAAATTAAATATTAGCTGTAATTTTAACATTTGATTACTTTAGGGTCCTTATCTAATTTGTAAATGTATTTGAACTTTTATATGCAGCAATTTAAGCCCCTCTCTCATTATGTTTCATTAGAACAACTCTCTGCTGTTCTTCCCGCCTCCGGTGAGCCGCGATTTTTAGCAGGGACTTCACCACAAATTTGACACCGCAGTGCCGTTCTTTTAGCAGGGCTTAAAAACCTAAAAAGTTAAACACCCCGCTATTCCCCGGCCCCAAGGGGCTGGGGATAGACACGACTGGTGCATAAGACATCATATTATATGGTGGACTAAACATTTTTATGAAAATTGTAGAAACAGTCGTAACAATTTATCTTAAACACAAACAGGCTCAAATCAACGACCGCCCGACATCACTTCTTGTGACGTGACTCTGACGTACGTTGCGGGGGTTAGTTTGTTTATTTCCTAATATATACGGTTCAAATGGAATCAAGAGCACAAGAATGTGTAAACTATGTGTAATATTGTAAACGTGAAAATATATTGACGTCTATGAAATGTATGGCGTTGTGACAATACTTTTTATCAATGACTGCATATCCGACGCAATACATCTCCAAATCAATATCGACAACATTCATACATCGCAAGAAACGAGTCTGCACAGAAGCACGTTAAATGCTACGAGGTTTCGGAGTGGCTATTGACAAACGTTTGTCATTAGCGATTTTTCGTATAAATCGCTATTGACAAACGTTTGTCAATAGCGATTTTTCGAATAAATCGCTATTGACAAACGTTTGTAAATAGTGGATTTCACGTATTTTCGCTATTGACAAACGTTTGTCTCCAACGATTTATACGAAAAATCGCTCAAGACAAACGCTTATCATAAGCCGGGTTTTTTTTTTTTTTTACGAAAAATCTCTTATTTCCAAACGGTTGTAAATAAAATGATGTTCAGCAACATAATATCGGACTCGGCCTAGTCACGCAAGTTATTAATTTATTGTGAATCATAGATATAGAACAGCTACTTCGTTTGTTTTCAATGATTTATATATTTTATTAGAATTATTAACAAACATGTTTGTAACTTAATACAGACATAAACATGTACATTTCAAACATACAAAAGGTTTTGTTTGATGCCCACGTCAACAATATTAAAAATGAAGTTTGGGAGGAGCGACCGCTTCTGGGTATTCGCTATTTCTATGGAGAGTTAATGTGTTTTGCTCAAAAACATAACAAGGCACAAGTGGGGTTCGCACCCAAGACGCTTTACCACTTGGCCACTTTCACTGATGTTGAAAAGCTCTTAGTAAATTACCAAAATTGGAAGATACAGATACGATCTTAGACTAATATAATACTTTATTAGACAACATAAGTACAGGAGGTTTCTAAACGATGACGTAAGGGCTGTAGAAGGTAGGGTCACTGTGTGCCTATTAATTTTCACATTCTATTGCATAAACGGTTTACGTAAATGGCATCTTTGACTATACGCGGGACTGGCGCGCTTTGTAGCCCTTTTTGTTTATTTGTTTGGGTTGGCTTGCCGCTTAGCGTCCCAGTAAACAGCCATGGTCGTTGCCTCCATTTTATGGGAATTTTACCCAAACATAGGACGTCATGACATCCAAAAAGTGCTTCAACTAAGCCAAAAAGGCTTATATGTATGGATGGTTTTACTTGAACCACTTTACCTGGGCAGGCTCAGACCTTAGCGGTTAACCAGTAATCAGGTGGTAAGTCAGTAGCGTAGAAGCTTTGCCTGGAGGCACAAGCAGTCCATCTATTTCTTTAGGTCCCATTGGGTGGGGTGGTGGGGGTACATTCTCACCCGACCACTCTTGCTTTGTAGCCCTTGTGCTACCCGATGGATTTAGTCATTGCACAGCATACTGGAGATAAATCTTACGCAGCTTGGAGACATTTGGCATGGCATAGGTATATTTACTCGAAATTATAAGAATTTTATGACACATGCATTCTAGCAATTCATGTGAAAACACCCAGATTAAAGATCGCACTTCTTTCTAATTCTGTTCCCTCTAAAATCACTTCGCTAACTGCACATTACAGGTGCACTAGACAATAGACGCGTGTCTGATTTTACAATCGATTAATCCAGTATCGCTTAATACTAGATAGCGAAAAAAATATCGAAAAGAGGGGAAAAGATGCAAAAATAGATACTTAATAGCGAAAAAAAAGGGTCTTTGATGATGCATATTATGAAACAAAACTTAAACTCCAAACGCTTAAATAAGAAAGTCGAAAATAGTGGGTTAAATTCTTGATCATGACATTTGATGTTTTACCTTCATCTATGGATTAGGCTTCAGGAGTAGGTGTACCTGTCCGACACCAAAATTTTGATACGTGTTCCAGGTCTCTGCCGGCCTCCAATCCCTGACATCAGGAAACACTGTAGTAACATATGTTTTAATCTCAAAACTTTGTCCTCCGGTAATCTAGCTTGCATTTCAACCATTTCAATCCCTAGATATTCCAATTCGGTCACAGGTCCAATTGTCTTCTTTAAATTTAAAGGTACACCAAGTTTTTTAAACAACATAGTAAGGATTGCCATCGTTCGATATCCATGTTCAAAGTCTCGATCTACTGTCAAAAAGTCATCTAACAGATGAATAATGTCCGCGATATTATAATTATTATGAGCTATCCAACACACAGCAGTTGACAGGTAATCGAACAATTTTGGACTTGATCTACATCCGAAACACAGTCTGTGATAAAAATAGTACAAATTGTCCCATTTAATGCCGTATAAATTCCAAAATGTCTTGTTTGTAGGGGCTATCTTAAACGCATCACTCAAATCGAGCTTATTTAGTACTGCACCGCGTCCATATTTCAAGATAATATTTATTGCATCGTCAATAGTCACATATGACAACGAAAACTCTTTCCTATCAATCAACTCATTAATACTGGGAACATCCTCATTATCGTAAGGCGCTGATAAATCCACTATTAAACGCTTCTTTTTGGAATATTTCCCTGTTGCTACACCTATTGGCGAAATTCTGTAAGTCTCGAAAGGAGGTCTAACATATGGTCCTAACAAATAACCTTTACTGACTTCAGTCTTAATCAGCTCCCTGACAACAGCAGGTTGTGATCTGGCTGACCAATTGTTTGTACATTCTGTTGTACTAGCAGGAATATTCTTAATTCCGGGATCAAAACCATTAGTATAACCGGAAATCAAAATGTTTACAAAAGCGTCGTCGGGGTGATTTTTAAGTTCTGCCTTTAACTGCTTAACATTAACAGGCGTAGAAATATCAGGTAGTAAAAGTCACTGAGAGGAAGGATTGTCATTTTTACCATTGTTTTTCTTGTCTGCTGTTTTCACTTCACTGATAGACTTAGTCTTGTTACATTTACTTTTTGGATGTGGCGCATAACAATCTGAACATAAATGTAAATATCGACACGCAGATCTAACACAACTCCTCTCATTGTAATTGATGCATAGAGGTATTCCCTGAAAAAAGGTTTGGTTGTATCGTTTACTCTGTTGAGGCATATTTGCATTGGGGCTTGGAAAACGAGGTATACCTCCATTCATTTGCTGAGTTGCTCTTTTCCAGAAAGGGTTTACTACTAATGAACAAAACTCTGACGTGTGATTGACACTGGAACATAAGGAGCATACGTTGGCCCTCATTCCCGCGAAAACTGTACAATAAAGACCGTTGTCGCGCACTGCCCAGTCGACCTTGATTCCCCTCTGGTGCAGCGAGGCGGCTGCCTTCGCTGCAAAAGCTTTGTGATATTCATAAAACCTTGTGCCACCGAAACGCTGGGCCATCTCGACAATGTCACGTTCGTAAAAGTCCAATTCTTCACGTCGATATGGCATTACCTCACATATAATGTTTCTGTATTTAGCAAATGCACTTATGAATTCACCCAAAGATAGATTTTTGGCTAATCTGGGATCTCCTGGGCGCATGCTGTACTCAATACCATTAAAATCAGTACGTCTAAATTCCGTAAGACTGTCATTATTTGGCATCAGTAACAAGGCAAGGTTAATGTCTTTACCTGATAATATTTGGTTGCGTAGATTAGGTGAGACAACCTCAACGTTGCGATATTGCTCCGATGGCACCCCAGGTTGTCTCATTTTCTGTAACGTCGTTTGAAGATCAAATCTATTATCCGTTGTCGTACGTTGCATATATCCTATTGCACCTGAATCAACCGGAACTACTGAAGGTTGTATGCTGATTTGTTGTTGACTAGCTGCTATTGGTGGTGCACTATATTCAGCAGGCACTAATACGCTACTGCTATTTGACGACGTCACAATGTTATCAATTGTAATGTTTGGTACTTGCAACATTGGTTGAGAGACAGAGGTCCTTTGTTGCCTATTAAGGTTGATTCTTGAGGCCTCGATGTCTAAATTCGGTTGCTGTAAAACGTCTGACGTAATTTCGTTCTGTGCATTTACATTCGACAAACTAGTACTTTGTCCCGATCGATCTTTGTTTTCGTTATTCGACAAACTAGTATTTTGTCCCGATCGATCTTTGTTTTCGTTATATAGTTTAAGTAACGTTGGAAGACCAAAAGAACCCGGCACTGTAATTCCACATTTTTGTAATTCTGTCGTTAAAGTTTCTTTGGTCCATTTTGGCGGCGGCGTATCTACATGTTGTAAAGATCCAGATCTTTTACGTTTTCTAGTAATCCGTGAAGACATTGTGAATATTGTTTTTTTTTTCTAGGCGTTAATTATTACTGTTATAATTATTCAAATATAAATAATTCTCTAGATTAATTAATAGAATAATTATTTAAAGAATTAGTCTTATAGTGCCTAATCTTATAATCAAAATTCGATTGGTATCTTCTTGGTGGGTGTTTAGATTTGACTAGCTGTTTATTTTAATAAAATTCGAAGAAGCTGAGATAAAGATGAAGAGATTAGAAAGTCCACCTAGCGGCCGCTTTAGGTTTGTCGCGCGTGTACCTGTGGCGCCGCCTACGATCCGCCATATTGTTTCGAAGTCAAAACCAATGCTTTAAATATCGACATTCATTGGCAATTTCATACATCCGATGAGATAATATTTTAGTTCTACAGAAACTGTAAACATTTTATAATTTATTTACAAACCAGATTTTGATGTGTGTTGTGTTTTTATTGGAATTTTAATTGTTTATTACACGTTGATAAAACATTGAATTCCTTGTTCGGCGTTTCAAAATGGCGACCAAGCGTAAAATAGTCGGTACTTTTTGACTAAAAGGCGATGTTATTAAAAGGCTAGGTAATCTTTAATTAACAAAATATGAAAGAAGAAAGATATAAAAATCGTTTTATTTGATAAGGAGCACACAATCTATGACTGTGTTTGTCTTACGATCGTATAAATATTGACTATTTTTGTCATTTTAGCAAAAATGGGTTGGTCCGATCTCAAAACGATGTGTATTTTTTTTTTATCAAAAGGTTTCGATGAATGACTTTCCTTTGATAAACAACATCAATTTTCTCAAAGAACAATGTCTTACAAATCGTTTTATTGCCCTTCGATACGGTTTGGGTAATTTTGAAAGTGTTAAATCGTCCAAATGAATCAGCTGTTTTTCACACCTTTTCGCCGCTATGGAGTCAAAATGGAGATTTTTTTCTACACATTGTTTTGCATTGCAAATAAGACCAAAAAAGGTTACATTTGAATGCAGAATGACATATTATGCTTTTACAGATGATCTCAGGGTGATCGGTTGTCTATTTGATCGATAATTTATGATATTTGTATTTATAACCACACACCCTCCCAATGTCACGTGCCCGGGATAGGATTTGGGATAGCCATGCCCGGAAATGTGATGGGGACGACATAAAAATTAGTTTCTACATTTTTCGAAATAAAAATAGTTACAAAAGAAGAAATGACATTTGCGTAGCAAAGTGCAGGAGAAAATAGGTAAGGCCCGGATTCGAGAAGAAAAAATGGTGCTCTGATATGCGGATTGCATTTTGACTTTGATGCTTTTTTTTCATAAACTGAGTCGATCAATTTCTGATCATCATCTCAGGTGTGAAAAGCATCCCATTGTTGAATTTTCGTGCAATGTGAAAACTGCGAGACCGCACTTGAAAACAGACACCATCGCAGCTATTGAAAAAAAAAAAAAAAAAAAAAAAAAAAAAAAAACGTTGCTCAGAACACGGGCAAGTGTACATAAACAGCTAGAGTATTATTCTTTTCAAAATTTTGAGTATGACTATATCATGATGAGAGCTAACAGGGCAAGAAAAGTGTGCTAGTTGAATGTTAGCCTATAGTTTATGATAATTTTTTCATGCTGTTTTTTTTTTTTTTAATTATGTTTCCGAATACAATCTTCAATAAAGTGTGTGGACAATGTGTGTGGTATCGGTTATTAATTAATGCGGCACGTGCCTGCAACGTGACATAAGTGCGAAGATCAAACAAGTCACCGAATCAACAGGTATTGCACGGTGCAATACAGGTAGCTGGTAATAAAAGTGTCATTTTATCTTTTGAAATCCGGTGGTGACTTTTTAGTCACTGAATCAACAGGTATTGCTTGGTGCAATACGGTAAGCTGGTAATAAAAGTGTCATTTTTTCTTTTGAAATCCGGTGGCGACTTCTTAGAATTTTACATGAATGCAAGAATGAAAGATAGAGAAAAAAGAAGAATGTTCGAGTTCATGCCTGACTGAGTCCATTAAATTCACATAATCCGTCCCGCCACTGCCCGTTTTGTAAAGAAAAGTGTAAAATAAGTCCAACAAAATGAAGTGCAAAATTGAATTATATTGGCGGTATTCTTCATTGAACTCGATAGATATACTCGATGTGTCAAAGAACTGCCCGTTGTGTCTAAAGATAATCCGTAAATAATTGTTTCAAAAGTGTCCAGTCGCGTAGATAATAAGCATAATTAAAAACGTATTAATTTGTGGGAGAAAAAAACAACAACAATAACTCTTTTTAACAAAGATACCGGGCGTGTTTAGTATCTATTTGTTGGAAATTCGAAGGCCTATTTAACAAAAATAAATATTTCTACTATCATCTAGATAATAGCGAACCAAACGAAGAAAATATTAACAATATATTTTTGCTAATATACAAACTTTCAGAACTGATTCAGCGGCCGATAAAAATATTGATTTTTCCCTCGATTTACCTGTCTACCTGAGCGACAGTCATAGCGGGGGCAAATATCGATGTTCAATAGCAGTTTCAAATCTCTGTATAGTATATATCTCTGGAAGAAGATAGAGAACTAAAATGTCGGAGCAGCTTTATATTGTTATTTTGTAGAATGTTATTATGGTTAGTCACTATGAATTCGTTATTTGATGTATTGAAATACAGTTAAAATAACCTGCTGTCCCCTTTTAAATGGATCAGTCCAAAATTACGCCATAGAGAGCCCTCTGGTACTCGTTTCAATAATTTTACAATGGGTTTCAATACCTGCTGCGGGGAACCAATCAGTTGGGTTTTTGATTCATGACAAGCTTGACTTACGTCGCCATTTTGTTTTCTCGAGTCGGTGATTCCAAAGCTTATCCTCGACGGAAATTTCGTGCTTTTAATTGGCGAATTTGTGTGTTTATTGGACTGACGTGCGGTGAGTAAATTTTTCTTTGCATGTTTAGTGAGTTTTTCGCAAACGAGGGTATAAAACGTTAGATTTGGGTCTCGATTTGTGTTTGACCTGGTTTCGTTAAATCACCTACGGCTCTGTAGACCAATCAAATGCCGTCGATTTGGAGGTGTGGCTCTGTCGACCAATCAAATGCACAACTGACGTGAAGAATGTGTGTCAAGCTGCTGTGACCTGCATGTAACAACATGATTTCCGATTTTATTCAGACTGGCTTGTAATGACATTATGATTAACTAAGTTTTCTTTGATGTCAATTCAATCTAACAAATTTACCACATTATACAGTTTATGCTGAATCTGAATGGTTTACTGTTGATACGCTAAATTGACAATACGTCAATAGAGTGGTCGAAAGAAGTGAAATCAGTATCTGGCTAATTTTCTTAATTGGCCCATTTATTTTTCATTCACTACTTTAGGTCACTACCTCAGCCTTGGTTAAAGGTGTGTTTTAACAGGCAGAAAACCTGTTTGTAATTTTGTTAAAAATCGCTCCGATGTGGTTCGTTTTCTACTTTCATTTTGACCGGAAATAACACATGGCCGAGTAGCTCTTTTTATGGAATATCATACATTTTATGTCAGCTTGAAGCATAATGATGCTTGAAGTAGCTGATATTTGTAAGTTTCTATCTCATAATCTGCTCGATGATCAGTTTATTTAACAGTGTCAGTGAAGTCGAACAAAACGAATGACAAGTTAAAACTTTTCGAAAATGCTTACTTCTCTGCACTGTTTTGCATTGTCATTGTATGAACATTTTTTTATTTGGCATCCTGGGACAATAGAACTTGGGCTAAGATGCATTGTTTGGCTTACAGATTTTTCTCGAGATGCATGCTTGTGTTTTTTCAAAGTGTTTATATGTTTATTTAATAGCCCAACGCATCAGTTTAACTGAGTTAGGGGTAAAAAAATAATAGCTGTGTTTCCGCTAACCCGACCGACCCTGTCTCAACCCACCGACTCTGCTATTTTTATGGTTAAAATAAAAAAATAAAAATTACGACATCCGACCCAGCATTTTCTGTAGCCCGACCCAAGCATTTCGAGTCGTGGGTTTTGTTGGTTTTTCTGATATGTCTCTGATAGTTTCAGCGTCTATTCTGTTGTATCGAAGAGTTCCCCCGATTATTTAGCGAGACTCCGTCGAAATGACGTAGAATTTGGTGTCATATAGAAGCCACCGTGGCGCTTTGGTTAAGCCATTTGCCTTGTAAACCAGAGATTGTAGATACGATCCCGGGTTTCTCAAGTCCTTCGTATTGAGACTATAAATTGAGGCCCCATTACAATTTTCCAGAACAAACTGCTCACAAGGACATACTGTGACGAGGCTGAAGACTGTGCTGTGAATAGTCTTCAGACATGACTTACGGACAAAATCTGTACCCACACACACTCACACTGACTTCATGCGTCTTCAACTGGCATACGAGTTAACTGAGCCATTCAGGAGTTTATTCCACTGTGAATTAGAAATGTCTTGTTCTAAAAGTGAATATACCGAAGGCATGTCACAACACTTCAAAGTGTTCTTAATTAAACAAACTTTTCTCATCTGGGTTTAACCTGTCTTTCTGCAATATGATATACCGGTCTCGATAACGTAATGGTTACAGGGTCCGCTGCAGAAGCGGGAGGCTGTGGGTTCGATCCAAGGCCGCGTCATTCCAAAGACGTTAAAAAATGGTACCAGTGGCTATCTTGCTAAAATGCGCTCAGCATTTATAAGGCGAACACTGGCTTCTCTCCGCCTACTACCTCCCCCGCAAAATAAAATGACTTCAATGATAGAGTATGGCATACTGTAAATATGTTAAGATGATAGTAAGTGGCGGGTAATGTAGTTCTATCATCGGAGACTTGTGATGGTAATCATACCGTAACTCGGGGATAGCAGAGACCTCCTAGCGGTTGGACATGTTGGAGGATAATACAATCAGAATAAACAGGTGTTGCTTTCAGAGAATTCTTCAGTTGTGCGTTCTAGGGACTAAATACTCCCCCATCCAAATCCCTGGTGAAATGATGTCATTTGGCGTGTCACCAGTAAACTACATGTATTCAGATTCAGTAATCCCTTATAAAGGGAGTCCCTGCATTTGGCATTTTCGTTGGTTCAGTTGCAGTTGTACAATGGGCTGAGGTGACCCGGAACAGATATGCAGTTACAGTTATAGTTTTGAATTCGGGAGTAGTCTTTTTATCGTACATGTTGATGGTTTGTGTTCTTCAGATTTCGTTTTGAAAATAAAGCTGTTTATTTCTTATTATTTTGTCAATACTGGCCTTTCCTGCTAAGTTGCATGCAATAAGAGTATTGTTGTGTGAAATATGTCAGATTATACCATCCCCTAAATTGTTTGTATTGGGGTTTTGCATCGCAGTCAACTTTATTTAGGTCATGTTGCCATTGTTGGGATGCATATCTGAGAGAAGGTTTCTTTCTGGAGGACAAGACCCAGTGCTGGTGGGATTCCAACACAGTACTTTACAGTTCAGCAAGCTCTACCACTAGGCCACCCTGCTCTCAGATAGTGGTCTATGAACAAGATGAGACTGAAAGTTTATCAACCGCATTTGAGGCAAGGAGACTGAATCTTATTATAAAATATGTTGCCAGTCTTTGACATTGATGGGTTCACATGGCTGAAGAACGTAGACCTCATACCTTTGCGTGCCATTGACCATTTTGACCTTTTTCAATAAAAACTGCGTATAAAAAAATTACATTTACCTACCTACCCTGGATTTTTTTGCGTAAAAATTAAAAGGAAAATAAAAAGGTTTTCCTACCTACCTACCCTAATTTTTTTCAGACTGTTAGCGGAAACACAGCTATTTTTTTTTAGGCCTTCTGATGTTGGTTCACCCTATAAAAACGGTGATACTAGATGTTTTTGGCACTGGTAAGACACAGATAGCTGTAAAAATGAGCGGGGCTTAGACCAAAATTTTGCCATGGCAGTGCGGGGAAGATATTTGCAGGGTTTGCTTTATATAGTCAAAAAGGGCTGAGAAAAAGGAAAGATAGCAGGCTACGGGGGGAAAACAGTGGTGGTTTTGCCAATGAGAGAAGTCCTGGCATGGGGTGGGGATTTTAGCGGGCATTTGCTGGACCAAAAGTAGAGTCCCGGCTTTTCCCCGAGGCTGAAACCACTAGGCCAATCAAAGCCAAACTTTTTGTGGAGCATCCTTAGGAAGAGGGAATGAAAGTTTGTATGAATGGTCAAGGTCACATGACCAAGATGGCCGCCATGGCTATAAATAGCAAAAACGTTTAAAAATCTTCTTCATCAGAACCAGAAGGCCTATGATTTTGAAACTTGGCATGAAGCATTAAGGAACGGAGTTCTACAAAGCCATCAAATTTGGTACACTGGTTGGGGCCAAGGAGTAGATGACAAGATTAGCTTTTGAGAACTTTCTTTAAAATTTTGACAAAATTATGCAATTTTGAAAATGTCATTGATTTATTCAACTTTTCAGTGAAATTTGGAACTTTTTAATGGTGAATATTAAGATTTTGAAATTACAAATGTATATTCCTCATGAAAAATATTCAACCCATATTTTTTCATGTCTAAGTCATGCCCCTTTTAGGATTTATGTCCCTTTGAAAACAAAATTTGAAAATCATGTGTGCAAGAAATGTCAAAAGGTATTAAAGCTAGAGCCATCATATTTAGTACACTGATTGGGGCTGAGGAGTAGATGACGTGAATAATTTTTTAGCACTTTCTGTCAAATTTTGACAAAATTATGCAATTTTGAAAATTTCATTGATTTTTTTTTTCCACTTTTCGGTCAACTTGAAACTTTTGAATGGTGAATGATGAGTTATGAAATTTCATATACAAATTCCTCATGAAAAAATATTTGACCCATATTTTTTCATGTCTAAGTTATGCCCCTTTTTGGAGTTATGTCCCTTTGAAAACAAAATTTGAAAATCTTGTGTGCAAGATATCTCAAAAAAGTACTTGAGCTAGAGTCTTCATATTTGGTATACTGGTTGATGCTGAGAAGCTCACCGGTAAACTTTTGAGGACTTACAGCCAAATTTCGACAAAATTACTCCTTTTTTGATTTTTTACTCCATTTCTAAATTGTCTGCAAAAAGCTTACATTCTGTTTCTGGTCCGAACAACTTCTTCAGGAAATCAAATTTCGCTTCATTCATATGAAATAAATGAATCATACAAAGTGCCAGTTTAGGGACAAGCATACAGTTGGGGGCATGGTGTTTTACAAACACGCATTTCTAGTTCCCTTTTTTTTCAGGTCAATCAGTCATACAGAGTCTGTAGACAGTTTACTATCTGACATGAACACATGAAGGAATTTGTTTGATGGGTGGCACAGATGTAGTAAATGGGTAAGAGCATGTTTGAAAGTGAAGATGGTCATGAAGTTTATTTATTGGTGAAATATAGGGCAACAAGTTTATAGTTCTATATCAGATTCTTTTTATAAAGAGGCAAAAGTGGGCAATGGTCATGAAATGGCACAACTGGAAAGAAATTCCCACCCAAATGGGAAAAAACTAAATTGACAATCAGGTACTTGTACCAAGAAAGCATATGGTAAGCGAATGAGCAGCTGCTTCCAAGGTGGTCACTCAGCAAATTGAACTTAACTAAAAATATGAAAACTGTTGCATAAAGAGCAAACAGCACATAATGTGAACCAATAACCATAAACAATAGAACCACAACAGAAGTATGGCCTTTGAACAATCAGTATAGTAATATAAAATGTTTGGAAACCACCTTTTGTATTTCACCTTCTTCAGAAATAGTTACTGACAAATATAATTCACCAAACTGCCAATGTATCTGAAAATGGTTATCAAATAATCAGTAAAGGCTAAAAGTGCCTCTAAAGCACCTTTAAATATTTTTCACATTGAAGGGGTATTGCTGGTATATCAGACAGGATGTAGCTGCGATGTCAGGCCAAAACTAAGATCATATAATAACTCAGCTTTTAATCTCAACTGAAAATTTGTAAAAACCTGTTTAAAATCATATTGATTCCTAATTTGATTAGAAGAGTGTCAATACAAATGCTGTAAATGCCATGTACATATTGATTCCTAATTTGATTAGAAGAGTGTCAATACAAATGCTGTAAATGCCATGTACAGATAATTTTGAGCCTGGGTCAAAAGTTAGAAAGTCCAATGGATAGACACTCAAAATTAGTAACTTTTTAATTTCAGGCTGGAGAACATTTTTTCTGCTTCCTGCAATTATAATGTTGCAACTTCATGGTAATATGTTTGATTAGCACTGAGGTGAACTCAAGAATAGCCCTAAATCAGCAAATCTTTTATTGGTATGTAGATTTGCTCATGAAAATATTCTTCCTGACCTCTTCTGCTCATACAAATGTAACATTTGTCTGTTGTGAAAGAAATTTGCATTAAACACTAGTAACCTGCCTATGGGAAGCTAACCTGTGAACTGGAGGGTTTATAGGATAGAATGGACCTTAGCTGTTTACCATGGGGGACCGGTAAAGTATTGTAAGCCAAATGAGCAGCTATTTTCCCAATAGGTGGCCACTCAGTTACCTTAACTAAAAATATATGAAAACATACATAAGGCGCCAACAGCACCAAAAATTTTACATAAAACAAAAAGAACTACCACAGAAGTATCTAAAATCTTCTACTCCAGAGCTAGTGCACCAGTTTCAACAGACCTTGGGATGTTGCAGGCGGAAACAATCTATGCTTATAAATTACGACTTTCACTGCCATTGACCTAGTACTTGAGGCAATAGTGAACTCTAGGTTCCCTGGGCATTTGGTTTGGGAAAACTGAAGAAAATGTCATTGAGAGGGAAAATCTTGCACAAAATTAGCAAATTGACAGAATATGCTGCATGAGTCTGACCAACAACAACAAAAAAGGATCCCAAGAATTTATCTGTCAGCACCTTGGATTTATATACATGCATTTGACCATTTATAGTATTCATACATGTTTTAATATTGTTATACATGTATATACCAGACCTCAGGTTATCATTTACTAGACAATTGACCCTTTCGTTTCAGAGAACCTGCCAGTCTCCAATTAGGCCAGTTCCTTCAACCACCAGCTCATCAACACAGGCAGTGCTAAATGCAGAGATATTCCTTGGAAAAGATGACTGAAAGAAATTACTTTGTCATTCATGGAATTTGATGATAATTTTCAAAATTTGTTGAGCTCATTGGCTTGAAAATGACAAGTATACCAAAAACCATGACAGTTTTAGTAAATGGTGAAAAAATATGAATTGAGATGGACTGCAAACATAACTGAAACAGTAAGAGTGTATGATGAGAAATTGAGAATGCTTCAGACAACGCGGCTATTCTTGGTCTACACATTAATGTCCAGTACAAAAGATAATAGTGAAATGCTGAAATGCTCAGTTTAAGTAAATGATAAATGGATACTGTGTCATTTTCTTATTAAAACCGGCAATGTCTGTGATATTGAACTCTAAAAGTCTGATTACATATCATAACGTTCTTCACAGAACACATACCGTATTTTAAAAAAGGTACAAGTAGGCAAAGATCAGGAAAAGGCACAATCAGAAAAAGAATCCCACTCCAAAAACCCGAAGTGGGAAAAAACCAAGCTAACAATCAGGTACTTATACCATGAAAACATTTCGTAAGCCGAATGAGCAGCTATTTTCCCAATAGGCGGCCAATCAGTTAACTAAAAATATGAAAAACATACATAAAGCGCCAACAGCACAAAAGTATTAAACACCAAGACATAAAACAAAAAGAAGCACCACAGAAGTTTGCATCTGAATCTGAATGGTTTACCAGTGACTCGCCAAATTGACAATATTTCACTAGGGGGTGCACCAGGAGGGAAATCAGTCCAACACATATGCCAACTCAAAAGCTAAAAGGATTGGCATGTCATGGCGTCAGTCGGCTTTGTCAATTTTATTTGTATGATAAATGAAAGTCTCCTCTAAACCGCATGGTGTATGTTAACCAACTTTCAATCGAAGTCTTATTCCAATTTGTTACAACGTTTCCCACAGTAATATCTTAGAAATGCCTATTAAAGAAACAAAATTTGACATCGCCACAAAATGGGTTAAAGTCATCGTTGGATCAGATAGTGACTGCTTTTCCAGTTTTGTTTGGTTTACTATAGTTAAGGATGTTCGCTGCTAACATTTGACATTTCGGAACTTTCGGTTTTTCTTTTCTTGAATATCTTGTAAACGGTTGCAGATATTTTCCTAATATTTTATATTTGGATACATTGAATGAGCCATGAAAATTGTCAATCTAAGAAACTTCATTTTTTCACCCCATTTTCTACAACTTTTCAGAAAATTTTAGTTGTCAGTAAAATTTAGGGGGTAGGGTAGATTAAACTTGAATATTACACATCTTAAAATTAATTGCACTAGTTTGATGTTTATTTTAGCAGCAGTATATGTGTACATGGTCTTCTAAGTCAGTCTTTGTGTCTTTAGTGTGCTGGTTTTAAAATTTTAGGTGGTTTTATGAAATGGGCTTTTAGAAACAAAACGGCCGAAGAAAGGCTGAAAATGGCGATTTTCAAGTTGTTGGTTCTCTCTTATATGCTCACTACCCTATATATTTCTTTCTTTTATTCGAACAATATTACCAAGTTCTATGTTGTGTGAAAATACAAGAAAAAGTTTGAATCAACAAATATGAATTTGGCACATTTCAAAATATTGATTTTTTCCAACTTTTCAAGTATGGGGGTAGGGTTGAAAAAGGAACCGTAAAATTTTGTCATCGACTCCAAATTGCAAATTTTTCTATGCTTTTGGTCCAAAATAGTCTGCGTTACGTAAATATTATGACTTTCGAAAGCATTCTAAGTGTATGTTTGTTCAAGACAGGTATGTTTTAAAGAATTAAAAATTAAATTAATTTTACCAAATTTAAAACATGGTGCTCAGAGGTCTCATTCAGAGGCCTGTAGCTTGAAAAAATGCACACTACCCTAAATTTATTTTGTTTTCAAATGTCTTGTGTTGTATTTTGGAGTCCAAAAAAAGTGGCTAGAAAAAAAGTTTGAATACTTTTCATTGGCAGCGAACATCCTTAAATGATGGCTTATTTAACTTTCCAGTCAAATTATTTTGTCATAGTGAGAAGCAACTACTTTCTGGGTTATAAACTATGTCAAATCTGCCTTCGTTTCTAAAAACTTTCTAGTAATATGATGGAGATAATTCATTTTGCATGTAGCAACGCCATATATAATATGAACTTCATATTATATTTTTCTTGTTTTTTTTTAAATAACTCCAGACAGTAAAACGAAATATATATCACGCAATTAAACTGTTTAAGCAAAACAAAGCATGTGCTCGTTCTTAGCGGCCAAAAACAATAATGAAATAGCTGAGAGCCTATGAATGAAGGCTCCGCCTTGAAGCATTTGACAGCAGTGAGGTGAGTCACTCAACAAACCACGTTATATATTTCAAATATAACTTCTATAGTTAACAGTAGTGACACCTTTGTTTTAACAACAGTTAATGGGATTAAGAAGGATTATCGTCTGAAGTAATTCTGCACTGAAGTGATCTTTAATTTAATACAAACGAAAATGTTTGATATTAAAACATGAACATTGATAATCATTATGGAAAATTCACCAATTTTCTGACATCATTTACAAAGGTGTCATTACAAAGTTGTTGCTTGACACAGAAATATATGCGTTCATCTTTAGTTTAGTTTTTAAATATTTGTAAATTTAAATCACTGCTCATAATACGAACCTGTGCATGAGAAAACCAACAGTTTGGGTTCATCACCAGGTCCGCCGCAAACCAGGCATAAAACTAGAAGATTGAAACTTTGGATATAAGTAGAAGAGGAATAATACTATCCGTGTGGCGAAAACAAAGGCGCTGATCAAGAAAAATATTTCATAATTATCACATTCATGTGTTGCTTGCTGCAGAATTATTTTCAAACTGGGACCAGTGCAAATGTGCATATCAAAAGCCATTGGCCAAGCAATGATTGGTTAAAATAAGCGGTTATTCTTAGAAGAGCCTCTGTCTGATGCAGAGTCATTAAATTGTAATCTGATTGCACCAGCCTGGTTATGCAAATGAGCTGTCTGGGACCTTAATTACCTATGGGTCATATCAACGACGGACGACGGAACATGGGTAGACTATAAGCTCACCTAAAAAGCGCGTTTTCACACCTTGTTGATTGTTAGCTTTACCGACAATTGCGTATACTGTATTTTTGCGCTAGTTAACTCTTTCTTATTCTCTCTAGAATGGCATCTAGAAGCATTAGACCAGTTCCATTTTAACAAAATTGTCCTCGCTCGCACAGCTCGCTCAAACGAAGAAAGTAATTGTGATAAATCTGTGCCCTTTTGTTCGAACCAAAATATTTATTTATTTTTTTTTTTTTTTTTTTTTTTTTTTTTTTTTTTTTTTTTTTTCTGTAAAATGACCTATAGAAGCATGAAACCTACTTCAATTATGCAAAAGTCTCCTCGCTCGCACAGCTCGCTCGTTCCAAGGATGCAAGCGGACGAATACGTTTGCGCTCTTTCCAAATAATTTCAACCCAAATATGAAAATTACTGTCTAAAAACTTGCCTCTGATAATGGTTTTTCGCAGAAAATTTTTGTATGGGGGACGACAGAAAAAATATTTTAATGTCAAAATCTTGATCTTAGTTTGTCCTAATAGGACCTGCAAAAATTTTGAAAATCGGTGAACAAATAAAGTTTTTATGGCCAAAATGAATTTTGCATAGGGATTTTGCATTGGCAAGGGAGATAATCGATGGTCGTGAAAATGCATATTTTTCGAGAATTTTTACCTGATCATGAAGATTTTGTATCAGGTATGTCATTTGTTTCATTTAAAATAATTTTTAGCAATCATGATTAAATAGTTAGAATTTAAAATTTTTGCGGGAAAATATTTACCTCCCTTCCATGAGATTTTTGTACAGGAAATCCCTATTCAAACAATGTTTTTGACCAGAACTTTTTTATTTGTCAACCGATTTTCAAAATTTTTGCTGCATATTTTGCGACAAACTAGATGCTATATTGTGCCAAGAAAATATTTCTTCTACATTTGAACAGTTGTAAAATATCTGCGAAAAACCATTATCACACACTACGAAACAGACTTTAGTAGGTTTTAGTTAATCAAATTCTCCGTAGAATTGACCCTGGGAGCATGATTCCTATTTCATTTTTCGCAGTTTTCTCATATCCTTTTTTTCAAGTTATATCGCTCGCACATCGCTCGCTCGTTCTTATAAGAAAACAAATGTGAGTGCCCCCACCCCGTTCACGTCCTCTGAATTCGGCCCTGATTTTATCCGTGTTGTGTCCTCAGTTCAAGCAAAAAACTTTAAACTCAGGAAACGCTGCATCTGTCCCAAAATTACTTGCTGACTCAGTGGGCAATAAACAATCCCTCAACCAACAAACTCTTCTCAACCAACTCATGGGTTTGAGCCCCACTTAGCACATGATCACATTATGGGAAATGATCTTACAATGAAGAAGTCCCGTGTTCGGTCCAGCTGATGACCAGTTCGTCTTAACATTAATAATGCAATCACGAAAGGGCGGTTAAACTGAATCAAGTACGAGTATAATGAAAACACGCTTGTTACTGTAAAACACGGTTTTTCAGAGTCTGTTAGTATTGAGCTTTCCATATCAAACCGGAACCTCGATTAATAGGCTCAAAATAAGCTTCGATTGACTAATCGTGATACTATGCATGCACATTTGCTATTTGCGTGAGCCTATTGGTGTATTTCATATAAAAACGTTTGGACGTTTTCCCTACATAAGGATTAATTTTATGATAATACTTGGTACATGTACGTTTGTTACTGTCAGCTGTTGCCAAACTTGACTAATTCAACATTTAATTAGTCAATTGCGAGTTTACGTATCTTCTCCTATTTACAAACGAGAGAGTGGGTGACAGCGGAGGTAAACTTTTGCAATTTTGGTTATCCGAAATTTCCCTTACTGAAAGCACAGTCCTGGTAAAGATGCTATTCAGCAGTGACCAGACATCATTTTACGATGTTCTAAATTCATTTTAAGATATCCTAAATTCATATTATGATATCCTAAATTCATAATAACTCAACAAAAAAAGTTAAGGAAAATGTGTTTGAGAGCCTGTAACAAAAGAACCGTTTTATTTCATGAAATATGAACTTCACATTATTATGAATTGCCTTTTTATCTTTCAAATGAGGGATTATTTGAGACGATAGCCCTTACAGAAGCTTGGAAAATCAGTGTCAAAGTTGACTGGTCGTCCCACCATTTTTCACAAAATTGCCAAATTGTTTGGTTTGTGTATTAGTCATCACTGGAGCTTTTTCACACAATATTCGCACCTCCATAGACACGTTTTCTCATGAAAAGCTGTACAGTGCACATTATCTCAGGTGAGAGCACATCTGTTGTAAAGACGTTTCAGCACTAGTGTCATTTTTGGTACCAGGAAGGCAATGGCAGATGCAAATCCAAGATTACCTACGTCAGAACAATGTTGTGGTCAAGGACCAGGCAACCCATTCACCAGATATGCATCCCATTGACCAAGTGTTGCATATTCTGGGACAGCCTGGTAGGGTCTGGTGTGGAATATTGTCACTAAGAACTCTCCAGGCTCTTGCTTAGATGCTTCTGGGGCAATCGAGGCTGATTTCTCGGCTTCAAATTGGGCATATTGTTGGTCAGATTAAAGAAAATTGGTTGGTCGTGGTGCGATGCAGCCTGTTATTGTCATCTAGGAACTGATGCTAGTGCAGAAAAAGCAGGCTGATATGCCTCAACATCTTGTTTTGTGCACTGGTCAGTTGCTATGAGAAAATTTGCCTTCAGAGTCTATGATTTTAAGGCAAGAGTCTACATTGACACTTTTTACTCAAACCAAACAATACTGGAATTTTGTGAAAACTGGTTTGACGACTAGTCAACTTTGACAATGATTTTCCAGGCCACCCCAGGTGCTATCAGTTCAATAAAGGCCTCATTGGAAAGATTAAAAGACACTTTATACCATTCTGAAGTTTAAATTTCTAAATATTTGCTAGATTTATTGTAATAAGCACTTGAACTCATTTTCCTTAACTTTTTTTGTTGAGTATATATGCACATTTGCCAGTCGTATGTGCCAATTAATAATGCAGTTTTCCCCGCCCAAGATGTTGGAGACGATGATAATACATTGTACATTGCTGCTATCATTATCTTACTTGGCTAATTAAAAAATAATATAGCCGTTTGTCAATAATGATTTTTCGTAATTTTGACTATTGACAAACGTTTGGTAATAGCGATTTTAACGAATTTTCACTATTGACAAACGTTTGTCATTAGCGATTTTATCGAAAAATCGCTATTGACAAACGTTTGTCATTAGCCTCTTCCATATTTTTGTCAAAATTTAAAGGGATATGGAGTACTGAAGATGTCCTAGCATCTAATTATTTTGTGTTTTGGAGTCGAATTTTTGTGCTGTTTGAGCCTTATGTACGTTTCCATATTTTTAGTTCAGTTCAGGTAACTGAGTGGCCGCCTATTGGGGAATAGATGCTCACTCGGCTTACGATATGTTTTCTTGGTATAAGTACCTAAGTGTCATTTTAGTTTTTCCACCCCTCGGTTTATGGAGTGGGAATTTCTTTCTGATTGCGCCATTTCCTGATAATTGCCTTTAGGGATATTAGGATACCAATTTTGGCGATACTTGCTCAAATCTAGGGAATATTATAGAGGGATGAGGGATACTGGGACACCCCTTCCAGGGCCTCAGTATTTAGTATCTAGGTGCCGCCCATACGGTAATTCATGTAAAAATAAACAACCTTGATCAGGATCCCGATCAGGATACGGAGGATTCCTTGAATTTTCTTGCGTTTGTCCCAGTTTAAAATGTAAAGGTCGTAGCAACAAAATCAACAAATCATTTGCGGAAATGTGAGACATTAACATGATGAGTAGGTGCAGATTTCTCCTCTTTTTAGCAGAAGAAATGACGTTCGCTGCTTCAAAACAAAATAAAATGTAGATTGAAAGGAGACACTTCGTGGTGCCGTTACTGTGAAGCGCGCGGTAGGATCAAGTACAAATCAAAACTTTAAAAATATCTACATTGCTGCTACTATGTTGCCTTCTTTAATTGCACGCCGGTGGATCGTGCGTCAGACTCTATATTGGTCCCGACGTATTTAGCTATTCATTTTTGTTGGTTGGGGCCGGAGCTTCTTGTCTGTTGCTTGGCCCACCGGGGTTAAATTGTTTTTTGTTTGTTTTTTTCTTTTGCTCCGGATTTTCAGTGGATACGTAGATCAAACTCAACGGCACGTTTCAGTTGCTTGGCGCCCAGCGAATTCTTGTTTTTAATTCATCTTGGTGGTTATCATATATTTAATGATTCGTTGACTATAGTTAGAGATTCGCCACGAGAACCGAACAATTAATTAAATGTTGTGAACCATTGCAGAACATGAGGCTGAGGTTAGGAGCCTGTAAAACCGGTTTAGGACCCCCAGTAATTTTATATTACTGATCGTTCCAATGCGATTCTACTGTTGTGGTTCTACTTGTTTCATGTTTTGGTATTGAATTTTGTGCTTTTTGCACCATATGTATGTTTTCATATTTTAGTTAGGGTAACTGAGTGACCGCCTATTGGGAAATAGCTGCTCACTCGACTTTCGATATGTTGCCTTGGTATAAAAGTACCTAATTGTTAATTTAATTACTTCCCACCTTGGGTTTTGGAGTGGGAATTTCTGTCTGATTGCGCCATTTCCAGATCATTGTCTAGTTTTACCTATTTACTCTTGATTGATCAATCTGGAATGCCATTTCTTTCAAGCAGTGATTTTGGATGTACGGCAACATGCAGAAAACTCTAACTACGAAGAATTGAAAGAATTTAATTATTAAACTTCGTCAATGGCGTATTATTTCTTGATTTTCCTCCGGTAAATCTGTAACGATTTTACAAGGACGGAAAAGTACCGTGACACATAAATAGAATAAGCGCGAAATTTGCACAATTTTCACATAAAATATATGCACTTTTTTTCTATTAATTAATGTTCGTACGTGTATGTGAAGTCCGCGCGCAACGCAGAATTAAATCTGCCAACACTATTGGCAGACCGAAACCTATTTCATATCTGCAATGATAATATAATTGGAATAAAAATAGTTTTTCGGACCAGCGGGCCTTCGGACTAGCAGGCCTTCGGACTGGCGGACCTTCGGACTAGCGGGCCTTCGGACTAGCGGACCTTCGGACCGGTGGGCCTTCGGACTAAAGGGCCTTCGGACTATCGGGCGGTCACCAATTGTTACATACAAAATGTAAATGTTTTGATTGTCAGTGATGTATTCTGAGAATGGGTAGATTTTTCATAAGCTCATTCTTTCCATGAAAATTTTGATTAAAGTCAAAAGATCATGCTTTACTAACCTCTGCGCTGCGTAGAGTAGATGTATTTCTGAGGTAGCAGGAGTGTAGTGTAGAACTGTAGGAAGACATAGTAACGTTATTCACAAAACGACCTTTGTATTCCGCGGGGTAGTTCTTCTCTCTTGCGCCTCCCATAGCCAATAGCCCAATCCCAACTCGAATTCCCACCAGCTCTATTCATGGTCTACACATATTTTCCATCCGATTTTTTTCCGCCGCGTCAAATATGGTCTTTGCGTAAACCCAGATCAGTGTTTCCGTGGTGAAAGTCGTGTTCTTTCTGTCGAAAACTTTGAATTTCTAATGAAAAAATGCCGATTTACCACGCTGATCATCTGCTCCGAAAGCATGAAAATGTTGACTTTACTGTTTTGCGCTCGATTTTCTCGGGTTTATAGTGCGTAACGGACCCTGCGTGCGGATATTCAAATTTTGCCTATATTACTTTAATACACACGTTCCAGAATTACTTGTCCCGGTGGCCGAGTGGTTAAGGCGCCGGATTTCTGTTCCGTAAAAGGCAAATAGATTTGGTCGTTACCCTTTTCGAATCCCGACGAAATCAATTTTTTTTTTCAAACATTTTTTTTTTCTCATTGCTTGACACTTCTTACTTTTTTTTTGGTTTTTGGTGTCTGCATTTAAGGACCATGATACAAGCAGGTACATTTTGTGTTGGTTAATGCTACTGTACAGCCTTGGACTATTGTGAGAAAATTGTTTTGAAAGGGTCGTAAGTTTCAAGGGTTGTAAAATAAATAAGTTACACACACATTAGCACGTTGCATGTTGACTTATTATTTGTGAATACGAAGGCTGCTTTGTTACGATCATACTTGCGATAACGAGGAATTTGCCGTTTTTTTTTTTTGTTCGTCCCGTTTCGTATAGTTTTCCGATTTTTGCGTCGAAAGTTTGCGTTTTGTTACCGTATGTTTGTGCGAATGTGCAAAAGCGCATAGCTACACCCCATAGTGGTACCAATTACAGTAATTGGTAAATAATGTAGCTATTTTCCGACATTTGCGTACTTTATTTTTCGGAACATACCGCTGTTTTGCGCCGAAAAACACTTTTGTTTTGCGTACGCTTTAATTTGTTCGTTACAACTTACCGTTCTAAGCGACTGCGAACAAAAACGTACATATATCGTACGGTGAAAAAAAATCACTGTTTGCGAAGTACAGCGTAAAATATTTTGCGCGAGTTTTGCAAGTGCTACGGAGGAAAAATATTTTTCGAGTTTAGTCATAAACCCATGTAACTACATACATAGGGTTACAGAAAACCAAACACATAGCTTGAATCGATCGCATTATAAATTGAAACATACATACATAGACACTTACAGAATAACAAAATGGATAACGAAAATAGGACAGAAAGAGGAAAGCGGTATCTTGAAAGACAAAGGAAGGAATTAGATAAACAAAGAGAAGAAATTATGAAACAAATACGAGAAAGAAAGGAACAAAGTAGGATTTCAATACAAAGAGAAATGAGAACAACAAGTACACCAAAGACAATGACTACAGAAAAACAAGTAGATACGGAAGGAGCAATGAACATACTTAGCCCTGTTATGTCAGACAGTAAGAAACAACAATCACTTACAAAAACAAGTTTGCATCCAAATGCAAAAGATGACGTAGAAGAACGTCACAGTCAAGACTTAGGAAGTCTTGAAAGTGCTAGTACAGCACATTCAGATGTCAGTAGGGCATCATTTGGGATAGCCAGACTACTGGAGGACATAGACAAATACAAACAAGTAAATGAATGTCCTGATCCTAATGTTCTACAACAACAGAAATCACTTGAGCCAACAAGTGTTGCTTCACTGACACAAGAGACAGTTGCAATAAACACTGTCACACAGACAAGAACAATAACTTTGATGTCAGATAGACAGTCAAATGTCAGTAGAAGACAGGGACAAATAGACACACAGACGGACAGTAAAACACAAAGTGCTGTACCCCAGAGTCATACCACTGTTCATACTTCCAATGTATTGACATCTGCTATGGCAGTCTCAGATCAAAGGGTTGATGCTGAGCACTAAGCTTTGCATTTGCAACTGTTAAAACCGTGTCAACACGCTAAGCGTTGTAGTTAAAACCGTTAATGGCAACACGTAAACACTAAGCTTTGCATTTGCAACCGTTAAAACAGTTGCAAACGTTAGTGTCAACATGTAAGCACTAACCGTTACAGTTGCAACCTTTAATGGCAAGACGTTAACATTAAGCGATAGTGGCAAAACGTTAAAGCTAAGCGTTGCAGTTGCAAACGTTAGTGTCAACATGTAAGCACTAACCGTTGCAGTTGCGACCTTCAAAGGCAACACGTTAACATTAAGCATTGCAGTTGCAAGCGTTAGTGGCAACAAGTTAAAACTAAGCGTTGCGTTAATTACAACACGTTAACACTAAGCATTGCGGTTACAATGCGTTAAAACTAAGCGTTGTAGTTAAAACCATTAATGACAACACGTAAACACTAAGCTTTGCATTTGCAACCATTAAAACCATGTCAACACGTTAAAACTAAGCGTTGTAGTTATAACCGTTAATTGCAACACGTTAGCACTAAGCATTGGATTTGCAACCGTTAATACCGTGGCAACATGTTAAAACTAAGCGTTGCAGTTAAAACCGTTAATGCCAACACGTAAACACTAAGCTTTGAATTTGCAACCGTTAAAACCGTGTCAACACGCTAAGCGTTGTAGTTAAAACCGTTAATGGCAACACGTAAACACTAAGCTTTGCATTTGCAACCGTTAAAACAGTTCCAAACGTTAGTGTCAACATGTAAGCACTAACCGTTACAGTTGCAACCTTTAATGGCAACACGTTAACATTAAGCGTTAGTGGCAACACGTTAAAGCTAGGCGTTGCAGTTGCAAACGTTAGTGTCAACATGTAAGCATTAACCGTTGCATTTGCAACCTTTAAAGGCAACACGTTAACATTAAGCATTGCAGTTGCAAGCGTTAGTGGCAACATGTTGCAGTTACAACCGTTAGTGTCAACATTACATTAAGTGTAGCATTTGCTTACGTTAATTTCAACACGTTAACACGTTGCAACTGTTTATGTCAACATGTTAACACTTAGCATTGCAGTTGCAACCGTTAGTGTCAACATGTTTACACTAAGCGTTGCAGTTGCAACCGTTAATGACAACACGTTAACACTAAGCATTGCGGTTACAATGCGTTAAAACTAAGCGTTGTACTTAAAACCGTTAATGACAACACGTAAACACTAAGCTTTGCATTTGCAACCATTAAAACCATGTCAACAAGTTAAAACTAAGCGTTGTAGTTATAACCGTTAATTGCAACACGTTAGCACTAAGCATTGGATTTGCAACCGTTAATACCGCGGCAACACGTTAAAACTAAGCGTTGCAGTTAAAACCTTTAATGACAACACGTAAACACTAAGCTTTGCATTTGCAATCATTAAAACCATGTCAACACGTTAAAACTAAGCGTTGTAGTTATAACCGTTAATTGCAACACGTTAGCAATAAGCATTGGATTTGCAACCGTTAATACCGTGGCAACACGTTAAAACTAAGCGTTGTAGTTGCAACCGTTAATGACAACACGTAAACACTAAGCTTTACATTTGCAACCATTAAAACCATGTCAACACGTTAAAACTAAGCGTTGTAGTTATAACCGTTAATTGCAACACGTTAGCACTAAGCATTGGATTTGCAACCGTTAATACCGTGGAAACATGTTAAAACTAAGCGTTGCAGTTAAAACCGTGAATGACAACACGTAAACACTAAGCTTAGCATTTGCAACCGTTAAAACCGTGTCAACACGTTGAAACTAAGCGTTGTAGTTAAAACCGCTAGTGGCAACACGTAAACACTAAGCTTTGCATTTGCAAACGTTAAAACAGTTGCAAACGTTAGTGTCAACATGTAAGCACTAACCGTTACAGTTGCAACCTTTAATGGCAACACGTTAACATAAAGCGTTAGTGGCAACACGTTAAAGCTAAGCGTTGCAGTTGCAAACGTTAGTGTCAACATGTAAGCACTAACCGTTGCAGTTGCAACCTTTAAAGGCAACACGTTAACATTAAGCATTGCAGTTGCAAGCGTTAGTGGCAACACGTTAAAACTAAGCGTTGCAGTTACAACCGTTAGTTTCAACATTACAGTAAGTGTAGCATTTGCTTACGTTAATTTCAACACGTTAACACGTTGCAACCGTTTATGTCAACATGTTAACACATAGCATTGCAGTTGCAACCGTTAGTGTCAACATGTTTACACTAAGCGTTGCAGTTGCAACAGTTAATTACAACACGTTAACACTAAGCATTGTGGTTACAATGCGTTAAAACTAAGCGTTGTAGTTAAAACCGTTAATGACAACACGTAAACACTAAGCTTTGCAGTTGCAACCATTAAAACCATGTCAACACATTAAAACTAAGCGTTGTAGTTATAACCGTTAATTGCAACACGTTAGCACTAAGTATTGGATTTGCAACCGTTAATACCGTGGCAACTCGTTAAAACTAAGCGTTGCAGTTAAAACCGTTAATGACAACACGTAAACACTAAGCTTTGCATTTGCAATCATTAAAACCATGTCAACGCGTTAAAACTAAGCTTTGTAGTTATAACCGTTAATTGCAACACGTTAGCACTAAGCTTTGGATTTGCATCCGTTAATACCGTGGCAACATGTTAAAACTAAGCGTTGCAGTTAAAACCGTTAATGACAACACGTAAACACTAAGCTTTGCATTTGCAACCGTTAAAACCGTGTCAACACGTTAAAACTAAGCGTTGTAGTTAAAACCGTTAATGGCAACACGTAAACACTAAGCTTTGCATTTGCAACCGTTAAAACAGTTGCAAACGTTAGTGCCAACATGTAAGCACTAACCGTTACAGTTGCAACCTTTAATGGCAACACGTTAACATTAAGCGTTAGTGGCAACACGTTAAAGCTAAGCGTTGCAGTTGCAAACGTTAGTGTCAACATGTAAGCACTAACCGTTGCAGTTACAACCTTAAAAGGCAACACGTTAACATTAAGCAATGCAGTTGCAAGCGTTAGTGGCAACACGTTAAAACTAAGCGTTGCAGTTACAACCGTTAGTGTGCACTTTATAACAGTAAGTGTAGCATTTGCTTACGTTAATTTCAACACGTTAACACGTTGCAACCGTTTATGGCAACATGTTAACACTTAGCATTGCAGTTGAAACCATTAGTGTCAACATGTTTACACTAAGCGTTGCAGTTGCAACCGTTAATGACAACACGTTAACACTAAGCATTGCGGTTACAATGCGTTAAAACTAAGCGTTGCAGTTACAACCGTTAGTGTCAACATTATAACAGTTAGTGTAGCATTTGCTTACGTTAATTTCAACACGTTAACACGTTGCAACCGTTTATGTCCACACTTAGCATTGCAGTTGCAACCGTTAGTGTCAACATGTTTACACTAAGCGTTGCAGTTGCAACCGTTAATGACAACACGTAAACACTAAGCTTTGCATTTGCAACCATTAAAACCATGTCAACACGTTAAAACTAAGCGTTGTAGTTATAACCGTTAATTGCAACACGTTAGCACTAAGCATTGGATTTGCAACCGTTAATACCGTGGCAACATGTTAAAACTAAGCGTTGCAGTTAAAACCGTTAATGCCAACACGTAAACACTAAGCTTTGCATTTGCAACCGTTAAAACCGTGACAACACGCTAAAACTAAGCGTTGTAGTTAAAACCGTTAATGCCAACACGTAAACACTAAGCTTTGCATTTGCAACCGTTAAAACAGTTGCAAACGTTAGTGTCAACATGTAAGAACTTACCGTTACAGTTGCAACCTTTAATGGCAAGACGTTAACATTAAGCGTTGGTGGCAACACGTTAAAGCTAAGCGTTGCAGTTGCGAACGTTAGTGTCAACATGTAAGCACTAACCGTTGCAGTTGCAACCTTTAAAGGCAACACGTTAACATTAAGCATTGCAGTTGCAAGCGTTGGTGGCAACACGCTAAAACTAAGCGTAGCAGTTACAATCGTTAGTGTCAACATTATAACAGTAAGTGTAGCATTTGCTTACGTTAATTTCAACACGTTAACACGTTGCAACCGTTTATGTCAACACTTAGCATTCCAGTTGCAACCGTTAGTGTCAACATGTTTACACTAAGCGTTGCATTTGCAACCGTTGACAACACGTAGACACTAAGCTTTGCATTTGCAACCATTAAAACCATGTCAACACGTTAAAACTAGGCGTTGTAGTTATAACCGTTAATTGCAACACGTTAGCACTAAGCATTGGATTTGCAACCGTCAGTTAAAACCGTTAATGACAACAGACAACACATAAACACTAAGCTTTGCATTTGCAACCATTAAAACCGTATCAACACGTTAAAACTAAGCGTTGTAGTTAAAACCGTTAATGGCAACACGTAAACACTAAGCATTGCATTTGCAACCGTTAAAACAGTTGCAAACGTTAGTGTCAACATGTAAGCGCTAACCGTTACAGTTGCAACCTTTAATGACAAGACGTTAACATGGAGGGTTAGTGGCAACACGTTAAAGCTAAGCGTTGCGCTTGCAAACGTTAGTGTCAACATGTAAGCACTAATCGTTGCAGTTGCAACCTTTAAAGGCAACACGTTAACATTAAGCATTGCTGTTGCAAGCGTTAGTGGCAACACGTTAAAACTAAGCGTTGCAGTTGCAACCGTTAATGACAACACGTTAACACTAAGCATTGCGGTTACAATGCGTTAAAACTAAGCGTTGCAGTTACAACCTTTAGTGTCAACATTATAAGTGTAGCATTTGCTAACGTTACGTTAGTGTCAACATTATAAGTGTAGCATTTGCTTACGTTAATTTCAACACGTTAACACGTTGCAACCGTTTATGTCAACATGTTAACACTAAGCGTTGCAGTTGCAACCGTTAATGACAACACGTTAACACTAAGCATTGCGGTTACAATGCGTTAAAACTAAGCGTTGTAGTTTAACACGTAAACACTAAGCTTTGCATTTGCAACCATTAAAACAATGCCAACACGTTAAAACTAAGCGTTGTAGTTATAACCGTTAATTGCAACACGTTAGCACAAAGCATTGGATTTGCAACCGTTATTACCGTGGCAACATGTTAAAACTAAGTGTTGCAGTTAAAACCGTCAGTGACAACACGTAAACACTAAGCTTTGCATTTGCAACCGTTAAAACCGTGTCAACACGTTAAAACTAAGCGTTGTATTTAAAACCGTAAATGGCAACAGTAAACACTAAGCTTTGCATTTGCAACAGTTAAAACAGTTGCAAACGTTAGTGTCAACATGTAAGCACTAACCGTTACAGTTGCAACCTTTAATGGCAAGATGTTAACATTAAGCGTTAGTGGCAACAGGTTAAAGCTAAGCGTTGCAGTTGCAAACGTTAGTGTCAACATGTAAGCACTAACCGTTGCAGTTGCAACCTTTAAAGGCAACACGTTAACATTAAGCATTGCAGTTGCAAGCGTTAGTGGCAAGACGTTAAAACTAAGCGTTGCAGTTACAACCGTTAGTGTCAACATTATGACAGTAAGTGTAGCATTTGCTTACGTTAATTTCAACACGTTAACATGTTGCAACCGTTTATGTCAACATGTTAACACTTGGCATTGCAGTTGCAACCGTTAGTGTCAACATGTTTACACTAAGCGTTGCAGTTGCAAACGTTAATGACAACACGTTAACACTAAGCATTGCGGTTACAATGCGTTAAAACTAAGCGTTGCAATTACAACCGTTAGTGTCAACATTATAACAGTAAGTGTAGCATTTGCTTCCGTTAATTTCAACACGTTAACACGTTGCAACCGTTTATGTTAACACTTAGCATTGCAGTTGCAACCGTTAGTGTCAACATGTTTACACTAAGCGTTGCAGTTGCAACCGTTAATGACAACACGTAAACACTAAGCTTTGCATTTGCAACCATTAAAACCATGTCAACACGTTAAAACTAAGCCGTTGTAGTTAATTGCAACACGTTAGCACTAAGCATTGGATTTGCAACCGCTAATACCGTGGCAACATGTTAAAACTAAGCGTTGTAGTTAAAACCGTTAATGACAACACGTAAACACTAAGCTTTGCATTTGCAACCGTTAAAACAGTTGCAAACGTTAGTGTCAACATGTAAGCACTAACCGTTACAGTTGCAACCTTTAATGGCAAGACGTTAACATTAAGCGTTAGTGGCAACACGTTAAAGCTAAGCGTTGCAGATGCAAACGTTAGTGTCAACATGTAAGCACTAACCGTTGCAGTTGCAACCTTTAAAGGCCACACGTTAAAACTAAGCGTTGCAGTTACAACCGTTAGTGTCAACATTATAACAGTAAGTGTAGCATTTGCTTACGTTAATTTCAACACGTTAACACGTTGCAACCGTTTGTGTCAACATGTTAACACTTAGCATTGCAGTTGCAACCGTTAGTGTCAATAAGTTTACACTAAGCGTTGCAGTTGCAACCGTTAATGACAACACGTTAACACTAAGCATTGCGGTTACAATGCTTTAAAACTAAGCGTTGTAGTTAAAACCGTTAATGACAACACGTAAACACTAAGCTTTGCATTTGCAACCATTAAAACCATGTCAACACGTTAAAACTAAGCGTTGTAGTTATAACCGTTAATTGCAACACGTTAGCACTAAGCATTGGATTTGCAACCGTTAATACCGTGGCAACACGTTAAAACTAAGCGTTGCAGTTAAAACCGTTAATGACAACACGTAAACACTAAGCTTTGCATTTGCAACCATTAAAACCATGTCAACACGTTAAAACTAAGCGTTGTAGTTATAACCGTTAATTACAACACGTTAGCACTAAGCATTGGATTTGCAACCGTTAATACCGTGGCAACACGTTAAAACTAAGCGTTGCAGTTAAAACCGTTAATGACAACACGTAAACACTAAGCTTTGCATTTGCAACCATTAAAACCATGTCAACACGTTAAAACTAACCGTTAATTGCAACACGTTAGCACTAAGCATTGGATTTGCAACCGTTAATACCGTGGCAACATGTTAAAACTAAGCGTTGCAGTTAAAACCGTTAATGACAACACGTAAACACTAAGCTTTGCATTTGCAACCGTTAAAACCGTGTCAACACGCTAAAACTAAGCGTTGTAGTTAAAACCGCTAATGGCAACACGTAAACACTAAGCTTTGCAATTGCAACCGTTAAAACAGTTGCAAACGTTAGTGTCAACATGTAAGAACTTACCGTTAGAGTTGCAACCTTTAATGGCAAGACGTTAACATTAAGCGTTAGTGGCAACACGTTAAAGCTAAGCGTTGCAGTTGCAAACGTTAGTGTCAACATGTAAGCACTAACCGTTGCAGTTGCAACCTTTAAAGGCAACACGTTAACATTAAGCATTGCAGTTGCAAGCGTTGGTGGCAACACGTTAAAACTAAGCGTTGCAGTTACAATCGCTAGTGTCAACATTATAACAGTAAGTGTAGCATTTGCTTACGTTACTTTCAACACGTTAACACGTTGCAACCGTTTATGTCAACACTTAGCATTGCAGTTGCAACCGTTAGTGTTGCAGTTGCAACCGTTAATGACAACACGTAAACACTAAGCTTTGCATTTGCAACCATTAAAACCATGTCAACACCTTAAAACTAAGCGTTGTAGTTATAACCGTTAATTGCAACACGTTAGCTCTAAGCATTGGATTTGCAACCGTCAATACCGTGGCCACATTTTAAAACTAAGCGTTGCAGTTAAAACCGTTAATGACAACAGACAACACGTAAACACTAAGCTTTGCATTTGCAACCATTAAAACCGTTAAAACTAAGCGTTGTAGTTAAAACCGTTAATGGCAACACGTAAACACTAAGCATTGCATTTGCAACCGTTAAAACAGTTGCAAACGTTAGTGTCAACATGTAAGCACTAACCGTTACAGTTGCAACCTTTAATGACAAGACGTTAACATGGAGGGTTAGTGGCAACACGTTAAAGCTAAGCGTTGCAGTTGCAAACGTTAGTGTCAACATGTAAGCACTAACCGTTGCAGTTGCAACCTTTAAAGGCAACACGTTAACATTAAGCATTGCTGTTGCAAGCGTTAGTGGCAACACGTTAACACTAAGCATTGCGGTTACAATTGCTTAAAACTAAGCGTTGCAGTTACAACCTTTAGTGTCAACATTATTAGTGTAGCATTTGCTTACGTTACGTTAGTGTCAACATTATAAGTGTAGCATTTGCTTACGTTAATTTCAACACGTTAACACGTTGCAACCGTTTACATGTATGTCAACATGTTAACACTTAGCATTGCAGTTGAACCCGTTAGTGTCAACATGTTTACACTAAGCGTTGCAGTTGCAACTGTTAATGACAACACGTTAACACTAAGCATTGCGGTTACAATGCGTTAAAACTAAGCGTTGTAGTTTAAACCGTTAATGACAACACATAAACACTAACCGTTAATTGCAACACGTTAGCACTAAGCATTGGATTTGCAACCGTTAATACCTTGGCAACACGTTAAAACTAAGCGTTGCAGTAAAAACCGTTAATGACAACACGTAAACACTAAGCTTTGCATTTGCAACCGTTAAAACCGTGTCAACACGTTAAAACTAAGCGTTGTAGTTAAAACCGTTAATGGCAACACGTAAACACTAAGCTTTGCATTTGCAACCGTTAAAACAGTTGCAAACGTTAGTGTCAACATGTAAGCACTAACCGTTACAGTTGCAACCTTTAATGGCAACACGTTAACATTAAGCGTTAGTGGCAACACGTTAAAGCTAGGCGTTGCAGTTGCAAACGTTAGTGTCAACATGTAAGCATTAACCGTTGCAGTTGCAACCTTTAAGGGCAACACGTTAACATTAAGCATTGCAGTTGCAAGCGTTAGTGGCAACACGTTGCAGTTACAACCGTTAGTGTCAACATTACAGTAAGTGTAGCATTTGCTTACGTTAATTTCAACACGTTAACACGTTGCAACCGTTTATGTCAACATGTTAACACTTAGCATTGCAGTTGCAACCGTTAGTGTCAACATGTTTACACTAAGCGTTGCAGTTGCAACCGTTAATGACAACACGTTAACACTAAGCATTGCGGTTACAATGCGTTAAAACTAAGCATTGTAGTTAAAACCGTTAATGACAACACGTAAACACTAAGCTTTGCATTTGCAACCATTAAAACCATGTCAACACGTTAAAACTAAGCGTTGTAGTTATAACCGTTAATTGCAACACGTTACCAATAAGCATTGGATTTGCAACCGTTAATACCGTGGCAACACGTTAAAACTAAGCGTTGCAGGTGCAACCGTTAATGACAACACGTAAACGCTAAGCTTTACATTTGCAACCATTAAAACCATGTCAACACGTTAAAACTAAGCGTTGTAGTTATAACCGTTAATTGCAACACGTTAGCACTAAGCATTGGATTTGCAACCGTTAATACCGTGGCAACACGTTAAAACTAAGCGTTGTAGTTAAAACCGTTAATGGCAACACTTAAACACTAAGCTTTGCATTTGCAACCGTTAAAACAGTTGCAAACGTTAGTGTCAACATGTAAGCACTAACTGTTACAGTTGCAACCTTTAATGGCAACACGTTAACATTAAGCGTTAGTGGCAACACCTTAAAGCTAAGCGTTGCAGTTGCAAACATGTAAGTGCAACCGTTAATGACAAGTTAAAACCGTTAATGACAACACGTAAACACTAAGCTTTGCATTTGCAACCATTAAAACCATGTCAACACGTTAAAACTAAGCGTTGTAGTTATAACCGTTAATTGCAACACGTTAGCACTAAGCATTGGATTTGCAACCGTTAATACCGTGGCAACACGTAAAAAACTAAGCGTTGCAGCTAAAACCTTTAATGACAACACGTAAACACTAAGCTTTGCATTTGCAACCGTTAAAACCGTGTCAACACGTTAAAACTAAGCGTTGTAGTTAAAACCGTTAATGGCAACACCGTAAACACTAAGCTTTGCATTTGCAACCGTTAAAACAGTTGCAAACGTTAGTGTCAACATGTAAGCACTAACCGTTACAGTTGCAACCTTTAATGGCAACACGTTAACATTAAGCATTGCAGTTGCAAGCGTTAGTGGCAACACGTTGCAGTTACAACCGTTAGTGTCAACATTACAGTAAGTGTAGCATTTGCTTACGTTAATTTCAACACGTTAACACGTTGCAACTGTTTATGTCAACATGTTAACACTTAGCATTGCAGTTGCAACCTTTAGTGTCAACATGTTTACACTAAGCGTTGCAGTTGCAACCGTTAATGACAACACGTTAACACTAAGCATTGCGGTTACAATGCGCTAAAACTAAGCGTTGTAGTTAAAACCATTAATGACAACACGTAAACACTAAGCTTTGCATTTGCAACCATTAAAACCATATCAACACGTTAAAACTAAGCGTTGTAGTTATAACACTTAGCATTGCAGTTGCAACCGTTAGTGTCAACATGTTTACACTAAGCGTTGCAGTTGCAACCGTTAATGACAACACGTTAACACTAAGCATTGCGGTTACAATGCGTTAAAACTAAGCGTTGTAGTTAAAACCGTTAATGACAACACGTAAACACTAAGCTTTGCATTTGCAACCATTAAAACCATGTCAACACGTTAAAACTAAGCGTTGTAGTTATAACCGTTAATTGCAACACGTTAGCACTAAGCATTGGATTTGCAACCGTTAATACCGTGGCAACATGTTAAAACTAAGCGTTGCAGTTAAAACCGTTAATGACAACACGTAAACTCTAAGCTTTGCATTTGCAACCGTTAAAACCGTGTCAACACGTTTAAACTAAGCGTTGTAGTTAAAACCGTTAATGGCAACACGTAAACACTAAGCTTTGCATTTGCAACCGTTAAAACAGTTGCAAACGTTAGTGTCAACATGTAAGCACTAACCGTTACAGTTGCAACCTTTAATGGCAACACGTTAACATTAAGCGTTAATGGCAACACGTTAAAGCTAAGCGTTGCAGTTGCAAACGTTAGTGTCAACATGTAAGCACTAACCCTTGCAGTTGTAACCTTGCAGTTGTAACCTTTAAAGGCAACACGTTAACATTAAGCATTGCAGTTGCAAGCGTTAGTGGCAACACGTTAAAACTAAGCGTTGCAGTTACAACCGTTAGTGTCACCATTACCGTAAGTGTAGCATTTGCTTACGTTAATTTCAACAAGTTAACACGTTGCAACCGTTTATGTCAACATATTAACACTTAGCATTGCAGTTGCAACCGTTAGTGTCAACATGTTTACACTAAGCGTTGCAGTTGCAACCGTTAATGACAACACGTTAACACTAAGCATTGCGGTTACAATGCGTTAAAACTAAGCGTTGTAGTTAAAACCGTTAATGACAACACGTAAACACTAAGCTTTGCATTTGCAACAATTAAAACCATGTCAACACGTTAAAACTAAGCGTTGTATTTATAACCATTAATTGCAACACATTAGCACTAAGCATTGGATTTGCAACCGTTAATACCGTGGCAACACGTTAAAATTAAGCGTTGCAGTTAAAACCGTTAATGACAACACGTAAACACTTAGCTTTGCATTTGCAACCATTAAAACCATGTCAACACGTTAAAACTAAACGTTGTAGTTATAACCGTTAATTGCAACACGTTAGCACTAAGCATTGGATTTGCAACCGTTAATACCGTGGCAACATGTTAAAACTAAGCGTTGCAGTTAAAACCGTTAATGCCAACACGTAAACACTAAGCTTTGCATTTGCAACCGTTAAAACCGTGTCAACACGCTAAGCGTTGTAGTTAAAACCGTTAATGGCAACACGTAAACACTAAGCTTTGCATTTGCAACCGTCAAAACAGTTGCAAACGTTAGTGTCAACATGTAAGCACTAACCGTTACAGTTGCAACCTTTAATGGCAACACGTTAACATTAAGCGTTAGTGGCAACACGTTAAAGCTAGGCGTTGCAGTTGCAAACGTTAGTGTCAACATGTAAGCATTAACCGTTGCAGTTGCAACCTTTAAAAGCAACACGTTAACATTACGCATTGCAGTTGCAAGCGTTAGTGGCAACATGTTGCAGTTACAACGGTTAGTGTCAACATTACAGTAAGTGTAGCATTTGCTTACGTTAATTTCAACACGTTAACACGTTGCAACTGTTTGTCAACATGTTAACACTTAGCATTGCAGTTGCAACCGTTAGTGTCAACATGCTTACACTAAGCGTTGCAGTTGCAACCGTTAATGACAACACGTTAACACTAAGCATTGCGGTTACAATGCGTTAAAACTAAGCGTTGTACTTAAAACCGTTAATGACAACACGTAAACACTAAGCTTTGCATTTGCAACCATTAAAACCATGTCAACAAGTTAAAACTAAGCGTTGTAGTTATAACCGTTAATTGCAACACTAGCACTAAGCATTGGATTTGCAACCGTTAATACCGCGGCAACACGTTAAAACTAAGCGTTGCAGTTGCAACCGTTAATGACAACACGTAAACACTAAGCTTTACATTTGCAACCATTAAAACCATGTCAACACGTTAAAACTTAGCGTTGTAGTTATAACCGTTAATTGCAACACGTTAGCACTAAGCATTGGATTTGCAACCGTTAATACCGTGGAAACATGTTAAAACTAAGCGTTGCAGTTAAAACCGTTAATGACAACACGTAAACACTAAGCTTAGCATTTGCAACCGTTAAAACCGTGTCAACACGTTGAAACTAAGCGTTGTAGTTAAAATCGCTAGTGGCAACACGTAAACACTAAGCTTTGCATTGCAAACGTTAAAACAGTTGCAAACGTTAGTGTCAACATGTAAGCACTAACCGTTACAGTTGCAACCTTTAATGGCAACACGTTAACATAAAGCGTTAGTGGCAACACGTTAAAGCTAAGCGTTGCAGTTGCAAACGTTAGTGTCAACATGTAAGCACTAACCGTTGCAGTTGCAACCTTTAAAGGCAACACGTTAACATTAAGCATTGCAGTTGCAAGCGTTAGTGTCAACACGTTAAAACTAAGCGTTGCAGTTACAACCGTTAGTTTCAACATTACAGTAAGTGTAGCATTTGCTTACGTTAATTTCAACACGTTAACACGTTGCAACCGTTTATGTCAACATGTTAACACATAGCATTGCAGTTGCAACCGTTAGTGTCAACATGTTTACACTAAACGTTGCAGTTGCAACCGTTAATTACAACACGTTAACACTAAGCATTGTGGTTACAATGCGTTAAAACTAAGCGTTGTAGTTAAAACCGTTAATGACAACACGTAAACACTAAGCTTTGCAGTTGCAACCATTAAAACCATGTCAACACGTTAAAACTAAGCGTTGTAGTTATAACCGTTAATTGCAACACGTTAGCACTAAGAATTGGATTTTCAACCGTTAATACCGTGGCAACTCGTTAAAACTAAGCGTTGCAGTTAAAACCGTTAATGACAACACGTAAACACTAAGCTTTGCATTTGCAATCATTAAAACCATGTCAACGCGTTAAAACTAAGCTTTGTAGTTATAACCGTTAATTGCAACACGTTAGCACTAAGCTTTGGCTTTGCATCCGTTAATACCGTGGCAACATGTTAAAACTAAGCGTTGCAGTTAAAACCGTTAATGACAACACGTAAACACTAAGCTTTGCATTTGCAACCGTTAAAACCGTGTCAACACGCTAAAACTAAGCGTTGTAGTTAAAACCGTTAATGGCAACACGTAAACACTAAGCTTTGCAATTCCAACCGTTAAAACAGTTGCAAACGTTAGTAAGAACATATAAGAACTTACCGTTACAGTTGCAACCTTTAATGGCAAGACGTTAACATTAAGCGTTAGTGGCAACACGTTAAAGCTAAGCGTTGCAGTTGCAAACGTTAGTGTCAACATGTAAGCACTAACCGTTGCAGTTACAACCTTTAAAGGCAACACGTTAACATTAAGCAATGCAGTTGCAAGCGTTAGTGGCAACACGTTAAAACTAAGCGTTGCAGTTACAACCGTTAGTGTGCACATTATAACAGTAAGTGTAGCATTTGCTTACGTTAATTTCAACACGTTAACACGTTGCAACCGTTTATGGCAACATGTTAACACTTAGCATTGCAGTTGAAACCGTTAGTGTCAACATGTTTACACTAAGCGTTGCAGTTGCAAACGTTAATGACAACACGTTAACACTAAGCATTGCGGTTACAAAGCGTTAAAACTAAGCGTTGCAATTACAACCGTTAGTGTCAACATTATAACAGTAAATGTAGCATTTGCTTCCGTTAATTTCAACACGTTAACACGTTGCAACCGTTTATGTCAACACTTAGCATTGCAGTTGCAACCGTTAGTGTCAACATGTTTACACTAAGCGTTGCAGTTGCAACCGTTAATGACAACACGTAAACACTAAGCTTTGCATTTGCAACCATTAAAACCATGTCAACACGTTAAAACTAAGCCGTTGTAGTTAATTGCAACACGTTAGCACTAAGCATTGGATTTGCAACCGCTAATACCGTGGCAACATGTTAAAACTAAGCGTTGTAGTTAAAACCGTTAATGACAACACGTAAACACTAAGCTTTGCATTTGCAACCATTAAAACCGTGTCAACACGTTAAAACTAAGCGTTGTAGTTAAAACCGTTAATGGCAACACGTAAACACTAAGCTTTTCATTTGCAACCGTTAAAACAGTTGCAAACGTTAGTGTCAACATGTAAGCACTAACCGTTACAGTTGCAACTTTTAATGGCAAGACGTTAACATTAAGCGTTAGTGGCAACACGTTAAAGCTAAGCGTTGCAGTTGCAAACGTTAGTGTCAACATGTAAGCACTAACCGTTGCAGTTGCAACCTTTAAAGGCCACACGTTAAAACTAAGCTTGCAGTTACAACCGTTAGTGTCAACATTATAACAGTAAGTGTAGCATTTGCTTACGTTAATTTCAACACGTTAACACGTTGCAACCGTTTATGTCAACATGTTAACACTTAGCATTGCAGTTGCAACCGTTAGTGTCAACAAGTTTACACTAAGCGTTGCAGTTGCAACCGTTAATGACAACACGTTAACACTAAGCATTGCGGTTACAATGCGTTAAAACTAAGCGTTGTAGTTAAAACCGTTAATGACAACACGTAAACACTAAGCTTGCATTTGCAACCATTAAAACCATGTGTTGTAGTTATAACCGTTAATAGCAACACGTTAGCACTAAGCATTGGATTTGCAACCGTTAATACCGTGGCAACACGTTAAAACTAAGCGTTGCAGTTAAAACCGTTAATGACAACACGTAAACACTAAGCTTTGCATTCGCAAACATTAAAACCATGTCAACACGTTAAAACTAAGCGTTGTAGTTATAACCGTTAATTACAACACGTTAGCACTAAGCATTGGATTTGCAACCGTTAATACCGTGGCAACACGTTAAAACTAAGCGTTGCAGTTAAAACCGTTAATGACAACACGTAAACACTAAGCTTTGCATTTGCAACCATTAAAACCATGTCAACACGTTAAAACTAACCGTTAATTGCAACACGTTAGCACTAAGCATTGGATTTGCAACCGTTAATACCGTGGCAACATGTTAAAACTAAGCGTTGCAGTTAAAACCGTTAATGACAACACGTAAACACTAAGCTTTGCATTTGCAACCGTTAAAACCGTGTCAACTAAGCGTTGTAGTTAAAACCGTTAATGGCAACACGTAAACACTAAGCTTTGCAATTCCAACCGTTAAAACAGTTGCAAACGTTAGTAAGAACATATAAGAACTTACCGTTACAGTTGCAACCTTTAATGGCAAGACGTTAACATTAAGCGTTAGTGGCAACACGTTAAAGCTAAGCGTTGCAGTTGCAAACGTTAGTGTCAACATTTAAGCACTAACCGTTGCAGTTGCAACCTTTAAAGGCAACACGTTAAAACTAAGCGTTGCAGTTACAATCGTTAGTGTCAACATTATAACAGTAAGTGTAGCATTTGCTTACGTTAGTTTCAACACGTTAACACGTTGCAACCGTTTATGTTTACACTTAGCATTGCAGTTGCAACCGTTAGTGTTGCAGTTGCAACCGTTAATGACAACACGTTAACACTCAGCTTTGCATTTGCAACCATTAAAACCATGTCAACACGTTAAAACTAAGCGTTGTAGTTATAACCGTTAATTGCAACACGTTAGCACTAAGCATTGGATTTGCAACCGTCAATATCGTGGCCACATGTTAAAACTAAGCGTTGCAGTTAAAACCGTTAATGACAACAGACAACACGTAAACACTACGCTTTGCATTTGCAACCATTAAAACCGTATCAACACGTTAAAACTAAGCGTTGTAGTTAAAACCGTTAATGGCAACACGTAAACACTAAGCATTGCATTTGCAACCGTTAAAACAGTTTCAAACGTTAGTGTCAACATGTAAGCGCTAACCGTTACAGTTGCAACCTATAATGACAAGACGTTAACATGGAGGGTTAGTGGCAACACGTTAAAGCTAAGCGTTGCGCTTGCAAACGTAAGTGTCAACATGTAAGCACTAACCGTTGCAGTTTCAACCTTTAAAGGCAACACGTTAACATTAAGCATTGCTGTTGCAAGCGTTAGTGGCAACACGTTAAAACTAAGCGTTGCAGTTGCAACCGTTAATGACAACACGTTAACACTAAGCATTGCGGTTACAATGCGTTAAAACTAAGCGTTGCAGTTACAACCTTTAGTGTCAACATTATAAGTGTAGCATTTGCTTACGTTACGTTAGTGTCAACATTATAAGTGTAGCATTTGCTTACGTTAATTTCAACACGTTAACACGTTGCAACCGTTTATGTCAACATGTTAACACTAAGCGTTGCAGTTGCAACCGTTAATGACAACACGTTAACACTAAGCATTGCGGTTACAATGCGTTAAAACTAAGCGTTGTAGTTTAACACGTAAACACTAAGCTTTGCATTTGCAACCATTAAAACAATGCCAACACGTTAAAACTAAGCGTTGTAGTTATAACCGTTAATTGCAACACGTTAGCACAAAGCATTGGATTTGCAACCGTTAATACCGTGGCAACATGTTAAAACTAAGCGTTGCAGTTAAAACCGTCAGTGACAACACGTAAACACTAAGCTTTGCATTTGCAACCGTTAAAACCGTGTCAACACGTTAAAACTAAGCGTTGTAGTTAAAACCGTAAATGGCAACAGTAAACACTAAGCTTTGCATTTGCAACAGTTAAAACAGTTGCAAACGTTAGTGTCAACATGTAAGCACTAACCGTTACAGTTGCAACCTTTAATGGCAAGATGTTAACATTAAGCGTTAGTGGCAACAGGTTAAAGCTAAGTGTTGCAGTTGCAAACGTTAGTGTCAACATGTAAGCACTAACCGTTGCAGTTGCAACCTTTAAAGGCAACACGTTAACATTAAGCATTGCAGTTGCAAGCGTTAGTGGCAAGACGTTAAAACTAAGCGTTGCAGTTACAACCGTTAGTGTCAACATTATGACAGTAAGTGTAGCATTTGCTTACGTTAATTTCAACACGTTAACATGTTGCAACCGTTTATGTCAACATGTTAACACTTGGCATTGCAGTTGCAACCGTTAGTGTCAACATGTTTACACTAAGCGTTGCAGTTGCAAACGTTAATGACAACACGTTAACACTAAGCATTGCGGTTACAATGCGTTAAAACTAAGCGTTGCAGTTACAACCGTTAGTGTCAACATTATAACAGTAAGTGTAGCATTTGCTTCCGTTAATTTCAACACGTTAACACGTTGCAACCGTTTATGTCAACACTTAGCATTGCAGTTGCAACCATTAGTGTCAACATGTTTACACTAAGCGTTGCAGTTGCAACCGTTAATGTCAACACGTAAACACTAAGCTTTGCATTTGCAACCATTAAAACCATGTCAACACGTTAAAACTAAGCCGTTGTAGTTAATTGCAACACGTTAGCACTAAGCATTGGATATGCAACCGCTAATACCGTGGCAACATGTTTAAACTAAGCGTTGTAGTTAAAACCGTTAATGACAACACGTAAACACTAAGCTTTGCATTTGCAACCATTAAAACCGTGTCAACACGTTAAAATTAAGCGTTGTAGTTAAAACCGTTAATGACAACACGTAAACACTAAGCTTTGCATTTGCAACCATTAAAACCGTGTCAACACGTTAAAACTAAGCGTTGTAGTTAAAACCGTTAATGGCAACACGTAAACACTAAGCTTTGCATTTGCAACCGTTAAAACAGTTGCAAACGTTAGTGTCAACATGTAAGCACTAACCGTTACAGTTGCAACCTTTAATGGCAAGACGTTAACATTAAGCGTTAGTGGCAACACGTTAAAGCTAAGCGTTGCAGTTGCAAACGTTAGTGTCAACATGTAAGCACTAACCGTTGCAGTTGCAACCTTTAAAGGCCAACATGTGTCAACATGTTAACACTTAGCATTGCAGTTGCAACCGTTAGTGTCAACAAGTTTACACTAAGCGTTGCAGTTGCAACCGTTAATGACAACACGTTAACACTAAGCATTGCGGTTACAATGCGTTAAAACTAAGCGTTGTACTTAAAACCGTTAATGACAACACGTAAACACTAAGCTTTGCATTTGCAACCATTAAAACCATGTCAACAAGTTAAAACTAAGCGTTGTAGTTATAACCGTCAATTGCAACACGTTAGCACTAAGCATTGGATTTGCAACCGTTAATACCGCGGCAACACGTTAAAACTAAGCGTTGCAGTTGCAACCGTTAATGACAACACGTAAACACTAAGCTTTACATTTGCAACCATTAAAACCATGTCAACACGTTAAAACTAAGCGTTGTAGTTATAACCGTTAATTGCAACACGTTAGCAATAAGCATTGGATTTGCAACCGTTAATACCGTGGCAACACGTTAAAACTAAGCGTTGCAGTTGCAACCGTTAATGACAACACGTAAACACTGAGCTTTACATATGCAACCATTAAAACCATGTCAACACGTTAAAACTAAGCGTTGTAGTTATAACCGTTAATTGCAACACGTTAGCACTAAGCATTGGATTTGCAACCGTTAATACCGTGGAAACATGTTAAAACTAAGCGTTGCAGTTAAAACCGTTAATGACAACACGTAAACACTAAGCTTAGCATTTGCAACCGTTAAAACCGTGTCAACACGTTAAAGCTAAGCGTTGCAGTTGGAAACGTTAGTGTCAACATGTAAGCACTAACCGTTGCAGTTGCAACCTTTAAAGGCAACACGTTAACATTAAGCATTGCAGTTGCAAGCGTTAGTGGCAACACGTTAAAACTAAGCGTTGCAGTTACAACCGTTAGTTTCAACATAACAGTAAGTGTAGCATTTGCTTACGTTAATTTCAACACGTTAACACGTTGCAACCGTTTATGTCAACATGTTAACACATAGCATTGCAGTTGCAACCGTTAGTGTCAACATGTTTACACTAAGCGTTGCAGTTGCAACACGTTAACACTAAGCATTGTGGTTACAATGCGTTAAAACTAAGCGTTGTAGTTAAAACCGTTAATGACCACACGTAAACACTAAGCTTTGCAGTTGCAACCATTAAAACCATGTCAACACGTTAAAACTAAGCGTTGTAGTTATAACCGTTAATTGCAACACGTTAGCACTAAGAATTGGATTTGCAACCGTTAATACCGTGGCAACTCGTTAAAACTAAGCGTTGCAGTAAAAACCGTTAATGACAACACGTAAACACTAAGCTTTGCATTTGCAATCATTAAAACCATGTCAACGCGTTAAAACTAAGCTTTGTAGTTATAACCGTTAATTGCAACACGTTAGCACTAAGCTTTGGATTTGCATCCGTTAATACTGTGGCAACATGTTAAAACTAAGCGTTGCAGTTAAAACCGTTAATGACAACACGTAAACACTAAGCTTTGCATTTGCAACCGTTAAAACCGTGTCAACACGTTAAAACTAAGCGTTGTAGTTAAAACCGTTAATGGCAACACGTAAACACTAAGCATTGCGGTTACAATGCGTTAAAACTAAGCGTTAAAACAGTTGCAAACGTTAGTGTCAACATGTAAGCACTAACCGTTACAGTTGCAACCTTTAATGGCAACACGTTAACATTAAGCGTTAGTGGCAACACGTTAAAGCTAAGCGTTCCAGTTGCAAACGTTAGTGTCAACATGTAAGCACTAACCGTTGCAGTTACAACCTTTAAAGGCAACACGTTAACATTAAGCAATGCAGTTGCAAGCGTTAGTGGCAACACGTTAAAACTAAGCGTTGCAGTTACAACCGTTAGTGTGCACCTTATAACAGTAAGTGTAGCATTTGCTTACGTTAATTTCAACAAGTTAACACGTTGCAACCGTTTATGGCAACATGTTAACACTTAGCATTGCAGTTGCAACCATTAGTGTCAACATGTTTACACTAAGCGTTGCAGTTGCAACCGTTAATGACAACACGTTAACACTAAGCATTGCGGTTACAATGCGTTAAAACTAAGCGTTGCAGTTACAACCGTTAGTGTCAACATTATAACAGTTAGTGTAGCATTTGCTTACGTTAATTTCAACACGTTAACACGTTGCAACCGTTTATGTCAACACTTAGCATTGCAGTAAGACAACACGCTAAAACTAAGCGTTGTAGTTAAAACCGTTAATGCCAACACGTAAACACTAAGCTTTGCATTTGCAACCGTTAAAACAGTTGCAAACGTTAGTGTCAACATTTAAGAACTTACCGTTACAGTTGCAACCTTTAATGGCAAGACGTTAAAATTAAGCGTTAGTGGCAACACGTTAAAGCTAAGCGTTGCAGTTGCAAACGTTAGTGTCAACATGTAAGCACTAACCGTTGCAGTTGCAACCTTTAAAGGCAACACGTTAACATTAAGCATTTCAGTTGCAAGCGTTGGTGGCAACACGCTAAAACTAAGCGTTGCAGTTACAATCGTTAGTGTCAACATTATAACAGTAAGTGTAGCATTTGCTTACGTTAATTTCAACACGTTACACGTTGCAACCGTTTATGTCAACACTTAGCATTGCAGTTGCAACCGTTAGTGTCAACATGTTTACACTAAGCGTTGCAGTTGCAACCGTTAATGACAACACGTAGACACTAAGCTTTGCATTTGCAACCATTAAAACCATGTCAACACGTTAAAACTAAGCGTTGTAGTTATAACCGTTAATTGCAACACGTTAGCACTAAGCATTGGATTTGCAACCGTCAGTTAAAACCGTTAATGACAACAGACAACATGTAAACACTAAGCTTTGCATTTGCAACCATTAAAACCGTATCAACACGTTAAAACTAAGCGTTATAGTTAAAACCGTTAATGGCAACACGTAAACACTAAGCATTGCATTTGCAACCGTTAAAACAGTTGCAAACGTTAGTGTCAACATGTAAGCGCTAACCGTTACAGTTGCAACCTTTAATGACAAGACGTTAACATGGAGGGTTAGTGGCAACACGTTAAAGCTAAGCGTTGCGCTTGCAAACGTAAGTGTCAACATGTAAGCTCTAACCGTTGCAGCTGCAACCTTTAAAGGCAACACGTTAACATTAAGCATTGCTGTTGCAAGCGTTAGTGGCAACACGTTAAAACTAAGCGTTGCAGTTGCAACCGTTAATGACAACACGTTAACACTAAGCATTGCGGTTACAATGCGTTAAAACTAAGCGTTGCAGTTACAACCTTTAGTGTCAACATTATAAGTGTAGCATTTGCTAACGTTACGTTAGTGTCAACATTATAAGTGTAGCATTTGCTTACGTTAATTTCAACACGTTAACACGTTGCAACCGTTTATGTCAACATGTTAACACTAAGCGTTGCAGTTGCAACCGTTAATGACAACACGTTAACACTAAGCATTGCGGTTACAATGCGTTAAAACTAAGCGTTGTAGTTTAACACGTAAACACTAAGCTTTGCATTTGCAACCATTAAAACAATGCCAACACGTTAAAACTAAGCGTTGTAGTTAAAACCGTTAATGGCAACACGTAAACACTAAGCTTTGCATTTGCAACCGTTAAAACAGTTGCAAACGTTAGTGTCAACATGTAAGCACTAACCGTTACAGTTGCAACCTTTAATGGCAAGACGTTAACATTAAGCGTTAGTGGCAACACGTTAAAGCTAAGTGTTGCAGTTGCAAACGTTAGTGTCAACATGTAAGCACTAACCGTTGCAGTTGCAACCTTTAAAGGCAACACGTTAACATTAAGCATTGCAGTTGCAAGCGTTAGTGTCAAGACGTTAAAACTAAGCGTTGCAGTTACAACCGTTAGTGTCAACATTATGACAGTAAGTGTAGCATTTGCTTACGTTAATTTCAACACGTTAACATGTTGCAACCGTTTATGTCAACATGTTAACACTTGGCATTGCAGTTGCAACCGTTAGTGTCAACATGTTTACACAAAGCGTTGCAGTTGCAAACGTTAATGACAAAACGTTAACACTAAGCATTGCGGTTACAATGCGTTAAAACTAAGCGCTGCAGTTACAACCGTTAGTGTCAACATTATAACAGTAAGTGTAGCATTTGCTTCCGTTAATTTCAACACGTTAACACGTTGCAACCGTTTATGTCAACACTTAGCATTGCAGTTGCAACCGTTAGTGTCAACATGTTTACACTAAGCGTTGCAGTTGCAACCGTTAATGACAACACGTAAACACTAAGCTTTGCATTTGCAACCATTAAAACAATGTCAACACGTTAAAACTAAGCCGTTGTAGTTAATTTCAACACGTTAGCACTAAGCATTGGATTTGCAACCGCTAATACCGTGGCAACATGTTAAAACTAAGCGTTGAAGTTAAAACCGTTAATGACAACACGTAAACACTAAGCTTTGCATTTGCAACCATTAAAACCGTGTCAACACGTTAAAACTAAGCGTTGTAGTTAAAACCGTTAATGGCAACACGTAAACACTAAGCTTTGCATATGCAACCGTTAAAACAGTTGCAAACGTTAGTGTCAACATGTAAGCACTAACCGTTGCAGTTGCAACCTTTAAAGGCCACACGTTAAAACTAAGCATTGCAGTTGCAAGCGTTAGTGGCAAGACGTTAAAACTAAGCGTTGCAGTTACAACCGTTAGTGTCAACATTATGACAGTAAGTGTAGCATTTGCTTACGTTAATTTCAACACGTTAACATGTTGCAACCGTTTATGTCAACATGTTAACACTTGGCATTGCAGTTGCAACCGTTAGTGTCAACATGTTTACACTAAGCGTTGCAGTTGCAAACGTTAATGACAACACGTTAACACTAAGCATTGCGGTTACAATGCGTTAAAACTAAGCGTTGCAGTTACAACCGTTAGTGTCAACATTACAACAGTAAGTGTAGCATTTGCTTCCGTTAATTTCAACACGTTAACACGTTGCAACCGTTTATGTCAACACAGCATTGCAGTTGCAACCGTTAGTGTCAACATGTTTACACTAAGCGTTGCAGTTGCAACCGTTAATGACAACACGTAAACACTAAGCTTTGCATTTGCAACCATTAAAATCATGTCAACACGTTAAAACTAAGCCGTTGTAGTTAATTGCAACACGTTAGCACTAAGCATTGGATTTGCAACCGCTAATACCGTGGCAACATGTTAAAACTAAGCGTTGTAGTTAAAACCGTTAATGACAACACGTAAACACTAAGCTTTGCATTTGCAACCATTAAAACCGTGTCAACACGTTAAAATTAAGCGTTGTAGTTAAAACCGTTAATGGCAACACGTAAACACTAAGCTTTGCATTTGCAACCGTTAAAACAGTTGCAAACGTTAGTGTCAACATGTAAGCACTAACCGTTACAGTTGCAACCTTTAATGGCAAGACGTTAACATTAAGCTTTAGTGGCAACACGTTAAAGCTAAGCGTTGCAGTTGCAAACGTTAGTGTCAACATGTAAGCACTAACCGTTGCAGTTGCAACCTTTAAAGGCCACACGTTAAAACTAAGCGTTGCAGTTACAACCGTTAGTGTCAACATTATAACAGTAAGTGTAGCATTTGCTTACGTTAATTTCAACACATTAACACGTTGCAACCGTTTGTGTCAACATGTTAACACTTAGCATTGCAGTTGCAACCGTTAGTGTCAACAAGTTTACACTAAGCGTTGCAGTTGCAACCGTTAATGACAACACATTAACACTAAGCATTGCGGTTACAATGCGTTAAAACTAAGCGTTGTAGTTAAAACACGTAAACACTAAGCTTTGCATTTGCAACCATTAAAACCATGTCAACACGTTAAAACTAACCGTTAATTGCAACACGTTAGCACTAAGCATTGGATTTGCAACCGTTAATACCTTGGCAACACGTTAAAACTAAGCGTTGCAGTAAAAATCGTTAATGACAACACGTAAACACTAAGCTTTGCATTTGCAACCATTAAAACCAAGTCAACACGTTAAAATTAAGCGTTGTAGTTATAACCGTTAATTGCAACACGTTAGCACAAAGCATTGGATTTGCAACCGTTAATACCGTGGCAACATGTTAAAACAAAGCGTTGCAGTTAAAACCGTCAATGACAACACGTAAACACTAAGCTTTGCATTTGCAACCGTTAAAACCGTGTCAACACGTTAAAACTAAGCGTTGTAGTTAAAACCGTTAATGGCAACACGTAAACACTAAGCTTTGCATTTGCAACCGTTAAAACAGTTGCAAACGTTAGTGTCAACATGTAAGCACTAACCGTTACAGTTGCAACCTTTAATGGCAAGACGTTAACATTAAGCGATAGTGGCAAAACGTTAAAGCTAAGCGTTGCAGTTGCAAACGTCAGTGTCAACATGTAAGCACTAACCCTTGCAATTGTAACCTTTAAAGGCAACACGTTAACATTAAGCATTGCAGTTGCAAGCGTTAGTGGCAACAAGTTAAAACTAAGCGTTGCGTTAATTACAACACGTTAACACTAAGCATTGCGGTTACAATGCGTTAAAACTAAGCGTTGTAGTTAAAACCATTAATGACAACACGTAAACACTAAGCTTTGCATTTGCAACCATTAAAACCATGTCAACACGTTAAAACTAAGCGTTGTAGTTATAACCGTTAATTGCAACACGTTAGCACTAAGCATTGGATTTGCAACCGTTAATACCGTGGCAACACGTTAAAACTAAGCGTTGCAGTTAAAACCGTTAATGACAACACGTAAACACTAAGCTTTGCATTTGCAACCATTAAAACCATGTCAACACGTTAAAACTAAGCGTTGTAGTTATAACCGTTAATTGCAACACGTTAGCACTAAGCATTGGATTTGCAACCGTTAATACCGTGGCAACACGTTAAAACTAAGCGTTGCAGTTAAAACCTTTAATGACAACACGTAAACACTATGCTTTGCATTTGCAACCGTTGAAACCGTGTCAACACGTTAAAACTAAGCGTTGTAGTTAAAACCGTTAATGGCAACACCGTAAACACTAAGCTTTGCATTTGCAACCGTTAAAACAGTTGCAAACGTTAGTGTCAACATGTAAGCACTAACCGTTACAGTTGCAACCTTTAATGGCAACACGTTAACATTAAGCGTTAGTGGCAACACGTTAAAGCTAAGCGTTGCAGTTGCAAACGTTAGTGTCAACATGTAAGCACTAACCGTTGCAGTTGCGACCTTTAAAGGCAACACGTTAACATTAAGCATTGCAGTTGCAAGCGTTAGTGGCAACACGTTGCAGTTACAACCGTTAGTGTCAACATTACCGTAAGTGTAGCATTTGCTTACGTTAATTTCAACACGTTAACACGTTGCAACTGTTTATTTTAACATGTTAACACTTAGCATTGCAGTTGCAACCGTTAGTGTCAACATGTTTACACTAAGCGTTGCAGTTGCAACCGTTAATTACAACACGTTAACACTAAGCATTGCGGTTACAATGCGTTAAAACTAAGCGTTGTAGTTAAAACCGTTAATGACAACACGTAAACACTAAGCTTTGCATTTGCAACCATTAAAACCATGTCAACACGTTAAAACTAAGCGTTGTAGTTATAACCGTTAATTGCAACACGTTAGCACTAAGCATTGGATTTGCAACCGTTAATACCGTGGCAACATGTTAAAACTAAGCGTTGCACTTAAAACCGTTAATGACAACACGTAAACTCTAAGCTTTGCATTTGCAACCGTTAAAACCGTGTCAACACGTTAAAACTAAGCGTTGTAGTTAAAACCGTTAATGGCAACACGTAAACACTAAGCTTTGCATTTGCAACCGTTAAAACCGTTGCAAACGTTAGTGTCAACATGTAAGCACTAACCGTTACAGTTGCAACCTTTAATGGCAACACGTTAACATTAAGCGTTAGTGGCAACTCGTTAAAGCTAAGCGTTGCAGTTGCAAACGTTAGTGTCAACATGTAAGCATTAACCGTTGCAGTTGCAACCTTTAAAGGCAACACGTTAACATTAAGCATTGCAGTTGCAAGCGTTAGTGGCAACACGTTTAAACTAAGCGTTGCAGTTACAACCGTTAGTGTCAACATTACAGTAAGTGTAAGATTCGTTTACGTTAATTTCAACACGTTAACACGTTGCAACCGTTTATGTCAACATGTTAACACTTAGCATTGCAGTTGCAACCGTTAGTGTCAACATGTTTACACTAAGCGTTGCAGTTGAAACCGTTAATGACTAAGCATTGCGGTTACAATAACTAAGCGTTGTAGTTAAAAGCGTTAATGACAACACGTAAACACTAAGCTTTGCATTTGCAACCATTAAAACAATGTCAACACGTTAAAACTAAGCGTTGTAGTTATTGCAACACGTTAGCACTAAGCATTAAACATTGGATTTGCAACCGTTAATACCGTGGCAACACGTTAAAACTAAGCGTTGCAGTTAAAACCGTTAATGACAACACGTAAACACTAAGCTTTGCATTTGCAACCATTAAAACCATGTCAACACGTTAAAACTAAGCGTTGTACTTATAACCGTTAATTGCAACACGTTAGCACTAAGCATTGGATTTGCAACAGTTAATACCGTGGCAACATGTTAAAACTAAGCGTTGCAGTTAAAACCTTTAATGACAACACGTAAACACTAATCTTTGAACCGTTAAAACCGTGTCAACACGTTAAAACTAAGCGTTGTAGTTAAAACCGTTAATGGCAACACGTAAACACTAAGCTTTGCATTTGCAACCGTTAAAACAGTTGCAAACGTTAGTGTCAACATGTAAGCACTAACCGTTACAGTTGCAACCTTTAATGGCAACACGTTAACATTGAGCGTTAGTGGCAACACGTTAAACCTAAGCGTTGCTGTTGCAAACGGTAGTGTCAACATGTAAGCACTAACCGTTGCAGTTGCAACCTTTAAAGGCAACGCGTTAACACTTAGCATTGCAGTTGCAACCGTTAGTGTCAACATGTTTACACTAAGCGTTGCACTTGCAACCGTTAATGACAACACGTAAACACTAAGCTTTGCATTTGCAACCATTGTAGTTATTGCAACACGTTAGCACTAAGCACTAAGCATTGGATTTGCAACCGTTAATACCGTGGCAACACGTTAAAACCAAGCGTTGCAGTTAAAACCGTTAATGACAACACGCAAACACTAAGCTTTGCATTTGCAACCATTAAAACCATGTCAACACGTTAAAACTAAGCGTTGTAGTTATAACCGTTAATTGCAACACGTTAGCACTAAGCATTGGATTTGCAACCGTTAATACCGTGGCAACATGTTAAAACTAAGCGTTGCAATAAAAACCATTAATGGCAACACGTAAACACTAAGCTTTGCATTTGCAACCGTTAAAACAGTTGCAAACGTTAGTGTCAACATGTTAACACTAAGCATTGCGGTTACAATACGTTAAATCTAAGCGTTGTAGTTAAAACCGTTAATGAGAACACGTAAACACTAAGCATTGGATTTGCAACCGTTAATACCGTGGCAACACGTTAAAACCAAGCGTTGCAGTTAAAACCGTTAATGACAACACGCAAACACTAAGCTTTGCATTTGCAACCATTAAAACCATGTCAACACGTTAAAACTAAGCGTTGTAGTTATAACCGTTAATTGCAACACGTTAGCACTAAGCATTGGATTTGCAACCGTTAATACCGTGGCAACATGTTAAAACTAAGCGTTGCAATTAAAACCATTAATGGCAACACGTAAACACTAAGCTTTGCATTTGCAACCGTTAAAACAGTTGCAACCGTTAGTGTCAACACGTTAACACTAAGCATTGCGGTTACAATACGTTAAATCTAAGCGTTGTAGTTAAAACCGTTAATGAGAACACGTAAACACTAAGCTTTGCATTTGCTTTGTAACCGTTAATACCGTGGCAACTCGTTAAAACTAAGCGTTGCAGTTAAATCCGTTAATGACAACACGTAAACACTAAGCTTTGCATTTGCAATCATTAAAACCATGTCAACACGTTAAAACTAAGCTTTGTAGTAATAACCGTTAATTGCAACACGTTAGCACTAAGCTTTGGATTTGCATCCGTTAATACCGTGGCAACATGTTAAAACTAAGCGTTGCAGTTAAAACCGTTAATGACAACACGTAAACACTAAGCTTTGCATTTGCAACCGTTAAAACCGTGTCAACACGTTAAAACTAAGCGTTGTAGTTAAAACCGTTAATGGCAACACGTAAACACTAAGCTTTGCATTTGCAACCGTTAAAACAGTTGCAAACGTTAGTGTCAACATGTAAGCACTAACCGTTACAGTTGCAACCTTTAATGGCAAGCCGTTAACATTAAGCGTTAGTGGCAACACGTTAAAGCTAAGCGTTGCAGTTGCAAACGTTAGTGTCAACATGTAAGCACTAACCGTTGCAGTTACAACCTTTAAAGGCAACACGTTAACATTAAGCATTGCAGTTGCAAGCGTTAGTGGCAACACGTTAAAACTAAGCGTTGCAGTTACAACCGTTAGTGTCCACATTATAACAGTAAGTGTAGCATTTGCTTACGTTAATTTCAACACGTTAACACGTTGCAACCGTTTATGTCAACATGTTAACACTTAGCATTGCAGTTGCAACCATTAGTGTCAACATGTTTACACTAAGCGTTGCAGTTGCAACCGTTAATGACAACACGTTAACACTAAGCATTGCGGTTACAATGCGTTAAAACTAAGCGTTGCAGTTACAACTGTTAGTGTCAACATTATAACAGTTAGTGTAGCATTTGCTTACGTTAATTTCAACACGTTAACACGTTGCAACCGTTTATGTCAACACTTAGCATTGCAGTTGCAACCGTTAGTGTCAACATATTTACACTAAGCGTTGCAGATGCAACCGTTAATGACAACACGTAAACACTAAGCTTTGCATTTGCAACCATTAAAACCATGTCAACACGTTAAAACTAAGCCGTTGTAGTTAATTGCAACACGTTAGCACTAAGCATTGGATTTGCAACCGCTAATACCGTGGCAACATGTTAAAACTAAGCGTTGTAGTTAAAACCGTTAATGACAACACGTAAACACTAAGCTTTGCATTTGCAACCATTAAAACCGTGTCAACACGTTAAAACTAAGCGTTGTAGTTAAAACCGTTAATGGCAACACGTAAACACTAAGCTTTGCATTTGCAACCGTTAAAACAGTTGCAAACGTTAGTGTCAACATGTAAGCACTAACCGTTACAGTTGCAACCTTTAATGGCAAGACGTTAACATTAAGCGTTAGTGGCAACACGTTAAAGCTAAGCGTTGCAATTGCAAACGTTAGTGTCAACATGTAAGCACTAACCGTTGCAGTTGCAACCTTTAAAGGCCACACGTTAAAACTACAACCGTTAGTGTCAACATTATAACAGTAAGTGTAGCATTTGCTTACGTTAATTTCAACACGTTAACACGTTGCAACCGTTTGTGTCAACATGTTAACACTTAGCATTGCAGTTGCAACCGTTAGTGTCAACAAGTTTACACTAAGCGTTGCAGTTGCAACCGTTAATGACAACACGTTAACACTAAGCATTGCGGTTACAATGCGTTAAAACTAAGCGTTGTACTTAAAACCGTTAATGACAACACGTAAACGCTAAGCTTTGCATTTGCAACCATTAAAACCATGTCAACACGTTAAAACTAAGCGTTGTAGTTATAACCGTTAATTGCAACACGTTAGCACTAAGCATTGGATTTGCAACCGTCAGTTAAAACAGATAATGACAACAGACAACACGTAAACACTAAGCAAGTTTACACTAAGCGTTGCAGTTAATGACAACACGTTAACACTAAGCATTGCGGTTACAATGCGTTAAAACTAAGCGTTGTAGTTAAAACCGTTAATGACAACACGTAAACACTAAGCTTTGCATTTGCAACCATTAAAACCGTATCAACACGTTAAAACTAAGCGTTGTAGTTAAAACCGTTAATGGCAACACGTAAACACTAAGCATTGCATTTGCAACCGTTAAAACAGTTGCAAACGTTAGTGTCAACATGTAAGCCCTAACCGTTACAGTTGCAACCTTTAATGACAAGACGTTAACATGGAGGGTTAGTGGCAACACGTTAAAGCTAAGCGTTGCGCTTGCAAACGTAAGTGTCAACATGTAAGCACTAACCGTTGCAGTTGCAACCTTTAAAGGCAACACGTTAACATTAAGCATTGCTGTTGCAAGCGTTAGTGGCAACACGTTAAAACTAAGCGTTGCAGTTGCAACCGTTAATGACAACACGTTAACACTAAGCATTGCGGTTACAATGCGTTAAAACTAAGCGTTGTAGTTTAACACGTAAACACTAAGCTTTGCATCTGCAACCATTAAAACAATGCCAACACGTTAAAACTAAGCGTTGTAGTTATAACCGTTAATTGCAACACGTTAGCACAAAGCATTGGATTTGCAACCGTTAATACCGTGGCAACATGTTAAAACTAAGCGTTGCAGTTAAAACCGTCAGTGACAACACGTAAACACTAAGCTTTGCATTTGCAACCGTTAAAACCGTGTCAACACGTTAAAACTAAGCGTTGTAGTTAAAACCGTAAATGGCAACAGTAAACACTAAGCTTTGCATTTGCAACAGTTAAAACAGTTGCAAACGTTAGTGTCAACATGTAAGCACTAACCGTCACAGTTGCAACCTTTAATGGCAAGACGTTAACATTAAGCGTTAGTGGCAACAGGTTAAAGCTAAGCGTTGCAGTTGCAAACGTTAGTGTCAACATGTAAGCACTAACCGTTGCAGTTGCAACCTTTAAAGGCAACACGTTAACATTAAGCATTGCAGTTGCAAGCGTTAGTGGCAAGACGTTAAAACTAAGCGTTGCATTTACAACCGTTAGTGTCAACATTACGACAGTAAGTGTAGCATTTGCTTACGTTAATTTCAACACGTTAACATGTTGCAACCGTTTATGTCAACATGTTAACACTTGGCATTGCAGTTGCAACCGTTAGTGTCAACATGTTTACACTAAGCGTTGCAGTTGCAAACGTTAATGACAACACGTTAACACTATGCATTGCGGTTACAATGCGTTAAAACTAAGCGTTGCAGTTACAACCGTTAGTGTCAACATTATAACAGTAAGTGTAGCATTTGCTTACGTTAATTTCAACACGTTAACACGTTGCAACCGTTTATGTCAACACTTAGCATTGCAGTTGCAACCGTTAGTGTCAACATGTTTACACTAAGCGTTGCAGTTGCAACCGTTAATGACAACACGTAAACACTAAGCTTTGCATTTGCAACCATTAAAACCATGTCAACACGTTAAAACTAAGCGTTGTACTTATAACCGTTAATTGCAACACGTTAGCACTAAGCGTTGGATTTGCAACCGTTAATACCGTGGCAACATGTTAAAACTAAGCGTTGCAGTTAAAACCGTTAATGACAACACGTAAACACTAAGCTTTGAACCGTTAAAACCGTGTCAACACGTTAAAACTAAGCGTTGTAGTTAAAACCGTTAATGGCAACACGTAAACACTAAGCTTTGCATTTGCAACCGTTAAAACAGTTGCAAACGTTAGTGTCAACATGTAAGCACTAACCGTTACAGTTGCAACCTTTAATGGCAACACGTTAACATTAAGCGTTAGTGGCAACACGTTTAAGCTAAGCGTTGCAGTTGCAAACGTTAGTGTCAACATGTAAGCACTAACCGTTGCAGTTGCAACCTTTAAAGGCAACAGGTTAACACTTAGCATTGCAGTTGCAACCGTTAGTGTCAACATGTTTACACTAAGCGTTGCAGTTGCAACCGTTATTAATGACAACACGTTAACACTAAGCATTGCGGTTACAATGCGTTAAAACTAAGCGTTGTAGTTAAAACCGTTAATGACAACACGTAAACGCTAAGCTTTGCATTTGCAACCATTAAAACCATGTCAACACGTTAAAACTAAGCGTTGTAGTTATAACCGTTAATTGCAACACGTTAGCACTAAGCATTGGATTTGCAACCGTTAATACCGTGGCAACACGTTAAAACTAAGCGTTGCAGTTATAACCGTTAATTGCAACACGTTAGGACTAAGCATTGGATTTGCAACCGTTAATACCGTGGCAACATGTTAAAACTAAGCGTTGCAGTTAAAACCGTTAATGACAACACGTAAACACTAAACTTACTGTTATAATGTTGACACTAACGGTTGTAACTGCAACGCTTAGTTTTAACGTGTTGCCACTAACGCTTGCGGTTACAATGCATTAAAACTAAGCGTTGTAGTTAAAACCGTTAACGACAACACGTAAACACTAAGCTTTGCATTTGCAACCGTTAAAACCATGTCAACACGTTAAAACTAAGCGTTGTAGTTATAACCGTTAATTGCAACACGTTAGCACTAAAAATTGGATTTGCAACCGTTAATACCGTGGCAACACGTTAAAACTAAGCGTTGCAGTTATAACCGTTAATTGCAACACGTTAGCACTAAGCATTGGATTTGCAACCGTTAATACCGTGGCAACATGTTAAAACTAAGCGTTGCAGTTAAAACCGTTAATGACAACACGTAAACACTTAGCTTTGCATTTGCAACCATTAAAACCATGTCAACACGTTAAAACTAAGCGTTGTAGTTATAACCGTTAATTGCAACAGGTTAGCACTAAGCATTGGATTTGCAACCGTTAATACCGTGGCAACACGTTAAAACTAAGCGTTGCAGTTAAAACCGTTAATGACAACACGTAAACACTAAGCTTTGCATTTGCAACCGTTAAAACAGTTGCAAACGTTAGTGTCAACATGTAAGCACTAACCGTTACAGTTGCAACCTTTAATGGCAACACGTTAACATTAAGCGTTAGTGGCAACACGTTAAAGCTAAGCGTTGCAGTTGCAAACGTTAGTGTCAACATGTAAGCATTAACCGTTGCAGTTGCAACCTTTAAAGGCCACACGTTAACATTTAGCATTGCAGTTGCAACACGTTAAAACTAAGCGTTGCAATTATAACCGTTAGTGTCAACATTATAACAGGAAGTGTAGCATTTGCTTACGTTAATTTCAACACGTTAACACGTTGCAACCGTTTATGTCAACATGTTAACACTTAGCATTGCAGTTGCAACCGTTAGTGTCAACATGTTTACACTAAGCGTTGCAGTTGCAACCGTTAATGACAACACGTTAACACTAAGCATTGCGGTTACAATGCGTTAAAAACTAAGCGTTGTAGTTAAAACCGTTAATGACAACACGTAAACACTAAGCTTTGCATTTGCAACCATTAAAACCATGTCAACACGTTAAAACTAAGCGTTGTAGTTATAACCGTTAATTGCAACACGTTAGCACAAAGCATTGGATTTGCAACCGTTAATACCGTTGCAACATGTTTAAACTAAGCGTTGCAGTTAAAACCGTCAGTGACAACACGTAAACACTAAGCTTTGCATTTGCAACCGTTAAAACCGTGTCAACACGTTAAAACTAAGCGTTGTAGTTAAAACCGTAAATGGCAAAAGTTAACACTAAGCTTTGCATTTGCAACAGTTAAAACAGTTGCAAACGTTAGTGTCAACATGTAAGCACTAACCGTTACAGTTGCAACCTTTAATGGCAAGACGTTAACATTAAGCGTTAGTGGCAACAGGTTAAAGCTAAGCGTTGCAGTTGCAAACGTTAGTGTCAACATGTAAGCACTAACCGTTGCAGTTGCAACCTTTAAAGGCAACACGTTAACATTAAGCATTGCAGTTGCAAGCGTTAGTGGCAAAACGTTAAAACTAAGCGTTGCAGTTACAACCGTTAGTGTCAACATTATGACAGTAAGTGTAGCATTTGCTTACGTTAATTTCAACACGTTAACATGTTGCAACCGTTTATGTCAACATGTTAACACTTGGCATTGCAGTTGCAACCGATAGTGTCAACATGTTTACACTAAGCGTTGCAGTTGCAAACGTTAATGACAACACGTTAACACTATTCATTGCGGTTACAATGCGTTAAAACTAAGCGTTGCAGTTACAACCGTTAGTGTCAACATTATAAAAGTAAGTGTAGCATTTGCTTCCGTTAATTTCAACACGTTAATACGTTGCAACCGTTTATGTCAACACTTAGCATTGCAGTTGCAACCGTTAGTGTCAACATGTTTACACTAAGCGTTGCAGTTGCAACCGTTAATGACAACACGTAAACACTAAGCTTTGCATTTGCAACCATTAAAACCATGTCAACACGTTAAAACTAAGCCGTTGTAGTTAATTGCAACACGTTAGCACTAAGCATTGGATTTGCAACCGCTAATACCGTGGCAACATGTTAAAACTAAGCGTTGTAGTTAAAACCGTTAATGACAACACGTAAACACTAAGCTTTGCATTTGCAACCATTAAAACCGTGTCAACACGTTAAAACTAAGCGTTGTAGTTAAAACCGTTAATGGCAACACGTAAACAATAAGCTTTGCATTTGCAACCGTTAAAATAGTTGCAAACGTTAGTGTCAACATGTAAGCGCTAACCGTTACAGTTGCAACCTTTAATGGCCACACGTTAAAACTACAACCGTTAGTGTCAACATTATAACAGTAAGTGTAGCATTTGCTTACGTTAATTTCAACACGTTAACACGTTGCAACCGTTTGTGTCAACATGTTAACACTTAGCATTGCAGTTGCAACCGTTAGTGTCAACAAGTTTACACTAAGCGTTGCAGTTGCAACCGTTAATGACAACACGTTAACACTAAGCATTGCGGTTACAATGCGTTAAAACTAAGCGTTGTAGTTAAAACCGTTAATGACAACACGTAAACACTAAGCTTTGCATTTGCAATTAAAACCATGTCAACACGTTAAAACTAAGCGTTGTAGTTATAACCGTTAATTGCAACACGTTAGCACTAAGCATTGGATTTGCAACCGTCAGTTAAAACCGTTAATGACAACAGACAACACGTCAACACTAAGCTTTGCATTTGCAACCATTAAAACCGTATCAACACGTTAAAACTAAGCGTTGTAGTTAAAACCGTTAATGGCAACGCGTAAACACTAAGCATTGCATTTGCAACCGTTAAAACAGTTGCAAACGTTAGTGTCAACATGTAAGCGCTAACCGTTACAGTTGCAACCTTTAATGACAAGACGTTAACATGGAGGGTTAGTGGCAACACGTTAAAGCTAAGCGTTGCGCTTGCAAACGTAAGTGTCAACATGTAAGCACTAACCGTTGCAGTTGCAACCTTTAAAGGCAACACGTTAACATTAAGCATTGTTGTTGCAAGCGTTAGTGGCAACACGTTAAAACTAAGCGTTGCAGTTGCAACCGTTAATGACAACACGTTAACACTAAGCATTGCGGTTACAATGCGTTGAAACTAAGCGTTGCAGTTACAACCTTTAGTGTCAACATTATAAGTGTAGCATTTGCTTACGTTACGTTAGTGTCAACATTATAAGTGTAGCATTTGCTTACGTTTATTTCAACACGTTAACACGTTGCAACCGTTTATGTCAACATGTTAACACTAAGCGTTGCAGTTGCAACCGTTAATGACAACACGTTAACACTAAGCATTGCGGTTACAATGCGTTAAAACTAAGCGTTGTAGTTTAACACGTAAACACTAAGCTTTGCATTTGCAACCATTAAAACAATGCCAACACGTTAAAACTAAGCGTTGTAGTTATAACCGTTAATTGCAACACGTTAGCACAAAGCATTGGATTTGCAACCGTTAATACCGTGGCAACATGTTAAAACTAAGCGTTGCAGTTAAAACCGTCAGTGACAACACGTAAACACTAAGCTTTGCATTTGCAACCGTTAAAACCGTGTCAACACGTTAAAACTAAGCGTTGTAGTTAAAACCGTAAATGGCAACAGTAAACACTAAGCTTTGCATTTGCAACAGTTAAAACAGTTGCAAACGTTAGTGTCAACATGTAAGCACTAACCGTTACAGTTGCAACCTTTAATGGCAAGACGTTAACATTTGCTTACGTTAATTTCAACGCGTTAACATGTTGCAACCGTTTATGTCAACATGTTAACACTTGGCATTGCAGTTGCAACCGTTAGTGTCAACATGTTTACACTAAGCGTTGCAGTTGCAAACGTTAATGACAACACGTTAACACTAAGCGTTGCAGTTGCAACCGTTAATGACAACACGTAAACACTAAGTTAGTGTCAACATGTAAGCACTAACCGTTACAGTTGCAACCTTTAATGGCAAGACGTTAACATTTGCTTACGTTAATTTCAACACGTTAACATGTTGCAACCGTTTATGTCAACATGTTAACACTTAGCATTGCAGTTGCAACCGTTAGTGTCAACATGTTTACACTAAGCGTTGCAGTTGCAACCGTTAATGACAACACGTAAACACTAAGCTTTGCATTTGCAACCATTAAAACCGTGTCAACACGTTAAAACTAAGCGTTGTAGTTAAAACCGTTAATGGCAACACGTTAACACTAAGCTTTGCATTTGCAACCGTTAAAACAGTTGCAAACGTTAGTGTCAACATGTAACCACTAACCGTTACAGTTGCAACCTTTAATTTCAAGACGTTAACATTAAGCGTTAGTGGCAACACGTTAAAGCTAAGCGTTGCAGTTGCAAACGTTAGTGTCAACATGTAAGCACTAACCGTTGCAGTTGCAACCTTTAAAGGCCACACGTTAAAACTACAACCGTTAGTGTCAACATTATAACAGTAAGTGTAGCATTTGCTTACGTTAATTTCAACACGTTAACACGTTGCAACCGTTTGTGTCAACATGTTAACACTTAGCATTGCAGTTGCAACCGTTAGTGTCAACAAGTTTACACTAAGCGTTGCAGTTGCAACCGTTAATGACAACACGTTAACACTAAGCATTGCGGTTACAATGCGTTAAAACTAAGCGTTGTAGTTAAAACCGTTAATGACAACACGTAAACACTAAGCTTTGCATTTGCAACCATTAAAACCATGTCAACACGTTAAAACTAAGCGTTGTAGTTATAACCGTTAATTGCAACACGTTAGCACTAAGCATTGGATTTGCAACCGTCAGTTAAAACCGTTAATGACAACAGACAACACGTAAACACTAAGCTTTGCATTTGCAACCATTAAAACCGTATCAACACGTTAAAACTAAGCGTTGTAGTTAAAACCGTTTATGGCAACACGTAAACACTAAGCATTGCATTTGCAACCGTTAAAACAGTTGCAAACGTTAGTGTCAACATGTAAGCGCTAACCGTTACAGTTGCAACCTTTAATGACAAGACGTTAACATGGAGGGTTAGTGGCAACACGTTAAAGCTAAGCGTTGCGCTTGCAAACGTAAGTGTCAACATGTAAGCACTAACCGTTGCAGTTGTAACCTTTAAAGGCAACACGTTAACATTAAGCATTGCTGTTGCAAGCGTTAGTGGCAACACGTTAAAACTAAGCGTTGCAGTTGCAACCGTTAATGACAACACGTTAACACTAAGCATTGCGGTTACAATGCGTTAAAACTAAGCGTTGCAGTTACAACCTTTAGTGTCAACATTATAAGTGTAGCATTTGCTTACGTTACGTTAGTGTCAACATTATAAGTGTAGCATTTGCTTACGTTAATTTCAACACGTTAACACGTTGCAACCGTTTATGTCAACATGTTAACACTAAGCGTTGCAGTTGCAACCGTTAATGACAACACGTTAACACTAAGCATTGCGGTTACAATGCGTTAAAACTAAGCGTTGTAGTTTAACACGTAAACACTAAGCTTTGCATCTGCAACCATTAAAACAATGCCAACACGTTAAAACTAAGCGTTGTAGTTATAACCGTTAATTGCAACACGTTAGCACAAAGCATTGGATTTGCAACCGTTAATACCGTGGCAACATGTTAAAACTAAGCGTTGCAGTTAAAACCGTCAGTGACAACACGTAAACACGAAGCTTTGCATTTGCAACCGTTAAAACCGTGTCAACACGTTAAAACTAAGCGTTGTAGTAAAAACCGTAAATGGCAACAGTAAACACTAAGCTTTGCATTTGCAGTTGCAACCTTTAAAGGCAACACGTTAACATTAAGCATTGCAGTTGCAAGCGTTAGTGGCAAGACGTTAAAACTAAGCGTTGCAGTTAACGTTAACACTATGCATTGCGGTTACAATGCGTTAAAACTAAGCGTTGCAGTTATAACCGTTAGTGTCAACATTATAACAGTAAGTGTAGCATTTGCTTCCGTTAATTTCAACACGTTAACACGTTGCAACCATTTATGTCAACACTTAGCATTGCAGTTGCAACCGTTAGTGTCAACATGTTTACACTAAGCGTTGCAGTTGCAACCGTTAATGACAACACGTAAACACTTAGCTTTGCATTTGCAACCATTAAAACCATGTCAACACGTTAAAACTAAGCGTTATAGTTGCAACGCGTTAGCACTAAGCATTTGCTTCCGTACACGTAAACACTAAACTTACTGTTATAATGTTGACACTAACGGTTGTAACTGCAACGCTTAGTTTTAACGTGTTGCCACTAACGCTTGCGGTTACAATGCATTAAAACTAAGCGTTGTAGTTAAAACCGTTAATGACAACACGTAAACACTAAGCTTTGCATTTGCAACCGTTAAAACCATGTCAACACGTTAAAACTAAGCGTTGTAGTTATAACCGTTAATTGCAACACGTTAACACTAAAAATTGGATTTGCAACCGTTAATACCGTGGCAACACGTTAAAACTAAGCGTTGCAGTTATAACCGTTAATTGCAACACGTTAGCACTAAGCATTGGATTTGCAACCGTTAATACCGTGGCAACATGTTAAAACTAAGCGTTGCAGTTAAAACCGTTAATGACAACACGTAAACACTAAGCTTTGAACCGTTAAAACCGTGTCAACACGTTAAAACTAAGCGTTGTAGTTAAAACCGTTAATGGCAACACGTAAACACTAAGCTTTGCATTTGCAACCGTTAAAACAGTTGCAAACGTTAGTGTCAACATGTAAGCACTAACCGTTACAGTTGCAACCTTTAATGGCAACACGTTAACATTAAGCGTTAGTGGCAACACGTTAAAGCTAAGCGTTGCAGTTGCAAACGTTAGTGTCAACATGTAAGCACTAACCGTTGCAGTTGCAACCTTTAAAGGCAACACGTTAACACTTAGCATTGCAGTTGCAACCGTTAGTGTCAACATGTTTACACTAAGCGTTGCAGATGCAACCGTTAATGACAACACGTTAACACTAAGCATTGCGGTTACAATGCGTTAAAAACTAAGCGTTGTAGTTAAAACCGTTAATGACAACACGTAAACACTAAGCTTTGCATTTGCAACCATTAAAACCATGTCAACACGTGAAAACTAAGCGTTGTAGTTATAACCGTTAATTGCAACACGTTAGCACCAAGCATTGGATTTGCAACCGTTAATACCGCGGCAACACGTTAAAACTAAGCGTTGCAGTTAAAACCGTTAATGACAACACGTAAACACGAAGCTTTGCATTTGCAACCATTAAAACCATGTCAACACGTTAAAACTAAGCGTTGTAGTTATAACCGTTAATTGCAACACGTTAGCACTAAGCATTGGATTTGCAACCGTTAATACCGTGGCAACACGTTAAAACTAAGCGTTGCAGTTATAACCGTTAATTGCAACACGTTAGCACTAAGCATTGGATTTGCAACCGTTAATACCGTGGCAACATGTTAAAACTAAGCGTTGCAGTTAAAACCGTTAATGACAACACGTAAACACTAAGCTTTGCATTTGCAACCGTTAAAACCGTGTCAAAAAACCGTTAATGACAACACGTAAACACTTAGCTTTGCATTTGCAACCATTAAAACCATGTCAACACGTTAAAACTAAGCGTTGTAGTTATAACCGTTAATTGCAACAGGTTAGCACTAAGCATTGGATTTGCAACCGTTAATACCGTGGCAACACGTTAAAACTAACCGTTGCAGTTAAAACCGTTAATGACAACACGTAAACACTAAGCTTTGCATTTGCAACCGTTAAAACAGTTGCAAACGTTAGTGTCAGCATGTAAGCACTAACCGTTACAGTTGCAACCTTTAATGGCAACACGTTAACATTAAGCGTTAGTGGCAACACGTTAAAGCTAAGCGTTGCAGTTGCAAACGTTAGTGTCAACATGTAAGCATTAACCGTTGCAGTTGCAACTTTTAAAGGCAACACGTTAACATTTAGCATTGCAGTTGCAAGCGTTAGTGGCAACACGTTAAAACTAAGCGTTGCAATTATAACCGTTAGTGTCAACATTATAACAGGAAGTGTAGCATTTGCTTACGTTAATTTCAACACGTTAACACGTTGCAACCGTTTATGTCAACATGTTAACACTTAGCATTGCAGTTGCAACCGTTAGTGTCAACATGTTTACACTAAGCGTTGCAGTTGCAACCGTTAATGACAACACGTTAACACTAAGCATTGCGGTTACAATGCGTTAAAACTAAGCGTTGTAGTTAAAACCGTTAATGACAACACGTAAACACTAAGCTTTGCATTTGCAACCATTAAAACCATGTCAACACGTTAAAACTAAGCGTTGTAGTTATAACCGTCAATTGCAACACGTTAGCACTAAGCATTGGATTTGCAACCGTTAATACCGTGGCAACATGTTAAAACTAAGCGTTGCAGTTAAAATCGTTAATGACAACACGTAAACACTAAGCTTTGCATTTGCAACTGTGTCAACACGTTAAAACTAAGCGTTGTATTTAAAACCGTTAATGGCAACACGTAAACACTAAGCTTTGCATTTGCAACCGTTAAAACAGTTGCAAACGTTAGTGTCAACATGTAACTAACCGTTACAATGCGTTAAAACTAAGCGTTGTAGTTAAAACCGTTAATGACAACACGTAAACACTAAGCTTTGCATTTGCAACCATTAAAACCATGTCAACACGTTAAAACTAAGCGTTGTAGTTATAACCGTTAATTGCAACACGTTGGCACTAAGCATTGGATTTGCAACCGTTAATACCGTGGCAACACGTTAAAACTAAGCGTTGCAGTTATAACCGTTAATTGCAACACGTTAGCACTAAGCATTGGATTTGCAACCGTTAATACCGTGGCAACATGTTAAAACTAAGCGTTGCAGTTAAAACCGTTAATGACAACACGTAAACACTAATCTTACTGTTGTAATGTTGACACTAACGGTTGTAACTGCAACGCTTAGTTTCAACGTGTTGCCACTAACGCTAGCGGTTACAATGCATTAAAACGAAGCGTTGTAGTTAAAACCGTTAATGACAACACGTAAACACTAAGCTTTGCATTTGCAACCGTTAATACCGTGGCAACACGTTAAAACTAAGCGTTGCAGTTATAACCGTTAATTGCAACACGTTAGCACTAAGCATTGGATTTGCAACCGCTAATACCGTGGCAACATGTTAAAACTAAGCGTTGTAGTTAAAACCGTTAATGACAACACGTAAACACTAAGCTTTGCATTTGCAACCATTAAAACCGTGTCAACACGTTAAAACTAAGCGTTGTAGTTAAAACCGTTAATGGCAACACGTAAACAATAAGCTTTGCATTTGCAACCGTTAAAATAGTTGCAAACGTTAGTGTCAACATGTAAGCGCTAACCGTTACAGTTGCAACCTTTAATGGCCACACGTTAAAACTACAACCGTTAGTGTCAACATTATAACAGTAAGTGTAGCATTTGCTTACGTTAATTTCAACACGTTAACACGTTGCAACCGTTTGTGTCAACATGTTAACACTTAGCATTGCAGTTGCAACCGTTAGTGTCAACAAGTTTACACTAAGCGTTGCAGTTGCAACCGTTAATGACAACACGTTAACACTAAGCATTGCGGTTACAATGCGTTAAAACTAAGCGTTGTAGTTCAAACCGTTAATGACAACACGTAAACACTAAGCTTTGCATTTGCAACCATTAAAACCATGTCAACACGTTAAAACTAAGCGTTGTAGTTATAACCGTTAATTGCAACACGTTAGCACTAAGCATTGGATTTGCAACCGTCAGTTAAAACCGTTAATGACAACAGACAACACGTCAACACTAAGTTTGCATTTGCAACCATTAAAACCGTATCAACACGTTAAAACTAAGCGTTGTAGTTAAAACCGTTAATGGCAACGCGTAAACACTAAGCATTGCATTTGCAACCGTTAAAACAGTTGCAAACGTTAGTGTCAACATGTAAGCGCTAACCGTTACAGTTGCAACCTTTAATGACAAGACGTTAACATGGAGGGTTAGTGGCAACACGTTAAAGCTAAGCGTTGCGCTTGCAAACGTAAGTACATGTAAGCACTAACCGTTGCAGTTGCAACCTTTAAAGGCAACACGTTAACATTAAGCATTGTTGTTGCAAGCGTTAGTGGCAACACGTTAAAACTAAGCGTTGCAGTTGCAACCGTTAATGACAACACGTTAACACTAAGCATTGCGGTTACAATGCGTTGAAACTAAGCGTTGCAGTTACAACCTTTAGTGTCAACATTATAAGTGTAGCATTTGCTTACGTTACGTTAGTGTCAACATTATAAGTGTAGCATTTGCTTACGTTTATTTCAACACGTTAACACGTTGCAACCGTTTATGTCAACATGTTAACACTAAGCGTTGCAGTTGCAACCGTTAATGACAACACGTTAACACTAAGCATTGCGGTTACAATGCGTTAAAACTAAGCGTTGTAGTTTAACACGTAAACACTAAGCTTTGCATTTGCAACCATTAAAACAATGCCAACACGTTAAAACTAAGCGTTGTAGTTATAACCGTTAATTGCAACACGTTAGCACAAAGCATTGGATTTGCAACCGTTAATACCGTGGCAACATGTTAAAACTAAGCGTTGCAGTTAAAACCGTCAGTGACAACACGTAAACACTAAGCTTTGCATTTGCAACCGTTAAAACCGTGTCAACACGTTAAAACTAAGCGTTGTAGTTAAAACCGTAAATGGCAACAGTAAACACTAAGCTTTGCATTTGCAACAGTTAAAACAGTTGCAAACGTTAGTGTCAACATGTAAGCACTAACCGTTACAGTTACAACCTTTAATGGCAACACGTTAACATGTTGCAACCGTTTATGTCAACATGTTAACACTTGGCATTGCAGTTGCAACCGTTAGTGTCAACATGTTTACACTAAGCGTTGCAGTTGCAAACGTTAATGACAACACGTTAACACTAAGCGTTGCAGTTGCAACCGTTAATGACAACACGTAAACACTAAGTTAGTGTCAACATGTAAGCACTAACCGTTACAGTTGCAACCTTTAATGGCAAGACGTTAACATTTGCTTACGTTAATTTCAACACGTTAACATGTTGCAACCGTTTATGTCAACATGTTAACACTTAGCATTGCAGTTGCAACCGTTAGTGTCAACATGTTTACACTAAGCGTTGCAGTTGCAACCGTTAATGACAACACGTAAACACTAAGCTTTGCATTTGCAACCATTAAAACCGTGTCAACACGTTAAAACTAAGCGTTGTAGTTAAAACCGTTAATGGCAACACGTTAACACTAAGCTTTGCATTTGCAACCGTTAAAACAGTTGCAAACGTTAGTGTCAACATGTAAGCACTAACAGTTACAGTTGCAACCTTTAATGGCAAGACGTTAACATTAAGCGTTAGTGGCAACACGTTAAAGCTAAGCGTTGCAGTTGCAAACGTTAGTGTCAACATGTAAGCACTAACCGTTGCAGTTGCAACCTTTAAAGGCCACACGTTAAAACTACAACCGTTAGTGTCAACATTATAACAGTAAGTGTAGCATTTGCTTACGTTAATTTCAACACGTTAACACGTTGCAACCGTTTGTGTCAACATGTTAACACTTAGCATTGCAGTTGCAACCGTTAGTGTCAACAAGTTTACACTAAGCGTTGCAGTTGCAACCGTTAATGACAACACGTTAACACTAAGCATTGCGGTTACAATGCGTTAAAACTAAGCGTTGTAGTTAAAACCGTTAATGACAACACGTAAACACTAAGCTTTGCATTTGCAACCATTAAAACCATGTCAACACGTTAAAACTAAGCGTTGTAGTTATAACCGTTAATTGCAACACGTTAGCACTAAGCATTGGATTTGCAACCGTCAGTTAAAACCGTTAATGACAACAGACAACACGTAAACACTAAGCTTTGCATTTGCAACCATTAAAACCGTATCAACACGTTAAAACTAAGCGTTGTAGTTAAAACCGTTAATGGCAACACGTAAACACTAAGCATTGCATTTGCAACCGTTAAAACAGTTGCAAACGTTAGTGTCAACATGTAAGCGCTAACCGTTACAGTTGCAACCTTTAATGACAAGACGTTAACATGGAGGGTTAGTGGCAACACGTTAAAGCTAAGCGTTGCGCTTGCAAACGTAAGTGTCAACATGTAAGCACTAACCGTTGCAGTTGTAACCTTTAAAGGCAACACGTTAACATTAAGCATTGCTGTTGCAAGCGTTAGTGGCAACACGTTAAAACTAAGCGTTGCAGTTGCAACCGTTAATGACAACACGTTAACACTAAGCATTGCGGTTACAATGCGTTAAAACTAAGCGTTGCAGTTACAACCTTTAGTGTCAACATTATAAGTGTAGCATTTGCTTACGTTACGTTAGTGTCAACATTATAAGTGTAGCATTTGCTTACGTTAATTTCAACACGTTAACACGTTGCAACCGTTTATGTCAACATGTTAACACTAAGCGTTGCAGTTGCAACCGTTAATGACAACACGTTAACACTAAGCATTGCGGTTACAATGCGTTAAAACTAAGCGTTGTAGTTTAACACGTAAACACTAAGCTTTGCATCTGCAACCATTAAAACAATGCCAACACGTTAAAACTAAGCGTTGTAGTTATAACCGTTAATTGCAACACGTTAGCACAAAGCATTGGATTTGCAACCGTTAATACCGTGGCAACATGTTAAAACTAAGCGTTGCAGTTAAAACCGTCAGTGACAACACGTAAACACGAAGCTTTGCATTTGCAACCGTTAAAACCGTGTCAACACGTTAAAACTAAGCGTTGTAGTAAAAACCGTAAATGGCAACAGTAAACACTAAGCTTTGCATTTGCAGTTGCAGCCTTTAAAGGCAACACGTTAACATTAAGCATTGCAGTTGCAAGCGTTAGTGGCAAGACGTTAAAACTAAGCGTTGCAGTTACAACCGTTAGTGTCAACATTATGACAGTAAGTGTAGCATTTGCTTACGTTAATTTCAACACGTTAACATGTTGCAACCGTTTATGTCAACATGTTAACACTTGGCATTGCAGTTGCAACCGTTAGTGTCAACATGTTTACACTAAGCGTTGCAGTTGCAAACGTTAATGACAACACGTAAACACTAAGCACGTTAACACTATGCATTGCGGTTACAATGCGTTAAAACTAAGCGTTGCAGTTATAACCGTTAGTGTCAACATTATAACAGTAAGTGTAGCATTTGCTTCCGTTAATTTCAACACGTTAACACGTTGCAACCATTTATGTCAACACTTAGCATTGCAGTTGCAACCGTTAGTGTCAACATGTTTACACTAAGAGTTGCAGTTGCAACCGTTAATGACAACACGTAAACACTAAGCTTTGCATTTGCAACCATTAAAACCATGTCAACACGTTAAAACTAAGCGTTATAGTTGCAACGCGTTAGCACTAAGCATTTGCTTCCGTACACGTAAACACTAAACTTACTGTTATAATGTTGACACTAACGGTTGTAACTGCAACGCTTAGTTTTAACGTGTTGCCACTAACGCTTGCGGTTACAATGCATTAAAACTAAGCGTTGTAGTTAAAACCGTTAATGACAACACGTAAACACTAAGCTTTGCATTTGCAACCGTTAAAACCATGTCAACACGTTAAAACTAAGCGTTGTAGTTATAACCGTTAATTGCAACACGTTAACACTAAAAATTGGATTTGCAACCGTTAATACCGTGGCAACACGTTAAAACTAAGCGTTGCAGTTATAACCGTTAATTGCAACACGTTAGCACTAAGCATTGGATTTGCAACCGTTAATACCGTGGCAACATGTTAAAACTAAGCGTTGCAGTTAAAACCGTTAATGACAACACGTAAACACTAAGCTTTGAACCGTTAAAACCGTGTCAACACGTTAAAACTAAGCGTTGTAGTTAAAACCGTTAATGGCAACACGTAAACACTAAGCTTTGCATTTGCAACCGTTAAAACAGTTGCAAACGTTAGTGTCAACATGTAAGCACTAACCGTTACAGTTGCAACCTTTAATGGCAACACGTTAACATTAAGCGTTAGTGGCAACACGTTAAAGCTAAGCGTTGCAGTTGCAAACGTTAGTGTCAACATGTAAGCACTAACCGTTGCAGTTGCAACCTTTAAAGGCAACACGTTAACACTTAGCATTGCAGTTGCAACCGTTAGTGTCAACATGTTTACACTAAGCGTTGCAGATGCAACCGTTAATGACAACACGTTAACACTAAGCATTGCGGTTACAATGCGTTAAAAACTAAGCGTTGTAGTTAAAACCGTTAATGACAACACGTAAACACTAAGCTTTGCATTTGCAACCATTAAAACCATGTCAACACGTGAAAACTAAGCGTTGTAGTTATAACCGTTAATTGCAACACGTTAGCACCAAGCATTGGATTTGCAACCGTTAATACCGCGGCAACACGTTAAAACTAAGCGTTGCAGTTAAAACCGTTAATGACAACACGTAAACACGAAGCTTTGCATTTGCAACCATTAAAACCATGTCAACACGTTAAAACTAAGCGTTGTAGTTATAACCGTTAATTGCAACACGTTAGCACTAAGCATTGGATTTGCAACCGTTAATACCGTGGCAACACGTTAAAACTAAGCGTTGCAGTTATAACCGTTAATTGCTACACGTTAGCACTAAGCATTGGATTTGCAACCGTTAATACCGTGGCAACATGTTAAAACTAAGCGTTGCAGTTAAAACCGTTAATGACAACACGTAAACACTAAGCTTTGCATTTGCAACCGTTAAAACCGTGTCAAAAAACCGTTAATGACAACACGTAAACACTTAGCTTTGCATTTGCAACCATTAAAACCATGTCAACACGTTAAAACTAAGCGTTGTAGTTATAACCGTTAATTGCAACAGGTTAGCACTAAGCATTGGATTTGCAACCGTTAATACCGTGGCAACACGTTAAAACTAACCGTTGCAGTTAAAACCGTTAATGACAACACGTAAACACTAAGCTTTGCATTTGCAACCGTTAAAACAGTTGCAAACGTTAGTGTCAGCATGTAAGCACTAACCGTTACAGTTGCAACCTTTAATGGCAACACGTTAACATTAAGCGTTAGTGGCAACACGTTAAAGCTAAGCGTTGCAGTTGCAAACGTTAGTGTCAACATGTAAGCATAAACCGTTGCAGTTGCAACCTTTAAAGGCAACACGTTAACATTTAGCATTACAGTTGCAAGCGTTAGTGGCAACACGTTAAAACTAAGCGTTGCAATTATAACCGTTAGTGTCAACATTATAACAGGAAGTGTAGCATTTGCTTACGTTAATTTCAACACGTTAACACGTTGCAACCGTTTATGTCAACATGTTAACACTTAGCATTGCAGTTGCAACCGTTAGTGTCAACATGTTTACACTAAGCGTTGCAGTTGCAACCGTTAATGACAACACGTTAACACTAAGCATTGCGGTTACAATGCGTTAAAACTAAGCGTTGTAGTTAAAACCGTTAATGACAACACGTAAACACTAAGCTTTGCATTTGCAACCATTAAAACCATGTCAACACGTTAAAACTAAGCGTTGTAGTTATAACCGTCAGTTGCAACACGTTAGCACTAAGCATTGGATTTGCAACCGTTAATACCGTGGCAACATGTTAAAACTAAGCGTTGCAGTTAAAATCGTTAATGACAACACGTAAACACTAAGCTTTGCATTTGCAACTGTGTCAACACGTTAAAACTAAGCGTTGTATTTAAAACCGTTAATGGCAACACGTAAACACTAAGCTTTGCATTTGCAACCGTTAAAACAGTTGCAAACGTTAGTGTCAACATGTAACTAACCGTTACAATGCGTTAAAACTAAGCGTTGTAGTTAAAACCGTTAATGACAACACGTAAACACTAAGCTTTGCATTTGCAACCATTAAAACCATGTCAACACGTTAAAACTAAGCGTTGTAGTTATAACCGTTAATTGCAACACGTTGGCACTAAGCATTGGATTTGCAACCGTTAATACCGTGGCAACACGTTAAAACTAAGCGTTGCAGTTATAACCGTTAATTGCAACACGTTAGCACTAAGCATTGGATTTGCAACCGTTAATACCGTGGCAACATGTTAAAACTAAGCGTTGCAGTTAAAACCGTTAATGACAACACGTAAACACTAATCTTACTGTTATAATGTTGACACTAACGGTTGTAACTGCAACGCTTAGTTTCAACGTGTTGCCACTAACGCTAGCGGTTACAATGCATTAAAACGAAGCGTTGTAGTTAAAACCGTTAATGACAACACGTAAACACTAAGCTTTGCATTTGCAACCGTTAATACCGTGGCAACACGTTAAAACTAAGCGTTGCAGTTATAACCGTTAATTGCAACACGTTAGCACTAAGCATTGGATTTGCAACCGTTAATACCGCGGCAACACGTTAAAACTAAGCGTTGCAGTTAAAACCGTTAATGACAACACGTAAACACTAAGCTTTGCATTTGCAACCGTTAAAACCGTGTCAAAAAACCGTTAATGACAACACGTAAACACTAAGCTTTGCATTTGCAACCGTTAAAACCATGTCAACACGTTAAAACTAAGCGTTGTAGTTATAACCGTTAATTGCAACACGTTAGCACTAAGCATTGGATTTGCAACCGTTAATACCGCGGCAACACGTTAAAACTAAGCGTTGCAGTTAAAACCGTTAATGACAACACGTAAACACGAAGCTTTGCATTTGCAACCATTAAAACCATGTCAACACGTTAAAACTAAGCGTTGTAATTATAACCGTTAATTGCAACACGTTAGAACTAAGCATTGGATTTGCAACCGTTAATACCGTGACAACATGTTAAAACTAAGCGTTGTAGTTAAAACCGTTAATGACAACACGTATACACTAAGCTTTGCATTTGCAACCGTTAAAACCATGTCAACACGTTAAAACTAAGCGTTGTAGTTATAACCGTTAATTGCAACACGTTAGCACTAAGCATTGGATTTGCAACCGTTAATACCGTGGCAACACGTTAAAACTAAGCGTTGCAGCTATAACCGTTAATTGCAACACGTTAGCACTAAGCATTGGATTTGCAACCGTTAATACCGTGGCAACACGTTAAAACTAACCGTTGCAGTTAAAACCGTTAATGACAACACGTAAACACTAAGCTTTGCATTTGCAACCGTTAAAACAGTTGCAAACGTTAGTGTCAGCATGTAAGCACTAACCGTTACAGTTGCAACCTTTAATGGCAACACGTTAACATTAAGCGTTAGTGGCAACACGTTAAAGCTAAGCGTTGCAGTTGCAAACGTTAGTGACAACATGTAAGCATTAACCGTTGCAGTTGCAACCTTTAAAGGCAACACGTTAACATTTAGCATTGCAGTTGCAAGCGTTAGTGGCAACACGTTAAAACTAAGCGTTGCAATTATAACCGTTAGTGTCAACATTATAACAGGAAGTGTAGCATTTGCTTACGTTAATTTCAACACGTTAACACGTTGCAACCGTTTATGTCAACATGTTAACACTTAGCATTGCAGTTGCAACCGTTAGTGTCAACATCTTTACACTAAGCGTTGCAGTTGCAACCGTTAATGACAACACGTTAACACTAAGCATTGCGGTTACAATGCGTTAAAACTAAGCGTTGTAGTTAAAACCGTTAATGACAACACGTAAACACTAAACTTTGCATTTGCAACCATTAAAACCATGTCAACACGTTAAAACTAAGCGTTGTAGTTATAACCGTTAATTGCAACACGTTAGCACTAAGCATTGGATTTGCAACCGTTAATACCGCGGCAACACGTTAAAACTAAGCGTTGCAGTTAAAACCGTTAATGACAACACGTAAACACGAAGCTTTGCATTTGCAACCATTAAAACCATGTCAACACGTTAAAACTAAGCGTTGTAATTATAACCGTTAATTGCAACACGTTAGAACTAAGCATTGGATTTGCAACCGTTAATACCGTGACAACATGTTAAAACTAAGCGTTGCAGATGAAACCATTAATGACAACACGTAAACACTAAGCTTTGCATTTGCAACCGTTAAAACCGTGTCAACACGTTAAAACTAAGCGTTGTAGTTAAAACCGTTAATGGCAACACGTAAACACTAAGCTTTGCATTTGCAACCGTTAAAACAGTTGCAAACGTTAGTGTCAACATGTAAGCACTAACCGTTACAGTTGCAACCTTTAATGGCAACACGTTAACATTAAGCGTTAGTGGCAACACGTTAACGCTAAGCGTTGCAGTTGCAAACGTTAGTGTCAACATGTAAGCATTAACCGTTGCAGTTGCAACCTTTAAAGGCCACACGTTAACATTTAGCATTGCAGTTGCAACACGTTAAAACTAAGCGTTGCAATTATAACCGTTAGTGTCAACATTATAACAGGAAGTGTAGCATTTGCTTACGTTAATTTCAACACGTTAACACGTTGCAACCGTTTATGTCAACATGTTAACACTTAGCATTGCAGTTGCAACCGTTAGTGTCAACATGTTTACACTAAGCGTTGCAGTTGCAACCGTTAATGACAACACGTTAACACTAAGCATTGCGGTTACAATGCGTTAAAAACTAAGCGTTGTAGTTAAAACCGTTAATGACAACACGTAAACACTAAGCTTTGCATTTGCAACCATTAAAACCATGTCAACACGTTAAAACTAAGCGTTGTAGTTATAACCGTTAATTGCAACACGTTAGCACAAAGCATTGGATTTGCAACCGTTAATACCGTGGCAACATGTTTAAACTAAGCGTTGCAGTTAAAACCGTCAGTGACAACACGTAAACACTAAGCTTTGCATTTGCAACCGTTAAAACCGTGTCAACACGTTAAAACTAAGCGTTGTAGTTAAAACCGTAAATGGCAAAAGTTAACACTAAGCTTTGCATTTGCAACAGTTAAAACAGTTGCAAACGTTAGTGTCAACATGTAAGCACTAACCGTTACAGTTGCAACCTTTAATGGCAAGACGTTAACATTAAGCGTTAGTGGCAACAGGTTAAAGCTAAGCGTTGCAGTTGCAAACGTTAGTGTCAACATGTAAGCACTAACCGTTGCAGTTGCAACCTTTAAAGGCAACACGTTAACATTAAGCATTGCAGTTGCAAGCGTTAGTGGCAAAACGTTAAAACTAAGCGTTGCAGTTACAACCGTTAGTGTCAACATTATGACAGTAAGTGTAGCATTTGCTTACGTTAATTTCAACACGTTAACATGTTGCAACCGTTTATGTCAACATGTTAACACTTGGCATTGCAGTTGCAACCGATAGTGTCAACATGTTTACACTAAGCGTTGCAGTTGCAAACGTTAATGACAACACGTTAACACTATTCATTGCGGTTACAATGCGTTAAAACTAAGCGTTGCAGTTACAACCGTTAGTGTCAACATTATAAAAGTAAGTGTAGCATTTGCTTCCGTTAATTTCAACACGTTAATACGTTGCAACCGTTTATGTCAACACTTAGCATTGCAGTTGCAACCGTTAGTGTCAACATGTTTACACTAAGCGTTGCAGTTGCAACCGTTAATGACAACACGTAAACACTAAGCTTTGCATTTGCAACCATTAAAACCATGTCAACACGTTAAAACTAAGCCGTTGTAGTTAATTGCAACACGTTAGCACTAAGCATTGGATTTGCAACCGCTAATACCGTGGCAACATGTTAAAACTAAGCGTTGTAGTTAAAACCGTTAATGACAAGACGTAAACACTAAGCTTTGCATTTGCAACCATTAAAACCGTGTCAACACGTTAAAACTAAGCGTTGTAGTTAAAACCGTTAATGGCAACACGTAAACAATAAGCTTTGCATTTGCAACCGTTAAAATAGTTGCAAACGCTAGTGTCAACATGTAAGCGCTAACCGTTACAGTTGCAACCTTTAATGGCCACACGTTAAAACTACAACCGTTAGTGTCAACATTATAACAGTAAGTGTAGCATTTGCTTACGTTAATTTCAACACGTTAACACGTTGCAACCGTTTGTGTCAACATGTTAACACTTAGCATTGCAGTTGCAACCGTTAGTGTCAACAAGTTTACACTAAGCTTTGCAGTTGCAACCGTTAATGACAACACGTTAACACTAAGCATTGCGGTTACAATGCGTTAAAACTAAGCGTTGTAGTTAAAACCGTTAATGACAACACGTAAACACTAAGCTTTGCATTTGCAACCATTAAAACCATGTCAACACGTTAAAACTAAGCGTTGTAGTTATAACCGTTAATTGCAACACGTTAGCACTAAGCATTGGATTTGCAACCGTCAGTTAAAACCGTTAATGACAACAGACAACACGTAAACACTAAGCTTTGCATTTGCAACCATTAAAACCGTGTCAACACGTTAAAACTAAGCGTTGTAGTTAAAACCGTTAATGGCAACACGTAAACACTAAGCATTGCATTTGCAACCGTTAAAACAGTTGCAAACGTTAGTGTCAACATGTAAGCGAAGCGTTAGTGGCAACACGTTAAAGCTAAGCGTTGCAGTTGCAAACGTTAGTGTCAACATGTAAGCACTAACCGTTGCAGTTGCAACCTTTAAAGGCAACAGGTTAACACTTAGCATTGCAGTTGCAACCGTTAGTGTCAACATGTTTACACTAAGCGTTGCAGTTGCAGCCGTTATTAATGACAACACGTTAACACTAAGCATTGCGGTTACAATGCGTTAAAACTAAGCGTTGTAGTTAAAACCGTTAATGACAACACGTAAACGCTAAGCTTTGCATTTGCAACCATTAAAACCATGTCAACACGTTAAAACTAAGCGTTGTAGTTATAACCGTTAATTGCAACACGTTAGCACTAAGCATTGGATTTGCAACCGTTAATACCGTGGCAACACGTTAAAACTAAGCGTTGCAGTTATAACCGTTAATTGCAACACGTTAGGACTAAGCATTGGATTTGCAACCGTTAATACCGTGGCAACATGTTAAAACTAAGCGTTGCAGTTAAAACCGTTAATGACAACACGTAAACACTAAACTTACTGTTATAATGTTGACACTAACGGTTGTAACTGCAACGCTTAGTTTTAACGTGTTGCCACTAACGCTTGCGGTTACAATGCATTAAAACTAAGCGTTGTAGTTAAAACCGTTAATGACAACACGTAAACACTAAGCTTTGCATTTGCAACCGTTAAAACCATGTCAACACGTTAAAACTAAGCGTTGTAGTTATAACCGTTAATTGCAACACGTTAGCACTAAAAATTGGATTTGCAACCGTTAATACCGTGGCAACACGTTAAAACTAAGCGTTGCAGTTATAACCGTTAATTGCAACACGTTAGCACTAAGCATTGGATTTGCAACCGTTAATACCGTGGCAACATGTTAAAACTAAGCGTTGCAGTTAAAACCGTTAATCACTTAGCTTTGCATTTGCAACCATTAAAACCATGTCAACACGTTAAAACTAAGCGTTGTAGTTATAACCGTTAATTGCAACAAGTTAGCACTAAGCATTGGATTTGCAACCGTTAATACCGTGGCAACACGTTAAAACTAAGCGTTGCAGTTAAAACCGTTAATGACAACACGTAAACACTAAGCTTTGCATTTGCAACCGTTAAAACAGTTGCAAACGTTAGTGTCAACATGTAAGCACTAACCGTTACAGTTGCAACCTTTAATGGCAACACGTTAACATTAAGCGTTAGTGGCAACACGTTAAAGCTAAGCGTTGCAGTTGCAAACGTTAGTGTCAACATGTAAGCATTAACCGTTGCAGTTGCAACCTTTAAAGGCCACACGTTAACATTTAGCATTGCAGTTGCAACACGTTAAAACTAAGCGTTGCAATTATAACCGTTAGTGTCAACATTATAACAGGAAGTGTAGCATTTGCTTACGTTAATTTCAACACGTTAACACGTTGCAACCGTTTATGTCAACATGTTAACACTTAGCATTGCAGTTGCAACCGTTAGTGTCAACATGTTTACACTAAGCGTTGCAGTTGCAACCGTTAATGACAACACGTTAACACTAAGCATTGCGGTTACAATGCGTTAAAAACTAAGCGTTGTAGTTAAAACCGTTAATGACAACACGTAAACACTAAGCTTTGCATTTGCAACCATTAAAACCATGTCAACACGTTAAAACTAAGCGTTGTAGTTATAACCGTTAATTGCAACACGTTAGCACAAAGCATTGGATTTGCAACCGTTAATACCGTGGCAACATGTTTAAACTAAGCGTTGCAGTTAAAACCGTCAGTGACAACACGTAAACACTAAGCTTTGCATTTGCAACCGTTAAAACCGTGTCAACACGTTAAAACTAAGCGTTGTAGTTAAAACCGTAAATGGCAAAAGTTAACACTAAGCTTTGCATTTGCAACAGTTAAAACAGTTGCAAACGTTAGTGTCAACATGTAAGCACTAACCGTTACAGTTGCAACCTTTAATGGCAAGACGTTAACATTAAGCGTTAGTGGCAACAGGTTAAAGCTAAGCGTTGCAGTTGCAAACGTTAGTGTCAACATGTAAGCACTAACCGTTGCAGTTGCAACCTTTAAAGGCAACACGTTAACATTAAGCATTGCAGTTGCAAGCGTTAGTGGCAAAACGTTAAAACTAAGCGTTGCAGTTACAACCGTTAGTGTCAACATTATGACAGTAAGTGTAGCATTTGCTTACGTTAATTTCAACACGTTAACATGTTGCAACCGTTTATGTCAACATGTTAACACTTGTCATTGCAGTTGCAACCGATAGTGTCAACATGTTTACACTAAGCGTTGCAGTTGCAAACGTTAATGACAACACGTTAACACTATTCATTGCGGTTACAATGCGTTAAAACTAAGCGTTGCAGTTACAACCGTTAGTGTCAACATTATAAAAGTAAGTGTAGCATTTGCTTTCGTTAATTTCAACACGTTAATACGTTGCAACCGTTTATGTCAACACTTAGCATTGCAGTTGCAACCGTTAGTGTCAACATGTTTACACTAAGCGTTGCAGTTGCAACCGTTAATGACAACACGTAAACACTAAGCTTTGCATTTGCAACCATTAAAACCATGTCAACACGTTAAAACTAAGCCGTTGTAGTTAATTGCAACACGTTAGCACTAAGCATTGGATTTGCAACCGCTAATACCGTGGCAACATGTTAAAACTAAGCGTTGTAGTTAAAACCGTTAATGACAAGACGTAAACACTAAGCTTTGCATTTGCAACCATTAAAACCGTGTCAACACGTTAAAACTAAGCGTTGTAGTTAAAACCGTTAATGGCAACACGTAAACAATAAGCTTTGCATTTGCAACCGTTAAAATAGTTGCAAACGCTAGTGTCAACATGTAAGCGCTAACCGTTACAGTTGCAACCTTTAATGGCCACAAGTTAAAACTACAACCGTTAGTGTCAACATTATAACAGTAAGTGTAGCATTTGCTTACGTTAATTTCAACACGTTAACACGTTGCAACCGTTTGTGTCAACATGTTAACACTTAGCATTGCAGTTGCAACCGTTAGTGTCAACAAGTTTACACTAAGCGTTGCAGTTGCAACCGTTAATGACAACACGTTAACACTAAGCATTGCGGTTACAATGCGTTAAAACTAAGCGTTGTAGTTAAAACCGTTAATGACAACACGTAAACACTAAGCTTTGCATTTGCAACCATTAAAACCATGTCAACACGTTAAAACTAAGCGTTGTAGTTATAACCGTTAATTGCAACACGTTAGCACTAAGCATTGGATTTGCAACCGTCAGTTAAAACCGTAAATGACAACAGACAACACGTAAACACTAAGCTTTGCATTTGCAACCATTAAAACCGTATCAACACGTTAAAACTAAGCGTTGTAGTTAAAACCGTTAATGGCAACGCGTAAACACTAAGCATTGCATTTGCAACCGTTAAAACAGTTGCAAACGTTAGTGTCAACATGTAAGCGCTAACCGTTACAGTTGCAACCTTTAATGACAAGACGTTAACATGGAGGGTTAGTGGCAACACGTTAAAGCTAAGCGTTGCGCTTGCAAACGTAAGTGTCAACATGTAAGCACTAACCGTTGCAGTTGCAACCTTTAAAGGCAACACGTTAACATTAAGCATTGCTGTTGCAAGCGTTAGTGGCAACACGTTAAAACTAAGCGTTGCAGTTGCAACCGTTAATGACAACACGTTAACACTAAGCATTGCGGTTACGATGCGTTGAAACTAAGCGTTGCAGTTACAACCTTTAGTGTCAACATTATAAGTGTAGCATTTGCTTACGTTACGTTAGTGTCAACATTATAAGTGTAGCATTTGCTTACGTTTATTTCAACACGTTAACACGTTGCAACCGTTTATGTCAACATGTTAACACTAAGCGTTGCAGTTGCAACCGTTAATGACAACACGTTAACACTAAGCATTGCGGTTACAATGCGTTAAAACTAAGCGTTGTAGTTTAACACGTAAACACTAAGCTTTGCATTTGCAACCATTAAAACAATGCCAACACGTTAAAACTAAGCGTTGTAGTTAAAACCGTTAATTGCAACACGTTAGCACAAAGCATTGGATTTGCAACCGTTAATACCGTGGCAACATGTTAAAACTAAGCGTTGCAGTTAAAACCGTCAGTGACAACACGTAAACACTAAGCTTTGCATTTGCAACCGTTAAAACCGTGTCAACACGTTAAAACTAAGCGTTGTAGTTAAAACCGTAAATGGCAACAGTAAACACTAAGCTTTGCATTTGCAACAGTTAAAACAGTTGCAAACGTTAGTGTCAACATGTAAGCACTAACCGTTACAGTTGCAACCTTTAATGGCAAGACGTTAACATTTGCTTACGTTAATTTCAACACGTTAACATGTTGCAACCGTTTATGTCAACATGTTAACACTTGGCATTGCAGTTGCAACCGTTAGTGTCAACATGTTTACACTAAGCGTTGCAGTTGCAAACGTTAATGACAACACGTTAACACTATGCATTGCGGTTACAATGCGTTAAAACTAATCGTTGCAGTTACAACCGTTAGTGTCAACATTATAACAGTAAGTGTAGCATTTGCTTCCGTTAATTTCAACACGTTAACACGTTGCAACCGTTTATGTCAACACTTAGCATTGCAGTTGCAACCGTTAGTGTCAACATGTTTACACTAAGCGTTGCAGTTGCAACCGTTAATGACAACACGTAAACACTAAGCTTTGCATTTGCAACCATTAAAACCGTGTCAACACGTTAAAACTAAGCGTTGTAGTTAAAACCGTTAATGGCAACACGTTAACACTAAGCTTTGCATTTGCAACCGTTAAAACAGTTGCAAACGTTAGTGTCAACATGTAAGCACTAACCGTTACAGTTGCAACCTTTAATGGCAAGACGTTAACATTAAGCGTTAGTGGCAACACGTTAAAGCTAAGCGTTGCAGTTGCAAACGTTAGTGTCAACATGTAAGCACTAACCGTTGCAGTTGCAACCTTTAAAGGCCACACGTTAACACTAAGCTTTGCATTTGCAACCGTTAAAACAGTTGCAAACGTTAGTGTCAACATGTAAGCACTAACCGTTACAGTTGCAACCTTTAATGGCAAGACGTTAACATTAAGCGTTAGTGGCAACACGTTAAAGCTAAGCGTTGCAGTTGCAAACGTTAGTGTCAACATGTAAGCACTAACCGTTGCAGTTGCAACCTTTAAAGGCCACACGTTAAAACTACAACCGTTAGTGTCAACATTATAACAGTAAGTGTAGCATTTGCTTACGTTAATTTCAACACGTTAACACGTTGCAACCGTTTGTGTCAACATGTTAACACTTAGCATTGCAGTTGCAACCGTTAGTGTCAACAAGTTTACACTAAGCTTTGCAGTTGCAACCGTCAATGACAACACGTAAACACTAAGCTTTGCATTTGCAACCATTAAAACCATGTCAACACGTTAAAACTAAGCGTTGTAGTTATAACCGTTAATTGCAACACGTTAGCACTAAGCATTGGATTTGCAACCGTCAGTTAAAACCGTTAATGACAACAGACAACACGTAAACACTAAGCTTTGCATTTGCAACCATTAAAACCGTATCAACACGTTAAAACTAAGCGTTGTAGTTAAAACCGTTAATGGCAACACGTAAACACTAAGCATTGCATTTGCAACCGTTAAAACAGTTGCAAACGTTAGTGTCAACATGTAAGCGAAGCGTTAGTGGCAACACGTTAAAGCTAAGCGTTGCAGTTGCAAACGTTAGTGTCAACATGTAAGCACTAACCGTTGCAGTTGCAACCTTTAAAGGCAACAGGTTAACACTTAGCATTGCAGTTGCAACCGTTAGTGTCAACATGTTTACACTAAGCGTTGCAGTTGCAGCCGTTATTAATGACAACACGTTAACACTAAGCATTGCGGTTACAATGCGTTAAAACTAAGCGTTGTAGTTAAAACCGTTAATGACAACACGTAAACGCTAAGCTTTGCATTTGCAACCATTAAAACCATGTCAACACGTTGACAACTAAGCGTTGTAGTTATAACCGTTAATTGCAACACGTTAGCACTAAGCATTGGATTTGCAACCGTTAATACCGTGGCAACACGTTAAAACTAAGCGTTGCAGTTATAACCGTTAATTGCAACACGTTAGGACTAAGCATTGGATTTGCAACCGTTAATACCGTGGCAACATGTTAAAACTAAGCGTTGCAGTTAAAACCGTTAATGACAACACGTAAACACTAAACTTACTGTTATAATGTTGACACTAACGGTTGTAACTGCAACGCTTAGTTTTAACGTGTTGCCACTAACGCTTGCGGTTACAATGCATTAAAACTAAGCGTTGTAGTTAAAACCGTTAATGACAACACGTAAACACTAAGCTTTGCATTTGCAACCGTTAAAACCATGTCAACACGTTAAAACTAAGCGTTGTAGTTATAACCGTTAATTGCAACACGTTAGCACTAAAAATTGGATTTGCAACCGTTAATACCGTGGCAACACGTTAAAACTAAGCGTTGCACTTATAACCGTTAATTGCAACACGTTAGCACTAAGCATTGGATTTGCAACCGTTAATACCGTGGCAACATGTTAAAACTAAGCGTTGCAGTTAAAACCGTTAATGACAACACGTAAACACTTAGCTTTGCATTTGCAACCATTAAAACCATGTCAACACGCTAAAACTAAGCGTTGTAGTTATAACCGTTAATTGCAACAGGTTAGCACTAAGCATTGGATTTGCAACCGTTAATACCGTGGTAACACGTTAAAACTAAGCGTTGCAGTTAAAACCGTTAATGACAACACGTAAACACTAAGCTTTGCATTTGCAACCGTTAAAACAGTTGCAAACGTTAGTGTCAACATGTAAGCACTAACCGTTACAGTTGCAACCTTTAATGGCAACACGTTAACATTAAGCGTTAGTGGCAACACGTTAAAGCTAAGCGTTGCAGTTGCAAACGTTAGTGTCAACATGTAAGCATTAACCGTTGCAGTTGCAACCTTTAAAGGCCACACGTTAACATTTAGCATTGCAGTTGCAACACGTTAAAACTAAGCGTTGCAATTATAACCGTTAGTGTCAACATTATAACAGGAAGTGTAGCATTTGCTTACGTTAATTTCAACACGTTAACACGTTGCAACCGTTTATGTCAACATGTTAACACTTAGCATTGCAGTTGCAACCGTTAGTGTCAACATGTTTACACTAAGCGTTGCAGTTGCAACCGTTAATGACAACACGTTAACACTAAGCATTGCGGTTACAATGCGTTAAAAACTAAGCGTTGTAGTTAAAACCGTTAATGACAACACGTAAACACTAAGCTTTGCATTTGCAACCATTAAAACCATGTCAACACGTTAAAACTAAGCGTTGTAGTTATAACCGTTAATTGCAACACGTTAGCACAAAGCATTGGATTTGCAACCGTTAATACCGTTGCAACATGTTTAAACTAAGCGTTGCAGTTAAAACCGTCAGTGACAACACGTAAACACTAAGCTTTGCATTTGCAACCGTTAAAACCGTGTCAACACGTTAAAACTAAGCGTTGTAGTTAAAACCGTAAATGGCAAAAGTTAACACTAAGCTTTGCATTTGCAACAGTTAAAACAGTTGCAAACGTTAGTGTCAACATGTAAGCACTAACCGTTACAGTTGCAACCTTTAATGGCAAGACGTTAACATTAAGCGTTAGTGGCAACAGGTTAAAGCTAAGCGTTGCAGTTGCAAACGTTAGTGTCAACATGTAAGCACTAACCGTTGCAGTTGCAACCTTTAAAGGCAACACGTTAACATTAAGCATTGCAGTTGCAAGCGTTAGTGGCAAAACGTTAAAACTAAGCGTTGCAGTTACAACCGTTAGTGTCAACATTATGACAGTAAGTGTAGCATTTGCTTACGTTAATTTCAACACGTTAACATGTTGCAACCGTTTATGTCAACATGTTAACACTTGGCATTGCAGTTGCAACCGATAGTGTCAACATGTTTACACTAAGCGTTGCAGTTGCAAACGTTAATGACAACACGTTAACACTATTCATTGCGGTTACAATGCGTTAAAACTAAGCGTTGCAGTTACAACCGTTAGTGTCAACATTATAAAAGTAAGTGTAGCATTTGCTTCCGTTAATTTCAACACGTTAATACGTTGCAACCGTTTATGTCAACACTTAGCATTGCAGTTGCAACCGTTAGTGTCAACATGTTTACACTAAGCGTTGCAGTTGCAACCGTTAATGACAACACGTAAACACTAAGCTTTGCATTTGCAACCATTAAAACCATGTCAACATGTTAAAACTAAGCCGTTGTAGTTAATTGCAACACGTTAGCACTAAGCATTGGATTTGCAACCGCTAATACCGTGGCAACATGTTAAAACTAAGCGTTGTAGTTAAAACCGTTAATGACAACACGTAAACACTAAGCTTTGCATTTGCAACCATTAAAACCGTGTCAACACGTTAAAACTAAGCGTTGTAGTTAAAACCGTTAATGGCAACACGTAAACAATAAGCTTTGCATTTGCAACCGTTAAAATAGTTGCAAACGTTAGTGTCAACATGTAAGCGCTAACCGTTACAGTTGCAACCTTTAATGGCCACACGTTAAAACTACAACCGTTAGTGTCAACATTATAACAGTAAGTGTAGCATTTGCTTACGTTAATTTCAACACGTTAACACGTTGCAACCGTTTGTGTCAACATGTTAACACTTAGCATTGCTGTTGCAACCGTTAGTGTCAACAAGTTTACACTAAGCGTTGCAGTTGCAACCGTTAATGACAACACGTTAACACTAAGCATTGCGGTTACAATGCGTTAAAACTAAGCGTTGTAGTTAAAACCGTTAATGACAACACGTAAACACTAAGCTTTGCATTTGCAATTAAAACCATGTCAACACGTTAAAACTAAGCGTTGTAGTTATAACCGTTAATTGCAACACGTTAGCACTAAGCATTGGATTTGCAACCGTCAGTTAAAACCGTTAATGACAACAGACAACACGTAAACACTAAGCTTTGCATTTGCAACCATTAAAACCGTATCAACACGTTAAAACTAAGCGTTGTAGTTAAAACCGTTAATGGCAACGCGTAAACACTAAGCATTGCATTTGCAACCGTTAAAACAGTTGCAAACGTTAGTGTCAACATGTAAGCGCTAACCGTTACAGTTGCAACCTTTAATGACAAGACGTTAACATGGAGGGTTAGTGGCAACACGTTAAAGCTAAGCGTTGCGCTTGCAAACGTAAGTGTCAACATGTAAGCACTAACCGTTGCAGTTGCAACCTTTAAAGGCAACACGTTAACATTAAGCATTGCTGTTGCAAGCGTTAGTGGCAACACGTTAAAACTAAGCGTTGCAGTTGCAACCGTTAATGACAACACGTTAACACTAAGCATTGCGGTTACAATGCGTTGAAACTAAGCGTTGCAGTTACAACCTTTAGTGTCAACATTATAAGTGTAGCATTTGCTTACGTTACGTTAGTGTCAACATTATAAGTGTAGCATTTGCTTACGTTTATTTCAACACGTTAACACGTTGCAACCGTTTATGTCAACATGTTAACACTAAGCGTTGCAGTTGCAACCGTTAATGACAACACGTTAACACTAAGCATTGCGGTTACAATGCGTTAAAACTAAGCGTTGTAGTTTAACACGTAAACACTAAGCTTTGCATTTGCAACCATTAAAACAATGCCAACACGTTAAAACTATGCGTTGTAGTTAAAACCGTTAATTGCAACACGTTAGCACAAAGCATTGCATTTGCAACCGTTAATACCGTGGCAACATGTTAAAACTAAGCGTTGCAGTTAAAACCGTCAGTGACAACACGTAAACACTAAGCTTTGCATTTGCAACCGTTAAAACCGTGTCAACACGTTAAAACTAAGCGTTGTAGTTAAAACCGTAAATGGCGACAGTAAACACTAAGCTTTGCATTTGCAACAGTTAAAACAGTTGCAAACGTTAGTGTCAACATGTAAGCACTAACCGTTACAGTTGCAACCTTTAATGGCAAGACGTTAACATTTGCTTACGTTAATTTCAACACGTTAACATGTTGCAACCGTTTATGTCAACATGTTAACACTTGGCATTGCAGTTGCAACCGTTAGTGTCAACATGTTTACACTAAGCGTTGCAGTTGCAAACGTTAATGACAACACGTTAACACTATGCATTGCGGTTACAATGCGTTAAAACTAAGCGTTGCAGTTACAACCGTTAGTGTCAACATTATAACAGTAAGTGTAGCATTTGCTTCCGTTAATTTCAACACGTTAACACGTTGCAACCGTTTATGTCAACACTTAGCATTGCAGTTGCAAACGTTAGTGTCAACATGTAAGCACTAACCGTTACAGTTGCAACCTTTAATGGCAAGACGTTAACATTAAGCGTTAGTGGCAACACGATAAAGCTAAGCGTTGCAGTTGCAAACGTTAGTGTCAACATGTAAGCACTAACCGTTGCAGTTGCAACCTTTAAAGGCAACACGTTAAAACTACAACCGTTAGTGTCAACATTATAACAGTAAGTGTAGCATTTGCTTACGTTAATTTCAACACGTTAACACGTTGCAACCGTTTGTGTCAACATGTTAACACTTAGCATTGCAGTTGCAACCGTTAGTGTCAACAAGTTTACACTAAGCGTTGCAGTTGCAACCGTTAATGACAACACGTTAACACTAAGCATTGCGGTTACAATGCGTTAAAACTAAGCGTTGTAGTTAAAACCGTTAATGACAACACGTAAACACTAAGCTTTGCATTTGCAACCGTTAAAACAGTTGCAAACGTTAGTGTCAACATGTAAGCACTAACCGTTACAGTTGCAACCTTTTAATGGCAACACGTTAACATTAAGCGTTAGTGGCAACACGTTAAAGCTAAGCGTTGCAGTTGCAAACGTTAGTGTCAACATGTAAGCATTAACCGTTGCAGTTGCAACCTTTAAAGGCCACACGTTAACATTTAGCATTGCAGTTGCAACACGTTAAAACTAAGCGTTGCAATTATAACCGTTAGTGTCAACATTATAACAGGAAGTGTATCATTTGCTTACGTTAATTTCAACACGTTAACACGTTGCAACCGTTTATGTCAACATGTTAACACTTAGCATTGCAGTTGCAACCGTTAGTGTCAACATGTTTACACTAAGCGTTGCAGTTGCAACCGTTAATGACAACACGTTAACGTTAACATTGCGGTTACAATGCGTTAAAAACTAAGCGTTGTAGTTAAAACCGTTAATGACAACACGTAAACACAAAGCTTTGCATTTGCAACCATTAAAACCATGTCAACACGTTAAAACTAAGCGTTGTAGTTATAACCGTTAATTGCAACACGTTAGCACAAAGCATTGGATTTGCAACCGTTAATACCGTGGCAACATGTTTAAACTAAGCGTTGCAGTTAAAACCGTCAGTGACAACACGTAAACACTAAGCTTTGCATTTGCAACCGTTAAAACCGTGTCAACACGTTAAAACTAAGCGTTGTAGTTAAAACCGTAAATGGCAAAAGTTAACACTAAGCTTTGCATTTGCAACAGTTAAAACAGTTGCAAACGTTAGTGTCAACATGTAAGCACTAACCGTTACAGTTGCAACCTTTAATGGCAAGACGTTAACATTAAGCGTTAGTGGCAACAGGTTAAAGCTAAGCGTTGCAGTTGCAAACGTTAGTGTCAACATGTAAGCACTAACCGTTGCAGTTGCAACCTTTAAAGGCAACACGTTAACATTAAGCATTGCAGTTGCAAGCGTTAGTGGCAAGACGTTAAAACTAAGCGTTGCAGTTACAACCGTTAGTGTCAACATTATGACAGTAAGTGTAGCATTTGCTTACGTTAATTTCAACACGTTAACATGTTGCAACCGTTTATGTCAACATGTTAACACTTGGCATTGCAGTTGCAACCGATAGTGTCAACATGTTTACACTAAGCGTTGCAGTTGCAAACGTTAATGACAACACGTTAACACTATTCATTGCGGTTACAATGCGTTAAAACTAAGCGTTGCAGTTACAACCGTTAGTGTCAACATTATAAAAGTAAGTGTAGCATTTGCTTCCGTTAATTTCAACACGTTAACACGTTGCAACCGTTTATGTCAACACTTAGCATTGCAGTTGCAAACGTTAGTGTCAACATGTTTACACTAAGCGTTGCAGTTACAACCGTTAATGACAACACGTAAACACTAAGCTTTGCATTTGCAACCATTAAAACCATGTCAACACGTTAAAACTAAGCCGTTGTAGTTAATTGCAACACGTTAGCACTAAGCATTTGCTTCCGTACACGTAAACACTAAACTTACTGTTATAATGTTGACACTAACGGTTGTAACTGCAACGCTTAGTTTTAACGTGTTGCCACTAACGCTTGCGGTTACAATGCATTAAAACTAAGCGTTGTAGTTAAAACCGTTAATGACAACACGTAAACACTAAGCTTTGCATTTGCAACCGTTAAAACCATGTCAACACGTTAAAACTAAGCGTTGTAGTTATAACCGTTAATTGCAACACGTTAACACTAAAAATTGGATTTGCAACCGTTAATACCGTGGCAACACGTTAAAACTAAGCGTTGCAGTTATAACCGTTAATTGCAACACGTTAGCACTAAAAATTGGATTTGCAACCGTTAATACCGTGGCAACACGTTAAAACTAAGCGTTGCAGTTATAACCGTTAATTGCAACACGTTAGCACTAAGCATTGGATATGCAACCGTTAATACCGTGGCAACATGTTAAAACTAAGCGTTGCAGTTAAAAGCGTTAATGACAACACGTAAACACTAAGCTTTGAACCGTTAAAACCGTGTCAACACGTTAAAACTAAGCGTTGTAGTTAAAACCGTTAATGGCAACACGTAAACACTAAGCTTTGCATTTGCAACCGTTAAAACAGTTGCAAACGTTAGTGTCAACATGTAAGCACTAACCGTTACAGTTGCAACCTTTAATGGCAACACGTTAACATTAAGCGTTAGTGGCAACACGTTAAAGCTAAGCGTTGCAGTTGCAAACGTTAGTGTTAGCACTAACCGTTGCAGTTGCAACCTTTAAAGGCAACACGTTAACACTTAGCATTGCAGTTGCAACCGTTAGTGTCAACATGTTTACACTAAGCGTTGCAGTTGCAACCGTTATTAATGACAACACGTTAACACTAAGCATTGCGGTTACAATGCGTTAAAACTAAGCGTTGTAGTTAAAACCGTTAATGACAACACGTAAACACTAAGCTTTGCATTTGCAACCATTAAAACCATGTCAACACGTTAAAACTAAGCTTTGTAGTTATAACCGTTAATTGCAACACGTTAGCACTAAGCATTGGATTTGCAACCGTTAATACCGTGGCAACACGTTAAAACTAAGCGTTGCAGTTATAACCGTTAATTGCAACACGTTAGGACTAAGCATTGGATTTGCAACCGTTAATACCGTGGCAACATGTTAAAACTAAGCGTTGCAGTTAAAACCGTTAATGACAACACGTAAACACTAAACTTACTGTTATAATGTTGACACTAACGGTTGTAACTGCAACGCTTAGTTTTAACGTGTTGCCACTAACGCTTGCGGTTACAATGCATTAAAACTAAGCGTTGTAGTTAAAACCGTTAATGACAACACGTAAACACTAAGCTTTGCATTTGCAACCGTTAAAACCATGTCAACACGTTAAAACTAAGCGTTGTAGTTATAACCGTTAATTGCAACACGTTAGCACTAAAAATTGGATTTGCAACCGTTAATACCGTGGCAACACGTTAAAACTAAGCGTTGCAGTTATAACCGTTAATTGCAACACGTTAGCACTAAGCATTGGATTTGCAACCGTTAATACCGTGGCAACATGTTAAAACTAAGCGTTGCAGTTAAAACCGTTAATGACAACACGTAAACACTTAGCTTTGCATTTGCAACCATTAAAACCATGTCAACACGTTAAAACTAAGCGTTGTAGTTATAACCGTTAATTGCAACAGGTTAGCACTAAGCATTGGATTTGCAACCGTTAATACCGTGGCAACACGTTAAAACTAAGCGTTGCAGTTAAAACCGTTAATGACAACACGTAAACACTAAGCTTTGCATTTGCAACCGTTAAAACGGTTGCAAACGTTAGTGTCAACATGTAAGCACTAACCGTTACAGTTGCAACCTTTAATGGCAACACGTTAACATTAAGCGTTAGTGGCAACACGTTAAAGCTAAGCGTTGCAGTTGCAAACGTTAGTGTCAACATGTAAGCATTAACCGTTGCAGTTGCAACCTTTAAAGGCAACACGTTAACATTTAGCATTGCAGTTGCAACACGTTAAAACTAAGCGTTGCAATTATAACCGTTAGTGTCAACATTATAACAGGAAGTGTAGCATTTGCTTACGTTAATTTCAACACGTTAACACGTTGCAACCGTTTATGTCAACATGTTAACACTTAGCATTGCAGTTGCAACCGTTAGTGTCAACATGTTTACACTAAGCGTTGCAGTTGCAACCGTTAATGACAACACGTTAACACTAAGCATTGCGGTTACAATGCGTTAAAAACTAAGCGTTGTAGTTAAAACCGTTAATGACAACACGTAAACACTAAGCTTTGCATTTGCAACCATTAAAACCATGTCAACACGTGAAAACTAAGCGTTGTAGTTATAATCGTTAATTGCAACACGTTAGCACTAAGCATTGGATTTGCAACCGTTAATACCGCGGCAACACGTTAAAACTAAGCGTTGCAGTTAAAACCGTTAATGACAACACGTAAACACGAAGCTTTGCATTTGCAACCATTAAAACCATGTCAACACGTTAAAACTAAGCGTTGTAGTTATAACCGTTAATTGCAACACGTTAGCACTAAGCATTGGATTTGCAAACGTTAATACCGTGGCAACACGTTAAAACTAAGCGTTGCAGTTATAACCGTTAATTGCAACACGTTAGCACTAAGCATTGGATTTGCAACCGTTAATACCGTGGCAACATGTTAAAACTAAGCGTTGCAGTTAAAACCGTTAATGACAACACGTAAACACTAAGCTTTGCATTTGCAACCGTTAAAACCGTGTCAAAAAACCGTTAATGACAACACGTAAACACTTAGCTTTGCATTTGCAACCATTAAAACCATGTCAACACGTTAAAACTAAGCGTTGTAGTTATAACCGTTAATTGCAACAGGTTAGCACTAAGCATTGGATTTGCAACCGTTAATACCGTGGCAACACGTTAAAACTAACCGTTGCAGTTAAAACCGTTAATGACAACACGTAAACACTAAGCTTTGCATTTGCAACCGTTAAAACAGTTGCAAACGTTAGTGTCAGCATGTAAGCACTAACCGTTACAGTTGCAACCTTTAATGGCAACACGTTAACATTAAGCGTTAGTGGCAACACGTTAAAGCTAAGCGTTGCAGTTGCAAACGTTAGTGTCAACATGTAAGCATTAACCGTTGCAGTTGCAACCTTTAAAGGCAACACGTTAACATTTAGCATTGCAGTTGCAAGCGTTAGTGGCAACACGTTAAAACTAAGCGTTGCAATTATAACCGTTAGTGTCAACATTATAACAGGAAGTGTAGCATTTGCTTACGTTAATTTCAACACGTTAACACGTTGCAACCGTTTATGTCAACATGTTAACACTTAGCATTGCAGTTGCAACCGTTAGTGTCAACATGTTTACACTAAGCGTTGCAGTTGCAACCGTTAATGACAACACGTTAACACTAAGCATTGCGGTTACAATGCGTTAAAACTAAGCGTTGTACATAGTTAAAACCGTTAATGACAACACGTAAACACTAAGCTTTGCATTTGCAACCATTAAAACGATGTCAACACGTTAAAACTAAGCGTTGTAGTTATAACCGTCAATTGCAACACGTTAGCACTAAGCATTGGATTTGCAACCGTTAATACCGTGGCAACATGTTAAAACTAAGCGTTGCAGTTAAAATCGTTAATGACAACACGTAAACACTAAGCTTTGCAATTGCAACTGTGTCAACACGTTAAAACTAAGCGTTGTATTTAAAACCGTTAATGGCAACACGTAAACACTAAGCTTTGCATTTGCAACCGTTAAAACAGTTGCAAACGTTAGTGTCAACATGTAACTAACCGTTACAATGCGTTAAAACTAAGCGTTGTAGTTAAAACCGTTAATGACAACACGTAAACACTAAGCTTTGCATTTGCAACCATTAAAACCATGTCAACACGTTAAAACTAAGCGTTGTAGTTATAACCGTTAATTGCAACACGTTGGCACTAAGCATTGGATTTGCAACCGTTAATACCGTGGCAACACGTTAAAACTAAGCGTTGCAGTTATAACCGTTAATTGCAACACGTTAGCACTAAGCATTGGATTTGCAACCGTTAATACCGTGGCAACATGTTAAAACTAAGCGTTGCAGTTAAAACCGTTAATGACAACACGTAAACACTAATCTTACTGTTATAATGTTGACACTAACGGTTGTAACTGCAACGCTTAGTTTCAACGTGTTGCCACTAACGCTTGCGGTTACAATGCATTAAAACGAAGCGTTGTAGTTAAAACCGTTAATGACAACACGTAAACACTAAGCTTTGCATTGCAACCGTTCAAACCATGTCAACACGTTAAAACTAAGCGTTGTAGTTATAACCGTTAATTGCAACACGTTAGCACTAAGCATTGGATTTGCAACCGTTAATACCGTGGCAACACGTTAAAACTAAGCGTTGCAGTTATAACCGTTAATTGCAACACGTTAGCACTAAGCATTGGATTTGCAACCGTTAATACCGTGGCAACATGTTAAAACTAAGCGTTGCAGTTAAAACCGTTAATGACAACACGTAAACACTAATCTTACTGTTATAATGTTGACACTAACGGTTGTAACTGCAACGCTTAGTTTCAACGTGTTGCCACTAACGCTTGCGGTTACAATGCATTAAAACGAAGCGTTGTAGTTAAAACCGTTAATGACAACACGTAAACACTAAGCTTTGCATTTGCAACCGTTAAAACCATGTCAACACGTTAAAACTAAGCGTTGTAGTTATAACCGTTAATTGCAACACGTTAGCACTAAGCATTGGATTTGCAACCGTTAATACCGTGGCAACACGTTAAAACTAAGCGTTGCAGTTAAAACCGTTAATGACAACACGTAAACACTAAGCTTTGCATTTGCAACCGTTAAAACCGTGTCAAAAAACCGTTAATGACAACACGTAAACACTAAGCTTTGCATTTGCAACCGTTAAAACCATGTCAACACGTTAAAACTAAGCGTTGTAGTTATAACCGTTAATTGCAACACGTTAGCACTAAGCATTGGATTTGCAACCGTTAATACCGCGGCAACACGTTAAAACTAAGCGTTGCAGTTAAAACCGTTAATGACAACACGTAAACACGAAGCTTTGCATTTGCAAACATTAAAACCATGTCAACACGTTAAAACTAAGCGTTGTAATTATAACCGTTAATTGCAACACGTTAGAACTAAGCATTGGATTTGCAACCGTTAATACCGTGGCAACATGTTAAAACTAAGCGTTGCAGTTAAAACCGTTAATGACAACACGTAAACACTTAGCTTTGCATTTGCAACCATTAAAACCATGTCAACACGTTAAAACTAAGCGGTGTAGTTATAACCGTTAATTGCAACAGGTTAGCACTAAGCATTGGATTTGCAACCGTTAATACCGTGGCAACACGTTAAAACTAAGCGTTGCAGTTAAAACCGTTAATGACAACACGTAAACACTAAGCTTTGCATTTGCAACCGTTAAAACAGTTGCAAACGTTAGTGTCAACATGTAAGCACTAACCGTTACAGTTGCAACCTTTAATGGCAACACGTTAACATTAAGCGTTAGTGGCAACACGTTAAAGCTAAGCGTTGCAGTTGCAAACGTTAGTGTCAACATGTAAGCATTAACCGTTGCAGTTGCAACCTTTAAAGGCAACACGTTAACATTTAGCATTGCAGTTGCAACACGTTAAAACTAAGCGTTGCAATTATAACCGTTAGTGTCAACATTATAACAGGAAGTGTAGCATTTGCTTACGTTAATTTCAACACGTTAACACGTTGCAACCGTTTATGTCAACATGTTAACACTTAGCATTGCAGTTGCAACCGTTAGTGTCAACATGTTTACACTAAGCGTTGCAGTTGCAACCGTTAATGACAACACGTTAACACTAAGCATTGCGGTTACAATGCGTTAAAAACTAAGCGTTGTAGTTAAAACCGTTAATGACAACCCGTAAACACTAAGCTTTGCATTTGCAACCATTAAAACCATGTCAACACGTGAAAACTAAGCGTTGTAGTTATAATCGTTAATTGCAACACGTTAGCACTAAGCATTGGATTTGCAACCGTTAATACCGCGGCAACACGTTAAAACTAAGCGTTGCAGTTAAAACCGTTAATGACAACACGTAAACACGAAGCTTTGCATTTGCAACCATTAAAACCATGTCAACACGTTAAAACTAAGCGTTGTAGTTATAACCGTTAATTGCAACACGTTAGCACTAAGCATTGGATTTGCAACCGTTAATACCGTGGCAACACGTTAAAACTAAGCGTTGCAGTTATAACCGTTAATTGCAACACGTTAGCACTAAGCATTGGATTTGCAACCGTTAATACCGTGGCAACATGTTAAAACTAAGCGTTGCAGTTAAAACCGTTAATGACAACACGTAAACACTAAGCTTTGCATTTGCAACCGTTAAAACCGTGTCAAAAAACCGTTAATGACAACACGTAAACACTTAGCTTTGCATTTGCAACCATTAAAACCATGTCAACACGTTAAAACTAAGCGTTGTAGTTATAACCGTTAATTGCAACAGGTTAGCACTAAGCATTGGATTTGCAACCGTTAATACCGTGGCAACACGTTAAAACTAACCGTTGCAGTTAAAACCGTTAATGACAACACGTAAACACTAAGCTTTGCATTTGCAACCGTTAAAACAGTTGCAAACGTTAGTGTCAGCATGTAAGCACTAACCGTTACAGTTGCAACCTTTAATGGCAACACGTTAACATTAAGCGTTAGTGGCAACACGTTAAAGCTAAGCGTTGCAGTTGCAAACGTTAGTGTCAACATGTAAGCATTAACCGTTGCAGTTGCAACCTTTAAAGGCAACACGTTAACATTTAGCACTGCAGTTGCAAGCGTTAGTGGCAACACGTTAAAACTAAGCGTTGCAATTATAACCGTTAGTGTCAACATTATAACAGGAAGTGTAGCATTTGCTTACGTTAATTTCAACACGTTAACACGTTGCAACCGTTTATGTCAACATGTTAACACTTAGCATTGCAGTTGCAACCGTTAGTGTCAACATGTTTACACTAAGCGTTGCAGTTGCAACCGTTAATGACAACACGTTAACACTAAGCATTGCGGTTACAATGCGTTAAAACTAAGCGTTGTACATAGTTAAAACCGTTAATGACAACACGTAAACACTAAGCTTTGCATTTGCAACCATTAAAATGATGTCAACACGTTAAAACTAAGCGTTGTAGTTATAACCGTCAATTGCAACACGTTAGCACTAAGCATTGGATTTGCAACCGTTAATACCGTGGCAACATGTTAAAACTAAGCGTTGCAGTTAAAATCGTTAATGACAACACGTAAACACTAAGCTTTGCAATTGCAACTGTGTCAACACGTTAAAACTAAGCGTTGTATTTAAAACCGTTAATGGCAACACGTAAACACTAAGCTTTGCATTTGCAACCGTTAAAACAGTTGCAAACGTTAGTGTCAACATGTAACTAACCGTTACAATGCGTTAAAACTAAGCGTTGTAGTTAAAACCGTTAATGACAACACGTAAACACTAAGCTTTGCATTTGCAACCATTAAAACCATGTCAACACGTTAAAACTAAGCGTTGTAGTTATAACCGTTAATTGCAACACGTTGGCACTAAGCATTGGATTTGCAACCGTTAATACCGTGGCAACACGTTAAAACTAAGCGTTGCAGTTATAACCGTTAATTGCAACACGTTAGCACTAAGCATTGGATTTGCAACCGTTAATACCGTGGCAACATGTTAAAACTAAGCGTTGCAGTTAAAACCGTTAATGACAACACGTAAACACTAATCTTACTGTTATAATGTTGACACTAACGGTTGTAACTGCAACGCTTAGTTTCAACGTGTTGCCACTAACGCTTGCGGTTACAATGCATTAAAACGAAGCGTTGTAGTTAAAACCGTTAATGACAACACGTAAACACTAAGCTTTGCATTTGCAACCGTTAAAACCATGTCAACACGTTAAAACTAAGCGTTGTAGTTATAACCGTTAATTGCAACACGTTAGCACTAAGCATTGGATTTGCAACCGTTAATACCGTGGCAACACGTTAAAACTAAGCGTTGCAGTTATAACCGTTAATTGCAACACGTTAGCACTAAGCATTGGATTTGCAACCGTTAATACCGTGGCAACATGTTAAAACTAAGCGTTGCAGTTAAAACCGTTAATGACAACACGTAAACACTAAGCTTTGCATTTGCAACCGTTAAAACCGTGTCAAAAAACCGTTAATGACAACACGTAAACACTAAGCTTTGCATTTGCAACCGTTAAAACCATGTCAACACGTTAAAACTAAGCGTTGTAGTTATAACCGTTAATTGCAACACGTTAGCACTAAGCATTGGATTTGCAACCGTTAATACCGCGGCAACACGTTAAAACTAAGCGTTGCAGTTAAAACCGTTAATGACAACACGTAAACACGAAGCTTTGCATTTGCAAACATTAAAACCATGTCAACACGTTAAAACTAAGCGTTGTAATTATAACCGTTAATTGCAACACGTTAGAACTAAGCATTGGATTTGCAACCGTTAATACCGTGACAACATGTTAAAACTAAGCGTTGTAGTTAAAACCGTTAATGACAACACGTAAACACTAAGCTTTGCATTTGCAACCGTTAAAACCATGTCAACACGTTAAAACTAAGCGTTGTAGTTATAACCGTTAATTGCAACACGTTAGCACTAAGCATTGGATTTGCAACCGTTAATACCGTGGCAACACGTTAAAACTAAGCGTTGCAGTTAAAACCGTTAATGACAACACGTAAACACTAAGCTTTGCATTTGCAACCGTTAAAACAGTTGCAAACGTTAGTGTCAGCATGTAAGCACTAACCGTTACAGTTGCAACCTTTAATGGCAACACGTTAACATTAAGCGTTAGTGGCAACACGTTAAAGCTAAGCGTTGCAGTTGCAAACGTTAGTGACAACATGTAAGCATTAACCGTTGCAGTTGCAACCTTTAAAGGCAACACGTTAACATTTAGCATTGCAGTTGCAAGCGTTAGTGGCAACACGTTAAAACTAAGCGTTGCAATTATAACCGTTAGTGTCAACATTATAACAGGAAGTGTAGCATTTGCTTACCTTAATTTCAACACGTTAACACGTTGCAACCGTTTATGTCAACATGTTAACACTTAGCATTGCAGTTGCAACCGTTAGTGTCAACATCTTTACACTAAGCGTTGCAGTTGCAACCGTTAATGACAACACGTTAACACTAAGCATTGCGGTTACAATGCGTTAAAACTAAGCGTTGTAGTTAAAACCGTTAATGACAACACGTAAACACTAAGCTTTGCATTTGCAACCATTAAAACCATGTCAACACGTTAAAACTAAGCGTTGTAGTTATAACCGTTAATTGCAACACGTTAGCACTAAGCATTGGATTTGCAACCGTTAATACCGCGGCAACACGTTAAAACTAAGCGTTGCAGTTAAAACCGTTAATGACAACACGTAAACACGAAGCTTTGCATTTGCAACCATTAAAACCATGTCAACACGTTAAAACTAAGCGTTGTAATTATAACCGTTAATTGCAACACGTTAGAACTAAGCATTGGATTTGCAACCATTAATACCGTGACAACATGTTAAAACTAAGCGTTGCAGATGAAACCATTAATGACAACACGTAAACACTAAGCTTTGCATTTGCAACCGTTAAAACAGGTTGCCTTTAAAGGTTGCAACTGCAACGGTTAGTGCTTACATGTTGACACTTACGTTTGCAAGCGTAACGCTTAGCTTTAACGTGTTGCCACTAACCCTCCATGTTAACGTCTTGTCATTAAAGGTTGCAACTGTAACGGTTAGCGCTTACATGTTGACACTAACGTTTGCAACTTTTTTAACGGTTGACATGGTTTTAATGGTTGCAAATGCAAAGCTTAGTGTTTACGTGTTGTCATTAACGGTTTTAACTACAACGCTTAGTTTTAACGCATTGTAACCGCAATGCTTAGTGTTAACGTGTTGTCATTAACGGTTGCAACTGCAACGCTTAGTGTAAACTTGTTGACACTAACGGTTGCAACTGCAATGCTAAGTGTTAACATGTTGACACAAACGGTTGCAACGTGTTAACGTGTTGAAATTAACGTAAGCAAATGCTACACTTACTGTTATAATGTTGACACTAACGGTTGTAGTTTTAACGTGTGGCCTTTAAAGGTTGCCACTGCAACGGTTAGTGCTTACATGTTGACACTAACGTTTGCAACTGCAACGCTTAGCTTTAACGTGTTGCCACTAACGCTTAATGTTTAACGTCTTGCCATTAAAGGTTGCAACTGTAACGGTTAGTGCTTACATGTTGACACTAATGTTTGCAACTGTTTTAACTGTTGCAAATGCAAAGCTTAGTGTTTACGTGTTGCCATTAACGGTTTTAACTACAACGCTTAGTTTTAACGTGTTGACACGGTTTTAATGGTTGCAAATGCAAAGCTTAGTGTTTACGTGTTGTCATTAACGGTTGCAACTGCAACGCTTAGTGTAAACATGTTGACACTAACGGTTGCAACTGCAATGCTAAGTGTTGACATAAACGGTTGCAACGTGTTAACGTGTTGAAATTAACGGAAGCAAATGCTACACTTACTGTTATAATGTTGACACTAACGGTTGTAACTGCAACGCTTAGTTTTAACGCATTGTAACCGCAATGCATAGTGTTAACGTGTTGTCAATAACGTTTGCAACTGCAACGCTTAGTGTAAACATGTTGACACTAACGGTTGCAACTGCAATGCCAAGTGTTAACATGTTGACATAAACGGTTGCAACATGTTAACGTGTTGAAATTAACGTAAGCAAATGCTACACTTACTGTCATAATGTTGACACTAACGGTTGTAACTGCAACGCTTAATGTTAACGTGTTGCCTTTAAAGGTTACAACTGCAAGGGTTAGTGCTTACATGTTGACACTAACGTTTGCAACTGCAACGCTTAGCTTTAACGTGTTGCCACTAACGCTTAATGTTAACGTCTTGCCATTAAAGGTTGCAACTCTAACGGTTAGTGCTTACATGTTGACACTAACGTTTGCAACTGTTTTAACGGTTGCAAATGCAAAGCTTAGTGTTTACGTATTGCCATTTACGGTTTTAACTACAACGCTTAGTTTTAACGTGTTGACACGGTTTTAATGGTTGCAAATGCAAAGCTTAGTGTTTACGTGTTGTCATTAACGGTTTTAACTGCAACGCTTAGTTTAAACATGTTGCCACGGTATTAACGGTTGCAAATCCAATGCTTAGTGCTAACGTGTTGCAATTAACGGTTATAACTACAACGCTTAGTTTTAACGTGTTGACATGGTTTTAATGGTTGCAAATGCAAAGCTTAGTGTTTACGTGTTGTCATTAACGGTTGCAACTGCAACGCTTAGTGTAAACAGGTTGACACTAACGGTTGCAACTGCAATGCTAAGTGTTGACATAAACGGTTGCAACGTGTTAACGTGTTGAAATTAATGTAAGCAAATGCTACACTTAATGTTATAATGTTGACACTAACGGTTGTAACTGCAACGCTTAGTTTTAACGCATTGTAACCGCAATGCTTAGTGTTAACGTGTTGCAACTGCAACGCTTAGTGTAAACATGTTGACACTAACGGTTGCAACTGCAATGCTAAGTGTTAACATGTTGACATAAACGTGTTAACGTGTTGAAATTAACGTAAGCAAATGCTACACTTATTGTTAAAATGTTGACACTTACGATTGTATCTGCAACGCTTAGTTTTAACATGTTGCCATGGTATTAACGGATGCAAATCCAATGCTTAGTGCAAACGTGTTGCAATTAACGGTTATAACTACAACGCTTAGTTTTAACGTGTTGCCACTAACGCTTGCAACTGCATTGCTTAATGTTAACGTGTTGCCTTTAAAGGTTGTAACTGCAACGGTTAGTGCTTACATGTTGACACTAACGTTTGCAACTGCAACGCTTAGCTTTAACGTGTTACCACTAACGCTTAATGTTAACGTGTTGCCATTAAAGGTTGCAACTGTAACGGTTAGTGCTTACATGTTGACACAAAAGTTCGCAACTGTTTTAACGGTTGCAAATGCAAAGCTTAGTGTTTACGTGTTGCCATTAACGGTTTTAACTACAACGCTTAGTTTTAACGTGTTGACACGGTTTTAACGGTTGCAAATGCAAAGCTTAGTGTTTACGTGTTGGCATTAACGGTTTTAACTGCAACGCTTAGTTTTAACATGTTGCCACGGTATTAACGGTTGCAAATCCAATGCTTAGTGCTAACGTGTTGCAATTAACGGTTATAACTACAACGCTTAGTTTTAAAGTGTTGACATGGTTTTAATGGTTGCAAATGTAAAGCTTAGTGTTTACGTGTTGTCATTAACGGTTGCAACTGCAACGCTTAGTTTTAACGTGTTGCCACGGTATTAACGGTTGCAAATCCAATGCTTATTACTAACGTGTTGCAATTAACGGTTATAACTACAACGCTTAGTTTTAACGTGTTGACATGGTTTTAATGGTTGCAAATGCAAAGCTTAGTGTTTACGTGTTGTCATTAACGGTTTTAACTACAATGCTTAGTTTTAACGCATTGTAACCGCAATGCTTAGTGTTAACGTGTTGTCATTAACGGTTAGTGTAAACGCTTAGTGTAAACATGTTGACACTAACGGTTGCAACTGCAATGCTAAGTGTTAACATGTTGACATAAACGGTTGCAACGTGTTAACGTGTTCAAATTAACGTAAACGAATGCTACACTTACTCCTGTTGACACTAACGGTTGTAACTGCAACGCTTAGTTTTAACGTGTTGCCACTAACGCTTGCAACTGCAATGCTTAATGTTAACGTGTTGCCTTTAAAGGTTGCAACTGCAACGGTTAATGTTTACATGTTGAAACTAACGTTTGCAACTGCAACGCTTAGCTGTTGCCACTAACGCTTAATGTTAACGTGTTGCCATTAAAGGTTGCAACTGTAACGGTTAGTGCTTACATGTTGACACTAACGTTTGCAACTGTTTTAACGGTTGCAAATGCAAAGCTTAGTGTTTACGTGTTGCCATTAACGGTTTTAACTACAACGCTTAGTTTTAACGTGTTGACACGGTTTTAACGGTTGCAAATGCAAAGCTTAGTGTTTACGTGTTGTCATTAACGGTTTTAACTGCAACGCTTAGTTTTAACATGTTGCCACGGTATTAACGGTTGCAAATCCAATGCTTTGTGCTAACGTGTTGCAATTAACGGTTATAACTACAACGCTTAGTTTTAACGTGTTGACATGGTTTTAATGGTTGCAACTGCAAAGCTTAGTGTTTACGTGTTGCAATTAACGGTTATAACTACAACGCTTAGTTTTAACGTGTTGACATGGTTTTAATGGTTGCAACTGCAAAGCTTAGTGTTTACGTGTTGTCATTAACGGTTTTAACTACAACGCTTAGTTTTAACGCAATGTAACCGCAATGCTTAGTGTTAACGTGTTGTAATTAACGGTTGCAACTGCAACGCTTAGTGTAAACATGTTGACACTAATGGTTGCAACTGCAATGCTAAGTGTTAACATGTTGACATAAACGGTTGCAACGTGTTAACGTGTTGAAATTAACGTAAGCAAATGCTACACTTACTGTAATGTTGAAACTAACGGTTGTAACTGCAACGCTTAGTTTTAACGTGTTGCCACTAACGCTTGCAACTGCAATGCTTAATGTTAACATGTTGCCTTTAAAGGTTGCAACTGCAACGGTTAGTGCTTACATGTTAACACTAACGTTTGCAACTGCAACACTTAACTTTAACGTGTTGCCACTAACGCTTAATGATAACGTGTTGCCATTAAAGGTTGCAACTGTAACGGTTAGTGCTTCCATGTTGACACTAACGTTTGCAACTGTTTTGACGGTTGCAAATGCAAAGCTTAGTGTTTACGTGTTGCCATTAACGGTTTTAACTACAACGTTTAGTTTCAACGTGTTGACACGGTTTTAACGGTTGCAAATGCAAAGCAGCTTACGTGTTGTCATTAACAGTTTTAACTGCAACGCTTAGTTTTTACATGTTGCCACGGTATTAACGGTTGCAAATCCAATGCTTAGTGCCACTAACGCTTGCAACTGCAATGCTTAATGTTAACGTGTTGCCTTTAAAGGTTACATGTTGACACTAACGTTTGCAACTGCAACGCCTAGCTTTAACGTGTTGCCACTAACGCTTAATGTTAACGTGTTGCCATTAAAGGTTGCAACTGTAACGGTTAGTGCTTACATGTTGACACTAACGTTTGCAACTGTTTTAACGGTTGCAAATGCAAAGCTTAGTGTTTACGTGTTGCCATTAACGGTTTTAACTACAACGCTTAGTTTTAACGTGTTGACACGGTTTTAACGGTTGCAAATGCAAAGCTTAGTGTTTACGTGTTGTCATTGACGGTTTTAACTGCAACGCTTAGTTTTAACATGTTGCCACGGTATTAACGGTTGCAAATCCAATGCTTTGTGCTAACGTGTAACGGTTATTACTACAACGCTTAGTTTTAACGTGTTGACATGTTTTTAATGGTTGCAAATGCAAAGCGTAGTGTTTACGCGTTGTCATTAATGGCTTTAACTACAACGCTTAGTTTTAACGCATTGTAACCGCAATGCTTACTGTTAACGTGTTGTAATTAACGCAACGCTTAGTTTTGACTTGTTGCCACTAACGCTTGCAACTGCAATGCTTAATGTTAACGTGTTGCCTTTAAAGGTTACAACTGCAAGGGTTAGTGCTTACATGTTGACACTAACGTTTGCAACTGCAACGCTTAGCTTTAACGTTTTGCCACTATCGCTTAATGTTAACGTCTTGCCATTAAAGGTTGCAACTGTAACGGTTAGTGCTTACATGTTGACACTAACGTTTGCAACTGTTTTAACGGTTGCAAATGCAAAGCTTAGTGTTTACGTGTTGCCATTAACGGTTTTAACTACAACGCTTAGTTTTAACGTGTTGACACGGTTTTAACGGTTGCAAATGCAAAGCTTAGTGTTTACGTGTTGTCATTGACGGTTTTAACTGCAACGCTTAGTTTTAACATGTGGCCACGGTATTAACGGTTGCAAATCCAATGCTTAGTGCTAACGTGTTGCAATTAACGGTTATAACTACAACGCTTAGTTTTAACGTGTTGACATGGTTTTAATGGTTGCAAATGCAAAGCTTAGTGTTAACGTGTTGTCATTAACGGTTTTAACTACAACGCTTAGTTTTAATGCATTGTAACCGCAATGCTTAGTGTTAACGTGTTGTCATTAACGGTTGCAACTGCAACGCTTAGTGTAAACATGTTGACACTAACGGTTGCAACTGCAATGCTAAGTGTTAACATGTTGACATAAACAGTTGCAACGTGTTAACGTGTTGAAATTAACGTAATCAAATGCTACACTTACTGTAATGTTGACACTAACGGTTGTAACTGCAACGTGTTGCCACTAACGCTTGCAACTGCAATGCTTAATGTTAACGTGTTGCCTTTAAAGGTCGCAACTGCAACGGTTAGTGCTTACATGTTGACACTAACGTTTGCAACTGCAACGCTTAGCTTTAACGTGTTGCCACTAACGCTTAATGTTAACGTCTTGCCATTAAAGGTTGCAACTCTAACGGTTAGTGCTTACACGGTTTTAATGGTTGCAAATGCAAAGCTTAGTGTTTACGTGTTGTCATTAACGGTTTTAACTGCAACGCTTAGTTTAAACATGTTGCCACGGTATTAACGGTTGCAAATCCAATGCTTAGTGCTAACGTGTTGCAATTAACGGTTATAACTACAACGCTTAGTTTTAACGTGTTGACATGGTTTTAATGGTTGCAAATGCAAAGCTTAGTGTTTACGTGTTGTCATTAACGGTTGCAACTGCAACGCTTAGTGTAAACAGGTTGACACTAACGGTTGCAACTGCAATGCTAAGTGCAGCATAAACGGTTGCAACGTGTTAACGTGTTGAAATTAATGTAAGCAAATGCTACACTTAATGTTATAATGTTGACACTAACGGTTGTAACTGCAACGCTTAGTCTTAGTTTTAACGTAGTGCTAACGTGTTGAAATTAACGGTTATAACTACAACGCTTAGTTTTAACGTGTTGACATGGTTTTAATGGTTGCAAATGCAAAGCTTAGTGTTTACGTGTTGTCATTAACGGTTGCAACTGCAACGCTTAGTGTAAACATGTTGACACTAACGGTTGCAACTGCAATGCTAAGTGTTAACATGTTGACATAAACGGTTGCAACGTGTTAACGTGTTGAAATTAACGTAAGCAAATGCTACACTTATTGTTATAATGTTGACACTTATCTGCAACGCTTAGATTTAAAGTGTTGCCACTAACGCTTGCAACTGCAATGCTTAATGTTAACGTGTTGCCTTTAAAGGTTGAAACTGCAACGGTTAGTTCTTACATGTTGACACTAACGTTTGCAACTGCAACGCTTAATGTTAACGTGTTGCCATTAAAGGTTGCAACTGTAACGGTTAGTGCTTACATGTTGACACTAACGTTTGCAACTGTTTTAACGGTTGCAAATGCAAAGCTTTGTGTTTACGTGTTGCCATTAACGGTTTTAACTACAACGCTTAGTTTTAAGATGTTGCCACGGTATTAACGGATGCAAATCCAATGCTTAGTGCAAACGTGTTGCAATTAACAGTTATAACTACAACGCTTAGTTTTAACGTGTTGCCACTAACGCTTGCAACTGCATTGCTTAATGTTAACGTGTTGCCTTTAAAGGTTGTAACTGCAACGGTTAGTGCTTACATGTTGACACTAACGTTTGCAACTGCAACGCTTAGCTTTAACGTGTTACCACTAACGCTTAATGTTAACGTGTTGCCATTAAAGGTTGCAACTGTAACGGTTAGTGCTTACATGTTGACACTAACGTTTGCAACTGTTTTAACGGTTGCAAATGCAAAGCTTAGTGTTTACGTGTTGCCATTAACGGTTTTAACTACAACGCTTAGTTTTAACGTGTTGACACGGTTTTAACGGTTGCAAATGCAAAGCTTAGTGTTTACGTGTTGGCATTAACGGTTTTAACTGCAACGCTTAGTTTTAACATGTTGCCACGGTATTAACGGTTGCAAATCCAATGCTTAGTGCTAACGTGTTGCAATTAACGGTTATAACTACAACGCTTAGTTTTAACGTGTTGACATGGTTTTAATGGTTGCAAATGTAAAGCTTAGTGTTTACGTGTTGTCATTAACGGTTTTAACTGCAACGCTTAGTTTTAACGCATTGTAACCGCAATGCTTAGTGTTAACGTGTTGTCATTAACGGTTGCAACTGCAACGCTTAGTGTAAACTTGTTGACACTAACGGTTGCAACTGCAATGCTAAGTGTTAACATGTTGACACAAACGGTTGCAACGTGTTAACGTGTTGAAATTAACGTAAGCAAATGTACTGTTATAATGTGGACACTAACGGTTGTAACTGCAACGCTTAGTTTTAACGTGTTGCCACTAACGCTTGCAACTGCAATGCTTAATGTTAACGTGTTGCCTTTAAAGGTTACAACTGCAAGGGTTAGTGTAAGCACATGTTGACACTAACGTTTGCAACTGCAACGCTTAGCTTTAACGTTTTGCCACTATCGCTTAATGTTAACGTCTTGCCATTAAAGGTTGCAACTGTAACGGTTAGTGCTTACATGTTGACACTAACTGTTTTAACGGTTGCAAATGCAAAGCTTAGTGTTTACGTGTTGCCATTAACGGTTTTAACTACAACGCTTAGTTTTAACGTGTTGACACGGTTTTAACGGTTGCAAATGCAAAGCTTAGTGTTTACGTGTTGTCATTAACGGTTTTAACTGCAACGCTTAGTTTTAACATGTGGCCACGGTATTAACGGTTGCAAATCCAATGCTTAGTGCTAACGTGTTGCAATTAACGGTTATAACTACAACGCTTAGTTTTAACGTGTTGACATGGTTTTAATGGTTGCAAATGCAAAGCTTAGTGTTAACGTGTTGTCATTAACGGTTTTAACTACAACGCTTAGTTTTAATGCATTGTAACCGCAATGCTTAGTGTTAACGTGTTGTCATTAACGGTTGCAACTGCAACGCTTAGTGTAAACATGTTGACACTAACGGTTGCAACTGCAATGCTAAGTGTTAACATGTTGACATAAACAGTTGCAACGTGTTAACGTGTTGAAATTAACGTAAGCAAATGCTACATTTACTGTAATGTTGACACTAACGGTTGTAACTGCAACGTGTTGCCACTAACGCTTGCAACTGCAATGCTTAATGTTAACGTGTTGCCTTTAAAGGTCGCAACTGCAACGGTTAGTGCTTACATGTTGACACTAACGTTTGCAACTGCAACGCTTAGCTTTAACGTGTTGCCACTAACGCTTAATGTTAACGTCTTGCCATTAAAGGTTGCAACTCTAACGGTTAGTGCTTACATGTTGACACTAACGTTTGCAACTGTTTTAACGGTTGCAAATGCAAAGCTTAGTGTTTACGTATTGCCATTTACGGTTTTAACTACAACGCTTAGTTTTAACGTGTTGACACGGTTTTAATGGTTGCAAATGCAAAGCTTAGTGTTTACGTGTTGTCATTAACGGTTTTAACTGCAACGCTTAGTTTAAACATGTTGCCATGGTATTAACGGTTGCAAATCCAATGCTTAGTGCTAACGTGTTGCAATTAACGGTTATAACTACAACGCTTAGTTTTAACGTGTTGACATGGTTTTAATGGTTGCAAATGCAAAGCTTAGTGTTTAAGTGTTGTCATTAACGGTTGCAACTGCAACGCTTAGTGTAAACAGGTTGACACTAACGGTTGCAACTGCAATGCTAAGTGTTGACATAAACGGTTGCAACGTGTTAACGTGTTGAAATTAATGTAAGCAAATGCTACACTTAATGTTATAATGTTGACACTAACGGTTGTAACTGCAACGCTTAGTTTTAACGCATTGTAACCGCAATGCTTAGTGTTAACGTGTTGCAACTGCAACGCTTAGTGTAAACATGTTGACACTAACGGTTGCAACTGCAATGCTAAGTGTTAACATGTTGACATAAACGGTTGCAACGTGTTAACGTGTTGAAATTAACGTAAGCAAATGCTACACTTATTGTTATAATGTTGACACTTACGATTGTATCTGCAACGCTTAGATTTAACGTGTTGCCACTAACGCTTGCAACTGCAATGCTTAATGTTAACGTGTTGCCTTTAAAGGTTGTAACTGCAACGGTTAGTGCTTACATGTTGACACTAACGTTTGCAACTGTTTTAACGGTTGCAAATGCAAAGCTTAGTGTTTACGTGTTGCCATTAACGGTATTAACTACAACGCTTAGTTTTAACGTGTTGACACGGTTTTAACGGTTGCAAATGCAAAGCTTAGTGTTTACGTGTTGGCATTAACGGTTTTAACTGCAACGCTTAGTTTTAACATGTTGCCACGGTATTAACGGTTGCAAATCCAATGCTTAGTGCTAACGTGTTGCAATTAACGGTTATAACTACAACGCTTAGTTTTAACGTGTTGACATGGTTTTAATGGTTGCAAATGTAAAGCTTAGTGTTTACGTGTTGTCATTAACGGTTTTAACTGCAACGCTTAGTTTTAACGCATTGTAACCACAATGCTTAGTGTTAACGTGTTGTCATTAACGGTTGCAAATGCAACGCTTAGTGTAAACTTGTTGACACTAACGGTTGCAACTGCAATGCTAAGTGTTAACATGTTGACACAAACAGTTGCAACGTGTTAACGTGTTGAAATTAACGTAAGCAAATGTTACACTTACTGTTATAATGTGGACACTAACGGTTGTAACTGCAACGCTTAGTTTTAACGTGTTGCCACTAACGCTTGCAACTGCAATGCTTAATGTTAACGTGTTGCCTTTAAAGGTTACAACTGCAAGGGTTAGTGCTTACATGTTGACACTAACGTTTGCAACTGCAACGCTTAGCTTTAACGTGTTGCCACTAACGCTTAATGTTAACGTGTTGCCATTAAAGGTTGCAACTGTAACGGTTAGTGCTTACATGTTGACACTAACGTTTGCAACTGTTTTAACGGTTGCAAATGCAAAGCTTAGTGTTTACGTGTTGCCATTAACGGTTTTAACTACAACGCTTAGTTTTAACGTGTTGACACGGTTTTAACGGTTGCAAATGCAAAGCTTAGTGTTTACGTGTTGTCATTAACGGTTTTAATTGCAACGCTTAGTTTTAACATGTTGCCACGGTATTAACGGTTGCAAATCCAATGCTTAGTGCTAACGTGTTGCAATTAACGGTTATAACTACAACGCTTAGTTTTAACGCATTGTAACCGCAATGCTTAGTGTTAACGTGTTGTCATTAACGGTTGCAACTGCAACGCTTAGTGTAAACATGTTGACACTAACGGTTGCAACTGCAATGCTAAGTGTTAACATGTTGACATAAACAGTTGCAACGTGTTAACGTGTTGAAATTAACGTAAGCAAATGCTACACTTACTGTGATGTTGACACTAACGGTTGTAACTGCAACGTGTTGCCACTAACGCTTGCAACTGCAATGCTTAATGTTAACGTGTTGCCTTTAAAGGTCGCAACTGCAACGGTTAGTGCTTTCATGTTGACACTAACGTTTGCAACTGCAACGCTTAGCTTTAACGTGTTGCCACTAACGCTTAATGTTAACGTGTTGCCATTAAAGGTTGCAACTGTAACGGTTAGTGCTTACATGTTGACACTAACGTTTGCAACTGTTTTAACGGTTGCAAATGCAAAGCTTAGTGTTTACGGTGTGGTGTTGCCATTAACGGTTTTAACTACAACGCTTAGTTTTAACGTGTTGACACGGTTTCAACGGTTGCAAATGCAAAGCATAGTGTTTACGTGTTGTCATTAAAGGTTTTAACTGCAACGCTTAGTTTTAACGTGTTGCCACGGTATTAACGGTTGCAAATCCAATGCTTAGTGCTAACGTGTTGCAATTAACGGTTATGACTACAACGCTTAGTTTTAACGTGTTGACATGGTTTTAATGGTTGCAAATGCAAAGCGTAGTGTTTACGCGTTGTCATTAATGGTTTTAACTACAACGCTTAGTTTTAACGCATTGTAACCGCAATGCTTACTGTTAACGTGTTGTAATTAACGCAACGCTTAGTTTTAACTTGTTGCCACTAACGTTTGCAACTGTTTTAACGGTTGCAAATGCAAAGCTTAGTGTTTACGTGTTGCCATTAACGGTTTTAACTACAACGCTTAGTTTTAACGTGTTGACACGGTTTTAACGGTTGCAAATGCAAAGCTTAGTGTTTACGTGTTGTCATTGACGGTTTTAACTGCAACGCTTAGTTTTAACATGTGGCCACGGTATTAACGGTTGCAAATCCAATGCTTAGTGCTAACGTGTTGCAATTAACGGTTATAACTACAACGCTTAGTTTTAACGTGTTGACATGGTTTTAATGGTTGCAAATGCAAAGCTTAGTGTTAACGTGTTGTCATTAACGGTTTTAACTACAACGCTTAGTTTTAATGCATTGTAACCGCAATGCTTAGTGTTAACGTGTTGTCATTAACGGTTGCAACTGCAACGCTTAGTGTAAACATGTTGACACTAACGGTTGCAACTGCAATGCTAAGTGTTAACATGTTGACATAAACAGTTGCAACGTGTTAACGTGTTGAAATTAACGTAAGCAAATGCTACACTTACTGTAATGTTGACACTAACGGTTGTAACTGCAACGTGTTGCCACTAACGCTTGCAACTGCAATGCTTAATGTTAACGTGTTGCCTTTAAAGGTCGCAACTGCAACGGTTAGTGCTTACATGTTGACACTAACGTTTGCAACTGCAACGCTTAGCTTTAACGTGTTGCCACTAACGCTTAATGTTAACGTCTTGCCATTAAAGGTTGCAACTCTAACGGTTAGTGCTTACATGTTGACACTAACGTTTGCAACTGTTTTAACGGTTGCAAATGCAAAGCTTAGTGTTTACGTATTGCCATTTACGGTTTTAACTACAACGCTTAGTTTTAACGTGTTGACACGGTTTTAATGGTTGCAAATGCAAAGCTTAGTGTTTACGTGTTGTCATTAACGGTTTTAACTGCAACGCTTAGTTTAAACATGTTGCCACGGTATTAACGGTTGCAAATCCAATGCTTAGTGCTAACGTGTTGCAATTAACGGTTATAACTACAACGCTTAGTTTTAACGTGTTGACATGGTTTTAATGGTTGCAAATGCAAAGCTTAGTGTTTAAGTGTTGTCATTAACGGTTGCAACTGCAACGCTTAGTGTAAACAGGTTGACACTAACGGTTGCAACTGCAATGCTAAGTGTTGACATAAACGGTTGCAACGTGTTAACGTGTTGAAATTAATGTAAGCAAATGCTACACTTAATGTTATAATGTTGACACTAACGGTTGTAACTGCAACGCTTAGTTTTAACGCATTGTAACCGCAATGCTTAGTGTTAACGTGTTGCAACTGCAACGCTTAGTGTAAACATGTTGACACTAACGGTTGCAACTGCAATGCTAAGTGTTAACATGTTGACATAAACGGTTGCAACGTGTTAACGTGTTGAAATTTACGTAAGCAAATGCTACACTTATTGTTATAATGTTGACACTTACGATTGTATCTGCAACGCTTAGATTTAACGTGTTGCCACTAACGCTTGCAACTGCAATGCTTAATGTTAACGTGTTGGGTTTAAAGGTTGTAACTGCAACGGTTAGTTCTTACATGTTGACACTAACGTTTGCAACTGCAACGCTTAATGTTAACGTGTTGCCATTAAAGGTTGCAACTGTAACGGTTAGTGCTTACATGTTGACACTAACGTTTGCAACTGTTTTAACGGTTGCAAATGCAAAGCTTAGTGTTTACGTGTTGCCATTAACGGTTTTAACTACAACGCTTAGTTTTAAGATGTTGCCACGGTATTAACGGATGCAAATCCAATGCTTAGTGCAAACGTGTTGCAATTAACAGTTATAACTACAACGCTTAGTTTTAACGTGTTGCCACTAACGCTTGCAACTGCATTGCTTAATGTTAACGTGTTGCCTTTAAAGGTTGTAACTGCAACGGTTAGTGCTTACATGTTGACACTAACGTTTGCAACTGTTTTAACGGTTGCAAATGCAAAGCTTAGTGTTTACGTGTTGCCATTAACGGTTTTAACTACAACGCTTAGTTTTAACGTGTTGACACGGTTTTAACGGTTGCAAATGCAAAGCTTAGTGTTTACGTGTTGGCATTAACGGTTTTAACTGCAACGCTTAGTTTTAACATGTTGCCACGGTATTAACGGTTGCAAATCCAATGCTTAGTGCTAACGTGTTGCAATTAACGGTTATAACTACAACGCTTAGTTTTAACGTGTTGACATGGTTTTAATGGTTGCAAATGTAAAGCTTAGTGTTTACGTGTTGTCATTTACGGTTTTAACTGCAACGCTTAGTTTTAACGCATTGTAACCGCAATGCTTAGTGTTAACGTGTTGTCATTAACGGTTGCAACTGCAACGCTTAGTGTAAACTAGTTGACACTAACGGTTGCAACTGCAACGCTTAGTGTAAACTTGTTGACACAAACGGTTGCAACGTGTTAACGTGTTGAAATGTTAAAGCAAATGTTACACTTACTGTTATAATGTGGACACTAACGGTTGTAACTGCAACGCTTAGTTTTAACGTGTTGCCACTAACGCTTGCAACTGCGATGCTTAATGTTTACGTGTTGCCTTTAAAGGTTACAACTGCAAGGGTTAGTGCTTACATGTTGACACTAACGTTTGCAACTGCAACGCTTAGCTTTAACGTGTTGCCACTAACGCTTAATGTTAACGTGTTGCCATTAAAGGTTGCAACTGTAACGGTTAGTGCTTACATGTTGACACTAACGTTTGCAACTGTTTTAACGGTTGCAAATGCAAAGCTTAGTGTTTACGTGTTGCCATTAACGGTTTTAACTACAACGCTTAGTTTTAACGTGTTGACACGGTTCTAACGGTTGCAAATGCAAAGCTTAGTGTTTACGTGTTGTCATTAACGGTTTTAACTGCAACGCTTAGTTTTAACATGTTGCCATGGTATTAACGGTTGCAAATCCAATGCTTAGTGCTAACGTGTTGCAATTAACGGTTATAACTACAACGCTTAGTTTTAACGCATTGTAACCGCAATGCTTAGTGTTAACGTGTTGTCATTAACGGTTGCAACTGCAACGCTTAGTGTAAACATGTTGACACTAACGGTTGCAACTGCAATGCTAAGTGTTAACATGTTGACATAAACAGTTGCAACGTATTAACGTGTTGAAATTAACGTAAGCAAATGCTACACTTACTGTGATGACACTAACGGTTGTAACTGCAACGTGTTGCCACTAACGCTTGCAACTGCAATGCTTAATGTTAACGTGTTGCCTTTAAAGGTCGCAACTGCAACGGTTAGTGCTTTCATGTTGACATTAACGTTTGCAACTGCAACGCTTAGCTTTAACGTCTTGCCACTAACGCTTAATGTTAACGTGTTGCCATTAAAGGTTGCAACTGTAACGGTTAGTGCTTACATGTTGACACTAACGTTTGCAACTGTTTTAACGGTTGCAAATGCAAAGCTTAGTGTTTACGGTGTGGTGTTGCCATTAACGGTTTTAACTACAACGCTTAGTTTTAACGTGTTGACACGGTTTCAACGGTTGCAAATGCAAAGCATAGTGTTTACGTGTTGTCATTAAAGGTTTTAACTGCAACGCTTAGTTTTAACGTGTTGCCACGGTATTAACGGTTGCAAATCCAATGCTTAGTGCTAACGTGTTGCAATTAACGGTTATAACTACAACGCTTAGTTTTAACGTGTTGACATGGTTTTAATGGTTGCAAATGCAAAGCGTAGTGTTTACGCGTTGTCATTAATGGTTTTAACTACAACGCTTAGTTTTAACGCATTGCAACTGCAATGCTTAATGTTAACGTGTTGCCTTTAAAGGTTACAACTGCAAGGGTTAGTGCTTACATGTTGACACTAACGTTTGCAACTGCAACGCTTAGCTTTAACGTTTTGCCACTATCGCTTAATGTTAACGTCTTGCCATTAAAGGTTGCAACTGTAACGGTTAGTGCTTACATGTTGACACTAACGTTTGCAACTGCTTTAACGGTTGCAAATGCAAAGCTTAGTGTTTACGTGTTGCCATTAACGGTTTTAACTACAACGCTTAGTTTTAACGTGTTGACACGGTTTTAACGGTTGCAAATGCAAAGCTTAGTGTTTACGTGTTGTCATTAACGGTTTTAACTGCAACGCTTAGTTTTAACATGTGGCCACGGTATTAACGGTTGCAAATCCAATGCTTAGTGCTAACGTGTTGCAATTAACGGTTATAACTACAACGCTTAGTTTTAACGTGTTGACATGGTTTTAATGGTTGCAAATGCAAAGCTTAGTGTTAACGTGTTGTCATTAACGGTTTTAACTACAACGCTTAGTTTTAATGCATTGTAACCGCAATGCTTAGTGTTAACGTGTTGTCATTAACGGTTGCAACTGCAACGCTTAGTGTAAACATGTTGACACTAACGGTTGCAACTGCAATGCTAAGTGTTAACATGTTGACATAAACAGTTGCAACGTGTTAACGTGTTGAAATTAACGTAAGCAAATGCTACACTTACTGTAATGTTGACACTAACGGTTGTAACTGCAACGTGTTGCCACTAACGCTTGCAACTGCAATGCTTAATGTTAACGTGTTGCCTTTAAAGGTCGCAACTGCAACGGTTAGTGCTTACATGTTGACACTAACGTTTGCAACTGCAACGCTTAGCTTTAACGTGTTGCCACTAACGCTTAATGTTAACGTGTTGCCATTAAAGGTTGCAACTGTAACGGTTAGTGCTTACATGTTGACACTAACGTTTGCAACTGTTTTAACGGTTGCAAATGCAAAGCTTAGTGTTTACGGTGTTGCCATTAACGGTTTTAACTACAACGCTTAGTTTTAACGTGTTGACACGGTTTCAACGGTTGCAAGTGCAAAGCTTAGTGTTTACGTGTTGTCATTAAAGGTTTTAACTGCAACACTTCGTTTTAACGTGTTGCCACGGTATTAACGGTTGCAAATCCAATGCTTAGTGCTAACGTGTTGCAATTAACGGTTATGACTACAACGCTTAGTTTTAACGTGTTGACATGGTTTTAATGGTTGCAAATGCAAAGCTTAGTGTTTACGTGTTGTCATTAACGGTTTTAACTGCAACGCTTAGTTTTAACGTGTTGCCACGGTATTAACGGTTGCAAATCCAATGCTTAGTGCTAACGTGTTGCAATTAACGGTTATAACTACAACGCTTAGTTTTAACGTGTTGACATGGTTTTAATGGTTGCAAATGCAAAGCTTAGTGTTTACGTGTTGTCATTAATGGTTTTAACTACAACGCTTAGTTTTAACGCATTGTAACCGCATTGCTTAGTGTTAACGTGTTGTAATTAACGCAACGCTTAGTTTTAACTTGTTGCCACTAACGCTTGCAACTGCAATGCTTAATGTTAACGTGTTGCCTTTAAAGGTTACAACTGCAAGGGTTAGTGCTTACATGTTGACACTAACGTTTGCAACTGCAACGCTTAGCTTTAACGTTTTGCCACTATCGCTTAATGTTAACGTCTTGCCATTAAAGGTTGCAACTGTAACGGTTAGTGCTTACATGTTGACACTAACGTTTGCAACTGTTTTAACGGTTGCAAATGCAAAGCTTAGTGTTTACGTGTTGCCATTAACGGTTTTAACTACAACGCTTAGTTTTAACATGTTGACACGGTTTTAACGGTTGCAAATGCAAAGCTTAGTGTTTACGTGTTGTCATTAACGGTTTTAACTGCAACGCTTAGTTTTAACATGTTGCCACGGTATTAACGGTTGCAAATCCAATGCTTAGTGCTAACATGTTGCAATTAACGGTTATAACTACAACGCTTAGTTTTAACGTGTTGACATGGTTTTAATGGTTGCAAATGTAAAGCTTAGTGTTTAAGTGTTGTCATTAACGGTTTTAACTGCAACGCTTAGTTTTAACGTGTTGCCGCGGTATTAACGGTTGCAAATCCAATGCTTAGTGCTAACGTGTTGCAATTAACGGTTATAACTACAACGCTTAGTTTTAACTTGTTGACATGGTTTTAATGGTTGCAAATGCAAAGCTTAGTGTTTACGTGTTGTCATTAACGGTTTTAAGTACAACGCTTAGTTTTAACGCATTGTAACCGCAATGCTTAGTGTTAACGTGTTGTCATTAACGGTTGCAACTGCAACGCTTAGTGTAAACATGTTGACACTAACGGTTGCAACTGCAATGCTAAGTGTTAACATGTTGACATAAACAGTTGCAACGTGTTAACGTGTTGAAATTAACGTAATCAAATGCTACACTTACTGTTATGTTGACACTAACGGTTGTAACTGCAACATGTTGCCACTAACGCTTGCAACTGCAATGCTTAATGTTAACGTGTTGCCTTTAAAGGTTGCAACTGCAACGGTTAATGCTTACATGTTGACACTAACGTTTCCAACTGCAACGCCTAGCTTTAACGTGTTGCCACTAACGCTTAATGTTAACGTGTTGCCATTAAAGGTTGCAACTGTAACGGTTAGTGCTTACATGTTGACACTAACGTTTGCAACTGTTTTAACGGTTGCAAATGCAAAGCTTAGTGTTTACGTGTTGCCATTAACGGTTTTAACTACAACGCTGAGCGTGTGTACACGGTTTTAACGGTTGCAAATGCAAAGCTTAGTGTTTACGTGTTGGCATTAACGGTTTTAACTGCAACGCTTAGTTTTAACATGTTGCCACGGTATTAACGGTTGCAAATCCAATGCTTAGTGCTAACGTGTTGCAATTAACGGTTATAACTACAACGCTTAGTTTTAACGCATTGTAACCGCAATGCTTAGTGTTAACGTGTTGTCATTAACGGTTGCAACTGCAACGCTTAGTGTAAACATGTTGACACTAACGGTTGCAACTGCAATGCTAAGTGTTAACATGTTGACATAAACAGTTGCAACGTGTTAACGTGTTGAAATTAACGTAAGCAAATGCTACACTTACTGTGATGTTGACACTAACGGTTGTAACTGCAACGTGTTGCCACTAACGCTTGCAACTGCAATGCTTAATGTTAACGTGTTGCCTTTAAAGGTCGCAACTGCAACGGTTAGTGCTTTCATGTTGACACTAACGTTTGCAACTGCAACGCTTAGCTTTAACGTGTTGCCACTAACGCTTAATGTTAACGTGTTGCCATTAAAGGTTGCAACTGTAACGGTTAGTGCTTACATGTTGACACTAACGTTTGCAACTGTTTTAACGGTTGCAAATGCAAAGCTTAGTGTTTACGGTGTGGTGTTGCCATTAACGGTTTTAACTACAACGCTTAGTTTTAACGTGTTGACACGGTTTCAACGGTTGCAAATGCAAAGCATAGTGTTTACGTGTTGTCATTAAAGGTTTTAACTGCAACGCTTAGTTTTAACGTGTTGCCACGGTATTAACGGTTGCAAATCCAATGCTTAGTGCTAACGTGTTGCAATTAACGGTTATAACTACAACGCTTAGTTTTAACGTGTTGACATGGTTTTAATGGTTGCAAATGCAAAGCGTAGTGTTTACGCGTTGTCATTAATGGTTTTAACTACAACGCTTAGTTTTAACGCATTGTAACCGCAATGCTTACTGTTAACGTGTTGTAATTAACGCAACGCTTAGTTTTAACTTGTTGCCACTAACGCTTGCAACTGCAATGCTTAATGTTAACGTGTTGCCTTTAAAGGTTACAACTGCAAGGGTTAGTGCTTACATGTTGACACTAACGTTTGCAACTGCAACGCTTAGCTTTAACGTTTTGCCACTATCGCTTAATGTTAACGTCTTGCCATTAAAGGTTGCAACTGTAACGGTTAGTGCTTACATGTTGACACTAACGTTTGCAACCGTTTTAACGGTTGCAAATGCAAAGCTTAGTGTTTACGTGTTGCCATTAACGGTTTTAACTACAACGCTTAGTTTTAACGTGTTGACACGGTTTTAATGGTTGCAAATGCAAAGCTTAGTGTTTACGTGTTGTCATTAACGGTTTTAACTGCAACGCTTAGTTTAAACATGTTGCCACGGTATTAACGGTTGCAAATCCAATGCTTAGTGCTAACGTGTTGCAATTAACGGTTATAACTACAACGCTTAGTTTTAACGTGTTGACATGGTTTTAATGGTTGCAAATGCAAAGCTTAGTGTTTACGTGTTGTCATTAACGGTTGCAACTGCAACGCTTAGTGTAAACAGGTTGACACTAACGGTTGCAACTGCAATGCTAAGTGTTGCATAAACGGTTGCAACGTGTTAACGTGTTGAAATTAATGTAAGCAAATGCTACACTTAATGTTATAATGTTGACACTAACGGTTGTAACTGCAACGCTTAGTCTTAGTTTTAACGTAGTGCTAACGTGTTGCAATTAACGGTTATAACTACAACGCTTAGTTTTAACGTGTTGACATGGTTTTAATGGTTGCAAATGCAAAGCTTAGTGTTTACGTGTTGTCATTAACGGTTGCAACTGCAACGCTTAGTGTAAACATGTTGACACTAACGGTTGCAACTGCAATGCTAAGTGTTAACATGTTGACATAAACGGTTGCAACGTGTTAACGTGTTGAAATTAACGTAAGCAAATGCTACACTTATTGTTATAATGTTGACACTTATCTGCAACGCTTAGATTTAACGTGTTGCCACTAACGCTTGCAACTGCAATGCTTAATGTTAACGTGTTGCCTTTAAAGGTTGAAACTGCAACGGTTAGTTCTTACATGTTGACACTAACGTTTGCAACTGCAACGCTTAATGTTAACGTGTTGCCATTAAAGGTTGCAACTGTAACGGTTAGTGCTTACATGTTGACACTAACGTTTGCAACTGTTTTAACGGTTGCAAATGCAAAGCTTTGTGTTTACGTGTTGCCATTAACGGTTTTAACTACAACGCTTAGTTTTAAGATGTTGCCACGGTATTAACGGATGCAAATCCAATGCTTAGTGCAAACGTGTTGCAATTAACAGTTATAACTACAACGCTTAGTTTTAACGTGTTGCCACTAACGCTTGCAACTGCATTGCTTAATGTTAACGTGTTGCCTTTAAAGGTTGTAACTGCAACGGTTAGTGCTTACATGTTGACACTAACGTTTGCAACTGCAACGCTTAGCTTTAACGTGTTACCACTAACGCTTAATGGTAACGTGTTGCCATTAAAGGTTGCAACTGTAACGGTTAGTGCTTACATGTTGACACTAACGTTTGCAACTGTTTTAACGGTTGCAAATGCAAAGCTTAGTGTTTACGTGTTGCCATTAACGGTTTTAACTACAACGCTTAGTTTTAACGTGTTGACATGGTTTTAATGGTTGCAAATGAAAAGCTTAGTGTTTACGTGTTGTCATTAACGGTTTTAACTGCAACGCTTAGTTTTAACGCATTGTAACCGCAATGCTTAGTGTTAACGTGTTGTCATTAACGGTTGCAACTGCAACGCTTAGTGTAAACTTGTTGACACTAACGGTTGCAACTGCAATGCTAAGTGTTAACATGTTGACACAAACGGTTGCAACGTGTTAACGTGTTGAAATTAACGTAAGCAAATGTACTGTTATAATGTGGACACTAACGGTTGTAACTGCAACGCTTAGTTTTAACGTGTTGCCACTAACGCTTGCAACTGCAATGCTTAATGTTAACGTGTTGCCTTTAAAGGTTACAACTGCAAGGGTTAGTGCTTACATGTTGACACTAACGTTTGCAACTGCAACGCTTAGCTTTAACGTTTTGCCACTATCGCTTAATGTTAACGTCTTGCCATTAAAGGTTGCAACTGTAACGGTTAGTGCTTACATGTTGACACTAACTGTTTTAACGGTTGCAAATGCAAAGCTTAGTGTTTACGTGTTGCCATTAACGGTTTTAACTACAACGCTTAGTTTTAACGTGTTGACACGGTTTTAACGGTTGCAAATGCAAAGCTTAGTGTTTACGTGTTGTCATTAACGGTTTTAACTGCAACGCTTAGTTTTAACATGTGGCCACGGTATTAACGGTTGCAAATCCAATGCTTAGTGCTAACGTGTTGCAATTAACGGTTATAACTACAACGCTTAGTTTTAACGTGTTGACATGGTTTTAATGGTTGCAAATGCAAAGCTTAGTGTTAACGTGTTGTCATTAACGGTTTTAACTACAACGCTTAGTTTTAATGCATTGTAACCGCAATGCTTAGTGTTAACGTGTTGTCATTAACGGTTGCAACTGCAACGCTTAGTGTAAACATGTTGACACTAACGGTTGCAACTGCAATGCTAAGTGTTAACATGTTGACATAAACAGTTGCAACGTGTTAACGTGTTGAAATTAACGTAAGCAAATGCTACATTTACTGTAATGTTGACACTAACGGTTGTAACTGCAACGTGTTGCCACTAACGCTTGCAACTGCAATGCTTAATGTTAACGTGTTGCCTTTAAAGGTCGCAACTGCAACGGTTAGTGCTTACATGTTGACACTAACGTTTGCAACTGCAACGCTTAGCTTTAACGTGTTGCCACTAACGCTTAATGTTAACGTCTTGCCATTAAAGTTTGCAACTCTAACGGTTAGTGCTTACATGTTGACACTAACGTTTGCAACTGTTTTAACGGTTGCAAATGCAAAGCTTAGTGTTTACGTATTGCCATTTACGGTTTTAACTACAACGCTTAGTTTTAACGTGTTGACACGGTTTTAATGGTTGCAAATGCAAAGCTTAGTGTTTACGTGTTGTCATTAACGGTTTTAACTGCAACGCTTAGTTTAAACATGTTGCCACGGTATTAACGGTTGCAAATCCAATGCTTAGTGCTAACGTGTTGCAATTAACGGTTATAACTACAACGCTTAGTTTTAACGTGTTGACATGGTTTTAATGGTTGCAAATGCAAAGCTTAGTGTTTAAGTGTTGTCATTAACGGTTGCAACTGCAACGCTTAGTGTAAACAGGTTGACACTAACGGTTGCAACTGCAATGCTAAGTGTTGACATAAACGGTTGCAACGTGTTAACGTGTTGAAATTAATGTAAGCAAATGCTACACTTAATGTTATAATGTTGACACTAACGGTTGTAACTGCAACGCTTAGTTTTAACGCATTGTAACCGCAATGCTTAGTGTTAACGTGTTGCAACTGCAACGCTTAGTGTAAACATGTTGACACTAACGGTTGCAACTGCAATGCTAAGTGTTAACATGTTGACATAAACGGTTGCAACGTGTTAACGTGTTGAAATTAACGTAAGCAAATGCTACACTTATTGTTATAATGTTGACACTTACGATTGTATCTGCAACGCTTAGATTTAACGTGTTGCCACTAACGCTTGCAACTGCAATGCTTAATGTTAACGTGTTGGGTTTAAAGGTTGTAACTGCAACGGTTAGTTCTTACATGTTGACACTAACGTTTGCAACTGCAACTGCAATGCTAAGTGTTAACATGTTGACATAAACAGTTGCAACGTGTTAACGTGTTGAAATTAACGTAAGCAAATGCTACACTTACTGTAATGTTGACACTAACGGTTGTAACTGCAACGTGTTGCCACTAACGCTTGCAACTGCAATGCTTAATGTTAACGTGTTGCCTTTAAAGGTCGCAACTGCAACGGTTAGTGCTTACATGTTGACACTAACGTTTGCAACTGCAACGCTTAGCTTTAACGTGTTGCCACTAACGCTTAATGTTAACGTGTTGCCATTAAAGGTTGCAACTGTAACGGTTAGTGCTTACATGTTGACACTAACGTTTGCAACTGTTTTAAGGGTTGCAAATGCAAAGCTTAGTGTTTACGGTGTTGCCATTAACGGTTTTAACTACAACGCTTAGTTTTAACGTGTTGACACGGTTTCAACGGTTGCAAGTGCAAAGCTTAGTGTTTACGTGTTGTCATTAAAGGTTTTAACTGCAACACTTCGTTTTAACGTGTTGCCACGGTATTAACGGTTGCAAATCCAATGCTTAGTACGTGTTGCAATTAACGGTTATAACTACAACGCTTAGTTTTAACGTGTTGACATGGTTTTAATGGTTGCAAATGCAAAGCTTAGTGTTTACGTGTTGTCATTAATGGTTTTAACTACAACGCTTAGTTTTAACGCATTGTAACCGCATTGCTTAGTGTTAACGTGTTGTAATTAACGCAACGCTTAGTTTTAACTTGTTGCCACTAACGCTTGCAACTGCAATGCTTAATGTTAACGTGTTGCCTTTAAAGGTTACAACTGCAAGGGTTAGTGCTTACATGTTGACACTAACGTTTGCAACTGCAACGCTTAGCTTTAACGTTTTGCCACTATCGCTTAATGTTAACGTCTTGCCATTAAAGGTTGCAACTGTAACGGTTAGTGCTTACATGTTGACACTAACGTTTGCAACTGTTTTAACGGTTGCAAATGCAAAGCTTAGTGTTTACGTGTTGCCATTAACGGTTTTAACTACAACGCTTAGTTTTAACATGTTGACACGGTTTTAACGGTTGCAAATGCAAAGCTTAGTGTTTACGTGTTGCCATTAACGGTTTTAACTACAACGCTTAGTTTTAACGTGTTGACACGGTTTTAACGGTTGCAAATGCAAAGCTTAGTGTTTACGTGTTGTCATTAACGGTTTTAACTGCAACGCTTAGTTTTAACATGTGGCCACGGTATTAACGGTTGCATATCCAATGCTTAGTTCTAACGTGTTGCAATTAACGGTTATAACTACAACGCTTAGTTTTAACGTGTTGACATGGTTTTAATGGTTGCAAATGCAAAGCTTAGTGTTAACGTGTTGTCATTAACGGTTTTAACTACAACGCTTAGTTTTAATGCATTGTAACCGCAATGCTTAGTGTTAACGTGTTGTCATTAACGGTTGCAACTGCAACGCTTAGTGTAAACATGTTGACACTAACGGTTGCAACTGCAATGCTAAGTGTTAACATGTTGACATAAACAGTTGCAACGTGTTAACGTGTTGAAATTAACGTAAGCAAATGCTACACTTACTGTAATGTTGACACTAACGGTTGTAACTGCAACGTGTTGCCACTAACGCTTGCAACTGCAATGCTTAATGTTAACGTGTTGCCTTTAAAGGTCGCAACTGCAACGGTTAGTGCTTACATGTTGACACTAACGTTTGCAACTGCAACGCTTAGCTTTAACGTGTTGCCACTAACGCTTAATGTTAACGTGTTGCCATTAAAGGTTGCAACTGTAACGGTTAGTGCTTACATGTTGACACTAACGTTTGCAACTGTTTTAAGGGTTGCAAATGCAAAGCTTAGTGTTTACGGTGTTGCCATTAACGGTTTTAACTACAACGCTTAGTTTTAACGTGTTGACACGGTTTCAACGGTTGCAAGTGCAAAGCTTAGTGTTTACGTGTTGTCATTAAAGGTTTTAACTGCAACACTTCGTTTTAACGTGTTGCCACGGTATTAACGGTTGCAAATCCAATGCTTAGTGCTAACGTGTTGCAATTAACGGTTATAACTACAACGCTTAGTTTTAACGTGTTGACATGGTTTTAATGGTTGCAAATGCAAAGCTTAGTGTTTACGTGTTGTCATTAACGGTTTTAACTGCAACGCTTAGTTTTAACGTGTTGCCACGGTATTAACGGTTGCAAATCCAATGCTTAGTGCTAACGTGTTGCAATTAACGGTTATAACTACAACGCTTAGTTTTAACGTGTTGACATGGTTTTAATGGTTGCAAATGCAAAGCTTAGTGTTTACGTGTTGTCATTAATGGTTTTAACTACAACGCTTAGTTTTAACGCATTGTAACCGCATTGCTTAGTGTTAACGTGTTGTAATTAACGCAACGCTTAGTTTTAACTTGTTGCCACTAACGCTTGCAACTGCAATGCTTAATGTTAACGTGTTGCCTTTAAAGGTTACAACTGCAAGGGTTAGTGCTTACATGTTGACACTAACGTTTGCAACTGCAACGCTTAGCTTAACGTTTTGCCACTATCGCTTAATGTTAACGTCTTGCCATTAAAGGTTGCAACTGTAACGGTTAGTGCTTACATGTTGACACTAACGTTTGCAACTGTTTTAACGGTTGCAAATGCAAAGCTTAGTGTTTACGTGTTGCCATTAACGGTTTTAACTACAACGCTTAGTTTTAACATGTTGACACGGTTTTAACGGTTGCAAATGCAAAGCTTAGTGTTTACGTGTTGTCATTAACGGTTTTAACTGCAACGCTTAGTTTTAACATGTTGCCACGGTATTAACGGTTGCAAATCCAATGCTTAGTGCTAACATGTTGCAATTAACGGTTATAACTACAACGCTTAGTTTTAACGTGTTGACATGGTTTTAATGGTTGCAAATGTAAAGCTTAGTGTTTAAGTGTTGTCATTAACGGTTTTAACTGCAACGCTTAGTTTTAACGTGTTGCCGCGGTATTAACGGTTGCAAATCCAATGCTTAGTGCTAACGTGTTGCAATTAACGGTTATAACTACAACGCTTAGTTTTAACTTGTTGACATGGTTTTAATGGTTGCAAATGCAAAGCTTAGTGTTTACGTGTTGTCATTAACGGTTTTAAGTACAACGCTTAGTTTTAACGCATTGTAACCGCAATGCTTAGTGTTAACGTGTTGTCATTAACGGTTGCAACTGCAACGCTTAGTGTAAACATGTTGACACTAACGGTTGCAACTGCAATGCTAAGTGTTAACATGTTGACATAAACAGTTGCAACGTGTTAACGTGTTGAAATTAACGTAATCAAATGCTACACTTACTGTTATGTTGACACTAACGGTTGTAACTGCAACATGTTGCCACTAACGCTTGCAACTGCAATGCTTAATGTTAACGTGTTGCCTTTAAAGGTTGCAACTGCAACGGTTAATGCTTACATGTTGACACTAACGTTTGCAACTGCAACGCCTAGCTTTAACGTGTTGCCACTAACGCTTAATGTTAACGTGTTGCCATTAAAGGTTGCAACTGTAACGGTTAGTGCTTACATGTTGACACTAACGTTTGCAACTGTTTTAACGGTTGCAAATGCAAAGCTTAGTGTTTACGTGTTGCCATTAACGGTTTTAACTACAACGCTGAGCGTGTTGACACGGTTTTAACGGTTGCAAATGCAAAGCTTAGTGTTTACGTGTTGGCATTAACGGTTTTAACTGCAACGCTTAGTTTTAACATGTTGCCACGGTATTAACGGTTGCAAATCCAATGCTTAGTGCTAACGTGTTGCAATTAACGGTTATAACTACAACGCTTAGTTTTAACGCATTGTAACCGCAATGCTTAGTGTTAACGTGTTGTCATTAACGGTTGCAACTGCAACGCTTAGTGTAAACATGTTGACACTAACGGTTGCAACTGCAATGCTAAGTGTTAACATGTTGACATAAACAGTTGCAACGTGTTAACGAGTTGAAATTAACGTAAGCAAATGCTACACTTACTGTGATGTTGACACTAACGGTTGTAACTGCAACGTGTTGCCACTAACGCTTGCAACTGCAATGCTTAATGTTAACGTGTTGCCTTTAAAGGTCGCAACTGCAACGGTTAGTGCTTTCATGTTGACACTAACGTTTGCAACTGCAACGCTTAGCTTTAACGTGTTGCCACTAACGCTTAATGTTAACGTGTTGCCATTAAAGGTTGCAACTGTAACGGTTAGTGCTTACATGTTGACACTAACGTTTGCAACTGTTTTAACGGTTGCAAATGCAAAGCTTAGTGTTTACGGTGTGGTGTTGCCATTAACGGTTTTAACTACAACGCTTAGTTTTAACGTGTTGACACGGTTTCAACGGTTGCAAATGCAAAGCATAGTGTTTACGTGTTGTCATTAAAGGTTTTAACTGCAACGCTTAGTTTTAACGTGTTGCCACGGTATTAACGGTTGCAAATCCAATGCTTAGTGCTAACGTGTTGCAATTAACGGTTATAACTACAACGCTTAGTTTTAACGTGTTGACATGGTTTTAATGGTTGCAAATGCAAAGCGTAGTGTTTACGCGTTGTCATTAATGGTTTTAACTACAACGCTTAGTTTTAACGCATTGTAACCGCAATGCTTACTGTTAACGTGTTGTAATTAACGCAACGCTTAGTTTTAACTTGTTGCCACTAACGCTTGCAACTGCAATGCTTAATGTTAACGTGTTGCCTTTAAAGGTTACAACTGCAAGGGTTAGTGCTTACATGTTGACACTAACGTTTGCAACTGCAACGCTTAGCTTTAACGTTTTGCCACTATCGCTTAATGTTAACGTCTTGCCATTAAAGGTTGCAACTGTAACGGTTAGTGCTTACATGTTGACACTAACGTTTGCAACCGTTTTAACGGTTGCAAATGCAAAGCTTAGTGTTTACGTGTTGCCATTAACGGTTTTAACTACAACGCTTAGTTTTAACGTGTTGCAAAGCTTAGTGTTTACGTGTTGTCATTAACGGTTGCAACTGCAACGCTTAGTTTTAACGTGTTGCCACGGTATTAACGGTTGCAAATCCAATGCTTATTACTAACGTGTTGCAATTAACGGTTATAACTACAACGCTTAGTTTTAACGTGTTGACATGGTTTTAATGGTTGCAAATGCAAAGCTTAGTGTTTACGTGGTGTCATTAACGGTTTTAACTACAATGCTTAGTTTTAACGCATTGTAACCGCAATGCTTAGTGTTAACGTGTTGTCATTAACGGTTACAACTGCAACGCTTAGTGTAAACATGTTGACACTAACGGTTGCAACTGCAATGCTAAGTGTTAACATGTTGACATAAACGGTTGCAACGTGTTAACGTGTTCAAATTAACGTAAACAAATGCTACACTTACTGTAATGTTGACACTAACGGTTGTAACTGCAACGCTTAGTTTTAACGTGTTGCCACTAACGCTTGCAACTGCAATGCTTAATGTTAACGTGTTGCCTTTAAAGGTTGCAACTGCAACGGTTAATGCTTACATGTTGACATTAACGTTTGCAACTGCAACGCTTAGCTTTAACGTGTTGCCACTAACGCTTAATGTTAACGTGTTGCCATTAAAGGTTGCAACTGTAACGGTTAGTGCTTACATGTTGACACTAACGTTTGCAACTGTTTTAAAGGTTGCAAATGCAAAGCTTAGTGTTTACGTGTTGCCATTAACGGTTTTAACTACAACGCTTAGTTTTAACGTGTTGACACGGTTTTAACGGTTGCAAATGCAAAGCTTAGTGTTTACGTGTTGTCATTAACGGTTTTAACTGCAACGCTTAGTTTTAACATGTTGCCACGGTATTAACGGTTGCAAATCCAATGCTTAGTGTTAACGTGTTGTCATTAACGGTTTTAACTACAACGCTTAGTTTTAATGCATTGTAACCGCAATGCTTAGTGTTAACGTGTTGTCATTAACGGTTGCAACTGCAACGCTTAGTGTAAACATGTTGACACTAACGGTTGCAACTGCAATGCTAAGTGTTAACATGTTGACATAAACAGTTGCAACGTGTTAACGTGTTGAAATTAACGTAAGCAAATGCTACACTTACTGTAATGTTGACACTAACGGTTGTAACTGCAACGTGTTGCCACTAACGCTTGCAACTGCAATGCTTAATGTTAACGTGTTGCCTTTAAAGGTCGCAACTGCAACGGTTAGTGCTTACATGTTGACACTAACGTTTGCAACTGCAACGCTTAGCTTTAACGTGTTGCCACTAACGCTTAATGTTAACGTCTTGCCATTAAAGGTTGCAACTCTAACGGTTAGTGCTTACATGTTGACACTAACGTTTGCAACTGTTTTAACGGTTGCAAATGCAAAGCTTAGTGTTTACGTATTGCCATTTACGGTTTTAACTACAACGCTTAGTTTTAACGTGTTGACACGGTTTTAATGGTTGCAAATGCAAAGCTTAGTGTTTACGTGTTGTCATTAACGGTTTTAACTGCAACGCTTAGTTTAAACATGTTGCCACGGTATTAACGGTTGCAAATCCAATGCTTAGTGCTAACGTGTTGCAATTAACGGTTATAACTACAACGCTTAGTTTTAACGTGTTGACATGGTTTTAATGGTTGCAAATGCAAAGCTTAGTGTTTACGTGTTGTCATTAACGGTTTTAACTGCAACGCTTAGTTTTAACGTGTTGCCACGGTATTAACGGTTGCAAATCCAATGCTTAGTGCTAACGTGTTGCAATTAACGGTTATAACTACAACGCTTAGTTTTAACGTGTTGACATGGTTTTAATGGTTGCAAATGCAAAGCGTAGTGTTTACGTGTTGTCATTAATGGTTTTAACTACAACGCTTAGTTTTAACGCATTGTAACCGCAATGCTTACTGTTAACGTGTTGTAATTAACGCAACGCTTAGTTTTAAATTGTTGCCACTAACGCTTGCAACTGCAATGCTTAATGTTAACGTGTTGCCTTTAAAGGTTACAACTGCAAGGGTTAGTGCTTACATGTTGACACTAACGTTTGCAACTGCAACGCTTAGCTTTAACGTTTTGCCACTATCGCTTAATGTTAACGTCTTGCCATTAAAGGTTGCAACTGTAACGGTTAGTGCTTACATGTTGACACTAACGTTTGCAACTGTTTTAACGGTTGCAAATGCAAAGCTTAGTGTTTACGTGTTGCCATTAACGGTTTTAACTACAACGCTTAGTTTTAACGTGTTGACACGGTTTTAACGGTTGCAAATGCAAAGCTTAGTGTTTACGTGTTGTCATTAACGGTTTTAACTGCAACGCTTAGTTTTAACATGTGGCCACGGTATTAACGGTTGCAAATCCAATGCTTAGTGCTAACGTGTTGCAATTAACGTGTTGCGTGTTGCAATGCTACAACGCTTAGTTTTAACGTGTTGACATGGTTTTAATGGTTGCAAATGCAAAGCTTAGTGTTAACGTGTTGTCATTAACGCTTAGTTTTAATGCATTGTAACCGCAATGCTTAGTGTTAACGTGTTGTCATTAACGGTTGCGTAAACAGGTTGACACTAACGGTTGCAACTGCATGCTAAGTGTTGACATAAACGGTTGCAACGTGTTAACGTGTTGAAATTAATGTAAGCAAATGCTACACTTAATGTTATAATGTTGACACTAACGGTTGTAACTGCAACGCTTAGTTTTAACGCATTGTAACCGCAATGCTTAGTGTTAACTTGTTGCAACTGCAACGCTTAGTGTAAACATGTTGACACTAACGGTTGCAACTGCAATGCTAAGTGTTAACATGTTGACATAAACGGTTGCAACGTGTTAACGTGTTGAAATTAACGTAAGCAAATGCTACACTTATTGTTATAATGTTGACACTTACGATTGTATCTGCAACGCTTAGATTTAATGTGTTGCCTCTAACGCTTGCAACTGCAATGCTTAATGTTAACGTGTTGCCTTTAAAGGTTGTAACTGCAACGGTTAGTGCTTACATGTTGACACTAACGTTTGCAACTGCAACGCTTAATGTTAACGTGTTGCCATTAAAGGTTGCAACTGTAACGGTTAGTGCTTACATGTTGACACTAACGTTTGCAACTGTTTTAACGGTTGCAAATGCAAAGCTTAGTGTTTACGTGTTGCCATTAACGGTTTTAACTACAACGCTTAGTTTTAACATGTTGCCACGGTATTAACGGATGCAAATCCAATGCTTAGTGCAAACGTGTTGCAATTAACGGTTATAACTACAACGCTTAGTTTTAACGTGTTGCCACTAACGCTTGCAACTGCATTGCTTAATGTTAACGTGTTGCCTTTAAAGGTTGTAACTGCAACGGTTAGTGCTTACATGTTGACACTAACGTTTGCAACTGCAACGCTTAGCTTTAACGTGTTACCACTAACGCATAATGTTAACGTGTTGCCATTAAAGGTTGCAACTGTAACGGTTAGTGCTTACATGTTGACACTAACGTTTGCAACTGTTTTAACGGTTGCAAATGCAAAGCTTAGTGTTTACGTGTTGCCATTAACGGTTTTAACTACAACGCTTAGTTTTAACGTGTTGACACGGTTTTAACGGTTGCAAATGCAAAGCTTAGTGTTTACGTGTTGTCATTAACGGTTTTAACTGCAACGCTTAGTTTTAACATGTTGCCACGGTATTAACTTTTGCAAATCCAATGCTTAGTGCTAACGTGTTGCAATTAACGGTTATAACTACAACGCTTAGTTTTAACGCATTGTAACCGCAATGCTTAGTGTTAACGTGTTGTCATTAACGGTTGCAACTGCAACGCTTAGTGTAAACATGTTGACACTAACGGTTGCAACTGCAATGCTAAGTGTTAACATGTTGACATAAACAGTCGCAACGTGTTAACGTGTTGAAATTAACGTAAGCAAATGCTACACTTACTGTAATGTTGACACTAACGGTTGTAACTGCAACGTGTTGCCACTAACGCTTGCAACTGCAATGCTTAATGTTAACGTGTTGCCTTTAAAGGTCGCAACTGCAACGGTTAGTGCTTACATGTTGACACTAACGTTTGCAACTGCAACGCTTAGCTTTAACGTGTTGCCACTAACGCTTAATGTTAACGTGTTGCCATTAAAGGTTGCAACTGTAACGGTTAGTGCTTACATGTTGACACTAACGTTTGCAACTGTTTTAACGGTTGCAAATGCAAAGCTTAGTGTTTACGGTGTTGCCATTAACGGTTTTAACTACAACGCCTAGTTTTAACGTGTTGACACGGTTTCAACGGTTGCAAATGCAAAGCATAGTGTTTACGTGTTGTCATTAAAGGTTTTAACTGCAACGCTTAGTTTTAACGTGTTGCCACGGTATTAACGGTTGCAAATCCAATGCTTAGTGCTAACGTGTTGCAATTAACGGTTATAACTACAACGCTTAGTTTTAACGTGTTGACATGGTTTTAATGGTTGCAAATGCAAAGCTTAGTGTTTACGTGTTGTCATTAACGGTTTTAACTGCAACGCTTAGTTTTAACGTGTTGCCACGGTATTAACGGTTGCAAATCCAATGCTTAGTGCTAACGTGTTGCAATTAACGGTTACAACTACAACGCTTAGTTTTAACGTGTTGACATGGTTTTAATGGTTGCAAATGCAAAGCTTAGTGTTTACGTGTTGTCATTAACGGTTTTAACTGCAACGCTTAGTTTTAACGTGTTGCCACGGTATTAACGGTTGCAAATCCAATGCTTAGTGCTAACGTGTTGCAATTAACGGTTATAACTACAACGCTTAGTTTTAACGTGTTGACATGGTTTTAATGGTTGCAAATGCAAAGCGTAGTGTTTACGTGTTGTCATTAATGGTTTTAACTACAACGCTTAGTTTTAACATGTTGCCACGGTATTAACGGTTGCAAATCCAATGCTTAGTGCTAACGTGTTGCAATTAACGGTTATAACTACAACGCTTAGTTTTAACGTGCTGACATGGTTTTAATGGTTGCAAATGCAAAGCTTAGTGTTAACGTGTTGTCATTAACGCTTAGTTTTAATGCATTGTAACCGCAATGCTTAGTGTTAACGTGTTGTCATTAACGGTTGCAACTGCAACGCTTAGTGTAAACATGTTGACACTAACTGTTGCAACTGCAATGCTAAGTGTTAACATGTTGACATAAACAGTTGCAACGTGTTAACGTGTTGAAATTAACGTAAGCAAATGCTACACTTACTGTAATGTTGACACTAACGGTTGTAACTGCAACGTGTTGCCACTAACGCTTGCAACTGCAATGCTTAATGTTAACGTGTTGCCTTTAAAGGTCGCAACTGCAACGGTTAGTGCTTACATGTTGACACTAACGTTTGCAACTGCAACGCTTAGCTTTAACGTGTTGCCACTAACGCTTAATGTTAACGTGTTGCCATTAAAGGTTGCAACTGTAACGGTTAGTGCTTACATGTTGACACTAACGTTTGCAACTGTTTTAACGGTTGCAAATCCAATGCTTAGTGCTAACGTGTTGCAATTAACGGTTATAACTACAACGCTTAGTTTTAACGTGTTGACATGGTTTTAATGGTTGCAAATGTAAAGCTTAGTGTTTACGTGTTGTCATTAACGGTTGCAACTGCAACGCTTAGTTTTAACGTGTTGCCACGGTATTAACGGTTGCAAATCCAATGCTTATTACTAACGTGTTGCAATTAACGGTTATAACTACAACGCTTAGTTTTAACGTGTTGACATGGTTTTAATGGTTGCAAATGCAAAGCTTAGTGTTTACGTGGTGTCATTAACGGTTTTAACTACAATGCTTAGTTTTAACGCATTGTAACCGCAATGCTTAGTGTTAACGTGTTGTCATTAACGGTTACAACTGCAACGCTTAGTGTAAACATGTTGACACTAACGGTTGCAACTGCAATGCTAAGTGTTAACATGTTGACATAAACGGTTGCAACGTATTAACGTGTTCAAATTAACGTAAACAAATGCTACACTTACTGTAATGTTGACACTAACGGTTGTAACTGCAACGCTTAGTTTTAACGTGTTGCCACTAACGCTTGCAACTGCAATGCTTAATGTTAACGTGTTGCCTTTAAAGGTTGCAACTGCAACGGTTAATGCTTACATGTTGACATTAACGTTTGCAACTGCAACGCTTAGCTTTAACGTGTTGCCACTAACGCTTAATGTTAACGTGTTGCCATTAAAGGTTGCAACTGTAACGGTTAGTGCTTACATGTTGACACTAACGTTTGCAACTGTTTTAAAGGTTGCAAATGCACAGCTTAGTGTTTACGTGTTGCCATTAACGGTTTTAACTACAACGCTTAGTTTTAACGTGTTGACACGGTTTTAACGGTTGCAAATGCAAAGCTTAGTGTTTACGTGTTGTCATTAACGGTTTTAACTGCAACGCTTAGTTTTAACATGTTGCCACGGTATTAACGGTTGCAAATCCAATGCTTAGTGTTAACGTGTTGTCATTAACGGTTTTAACTACAACGCTTAGTTTTAATGCATTGTAACCGCAATGCTTAGTGTTAACGTGTTGTCATTAACGGTTGCAACTGCAACGCTTAGTGTAAACATGTTGACACTAACGGTTGCAACTGCAATGCTAAGTGTTAACATGTTGACATAAACAGTTGCAACGTGTTAACGTGTTGAAATTAACGTAAGCAAATGCTACACTTACTGTAATGTTGACACTAACGGTTGTAACTGCAACGTGTTGCCACTAACGCTTGCAACTGCAATGCTTAATGTTAACGTGTTGCCTTTAAAGGTCGCAACTGCAACGGTTAGTGCTTACATGTTGACACTAACGTTTGCAACTGCAACGCTTAGCTTTAACGTGTTGCCACTAACGCTTAATGTTAACGTCTTGCCATTAAAGGTTGCAACTCTAACGGTTAGTGCTTACATGTTGACACTAACGTTTGCAACTGTTTTAACGGTTGCAAATGCAAAGCTTAGTGTTTACGTATTGCCATTTACGGTTTTAACTACAACGCTTAGTTTTAACGTGTTGACACGGTTTTAATGGTTGCAAATGCAAAGCTTAGTGTTTACGTGTTGTCATTAACGGTTTTAACTGCAACGCTTAGTTTAAACATGTTGCCACGGTATTAACGGTTGCAAATCCAATGCTTAGTGCTAACGTGTTGCAATTAACGGTTATAACTACAACGCTTAGTTTTAACGTGTTGACATGGTTTTAATGGTTGCAAATGCAAAGCTTAGTGTTTACGTGTTGTCATTAACGGTTTTAACTGCAACGCTTAGTTTTAACGTGTTGCCACGGTATTAACGGTTGCAAATCCAATGCTTAGTGCTAACGTGTTGCAATTAACGGTTATAACTACAACGCTTAGTTTTAACGTGTTGACATGGTTTTAATGGTTGCAAATGCAAAGCGTAGTGTTTACGTGTTGTCATTAATGGTTTTAACTACAACGCTTAGTTTTAACGCATTGTAACCGCAATGCTTACTGTTAACGTGTTGTAATTAACGCAACGCTTAGTTTTAAATTGTTGCCACTAACGCTTGCAACTGCAATGCTTAATGTTAACGTGTTGCCTTTAAAGGTTACAACTGCAAGGGTTAGTGCTTACATGTTGACACTAACGTTTGCAACTGCAACGCTTAGCTTTAACGTTTTGCCACTATCGCTTAATGTTAACGTCTTGCCATTAAAGGTTGCAACTGTAACGGTTAGTGCTTACATGTTGACACTAACGTTTGCAACTGTTTTAACGGTTGCAAATGCAAAGCTTAGTGTTTACGTGTTGCCATTAACGGTTTTAACTACAACGCTTAGTTTTAACGTGTTGACACGGTTTTAACGGTTGCAAATGCAAAGCTTAGTGTTTACGTGTTGTCATTAACGGTTTTAACTGCAACGCTTAGTTTTAACATGTGGCCACGGTATTAACGGTTGCAAATCCAATGCTTAGTGCTAACGTGTTGCAATTAACGTGTTGCGTGTTGCAATGCTACAACGCTTAGTTTTAACGTGTTGACATGGTTTTAATGGTTGCAAATGCAAAGCTTAGTGTTAACGTGTTGTCATTAACGCTTAGTTTTAATGCATTGTAACCGCAATGCTTAGTGTTAACGTGTTGTCATTAACGGTTGCGTAAACAGGTTGACACTAACGGTTGCAACTGCATGCTAAGTGTTGACATAAACGGTTGCAACGTGTTAACGTGTTGAAATTAATGTAAGCAAATGCTACACTTAATGTTATAATGTTGACACTAACGGTTGTAACTGCAACGCTTAGTTTTAACGCATTGTAACCGCAATGCTTAGTGTTAACTTGTTGCAACTGCAACGCTTAGTGTAAACATGTTGACACTAACGGTTGCAACTGCAATGCTAAGTGTTAACATGTTGACATAAACGGTTGCAACGTGTTAACGTGTTGAAATTAACGTAAGCAAATGCTACACTTATTGTTATAATGTTGACACTTACGATTGTATCTGCAACGCTTAGATTTAACGTGTTGCCTCTAACGCTTGCAACTGCAATGCTTAATGTTAACGTGTTGCCTTTAAAGGTTGTAACTGCAACGGTTAGTGCTTACATGTTGACACTAACGTTTGCAACTGCAACGCTTAATGTTAACGTGTTGCCATTAAAGGTTGCAACTGTAACGGTTAGTGCTTACATGTTGACACTAACGTTTGCAACTGTTTTAACGGTTGCAAATGCAAAGCTTAGTGTTTACGTGTTGCCATTAACGGTTTTAACTACAACGCTTAGTTTTAACATGTTGCCACGGTATTAACGGATGCAAATCCAATGCTTAGTGCAAACGTGTTGCAATTAACGGTTATAACTACAACGCTTAGTTTTAACGTGTTGCCACTAACGCTTGCAACTGCATTGCTTAATGTTAACGTGTTGCCTTTAAAGGTTGTAACTGCAACGGTTAGTGCTTACATGTTGACACTAACGTTTGCAACTGCAACGCTTAGCTTTAACGTGTTACCACTAACGCATAATGTTAACGTGTTGCCATTAAAGGTTGCAACTGTAACGGTTAGTGCTTACATGTTGACACTAACGTTTGCAACTGTTTTAACGGTTGCAAATGCAAAGCTTAGTGTTTACGTGTTGCCATTAACGGTTTTAACTACAACGCTTAGTTTTAACGTGTTGACACGGTTTTAACGGTTGCAAATGCAAAGCTTAGTGTTTACGTGTTGTCATTAACGGTTTTAACTGCAACGCTTAGTTTTAACATGTTGCCACGGTATTAACTTTTGCAAATCCAATGCTTAGTGCTAACGTGTTGCAATTAACGGTTATAACTACAACGCTTAGTTTTAACGCATTGTAACCGCAATGCTTAGTGTTAACGTGTTGTCATTAACGGTTGCAACTGCAACGCTTAGTGTAAACATGTTGACACTAACGGTTGCAACTGCAATGCTAAGTGTTAACATGTTGACATAAACAGTCGCAACGTGTTAACGTGTTGAAATTAACGTAAGCAAATGCTACACTTACTGTAATGTTGACACTAACGGTTGTAACTGCAACGTGTTGCCACTAACGCTTGCAACTGCAATGCTTAATGTTAACGTGTTGCCTTTAAAGGTCGCAACTGCAACGGTTAGTGCTTACATGTTGACACTAACGTTTGCAACTGCAACGCTTAGCTTTAACGTGTTGCCACTAACGCTTAATGTTAACGTGTTGCCATTAAAGGTTGCAACTGTAACGGTTAGTGCTTACATGTTGACACTAACGTTTGCAACTGTTTTAACGGTTGCAAATGCAAAGCTTAGTGTTTACGGTGTTGCCATTAACGGTTTTAACTACAACGCCTAGTTTTAACGTGTTGACACGGTTTCAACGGTTGCAAATGCAAAGCATAGTGTTTACGTGTTGTCATTAAAGGTTTTAACTGCAACGCTTAGTTTTAACGTGTTGCCACGGTATTAACGGTTGCAAATCCAATGCTTAGTGCTAACGTGTTGCAATTAACGGTTATAACTACAACGCTTAGTTTTAACGTGTTGACATGGTTTTAATGGTTGCAAATGCAAAGCTTAGTGTTTACGTGTTGTCATTAACGGTTTTAACTGCAACGCTTAGTTTTAACGTGTTGCCACGGTATTAACGGTTGCAAATCCAATGCTTAGTGCTAACGTGTTGCAATTAACGGTTACAACTACAACGCTTAGTTTTAACGTGTTGACATGGTTTTAATGGTTGCAAATGCAAAGCTTAGTGTTTACGTGTTGTCATTAACGGTTTTAACTACAACGCTTAGTTTTAACGTGTTGCCACGGTATTAACGGTTGCAAATCCAATGCTTAGTGCTAACGTGTTGCAATTAACGGTTATAACTACAACGCTTAGTTTTAACGTGTTGACATGGTTTTATGGTTGCAAATGCAAAGCGTAGTGTTTACGTGTTGTCATTAATGGTTTTAACTACAACGCTTAGTTTTAACATGTTGCCACGGTATTAACGGTTGCAAATCCAATGCTTAGTGCTAACGTGTTGCAATTAACGGTTATAACTACAACGCTTAGTTTTAACGTGTTGACATGGTTTTAATGGTTGCAAATGCAAAGCTTAGTGTTAACGTGTTGTCATTAACGCTTAGTTTTAATGCATTGTAACCGCAATGCTTAGTGTTAACGTGTTGTCATTAACGGTTGCAACTGCAACGCTTAGTGTAAACATGTTGACACTAACTGTTGCAACTGCAATGCTAAGTGTTAACATGTTGACATAAACAGTTGCAACGTGTTAACGTGTTGAAATTAACGTAAGCAAATGCTACACTTACTGTAATGTTGACACTAACGGTTGTAACTGCAACGTGTTGCCACTAACGCTTGCAACTGCAATGCTTAATGTTAACGTGTTGCCTTTAAAGGTCGCAACTGCAACGGTTAGTGCTTACATGTTGACACTAACGTTTGCAACTGCAACGCTTAGCTTTAACGTGTTGCCACTAACGCTTAATGTTAACGTGTTGCCATTAAAGGTTGCAACTGTAACGGTTAGTGCTTACATGTTGACACTAACGTTTGCAACTGTTTTAACGGTTGCAAATCCAATGCTTAGTGCTAACGTGTTGCAATTAACGGTTATAACTACAACGCTTAGTTTTAACGTGTTGACATGGTTTTAATGGTTGCAAATGTAAAGCTTAGTGTTTACGTGTTGTCATTAACGGTTGCAACTGCAACGCTTAGTTTTAACGTGTTGCCACGGTATTAACGGTTGCAAATCCAATGCTTATTACTAACGTGTTGCAATTAACGGTTATAACTACAACGCTTAGTTTTAACGTGTTGACATGGTTTTAATGGTTGCAAATGCAAAGCTTAGTGTTTACGTGGTGTCATTAACGGTTTTAACTACAATGCTTAGTTTTAACGCATTGTAACCGCAATGCTTAGTGTTAACGTGTTGTCATTAACGGTTACAACTGCAACGCTTAGTGTAAACATGTTGACACTAACGGTTGCAACTGCAATGCTAAGTGTTAACATGTTGACATAAACGGTTGCAACGTATTAACGTGTTCAAATTAACGTAAACAAATGCTACACTTACTGTAATGTTGACACTAACGGTTGTAACTGCAACGCTTAGTTTTAACGTGTTGCCACTAACGCTTGCAACTGCAATGCTTAATGTTAACGTGTTGCCTTTAAAGGTTGCAACTGCAACGGTTAATGCTTATATGTTGACATTAACGTTTGCAACTGCAACGCTTAGCTTTAACGTGTTGCCACTAACGCTTAATGTTAACGTGTTGCCATTAAAGGTTGCAACTGTAACGGTTAGTGCTTACATGTTGACACTAACGTTTGCAACTGTTTTAAAGGTTGCAAATGCAAAGCTTAGTGTTTACGTGTTGCCATTAACGGTTTTAACTACAACGCTTAGTTTTAACGTGTTGACACGGTTTTAACGGTTGCAAATGCAAAGCTTAGTGTTTACGTGTTGTCATTAACGGTTTTAACTGCAACGCTTAGTTTTAACATGTTGCCACGGTATTAACGGTTGCAAATCCAATGCTTAGTGCTAACGTGTTGCAATTAACGGTTATAACTACAACGCTTAGTTTTAACGCATTGTAACCGCAATGGTTAGTGTTAACGTGTTGTCATTAACGGTTGCAACTGCAACGCTTAGTGTAAACATGTTGACACTAACGGTTGCAACTGCAATGCTAAGTGTTAACATGTTGACATAAACAGTCGCAACGTGTTAACGTGTTGAAATTAACTTAAGCAAATGCTACAGTTACTGTAATGTTGACACTAACGGTTGTAACTGCAACGTGTTGCCACTAACGCTTGCAACTGCAATGCTTAATGTTAACGTGTTGCCTTTAAAGGTCGCAACTGCAACGGTTAGTGCTTACATGTTGACACTAACGTTTGCAACTGCAACGCTTAGCTTTAACGTGTTGCCACTAACGCTTAATGTTAACGTGTTGCCATTAAAGGTTGCAACTGTAACGGTTAGTGCTTACATGTTGACACTAACGTTTGCAACTGTTTTAACGGTTGCAAATGCAAAGCTTAGTGTTTACGGTGTTGCCATTAACGGTTTTAACTACAACGCTTAGTTTTAACGTGTTGACACGGTTTCAACGGTTGCAAATGCAAAGCATAGTGTTTACGTGTTGTCATTAAAGGTTTTAACTGCAACGCTTAGTTTTAACGTGTTGCCACGGTATTAACGGTTGCAAATCCAATGCTTAGTGCTAACGTGTTGCAATTAACGGTTATAACTACAACGCTTAGTTTTAACGTGTTGACATGGTTTTAATGGTTGCAAATGCAAAGCTTAGTGTTTACGTGTTGTCATTAACGGTTTTAACTGCAACGCTTAGTTTTAACGTGTTGCCACGGTATTAACGGTTGCAAATCCAATGCTTAGTGCTAACGTGTTGCAATTAACGGTTATAACTACAACGCTTAGTTTTAACGTGTTGACATGGTTTTAATGGTTGCAAATGCAAAGCGTAGTGTTTACGTGTTGTCATTAATGGTTTTAACTACAACGCTTAGTTTTAACGCATTGTAACCGCAATGCTTACTGTTAACGTGTTGTAATTAACGCAACGCTTAGTTTTAAATTGTTGCCACTAACGCTTGCAACTGCAATGCTTAATGTTAACGTGTTGCCTTTAAAGGTTACAACTGCAAGGGTTAGTGCTTACATGTTGACACTAACGTTTGCAACTGCAACGCTTAGCTTTAACGTTTTGCCACTATCGCTTAATGTTAACGTCTTGCCATTAATGGTTGCAACTGTAACGGTTAGTGCTTACATGTTGACACTAACGTTTGCAACTGTTTTAACGGTTGCAAATGCAAAGCTTAGTGTTTACGTGTTGCCATTAACGGTTTTAACTACAACGCTTAGTTTTAACGTGTTGACACGGTTTTAACGGTTGCAAATGCAAAGCTTAGTGTTTACGTGTTGTCATTAACGGTTTTAACTGCAACGCTTAGTTTTAACATGTGGCCACGGTATTAACGGTTGCAAATCCAATGCTTAGTGCTAACGTGTTGCAATTAACGTGTTGCGTGTTGCAATGCTACAACGCTTAGTTTTAACGTGTTGACATGGTTTTAATGGTTGCAAATGCAAAGCTTAGTGTTAACGTGTTGTCATTAACGCTTAGTTTTAATGCATTGTAACCGCAATGCTTAGTGTTAACGTGTTGTCATTAACGGTTGCGTAAACAGGTTGACACTAACGGTTGCAACTGCATGCTAAGTGTTGACATAAACGGTTGCAACGTGTTAACGTGTTGAAATTAATGTAAGCAAATGCTACACTTAATGTTATAATGTTGACACTAACGGTTGTAACTGCAACGCTTAGTTTTAACGCATTGTAACCGCAATGCTTAGTGTTAACTTGTTGCAACTGCAACGCTTAGTGTAAACATGTTGACACTAACGGTTGCAACTGCAATGCTAAGTGTTAACATGTTGACATAAACGGTTGCAACGTGTTAACGTGTTGAAATTAACGTAAGCAAATGCTACACTTATTGTTATAATGTTGACACTTACGATTGTATCTGCAACGCTTAGATTTAACGTGTTGCCTCTAACGCTTGCAACTGCAATGCTTAATGTTAACGTGTTGCCTTTAAAGGTTGTAACTGCAACGGTTAGTGCTTACATGTTGACACTAACGTTTGCAACTGCAACGCTTAATGTTAACGTGTTGCCATTAAAGGTTGCAACTGTAACGGTTAGTGCTTACATGTTGACACTAACGTTTGCAACTGTTTTAACGGTTGCAAATGCAAAGCTTAGTGTTTACGTGTTGCCATTAACGGTTTTAACTACAACGCTTAGTTTTAACATGTTGCCACGGTATTAACGGATGCAAATCCAATGCTTAGTGCAAACGTGTTGCAATTAACGGTTATAACTACAACGCTTAGTTTTAACGTGTTGCCACTAACGCTTGCAACTGCATTGCTTAATGTTAACGTGTTGCCTTTAAAGGTTGTAACTGCAACGGTTAGTGCTTACATGTTGACACTAACGTTTGCAACTGCAACGCTTAGCTTTAACGTGTTACCACTAACGCATAATGTTAACGTGTTGCCATTAAAGGTTGCAACTGTAACGGTTAGTGCTTACATGTTGACACTAACGTTTGCAACTGTTTTAACGGTTGCAAATGCAAAGCTTAGTGTTTACGTGTTGCCATTAACGGTTTTAACTACAACGCTTAGTTTTAACGTGTTGACACGGTTTTAACGGTTGCAAATGCAAAGCTTAGTGTTTACGTGTTGTCATTAACGGTTTTAACTGCAACGCTTAGTTTTAACATGTTGCCACGGTATTAACTTTTGCAAATCCAATGCTTAGTGCTAACGTGTTGCAATTAACGGTTATAACTACAACGCTTAGTTTTAACGCATTGTAACCGCAATGCTTAGTGTTAACGTGTTGTCATTAACGGTTGCAACTGCAACGCTTAGTGTAAACATGTTGACACTAACGGTTGCAACTGCAATGCTAAGTGTTAACATGTTGACATAAACAGTCGCAACGTGTTAACGTGTTGAAATTAACGTAAGCAAATGCTACACTTACTGTAATGTTGACACTAACGGTTGTAACTGCAATGTGTTGCCACTAACGCTTGCAACTGCAATGCTTAATGTTAACGTGTTGCCTTTAAAGGTCGCAACTGCAACGGTTAGTGCTTACATGTTGACACTAACGTTTGCAACTGCAACGCTTAGCTTTAACGTGTTGCCACTAACGCTTAATGTTAACGTGTTGCCATTAAAGGTTGCAACTGTAACGGTTAGTGCTTACATGTTGACACTAACGTTTGCAACTGTTTTAACGGTTGCAAATGCAAAGCTTAGTGTTTACGGTGTTGCCATTAACGGTTTTAACTACAACGCTTAGTTTTAACGTGTTGACACGGTTTCAACGGTTGCAAATGCAAAGCATAGTGTTTACGTGTTGTCATTAAAGGTTTTAACTGCAACGCTTAGTTTTAACGTGTTGCCACGGTATTAACGGTTGCAAATCCAATGCTTAGTGCTAACGTGTTGCAATTAACGGTTATAACTACAACGCTTAGTTTTAACGTGTTGACATGGTTTTAATGGTTGCAAATGCAAAGCTTAGTGTTTACGTGTTGTCATTAACGGTTTTAACTGCAACGCTTAGTTTTAACGTGTTGCCACGGTATTAACGGTTGCAAATCCAATGCTTAGTGCTAACGTGTTGCAATTAACGGTTATAACTACAACGCTTAGTTTTAACGTGTTGACATTGTTTTAATGGTTGCAAATGCAAAGCTTAGTGTTTACGTGTTGTCATTAACGGTTTTAACTGCAACGCTTAGTTTTAACGTGTTGCCACGGTATTAACGGTTGCAAATCCAATGCTTAGTGCTAACGTGTTGCAATTAACGGTTATAACTACAACGCTTAGTTTTAACGTGTTGACATGGTTTTAATGGTTGCAAATGCAAAGCGTAGTGTTTACGTGTTGTCATTAATGGTTTTAACTACAACGCTTAGTTTTAACATGTTGCCACGGTATTAACGGTTGCAAATCCAATGCTTAGTGCTAACGTGTTGCAATTAACGGTTATAACTACAACGCTTAGTTTTAACGTGTTGACATGGTTTTAATGGTTGCATATGCAAAGCTTAGTGTTAACGTGTTGTCATTAACGCTTAGTTTTAATGCATTGTAACCGCAATGCTTAGTGTTAACGTGTTGTCATTAACGGTTGCAACTGCAACGCTTAGTGTAAACATGTTGACACTAACTGTTGCAACTGCAATGCTAAGTGTTAACATGTTGACATAAACAGTTGCAACGTGTTAACGTGTTGAAATTAACGTAAGCAAATGCTACACTTACTGTAATGTTGACACTAACGGTTGTAACTGCAACGTGTTGCCACTAACGCTTGCAACTGCAATGCTTAATGTTAACGTGTTGCCTTTAAAGGTCGCAACTGCAACGGTTAGTGCTTACATGTTGACACTAACGTTTGCAACTGCAACGCTTAGCTTTAACGTGTTGCCACTAACGCTTAATGTTAACGTGTTGCCATTAAAGGTTGCAACTGTAACGGTTAGTGCTTACATGTTGACACTAACGTTTGCAACTGTTTTAACGGTTGCAAATCCAATGCTTAGTGCTAACGTGTTGCAATTAACGGTTATAACTACAACGCTTAGTTTTAACGTGTTGACATGGTTTTAATGGTTGCAAATGTAAAGCTTAGTGTTTACGTGTTGTCATTAACGGTTGCAACTGCAACGCTTAGTTTTAACGTGTTGCCACGGTATTAACGGTTGCAAATCCTATGCTTATTACTAACGTGTTGCAATTAACGGTTATAACTACAACGCTTAGTTTTAACGTGTTGACATGGTTTTAATGGTTGCAAATGCAAAGCTTAGTGTTTACGTGGTGTCATTAACGGTTTTAACTACAATGCTTAGTTTTAACGCATTGTAACCGCAATGCTTAGTGTTAACGTGTTGTCATTAACGGTTACAACTGCAACGCTTAGTGTAAACATGTTGACACTAACGGTTGCAACTGCAATGCTAAGTGTTAACATGTTGACATAAACGGTTGCAACGTGTTAACGTGTTCAAATTAACGTAAACAAATGCTACACTTACTGTAATGTTGACACTAACGGTTGTAACTGCAACGCTTAGTTTTAACGTGTTGCCACTAACGCTTGCAACTGCAATGCTTAATGTTAACGTGTTGCCTTTAAAGGTTGCAACTGCAACGGTTAATGCTTAATGTTGACACTAACGTTTGCAACTGTTTTAAAGGTTGCAAATGCAAAGCTTAGTGTTTACGTGTTGCCATTAACGGTTTTAACTACAACGCTTAGTTTTAACGTGTTGACACGGTTTTAACGGTTGCAAATGCAAAGCTTAGTGTTTACGTGTTGTCATTAACGGTTTTAACTGCAACGCTTAGTTTTAACATGTTGCCACGGTATTAACGGTTGCAAATCCAATGCTTAGTGCTAACGTGTTGCAATTAACGGTTATAACTACAACGCTTAGTTTTAACGCATTGTAACCGCAATGGTTAGTGTTAACGTGTTGTCATTAACGGTTGCAACTGCAACGCTTAGTGTAAACATGTTGACACTAACGGTTGCAACTGCAATGCTAAGTGTTAACATGTTGACATAAACAGTCGCAACGTGTTAACGTGTTGAAATTAACTGAAGCAAATGCTACAGTTACTGTAATGTTGACACTAACGGTTGTAACTGCAACGTGTTGCCACTAACGCTTGCAACTGCAATGCTTAATGTTAACGTGTTGCCTTTAAAGGTCGCAACTGCAACGGTTAGTGCTTACATGTTGACACTAACGTTTGCAACTGCAACGCTTAGCTTTAACGTGTTGCCACTAACGCTTAATGTTAACGTGTTGCCATTAAAGGTTGCAACTGTAACGGTTAGTGCTTACATGTTGACACTAACGTTTGCAACTGTTTTAACGGTTGCAAATGCAAAGCTTAGTGTTTACGGTGTTGCCATTAACGGTTTTAACTACAACGCTTAGTTTTAACGTGTTGACACGGTTTCAACGGTTGCAAATGCAAAGCATAGTGTTTACGTGTTGTCATTAAAGGTTTTAACTGCAACGCTTAGTTTTAACGTGTTGCCACGGTATTAACGGTTGCAAATCCAATGCTTAGTGCTAACGTGTTGCAATTAACGGTTATAACTACAACGCTTAGTTTTAACGTGTTGACATGGTTTTAATGGTTGCAAATGCAAAGCTTAGTGTTTACGTGTTGTCATTAACGGTTTTAACTGCAACGCTTAGTTTTAACGTGTTGCCACGGTATTAACGGTTGCAAATCCAATGCTTAGTGCTAACGTGTTGCAATTAACGGTTATAACTACAACGCTTAGTTTTAACGTGTTGACATGGTTTTAATGGTTGCAAATGCAAAGCGTAGTGTTTACGTGTTGTCATTAATGGTTTTAACTACAACGCTTAGTTTTAACGCATTGTAACCGCAATGCTTACTGTTAACGTGTTGTAATTAACGCAACGCTTAGTTTTAAATTGTTGCCACTAACGCTTGCAACTGCAATGCTTAATGTTAACGTGTTGCCTTTAAAGGTTACAACTGCAAGGGTTAGTGCTTACATGTTGACACTAACGTTTGCAACTGCAACGCTTAGCTTTAACGTTTTGCCACTATCGCTTAATGTTAACGTCTTGCCATTAAAGGTTGCAACTGTAACGGTTAGTGCTTACATGTTGACACTAACGTTTGCAACTGTTTTAACGGTTGCAAATGCAAAGCTTAGTGTTTACGTGTTGCCATTAACGGTTTTAACTACAACGCTTAGTTTTAACGTGTTGACACGGTTTTAACGGTTGCAAATGCAAAGCTTAGTGTTTACGTGTTGTCATTAACGGTTTTAACTGCAACGCTTAGTTTTAACATGTGGCCACGGTATTAACGGTTGCAAATCCAATGCTTAGTGCTAACGTGTTGCAATTAACGGTTATATCTACAACGCTTAATTTTAACGTGTTGACATGGTTTTAATGGTTGCAAATGCAAAGCTTAGTGTTAACGTGTTGTCATTAACGCTTAGTTTTAATGCATTGTAACCGCAATGCTTAGTGTTAACGTGTTGTCATTAACGGTTGCAACTGCAACGCTTAGTGTAAACATGTTGACACTAACTGTTGCAACTGCAATGCTAAGTGTTAACATGTTGACATAAACAGTTGCAACGTGTTAACGTGTTGAAATTAACGTAAGCAAATGCTACACTTACTGTAATGTTGACACTAACGGTTGTAACTGCAACGTGTTGCCACTAACGCTTGCAACTGCAATGCTTAATGTTAACGTGTTGCCTTTAAAGGTCGCAACTGCAACGGTTAGTGCTTACATGTTGACACTAACGTTTGCAACTGCAACGCTTAGCTTTAACGTGTTGCCACTAACGCTTAATGTTAACGTGTTGCCATTAAAGGTTGCAACTGTAACGGTTAGTGCTTACATGTTGACACTAACGTTTGCAACTGTTTTAACGGTTGCAAATGCAAAGCTTAGTGTTTACGGTGTTGCCATTAACGGTTTTAACTACAACGCTTAGTTTTAACGTGTTGACACGGTTTCAACGGTTGCAAATGCAAAGCTTAGTGTTTACGTGTTGTCATTAAAGGTTTTAACTGCAACGCTTAGTTTTAACGTGTTGCCACGGTATTAACGGTTGCAAATCCAATGCTTAGTGCTAACGTGTTGCAATTAACGGTTATAACTACAACGCTTAGTTTTAACGTGTTGACATGGTTTTAATGGTTGCAAATGCAAAGCTTAGTGTTTACGTGTTGTCATTAACGGTTTTAACTGCAACGCTTAGTTTTAACGTGTTGCCACGGTATTAACGGTTGCAAATCCAATGCTTAGTGCTAACGTGTTGCAATTAACGTGTTGCCACTAACGCTTAATGTTAACGTGTTGCCATTAACGTGTTGACACTAACGTTTGCAACTGCAACGCTTAGCTTTAACGTTTTGCCACTATCGCTTAATGTTAACGTCTTGCCATTAAAGGTTGCAACTGTAACGGTTAGTGCTTACATGTTGACACTAACGTTTGCAACTGTTTTAACGGTTGCAAATGCAAAGCTTAGTGTTTACGTGTTGTCATTAACGGTTTTAACTACAACGCTTAGTTTTAACGCATTGTAACCGCAATGCTTAGTGTTAACGTGTTGTCATTAACGGTTGCAACTGCAACGCTTAGTGTAAACATGTTGACACTAACGGTTGCAACTGCAATGCTAAGTGTTAACATGTTGACATAAACAGTTGCAACGTGTTAACGTGTTGAAATAAACGTAAGCAAATGCTACACTTACTGTAATGTTGACACTAACGGTTGTAACTGCAACGTGTTGCCACTAACGCTTGCAACTGCAATGCTTAATGTTAACGTGTTGCCTTTAAAGGTCGCAACTGCAACGGTTAGTGCTTACATGTTGACACTAACGTTTGCAACTGCAACGCTTAGCTTTAACGTGTTGCCACTAACGCTTAATGTTAACGTGTTGCCATTAAAGGTTGCAACTGTAACGGTTAGTGCTTACATGTTGACACTAACGTTTGCAACTGTTTTAACGGTTGCAAATGCAAAGCTTAGTGTTTACGGTGTTGCCATTAACGGTTTTAACTACAACGCTTAGTTTTAACGTGTTGACACGGTTTCAACGGTTGCAAATGCAAAGCTTAGTGTTTACGTGTTGTCATTAAAGGTTTTAACTGCAACGCTTAGTTGTAACGTGTTGCCACGGTATTAACGGTTGCAAATCCAATGCTTAGTGCTAACGTGTTGCAATTAACGGTTATAACTACAACGCTTAGTTTTAACGTGTTGACATGGTTTTAATGGTTGCAAATGCAAAGCTTAGTGTTTACGTGTTGTCATTAACGGTTGCAACTGCAACGCTTAGTGTAAACAGGTTGACACTAACGGTTGCAACTGCAATGCTAAGTGTTGACATAAACGGTTGCAACGTGTTAACGTGTTGAAATTAATGTAAGCAAATGCTACACTTAATGTTATAATGTTGACACTAACGGTTGTAACTGCAACGCTTAGTTTTAACGCATTGTAACCGCAATGCTTAGTGTTAACGTGTTGCAACTGCAACGCTTAGTGTAAACATGTTGACACTAACGGTTGCAACTGCAATGCTAAGTGTTAACATGTTGACATAAACGGTTGCAACGTGTTAACGTGTTGAAATTAACGTAAGCAAATGCTACACTTATTGTTATAATGTTGACACTTACGATTGTATCTGCAACGCTTAGATTTAACGTGTTGCCTCTAACGCTTGCAACTGCAATGCTTAATGTTAACGTGTTGCCTTTAAAGGTTGTAACTGCAACGGTTAGTGCTTACATGTTGACACTAACGTTTGCAACTGCAACGCTTAATGTTAACGTGTTGCCATTAAAGGTTGCAACTGTAACGGTTAGTGCTTACATGTTGACACTAACGTTTGCAACTGTTTTAACGGTTGCAAATGCAAAGCTTAGTGTTTACGTGTTGCCATTAACGGTTTTAACTACAACGCTTAGTTTTAACATGTTGCCACGGTATTAACGGATGCAAATCCAATGCTTAGTGCAAACGTGTTGCAATTAACGGTTATAACTACAACGCTTAGTTTTAACGTGTTGCCACTAACGCTTGCAACTGCATTGCTTAATGTTAACGTGTTGCCTTTAAAGGTTGTAACTGCAACGGTTAGTGCTTACATGTTGACACTAACGTTTGCAACTGCAACGCTTAGCTTTAACGTGTTACCACTAACGCATAATGTTAACGTGTTGCCATTAAAGGTTGCAACTGTAACGGGTAGTGCTTACATGTTGACACTAACATTTGCAACTGTTTTAACGGTTGCAAATGCAAAGCTTAGTGTTTACGTGTTGCCATTAACGGTTTTAACTACAACGCTTAGTTTTAACGTGTTGACACGGTTTTAACGGTTGCAAATGCAAAGCTTAGTGTTTACGTGTTGGCATTAACGGTTTTAACTGCAACGCTTAGTTTTAACATGTTGCCACGGTATTAATGGTTGCAAATCCAATGCTTAGTGCTAACGTGTTGCAATTAACGGTTATAACTACAACGCTTAGTTTTAACGTGTTGACATGGTTTTAATGGTTGCAAATGTAAAGCTTAGTGTTTACGTGTTTATGCTTAGTTTTAACGCATTGTAACCGCAATGCTTAGTGTTAACGTGTTGTCATTAACGGTTACAACTGCAACGCAATGTTGACACTAACGGTTGCAACTGCAATGCTAAGTGTTAACATGTTGACATAAACGGTTGCAACGTGTTAACGTGTTCAAATGAACGTAAACAAATGCTACACTTACTGTAATGTTGACACTAACGGTTGTAACTGCAACGCTTAGTTTTAACGTGTTGCCACTAACGCTTGCAACTGCAATGCTTAATGTTAACGTGTTGCCTTTAAAGGTTGCAACTGCAACGGTTAATGCTTACATGTTGACACTAACGTTTGCAACTGCAACGCTTAGCTTTAACGTGTTGCCACTAACGCTTAATGTTGACACTAACGGTTGTAACTGCAACGTGTTGCCACTAACGCTTGCAACTGCAATGCTTAATGTTAACGTGTTGCCTTTAAAGGTCGCAACTGCAACGGTTAGTGCTTACATGTTGACACTAACGTTTGCAACTGCAACGCTTAGCTTTAACGTGTTGCCACTAACGCTTAATGTTAACGTGTTGCCATTAAAGGTTGCAACTGTAACGGTTAGTGCTTACATGTTGACACTAACGTTTGCAACTGTTTTAACGGTTGCAAATGCAAAGCTTAGTGTTTACGGTGTTGCCATTAACGGTTTTAACTACAACGCTTAGTTTTAACGTGTTGACACGGTTTCAACGGTTGCAAATGCAAAGCATAGTGTTTACGTGTTGTCATTAAAGGTTTTAACTGCAACGCTTAGTTTTAACGTGTTGCCACGGTATTAACGGTTGCAAATCCAATGCTTAGTGCTAACGTGTTGCAATTAACGGTTATAACTACAACGCTTAGTTTTAACGTGTTGACATGGTTTTAATGGTTGCAAATGCAAAGCTTAGTGTTTACGTGTTGTCATTAACGGTTTTAACTGCAACGCTTAGTTTTAACGTGTTGCCACGGTATTAACGGTTGCAAATCCAATGCTTAGTGCTAACGTGTTGCAATTAACGGTTATAACTACAACGCTTAGTTTTAACGTGTTGACATGGTTTTAATGGTTGCAAATGCAAAGCGTAGTGTTTACGTGTTGTCATTAATGGTTTTAACTACAACGCTTAGTTTTAACATGTTGCCACGGTATTAACGGTTGCAAATCCAATGCTTAGTGCTAACGTGTTGCAATTAACGGTTATAACTACAACGCTTAGTTTTAACGTGTTGACATGGTTTTAATGGTTGCAAATGCAAAGCTTAGTGTTAACGTGTTGTCATTAACGCTTAGTTTTAATGCATTGTAACCGCAATGCTTAGTGTTAACGTGTTGTCATTAACGGTTGCAACTGCAACGCTTAGTGTAAACATGTTGACACTAACTGTTGCAACTGCAATGCTAAGTGTTAACATGTTGACATAAACAGTTGCAACGTGTTAACGTGTTGAAATTAACGTAAGCAAATGCTACACTTACTGTAATGTTGACACTAACGGTTGTAACTGCAACGTGTTGCCACTAACGCTTGCAACTGCAATGCTTAATGTTAACGTGTTGCCTTTAAAGGTCGCAACTGCAACGGTTAGTGCTTACATGTTGACACTAACGTTTGCAACTGCAACGCTTAGCTTTAACGTGTTGCCACTAACGCTTAATGTTAACGTGTTGCCATTAAAGGTTGCAACTGTAACGGTTAGTGCTTACATGTTGACACTAACGTTTGCAACTGTTTTAACGGTTGCAAATGCAAAGCTTAGTGTTTACGGTGTTGCCATTAACGGTTTTAACTACAACGCTTAGTTTTAACGTGTTGACACGGTTTCAACGGTTGCAAATGCAAAGCATAGTGTTTACGTGTTGTCATTAAAGGTTTTAACTGCAACGCTTAGTTTTAACGTGTTGCCACGGTATTAACGGTTGCAAATCCAATGCTTAGTGCTAACGTGTTGCAATTAACGGTTATAACTACAACGCTTAGTTTTAACGTGTTGACATGGTTTTAATGGTTGCAAATGCAAAGCTTAGTGTTTACGTGTTGTCATTAACGGTTTTAACTGCAACGCTTAGTTTTAACGTGTTGCCACGGTATTAACGGTTGCAAATCCAATGCTTAGTGCTAACGTGTTGCAATTAACGTGTTGCCACTAACGCTTAATGTTAACGTGTTGCCATTAACGTGTTGACACTAACGTTTGCAACTGCAACGCTTAGCTTTAACGTTTTGCCACTATGGCTTAATGTTAACGTCTTGCCATTAAAGGTTGCAACTGTAACGGTTAGTGCTTACATGTTGACACTAACGTTTGCAACTGTTTTAACGGTTGCAAATGCAAAGCTTAGTGTTTACGTGTTGCCATTAACGGTTTTAACTACAACGCTTAGTTTTAACGTGTTGACACGGTTTTAACGGTTGCAAATGCAAAGCTTAGTGTTTACGTGTTGTCATTAACGGTTTTAACTGCAACGCTTAGTTTTAACATGTGGCCACGGTATTAACGGTTGCAAATCCAATGCTTGTGCTAACGTGTTGCAATTAACGGTTATAACTACAACGCTTAGTTTTAACGTGTTGACATGGTTTTAATGGTTGCAAATGCAAGGCTTAGTGTTTACGTGTTGTCATTAACGGTTTTAACTACAACGCTTAGTTTTAACGCATTGTAACCGCAATGCTTAGTGTTAACGTGTTGTCATTAACGGTTGCAACTGCAACGCTTAGTGTAAACATGTTGACACTAACGGTTGCAACTGCAATGCTAAGTGTTAACATGTTGACATAAACAGTCGCAACGTGTTAACGTGTTGAAATTAACGTAAGCAAATGCTACACTTACTGTAATGTTGACACTAACGGTTGTAACTGCAACGTGTTGCCACTAACGCTTGCAACTGCAATGCTTAATGTTAACGTGTTGCCTTTAAAGGTCGCAACTGCAACGGTTAGTGCTTACATGTTGACACTAACGTTTGCAACTGCAACGCTTAGCTTTAACGTGTTGCCACTAACGCTTAATGTTAACGTGTTGCCATTAAAGGTTGCAACTGTAACGGTTAGTGCTTACATGTTGACACTAACGTTTGCAACTGTTTTAACGGTTGCAAATGCAAAGCTTAGTGTTTACGGTGTTGCCATTAACGGTTTTAACTACAACGCCTAGTTTTAACGTGTTGACACGGTTTCAACGGTTGCAAATGCAAAGCATAGTGTTTACGTGTTGTCATTAAAGGTTTTAACTGCAACGCTTAGTTTTAACGTGTTGCCACGGTATTAACGGTTGCAAATCCAATGCTTAGTGCTAACGTGTTGCAATTAACGGTTATAACTACAACGCTTAGTTTTAACGTGTTGACATGGTTTTAATGGTTGCAAATGCAAAGCTTAGTGTTTACGTGTTGTCATTAACGGTTTTAACTGCAACGCTTAGTTTTAACGTGTTGCCACGGTATTAACGGTTGCAAATCCAATGCTTAGTGCTAACGTGTTGCAATTAACGGTTACAACTACAACGCTTAGTTTTAACGTGTTGACATGGTTTTAATGGTTGCAAATGCAAAGCTTAGTGTTTACGTGTTGTCATTAACGGTTTTAACTGCAACGCTTAGTTTTAACGTGTTGCCACGGTATTAACGGTTGCAAATCCAATGCTTAGTGCTAACGTGTTGCAATTAACGGTTATAACTACAACGCTTAGTTTTAACGTGTTGACATGGTTTTAATGGTTGCAAATGCAAAGCGTAGTGTTTACGTGTTGTCATTAATGGTTTTAACTACAACGCTTAGTTTTAACATGTTGCCACGGTATTAACGGTTGCAAATCCAATGCTTAGTGCTAACGTGTTGCAATTAACGGTTATAACTACAACGCTTAGTTTTAACGTGCTGACATGGTTTTAATGGTTGCAAATGCAAAGCTTAGTGTTAACGTGTTGTCATTAACGCTTAGTTTTAATGCATTGTAACCGCAATGCTTAGTGTTAACGTGTTGTCATTAACGGTTGCAACTGCAACGCTTAGTGTAAACATGTTGACACTAACTGTTGCAACTGCAATGCTAAGTGTTAACATGTTGACATAAACAGTTGCAACGTGTTAACGTGTTGAAATTAACGTAAGCAAATGCTACACTTACTGTAATGTTGACACTAACGGTTGTAACTGCAACGTGTTGCCACTAACGCTTGCAACTGCAATGCTTAATGTTAACGTGTTGCCTTTAAAGGTCGCAACTGCAACGGTTAGTGCTTACATGTTGACACTAACGTTTGCAACTGCAACGCTTAGCTTTAACGTGTTGCCACTAACGCTTAATGTTAACGTGTTGCCATTAAAGGTTGCAACTGTAACGGTTAGTGCTTACATGTTGACACTAACGTTTGCAACTGTTTTAACGGTTGCAAATCCAATGCTTAGTGCTAACGTGTTGCAATTAACGGTTATAACTACAACGCTTAGTTTTAACGTGTTGACATGGTTTTAATGGTTGCAAATGTAAAGCTTAGTGTTTACGTGTTGTCATTAACGGTTGCAACTGCAACGCTTAGTTTTAACGTGTTGCCACGGTATTAACGGTTGCAAATCCAATGCTTATTACTAACGTGTTGCAATTAACGGTTATAACTACAACGCTTAGTTTTAACGTGTTGACATGGTTTTAATGGTTGCAAATGCAAAGCTTAGTGTTTACGTGGTGTCATTAACGGTTTTAACTACAATGCTTAGTTTTAACGCATTGTAACCGCAATGCTTAGTGTTAACGTGTTGTCATTAACGGTTACAACTGCAACGCTTAGTGTAAACATGTTGACACTAACGGTTGCAACTGCAATGCTAAGTGTTAACATGTTGACATAAACGGTTGCAACGTATTAACGTGTTCAAATTAACGTAAACAAATGCTACACTTACTGTAATGTTGACACTAACGGTTGTAACTGCAACGCTTAGTTTTAACGTGTTGCCACTAACGCTTGCAACTGCAATGCTTAATGTTAACGTGTTGCCTTTAAAGGTTGCAACTGCAACGGTTAATGCTTACATGTTGACATTAACGTTTGCAACTGCAACGCTTAGCTTTAACGTGTTGCCACTAACGCTTAATGTTAACGTGTTGCCATTAAAGGTTGCAACTGTAACGGTTAGTGCTTACATGTTGACACTAACGTTTGCAACTGTTTTAAAGGTTGCAAATGCAAAGCTTAGTGTTTACGTGTTGCCATTAACGGTTTTAACTACAACGCTTAGTTTTAACGTGTTGACACGGTTTTAACGGTTGCAAATGCAAAGCTTAGTGTTTACGTGTTGTCATTAACGGTTTTAACTGCAACGCTTAGTTTTAACATGTTGCCACGGTATTAACGGTTGCAAATCCAATGCTTAGTGTTAACGTGTTGTCATTAACGGTTTTAACTACAACGCTTAGTTTTAATGCATTGTAACCGCAATGCTTAGTGTTAACGTGTTGTCATTAACGGTTGCAACTGCAACGCTTAGTGTAAACATGTTGACACTAACGGTTGCAACTGCAATGCTAAGTGTTAACATGTTGACATAAACAGTTGCAACGTGTTAACGTGTTGAAATTAACGTAAGCAAATGCTACACTTACTGTAATGTTGACACTAACGGTTGTAACTGCAACGTGTTGCCACTAACGCTTGCAACTGCAATGCTTAATGTTAACGTGTTGCCTTTAAAGGTCGCAACTGCAACGGTTAGTGCTTACATGTTGACACTAACGTTTGCAACTGCAACGCTTAGCTTTAACGTGTTGCCACTAACGCTTAATGTTAACGTCTTGCCATTAAAGGTTGCAACTCTAACGGTTAGTGCTTACATGTTGACACTAACGTTTGCAACTGTTTTAACGGTTGCAAATGCAAAGCTTAGTGTTTACGTATTGCCATTTACGGTTTTAACTACAACGCTTAGTTTTAACGTGTTGACACGGTTTTAATGGTTGCAAATGCAAAGCTTAGTGTTTACGTGTTGTCATTAACGGTTTTAACTGCAACGCTTAGTTTAAACATGTTGCCACGGTATTAACGGTTGCAAATCCAATGCTTAGTGCTAACGTGTTGCAATTAACGGTTATAACTACAACGCTTAGTTTTAACGTGTTGACATGGTTTTAATGGTTGCAAATGCAAAGCTTAGTGTTTACGTGTTGTCATTAACGGTTTTAACTGCAACGCTTAGTTTTAACGTGTTGCCACGGTATTAACGGTTGCAAATCCAATGCTTAGTGCTAACGTGTTGCAATTAACGGTTATAACTACAACGCTTAGTTTTAACGTGTTGACATGGTTTTAATGGTTGCAAATGCAAAGCGTAGTGTTTACGTGTTGTCATTAATGGTTTTAACTACAACGCTTAGTTTTAACGCATTGTAACCGCAATGCTTACTGTTAACGTGTTGTAATTAACGCAACGCTTAGTTTTAAATTGTTGCCACTAACGCTTGCAACTGCAATGCTTAATGTTAACGTGTTGCCTTTAAAGGTTACAACTGCAAGGGTTAGTGCTTACATGTTGACACTAACGTTTGCAACTGCAACGCTTAGCTTTAACGTTTTGCCACTATCGCTTAATGTTAACGTCTTGCCATTAAAGGTTGCAACTGTAACGGTTAGTGCTTACATGTTGACACTAACGTTTGCAACTGTTTTAACGGTTGCAAATGCAAAGCTTAGTGTTTACGTGTTGCCATTAACGGTTTTAACTACAACGCTTAGTTTTAACGTGTTGACACGGTTTTAACGGTTGCAAATGCAAAGCTTAGTGTTTACGTGTTGTCATTAACGGTTTTAACTGCAACGCTTAGTTTTAACATGTGGCCACGGTATTAACGGTTGCAAATCCAATGCTTAGTGCTAACGTGTTGCAATTAACGTGTTGCGTGTTGCAATGCTACAACGCTTAGTTTTAACGTGTTGACATGGTTTTAATGGTTGCAAATGCAAAGCTTAGTGTTAACGTGTTGTCATTAACGCTTAGTTTTAATGCATTGTAACCGCAATGCTTAGTGTTAACGTGTTGTCATTAACGGTTGCGTAAACAGGTTGACACTAACGGTTGCAACTGCATGCTAAGTGTTGACATAAACGGTTGCAACGTGTTAACGTGTTGAAATTAATGTAAGCAAATGCTACACTTAATGTTATAATGTTGACACTAACGGTTGTAACTGCAACGCTTAGTTTTAACGCATTGTAACCGCAATGCTTAGTGTTAACTTGTTGCAACTGCAACGCTTAGTGTAAACATGTTGACACTAACGGTTGCAACTGCAATGCTAAGTGTTAACATGTTGACATAAACGGTTGCAACGTGTTAACGTGTTGAAATTAACGTAAGCAAATGCTACACTTATTGTTATAATGTTGACACTTACGATTGTATCTGCAACGCTTAGATTTAACGTGTTGCCTCTAACGCTTGCAACTGCAATGCTTAATGTTAACGTGTTGCCTTTAAAGGTTGTAACTGCAACGGTTAGTGCTTACATGTTGACACTAACGTTTGCAACTGCAACGCTTAATGTTAACGTGTTGCCATTAAAGGTTGCAACTGTAACGGTTAGTGCTTACATGTTGACACTAACGTTTGCAACTGTTTTAACGGTTGCAAATGCAAAGCTTAGTGTTTACGTGTTGCCATTAACGGTTTTAACTACAACGCTTAGTTTTAACATGTTGCCACGGTATTAACGGATGCAAATCCAATGCTTAGTGCAAACGTGTTGCAATTAACGGTTATAACTACAACGCTTAGTTTTAACGTGTTGCCACTAACGCTTGCAACTGCATTGCTTAATGTTAACGTGTTGCCTTTAAAGGTTGTAACTGCAACGGTTAGTGCTTACATGTTGACACTAACGTTTGCAACTGCAACGCTTAGCTTTAACGTGTTACCACTAACGCATAATGTTAACGTGTTGCCATTAAAGGTTGCAACTGTAACGGTTAGTGCTTACATGTTGACACTAACGTTTGCAACTGTTTTAACGGTTGCAAATGCAAAGCTTAGTGTTTACGTGTTGCCATTAACGGTTTTAACTACAACGCTTAGTTTTAACGTGTTGACACGGTTTTAACGGTTGCAAATGCAAAGCTTAGTGTTTACGTGTTGTCATTAACGGTTTTAACTGCAACGCTTAGTTTTAACATGTTGCCACGGTATTAACTTTTGCAAATCCAATGCTTAGTGCTAACGTGTTGCAATTAACGGTTATAACTACAACGCTTAGTTTTAACGCATTGTAACCGCAATGCTTAGTGTTAACGTGTTGTCATTAACGGTTGCAACTGCAACGCTTAGTGTAAACATGTTGACACTAACGGTTGCAACTGCAATGCTAAGTGTTAACATGTTGACATAAACAGTCGCAACGTGTTAACGTGTTGAAATTAACGTAAGCAAATGCTACACTTACTGTAATGTTGACACTAACGGTTGTAACTGCAACGTGTTGCCACTAACGCTTGCAACTGCAATGCTTAATGTTAACGTGTTGCCTTTAAAGGTCGCAACTGCAACGGTTAGTGCTTACATGTTGACACTAACGTTTGCAACTGCAACGCTTAGCTTTAACGTGTTGCCACTAACGCTTAATGTTAACGTGTTGCCATTAAAGGTTGCAACTGTAACGGTTAGTGCTTACATGTTGACACTAACGTTTGCAACTGTTTTAACGGTTGCAAATGCAAAGCTTAGTGTTTACGGTGTTGCCATTAACGGTTTTAACTACAACGCCTAGTTTTAACGTGTTGACACGGTTTCAACGGTTGCAAATGCAAAGCATAGTGTTTACGTGTTGTCATTAAAGGTTTTAACTGCAACGCTTAGTTTTAACGTGTTGCCACGGTATTAACGGTTGCAAATCCAATGCTTAGTGCTAACGTGTTGCAATTAACGGTTATAACTACAACGCTTAGTTTTAACGTGTTGACATGGTTTTAATGGTTGCAAATGCAAAGCTTAGTGTTTACGTGTTGTCATTAACGGTTTTAACTGCAACGCTTAGTTTTAACGTGTTGCCACGGTATTAACGGTTGCAAATCCAATGCTTAGTGCTAACGTGTTGCAATTAACGGTTACAACTACAACGCTTAGTTTTAACGTGTTGACATGGTTTTAATGGTTGCAAATGCAAAGCTTAGTGTTTACGTGTTGTCATTAACGGTTTTAACTACAACGCTTAGTTTTAACGTGTTGCCACGGTATTAACGGTTGCAAATCCAATGCTTAGTGCTAACGTGTTGCAATTAACGGTTATAACTACAACGCTTAGTTTTAACGTGTTGACATGGTTTTAATGGTTGCAAATGCAAAGCGTAGTGTTTACGTGTTGTCATTAATGGTTTTAACTACAACGCTTAGTTTTAACATGTTGCCACGGTATTAACGGTTGCAAATCCAATGCTTAGTGCTAACGTGTTGCAATTAACGGTTATAACTACAACGCTTAGTTTTAACGTGTTGACATGGTTTTAATGGTTGCAAATGCAAAGCTTAGTGTTAACGTGTTGTCATTAACGCTTAGTTTTAATGCATTGTAACCGCAATGCTTAGTGTTAACGTGTTGTCATTAACGGTTGCAACTGCAACGCTTAGTGTAAACATGTTGACACTAACTGTTGCAACTGCAATGCTAAGTGTTAACATGTTGACATAAACAGTTGCAACGTGTTAACGTGTTGAAATTAACGTAAGCAAATGCTACACTTACTGTAATGTTGACACTAACGGTTGTAACTGCAACGTGTTGCCACTAACGCTTGCAACTGCAATGCTTAATGTTAACGTGTTGCCTTTAAAGGTCGCAACTGCAACGGTTAGTGCTTACATGTTGACACTAACGTTTGCAACTGCAACGCTTAGCTTTAACGTGTTGCCACTAACGCTTAATGTTAACGTGTTGCCATTAAAGGTTGCAACTGTAACGGTTAGTGCTTACATGTTGACACTAACGTTTGCAACTGTTTTAACGGTTGCAAATCCAATGCTTAGTGCTAACGTGTTGCAATTAACGGTTATAACTACAACGCTTAGTTTTAACGTGTTGACATGGTTTTAATGGTTGCAAATGTAAAGCTTAGTGTTTACGTGTTGTCATTAACGGTTGCAACTGCAACGCTTAGTTTTAACGTGTTGCCACGGTATTAACGGTTGCAAATCCAATGCTTATTACTAACGTGTTGCAATTAACGGTTATAACTACAACGCTTAGTTTTAACGTGTTGACATGGTTTTAATGGTTGCAAATGCAAAGCTTAGTGTTTACGTGGTGTCATTAACGGTTTTAACTACAATGCTTAGTTTTAACGCATTGTAACCGCAATGCTTAGTGTTAACGTGTTGTCATTAACGGTTACAACTGCAACGCTTAGTGTAAACATGTTGACACTAACGGTTGCAACTGCAATGCTAAGTGTTAACATGTTGACATAAACGGTTGCAACGTATTAACGTGTTCAAATTAACGTAAACAAATGCTACACTTACTGTAATGTTGACACTAACGGTTGTAACTGCAACGCTTAGTTTTAACGTGTTGCCACTAACGCTTGCAACTGCAATGCTTAATGTTAACGTGTTGCCTTTAAAGGTTGCAACTGCAACGGTTAATGCTTATATGTTGACATTAACGTTTGCAACTGCAACGCTTAGCTTTAACGTGTTGCCACTAACGCTTAATGTTAACGTGTTGCCATTAAAGGTTGCAACTGTAACGGTTAGTGCTTACATGTTGACACTAACGTTTGCAACTGTTTTAAAGGTTGCAAATGCAAAGCTTAGTGTTTACGTGTTGCCATTAACGGTTTTAACTACAACGCTTAGTTTTAACGTGTTGACACGGTTTTAACGGTTGCAAATGCAAAGCTTAGTGTTTACGTGTTGTCATTAACGGTTTTAACTGCAACGCTTAGTTTTAACATGTTGCCACGGTATTAACGGTTGCAAATCCAATGCTTAGTGCTAACGTGTTGCAATTAACGGTTATAACTACAACGCTTAGTTTTAACGCATTGTAACCGCAATGGTTAGTGTTAACGTGTTGTCATTAACGGTTGCAACTGCAACGCTTAGTGTAAACATGTTGACACTAACGGTTGCAACTGCAATGCTAAGTGTTAACATGTTGACATAAACAGTCGCAACGTGTTAACGTGTTGAAATTAACTTAAGCAAATGCTACAGTTACTGTAATGTTGACACTAACGGTTGTAACTGCAACGTGTTGCCACTAACGCTTGCAACTGCAATGCTTAATGTTAACGTGTTGCCTTTAAAGGTCGCAACTGCAACGGTTAGTGCTTACATGTTGACACTAACGTTTGCAACTGCAACGCTTAGCTTTAACGTGTTGCCACTAACGCTTAATGTTAACGTGTTGCCATTAAAGGTTGCAACTGTAACGGTTAGTGCTTACATGTTGACACTAACGTTTGCAACTGTTTTAACGGTTGCAAATGCAAAGCTTAGTGTTTACGGTGTTGCCATTAACGGTTTTAACTACAACGCTTAGTTTTAACGTGTTGACACGGTTTCAACGGTTGCAAATGCAAAGCATAGTGTTTACGTGTTGTCATTAAAGGTTTTAACTGCAACGCTTAGTTTTAACGTGTTGCCACGGTATTAACGGTTGCAAATCCAATGCTTAGTGCTAACGTGTTGCAATTAACGGTTATAACTACAACGCTTAGTTTTAACGTGTTGACATGGTTTTAATGGTTGCAAATGCAAAGCTTAGTGTTTACGTGTTGTCATTAACGGTTTTAACTGCAACGCTTAGTTTTAACGTGTTGCCACGGTATTAACGGTTGCAAATCCAATGCTTAGTGCTAACGTGTTGCAATTAACGGTTATAACTACAACGCTTAGTTTTAACGTGTTGACATGGTTTTAATGGTTGCAAATGCAAAGCGTAGTGTTTACGTGTTGTCATTAATGGTTTTAACTACAACGCTTAGTTTTAACGCATTGTAACCGCAATGCTTACTGTTAACGTGTTGTAATTAACGCAACGCTTAGTTTTAAATTGTTGCCACTAACGCTTGCAACTGCAATGCTTAATGTTAACGTGTTGCCTTTAAAGGTTACAACTGCAAGGGTTAGTGCTTACATGTTGACACTAACGTTTGCAACTGCAACGCTTAGCTTTAACGTTTTGCCACTATCGCTTAATGTTAACGTCTTGCCATTAATGGTTGCAACTGTAACGGTTAGTGCTTACATGTTGACACTAACGTTTGCAACTGTTTTAACGGTTGCAAATGCAAAGCTTAGTGTTTACGTGTTGCCATTAACGGTTTTAACTACAACGCTTAGTTTTAACGTGTTGACACGGTTTTAACGGTTGCAAATGCAAAGCTTAGTGTTTACGTGTTGTCATTAACGGTTTTAACTGCAACGCTTAGTTTTAACATGTGGCCACGGTATTAACGGTTGCAAATCCAATGCTTAGTGCTAACGTGTTGCAATTAACGTGTTGCGTGTTGCAATGCTACAACGCTTAGTTTTAACGTGTTGACATGGTTTTAATGGTTGCAAATGCAAAGCTTAGTGTTAACGTGTTGTCATTAACGCTTAGTTTTAATGCATTGTAACCGCAATGCTTAGTGTTAACGTGTTGTCATTAACGGTTGCGTAAACAGGTTGACACTAACGGTTGCAACTGCATGCTAAGTGTTGACATAAACGGTTGCAACGTGTTAACGTGTTGAAATTAATGTAAGCAAATGCTACACTTAATGTTATAATGTTGACACTAACGGTTGTAACTGCAACGCTTAGTTTTAACGCATTGTAACCGCAATGCTTAGTGTTAACTTGTTGCAACTGCAACGCTTAGTGTAAACATGTTGACACTAACGGTTGCAACTGCAATGCTAAGTGTTAACATGTTGACATAAACGGTTGCAACGTGTTAACGTGTTGAAATTAACGTAAGCAAATGCTACACTTATTGTTATAATGTTGACACTTACGATTGTATCTGCAACGCTTAGATTTAACGTGTTGCCTCTAACGCTTGCAACTGCAATGCTTAATGTTAACGTGTTGCCTTTAAAGGTTGTAACTGCAACGGTTAGTGCTTACATGTTGACACTAACGTTTGCAACTGCAACGCTTAATGTTAACGTGTTGCCATTAAAGGTTGCAACTGTAACGGTTAGTGCTTACATGTTGACACTAACGTTTGCAACTGTTTTAACGGTTGCAAATGCAAAGCTTAGTGTTTACGTGTTGCCATTAACGGTTTTAACTACAACGCTTAGTTTTAACATGTTGCCACGGTATTAACGGATGCAAATCCAATGCTTAGTGCAAACGTGTTGCAATTAACGGTTATAACTACAACGCTTAGTTTTAACGTGTTGCCACTAACGCTTGCAACTGCATTGCTTAATGTTAACGTGTTGCCTTTAAAGGTTGTAACTGCAACGGTTAGTGCTTACATGTTGACACTAACGTTTGCAACTGCAACGCTTAGCTTTAACGTGTTACCACTAACGCATAATGTTAACGTGTTGCCATTAAAGGTTGCAACTGTAACGGTTAGTGCTTACATGTTGACACTAACGTTTGCAACTGTTTTAACGGTTGCAAATGCAAAGCTTAGTGTTTACGTGTTGCCATTAACGGTTTTAACTACAACGCTTAGTTTTAACGTGTTGACACGGTTTTAACGGTTGCAAATGCAAAGCTTAGTGTTTACGTGTTGTCATTAACGGTTTTAACTGCAACGCTTAGTTTTAACATGTTGCCACGGTATTAACTTTTGCAAATCCAATGCTTAGTGCTAACGTGTTGCAATTAACGGTTATAACTACAACGCTTAGTTTTAACGCATTGTAACCGCAATGCTTAGTGTTAACGTGTTGTCATTAACGGTTGCAACTGCAACGCTTAGTGTAAACATGTTGACACTAACGGTTGCAACTGCAATGCTAAGTGTTAACATGTTGACATAAACAGTCGCAACGTGTTAACGTGTTGAAATTAACGTAAGCAAATGCTACACTTACTGTAATGTTGACACTAACGGTTGTAACTGCAATGTGTTGCCACTAACGCTTGCAACTGCAATGCTTAATGTTAACGTGTTGCCTTTAAAGGTCGCAACTGCAACGGTTAGTGCTTACATGTTGACACTAACGTTTGCAACTGCAACGCTTAGCTTTAACGTGTTGCCACAAACGCTTAATGTTAACGTGTTGCCATTAAAGGTTGCAACTGTAACGGTTAGTGCTTACATGTTGACACTAACGTTTGCAACTGTTTTAACGGTTGCAAATGCAAAGCTTAGTGTTTACGGTGTTGCCATTAACGGTTTTAACTACAACGCTTAGTTTTAACGTGTTGACACGGTTTCAACGGTTGCAAATGCAAAGCATAGTGTTTACGTGTTGTCATTAAAGGTTTTAACTGCAACGCTTAGTTTTAACGTGTTGCCACGGTATTAACGGTTGCAAATCCAATGCTTAGTGCTAACGTGTTGCAATTAACGGTTATAACTACAACGCTTAGTTTTAACGTGTTGACATGGTTTTAATGGTTGCAAATGCAAAGCTTAGTGTTTACGTGTTGTCATTAACGGTTTTAACTGCAACGCTTAGTTTTAACGTGTTGCCACGGTATTAACGGTTGCAAATCCAATGCTTAGTGCTAACGTGTTGCAATTAACGGTTATAACTACAACGCTTAGTTTTAACGTGTTGACATTGTTTTAATGGTTGCAAATGCAAAGCTTAGTGTTTACGTGTTGTCATTAACGGTTTTAACTGCAACGCTTAGTTTTAACGTGTTGCCACGGTATTAACGGTTGCAAATCCAATGCTTAGTGCTAACGTGTTGCAATTAACGGTTATAACTACAACGCTTAGTTTTAACGTGTTGACATGGTTTTAATGGTTGCAAATGCAAAGCGTAGTGTTTACGTGTTGTCATTAATGGTTTTAACTACAACGCTTAGTTTTAACATGTTGCCACGGTATTAACGGTTGCAAATCCAATGCTTAGTGCTAACGTGTTGCAATTAACGGTTATAACTACAACGCTTAGTTTTAACGTGTTGACATGGTTTTAATGGTTGCAAATGCAAAGCTTAGTGTTAACGTGTTGTCATTAACGCTTAGTTTTAATGCATTGTAACCGCAATGCTTAGTGTTAACGTGTTGTCATTAACGGTTGCAACTGCAACGCTTAGTGTAAACATGTTGACACTAACTGTTGCAACTGCAATGCTAAGTGTTAACATGTTGACATAAACAGTTGCAACGTGTTAACGTGTTGAAATTAACGTAAGCAAATGCTACACTTACTGTAATGTTGACACTAACGGTTGTAACTGCAACGTGTTGCCACTAACGCTTGCAACTGCAATGCTTAATGTTAACGTGTTGCCTTTAAAGGTCGCAACTGCAACGGTTAGTGCTTACATGTTGACACTAACGTTTGCAACTGCAACGCTTAGCTTTAACGTGTTGCCACTAACGCTTAATGTTAACGTGTTGCCATTAAAGGTTGCAACTGTAACGGTTAGTGCTTACATGTTGACACTAACGTTTGCAACTGTTTTAACGGTTGCAAATCCAATGCTTAGTGCTAACGTGTTGCAATTAACGGTTATAACTACAACGCTTAGTTTTAACGTGTTGACATGGTTTTAATGGTTGCAAATGTAAAGCTTAGTGTTTACGTGTTGTCATTAACGGTTGCAACTGCAACGCTTAGTTTTAACGTGTTGCCACGGTATTAACGGTTGCAAATCCAATGCTTATTACTAACGTGTTGCAATTAACGGTTATAACTACAACGCTTAGTTTTAACGTGTTGACATGGTTTTAATGGTTGCAAATGCAAAGCTTAGTGTTTACGTGGTGTCATTAACGGTTTTAACTACAATGCTTAGTTTTAACGCATTGTAACCGCAATGCTTAGTGTTAACGTGTTGTCATTAACGGTTACAACTGCAACGCTTAGTGTAAACATGTTGACACTAACGGTTGCAACTGCAATGCTAAGTGTTAACATGTTGACATAAACGGTTGCAACGTGTTAACGTGTTCAAATTAACGTAAACAAATGCTACACTTACTGTAATGTTGACACTAACGGTTGTAACTGCAACGCTTAGTTTTAACGTGTTGCCACTAACGCTTGCAACTGCAATGCTTAATGTTAACGTGTTGCCTTTAAAGGTTGCAACTGCAACGGTTAATGCTTAATGTTGACACTAACGTTTGCAACTGTTTTAAAGGTTGCAAATGCAAAGCTTAGTGTTTACGTGTTGCCATTAACGGTTTTAACTACAACGCTTAGTTTTAACGTGTTGACACGGTTTTAACGGTTGCAAATGCAAAGCTTAGTGTTTACGTGTTGTCATTAACGGTTTTAACTGCAACGCTTAGTTTTAACATGTTGCCACGGTATTAACGGTTGCAAATCCAATGCTTAGTGCTAACGTGTTGCAATTAACGGTTATAACTACAACGCTTAGTTTTAACGCATTGTAACCGCAATGGTTAGTGTTAACGTGTTGTCATTAACGGTTGCAACTGCAACGCTTAGTGTAAACATGTTGACACTAACGGTTGCAACTGCAATGCTAAGTGTTAACATGTTGACATAAACAGTCGCAACGTGTTAACGTGTTGAAATTAACTTAAGCAAATGCTACAGTTACTGTAATGTTGACACTAACGGTTGTAACTGCAACGTGTTGCCACTAACGCTTGCAACTGCAATGCTTAATGTTAACGTGTTGCCTTTAAAGGCCGCAACTGCAACGGTTAGTGCTTACATGTTGACACTAACGTTTGCAACTGCAACGCTTAGCTTTAACGTGTTGCCACTAACGCTTAATGTTAACGTGTTGCCATTAAAGGTTGCAACTGTAACGGTTAGTGCTTACATGTTGACACTAACGTTTGCAACTGTTTTAACGGTTGCAAATGCAAAGCTTAGTGTTTACGGTGTTGCCATTAACGGTTTTAACTACAACGCTTAGTTTTAACGTGTTGACACGGTTTCAACGGTTGCAAATGCAAAGCATAGTGTTTACGTGTTGTCATTAAAGGTTTTAACTGCAACGCTTAGTTTTAACGTGTTGCCACGGTATTAACGGTTGCAAATCCAATGCTTAGTGCTAACGTGTTGCAATTAACGGTTATAACTACAACGCTTAGTTTTAACGTGTTGACATGGTTTTAATGGTTGCAAATGCAAAGCTTAGTGTTTACGTGTTGTCATTAACGGTTTTAACTGCAACGCTTAGTTTTAACGTGTTGCCACGGTATTAACGGTTGCAAATCCAATGCTTAGTGCTAACGTGTTGCAATTAACGGTTATAACTACAACGCTTAGTTTTAACGTGTTGACATGGTTTTAATGGTTGCAAATGCAAAGCGTAGTGTTTACGTGTTGTCATTAATGGTTTTAACTACAACGCTTAGTTTTAACGCATTGTAACCGCAATGCTTACTGTTAACGTGTTGTAATTAACGCAACGCTTAGTTTTAAATTGTTGCCACTAACGCTTGCAACTGCAATGCTTAATGTTAACGTGTTGCCTTTAAAGGTTACAACTGCAAGGGTTAGTGCTTACATGTTGACACTAACGTTTGCAACTGCAACGCTTAGCTTTAACGTTTTGCCACTATCGCTTAATGTTAACGTCTTGCCATTAAAGGTTGCAACTGTAACGGTTAGTGCTTACATGTTGACACTAACGTTTGCAACTGTTTTAACGGTTGCAAATGCAAAGCTTAGTGTTTACGTGTTGCCATTAACGGTTTTAACTACAACGCTTAGTTTTAACGTGTTGACACGGTTTTAACGGTTGCAAATGCAAAGCTTAGTGTTTACGTGTTGTCATTAACGGTTTTAACTGCAACGCTTAGTTTTAACATGTGGCCACGGTATTAACGGTTGCAAATCCAATGCTTAGTGCTAACGTGTTGCAATTAACGGTTATATCTACAACGCTTAGTTTTAACGTGTTGACATGGTTTTAATGGTTGCAAATGCAAAGCTTAGTGTTAACGTGTTGTCATTAACGCTTAGTTTTAATGCATTGTAACCGCAATGCTTAGTGTTAACGTGTTGTCATTAACGGTTGCAACTGCAACGCTTAGTGTAAACATGTTGACACTAACTGTTGCAACTGCAATGCTAAGTGTTAACATGTTGACATAAACAGTTGCAACGTGTTAACGTGTTGAAATTAACGTAAGCAAATGCTACACTTACTGTAATGTTGACACTAACGGTTGTAACTGCAACGTGTTGCCACTAACGCTTGCAACTGCAATGCTTAATGTTAACGTGTTGCCTTTAAAGGTCGCAACTGCAACGGTTAGTGCTTACATGTTGACACTAACGTTTGCAACTGCAACGCTTAGCTTTAACGTGTTGCCACTAACGCTTAATGTTAACGTGTTGCCATTAAAGGTTGCAACTGTAACGGTTAGTGCTTACATGTTGACACTAACGTTTGCAACTGTTTTAACGGTTGCAAATGCAAAGCTTAGTGTTTACGGTGTTGCCATTAACGGTTTTAACTACAACGCTTAGTTTTAACGTGTTGACACGGTTTCAACGGTTGCAAATGCAAAGCTTAGTGTTTACGTGTTGTCATTAAAGGTTTTAACTGCAACGCTTAGTTTTAACGTGTTGCCACGGTATTAACGGTTGCAAATCCAATGCTTAGTGCTAACGTGTTGCAATTAACGGTTATAACTACAACGCTTAGTTTTAACGTGTTGACATGGTTTTAATGGTTGCAAATGCAAAGCTTAGTGTTTACGTGTTGTCATTAACGGTTTTAACTGCAACGCTTAGTTTTAACGTGTTGCCACGGTATTAACGGTTGCAAATCCAATGCTTAGTGCTAACGTGTTGCAATTAACGGTTATAACTACAACGCTTAGTTTTAACGTGTTGACATGGTTTTAATGGTTGCAAATGCAAAGCGTAGTGTTTACGTGTTGTCATTAATGGTTTTAACTACAACGCTTAGTTTTAACATGTTGCCACGGTATTAACGGTTGCAAATCCAATGCTTAGTGCTAACGTGTTGCAATTAACGGTTATAACTACAACGCTTAGTTTTAACGTGCTGACATGGTTTTAATGGTTGCAAATGCAAAGCTTAGTGTTAACGTGTTGTCATTAACGCTTAGTTTTAATGCATTGTAACCGCAATGCTTAGTGTTAACGTGTTGTCATTAACGGTTGCAACTGCAACGCTTAGTGTAAACATGTTGACACTAACTGTTGCAACTGCAATGCTAAGTGTTAACATGTTGACATAAACAGTTGCAACGTGTTAACGTGTTGAAATTAACGTAAGCAAATGCTACACTTACTGTAATGTTGACACTAACGGTTGTAACTGCAACGTGTTGCCACTAACGCTTGCAACTGCAATGCTTAATGTTAACGTGTTGCCTTTAAAGGTCGCAACTGCAACGGTTAGTGCTTACATGTTGACACTAACGTTTGCAACTGCAACGCTTAGCTTTAACGTGTTGCCACTAACGCTTAATGTTAACGTGTTGCCATTAAAGGTTGCAACTGTAACGGTTAGTGCTTACATGTTGACACTAACGTTTGCAACTGTTTTAACGGTTGCAAATCCAATGCTTAGTGCTAACGTGTTGCAATTAACGGTTATAACTACAACGCTTAGTTTTAACGTGTTGACATGGTTTTAATGGTTGCAAATGTAAAGCTTAGTGTTTACGTGTTGTCATTAACGGTTGCAACTGCAACGCTTAGTTTTAACGTGTTGCCACGGTATTAACGGTTGCAAATCCAATGCTTATTACTAACGTGTTGCAATTAACGGTTATAACTACAACGCTTAGTTTTAACGTGTTGACATGGTTTTAATGGTTGCAAATGCAAAGCTTAGTGTTTACGTGGTGTCATTAACGGTTTTAACTACAATGCTTAGTTTTAACGCATTGTAACCGCAATGCTTAGTGTTAACGTGTTGTCATTAACGGTTACAACTGCAACGCTTAGTGTAAACATGTTGACACTAACGGTTGCAACTGCAATGCTAAGTGTTAACATGTTGACATAAACGGTTGCAACGTATTAACGTGTTCAAATTAACGTAAACAAATGCTACACTTACTGTAATGTTGACACTAACGGTTGTAACTGCAACGCTTAGTTTTAACGTGTTGCCACTAACGCTTGCAACTGCAATGCTTAATGTTAACGTGTTGCCTTTAAAGGTTGCAACTGCAACGGTTAATGCTTACATGTTGACATTAACGTTTGCAACTGCAACGCTTAGCTTTAACGTGTTGCCACTAACGCTTAATGTTAACGTGTTGCCATTAAAGGTTGCAACTGTAACGGTTAGTGCTTACATGTTGACACTAACGTTTGCAACTGTTTTAAAGGTTGCAAATGCAAAGCTTAGTGTTTACGTGTTGCCATTAACGGTTTTAACTACAACGCTTAGTTTTAACGTGTTGACACGGTTTTAACGGTTGCAAATGCAAAGCTTAGTGTTTACGTGTTGTCATTAACGGTTTTAACTGCAACGCTTAGTTTTAACATGTTGCCACGGTATTAACGGTTGCAAATCCAATGCTTAGTGTTAACGTGTTGTCATTAACGGTTTTAACTACAACGCTTAGTTTTAATGCATTGTAACCGCAATGCTTAGTGTTAACGTGTTGTCATTAACGGTTGCAACTGCAACGCTTAGTGTAAACATGTTGACACTAACGGTTGCAACTGCAATGCTAAGTGTTAACATGTTGACATAAACAGTTGCAACGTGTTAACGTGTTGAAATTAACGTAAGCAAATGCTACACTTACTGTAATGTTGACACTAACGGTTGTAACTGCAACGTGTTGCCACTAACGCTTGCAACTGCAATGCTTAATGTTAACGTGTTGCCTTTAAAGGTCGCAACTGCAACGGTTAGTGCTTACATGTTGACACTAACGTTTGCAACTGCAACGCTTAGCTTTAACGTGTTGCCACTAACGCTTAATGTTAACGTCTTGCCATTAAAGGTTGCAACTCTAACGGTTAGTGCTTACATGTTGACACTAACGTTTGCAACTGTTTTAACGGTTGCAAATGCAAAGCTTAGTGTTTACGTATTGCCATTTACGGTTTTAACTACAACGCTTAGTTTTAACGTGTTGACACGGTTTTAATGGTTGCAAATGCAAAGCTTAGTGTTTACGTGTTGTCATTAACGGTTTTAACTGCAACGCTTAGTTTAAACATGTTGCCACGGTATTAACGGTTGCAAATCCAATGCTTAGTGCTAACGTGTTGCAATTAACGGTTATAACTACAACGCTTAGTTTTAACGTGTTGACATGGTTTTAATGGTTGCAAATGCAAAGCTTAGTGTTTACGTGTTGTCATTAACGGTTTTAACTGCAACGCTTAGTTTTAACGTGTTGCCACGGTATTAACGGTTGCAAATCCAATGCTTAGTGCTAACGTGTTGCAATTAACGGTTATAACTACAACGCTTAGTTTTAACGTGTTGACATGGTTTTAATGGTTGCAAATGCAAAGCGTAGTGTTTACGTGTTGTCATTAATGGTTTTAACTACAACGCTTAGTTTTAACGCATTGTAACCGCAATGCTTACTGTTAACGTGTTGTAATTAACGCAACGCTTAGTTTTAAATTGTTGCCACTAACGCTTGCAACTGCAATGCTTAATGTTAACGTGTTGCCTTTAAAGGTTACAACTGCAAGGGTTAGTGCTTACATGTTGACACTAACGTTTGCAACTGCAACGCTTAGCTTTAACGTTTTGCCACTATCGCTTAATGTTAACGTCTTGCCATTAAAGGTTGCAACTGTAACGGTTAGTGCTTACATGTTGACACTAACGTTTGCAACTGTTTTAACGGTTGCAAATGCAAAGCTTAGTGTTTACGTGTTGCCATTAACGGTTTTAACTACAACGCTTAGTTTTAACGTGTTGACACGGTTTTAACGGTTGCAAATGCAAAGCTTAGTGTTTACGTGTTGTCATTAACGGTTTGAACTGCAACGCTTAGTTTTAACATGTGGCCACGGTATTAACGGTTGCAAATCCAATGCTTAGTGCTAACGTGTTGCAATTAACGTGTTGCGTGTTGCAATGCTACAACGCTTAGTTTTAACGTGTTGACATGGTTTTAATGGTTGCAAATGCAAAGCTTAGTGTTAACGTGTTGTCATTAACGCTTAGTTTTAATGCATTGTAACCGCAATGCTTAGTGTTAACGTGTTGTCATTAACGGTTGCGTAAACAGGTTGACACTAACGGTTGCAACTGCATGCTAAGTGTTGACATAAACGGTTGCAACGTGTTAACGTGTTGAAATTAATGTAAGCAAATGCTACACTTAATGTTATAATGTTGACACTAACGGTTGTAACTGCAACGCTTAGTTTTAACGCATTGTAACCGCAATGCTTAGTGTTAACTTGTTGCAACTGCAACGCTTAGTGTAAACATGTTGACACTAACGGTTGCAACTGCAATGCTAAGTGTTAACATGTTGACATAAACGGTTGCAACGTGTTAACGTGTTGAAATTAACGTAAGCAAATGCTACACTTATTGTTATAATGTTGACACTTACGATTGTATCTGCAACGCTTAGATTTAACGTGTTGCCTCTAACGCTTGCAACTGCAATGCTTAATGTTAACGTGTTGCCTTTAAAGGTTGTAACTGCAACGGTTAGTGCTTACATGTTGACACTAACGTTTGCAACTGCAACGCTTAATGTTAACGTGTTGCCATTAAAGGTTGCAACTGTAACGGTTAGTGCTTACATGTTGACACTAACGTTTGCAACTGTTTTAACGGTTGCAAATGCAAAGCTTAGTGTTTACGTGTTGCCATTAACGGTTTTAACTACAACGCTTAGTTTTAACATGTTGCCACGGTATTAACGGATGCAAATCCAATGCTTAGTGCAAACGTGTTGCAATTAACGGTTATAACTACAACGCTTAGTTTTAACGTGTTGCCACTAACGCTTGCAACTGCATTGCTTAATGTTAACGTGTTGCCTTTAAAGGTTGTAACTGCAACGGTTAGTGCTTACATGTTGACACTAACGTTTGCAACTGCAACGCTTAGCTTTAACGTGTTACCACTAACGCATAATGTTAACGTGTTGCCATTAAAGGTTGCAACTGTAACGGTTAGTGCTTACATGTTGACACTAACGTTTGCAACTGTTTTAACGGTTGCAAATGCAAAGCTTAGTGTTTACGTGTTGCCATTAACGGTTTTAACTACAACGCTTAGTTTTAACGTGTTGACACGGTTTTAACGGTTGCAAATGCAAAGCTTAGTGTTTACGTGTTGTCATTAACGGTTTTAACTGCAACGCTTAGTTTTAACATGTTGCCACGGTATTAACTTTTGCAAATCCAATGCTTAGTGCTAACGTGTTGCAATTAACGGTTATAACTACAACGCTTAGTTTTAACGCATTGTAACCGCAATGCTTAGTGTTAACGTGTTGTCATTAACGGTTGCAACTGCAACGCTTAGTGTAAACATGTTGACACTAACGGTTGCAACTGCAATGCTAAGTGTTAACATGTTGACATAAACAGTCGCAACGTGTTAACGTGTTGAAATTAACGTAAGCAAATGCTACACTTACTGTAATGTTGACACTAACGGTTGTAACTGCAACGTGTTGCCACTAACGCTTGCAACTGCAATGCTTAATGTTAACGTGTTGCCTTTAAAGGTCGCAACTGCAACGGTTAGTGCTTACATGTTGACACTAACGTTTGCAACTGCAACGCTTAGCTTTAACGTGTTGCCACTAACGCTTAATGTTAACGTGTTGCCATTAAAGGTTGCAACTGTAACGGTTAGTGCTTACATGTTGACACTAACGTTTGCAACTGTTTTAACGGTTGCAAATGCAAAGCTTAGTGTTTACGGTGTTGCCATTAACGGTTTTAACTACAACGCCTAGTTTTAACGTGTTGACACGGTTTCAACGGTTGCAAATGCAAAGCATAGTGTTTACGTGTTGTCATTAAAGGTTTTAACTGCAACGCTTAGTTTTAACGTGTTGCCACGGTATTAACGGTTGCAAATCCAATGCTTAGTGCTAACGTGTTGCAATTAACGGTTATAACTACAACGCTTAGTTTTAACGTGTTGACATGGTTTTAATGGTTGCAAATGCAAAGCTTAGTGTTTACGTGTTGTCATTAACGGTTTTAACTGCAACGCTTAGTTTTAACGTGTTGCCACGGTATTAACGGTTGCAAATCCAATGCTTAGTGCTAACGTGTTGCAATTAACGGTTACAACTACAACGCTTAGTTTTAACGTGTTGACATGGTTTTAATGGTTGCAAATGCAAAGCTTAGTGTTTACGTGTTGTCATTAACGGTTTTAACTACAACGCTTAGTTTTAACGTGTTGCCACGGTATTAACGGTTGCAAATCCAATGCTTAGTGCTAACGTGTTGCAATTAACGGTTATAACTACAACGCTTAGTTTTAACGTGTTGACATGGTTTTAATGGTTGCAAATGCAAAGCGTAGTGTTTACGTGTTGTCATTAATGGTTTTAACTACAACGCTTAGTTTTAACATGTTGCCACGGTATTAACGGTTGCAAATCCAATGCTTAGTGCTAACGTGTTGCAATTAACGGTTATAACTACAACGCTTAGTTTTAACGTGTTGACATGGTTTTAATGGTTGCAAATGCAAAGCTTAGTGTTAACGTGTTGTCATTAACGCTTAGTTTTAATGCATTGTAACCGCAATGCTTAGTGTTAACGTGTTGTCATTAACGGTTGCAACTGCAACGCTTAGTGTAAACATGTTGACACTAACTGTTGCAACTGCAATGCTAAGTGTTAACATGTTGACATAAACAGTTGCAACGTGTTAACGTGTTGAAATTAACGTAAGCAAATGCTACACTTACTGTAATGTTGACACTAACGGTTGTAACTGCAACGTGTTGCCACTAACGCTTGCAACTGCAATGCTTAATGTTAACGTGTTGCCTTTAAAGGTCGCAACTGCAACGGTTAGTGCTTACATGTTGACACTAACGTTTGCAACTGCAACGCTTAGCTTTAACGTGTTGCCACTAACGCTTAATGTTAACGTGTTGCCATTAAAGGTTGCAACTGTAACGGTTAGTGCTTACATGTTGACACTAACGTTTGCAACTGTTTTAACGGTTGCAAATCCAATGCTTAGTGCTAACGTGTTGCAATTAACGGTTATAACTACAACGCTTAGTTTTAACGTGTTGACATGGTTTTAATGGTTGCAAATGTAAAGCTTAGTGTTTACGTGTTGTCATTAACGGTTGCAACTGCAACGCTTAGTTTTAACGTGTTGCCACGGTATTAACGGTTGCAAATCCAATGCTTATTACTAACGTGTTGCAATTAACGGTTATAACTACAACGCTTAGTTTTAACGTGTTGACATGGTTTTAATGGTTGCAAATGCAAAGCTTAGTGTTTACGTGGTGTCATTAACGGTTTTAACTACAATGCTTAGTTTTAACGCATTGTAACCGCAATGCTTAGTGTTAACGTGTTGTCATTAACGGTTACAACTGCAACGCTTAGTGTAAACATGTTGACACTAACGGTTGCAACTGCAATGCTAAGTGTTAACATGTTGACATAAACGGTTGCAACGTATTAACGTGTTCAAATTAACGTAAACAAATGCTACACTTACTGTAATGTTGACACTAACGGTTGTAACTGCAACGCTTAGTTTTAACGTGTTGCCACTAACGCTTGCAACTGCAATGCTTAATGTTAACGTGTTGCCTTTAAAGGTTGCAACTGCAACGGTTAATGCTTATATGTTGACATTAACGTTTGCAACTGCAACGCTTAGCTTTAACGTGTTGCCACTAACGCTTAATGTTAACGTGTTGCCATTAAAGGTTGCAACTGTAACGGTTAGTGCTTACATGTTGACACTAACGTTTGCAACTGTTTTAAAGGTTGCAAATGCAAAGCTTAGTGTTTACGTGTTGCCATTAACGGTTTTAACTACAACGCTTAGTTTTAACGTGTTGACACGGTTTTAACGGTTGCAAATGCAAAGCTTAGTGTTTACGTGTTGTCATTAACGGTTTTAACTGCAACGCTTAGTTTTAACATGTTGCCACGGTATTAACGGTTGCAAATCCAATGCTTAGTGCTAACGTGTTGCAATTAACGGTTATAACTACAACGCTTAGTTTTAACGCATTGTAACCGCAATGGTTAGTGTTAACGTGTTGTCATTAACGGTTGCAACTGCAACGCTTAGTGTAAACATGTTGACACTAACGGTTGCAACTGCAATGCTAAGTGTTAACATGTTGACATAAACAGTCGCAACGTGTTAACGTGTTGAAATTAACTTAAGCAAATGCTACAGTTACTGTAATGTTGACACTAACGGTTGTAACTGCAACGTGTTGCCACTAACGCTTGCAACTGCAATGCTTAATGTTAACGTGTTGCCTTTAAAGGTCGCAACTGCAACGGTTAGTGCTTACATGTTGACACTAACGTTTGCAACTGCAACGCTTAGCTTTAACGTGTTGCCACTAACGCTTAATGTTAACGTGTTGCCATTAAAGGTTGCAACTGTAACGGTTAGTGCTTACATGTTGACACTAACGTTTGCAACTGTTTTAACGGTTGCAAATGCAAAGCTTAGTGTTTACGGTGTTGCCATTAACGGTTTTAACTACAACGCTTAGTTTTAACGTGTTGACACGGTTTCAACGGTTGCAAATGCAAAGCATAGTGTTTACGTGTTGTCATTAAAGGTTTTAACTGCAACGCTTAGTTTTAACGTGTTGCCACGGTATTAACGGTTGCAAATCCAATGCTTAGTGCTAACGTGTTGCAATTAACGGTTATAACTACAACGCTTAGTTTTAACGTGTTGACATGGTTTTAATGGTTGCAAATGCAAAGCTTAGTGTTTACGTGTTGTCATTAACGGTTTTAACTGCAACGCTTAGTTTTAACGTGTTGCCACGGTATTAACGGTTGCAAATCCAATGCTTAGTGCTAACGTGTTGCAATTAACGGTTATAACTACAACGCTTAGTTTTAACGTGTTGACATGGTTTTAATGGTTGCAAATGCAAAGCGTAGTGTTTACGTGTTGTCATTAATGGTTTTAACTACAACGCTTAGTTTTAACGCATTGTAACCGCAATGCTTACTGTTAACGTGTTGTAATTAACGCAACGCTTAGTTTTAAATTGTTGCCACTAACGCTTGCAACTGCAATGCTTAATGTTAACGTGTTGCCTTTAAAGGTTACAACTGCAAGGGTTAGTGCTTACATGTTGACACTAACGTTTGCAACTGCAACGCTTAGCTTTAACGTTTTGCCACTATCGCTTAATGTTAACGTCTTGCCATTAATGGTTGCAACTGTAACGGTTAGTGCTTACATGTTGACACTAACGTTTGCAACTGTTTTAACGGTTGCAAATGCAAAGCTTAGTGTTTACGTGTTGCCATTAACGGTTTTAACTACAACGCTTAGTTTTAACGTGTTGACACGGTTTTAACGGTTGCAAATGCAAAGCTTAGTGTTTACGTGTTGTCATTAACGGTTTTAACTGCAACGCTTAGTTTTAACATGTGGCCACGGTATTAACGGTTGCAAATCCAATGCTTAGTGCTAACGTGTTGCAATTAACGTGTTGCGTGTTGCAATGCTACAACGCTTAGTTTTAACGTGTTGACATGGTTTTAATGGTTGCAAATGCAAAGCTTAGTGTTAACGTGTTGTCATTAACGCTTAGTTTTAATGCATTGTAACCGCAATGCTTAGTGTTAACGTGTTGTCATTAACGGTTGCGTAAACAGGTTGACACTAACGGTTGCAACTGCATGCTAAGTGTTGACATAAACGGTTGCAACGTGTTAACGTGTTGAAATTAATGTAAGCAAATGCTACACTTAATGTTATAATGTTGACACTAACGGTTGTAACTGCAACGCTTAGTTTTAACGCATTGTAACCGCAATGCTTAGTGTTAACTTGTTGCAACTGCAACGCTTAGTGTAAACATGTTGACACTAACGGTTGCAACTGCAATGCTAAGTGTTAACATGTTGACATAAACGGTTGCAACGTGTTAACGTGTTGAAATTAACGTAAGCAAATGCTACACTTATTGTTATAATGTTGACACTTACGATTGTATCTGCAACGCTTAGATTTAACGTGTTGCCTCTAACGCTTGCAACTGCAATGCTTAATGTTAACGTGTTGCCTTTAAAGGTTGTAACTGCAACGGTTAGTGCTTACATGTTGACACTAACGTTTGCAACTGCAACGCTTAATGTTAACGTGTTGCCATTAAAGGTTGCAACTGTAACGGTTAGTGCTTACATGTTGACACTAACGTTTGCAACTGTTTTAACGGTTGCAAATGCAAAGCTTAGTGTTTACGTGTTGCCATTAACGGTTTTAACTACAACGCTTAGTTTTAACATGTTGCCACGGTATTAACGGATGCAAATCCAATGCTTAGTGCAAACGTGTTGCAATTAACGGTTATAACTACAACGCTTAGTTTTAACGTGTTGCCACTAACGCTTGCAACTGCATTGCTTAATGTTAACGTGTTGCCTTTAAAGGTTGTAACTGCAACGGTTAGTGCTTACATGTTGACACTAACGTTTGCAACTGCAACGCTTAGCTTTAACGTGTTACCACTAACGCATAATGTTAACGTGTTGCCATTAAAGGTTGCAACTGTAACGGTTAGTGCTTACATGTTGACACTAACGTTTGCAACTGTTTTAACGGTTGCAAATGCAAAGCTTAGTGTTTACGTGTTGCCATTAACGGTTTTAACTACAACGCTTAGTTTTAACGTGTTGACACGGTTTTAACGGTTGCAAATGCAAAGCTTAGTGTTTACGTGTTGTCATTAACGGTTTTAACTGCAACGCTTAGTTTTAACATGTTGCCACGGTATTAACTTTTGCAAATCCAATGCTTAGTGCTAACGTGTTGCAATTAACGGTTATAACTACAACGCTTAGTTTTAACGCATTGTAACCGCAATGCTTAGTGTTAACGTGTTGTCATTAACGGTTGCAACTGCAACGCTTAGTGTAAACATGTTGACACTAACGGTTGCAACTGCAATGCTAAGTGTTAACATGTTGACATAAACAGTCGCAACGTGTTAACGTGTTGAAATTAACGTAAGCAAATGCTACACTTACTGTAATGTTGACACTAACGGTTGTAACTGCAATGTGTTGCCACTAACGCTTGCAACTGCAATGCTTAATGTTAACGTGTTGCCTTTAAAGGTCGCAACTGCAACGGTTAGTGCTTACATGTTGACACTAACGTTTGCAACTGCAACGCTTAGCTTTAACGTGTTGCCACTAACGCTTAATGTTAACGTGTTGCCATTAAAGGTTGCAACTGTAACGGTTAGTGCTTACATGTTGACACTAACGTTTGCAACTGTTTTAACGGTTGCAAATGCAAAGCTTAGTGTTTACGGTGTTGCCATTAACGGTTTTAACTACAACGCTTAGTTTTAACGTGTTGACACGGTTTCAACGGTTGCAAATGCAAAGCATAGTGTTTACGTGTTGTCATTAAAGGTTTTAACTGCAACGCTTAGTTTTAACGTGTTGCCACGGTATTAACGGTTGCAAATCCAATGCTTAGTGCTAACGTGTTGCAATTAACGGTTATAACTACAACGCTTAGTTTTAACGTGTTGACATGGTTTTAATGGTTGCAAATGCAAAGCTTAGTGTTTACGTGTTGTCATTAACGGTTTTAACTGCAACGCTTAGTTTTAACGTGTTGCCACGGTATTAACGGTTGCAAATCCAATGCTTAGTGCTAACGTGTTGCAATTAACGGTTATAACTACAACGCTTAGTTTTAACGTGTTGACATTGTTTTAATGGTTGCAAATGCAAAGCTTAGTGTTTACGTGTTGTCATTAACGGTTTTAACTGCAACGCTTAGTTTTAACGTGTTGCCACGGTATTAACGGTTGCAAATCCAATGCTTAGTGCTAACGTGTTGCAATTAACGGTTATAACTACAACGCTTAGTTTTAACGTGTTGACATGGTTTTAATGGTTGCAAATGCAAAGCGTAGTGTTTACGTGTTGTCATTAATGGTTTTAACTACAACGCTTAGTTTTAACATGTTGCCACGGTATTAACGGTTGCAAATCCAATGCTTAGTGCTAACGTGTTGCAATTAACGGTTATAACTACAACGCTTAGTTTTAACGTGTTGACATGGTTTTAATGGTTGCAAATGCAAAGCTTAGTGTTAACGTGTTGTCATTAACGCTTAGTTTTAATGCATTGTAACCGCAATGCTTAGTGTTAACGTGTTGTCATTAACGGTTGCAACTGCAACGCTTAGTGTAAACATGTTGACACTAACTGTTGCAACTGCAATGCTAAGTGTTAACATGTTGACATAAACAGTTGCAACGTGTTAACGTGTTGAAATTAACGTAAGCAAATGCTACACTTACTGTAATGTTGACACTAACGGTTGTAACTGCAACGTGTTGCCACTAACGCTTGCAACTGCAATGCTTAATGTTAACGTGTTGCCTTTAAAGGTCGCAACTGCAACGGTTAGTGCTTACATGTTGACACTAACGTTTGCAACTGCAACGCTTAGCTTTAACGTGTTGCCACTAACGCTTAATGTTAACGTGTTGCCATTAAAGGTTGCAACTGTAACGGTTAGTGCTTACATGTTGACACTAACGTTTGCAACTGTTTTAACGGTTGCAAATCCAATGCTTAGTGCTAACGTGTTGCAATTAACGGTTATAACTACAACGCTTAGTTTTAACGTGTTGACATGGTTTTAATGGTTGCAAATGTAAAGCTTAGTGTTTACGTGTTGTCATTAACGGTTGCAACTGCAACGCTTAGTTTTAACGTGTTGCCACGGTATTAACGGTTGCAAATCCAATGCTTATTACTAACGTGTTGCAATTAACGGTTATAACTACAACGCTTAGTTTTAACGTGTTGACATGGTTTTAATGGTTGCAAATGCAAAGCTTAGTGTTTACGTGGTGTCATTAACGGTTTTAACTACAATGCTTAGTTTTAACGCATTGTAACCGCAATGCTTAGTGTTAACGTGTTGTCATTAACGGTTACAACTGCAACGCTTAGTGTAAACATGTTGACACTAACGGTTGCAACTGCAATGCTAAGTGTTAACATGTTGACATAAACGGTTGCAACGTGTTAACGTGTTCAAATTAACGTAAACAAATGCTACACTTACTGTAATGTTGACACTAACGGTTGTAACTGCAACGCTTAGTTTTAACGTGTTGCCACTAACGCTTGCAACTGCAATGCTTAATGTTAACGTGTTGCCTTTAAAGGTTGCAACTGCAACGGTTAATGCTTAATGTTGACACTAACGTTTGCAACTGTTTTAAAGGTTGCAAATGCAAAGCTTAGTGTTTACGTGTTGCCATTAACGGTTTTAACTACAACGCTTAGTTTTAACGTGTTGACACGGTTTTAACGGTTGCAAATGCAAAGCTTAGTGTTTACGTGTTGTCATTAACGGTTTTAACTGCAACGCTTAGTTTTAACATGTTGCCACGGTATTAACGGTTGCAAATCCAATGCTTAGTGCTAACGTGTTGCAATTAACGGTTATAACTACAACGCTTAGTTTTAACGCATTGTAACCGCAATGGTTAGTGTTAACGTGTTGTCATTAACGGTTGCAACTGCAACGCTTAGTGTAAACATGTTGACACTAACGGTTGCAACTGCAATGCTAAGTGTTAACATGTTGACATAAACAGTCGCAACGTGTTAACGTGTTGAAATTAACTTAAGCAAATGCTACAGTTACTGTAATGTTGACACTAACGGTTGTAACTGCAACGTGTTGCCACTAACGCTTGCAACTGCAATGCTTAATGTTAACGTGTTGCCTTTAAAGGTTACAACTGCAAGGGTTAGTGCTTACATGTTGACACTAACGTTTGCAACTGCAACGCTTAGCTTTAACGTTTTGCCACTATCGCTTAATGTTAACGTCTTGCCATTAAAGGTTGCAACTGTAACGGTTAGTGCTTACATGTTGACACTAACGTTTGCAACTGTTTTAACGGTTGCAAATGCAAAGCTTAGTGTTTACGTGTTGCCATTAACGGTTTTAACTACAACGCTTAGTTTTAACGTGTTGACACGGTTTTAACGGTTGCAAATGCAAAGCTTAGTGTTTACGTGTTGTCATTAACGGTTTTAACTGCAACGCTTAGTTTTAACATGTGGCCACGGTATTAACGGTTGCAAATCCAATGCTTAGTGCTAACGTGTTGCAATTAACGGTTATATCTACAACGCTTAGTTTTAACGTGTTGACATGGTTTTAATGGTTGCAAATGCAAAGCTTAGTGTTAACGTGTTGTCATTAACGCTTAGTTTTAATGCATTGTAACCGCAATGCTTAGTGTTAACGTGTTGTCATTAACGGTTGCAACTGCAACGCTTAGTGTAAACATGTTGACACTAACTGTTGCAACTGCAATGCTAAGTGTTAACATGTTGACATAAACAGTTGCAACGTGTTAACGTGTTGAAATTAACGTAAGCAAATGCTACACTTACTGTAATGTTGACACTAACGGTTGTAACTGCAACGTGTTGCCACTAACGCTTGCAACTGCAATGCTTAATGTTAACGTGTTGCCTTTAAAGGTCGCAACTGCAACGGTTAGTGCTTACATGTTGACACTAACGTTTGCAACTGCAACGCTTAGCTTTAACGTGTTGCCACTAACGCTTAATGTTAACGTGTTGCCATTAAAGGTTGCAACTGTAACGGTTAGTGCTTACATGTTGACACTAACGTTTGCAACTGTTTTAACGGTTGCAAATGCAAAGCTTAGTGTTTACGGTGTTGCCATTAACGGTTTTAACTACAACGCTTAGTTTTAACGTGTTGACACGGTTTCAACGGTTGCAAATGCAAAGCTTAGTGTTTACGTGTTGTCATTAAAGGTTTTAACTGCAACGCTTAGTTTTAACGTGTTGCCACGGTATTAACGGTTGCAAATCCAATGCTTAGTGCTAACGTGTTGCAATTAACGGTTATAACTACAACGCTTAGTTTTAACGTGTTGACATGGTTTTAATGGTTGCAAATGCAAAGCTTAGTGTTTACGTGTTGTCATTAACGGTTTTAACTGCAACGCTTAGTTTTAACGTGTTGCCACGGTATTAACGGTTGCAAATCCAATGCTTAGTGCTAACGTGTTGCAATTAACGTGTTGCCACTAACGCTTAATGTTAACGTGTTGCCATTAACGTGTTGACACTAACGTTTGCAACTGCAACGCTTAGCTTTAACGTTTTGCCACTATCGCTTAATGTTAACGTCTTGCCATTAAAGGTTGCAACTGTAACGGTTAGTGCTTACATGTTGACACTAACGTTTGCAACTGTTTTAACGGTTGCAAATGCAAAGCTTAGTGTTTACGTGTTGTCATTAACGGTTTTAACTACAACGCTTAGTTTTAACGCATTGTAACCGCAATGCTTAGTGTTAACGTGTTGTCATTAACGGTTGCAACTGCAACGCTTAGTGTAAACATGTTGACACTAACGGTTGCAACTGCAATGCTAAGTGTTAACATGTTGACATAAACAGTTGCAACGTGTTAACGTGTTGAAATAAACGTAAGCAAATGCTACACTTACTGTAATGTTGACACTAACGGTTGTAACTGCAACGTGTTGCCACTAACGCTTGCAACTGCAATGCTTAATGTTAACGTGTTGCCTTTAAAGGTCGCAACTGCAACGGTTAGTGCTTACATGTTGACACTAACGTTTGCAACTGCAACGCTTAGCTTTAACGTGTTGCCACTAACGCTTAATGTTAACGTGTTGCCATTAAAGGTTGCAACTGTAACGGTTAGTGCTTACATGTTGACACTAACGTTTGCAACTGTTTTAACGGTTGCAAATGCAAAGCTTAGTGTTTACGTGTTGCCATTAACGGTTTTAACTACAACGCTTAGTTTTAACATGTTGCCACGGTATTAACGGATGCAAATCCAATGCTTAGTGCAAACGTGTTGCAATTAACGGTTATAACTACAACGCTTAGTTTTAACGTGTTGCCACTAACGCTTGCAACTGCATTGCTTAATGTTAACGTGTTGCCTTTAAAGGTTGTAACTGCAACGGTTAGTGCTTACATGTTGACACTAACGTTTGCAACTGCAACGCTTAGCTTTAACGTGTTACCACTAACGCATAATGTTAACGTGTTGCCATTAAAGGTTGCAACTGTAACGGGTAGTGCTTACATGTTGACACTAACATTTGCAACTGTTTTAACGGTTGCAAATGCAAAGCTTAGTGTTTACGTGTTGCCATTAACGGTTTTAACTACAACGCTTAGTTTTAACGTGTTGACACGGTTTTAACGGTTGCAAATGCAAAGCTTAGTGTTTACGTGTTGGCATTAACGGTTTTAACTGCAACGCTTAGTTTTAACATGTTGCCACGGTATTAATGGTTGCAAATCCAATGCTTAGTGCTAACGTGTTGCAATTAACGGTTATAACTACAACGCTTAGTTTTAACGTGTTGACATGGTTTTAATGGTTGCAAATGTAAAGCTTAGTGTTTACGTGTTTATGCTTAGTTTTAACGCATTGTAACCGCAATGCTTAGTGTTAACGTGTTGTCATTAACGGTTACAACTGCAACGCAATGTTGACACTAACGGTTGCAACTGCAATGCTAAGTGTTAACATGTTGACATAAACGGTTGCAACGTGTTAACGTGTTCAAATGAACGTAAACAAATGCTACACTTACTGTAATGTTGACACTAACGGTTGTAACTGCAACGCTTAGTTTTAACGTGTTGCCACTAACGCTTGCAACTGCAATGCTTAATGTTAACGTGTTGCCTTTAAAGGTTGCAACTGCAACGGTTAATGCTTACATGTTGACACTAACGTTTGCAACTGCAACGCTTAGCTTTAACGTGTTGCCACTAACGCTTAATGTTGACACTAACGGTTGTAACTGCAACGTGTTGCCACTAACGCTTGCAACTGCAATGCTTAATGTTAACGTGTTGCCTTTAAAGGTCGCAACTGCAACGGTTAGTGCTTACATGTTGACACTAACGTTTGCAACTGCAACGCTTAGCTTTAACGTGTTGCCACTAACGCTTAATGTTAACGTGTTGCCATTAAAGGTTGCAACTGTAACGGTTAGTGCTTACATGTTGACACTAACGTTTGCAACTGTTTTAACGGTTGCAAATGCAAAGCTTAGTGTTTACGGTGTTGCCATTAACGGTTTTAACTACAACGCTTAGTTTTAACGTGTTGACACGGTTTCAACGGTTGCAAATGCAAAGCATAGTGTTTACGTGTTGTCATTAAAGGTTTTAACTGCAACGCTTAGTTTTAACGTGTTGCCACGGTATTAACGGTTGCAAATCCAATGCTTAGTGCTAACGTGTTGCAATTAACGGTTATAACTACAACGCTTAGTTTTAACGTGTTGACATGGTTTTAATGGTTGCAAATGCAAAGCTTAGTGTTTACGTGTTGTCATTAACGGTTTTAACTGCAACGCTTAGTTTTAACGTGTTGCCACGGTATTAACGGTTGCAAATCCAATGCTTAGTGCTAACGTGTTGCAATTAACGGTTATAACTACAACGCTTAGTTTTAACGTGTTGACATGGTTTTAATGGTTGCAAATGCAAAGCGTAGTGTTTACGTGTTGTCATTAATGGTTTTAACTACAACGCTTAGTTTTAACATGTTGCCACGGTATTAACGGTTGCAAATCCAATGCTTAGTGCTAACGTGTTGCAATTAACGGTTATAACTACAACGCTTAGTTTTAACGTGTTGACATGGTTTTAATGGTTGCAAATGCAAAGCTTAGTGTTAACGTGTTGTCATTAACGCTTAGTTTTAATGCATTGTAACCGCAATGCTTAGTGTTAACGTGTTGTCATTAACGGTTGCAACTGCAACGCTTAGTGTAAACATGTTGACACTAACTGTTGCAACTGCAATGCTAAGTGTTAACATGTTGACATAAACAGTTGCAACGTGTTAACGTGTTGAAATTAACGTAAGCAAATGCTACACTTACTGTAATGTTGACACTAACGGTTGTAACTGCAACGTGTTGCCACTAACGCTTGCAACTGCAATGCTTAATGTTAACGTGTTGCCTTTAAAGGTCGCAACTGCAACGGTTAGTGCTTACATGTTGACACTAACGTTTGCAACTGCAACGCTTAGCTTTAACGTGTTGCCACTAACGCTTAATGTTAACGTGTTGCCATTAAAGGTTGCAACTGTAACGGTTAGTGCTTACATGTTGACACTAACGTTTGCAACTGTTTTAACGGTTGCAAATGCAAAGCTTAGTGTTTACGGTGTTGCCATTAACGGTTTTAACTACAACGCTTAGTTTTAACGTGTTGACACGGTTTCAACGGTTGCAAATGCAAAGCATAGTGTTTACGTGTTGTCATTAAAGGTTTTAACTGCAACGCTTAGTTTTAACGTGTTGCCACGGTATTAACGGTTGCAAATCCAATGCTTAGTGCTAACGTGTTGCAATTAACGGTTATAACTACAACGCTTAGTTTTAACGTGTTGACATGGTTTTAATGGTTGCAAATGCAAAGCTTAGTGTTTACGTGTTGTCATTAACGGTTTTAACTGCAACGCTTAGTTTTAACGTGTTGCCACGGGATTAACGGTTGCAAATCCAATGCTTAGTGCTAACGTGTTGCAATTAACGTGTTGCCACTAACGCTTAATGTTAACGTGTTGCCATTAACGTGTTGACACTAACGTTTGCAACTGCAACGCTTAGCTTTAACGTTTTGCCACTATGGCTTAATGTTAACGTCTTGCCATTAAAGGTTGCAACTGTAACGGTTAGTGCTTACATGTTGACACTAACGTTTGCAACTGTTTTAACGGTTGCAAATGCAAAGCTTAGTGTTTACGTGTTGCCATTAACGGTTTTAACTACAACGCTTAGTTTTAACGTGTTGACACGGTTTTAACGGTTGCAAATGCAAAGCTTAGTGTTTACGTGTTGTCATTAACGGTTTTAACTGCAACGCTTAGTTTTAACATGTGGCCACGGTATTAACGGTTGCAAATCCAATGCTTGTGCTAACGTGTTGCAATTAACGGTTATAACTACAACGCTTAGTTTTAACGTGTTGACATGGTTTTAATGGTTGCAAATGCAAGGCTTAGTGTTTACGTGTTGTCATTAACGGTTTTAACTACAACGCTTAGTTTTAACGCATTGTAACCGCAATGCTTAGTGTTAACGTGTTGTCATTAACGGTTGCAACTGCAACGCTTAGTGTAAACATGTTGACACTAACGGTTGCAACTGCAATGCTAAGTGTTAACATGTTGACATAAACAGTTGCAACGTGTTAACGTGTTGAAATAAACGTAAGCAAATGCTACACTTACTGTAATGTTGACACTAACGGTTGTAACTGCAACGTGTTGCCACTAACGCTTGCAACTGCAATGCTTAATGTTAACGTGTTGCCTTTAAAGGTCGCAACTGCAACGGTTAGTGCTTACATGTTGACACTAACGTTTGCAACTGCAACACTTAGCTTTAACGTGTTGCCACTAACGCTTAATGTTAACGTGTTGCCATTAAAGGTTGCAACTGTAACGGTTAGTGCTTACATGTTGACACTAACGTTTGCAACTGTTTTAACGGTTGCAAATGCAAAGCTTAGTGTTTACGATGTTGCCATTAACGGTTTTAACTACAACGCTTAGTTTTAACGTGTTGACACGGTTTCAACGGTTGCAAATGCAAAGCTTAGTGTTTACGTGTTGTCATTAAAGGTTTTAACTGCAACGCTTAGTTTTAACGTGTTGCCACGGTATTAACGGTTGCAAATCCAATGCTTAGTGCTAACGTGTTGCAATTAACGGTTATAACTACAACGCTTAGTTTTAACGTGTTGACATGGTTTTAATGGTTGCAAATGCAAAGCTTAGTGTTTACGTGTTGTCATTAACGGTTTTAACTGCAACGCTTAGTTTTAACGTGTTGCCACGGTATTAACGGTTGCAAATCCAATGCTTAGTGCTAACGTGTTGCAATTAACGGTTATAACTACAACGCTTAGTTTTAACGTGTTGACATGGTTTTAATGGTTGCAAATGCAAAGCTTAGTGTTTACGTGTTGTCATTAATGGTTTTAACTACAACGCTTAGCTTTAACGCATTGTAACCGCAATGCTTAGTGTTAACGTGTTGTAATTAACGCAACGCTTAGTTTTAACTTGTTGCCACTAACGCTTGCAACTGCAATGCTTAATGTTAACGTGTTGCCTTTAAAGGTTACAACTGCAAGGGTTAGTGCTTACATGTTGACACTAACGTTTGCAACTGCAACGCTTAGCTTTAACGTTTTGCCACTATCGCTTAATGTTAAAGTCTTGCCATTAAAGGTTGCAACTGTAACGGTTAGTGCTTACATGTTGACACTAACGTTTGCACGGTTGCAAATGCAAAGCTTAGTGTTTACGTGTTGCCATTAACGGTTTTAACTACAACGCTTACACACTTTTAATGGTTGCAAATGCAAAGCTTAGTGTTTACGTGTTGTCATTAACGGTTTTAACTGCAACGCTTAGTTTAAACATGTTGCCACGGTATTAATGGTTGCAAATCCAATGCTTAGTGCTAACGTGTTGCAATTAACGGTTATAACTACAACGCTTAGTTTTAACGTGTTGACATGGTTTTAATGGTTGCAAATGCAAAGCTTAGTGTTTACGTGTTGTCATTAACGGTTGCAACTGCAACGCTTAGTGTAAACAGGTTGACACTAACGGTTGCAACTGCATGCTAAGTGTTGACATAAACGGTTGCAACGTGTTAACGTGTTGAAATTAATGTAAGCAAATGCTACACTTAATGTTATAATGTTGACACTAACGGTTGTAACTGCAACGCTTAGTTTTAACGCATTGTAACCGCAATGCTTAGTGTTAACGTGTTGCAACTGCAACGCTTAGTGTAAACATGTTGACACTAACGGTTGCAACTGCAATGCTAAGTGTTAACATGTTGACATAAACGGTTGCAACGTGTTAACGTGTTGAAATTAACGTAAGCAAATGCTACACTTATTGTTATAATGTTGACACTTACGATTGTATCTGCAACGCTTAGATTTAACGTGTTGCCTCTAACGCTTGCAACTGCAATGCTTAATGTTAACGTGTTGCCTTTAAAGGTTGTAACTGCAACGGTTAGTGCTTACATGTTGACACTAACGTTTGCAACTGCAACGCTTAATGTTAACGTGTTGCCATTAAAGGTTGCAACTGTAACGGTTAGTGCTTACATGTTGACACTAACGTTTGCAACTGTTTTAACGGTTGCAAATGCAAAGATTAGTGTTTACGTGTTGCCATTAACGGTTTTAACTACAACGCTTAGTTTTAACATGTTGCCACGGTATTAACGGATGCAAATCCAATGCTTAGTGCAAACGTGTTGCAATTAACGGTTATAACTACAACGCTTAGTTTTAACGTGTTGCCACTAACGCTTGCAACTGCATTGCTTAATGTTAACGTGTTGCCTTTAAAGGTTGTAACTGCAACGGTTAGTGCTTACATGTTGACACTAACGTTTGCAACTGCAACGCTTAGCTTTAACGTGTTACCACTAACGCATAATGTTAACGTGTTGCCATTAAAGGTTGCAACTGTAAGGGTTAGTGCTTACATGTTGACACTAACGTTTGCAACTGTTTTAACGGTTGCAAATGCAAAGCTTAGTGTTTACGTGTTGCCATTAACGGTTTTAACTACAACGCTTAGTTTTAACGTGTTGACACGGTTTTAACGGTTGCAAATGCAAAGCTTAGTGTTTACGTGTTGGCATTAACGGTTTTAACTGCAACACTTAGTTTTAACATGTTGCCACGGTATTAACGGTTGCAAATCCAATGCTTAGTGCTAACGTGTTGCAATTAACGGTTATAACTACAACGCTTAGTTTTAACGTGTTGACATGGTTTTAATGGTTGCAAATGTAAAGCTTAGTGTTTACGTGTTGTCATTAACGGTTGCAACTGCAACGCTTAGTTTTAACATGTTGCCACGGTATTAACGGTTGCAAATCCAATGCTTATTACTAACGTGTTGCAATTAACGGTTATAACTACAACGCTTAGTTTTAACGTGTTGACATGGTTTTAATGGTTGCAAATGCAAAGCTTAGTGTTTACGTGGTGTCATTAACGGTTTTAACTACAATGCTTAGTTTTAACGCATTGTAACCGCAATGCTTAGTGTTAACGTGTTGTCATTAACGGTTACAACTGCAACGCTTAGTGTAAACATGTTGACACTAACGGTTGCAACTGCAATGCTAAGTGTTAATATGTTGACATAAACGGTTGCAACGTGTTAACGTGTTCAAATTAACGTAAACAAATGCTACACTTACTGTAATGTTGACACTAACGGTTGTAACTGCAACGCTTAGTTTTAACGTGTTGCCACTAACGCTTGCAACTGCAATGCTTAATGTTAACGTGTTGCCTTTAAAGGTTGCAACTGCAACGGTTAATGCTTACATGTTGACATTAACGTTTGCAACTGCAACGCTTAGCTTTAACGTGTTGCCACTAACGCTTAATGTTAACGTGTTGCCATTAAAGGTTGCAACTGTAACGGTTAGTGCTTACATGTTGACACTAACGTTTGCAACTGTTTTAAAGGTTGCAAATGCAAAGCTTAGTGTTTACGTGTTGCCATTAACGGTTTTAACTACAACGCTTAGTTTTAACGTGTTGACACGGTTTTAACGGTTGCAAATGCAAAGCTTAGTGTTTACGTGTTGTCATTAACGGTTTTAACTGCAACGCTTAGTTTTAACATGTTGCCACGGTATTAACGGTTGCAAATCCAATGCTTAGTGCTAACGTGTTGCAATTAACGGTTATAACTACAACGCTTAGTTTTAACGCATTGTAACCGCAATGGTTAGTGTTAACGTGTTGTCATTAACGGTTGCAACTGCAACGCTTAGTGTAAACATGTTGACACTAACGGTTGCAACTGCAATGCTAAGTGTTAACATGTTGACATAAACAGTCGCAACGTGTTAACGTGTTGAAATTAACTTAAGCAAATGCTACACTTACTGTAATGTTGACACTAACGGTTGTAACTGCAACGTGTTGCCACTAACGCTTGCAACTGCAATGCTTAATGTTAACGTGTTGCCTTTAAAGGTCGCAACTGCAACGGTTAGTGCTTACATGTTGACACTAACGTTTGCAACTGCAACGCTTAGCTTTAACGTGTTGCCACTAACGCTTAATGTTAACGTGTTGCCATTAAAGGTTGCAACTGTAACGGTTAGTGCTTACATGTTGACACTAACGTTTGCAACTGTTTTAACGGTTGCAAATGCAAAGCTTAGTGTTTACGGTGTTGCCATTAACGGTTTTAACTACAACGCTTAGTTTTAACGTGTTGACACGGTTTCAACGGTTGCAAATGCAAAGCATAGTGTTTACGTGTTGTCATTAAAGGTTTTAACTGCAACGCTTAGTTTTAACGTGTTGCCACGGTATTAACGGTTGCAAATCCAATGCTTAGTGCTAACGTGTTGCAATTAACGGTTATAACTACAACGCTTAGTTTTAACGTGTTGACATGGTTTTAATGGTTGCAAATGCAAAGCTTAGTGTTTACGTGTTGTCATTAACGGTTTTAACTGCAACGCTTAGTTTTAACGTGTTGCCACGGTATTAACGGTTGCAAATCCAATGCTTAGTGCTAACGTGTTGCAATTAACGGTTATAACTACAACGCTTAGTTTTAACGTGTTGACATGGTTTTAATGGTTGCAAATGCAAAGCGTAGTGTTTACGTGTTGTCATTAATGGTTTAACTACAACGCTTAGTTTTAACGCATTGTAACCGCAATGCTTACTGTTAACGTGTTGTAATTAACGCAACGCTTAGTTTTAAATTGTTGCCACTAACGCTTGCAACTGCAATGCTTAATGTTAACGTGTTGCCTTTAAAGGTTACAACTGCAAGGGTTAGTGCTTACATGTTGACACTAACGTTTGCAACTGCAACGCTTAGCTTTAACGTTTTGCCACTATCGCTTAATGTTAACGTCTTGCCATTAAAGGTTGCAACTGTAACGGTTAGTGCTTACATGTTGACACTAACGTTTGCAACTGTTTTAACGGTTGCAAATGCAAAGCTTAGTGTTTACGTGTTGCCATTAACGGTTTTAACTACAACGCTTAGTTTTAACGTGTTTACACGGTTTTAACGGTTGCAAATGCAAAGCTTAGTGTTTACGTGTTGTCATTAACGGTTTTAACTGCAACGCTTAGTTTTAACATGTGGCCACGGTATTAACGGTTGCAAATCCAATGCTTAGTGCTAACGTGTTGCAATTAACGGTTATATCTACAACGCTTAGTTTTAACGTGTTGACATGGTTTTAATGGTTGCAAATGCAAAGCTTAGTGTTAACGTGTTGTCATTAACGCTTAGTTTTAATGCATTGTAACCGCAATGCTTAGTGTTAACGTGTTGTCATTAACGGTTGCAACTGCGACGCTTAGTGTAAACATGTTGACATAAACAGTTGCAACGTGTTAACGTGTTGAAATTAACGTAAGCAAATGCTACACTTACTGTAATGTTGACACTAACGGTTGTAACTGCAACGTGTTGCCACTAACGCTTGCAACTGCAATGCTTAATGTTAACGTGTTGCCTTTAAAGGTCGCAACTGCAACGGTTAGTGCTTACATGTTGACACTAACGTTTGCAACTGTTTTAACGGTTGCAAATGCAAAGCTTAGTGTTTACGGTGTTGCCATTAACGGTTTTAACTACAACGCTTAGTTTTAACGTGTTGACACGGTTTCAACGGTTGCAAATGCAAAGCTTAGTGTTTACGTGTTGTCATTAAAGGTTTTAACTGCAACGCTTAGTTTTAACGTGTTGCCACGGTATTAACGGTTGCAAATCCAATGCTTAGTGCTAACGTGTTGCAATTAACGGTTATAACTACAACGCTTAGTTTTAACGTGTTGACATGGTTTTAATGGTTGCAAATGCAAAGCTTAGTGTTTACGTGTTGTCATTAACGGTTTTAACTGCAACGCTTAGTTTTAACGTGTTGCCACGGTATTAACGGTTGCAAATCCAATGCTTAGTGCTAACGTGTTGCAATTAACTGTTATAACTACAACGCTTAGTTTTAACGTGTTGACATGGTTTTAATGGTTGCAAATGCAAAGCTTAGTGTTTACGTGTTGTCATTAATGGTTTTAACTACAACGCTTAGTTTTAACGCATTGTAACCGCAATGCTTAGTGTTAACGTGTTGTAATTAACGCAACGCTTAGTTTTAACTTGTTGCCTCTAACGCTTGCAACTGCAATGCTTAATGTTAACGTGTTGCCTTTAAAGGTTACAACTGCAAGGGTTAGTGCTTACATGTTGACACTAACGTTTGCAACTGCAACGCTTAGCTTTAACGTTTTGCCACTATCGCTTAATGTTAAAGTCTTGCCATTAAAGGTTGCAACTGTAACGGTTAGTGCTTACATGTTGACACTAACGTTTGCACGGTTGCAAATGCAAAGCTTAGTGTTTACGTGTTGCCATTAACGGTTTTAACTACAACGCTTACACACTTTTAATGGTTGCAAATGCAAAGCTTAGTGTTTACGTGTTGTCATTAACGGTTTTAACTGCAACGCTTAGTTTAAACATGTTGCCACGGTATTAATGGTTGCAAATCCAATGCTTAGTGCTAACGTGTTGCAATTAACGGTTATAACTACAACGCTTAGTTTTAACGTGTTGACATGGTTTTAATGGTTGCAAATGCAAAGCTTAGTGTTTACGTGTTGTCATTAACGGTTGCAACTGCAACGCTTAGTGTAAACAGGTTGACACTAACGGTTGCAACTGCAATGCTAAGTGTTGACATAAACGGTTGCAACGTGTTAACGTGTTGAAATTAATGTAAGCAAATGCTACACTTAATGTTATAATGTTGACACTAACGGTTGTAACTGCAACGCTTAGTTTTAACGCATTGTAACCGCAATGCTAAGTTTTAACGTGTTGCAACTGCAACGCTTAGTGTAAACATGTTGACACTAACGGTTGCAACTGCAATGCTAAGTGTTAACATGTTGACATAAACGGTTGCAACGTGTTAACGTGTTGAAATTAACGTAAGCAAATGCTACACTTATTGTTATAATGTTGACACTTACGATTGTATCTGCAACGCTTAGATTTAACGTGTTGCCTCTAACGCTTGCAACTGCAATGCTTAATGTTAACGTGTTGCCTTTAAAGGTTGTAACTGCAACGGTTAGTGCTTACATGTTGACACTAACGTTTGCAACTGCAACGCTTAATGTTAACGTGTTGCCATTAAAGGTTGCAACTGTAACGGTTAGTGCTTACATGTTGACACTAACGTTTGCAACTGTTTTAACGGTTGCAAATGCAAAGCTTAGTGTTTACGTGTTGCCATTAACGGTTTTAACTACAACGCTTAGTTTTAACATGTTGCCACGGTATTAACGGATGCAAATCCAATGCTTAGTGCAAACGTGTTGCAATTAACGGTTATAACTACAACGCTTAGTTTTAACGTGTTGCCACTAACGCTTGCAACTGCATTGCTTAATGTTAACGTGTTGCCTTTAAAGGTTGTAACTGCAACGGTTAGTGCTTACATGTTGACACTAACGTTTGCAACTGCAACGCTTAGCTTTAACGTGTTACCACTAACGCATAATGTTAACGTGTTGCCATTAAAGGTTGCAACTGTAACGGTTAGTGCTTACATGTTGACACTAACGTTTGCAACTGTTTTAACGGTTGCAAATGCAAAGCTTAGTGTTTACGTGTTGCCATTAACGGTTTTAACTACAACGCTTAGTTTTAACGTGTTGACACGGTTTTAACGGTTGCAAATGCAAAGCTTAGTGTTTACGTGTTGGCATTAACGGTTTTAACTGCAACGCTTAGTTTTAACATGTTGCCACGGTATTAATGGTTGCAAATCCAATGCTTAGTGCTAACGTGTTGCAATTAACGGTTATAACTACAACGCTTAGTTTTAACGTGTTGACATGGTTTTAATGGTTGCAAATGTAAAGCTTAGTGTTTACGTGTTTATGCTTAGTTTTAACGCATTGTAACCGCAATGCTTAGTGTTAACGTGTTGTCATTAACGGTTACAACTGCAACGCAATGTTGACACTAACGGTTGCAACTGCAATGCTAAGTGTTAACATGTTGACATAAACGGTTGCAACGTGTTAACGTGTTCAAATTAACGTAAACAAATGCTACACTTACTGTAATGTTGACACTAACGGTTGTAACTGCAACGCTTAGTTTTAACGTGTTGCCACTAACGCTTGCAACTGCAATGCTTAATGTTAACGTGTTGCCTTTAAAGGTTGCAACTGCAACGGTTAATGCTTACATGTTGACACTAACGTTTGCAACTGCAACGCTTAGCTTTAACGTGTTGCCACTAACGCTTAATGTTAACGTGTTGCCATTAAAGGTTGCAACTGTAACGGTTAGTGCTTACATGTTGACACTAACGTTTGCAACTGTTTTAACGGTTGCAAATGCAAAGCTTAGTGTTTACGTGTTGCCATTAACGGTTTTAACTACAACGCTTAGTTTTAACGTGTTGACACGGTTTTAACGGTTGCAAATGCAAAGCTTAGTGTTTACGTGTTGTCATTAACGGTTTTAACTGCAACGCTTAGTTTTAACATGTTGCCACGGTATTAACGATTGCAAATCCAATGCTTAGTGCTAACGTGTTGCAATTAACGGTTATAACTACAACGCTTAGTTTTAACGCATTGTAACCGCAATGCTTAGTGTTAACGTGTTGTCATTAACGGTTGCAACTGCAACGCTTAGTGTAAACATGTTGACACTAACGGTTGCAACTGCAATGCTAAGTGTTAACATGTTGACATAAACAGTTGCAACGTGTTAACGTGTTGAAATTAACGTAAGCAAATGCTACACTTACTGTAATGTTGACACTAACGGTTGTAACTGCAACGTGTTGCCACTAACGCTTGCAACTGCAATGCTTAATGTTAACGTGTTGCCTTTAAAGGTCGCAACTGCAACGGTTAGTGCTTACATGTTGACACTAACGTTTGCAACTGCAACGCTTAGCTTTAACGTGTTGCCACTAACGCTTAATGTTAACGTGTTGCCATTAAAGGTTGCAACTGTAACGGTTAGTGCTTACATGTTGACACTAACGTTTGCAACTGTTTTAACGGTTGCAAATGCAAAGCTTAGTGTTTACGGTGTGGTGTTGCCATTAACGGTTTTAACTACAACGCTTAGTTTTAACGTGTTGACACGGTTTCAACGGTTGCAAATGCAAAGCATAGTGTTTACGTGTTGTCATTAAAGGTTTTAACTGCAACGCTTAGTTTTAACGTGTTGCCACGGTATTAACGGTTGCAAATCCAATGCTTAGTGCTAACGTGTTGCAATTAACGGTTATAACTACAACGCTTAGTTTTAACGTGTTGACATGGTTTTAATGGTTGCAAATGCAAAGCGTAGTGTTTACGCGTTGTCATTAATGGTTTTAACTACAACGCTTAGTTTTAACGCATTGCAACTGCAATGCTTAATGTTAACGTGTTGCCTTTAAAGGTTACAACTGCAAGGGTTAGTGCTTACATGTTGACACTAACGTTTGCAACTGCAACGCTTAGCTTTAACGTTTTGCCACTATCGCTTAATGTTAACGTCTTGCCATTAAAGGTTGCAACTGTAACGGTTAGTGCTTACATGTTGACACTAACGTTTGCAACTGCTTTAACGGTTGCAAATGCAAAGCTTAGTGTTTACGTGTTGCCATTAACGGTTTTAACTACAACGCTTAGTTTTAACGTGTTGACACGGTTTTAACGGTTGCAAATGCAAAGCTTAGTGTTTACGTGTTGTCATTAACGGTTTTAACTGCAACGCTTAGTTTTAACATGTGGCCACGGTATTAACGGTTGCAAATCCAATGCTTAGTGCTAACGTGTTGCAATTAACGGTTATAACTACAACGCTTAGTTTTAACGTGTTGACATGGTTTTAATGGTTGCAAATGCAAAGCTTAGTGTTAACGTGTTGTCATTAACGGTTTTAACTACAACGCTTAGTTTTAATGCATTGTAACCGCAATGCTTAGTGTTAACGTGTTGTCATTAACGGTTGCAACTGCAACGCTTAGTGTAAACATGTTGACACTAACGGTTGCAACTGCAATGCTAAGTGTTAACATGTTGACATAAACAGTTGCAACGTGTTAACGTGTTGAAATTAACGTAAGCAAATGCTACACTTACTGTAATGTTGACACTAACGGTTGTAACTGCAACGTGTTGCCACTAACGCTTGCAACTGCAATGCTTAATGTTAACGTGTTGCCTTTAAAGGTCGCAACTGCAACGGTTAGTGCTTACATGTTGACACTAACGTTTGCAACTGCAACGCTTAGCTTTAACGTGTTGCCACTAACGCTTAATGTTAACGTGTTGCCATTAAAGGTTGCAACTGTAACGGTTAGTGCTTACATGTTGACACTAACGTTTGCAACTGTTTTAACGGTTGCAAATGCAAAGCTTAGTGTTTACGGTGTTGCCATTAACGGTTTTAACTACAACGCTTAGTTTTAACGTGTTGACACGGTTTCAACGGTTGCAAGTGCAAAGCTTAGTGTTTACGTGTTGTCATTAAAGGTTTTAACTGCAACACTTCGTTTTAACGTGTTGCCACGGTATTAACGGTTGCAAATCCAATGCTTAGTGCTAACGTGTTGCAATTAACGGTTATGACTACAACGCTTAGTTTTAACGTGTTGACATGGTTTTAATGGTTGCAAATGCAAAGCTTAGTGTTTACGTGTTGTCATTAACGGTTTTAACTGCAACGCTTAGTTTTAACGTGTTGCCACGGTATTAACGGTTGCAAATCCAATGCTTAGTGCTAACGTGTTGCAATTAACGGTTATAACTACAACGCTTAGTTTTAACGTGTTGACATGGTTTTAATGGTTGCAAATGCAAAGCTTAGTGTTTACGTGTTGTCATTAATGGTTTTAACTACAACGCTTAGTTTTAACGCATTGTAACCGCATTGCTTAGTGTTAACGTGTTGTAATTAACGCAACGCTTAGTTTTAACTTGTTGCCACTAACGCTTGCAACTGCAATGCTTAATGTTAACGTGTTGCCTTTAAAGGTTACAACTGCAAGGGTTAGTGCTTACATGTTGACACTAACGTTTGCAACTGCAACGCTTAGCTTTAACGTTTTGCCACTATCGCTTAATGTTAACGTCTTGCCATTAAAGGTTGCAACTGTAACGGTTAGTGCTTACATGTTGACACTAACGTTTGCAACTGTTTTAACGGTTGCAAATGCAAAGCTTAGTGTTTACGTGTTGCCATTAACGGTTTTAACTACAACGCTTAGTTTTAACATGTTGACACGGTTTTAACGGTTGCAAATGCAAAGCTTAGTGTTTACGTGTTGTCATTAACGGTTTTAACTGCAACGCTTAGTTTTAACATGTTGCCACGGTATTAACGGTTGCAAATCCAATGCTTAGTGCTAACATGTTGCAATTAACGGTTATAACTACAACGCTTAGTTTTAACGTGTTGACATGGTTTTAATGGTTGCAAATGTAAAGCTTAGTGTTTAAGTGTTGTCATTAACGGTTTTAACTGCAACGCTTAGTTTTAACGTGTTGCCGCGGTATTAACGGTTGCAAATCCAATGCTTAGTGCTAACGTGTTGCAATTAACGGTTATAACTACAACGCTTAGTTTTAACTTGTTGACATGGTTTTAATGGTTGCAAATGCAAAGCTTAGTGTTTACGTGTTGTCATTAACGGTTTTAAGTACAACGCTTAGTTTTAACGCATTGTAACCGCAATGCTTAGTGTTAACGTGTTGTCATTAACGGTTGCAACTGCAACGCTTAGTGTAAACATGTTGACACTAACGGTTGCAACTGCAATGCTAAGTGTTAACATGTTGACATAAACAGTTGCAACGTGTTAACGTGTTGAAATTAACGTAATCAAATGCTACACTTACTGTTATGTTGACACTAACGGTTGTAACTGCAACATGTTGCCACTAACGCTTGCAACTGCAATGCTTAATGTTAACGTGTTGCCTTTAAAGGTTGCAACTGCAACGGTTAATGCTTACATGTTGACACTAACGTTTCCAACTGCAACGCCTAGCTTTAACGTGTTGCCACTAACGCTTAATGTTAACGTGTTGCCATTAAAGGTTGCAACTGTAACGGTTAGTGCTTACATGTTGACACTAACGTTTGCAACTGTTTTAACGGTTGCAAATGCAAAGCTTAGTGTTTACGTGTTGCCATTAACGGTTTTAACTACAACGCTGAGCGTGTTGACACGGTTTTAACGGTTGCAAATGCAAAGCTTAGTGTTTACGTGTTGTCATTAACGGTTTTAACTGCAACGCTTAGTTTTAACATGTTGCCACGGTATTAACGGTTGCAAATCCAATGCTTAGTGCTAACGTGTTGCAATTAACGGTTATAACTACAACGCTTAGTTTTAACGCATTGTAACCGCAATGCTTAGTGTTAACGTGTTGTCATTAACGGTTGCAACTGCAACGCTTAGTGTAAACATGTTGACACTAACGGTTGCAACTGCAATGCTAAGTGTTAACATGTTGACATAAACAGTTGCAACGTGTTAACGTGTTGAAATTAACGTAAGCAAATGCTACACTTACTGTGATGTTGACACTAACGGTTGTAACTGCAACGTGTTGCCACTAACGCTTGCAACTGCAATGCTTAATGTTAACGTGTTGCCTTTAAAGGTCGCAACTGCAACGGTTAGTGCTTTCATGTTGACACTAACGTTTGCAACTGCAACGCTTAGCTTTAACGTGTTGCCACTAACGCTTAATGTTAACGTGTTGCCATTAAAGGTTGCAACTGTAACGGTTAGTGCTTACATGTTGACACTAACGTTTGCAACTGTTTTAACGGTTGCAAATGCAAAGCTTAGTGTTTACGGTGTGGTGTTGCCATTAACGGTTTTAACTACAACGCTTAGTTTTAACGTGTTGACACGGTTTCAACGGTTGCAAATGCAAAGCATAGTGTTTACGTGTTGTCATTAAAGGTTTTAACTGCAACGCTTAGTTTTAACGTGTTGCCACGGTATTAACGGTTGCAAATCCAATGCTTAGTGCTAACGTGTTGCAATTAACGGTTATAACTACAACGCTTAGTTTTAACGTGTTGACATGGTTTTAATGGTTGCAAATGCAAAGCGTAGTGTTTACGCGTTGTCATTAATGGTTTTAACTACAACGCTTAGTTTTAACGCATTGTAACCGCAATGCTTACTGTTAACGTGTTGTAATTAACGCAACGCTTAGTTTTAACTTGTTGCCACTAACGCTTGCAACTGCAATGCTTAATGTTAACGTGTTGCCTTTAAAGGTTACAACTGCAAGGGTTAGTGCTTACATGTTGACACTAACGTTTGCAACTGCAACGCTTAGCTTTAACGTTTTGCCACTATCGCTTAATGTTAACGTCTTGCCATTAAAGGTTGCAACTGTAACGGTTAGTGCTTACATGTTGACACTAACGTTTGCAACCGTTTTAACGGTTGCAAATGCAAAGCTTAGTGTTTACGTGTTGCCATTAACGGTTTTAACTACAACGCTTAGTTTTAACGTGTTGACACGGTTTTAATGGTTGCAAATGCAAAGCTTAGTGTTTACGTGTTGTCATTAACGGTTTTAACTGCAACGCTTAGTTTAAACATGTTGCCACGGTATTAACGGTTGCAAATCCAATGCTTAGTGCTAACGTGTTGCAATTAACGGTTATAACTACAACGCTTAGTTTTAACGTGTTGACATGGTTTTAATGGTTGCAAATGCAAAGCTTAGTGTTTACGTGTTGTCATTAACGGTTGCAACTGCAACGCTTAGTGTAAACAGGTTGACACTAACGGTTGCAACTGCAATGCTAAGTGTTGCATAAACGGTTGCAACGTGTTAACGTGTTGAAATTAATGTAAGCAAATGCTACACTTAATGTTATAATGTTGACACTAACGGTTGTAACTGCAACGCTTAGTCTTAGTTTTAACGTAGTGCTAACGTGTTGCAATTAACGGTTATAACTACAACGCTTAGTTTTAACGTGTTGACATGGTTTTAATGGTTGCAAATGCAAAGCTTAGTGTTTACGTGTTGTCATTAACGGTTGCAACTGCAACGCTTAGTGTAAACATGTTGACACTAACGGTTGCAACTGCAATGCTAAGTGTTAACATGTTGACATAAACGGTTGCAACGTGTTAACGTGTTGAAATTAACGTAAGCAAATGCTACACTTATTGTTATAATGTTGACACTTATCTGCAACGCTTAGATTTAACGTGTTGCCACTAACGCTTGCAACTGCAATGCTTAATGTTAACGTGTTGCCTTTAAAGGTTGAAACTGCAACGGTTAGTTCTTACATGTTGACACTAACGTTTGCAACTGCAACGCTTAATGTTAACGTGTTGCCATTAAAGGTTGCAACTGTAACGGTTAGTGCTTACATGTTGACACTAACGTTTGCAACTGTTTTAACGGTTGCAAATGCAAAGCTTTGTGTTTACGTGTTGCCATTAACGGTTTTAACTACAACGCTTAGTTTTAAGATGTTGCCACGGTATTAACGGATGCAAATCCAATGCTTAGTGCAAACGTGTTGCAATTAACAGTTATAACTACAACGCTTAGTTTTAACGTGTTGCCACTAACGCTTGCAACTGCATTGCTTAATGTTAACGTGTTGCCTTTAAAGGTTGTAACTGCAACGGTTAGTGCTTACATGTTGACACTAACGTTTGCAACTGCAACGCTTAGCTTTAACGTGTTACCACTAACGCTTAATGGTAACGTGTTGCCATTAAAGGTTGCAACTGTAACGGTTAGTGCTTACATGTTGACACTAACGTTTGCAACTGTTTTAACGGTTGCAAATGCAAAGCTTAGTGTTTACGTGTTGCCATTAACGGTTTTAACTACAACGCTTAGTTTTAACGTGTTGACATGGTTTTAATGGTTGCAAATGTAACCATGTAAATGTAACCATGTAACCATGCAAAGCTTAGTGTTTACGTGTTGTCATTAACGGTTTTAACTGCAACGCTTAGTTTTAACGCATTGTAACCGCAATGCTTAGTGTTAACGTGTTGTCATTAACGGTTGCAACTGCAACGCTTAGTGTAAACTTGTTGACACTAACGGTTGCAACTGCAATGCTAAGTGTTAACATGTTGACACAAACGGTTGCAACGTGTTAACGTGTTGAAATTAACGTAAGCAAATGTACTGTTATAATGTGGACACTAACGGTTGTAACTGCAACGCTTAGTTTTAACGTGTTGCCACTAACGCTTGCAACTGCAATGCTTAATGTTAACGTGTTGCCTTTAAAGGTTACAACTGCAAGGGTTAGTGCTTACATGTTGACACTAACGTTTGCAACTGCAACGCTTAGCTTTAACGTTTTGCCACTATCGCTTAATGTTAACGTCTTGCCATTAAAGGTTGCAACTGTAACGGTTAGTGCTTACATGTTGACACTAACTGTTTTAACGGTTGCAAATGCAAAGCTTAGTGTTTACGTGTTGCCATTAACGGTTTTAACTACAACGCTTAGTTTTAACGTGTTGACACGGTTTTAACGGTTGCAAATGCAAAGCTTAGTGTTTACGTGTTGTCATTAACGGTTTTAACTGCAACGCTTAGTTTTAACATGTGGCCACGGTATTAACGGTTGCAAATCCAATGCTTAGTGCTAACGTGTTGCAGTTAACGGTTATAACTACAACGCTTAGTTTTAACGTGTTGACATGGTTTTAATGGTTGCAAATGCAAAGCTTAGTGTTAACGTGTTGTCATTAACGGTTTTAACTACAACGCTTAGTTTTAATGCATTGTAACCGCAATGCTTAGTGTTAACGTGTTGTCATTAACGGTTGCAACTGCAACGCTTAGTGTAAACATGTTGACACTAACGGTTGCAACTGCAATGCTAAGTGTTAACATGTTGACATAAACAGTTACAACGTGTTAACGTGTTGAAATTAACGTAAGCAAATGCTACATTTACTGTAATGTTGACACTAACGGTTGTAACTGCAACGTGTTGCCACTAACGCTTGCAACTGCAATGCTTAATGTTAACGTGTTGCCTTTAAAGGTCGCAACTGCAACGGTTAGTGCTTACATGTTGACACTAACGTTTGCAACTGCAACGCTTAGCTTTAACGTGTTGCCACTAACGCTTAATGTTAACGTCTTGCCATTAAAGTTTGCAACTCTAACGGTTAGTGCTTACATGTTGACACTAACGTTTGCAACTGTTTTAACGGTTGCAAATGCAAAGCTTAGTGTTTACGTATTGCCATTTACGGTTTTAACTACAACGCTTAGTTTTAACGTGTTGACACGGTTTTAATGGTTGCAAATGCAAAGCTTAGTGTTTACGTGTTGTCATTAACGGTTTTAACTGCAACGCTTAGTTTAAACATGTTGCCACGGTATTAACGGTTGCAAATCCAATGCTTAGTGCTAACGTGTTGCAATTAACGGTTATAACTACAACGCTTAGTTTTAACGTGTTGACATGGTTTTAATGGTTGCAAATGCAAAGCTTAGTGTTTAAGTGTTGTCATTAACGGTTGCAACTGCAACGCTTAGTGTAAACAGGTTGACACTAACGGTTGCAACTGCAATGCTAAGTGTTGACATAAACGGTTGCAACGTGTTAACGTGTTGAAATTAATGTAAGCAAATGCTACACTTAATGTTATAATGTTGACACTAACGGTTGTAACTGCAACGCTTAGTTTTAACGCATTGTAACCGCAATGCTTAGTGTTAACGTGTTGCAACTGCAACGCTTAGTGTAAACATGTTGACACTAACGGTTGCAACTGCAATGCTAAGTGTTAACATGTTGACATAAACGGTTGCAACGTGTTAACGTGTTGAAATTAACGTAAGCAAATGCTACACTTATTGTTATAATGTTGACACTTACGATTGTATCTGCAACGCTTAGATTTAACGTGTTGCCACTAACGCTTGCAACTGCAATGCTTAATGTTAACGTGTTGGGTTTAAAGGTTGTAACTGCAACGGTTAGTTCTTACATGTTGACACTAACGTTTGCAACTGCAACTGCAATGCTAAGTGTTAACATGTTGACATAAACAGTTGCAACGTGTTAACGTGTTGAAATTAACGTAAGCAAATGCTACACTTACTGTAATGTTGACACTAACGGTTGTAACTGCAACGTGTTGCCACTAACGCTTGCAACTGCAATGCTTAATGTTAACGTGTTGCCTTTAAAGGTCGCAACTGCAACGGTTAGTGCTTACATGTTGACACTAACGTTTGCAACTGCAACGCTTAGCTTTAACGTGTTGCCACTAACGCTTAATGTTAACGTGTTGCCATTAAAGGTTGCAACTGTAACGGTTAGTGCTTACATGTTGACACTAACGTTTGCAACTGTTTTAAGGGTTGCAAATGCAAAGCTTAGTGTTTACGGTGTTGCCATTAACGGTTTTAACTACAACGCTTAGTTTTAACGTGTTGACACGGTTTCAACGGTTGCAAGTGCAAAGCTTAGTGTTTACGTGTTGTCATTAAAGGTTTTAACTGCAACACTTCGTTTTAACGTGTTGCCACGGTATAAACGGTTGCAAATCCAATGCTTAGTGCTAACGTGTTGCAATTAACGGTTATAACTACAACGCTTAGTTTTAACGTGTTGACATGGTTTTAATGGTTGCAAATGCAAAGCTTAGTGTTTACGTGTTGTCATTAATGGTTTTAACTACAACGCTTAGTTTTAACGCATTGTAACCGCATTGCTTAGTGTTAACGTGTTGTAATTAACGCAACGCTTAGTTTTAACTTGTTGCCACTAACGCTTGCAACTGCAATGCTTAATGTTAACGTGTTGCCTTTAAAGGTTACAACTGCAAGGGTTAGTGCTTACATGTTGACACTAACGTTTGCAACTGCAACGCTTAGCTTTAACGTTTTGCCACTATCGCTTAATGTTAACGTCTTGCCATTAAAGGTTGCAACTGTAACGGTTAGTGCTTACATGTTGACACTAACGTTTGCAACTGTTTTAACGGTTGCAAATGCAAAGCTTAGTGTTTACGTGTTGCCATTAACGGTTTTAACTACAACGCTTAGTTTTAACATGTTGACACGGTTTTAACGGTTGCAAATGCAAAGCTTAGTGTTTACGTGTTGCCATTAACGGTTTTAACTACAACGCTTAGTTTTAACGTGTTGACACGGTTTTAACGGTTGCAAATGCAAAGCTTAGTGTTTACGTGTTGTCATTAACGGTTTTAACTGCAACGCTTAGTTTTAACATGTGGCCACGGTATTAACGGTTGCAAATCCAATGCTTAGTTCTAACGTGTTGCAATTAACGGTTATAACTACAACGCTTAGTTTTAACGTGTTGACATGGTTTTAATGGTTGCAAATGCAAAGCTTAGTGTTAACGTGTTGTCATTAACGGTTTTAACTACAACGCTTAGTTTTAATGCATTGTAACCGCAATGCTTAGTGTTAACGTGTTGTCATTAACGGTTGCAACTGCAACGCTTAGTGTAAACATGTTGACACTAACGGTTGCAACTGCAATGCTAAGTGTTAACATGTTGACATAAACAGTTGCAACGTGTTAACGTGTTGAAATTAACGTAAGCAAATGCTACACTTACTGTAATGTTGACACTAACGGTTGTAACTGCAACGTGTTGCCACTAACGCTTGCAACTGCAATGCTTAATGTTAACGTGTTGCCTTTAAAGGTCGCAACTGCAACGGTTAGTGCTTACATGTTGACACTAACGTTTGCAACTGCAACGCTTAGCTTTAACGTGTTGCCACTAACGCTTAATGTTAACGTGTTGCCATTAAAGGTTGCAACTGTAACGGTTAGTGCTTACATGTTGACACTAACGTTTGCAACTGTTTTAAGGGTTGCAAATGCAAAGCTTAGTGTTTACGGTGTTGCCATTAACGGTTTTAACTACAACGCTTAGTTTTAACGTGTTGACACGGTTTCAACGGTTGCAAGTGCAAAGCTTAGTGTTTACGTGTTGTCATTAAAGGTTTTAACTGCAACACTTCGTTTTAACGTGTTGCCACGGTATTAACGGTTGCAAATCCAATGCTTAGTGCTAACGTGTTGCAATTAACGGTTATAACTACAACGCTTAGTTTTAACGTGTTGACATGGTTTTAATGGTTGCAAATGCAAAGCTTAGTGTTTACGTGTTGTCATTAACGGTTTTAACTGCAACGCTTAGTTTTAACGTGTTGCCACGGTATTAACGGTTGCAAATCCAATGCTTAGTGCTAACGTGTTGCAATTAACGGTTATAACTACAACGCTTAGTTTTAACGTGTTGACATGGTTTTAATGGTTGCAAATGCAAAGCTTAGTGTTTACGTGTTGTCATTAATGGTTTTAACTACAACGCTTAGTTTTAACGCATTGTAACCGCATTGCTTAGTGTTAACGTGTTGTAATTAACGCAACGCTTAGTTTTAACTTGTTGCCACTAACGCTTGCAACTGCAATGCTTAATGTTAACGTGTTGCCTTTAAAGGTTACAACTGCAAGGGTTAGTGCTTACATGTTGACACTAACGTTTGCAACTGCAACGCTTAGCTTAACGTTTTGCCACTATCGCTTAATGTTAACGTCTTGCCATTAAAGGTTGCAACTGTAACGGTTAGTGCTTACATGTTGACACTAACGTTTGCAACTGTTTTAACGGTTGCAAATGCAAAGCTTAGTGTTTACGTGTTGCCATTAACGGTTTTAACTACAACGCTTAGTTTTAACATGTTGACACGGTTTTAACGGTTGCAAATGCAAAGCTTAGTGTTTACGTGTTGTCATTAACGGTTTTAACTGCAACGCTTAGTTTTAACATGTTGCCACGGTATTAACGGTTGCAAATCCAATGCTTAGTGCTAACATGTTGCAATTAACGGTTATAACTACAACGCTTAGTTTTAACGTGTTGACATGGTTTTTATGGTTGCAAATGTAAAGCTTAGTGTTTAAGTGTTGTCATTAACGGTTTTAACTGCAACGCTTAGTTTTAACGTGTTGCCGCGGTATTAACGGTTGCAAATCCAATGCTTAGTGCTAACGTGTTGCAATTAACGGTTATAACTACAACGCTTAGTTTTAACTTGTTGACATGGTTTTAATGGTTGCAAATGCAAAGCTTAGTGTTTACGTGTTGTCATTAACGGTTTTAAGTACAACGCTTAGTTTTAACGCATTGTAACCGCAATGCTTAGTGTTAACGTGTTGTCATTAACGGTTGCAACTGCAACGCTTAGTGTAAACATGTTGACACTAACGGTTGCAACTGCAATGCTAAGTGTTAACATGTTGACATAAACAGTTGCAACGTGTTAACGTGTTGAAATTAACGTAAGCAAATGCTACACTTACTGTAATGTTGACACTAACGGTTGTAACTGCAACGTGTTGCCACTAACGCTTGCAACTGCAATGCTTAATGTTAACGTGTTGCCTTTAAAGGTCGCAACTGCAACGGTTAGTGCTTACATGTTGACACTAACGTTTGCAACTGCAACGCTTAGCTTTAACGTGTTGCCACTAACGCTTAATGTTAACGTGTTGCCATTAAAGGTTGCAACTGTAACGGTTAGTGCTTACATGTTGACACTAACGTTTGCAACTGTTTTAAGGGTTGCAAATGCAAAGCTTAGTGTTTACGGTGTTGCCATTAACGGTTTTAACTACAACGCTTAGTTTTAACGTGTTGACACGGTTTCAACGGTTGCAAGTGCAAAGCTTAGTGTTTACGTGTTGTCATTAAAGGTTTTAACTGCAACACTTCGTTTTAACGTGTTGCCACGGTATTAACGGTTGCAAATCCAATGCTTAGTGCTAACGTGTTGCAATTAACGGTTATAACTACAACGCTTAGTTTTAACGTGTTGACATGGTTTTAATGGTTGCAAATGCAAAGCTTAGTGTTTACGTGTTGTCATTAACGGTTTTAACTGCAACGCTTAGTTTTAACGTGTTGCCACGGTATTAACGGTTGCAAATCCAATGCTTAGTGCTAACGTGTTGCAATTAACGGTTATAACTACAACGCTTAGTTTTAACGTGTTGACATGGTTTTAATGGTTGCAAATGCAAAGCTTAGTGTTTACGTGTTGTCATTAATGGTTTTAACTACAACGCTTAGTTTTAACGCATTGTAACCGCATTGCTTAGTGTTAACGTGTTGTAATTAACGCAACGCTTAGTTTTAACTTGTTGCCACTAACGCTTGCAACTGCAATGCTTAATGTTAACGTGTTGCCTTTAAAGGTTACAACTGCAAGGGTTAGTGCTTACATGTTGACACTAACGTTTGCAACTGCAACGCTTAGCTTAACGTTTTGCCACTATCGCTTAATGTTAACGTCTTGCCATTAAAGGTTGCAACTGTAACGGTTAGTGCTTACATGTTGACACTAACGTTTGCAACTGTTTTAACGGTTGCAAATGCAAAGCTTAGTGTTTACGTGTTGCCATTAACGGTTTTAACTACAACGCTTAGTTTTAACATGTTGACACGGTTTTAACGGTTGCAAATGCAAAGCTTAGTGTTTACGTGTTGTCATTAACGGTTTTAACTGCAACGCTTAGTTTTAACATGTTGCCACGGTATTAACGGTTGCAAATCCAATGCTTAGTGCTAACATGTTGCAATTAACGGTTATAACTACAACGCTTAGTTTTAACGTGTTGACATGGTTTTAATGGTTGCAAATGTAAAGCTTAGTGTTTAAGTGTTGTCATTAACGGTTTTAACTGCAACGCTTAGTTTTAACGTGTTGCCGCGGTATTAACGGTTGCAAATCCAATGCTTAGTGCTAACGTGTTGCAATTAACGGTTATAACTACAACGCTTAGTTTTAACTTGTTGACATGGTTTTAATGGTTGCAAATGCAAAGCTTAGTGTTTACGTGTTGTCATTAACGGTTTTAAGTACAACGCTTAGTTTTAACGCATTGTAACCGCAATGCTTAGTGTTAACGTGTTGTCATTAACGGTTGCAACTGCAACGCTTAGTGTAAACATGTTGACACTAACGGTTGCAACTGCAATGCTAAGTGTTAACATGTTGACATAAACAGTTGCAACGTGTTAACGTGTTGAAATTAACGTAATCAAATGCTACACTTACTGTTATGTTGACACTAACGGTTGTAACTGCAACATGTTGCCACTAACGCTTGCAACTGCAATGCTTAATGTTAACGTGTTGCCTTTAAAGGTTGCAACTGCAACGGTTAATGCTTACATGTTGACACTAACGTTTGCAACTGCAACGCCTAGCTTTAACGTGTTGCCACTAACGCTTAATGTTAACGTGTTGCCATTAAAGGTTGCAACTGTAACGGTTAGTGCTTACATGTTGACACTAACGTTTGCAACTGTTTTAACGGTTGCAAATGCAAAGCTTAGTGTTTACGTGTTGCCATTAACGGTTTTAACTACAACGCTGAGCGTGTTGACACGGTTTTAACGGTTGCAAATGCAAAGCTTAGTGTTTACGTGTTGGCATTAACGGTTTTAACTGCAACGCTTAGTTTTAACATGTTGCCACGGTATTAACGGTTGCAAATCCAATGCTTAGTGCTAACGTGTTGCAATTAACGGTTATAACTACAACGCTTAGTTTTAACGCATTGTAACCGCAATGCTTAGTGTTAACGTGTTGTCATTAACGGTTGCAACTGCAACGCTTAGTGTAAACATGTTGACACTAACGGTTGCAACTGCAATGCTAAGTGTTAACATGTTGACATAAACAGTTGCAACGTGTTAACGTGTTGAAATTAACGTAAGCAAATGCTACACTTACTGTGATGTTGACACTAACGGTTGTAACTGCAACGTGTTGCCACTAACGCTTGCAACTGCAATGCTTAATGTTAACGTGTTGCCTTTAAAGGTCGCAACTGCAACGGTTAGTGCTTTCATGTTGACACTAACGTTTGCAACTGCAACGCTTAGCTTTAACGTGTTGCCACTAACGCTTAATGTTAACGTGTTGCCATTAAAGGTTGCAACTGTAACGGTTAGTGCTTACATGTTGACACTAACGTTTGCAACTGTTTTAACGGTTGCAAATGCAAAGCTTAGTGTTTACGGTGTGGTGTTGCCATTAACGGTTTTAACTACAACGCTTAGTTTTAACGTGTTGACACGGTTTCAACGGTTGCAAATGCAAAGCATAGTGTTTACGTGTTGTCATTAAAGGTTTTAACTGCAACGCTTAGTTTTAACGTGTTGCCACGGTATTAACGGTTGCAAATCCAATGCTTAGTGCTTACGTGTTGCAATTAACGGTTATAACTACAACGCTTAGTTTTAACGTGTTGACATGGTTTTAATGGTTGCAAATGCAAAGCGTAGTGTTTACGCGTTGTCATTAATGGTTTTAACTACAACGCTTAGTTTTAACGCATTGTAACCGCAATGCTTACTGTTAACGTGTTGTAATTAACGCAACGCTTAGTTTTAACTTGTTGCCACTAACGCTTGCAACTGCAATGCTTAATGTTAACGTGTTGCCTTTAAAGGTTACAACTGCAAGGGTTAGTGCTTACATGTTGACACTAACGTTTGCAACTGCAACGCTTAGCTTTAACGTTTTGCCACTATCGCTTAATGTTAACGTCTTGCCATTAAAGGTTGCAACTGTAACGGTTAGTGCTTACATGTTGACACTAACGTTTGCAACCGTTTTAACGGTTGCAAATGCAAAGCTTAGTGTTTACGTGTTGCCATTAACGGTTTTAACTACAACGCTTAGTTTTAACGTGTTGCAAAGCTTAGTGTTTACGTGTTGTCATTAACGGTTGCAACTGCAACGCTTAGTTTTAACGTGTTGCCACGGTATTAACGGTTGCAAATCCAATGCTTATTACTAACGTGTTGCAATTAACGGTTATAACTACAACGCTTAGTTTTAACGTGTTGACATGGTTTTAATGGTTGCAAATGCAAAGCTTAGTGTTTACGTGGTGTCATTAACGGTTTTAACTACAATGCTTAGTTTTAACGCATTGTAACCGCAATGCTTAGTGTTAACGTGTTGTCATTAACGGTTACAACTGCAACGCTTAGTGTAAACATGTTGACACTAACGGTTGCAACTGCAATGCTAAGTGTTAACATGTTGACATAAACGGTTGCAACGTGTTAACGTGTTCAAATTAACGTAAACAAATGCTACACTTACTGTAATGTTGACACTAACGGTTGTAACTGCAACGCTTAGTTTTAACGTGTTGCCACTAACGCTTGCAACTGCAATGCTTAATGTTAACGTGTTGCCTTTAAAGGTTGCAACTGCAACGGTTAATGCTTACATGTTGACATTAACGTTTGCAACTGCAACGCTTAGCTTTAACGTGTTGCCACTAACGCTTAATGTTAACGTGTTGCCATTAAAGGTTGCAACTGTAACGGTTAGTGCTTACATGTTGACACTAACGTTTGCAACTGTTTTAAAGGTTGCAAATGCAAAGCTTAGTGTTTACGTGTTGCCATTAACGGTTTTAACTACAACGCTTAGTTTTAACGTGTTGACACGGTTTTAACGGTTGCAAATGCAAAGCTTAGTGTTTACGTGTTGTCATTAACGGTTTTAACTGCAACGCTTAGTTTTAACATGTTGCCACGGTATTAACGGTTGCAAATCCAATGCTTAGTGTTAACGTGTTGTCATTAACGGTTTTAACTACAACGCTTAGTTTTAATGCATTGTAACCGCAATGCTTAGTGTTAACGTGTTGTCATTAACGGTTGCAACTGCAACGCTTAGTGTAAACATGTTGACACTAACGGTTGCAACTGCAATGCTAAGTGTTAACATGTTGACATAAACAGTTGCAACGTGTTAACGTGTTGAAATTAACGTAAGCAAATGCTACACTTACTGTAATGTTGACACTAACGGTTGTAACTGCAACGTGTTGCCACTAACGCTTGCAACTGCAATGCTTAATGTTAACGTGTTGCCTTTAAAGGTCGCAACTGCAACGGTTAGTGCTTACATGTTGACACTAACGTTTGCAACTGCAACGCTTAGCTTTAACGTGTTGCCACTAACGCTTAATGTTAACGTCTTGCCATTAAAGGTTGCAACTCTAACGGTTAGTGCTTACATGTTGACACTAACGTTTGCAACTGTTTTAACGGTTGCAAATGCAAAGCTTAGTGTTTACGTATTGCCATTTACGGTTTTAACTACAACGCTTAGTTTTAACGTGTTGACACGGTTTTAATGGTTGCAAATGCAAAGCTTAGTGTTTACGTGTTGTCATTAACGGTTTTAACTGCAACGCTTAGTTTAAACATGTTGCCACGGTATTAACGGTTGCAAATCCAATGCTTAGTGCTAACGTGTTGCAATTAACGGTTATAACTACAACGCTTAGTTTTAACGTGTTGACATGGTTTTAATGGTTGCAAATGCAAAGCTTAGTGTTTACGTGTTGTCATTAACGGTTTTAACTGCAACGCTTAGTTTTAACGTGTTGCCACGGTATTAACGGTTGCAAATCCAATGCTTAGTGCTAACGTGTTGCAATTAACGGTTATAACTACAACGCTTAGTTTTAACGTGTTGACATGGTTTTAATGGTTGCAAATGCAAAGCGTAGTGTTTACGTGTTGTCATTAATGGTTTTAACTACAACGCTTAGTTTTAACGCATTGTAACCGCAATGCTTACTGTTAACGTGTTGTAATTAACGCAACGCTTAGTTTTAAATTGTTGCCACTAACGCTTGCAACTGCAATGCTTAATGTTAACGTGTTGCCTTTAAAGGTTACAACTGCAAGGGTTAGTGCTTACATGTTGACACTAACGTTTGCAACTGCAACGCTTAGCTTTAACGTTTTGCCACTATCGCTTAATGTTAACGTCTTGCCATTAAAGGTTGCAACTGTAACGGTTAGTGCTTACATGTTGACACTAACGTTTGCAACTGTTTTAACGGTTGCAAATGCAAAGCTTAGTGTTTACGTGTTGCCATTAACGGTTTTAACTACAACGCTTAGTTTTAACGTGTTGACACGGTTTTAACGGTTGCAAATGCAAAGCTTAGTGTTTACGTGTTGTCATTAACGGTTTTAACTGCAACGCTTAGTTTTAACATGTGGCCACGGTATTAACGGTTGCAAATCCAATGCTTAGTGCTAACGTGTTGCAATTAACGTGTTGCGTGTTGCAATGCTACAACGCTTAGTTTTAACGTGTTGACATGGTTTTAATGGTTGCAAATGCAAAGCTTAGTGTTAACGTGTTGTCATTAACGCTTAGTTTTAATGCATTGTAACCGCAATGCTTAGTGTTAACGTGTTGTCATTAACGGTTGCGTAAACAGGTTGACACTAACGGTTGCAACTGCATGCTAAGTGTTGACATAAACGGTTGCAACGTGTTAACGTGTTGAAATTAATGTAAGCAAATGCTACACTTAATGTTATAATGTTGACACTAACGGTTGTAACTGCAACGCTTAGTTTTAACGCATTGTAACCGCAATGCTTAGTGTTAACTTGTTGCAACTGCAACGCTTAGTGTAAACATGTTGACACTAACGGTTGCAACTGCAATGCTAAGTGTTAACATGTTGACATAAACGGTTGCAACGTGTTAACGTGTTGAAATTAACGTAAGCAAATGCTACACTTATTGTTATAATGTTGACACTTACGATTGTATCTGCAACGCTTAGATTTAATGTGTTGCCTCTAACGCTTGCAACTGCAATGCTTAATGTTAACGTGTTGCCTTTAAAGGTTGTAACTGCAACGGTTAGTGCTTACATGTTGACACTAACGTTTGCAACTGCAACGCTTAATGTTAACGTGTTGCCATTAAAGGTTGCAACTGTAACGGTTAGTGCTTACATGTTGACACTAACGTTTGCAACTGTTTTAACGGTTGCAAATGCAAAGCTTAGTGTTTACGTGTTGCCATTAACGGTTTTAACTACAACGCTTAGTTTTAACATGTTGCCACGGTATTAACGGATGCAAATCCAATGCTTAGTGCAAACGTGTTGCAATTAACGGTTATAACTACAACGCTTAGTTTTAACGTGTTGCCACTAACGCTTGCAACTGCATTGCTTAATGTTAACGTGTTGCCTTTAAAGGTTGTAACTGCAACGGTTAGTGCTTACATGTTGACACTAACGTTTGCAACTGCAACGCTTAGCTTTAACGTGTTACCACTAACGCATAATGTTAACGTGTTGCCATTAAAGGTTGCAACTGTAACGGTTAGTGCTTACATGTTGACACTAACGTTTGCAACTGTTTTAACGGTTGCAAATGCAAAGCTTAGTGTTTACGTGTTGCCATTAACGGTTTTAACTACAACGCTTAGTTTTAACGTGTTGACACGGTTTTAACGGTTGCAAATGCAAAGCTTAGTGTTTACGTGTTGTCATTAACGGTTTTAACTGCAACGCTTAGTTTTAACATGTTGCCACGGTATTAACTTTTGCAAATCCAATGCTTAGTGCTAACGTGTTGCAATTAACGGTTATAACTACAACGCTTAGTTTTAACGCATTGTAACCGCAATGCTTAGTGTTAACGTGTTGTCATTAACGGTTGCAACTGCAACGCTTAGTGTAAACATGTTGACACTAACGGTTGCAACTGCAATGCTAAGTGTTAACATGTTGACATAAACAGTCGCAACGTGTTAACGTGTTGAAATTAACGTAAGCAAATGCTACACTTACTGTAATGTTGACACTAACGGTTGTAACTGCAACGTGTTGCCACTAACGCTTGCAACTGCAATGCTTAATGTTAACGTGTTGCCTTTAAAGGTCGCAACTGCAACGGTTAGTGCTTACATGTTGACACTAACGTTTGCAACTGCAACGCTTAGCTTTAACGTGTTGCCACTAACGCTTAATGTTAACGTGTTGCCATTAAAGGTTGCAACTGTAACGGTTAGTGCTTACATGTTGACACTAACGTTTGCAACTGTTTTAACGGTTGCAAATGCAAAGCTTAGTGTTTACGGTGTTGCCATTAACGGTTTTAACTACAACGCCTAGTTTTAACGTGTTGACACGGTTTCAACGGTTGCAAATGCAAAGCATAGTGTTTACGTGTTGTCATTAAAGGTTTTAACTGCAACGCTTAGTTTTAACGTGTTGCCACGGTATTAACGGTTGCAAATCCAATGCTTAGTGCTAACGTGTTGCAATTAACGGTTATAACTACAACGCTTAGTTTTAACGTGTTGACATGGTTTTAATGGTTGCAAATGCAAAGCTTAGTGTTTACGTGTTGTCATTAACGGTTTTAACTGCAACGCTTAGTTTTAACGTGTTGCCACGGTATTAACGGTTGCAAATCCAATGCTTAGTGCTAACGTGTTGCAATTAACGGTTACAACTACAACGCTTAGTTTTAACGTGTTGACATGGTTTTAATGGTTGCAAATGCAAAGCTTAGTGTTTACGTGTTGTCATTAACGGTTTTAACTGCAACGCTTAGTTTTAACGTGTTGCCACGGTATTAACGGTTGCAAATCCAATGCTTAGTGCTAACGTGTTGCAATTAACGGTTATAACTACAACGCTTAGTTTTAACGTGTTGACATGGTTTTAATGGTTGCAAATGCAAAGCGTAGTGTTTACGTGTTGTCATTAATGGTTTTAACTACAACGCTTAGTTTTAACATGTTGCCACGGTATTAACGGTTGCAAATCCAATGCTTAGTGCTAACGTGTTGCAATTAACGGTTATAACTACAACGCTTAGTTTTAACGTGTTGACATGGTTTTAATGGTTGCAAATGCAAAGCTTAGTGTTAACGTGTTGTCATTAACGCTTAGTTTTAATGCATTGTAACCGCAATGCTTAGTGTTAACGTGTTGTCATTAACGGTTGCAACTGCAACGCTTAGTGTAAACATGTTGACACTAACTGTTGCAACTGCAATGCTAAGTGTTAACATGTTGACATAAACAGTTGCAACGTGTTAACGTGTTGAAATTAACGTAAGCAAATGCTACACTTACTGTAATGTTGACACTAACGGTTGTAACTGCAACGTGTTGCCACTAACGCTTGCAACTGCAATGCTTAATGTTAACGTGTTGCCTTTAAAGGTCGCAACTGCAACGGTTAGTGCTTACATGTTGACACTAACGTTTGCAACTGCAACGCTTAGCTTTAACGTGTTGCCACTAACGCTTAATGTTAACGTGTTGCCATTAAAGGTTGCAACTGTAACGGTTAGTGCTTACATGTTGACACTAACGTTTGCAACTGTTTTAACGGTTGCAAATCCAATGCTTAGTGCTAACGTGTTGCAATTAACGGTTATAACTACAACGCTTAGTTTTAACGTGTTGACATGGTTTTAATGGTTGCAAATGTAAAGCTTAGTGTTTACGTGTTGTCATTAACGGTTGCAACTGCAACGCTTAGTTTTAACGTGTTGCCACGGTATTAACGGTTGCAAATCCAATGCTTATTACTAACGTGTTGCAATTAACGGTTATAACTACAACGCTTAGTTTTAACGTGTTGACATGGTTTTAATGGTTGCAAATGCAAAGCTTAGTGTTTACGTGGTGTCATTAACGGTTTTAACTACAATGCTTAGTTTTAACGCATTGTAACCGCAATGCTTAGTGTTAACGTGTTGTCATTAACGGTTACAACTGCAACGCTTAGTGTAAACATGTTGACACTAACGGTTGCAACTGCAATGCTAAGTGTTAACATGTTGACATAAACGGTTGCAACGTATTAACGTGTTCAAATTAACGTAAACAAATGCTACACTTACTGTAATGTTGACACTAACGGTTGTAACTGCAACGCTTAGTTTTAACGTGTTGCCACTAACGCTTGCAACTGCAATGCTTAATGTTAACGTGTTGCCTTTAAAGGTTGCAACTGCAACGGTTAATGCTTACATGTTGACATTAACGTTTGCAACTGCAACGCTTAGCTTTAACGTGTTGCCACTAACGCTTAATGTTAACGTGTTGCCATTAAAGGTTGCAACTGTAACGGTTAGTGCTTACATGTTGACACTAACGTTTGCAACTGTTTTAAAGGTTGCAAATGCAAAGCTTAGTGTTTACGTGTTGCCATTAACGGTTTTAACTACAACGCTTAGTTTTAACGTGTTGACACGGTTTTAACGGTTGCAAATGCAAAGCTTAGTGTTTACGTGTTGTCATTAACGGTTTTAACTGCAACGCTTAGTTTTAACATGTTGCCACGGTATTAACGGTTGCAAATCCAATGCTTAGTGTTAACGTGTTGTCATTAACGGTTTTAACTACAACGCTTAGTTTTAATGCATTGTAACCGCAATGCTTAGTGTTAACGTGTTGTCATTAACGGTTGCAACTGCAACGCTTAGTGTAAACATGTTGACACTAACGGTTGCAACTGCAATGCTAAGTGTTAACATGTTGACATAAACAGTTGCAACGTGTTAACGTGTTGAAATTAACGTAAGCAAATGCTACACTTACTGTAATGTTGACACTAACGGTTGTAACTGCAACGTGTTGCCACTAACGCTTGCAACTGCAATGCTTAATGTTAACGTGTTGCCTTTAAAGGTCGCAACTGCAACGGTTAGTGCTTACATGTTGACACTAACGTTTGCAACTGCAACGCTTAGCTTTAACGTGTTGCCACTAACGCTTAATGTTAACGTCTTGCCATTAAAGGTTGCAACTCTAACGGTTAGTGCTTACATGTTGACACTAACGTTTGCAACTGTTTTAACGGTTGCAAATGCAAAGCTTAGTGTTTACGTATTGCCATTTACGGTTTTAACTACAACGCTTAGTTTTAACGTGTTGACACGGTTTTAATGGTTGCAAATGCAAAGCTTAGTGTTTACGTGTTGTCATTAACGGTTTTAACTGCAACGCTTAGTTTAAACATGTTGCCACGGTATTAACGGTTGCAAATCCAATGCTTAGTGCTAACGTGTTGCAATTAACGGTTATAACTACAACGCTTAGTTTTAACGTGTTGACATGGTTTTAATGGTTGCAAATGCAAAGCTTAGTGTTTACGTGTTGTCATTAACGGTTTTAACTGCAACGCTTAGTTTTAACGTGTTGCCACGGTATTAACGGTTGCAAATCCAATGCTTAGTGCTAACGTGTTGCAATTAACGGTTATAACTACAACGCTTAGTTTTAACGTGTTGACATGGTTTTAATGGTTGCAAATGCAAAGCGTAGTGTTTACGTGTTGTCATTAATGGTTTTAACTACAACGCTTAGTTTTAACGCATTGTAACCGCAATGCTTACTGTTAACGTGTTGTAATTAACGCAACGCTTAGTTTTAAATTGTTGCCACTAACGCTTGCAACTGCAATGCTTAATGTTAACGTGTTGCCTTTAAAGGTTACAACTGCAAGGGTTAGTGCTTACATGTTGACACTAACGTTTGCAACTGCAACGCTTAGCTTTAACGTTTTGCCACTATCGCTTAATGTTAACGTCTTGCCATTAAAGGTTGCAACTGTAACGGTTAGTGCTTACATGTTGACACTAACGTTTGCAACTGCTTTAACGGTTGCAAATGCAAAGCTTAGTGTTTACGTGTTGCCATTAACGGTTTTAACTACAACGCTTAGTTTTAACGTGTTGACACGGTTTTAACGGTTGCAAATGCAAAGCTTAGTGTTTACGTGTTGTCATTAACGGTTTTAACTGCAACGCTTAGTTTTAACATGTGGCCACGGTATTAACGGTTGCAAATCCAATGCTTAGTGCTAACGTGTTGCAATTAACGGTTATAACTACAACGCTTAGTTTTAACGTGTTGACATGGTTTTAATGGTTGCAAATGCAAAGCTTAGTGTTAACGTGTTGTCATTAACGGTTTTAACTACAACGCTTAGTTTTAATGCATTGTAACCGCAATGCTTAGTGTTAACGTGTTGTCATTAACGGTTGCAACTGCAACGCTTAGTGTAAACATGTTGACACTAACGGTTGCAACTGCAATGCTAAGTGTTAACATGTTGACATAAACAGTTGCAACGTGTTAACGTGTTGAAATTAACGTAAGCAAATGCTACACTTACTGTAATGTTGACACTAACGGTTGTAACTGCAACGTGTTGCCACTAACGCTTGCAACTGCAATGCTTAATGTTAACGTGTTGCCTTTAAAGGTCGCAACTGCAACGGTTAGTGCTTACATGTTGACACTAACGTTTGCAACTGCAACGCTTAGCTTTAACGTGTTGCCACTAACGCTTAATGTTAACGTGTTGCCATTAAAGGTTGCAACTGTAACGGTTAGTGCTTACATGTTGACACTAACGTTTGCAACTGTTTTAACGGTTGCAAATGCAAAGCTTAGTGTTTACGGTGTTGCCATTAACGGTTTTAACTACAACGCTTAGTTTTAACGTGTTGACACGGTTTCAACGGTTGCAAGTGCAAAGCTTAGTGTTTACGTGTTGTCATTAAAGGTTTTAACTGCAACACTTCGTTTTAACGTGTTGCCACGGTATTAACGGTTGCAAATCCAATGCTTAGTGCTAACGTGTTGCAATTAACGGTTATGACTACAACGCTTAGTTTTAACGTGTTGACATGGTTTTAATGGTTGCAAATGCAAAGCTTAGTGTTTACGTGTTGTCATTAACGGTTTTAACTGCAACGCTTAGTTTTAACGTGTTGCCACGGTATTAACGGTTGCAAATCCAATGCTTAGTGCTAACGTGTTGCAATTAACGGTTATAACTACAACGCTTAGTTTTAACGTGTTGACATGGTTTTAATGGTTGCAAATGCAAAGCTTAGTGTTTACGTGTTGTCATTAATGGTTTTAACTACAACGCTTAGTTTTAACGCATTGTAACCGCATTGCTTAGTGTTAACGTGTTGTAATTAACGCAACGCTTAGTTTTAACTTGTTGCCACTAACGCTTGCAACTGCAATGCTTAATGTTAACGTGTTGCCTTTAAAGGTTACAACTGCAAGGGTTAGTGCTTACATGTTGACACTAACGTTTGCAACTGCAACGCTTAGCTTTAACGTTTTGCCACTATCGCTTAATGTTAACGTCTTGCCATTAAAGGTTGCAACTGTAACGGTTAGTGCTTACATGTTGACACTAACGTTTGCAACTGTTTTAACGGTTGCAAATGCAAAGCTTAGTGTTTACGTGTTGCCATTAACGGTTTTAACTACAACGCTTAGTTTTAACATGTTGACACGGTTTTAACGGTTGCAAATGCAAAGCTTAGTGTTTACGTGTTGTCATTAACGGTTTTAACTGCAACGCTTAGTTTTAACATGTTGCCACGGTATTAACGGTTGCAAATCCAATGCTTAGTGCTAACATGTTGCAATTAACGGTTATAACTACAACGCTTAGTTTTAACGTGTTGACATGGTTTTAATGGTTGCAAATGTAAAGCTTAGTGTTTAAGTGTTGTCATTAACGGTTTTAACTGCAACGCTTAGTTTTAACGTGTTGCCGCGGTATTAACGGTTGCAAATCCAATGCTTAGTGCTAACGTGTTGCAATTAACGGTTATAACTACAACGCTTAGTTTTAACTTGTTGACATGGTTTTAATGGTTGCAAATGCAAAGCTTAGTGTTTACGTGTTGTCATTAACGGTTTTAAGTACAACGCTTAGTTTTAACGCATTGTAACCGCAATGCTTAGTGTTAACGTGTTGTCATTAACGGTTGCAACTGCAACGCTTAGTGTAAACATGTTGACACTAACGGTTGCAACTGCAATGCTAAGTGTTAACATGTTGACATAAACAGTTGCAACGTGTTAACGTGTTGAAATTAACGTAATCAAATGCTACACTTACTGTTATGTTGACACTAACGGTTGTAACTGCAACATGTTGCCACTAACGCTTGCAACTGCAATGCTTAATGTTAACGTGTTGCCTTTAAAGGTTGCAACTGCAACGGTTAATGCTTACATGTTGACACTAACGTTTCCAACTGCAACGCCTAGCTTTAACGTGTTGCCACTAACGCTTAATGTTAACGTGTTGCCATTAAAGGTTGCAACTGTAACGGTTAGTGCTTACATGTTGACACTAACGTTTGCAACTGTTTTAACGGTTGCAAATGCAAAGCTTAGTGTTTACGTGTTGCCATTAACGGTTTTAACTACAACGCTGAGCGTGTTGACACGGTTTTAACGGTTGCAAATGCAAAGCTTAGTGTTTACGTGTTGTCATTAACGGTTTTAACTGCAACGCTTAGTTTTAACATGTTGCCACGGTATTAACGGTTGCAAATCCAATGCTTAGTGCTAACGTGTTGCAATTAACGGTTATAACTACAACGCTTAGTTTTAACGCATTGTAACCGCAATGCTTAGTGTTAACGTGTTGTCATTAACGGTTGCAACTGCAACGCTTAGTGTAAACATGTTGACACTAACGGTTGCAACTGCAATGCTAAGTGTTAACATGTTGACATAAACAGTTGCAACGTGTTAACGTGTTGAAATTAACGTAAGCAAATGCTACACTTACTGTGATGTTGACACTAACGGTTGTAACTGCAACGTGTTGCCACTAACGCTTGCAACTGCAATGCTTAATGTTAACGTGTTGCCTTTAAAGGTCGCAACTGCAACGGTTAGTGCTTTCATGTTGACACTAACGTTTGCAACTGCAACGCTTAGCTTTAACGTGTTGCCACTAACGCTTAATGTTAACGTGTTGCCATTAAAGGTTGCAACTGTAACGGTTAGTGCTTACATGTTGACACTAACGTTTGCAACTGTTTTAACGGTTGCAAATGCAAAGCTTAGTGTTTACGGTGTGGTGTTGCCATTAACGGTTTTAACTACAACGCTTAGTTTTAACGTGTTGACACGGTTTCAACGGTTGCAAATGCAAAGCATAGTGTTTACGTGTTGTCATTAAAGGTTTTAACTGCAACGCTTAGTTTTAACGTGTTGCCACGGTATTAACGGTTGCAAATCCAATGCTTAGTGCTAACGTGTTGCAATTAACGGTTATAACTACAACGCTTAGTTTTAACGTGTTGACATGGTTTTAATGGTTGCAAATGCAAAGCGTAGTGTTTACGCGTTGTCATTAATGGTTTTAACTACAACGCTTAGTTTTAACGCATTGTAACCGCAATGCTTACTGTTAACGTGTTGTAATTAACGCAACGCTTAGTTTTAACTTGTTGCCACTAACGCTTGCAACTGCAATGCTTAATGTTAACGTGTTGCCTTTAAAGGTTACAACTGCAAGGGTTAGTGCTTACATGTTGACACTAACGTTTGCAACTGCAACGCTTAGCTTTAACGTTTTGCCACTATCGCTTAATGTTAACGTCTTGCCATTAAAGGTTGCAACTGTAACGGTTAGTGCTTACATGTTGACACTAACGTTTGCAACCGTTTTAACGGTTGCAAATGCAAAGCTTAGTGTTTACGTGTTGCCATTAACGGTTTTAACTACAACGCTTAGTTTTAACGTGTTGACACGGTTTTAATGGTTGCAAATGCAAAGCTTAGTGTTTACGTGTTGTCATTAACGGTTTTAACTGCAACGCTTAGTTTAAACATGTTGCCACGGTATTAACGGTTGCAAATCCAATGCTTAGTGCTAACGTGTTGCAATTAACGGTTATAACTACAACGCTTAGTTTTAACGTGTTGACATGGTTTTAATGGTTGCAAATGCAAAGCTTAGTGTTTACGTGTTGTCATTAACGGTTGCAACTGCAACGCTTAGTGTAAACAGGTTGACACTAACGGTTGCAACTGCAATGCTAAGTGTTGCATAAACGGTTGCAACGTGTTAACGTGTTGAAATTAATGTAAGCAAATGCTACACTTAATGTTATAATGTTGACACTAACGGTTGTAACTGCAACGCTTAGTCTTAGTTTTAACGTAGTGCTAACGTGTTGCAATTAACGGTTATAACTACAACGCTTAGTTTTAACGTGTTGACATGGTTTTAATGGTTGCAAATGCAAAGCTTAGTGTTTACGTGTTGTCATTAACGGTTGCAACTGCAACGCTTAGTGTAAACATGTTGACACTAACGGTTGCAACTGCAATGCTAAGTGTTAACATGTTGACATAAACGGTTGCAACGTGTTAACGTGTTGAAATTAACGTAAGCAAATGCTACACTTATTGTTATAATGTTGACACTTATCTGCAACGCTTAGATTTAACGTGTTGCCACTAACGCTTGCAACTGCAATGCTTAATGTTAACGTGTTGCCTTTAAAGGTTGAAACTGCAACGGTTAGTTCTTACATGTTGACACTAACGTTTGCAACTGCAACGCTTAATGTTAACGTGTTGCCATTAAAGGTTGCAACTGTAACGGTTAGTGCTTACATGTTGACACTAACGTTTGCAACTGTTTTAACGGTTGCAAATGCAAAGCTTTGTGTTTACGTGTTGCCATTAACGGTTTTAACTACAACGCTTAGTTTTAAGATGTTGCCACGGTATTAACGGATGCAAATCCAATGCTTAGTGCAAACGTGTTGCAATTAACAGTTATAACTACAACGCTTAGTTTTAACGTGTTGCCACTAACGCTTGCAACTGCATTGCTTAATGTTAACGTGTTGCCTTTAAAGGTTGTAACTGCAACGGTTAGTGCTTACATGTTGACACTAACGTTTGCAACTGCAACGCTTAGCTTTAACGTGTTACCACTAACGCTTAATGGTAACGTGTTGCCATTAAAGGTTGCAACTGTAACGGTTAGTGCTTACATGTTGACACTAACGTTTGCAACTGTTTTAACGGTTGCAAATGCAAAGCTTAGTGTTTACGTGTTGCCATTAACGGTTTTAACTACAACGCTTAGTTTTAACGTGTTGACATGGTTTTAATGGTTGCAAATGTAACCATGTAAATGTAACCATGTAACCATGCAAAGCTTAGTGTTTACGTGTTGTCATTAACGGTTTTAACTGCAACGCTTAGTTTTAACGCATTGTAACCGCAATGCTTAGTGTTAACGTGTTGTCATTAACGGTTGCAACTGCAACGCTTAGTGTAAACTTGTTGACACTAACGGTTGCAACTGCAATGCTAAGTGTTAACATGTTGACACAAACGGTTGCAACGTGTTAACGTGTTGAAATTAACGTAAGCAAATGTACTGTTATAATGTGGACACTAACGGTTGTAACTGCAACGCTTAGTTTTAACGTGTTGCCACTAACGCTTGCAACTGCAATGCTTAATGTTAACGTGTTGCCTTTAAAGGTTACAACTGCAAGGGTTAGTGCTTACATGTTGACACTAACGTTTGCAACTGCAACGCTTAGCTTTAACGTTTTGCCACTATCGCTTAATGTTAACGTCTTGCCATTAAAGGTTGCAACTGTAACGGTTAGTGCTTACATGTTGACACTAACTGTTTTAACGGTTGCAAATGCAAAGCTTAGTGTTTACGTGTTGCCATTAACGGTTTTAACTACAACGCTTAGTTTTAACGTGTTGACACGGTTTTAACGGTTGCAAATGCAAAGCTTAGTGTTTACGTGTTGTCATTAACGGTTTTAACTGCAACGCTTAGTTTTAACATGTGGCCACGGTATTAACGGTTGCAAATCCAATGCTTAGTGCTAACGTGTTGCAGTTAACGGTTATAACTACAACGCTTAGTTTTAACGTGTTGACATGGTTTTAATGGTTGCAAATGCAAAGCTTAGTGTTAACGTGTTGTCATTAACGGTTTTAACTACAACGCTTAGTTTTAATGCATTGTAACCGCAATGCTTAGTGTTAACGTGTTGTCATTAACGGTTGCAACTGCAACGCTTAGTGTAAACATGTTGACACTAACGGTTGCAACTGCAATGCTAAGTGTTAACATGTTGACATAAACAGTTACAACGTGTTAACGTGTTGAAATTAACGTAAGCAAATGCTACATTTACTGTAATGTTGACACTAACGGTTGTAACTGCAACGTGTTGCCACTAACGCTTGCAACTGCAATGCTTAATGTTAACGTGTTGCCTTTAAAGGTCGCAACTGCAACGGTTAGTGCTTACATGTTGACACTAACGTTTGCAACTGCAACGCTTAGCTTTAACGTGTTGCCACTAACGCTTAATGTTAACGTCTTGCCATTAAAGTTTGCAACTCTAACGGTTAGTGCTTACATGTTGACACTAACGTTTGCAACTGTTTTAACGGTTGCAAATGCAAAGCTTAGTGTTTACGTATTGCCATTTACGGTTTTAACTACAACGCTTAGTTTTAACGTGTTGACACGGTTTTAATGGTTGCAAATGCAAAGCTTAGTGTTTACGTGTTGTCATTAACGGTTTTAACTGCAACGCTTAGTTTAAACATGTTGCCACGGTATTAACGGTTGCAAATCCAATGCTTAGTGCTAACGTGTTGCAATTAACGGTTATAACTACAACGCTTAGTTTTAACGTGTTGACATGGTTTTAATGGTTGCAAATGCAAAGCTTAGTGTTTAAGTGTTGTCATTAACGGTTGCAACTGCAACGCTTAGTGTAAACAGGTTGACACTAACGGTTGCAACTGCAATGCTAAGTGTTGACATAAACGGTTGCAACGTGTTAACGTGTTGAAATTAATGTAAGCAAATGCTACACTTAATGTTATAATGTTGACACTAACGGTTGTAACTGCAACGCTTAGTTTTAACGCATTGTAACCGCAATGCTTAGTGTTAACGTGTTGCAACTGCAACGCTTAGTGTAAACATGTTGACACTAACGGTTGCAACTGCAATGCTAAGTGTTAACATGTTGACATAAACGGTTGCAACGTGTTAACGTGTTGAAATTAACGTAAGCAAATGCTACACTTATTGTTATAATGTTGACACTTACGATTGTATCTGCAACGCTTAGATTTAACGTGTTGCCACTAACGCTTGCAACTGCAATGCTTAATGTTAACGTGTTGGGTTTAAAGGTTGTAACTGCAACGGTTAGTTCTTACATGTTGACACTAACGTTTGCAACTGCAACTGCAATGCTAAGTGTTAACATGTTGACATAAACAGTTGCAACGTGTTAACGTGTTGAAATTAACGTAAGCAAATGCTACACTTACTGTAATGTTGACACTAACGGTTGTAACTGCAACGTGTTGCCACTAACGCTTGCAACTGCAATGCTTAATGTTAACGTGTTGCCTTTAAAGGTCGCAACTGCAACGGTTAGTGCTTACATGTTGACACTAACGTTTGCAACTGCAACGCTTAGCTTTAACGTGTTGCCACTAACGCTTAATGTTAACGTGTTGCCATTAAAGGTTGCAACTGTAACGGTTAGTGCTTACATGTTGACACTAACGTTTGCAACTGTTTTAAGGGTTGCAAATGCAAAGCTTAGTGTTTACGGTGTTGCCATTAACGGTTTTAACTACAACGCTTAGTTTTAACGTGTTGACACGGTTTCAACGGTTGCAAGTGCAAAGCTTAGTGTTTACGTGTTGTCATTAAAGGTTTTAACTGCAACACTTCGTTTTAACGTGTTGCCACGGTATAAACGGTTGCAAATCCAATGCTTAGTGCTAACGTGTTGCAATTAACGGTTATAACTACAACGCTTAGTTTTAACGTGTTGACATGGTTTTAATGGTTGCAAATGCAAAGCTTAGTGTTTACGTGTTGTCATTAATGGTTTTAACTACAACGCTTAGTTTTAACGCATTGTAACCGCATTGCTTAGTGTTAACGTGTTGTAATTAACGCAACGCTTAGTTTTAACTTGTTGCCACTAACGCTTGCAACTGCAATGCTTAATGTTAACGTGTTGCCTTTAAAGGTTACAACTGCAAGGGTTAGTGCTTACATGTTGACACTAACGTTTGCAACTGCAACGCTTAGCTTTAACGTTTTGCCACTATCGCTTAATGTTAACGTCTTGCCATTAAAGGTTGCAACTGTAACGGTTAGTGCTTACATGTTGACACTAACGTTTGCAACTGTTTTAACGGTTGCAAATGCAAAGCTTAGTGTTTACGTGTTGCCATTAACGGTTTTAACTACAACGCTTAGTTTTAACATGTTGACACGGTTTTAACGGTTGCAAATGCAAAGCTTAGTGTTTACGTGTTGCCATTAACGGTTTTAACTACAACGCTTAGTTTTAACGTGTTGACACGGTTTTAACGGTTGCAAATGCAAAGCTTAGTGTTTACGTGTTGTCATTAACGGTTTTAACTGCAACGCTTAGTTTTAACATGTGGCCACGGTATTAACGGTTGCAAATCCAATGCTTAGTTCTAACGTGTTGCAATTAACGGTTATAACTACAACGCTTAGTTTTAACGTGTTGACATGGTTTTAATGGTTGCAAATGCAAAGCTTAGTGTTAACGTGTTGTCATTAACGGTTTTAACTACAACGCTTAGTTTTAATGCATTGTAACCGCAATGCTTAGTGTTAACGTGTTGTCATTAACGGTTGCAACTGCAACGCTTAGTGTAAACATGTTGACACTAACGGTTGCAACTGCAATGCTAAGTGTTAACATGTTGACATAAACAGTTGCAACGTGTTAACGTGTTGAAATTAACGTAAGCAAATGCTACACTTACTGTAATGTTGACACTAACGGTTGTAACTGCAACGTGTTGCCACTAACGCTTGCAACTGCAATGCTTAATGTTAACGTGTTGCCTTTAAAGGTCGCAACTGCAACGGTTAGTGCTTACATGTTGACACTAACGTTTGCAACTGCAACGCTTAGCTTTAACGTGTTGCCACTAACGCTTAATGTTAACGTGTTGCCATTAAAGGTTGCAACTGTAACGGTTAGTGCTTACATGTTGACACTAACGTTTGCAACTGTTTTAAGGGTTGCAAATGCAAAGCTTAGTGTTTACGGTGTTGCCATTAACGGTTTTAACTACAACGCTTAGTTTTAACGTGTTGACACGGTTTCAACGGTTGCAAGTGCAAAGCTTAGTGTTTACGTGTTGTCATTAAAGGTTTTAACTGCAACACTTCGTTTTAACGTGTTGCCACGGTATTAACGGTTGCAAATCCAATGCTTAGTGCTAACGTGTTGCAATTAACGGTTATAACTACAACGCTTAGTTTTAACGTGTTGACATGGTTTTAATGGTTGCAAATGCAAAGCTTAGTGTTTACGTGTTGTCATTAACGGTTTTAACTGCAACGCTTAGTTTTAACGTGTTGCCACGGTATTAACGGTTGCAAATCCAATGCTTAGTGCTAACGTGTTGCAATTAACGGTTATAACTACAACGCTTAGTTTTAACGTGTTGACATGGTTTTAATGGTTGCAAATGCAAAGCTTAGTGTTTACGTGTTGTCATTAATGGTTTTAACTACAACGCTTAGTTTTAACGCATTGTAACCGCATTGCTTAGTGTTAACGTGTTGTAATTAACGCAACGCTTAGTTTTAACTTGTTGCCACTAACGCTTGCAACTGCAATGCTTAATGTTAACGTGTTGCCTTTAAAGGTTACAACTGCAAGGGTTAGTGCTTACATGTTGACACTAACGTTTGCAACTGCAACGCTTAGCTTAACGTTTTGCCACTATCGCTTAATGTTAACGTCTTGCCATTAAAGGTTGCAACTGTAACGGTTAGTGCTTACATGTTGACACTAACGTTTGCAACTGTTTTAACGGTTGCAAATGCAAAGCTTAGTGTTTACGTGTTGCCATTAACGGTTTTAACTACAACGCTTAGTTTTAACATGTTGACACGGTTTTAACGGTTGCAAATGCAAAGCTTAGTGTTTACGTGTTGTCATTAACGGTTTTAACTGCAACGCTTAGTTTTAACATGTTGCCACGGTATTAACGGTTGCAAATCCAATGCTTAGTGCTAACATGTTGCAATTAACGGTTATAACTACAACGCTTAGTTTTAACGTGTTGACATGGTTTTTATGGTTGCAAATGTAAAGCTTAGTGTTTAAGTGTTGTCATTAACGGTTTTAACTGCAACGCTTAGTTTTAACGTGTTGCCGCGGTATTAACGGTTGCAAATCCAATGCTTAGTGCTAACGTGTTGCAATTAACGGTTATAACTACAACGCTTAGTTTTAACTTGTTGACATGGTTTTAATGGTTGCAAATGCAAAGCTTAGTGTTTACGTGTTGTCATTAACGGTTTTAAGTACAACGCTTAGTTTTAACGCATTGTAACCGCAATGCTTAGTGTTAACGTGTTGTCATTAACGGTTGCAACTGCAACGCTTAGTGTAAACATGTTGACACTAACGGTTGCAACTGCAATGCTAAGTGTTAACATGTTGACATAAACAGTTGCAACGTGTTAACGTGTTGAAATTAACGTAAGCAAATGCTACACTTACTGTAATGTTGACACTAACGGTTGTAACTGCAACGTGTTGCCACTAACGCTTGCAACTGCAATGCTTAATGTTAACGTGTTGCCTTTAAAGGTCGCAACTGCAACGGTTAGTGCTTACATGTTGACACTAACGTTTGCAACTGCAACGCTTAGCTTTAACGTGTTGCCACTAACGCTTAATGTTAACGTGTTGCCATTAAAGGTTGCAACTGTAACGGTTAGTGCTTACATGTTGACACTAACGTTTGCAACTGTTTTAAGGGTTGCAAATGCAAAGCTTAGTGTTTACGGTGTTGCCATTAACGGTTTTAACTACAACGCTTAGTTTTAACGTGTTGACACGGTTTCAACGGTTGCAAGTGCAAAGCTTAGTGTTTACGTGTTGTCATTAAAGGTTTTAACTGCAACACTTCGTTTTAACGTGTTGCCACGGTATTAACGGTTGCAAATCCAATGCTTAGTGCTAACGTGTTGCAATTAACGGTTATAACTACAACGCTTAGTTTTAACGTGTTGACATGGTTTTAATGGTTGCAAATGCAAAGCTTAGTGTTTACGTGTTGTCATTAACGGTTTTAACTGCAACGCTTAGTTTTAACGTGTTGCCACGGTATTAACGGTTGCAAATCCAATGCTTAGTGCTAACGTGTTGCAATTAACGGTTATAACTACAACGCTTAGTTTTAACGTGTTGACATGGTTTTAATGGTTGCAAATGCAAAGCTTAGTGTTTACGTGTTGTCATTAATGGTTTTAACTACAACGCTTAGTTTTAACGCATTGTAACCGCATTGCTTAGTGTTAACGTGTTGTAATTAACGCAACGCTTAGTTTTAACTTGTTGCCACTAACGCTTGCAACTGCAATGCTTAATGTTAACGTGTTGCCTTTAAAGGTTACAACTGCAAGGGTTAGTGCTTACATGTTGACACTAACGTTTGCAACTGCAACGCTTAGCTTAACGTTTTGCCACTATCGCTTAATGTTAACGTCTTGCCATTAAAGGTTGCAACTGTAACGGTTAGTGCTTACATGTTGACACTAACGTTTGCAACTGTTTTAACGGTTGCAAATGCAAAGCTTAGTGTTTACGTGTTGCCATTAACGGTTTTAACTACAACGCTTAGTTTTAACATGTTGACACGGTTTTAACGGTTGCAAATGCAAAGCTTAGTGTTTACGTGTTGTCATTAACGGTTTTAACTGCAACGCTTAGTTTTAACATGTTGCCACGGTATTAACGGTTGCAAATCCAATGCTTAGTGCTAACATGTTGCAATTAACGGTTATAACTACAACGCTTAGTTTTAACGTGTTGACATGGTTTTAATGGTTGCAAATGTAAAGCTTAGTGTTTAAGTGTTGTCATTAACGGTTTTAACTGCAACGCTTAGTTTTAACGTGTTGCCGCGGTATTAACGGTTGCAAATCCAATGCTTAGTGCTAACGTGTTGCAATTAACGGTTATAACTACAACGCTTAGTTTTAACTTGTTGACATGGTTTTAATGGTTGCAAATGCAAAGCTTAGTGTTTACGTGTTGTCATTAACGGTTTTAAGTACAACGCTTAGTTTTAACGCATTGTAACCGCAATGCTTAGTGTTAACGTGTTGTCATTAACGGTTGCAACTGCAACGCTTAGTGTAAACATGTTGACACTAACGGTTGCAACTGCAATGCTAAGTGTTAACATGTTGACATAAACAGTTGCAACGTGTTAACGTGTTGAAATTAACGTAATCAAATGCTACACTTACTGTTATGTTGACACTAACGGTTGTAACTGCAACATGTTGCCACTAACGCTTGCAACTGCAATGCTTAATGTTAACGTGTTGCCTTTAAAGGTTGCAACTGCAACGGTTAATGCTTACATGTTGACACTAACGTTTGCAACTGCAACGCCTAGCTTTAACGTGTTGCCACTAACGCTTAATGTTAACGTGTTGCCATTAAAGGTTGCAACTGTAACGGTTAGTGCTTACATGTTGACACTAACGTTTGCAACTGTTTTAACGGTTGCAAATGCAAAGCTTAGTGTTTACGTGTTGCCATTAACGGTTTTAACTACAACGCTGAGCGTGTTGACACGGTTTTAACGGTTGCAAATGCAAAGCTTAGTGTTTACGTGTTGGCATTAACGGTTTTAACTGCAACGCTTAGTTTTAACATGTTGCCACGGTATTAACGGTTGCAAATCCAATGCTTAGTGCTAACGTGTTGCAATTAACGGTTATAACTACAACGCTTAGTTTTAACGCATTGTAACCGCAATGCTTAGTGTTAACGTGTTGTCATTAACGGTTGCAACTGCAACGCTTAGTGTAAACATGTTGACACTAACGGTTGCAACTGCAATGCTAAGTGTTAACATGTTGACATAAACAGTTGCAACGTGTTAACGTGTTGAAATTAACGTAAGCAAATGCTACACTTACTGTGATGTTGACACTAACGGTTGTAACTGCAACGTGTTGCCACTAACGCTTGCAACTGCAATGCTTAATGTTAACGTGTTGCCTTTAAAGGTCGCAACTGCAACGGTTAGTGCTTTCATGTTGACACTAACGTTTGCAACTGCAACGCTTAGCTTTAACGTGTTGCCACTAACGCTTAATGTTAACGTGTTGCCATTAAAGGTTGCAACTGTAACGGTTAGTGCTTACATGTTGACACTAACGTTTGCAACTGTTTTAACGGTTGCAAATGCAAAGCTTAGTGTTTACGGTGTGGTGTTGCCATTAACGGTTTTAACTACAACGCTTAGTTTTAACGTGTTGACACGGTTTCAACGGTTGCAAATGCAAAGCATAGTGTTTACGTGTTGTCATTAAAGGTTTTAACTGCAACGCTTAGTTTTAACGTGTTGCCACGGTATTAACGGTTGCAAATCCAATGCTTAGTGCTTACGTGTTGCAATTAACGGTTATAACTACAACGCTTAGTTTTAACGTGTTGACATGGTTTTAATGGTTGCAAATGCAAAGCGTAGTGTTTACGCGTTGTCATTAATGGTTTTAACTACAACGCTTAGTTTTAACGCATTGTAACCGCAATGCTTACTGTTAACGTGTTGTAATTAACGCAACGCTTAGTTTTAACTTGTTGCCACTAACGCTTGCAACTGCAATGCTTAATGTTAACGTGTTGCCTTTAAAGGTTACAACTGCAAGGGTTAGTGCTTACATGTTGACACTAACGTTTGCAACTGCAACGCTTAGCTTTAACGTTTTGCCACTATCGCTTAATGTTAACGTCTTGCCATTAAAGGTTGCAACTGTAACGGTTAGTGCTTACATGTTGACACTAACGTTTGCAACCGTTTTAACGGTTGCAAATGCAAAGCTTAGTGTTTACGTGTTGCCATTAACGGTTTTAACTACAACGCTTAGTTTTAACGTGTTGCAAAGCTTAGTGTTTACGTGTTGTCATTAACGGTTGCAACTGCAACGCTTAGTTTTAACGTGTTGCCACGGTATTAACGGTTGCAAATCCAATGCTTATTACTAACGTGTTGCAATTAACGGTTATAACTACAACGCTTAGTTTTAACGTGTTGACATGGTTTTAATGGTTGCAAATGCAAAGCTTAGTGTTTACGTGGTGTCATTAACGGTTTTAACTACAATGCTTAGTTTTAACGCATTGTAACCGCAATGCTTAGTGTTAACGTGTTGTCATTAACGGTTACAACTGCAACGCTTAGTGTAAACATGTTGACACTAACGGTTGCAACTGCAATGCTAAGTGTTAACATGTTGACATAAACGGTTGCAACGTGTTAACGTGTTCAAATTAACGTAAACAAATGCTACACTTACTGTAATGTTGACACTAACGGTTGTAACTGCAACGCTTAGTTTTAACGTGTTGCCACTAACGCTTGCAACTGCAATGCTTAATGTTAACGTGTTGCCTTTAAAGGTTGCAACTGCAACGGTTAATGCTTACATGTTGACATTAACGTTTGCAACTGCAACGCTTAGCTTTAACGTGTTGCCACTAACGCTTAATGTTAACGTGTTGCCATTAAAGGTTGCAACTGTAACGGTTAGTGCTTACATGTTGACACTAACGTTTGCAACTGTTTTAAAGGTTGCAAATGCAAAGCTTAGTGTTTACGTGTTGCCATTAACGGTTTTAACTACAACGCTTAGTTTTAACGTGTTGACACGGTTTTAACGGTTGCAAATGCAAAGCTTAGTGTTTACGTGTTGTCATTAACGGTTTTAACTGCAACGCTTAGTTTTAACATGTTGCCACGGTATTAACGGTTGCAAATCCAATGCTTAGTGTTAACGTGTTGTCATTAACGGTTTTAACTACAACGCTTAGTTTTAATGCATTGTAACCGCAATGCTTAGTGTTAACGTGTTGTCATTAACGGTTGCAACTGCAACGCTTAGTGTAAACATGTTGACACTAACGGTTGCAACTGCAATGCTAAGTGTTAACATGTTGACATAAACAGTTGCAACGTGTTAACGTGTTGAAATTAACGTAAGCAAATGCTACACTTACTGTAATGTTGACACTAACGGTTGTAACTGCAACGTGTTGCCACTAACGCTTGCAACTGCAATGCTTAATGTTAACGTGTTGCCTTTAAAGGTCGCAACTGCAACGGTTAGTGCTTACATGTTGACACTAACGTTTGCAACTGCAACGCTTAGCTTTAACGTGTTGCCACTAACGCTTAATGTTAACGTCTTGCCATTAAAGGTTGCAACTCTAACGGTTAGTGCTTACATGTTGACACTAACGTTTGCAACTGTTTTAACGGTTGCAAATGCAAAGCTTAGTGTTTACGTATTGCCATTTACGGTTTTAACTACAACGCTTAGTTTTAACGTGTTGACACGGTTTTAATGGTTGCAAATGCAAAGCTTAGTGTTTACGTGTTGTCATTAACGGTTTTAACTGCAACGCTTAGTTTAAACATGTTGCCACGGTATTAACGGTTGCAAATCCAATGCTTAGTGCTAACGTGTTGCAATTAACGGTTATAACTACAACGCTTAGTTTTAACGTGTTGACATGGTTTTAATGGTTGCAAATGCAAAGCTTAGTGTTTACGTGTTGTCATTAACGGTTTTAACTGCAACGCTTAGTTTTAACGTGTTGCCACGGTATTAACGGTTGCAAATCCAATGCTTAGTGCTAACGTGTTGCAATTAACGGTTATAACTACAACGCTTAGTTTTAACGTGTTGACATGGTTTTAATGGTTGCAAATGCAAAGCGTAGTGTTTACGTGTTGTCATTAATGGTTTTAACTACAACGCTTAGTTTTAACGCATTGTAACCGCAATGCTTACTGTTAACGTGTTGTAATTAACGCAACGCTTAGTTTTAAATTGTTGCCACTAACGCTTGCAACTGCAATGCTTAATGTTAACGTGTTGCCTTTAAAGGTTACAACTGCAAGGGTTAGTGCTTACATGTTGACACTAACGTTTGCAACTGCAACGCTTAGCTTTAACGTTTTGCCACTATCGCTTAATGTTAACGTCTTGCCATTAAAGGTTGCAACTGTAACGGTTAGTGCTTACATGTTGACACTAACGTTTGCAACTGTTTTAACGGTTGCAAATGCAAAGCTTAGTGTTTACGTGTTGCCATTAACGGTTTTAACTACAACGCTTAGTTTTAACGTGTTGACACGGTTTTAACGGTTGCAAATGCAAAGCTTAGTGTTTACGTGTTGTCATTAACGGTTTTAACTGCAACGCTTAGTTTTAACATGTGGCCACGGTATTAACGGTTGCAAATCCAATGCTTAGTGCTAACGTGTTGCAATTAACGTGTTGCGTGTTGCAATGCTACAACGCTTAGTTTTAACGTGTTGACATGGTTTTAATGGTTGCAAATGCAAAGCTTAGTGTTAACGTGTTGTCATTAACGCTTAGTTTTAATGCATTGTAACCGCAATGCTTAGTGTTAACGTGTTGTCATTAACGGTTGCGTAAACAGGTTGACACTAACGGTTGCAACTGCATGCTAAGTGTTGACATAAACGGTTGCAACGTGTTAACGTGTTGAAATTAATGTAAGCAAATGCTACACTTAATGTTATAATGTTGACACTAACGGTTGTAACTGCAACGCTTAGTTTTAACGCATTGTAACCGCAATGCTTAGTGTTAACTTGTTGCAACTGCAACGCTTAGTGTAAACATGTTGACACTAACGGTTGCAACTGCAATGCTAAGTGTTAACATGTTGACATAAACGGTTGCAACGTGTTAACGTGTTGAAATTAACGTAAGCAAATGCTACACTTATTGTTATAATGTTGACACTTACGATTGTATCTGCAACGCTTAGATTTAATGTGTTGCCTCTAACGCTTGCAACTGCAATGCTTAATGTTAACGTGTTGCCTTTAAAGGTTGTAACTGCAACGGTTAGTGCTTACATGTTGACACTAACGTTTGCAACTGCAACGCTTAATGTTAACGTGTTGCCATTAAAGGTTGCAACTGTAACGGTTAGTGCTTACATGTTGACACTAACGTTTGCAACTGTTTTAACGGTTGCAAATGCAAAGCTTAGTGTTTACGTGTTGCCATTAACGGTTTTAACTACAACGCTTAGTTTTAACATGTTGCCACGGTATTAACGGATGCAAATCCAATGCTTAGTGCAAACGTGTTGCAATTAACGGTTATAACTACAACGCTTAGTTTTAACGTGTTGCCACTAACGCTTGCAACTGCATTGCTTAATGTTAACGTGTTGCCTTTAAAGGTTGTAACTGCAACGGTTAGTGCTTACATGTTGACACTAACGTTTGCAACTGCAACGCTTAGCTTTAACGTGTTACCACTAACGCATAATGTTAACGTGTTGCCATTAAAGGTTGCAACTGTAACGGTTAGTGCTTACATGTTGACACTAACGTTTGCAACTGTTTTAACGGTTGCAAATGCAAAGCTTAGTGTTTACGTGTTGCCATTAACGGTTTTAACTACAACGCTTAGTTTTAACGTGTTGACACGGTTTTAACGGTTGCAAATGCAAAGCTTAGTGTTTACGTGTTGTCATTAACGGTTTTAACTGCAACGCTTAGTTTTAACATGTTGCCACGGTATTAACTTTTGCAAATCCAATGCTTAGTGCTAACGTGTTGCAATTAACGGTTATAACTACAACGCTTAGTTTTAACGCATTGTAACCGCAATGCTTAGTGTTAACGTGTTGTCATTAACGGTTGCAACTGCAACGCTTAGTGTAAACATGTTGACACTAACGGTTGCAACTGCAATGCTAAGTGTTAACATGTTGACATAAACAGTCGCAACGTGTTAACGTGTTGAAATTAACGTAAGCAAATGCTACACTTACTGTAATGTTGACACTAACGGTTGTAACTGCAACGTGTTGCCACTAACGCTTGCAACTGCAATGCTTAATGTTAACGTGTTGCCTTTAAAGGTCGCAACTGCAACGGTTAGTGCTTACATGTTGACACTAACGTTTGCAACTGCAACGCTTAGCTTTAACGTGTTGCCACTAACGCTTAATGTTAACGTGTTGCCATTAAAGGTTGCAACTGTAACGGTTAGTGCTTACATGTTGACACTAACGTTTGCAACTGTTTTAACGGTTGCAAATGCAAAGCTTAGTGTTTACGGTGTTGCCATTAACGGTTTTAACTACAACGCCTAGTTTTAACGTGTTGACACGGTTTCAACGGTTGCAAATGCAAAGCATAGTGTTTACGTGTTGTCATTAAAGGTTTTAACTGCAACGCTTAGTTTTAACGTGTTGCCACGGTATTAACGGTTGCAAATCCAATGCTTAGTGCTAACGTGTTGCAATTAACGGTTATAACTACAACGCTTAGTTTTAACGTGTTGACATGGTTTTAATGGTTGCAAATGCAAAGCTTAGTGTTTACGTGTTGTCATTAACGGTTTTAACTGCAACGCTTAGTTTTAACGTGTTGCCACGGTATTAACGGTTGCAAATCCAATGCTTAGTGCTAACGTGTTGCAATTAACGGTTACAACTACAACGCTTAGTTTTAACGTGTTGACATGGTTTTAATGGTTGCAAATGCAAAGCTTAGTGTTTACGTGTTGTCATTAACGGTTTTAACTGCAACGCTTAGTTTTAACGTGTTGCCACGGTATTAACGGTTGCAAATCCAATGCTTAGTGCTAACGTGTTGCAATTAACGGTTATAACTACAACGCTTAGTTTTAACGTGTTGACATGGTTTTAATGGTTGCAAATGCAAAGCGTAGTGTTTACGTGTTGTCATTAATGGTTTTAACTACAACGCTTAGTTTTAACATGTTGCCACGGTATTAACGGTTGCAAATCCAATGCTTAGTGCTAACGTGTTGCAATTAACGGTTATAACTACAACGCTTAGTTTTAACGTGTTGACATGGTTTTAATGGTTGCAAATGCAAAGCTTAGTGTTAACGTGTTGTCATTAACGCTTAGTTTTAATGCATTGTAACCGCAATGCTTAGTGTTAACGTGTTGTCATTAACGGTTGCAACTGCAACGCTTAGTGTAAACATGTTGACACTAACTGTTGCAACTGCAATGCTAAGTGTTAACATGTTGACATAAACAGTTGCAACGTGTTAACGTGTTGAAATTAACGTAAGCAAATGCTACACTTACTGTAATGTTGACACTAACGGTTGTAACTGCAACGTGTTGCCACTAACGCTTGCAACTGCAATGCTTAATGTTAACGTGTTGCCTTTAAAGGTCGCAACTGCAACGGTTAGTGCTTACATGTTGACACTAACGTTTGCAACTGCAACGCTTAGCTTTAACGTGTTGCCACTAACGCTTAATGTTAACGTGTTGCCATTAAAGGTTGCAACTGTAACGGTTAGTGCTTACATGTTGACACTAACGTTTGCAACTGTTTTAACGGTTGCAAATCCAATGCTTAGTGCTAACGTGTTGCAATTAACGGTTATAACTACAACGCTTAGTTTTAACGTGTTGACATGGTTTTAATGGTTGCAAATGTAAAGCTTAGTGTTTACGTGTTGTCATTAACGGTTGCAACTGCAACGCTTAGTTTTAACGTGTTGCCACGGTATTAACGGTTGCAAATCCAATGCTTATTACTAACGTGTTGCAATTAACGGTTATAACTACAACGCTTAGTTTTAACGTGTTGACATGGTTTTAATGGTTGCAAATGCAAAGCTTAGTGTTTACGTGGTGTCATTAACGGTTTTAACTACAATGCTTAGTTTTAACGCATTGTAACCGCAATGCTTAGTGTTAACGTGTTGTCATTAACGGTTACAACTGCAACGCTTAGTGTAAACATGTTGACACTAACGGTTGCAACTGCAATGCTAAGTGTTAACATGTTGACATAAACGGTTGCAACGTATTAACGTGTTCAAATTAACGTAAACAAATGCTACACTTACTGTAATGTTGACACTAACGGTTGTAACTGCAACGCTTAGTTTTAACGTGTTGCCACTAACGCTTGCAACTGCAATGCTTAATGTTAACGTGTTGCCTTTAAAGGTTGCAACTGCAACGGTTAATGCTTACATGTTGACATTAACGTTTGCAACTGCAACGCTTAGCTTTAACGTGTTGCCACTAACGCTTAATGTTAACGTGTTGCCATTAAAGGTTGCAACTGTAACGGTTAGTGCTTACATGTTGACACTAACGTTTGCAACTGTTTTAAAGGTTGCAAATGCAAAGCTTAGTGTTTACGTGTTGCCATTAACGGTTTTAACTACAACGCTTAGTTTTAACGTGTTGACACGGTTTTAACGGTTGCAAATGCAAAGCTTAGTGTTTACGTGTTGTCATTAACGGTTTTAACTGCAACGCTTAGTTTTAACATGTTGCCACGGTATTAACGGTTGCAAATCCAATGCTTAGTGTTAACGTGTTGTCATTAACGGTTTTAACTACAACGCTTAGTTTTAATGCATTGTAACCGCAATGCTTAGTGTTAACGTGTTGTCATTAACGGTTGCAACTGCAACGCTTAGTGTAAACATGTTGACACTAACGGTTGCAACTGCAATGCTAAGTGTTAACATGTTGACATAAACAGTTGCAACGTGTTAACGTGTTGAAATTAACGTAAGCAAATGCTACACTTACTGTAATGTTGACACTAACGGTTGTAACTGCAACGTGTTGCCACTAACGCTTGCAACTGCAATGCTTAATGTTAACGTGTTGCCTTTAAAGGTCGCAACTGCAACGGTTAGTGCTTACATGTTGACACTAACGTTTGCAACTGCAACGCTTAGCTTTAACGTGTTGCCACTAACGCTTAATGTTAACGTCTTGCCATTAAAGGTTGCAACTCTAACGGTTAGTGCTTACATGTTGACACTAACGTTTGCAACTGTTTTAACGGTTGCAAATGCAAAGCTTAGTGTTTACGTATTGCCATTTACGGTTTTAACTACAACGCTTAGTTTTAACGTGTTGACACGGTTTTAATGGTTGCAAATGCAAAGCTTAGTGTTTACGTGTTGTCATTAACGGTTTTAACTGCAACGCTTAGTTTAAACATGTTGCCACGGTATTAACGGTTGCAAATCCAATGCTTAGTGCTAACGTGTTGCAATTAACGGTTATAACTACAACGCTTAGTTTTAACGTGTTGACATGGTTTTAATGGTTGCAAATGCAAAGCTTAGTGTTTACGTGTTGTCATTAACGGTTTTAACTGCAACGCTTAGTTTTAACGTGTTGCCACGGTATTAACGGTTGCAAATCCAATGCTTAGTGCTAACGTGTTGCAATTAACGGTTATAACTACAACGCTTAGTTTTAACGTGTTGACATGGTTTTAATGGTTGCAAATGCAAAGCGTAGTGTTTACGTGTTGTCATTAATGGTTTTAACTACAACGCTTAGTTTTAACGCATTGTAACCGCAATGCTTACTGTTAACGTGTTGTAATTAACGCAACGCTTAGTTTTAAATTGTTGCCACTAACGCTTGCAACTGCAATGCTTAATGTTAACGTGTTGCCTTTAAAGGTTACAACTGCAAGGGTTAGTGCTTACATGTTGACACTAACGTTTGCAACTGCAACGCTTAGCTTTAACGTTTTGCCACTATCGCTTAATGTTAACGTCTTGCCATTAAAGGTTGCAACTGTAACGGTTAGTGCTTACATGTTGACACTAACGTTTGCAACTGTTTTAACGGTTGCAAATGCAAAGCTTAGTGTTTACGTGTTGCCATTAACGGTTTTAACTACAACGCTTAGTTTTAACGTGTTGACACGGTTTTAACGGTTGCAAATGCAAAGCTTAGTGTTTACGTGTTGTCATTAACGGTTTTAACTGCAACGCTTAGTTTTAACATGTGGCCACGGTATTAACGGTTGCAAATCCAATGCTTAGTGCTAACGTGTTGCAATTAACGTGTTGCGTGTTGCAATGCTACAACGCTTAGTTTTAACGTGTTGACATGGTTTTAATGGTTGCAAATGCAAAGCTTAGTGTTAACGTGTTGTCATTAACGCTTAGTTTTAATGCATTGTAACCGCAATGCTTAGTGTTAACGTGTTGTCATTAACGGTTGCGTAAACAGGTTGACACTAACGGTTGCAACTGCATGCTAAGTGTTGACATAAACGGTTGCAACGTGTTAACGTGTTGAAATTAATGTAAGCAAATGCTACACTTAATGTTATAATGTTGACACTAACGGTTGTAACTGCAACGCTTAGTTTTAACGCATTGTAACCGCAATGCTTAGTGTTAACTTGTTGCAACTGCAACGCTTAGTGTAAACATGTTGACACTAACGGTTGCAACTGCAATGCTAAGTGTTAACATGTTGACATGAACGTTTGCAACGTGTTAACGTGTTGAAATTAACGTAAGCAAATGCTACACTTATTGTTATACTGTTGACACTTACGATTGTATCTGCAACGCTTAGATTTAACGTGTTGCCTCTAACGCTTGCAACTGCAATGCTTAATGTTAACGTGTTGCCTTTAAAGGTTGTAACTGCAACGGTTAGTGCTTACATGTTGACACTAACGTTTGCAACTGCAACGCTTAATGTTAACGTGTTGCCATTAAAGGTTGCAACTGTAACGGTTAGTGCTTACATGTTGACACTAACGTTTGCAACTGTTTTAACGGTTGCAAATGCAAAGCTTAGTGTTTACGTGTTGCCATTAACGGTTTTAACTACAACGCTTAGTTTTAACATGTTGCCACGGTATTAACGGATGCAAATCCAATGCTTAGTGCAAACGTGTTGCAATTAACGGTTATAACTACAACGCTTAGTTTTAACGTGTTGCCACTAACGCTTGCAACTGCATTGCTTAATGTTAACGTGTTGCCTTTAAAGGTTGTAACTGCAACGGTTAGTGCTTACATGTTGACACTAACGTTTGCAACTGCAACGCTTAGCTTTAACGTGTTACCACTAACGCATAATGTTAACGTGTTGCCATTAAAGGTTGCAACTGTAACGGTTAGTGCTTACATGTTGACACTAACGTTTGCAACTGTTTTAACGGTTGCAAATGCAAAGCTTAGTGTTTACGTGTTGCCATTAACGGTTTTAACTACAACGCTTAGTTTTAACGTGTTGACACGGTTTTAACGGTTGCAAATGCAAAGCTTAGTGTTTACGTGTTGTCATTAACGGTTTTAACTGCAACGCTTAGTTTTAACATGTTGCCACGGTATTAACTTTTGCAAATCCAATGCTTAGTGCTAACGTGTTGCAATTAACGGTTATAACTACAACGCTTAGTTTTAACGCATTGTAACCGCAATGCTTAGTGTTAACGTGTTGTCATTAACGGTTGCAACTGCAACGCTTAGTGTAAACATGTTGACACTAACGGTTGCAACTGCAATGCTAAGTGTTAACATGTTGACATAAACAGTCGCAACGTGTTAACGTGTTGAAATTAACGTAAGCAAATGCTACACTTACTGTAATGTTGACACTAACGGTTGTAACTGCAACGTGTTGCCACTAACGCTTGCAACTGCAATGCTTAATGTTAACGTGTTGCCTTTAAAGGTCGCAACTGCAACGGTTAGTGCTTACATGTTGACACTAACGTTTGCAACTGCAACGCTTAGCTTTAACGTGTTGCCACTAACGCTTAATGTTAACGTGTTGCCATTAAAGGTTGCAACTGTAACGGTTAGTGCTTACATGTTGACACTAACGTTTGCAACTGTTTTAACGGTTGCAAATGCAAAGCTTAGTGTTTACGGTGTTGCCATTAACGGTTTTAACTACAACGCCTAGTTTTAACGTGTTGACACGGTTTCAACGGTTGCAAATGCAAAGCATAGTGTTTACGTGTTGTCATTAAAGGTTTTAACTGCAACGCTTAGTTTTAACGTGTTGCCACGGTATTAACGGTTGCAAATCCAATGCTTAGTGCTAACGTGTTGCAATTAACGGTTATAACTACAACGCTTAGTTTTAACGTGTTGACATGGTTTTAATGGTTGCAAATGCAAAGCTTAGTGTTTACGTGTTGTCATTAACGGTTTTAACTGCAACGCTTAGTTTTAACGTGTTGCCACGGTATTAACGGTTGCAAATCCAATGCTTAGTGCTAACGTGTTGCAATTAACGGTTACAACTACAACGCTTAGTTTTAACGTGTTGACATGGTTTTAATGGTTGCAAATGCAAAGCTTAGTGTTTACGTGTTGTCATTAACGGTTTTAACTACAACGCTTAGTTTTAACGTGTTGCCACGGTATTAACGGTTGCAAATCCAATGCTTAGTGCTAACGTGTTGCAATTAACGGTTATAACTACAACGCTTAGTTTTAACGTGTTGACATGGTTTTAATGGTTGCAAATGCAAAGCGTAGTGTTTACGTGTTGTCATTAATGGTTTTAACTACAACGCTTAGTTTTAACATGTTGCCACGGTATTAACGGTTGCAAATCCAATGCTTAGTGCTAACGTGTTGCAATTAACGGTTATAACTACAACGCTTAGTTTTAACGTGTTGACATGGTTTTAATGGTTGCAAATGCAAAGCTTAGTGTTAACGTGTTGTCATTAACGCTTAGTTTTAATGCATTGTAACCGCAATGCTTAGTGTTAACGTGTTGTCATTAACGGTTGCAACTGCAACGCTTAGTGTAAACATGTTGACACTAACTGTTGCAACTGCAATGCTAAGTGTTAACATGTTGACATAAACAGTTGCAACGTGTTAACGTGTTGAAATTAACGTAAGCAAATGCTACACTTACTGTAATGTTGACACTAACGGTTGTAACTGCAACGTGTTGCCACTAACGCTTGCAACTGCAATGCTTAATGTTAACGTGTTGCCTTTAAAGGTCGCAACTGCAACGGTTAGTGCTTACATGTTGACACTAACGTTTGCAACTGCAACGCTTAGCTTTAACGTGTTGCCACTAACGCTTAATGTTAACGTGTTGCCATTAAAGGTTGCAACTGTAACGGTTAGTGCTTACATGTTGACACTAACGTTTGCAACTGTTTTAACGGTTGCAAATCCAATGCTTAGTGCTAACGTGTTGCAATTAACGGTTATAACTACAACGCTTAGTTTTAACGTGTTGACATGGTTTTAATGGTTGCAAATGTAAAGCTTAGTGTTTACGTGTTGTCATTAACGGTTGCAACTGCAACGCTTAGTTTTAACGTGTTGCCACGGTATTAACGGTTGCAAATCCAATGCTTATTACTAACGTGTTGCAATTAACGGTTATAACTACAACGCTTAGTTTTAACGTGTTGACATGGTTTTAATGGTTGCAAATGCAAAGCTTAGTGTTTACGTGGTGTCATTAACGGTTTTAACTACAATGCTTAGTTTTAACGCATTGTAACCGCAATGCTTAGTGTTAACGTGTTGTCATTAACGGTTACAACTGCAACGCTTAGTGTAAACATGTTGACACTAACGGTTGCAACTGCAATGCTAAGTGTTAACATGTTGACATAAACGGTTGCAACGTATTAACGTGTTCAAATTAACGTAAACAAATGCTACACTTACTGTAATGTTGACACTAACGGTTGTAACTGCAACGCTTAGTTTTAACGTGTTGCCACTAACGCTTGCAACTGCAATGCTTAATGTTAACGTGTTGCCTTTAAAGGTTGCAACTGCAACGGTTAATGCTTACATGTTGACATTAACGTTTGCAACTGCAACGCTTAGCTTTAACGTGTTGCCACTAACGCTTAATGTTAACGTGTTGCCATTAAAGGTTGCAACTGTAACGGTTAGTGCTTACATGTTGACACTAACGTTTGCAACTGTTTTAAAGGTTGCAAATGCAAAGCTTAGTGTTTACGTGTTGCCATTAACGGTTTTAACTACAACGCTTAGTTTTAACGTGTTGACACGGTTTTAACGGTTGCAAATGCAAAGCTTAGTGTTTACGTGTTGTCATTAACGGTTTTAACTGCAACGCTTAGTTTTAACATGTTGCCACGGTATTAACGGTTGCAAATCCAATGCTTAGTGCTAACGTGTTGCAATTAACGGTTATAACTACAACGCTTAGTTTTAACGCATTGTAACCGCAATGGTTAGTGTTAACGTGTTGTCATTAACGGTTGCAACTGCAACGCTTAGTGTAAACATGTTGACACTAACGGTTGCAACTGCAATGCTAAGTGTTAACATGTTGACATAAACAGTCGCAACGTGTTAACGTGTTGAAATTAACTTAAGCAAATGCTACAGTTACTGTAATGTTGACACTAACGGTTGTAACTGCAACGTGTTGCCACTAACGCTTGCAACTGCAATGCTTAATGTTAACGTGTTGCCTTTAAAGGTCGCAACTGCAACGGTTAGTGCTTACATGTTGACACTAACGTTTGCAACTGCAACGCTTAGCTTTAACGTGTTGCCACTAACGCTTAATGTTAACGTGTTGCCATTAAAGGTTGCAACTGTAACGGTTAGTGCTTACATGTTGACACTAACGTTTGCAACTGTTTTAACGGTTGCAAATGCAAAGCTTAGTGTTTACGGTGTTGCCATTAACGGTTTTAACTACAACGCTTAGTTTTAACGTGTTGACACGGTTTCAACGGTTGCAAATGCAAAGCATAGTGTTTACGTGTTGTCATTAAAGGTTTTAACTGCAACGCTTAGTTTTAACGTGTTGCCACGGTATTAACGGTTGCAAATCCAATGCTTAGTGCTAACGTGTTGCAATTAACGGTTATAACTACAACGCTTAGTTTTAACGTGTTGACATGGTTTTAATGGTTGCAAATGCAAAGCTTAGTGTTTACGTGTTGTCATTAACGGTTTTAACTGCAACGCTTAGTTTTAACGTGTTGCCACGGTATTAACGGTTGCAAATCCAATGCTTAGTGCTAACGTGTTGCAATTAACGGTTATAACTACAACGCTTAGTTTTAACGTGTTGACATGGTTTTAATGGTTGCAAATGCAAAGCGTAGTGTTTACGTGTTGTCATTAATGGTTTTAACTACAACGCTTAGTTTTAACGCATTGTAACCGCAATGCTTACTGTTAACGTGTTGTAATTAACGCAACGCTTAGTTTTAAATTGTTGCCACTAACGCTTGCAACTGCAATGCTTAATGTTAACGTGTTGCCTTTAAAGGTTACAACTGCAAGGGTTAGTGCTTACATGTTGACACTAACGTTTGCAACTGCAACGCTTAGCTTTAACGTTTTGCCACTATCGCTTAATGTTAACGTCTTGCCATTAATGGTTGCAACTGTAACGGTTAGTGCTTACATGTTGACACTAACGTTTGCAACTGTTTTAACGGTTGCAAATGCAAAGCTTAGTGTTTACGTGTTGCCATTAACGGTTTTAACTACAACGCTTAGTTTTAACGTGTTGACACGGTTTTAACGGTTGCAAATGCAAAGCTTAGTGTTTACGTGTTGTCATTAACGGTTTTAACTGCAACGCTTAGTTTTAACATGTGGCCACGGTATTAACGGTTGCAAATCCAATGCTTAGTGCTAACGTGTTGCAATTAACGTGTTGCGTGTTGCAATGCTACAACGCTTAGTTTTAACGTGTTGACATGGTTTTAATGGTTGCAAATGCAAAGCTTAGTGTTAACGTGTTGTCATTAACGCTTAGTTTTAATGCATTGTAACCGCAATGCTTAGTGTTAACGTGTTGTCATTAACGGTTGCGTAAACAGGTTGACACTAACGGTTGCAACTGCATGCTAAGTGTTGACATAAACGGTTGCAACGTGTTAACGTGTTGAAATTAATGTAAGCAAATGCTACACTTAATGTTATAATGTTGACACTAACGGTTGTAACTGCAACGCTTAGTTTTAACGCATTGTAACCGCAATGCTTAGTGTTAACTTGTTGCAACTGCAACGCTTAGTGTAAACATGTTGACACTAACGGTTGCAACTGCAATGCTAAGTGTTAACATGTTGACATAAACGGTTGCAACGTGTTAACGTGTTGAAATTAACGTAAGCAAATGCTACACTTATTGTTATAATGTTGACACTTACGATTGTATCTGCAACGCTTAGATTTAACGTGTTGCCTCTAACGCTTGCAACTGCAATGCTTAATGTTAACGTGTTGCCTTTAAAGGTTGTAACTGCAACGGTTAGTGCTTACATGTTGACACTAACGTTTGCAACTGCAACGCTTAATGTTAACGTGTTGCCATTAAAGGTTGCAACTGTAACGGTTAGTGCTTACATGTTGACACTAACGTTTGCAACTGTTTTAACGGTTGCAAATGCAAAGCTTAGTGTTTACGTGTTGCCATTAACGGTTTTAACTACAACGCTTAGTTTTAACATGTTGCCACGGTATTAACGGATGCAAATCCAATGCTTAGTGCAAACGTGTTGCAATTAACGGTTATAACTACAACGCTTAGTTTTAACGTGTTGCCACTAACGCTTGCAACTGCATTGCTTAATGTTAACGTGTTGCCTTTAAAGGTTGTAACTGCAACGGTTAGTGCTTACATGTTGACACTAACGTTTGCAACTGCAACGCTTAGCTTTAACGTGTTACCACTAACGCATAATGTTAACGTGTTGCCATTAAAGGTTGCAACTGTAACGGTTAGTGCTTACATGTTGACACTAACGTTTGCAACTGTTTTAACGGTTGCAAATGCAAAGCTTAGTGTTTACGTGTTGCCATTAACGGTTTTAACTACAACGCTTAGTTTTAACGTGTTGACACGGTTTTAACGGTTGCAAATGCAAAGCTTAGTGTTTACGTGTTGTCATTAACGGTTTTAACTGCAACGCTTAGTTTTAACATGTTGCCACGGTATTAACTTTTGCAAATCCAATGCTTAGTGCTAACGTGTTGCAATTAACGGTTATAACTACAACGCTTAGTTTTAACGCATTGTAACCGCAATGCTTAGTGTTAACGTGTTGTCATTAACGGTTGCAACTGCAACGCTTAGTGTAAACATGTTGACACTAACGGTTGCAACTGCAATGCTAAGTGTTAACATGTTGACATAAACAGTCGCAACGTGTTAACGTGTTGAAATTAACGTAAGCAAATGCTACACTTACTGTAATGTTGACACTAACGGTTGTAACTGCAATGTGTTGCCACTAACGCTTGCAACTGCAATGCTTAATGTTAACGTGTTGCCTTTAAAGGTCGCAACTGCAACGGTTAGTGCTTACATGTTGACACTAACGTTTGCAACTGCAACGCTTAGCTTTAACGTGTTGCCACTAACGCTTAATGTTAACGTGTTGCCATTAAAGGTTGCAACTGTAACGGTTAGTGCTTACATGTTGACACTAACGTTTGCAACTGTTTTAACGGTTGCAAATGCAAAGCTTAGTGTTTACGGTGTTGCCATTAACGGTTTTAACTACAACGCTTAGTTTTAACGTGTTGACACGGTTTCAACGGTTGCAAATGCAAAGCATAGTGTTTACGTGTTGTCATTAAAGGTTTTAACTGCAACGCTTAGTTTTAACGTGTTGCCACGGTATTAACGGTTGCAAATCCAATGCTTAGTGCTAACGTGTTGCAATTAACGGTTATAACTACAACGCTTAGTTTTAACGTGTTGACATGGTTTTAATGGTTGCAAATGCAAAGCTTAGTGTTTACGTGTTGTCATTAACGGTTTTAACTGCAACGCTTAGTTTTAACGTGTTGCCACGGTATTAACGGTTGCAAATCCAATGCTTAGTGCTAACGTGTTGCAATTAACGGTTATAACTACAACGCTTAGTTTTAACGTGTTGACATTGTTTTAATGGTTGCAAATGCAAAGCTTAGTGTTTACGTGTTGTCATTAACGGTTTTAACTGCAACGCTTAGTTTTAACGTGTTGCCACGGTATTAACGGTTGCAAATCCAATGCTTAGTGCTAACGTGTTGCAATTAACGGTTATAACTACAACGCTTAGTTTTAACGTGTTGACATGGTTTTAATGGTTGCAAATGCAAAGCGTAGTGTTTACGTGTTGTCATTAATGGTTTTAACTACAACGCTTAGTTTTAACATGTTGCCACGGTATTAACGGTTGCAAATCCAATGCTTAGTGCTAACGTGTTGCAATTAACGGTTATAACTACAACGCTTAGTTTTAACGTGTTGACATGGTTTTAATGGTTGCAAATGCAAAGCTTAGTGTTAACGTGTTGTCATTAACGCTTAGTTTTAATGCATTGTAACCGCAATGCTTAGTGTTAACGTGTTGTCATTAACGGTTGCAACTGCAACGCTTAGTGTAAACATGTTGACACTAACTGTTGCAACTGCAATGCTAAGTGTTAACATGTTGACATAAACAGTTGCAACGTGTTAACGTGTTGAAATTAACGTAAGCAAATGCTACACTTACTGTAATGTTGACACTAACGGTTGTAACTGCAACGTGTTGCCACTAACGCTTGCAACTGCAATGCTTAATGTTAACGTGTTGCCTTTAAAGGTCGCAACTGCAACGGTTAGTGCTTACATGTTGACACTAACGTTTGCAACTGCAACGCTTAGCTTTAACGTGTTGCCACTAACGCTTAATGTTAACGTGTTGCCATTAAAGGTTGCAACTGTAACGGTTAGTGCTTACATGTTGACACTAACGTTTGCAACTGTTTTAACGGTTGCAAATCCAATGCTTAGTGCTAACGTGTTGCAATTAACGGTTATAACTACAACGCTTAGTTTTAACGTGTTGACATGGTTTTAATGGTTGCAAATGTAAAGCTTAGTGTTTACGTGTTGTCATTAACGGTTGCAACTGCAACGCTTAGTTTTAACGTGTTGCCACGGTATTAACGGTTGCAAATCCAATGCTTATTACTAACGTGTTGCAATTAACGGTTATAACTACAACGCTTAGTTTTAACGTGTTGACATGGTTTTAATGGTTGCAAATGCAAAGCTTAGTGTTTACGTGGTGTCATTAACGGTTTTAACTACAATGCTTAGTTTTAACGCATTGTAACCGCAATGCTTAGTGTTAACGTGTTGTCATTAACGGTTACAACTGCAACGCTTAGTGTAAACATGTTGACACTAACGGTTGCAACTGCAATGCTAAGTGTTAACATGTTGACATAAACGGTTGCAACGTGTTAACGTGTTCAAATTAACGTAAACAAATGCTACACTTACTGTAATGTTGACACTAACGGTTGTAACTGCAACGCTTAGTTTTAACGTGTTGCCACTAACGCTTGCAACTGCAATGCTTAATGTTAACGTGTTGCCTTTAAAGGTTGCAACTGCAACGGTTAATGCTTAATGTTGACACTAACGTTTGCAACTGTTTTAAAGGTTGCAAATGCAAAGCTTAGTGTTTACGTGTTGCCATTAACGGTTTTAACTACAACGCTTAGTTTTAACGTGTTGACACGGTTTTAACGGTTGCAAATGCAAAGCTTAGTGTTTACGTGTTGTCATTAACGGTTTTAACTGCAACGCTTAGTTTTAACATGTTGCCACGGTATTAACGGTTGCAAATCCAATGCTTAGTGCTAACGTGTTGCAATTAACGGTTATAACTACAACGCTTAGTTTTAACGCATTGTAACCGCAATGGTTAGTGTTAACGTGTTGTCATTAACGGTTGCAACTGCAACGCTTAGTGTAAACATGTTGACACTAACGGTTGCAACTGCAATGCTAAGTGTTAACATGTTGACATAAACAGTCGCAACGTGTTAACGTGTTGAAATTAACTGAAGCAAATGCTACAGTTACTGTAATGTTGACACTAACGGTTGTAACTGCAACGTGTTGCCACTAACGCTTGCAACTGCAATGCTTAATGTTAACGTGTTGCCTTTAAAGGTCGCAACTGCAACGGTTAGTGCTTACATGTTGACACTAACGTTTGCAACTGCAACGCTTAGCTTTAACGTGTTGCCACTAACGCTTAATGTTAACGTGTTGCCATTAAAGGTTGCAACTGTAACGGTTAGTGCTTACATGTTGACACTAACGTTTGCAACTGTTTTAACGGTTGCAAATGCAAAGCTTAGTGTTTACGGTGTTGCCATTAACGGTTTTAACTACAACGCTTAGTTTTAACGTGTTGACACGGTTTCAACGGTTGCAAATGCAAAGCATAGTGTTTACGTGTTGTCATTAAAGGTTTTAACTGCAACGCTTAGTTTTAACGTGTTGCCACGGTATTAACGGTTGCAAATCCAATGCTTAGTGCTAACGTGTTGCAATTAACGGTTATAACTACAACGCTTAGTTTTAACGTGTTGACATGGTTTTAATGGTTGCAAATGCAAAGCTTAGTGTTTACGTGTTGTCATTAACGGTTTTAACTGCAACGCTTAGTTTTAACGTGTTGCCACGGTATTAACGGTTGCAAATCCAATGCTTAGTGCTAACGTGTTGCAATTAACGGTTATAACTACAACGCTTAGTTTTAACGTGTTGACATGGTTTTAATGGTTGCAAATGCAAAGCGTAGTGTTTACGTGTTGTCATTAATGGTTTTAACTACAACGCTTAGTTTTAACATGTTGCCACGGTATTAACGGTTGCAAATCCAATGCTTAGTGCTAACGTGTTGCAATTAACGGTTATAACTACAACGCTTAGTTTTAACGTGTTGACATGGTTTTAATGGTTGCAAATGCAAAGCTTAGTGTTAACGTGTTGTCATTAACGCTTAGTTTTAATGCATTGTAACCGCAATGCTTAGTGTTAACGTGTTGTCATTAACGGTTGCAACTGCAACGCTTAGTGTAAACATGTTGACACTAACTGTTGCAACTGCAATGCTAAGTGTTAACATGTTGACATAAACAGTTGCAACGTGTTAACGTGTTGAAATTAACGTAAGCAAATGCTACACTTACTGTAATGTTGACACTAACGGTTGTAACTGCAACGTGTTGCCACTAACGCTTGCAACTGCAATGCTTAATGTTAACGTGTTGCCTTTAAAGGTCGCAACTGCAACGGTTAGTGCTTACATGTTGACACTAACGTTTGCAACTGCAACGCTTAGCTTTAACGTGTTGCCACTAACGCTTAATGTTAACGTGTTGCCATTAAAGGTTGCAACTGTAACGGTTAGTGCTTACATGTTGACACTAACGTTTGCAACTGTTTTAACGGTTGCAAATGCAAAGCTTAGTGTTTACGGTGTTGCCATTAACGGTTTTAACTACAACGCTTAGTTTTAACGTGTTGACACGGTTTCAACGGTTGCAAATGCAAAGCATAGTGTTTACGTGTTGTCATTAAAGGTTTTAACTGCAACGCTTAGTTTTAACGTGTTGCCACGGTATTAACGGTTGCAAATCCAATGCTTAGTGCTAACGTGTTGCAATTAACGGTTATAACTACAACGCTTAGTTTTAACGTGTTGACATGGTTTTAATGGTTGCAAATGCAAAGCTTAGTGTTTACGTGTTGTCATTAACGGTTTTAACTGCAACGCTTAGTTTTAACGTGTTGCCACGGTATTAACGGTTGCAAATCCAATGCTTAGTGCTAACGTGTTGCAATTAACGTGTTGCCACTAACGCTTAATGTTAACGTGTTGCCATTAACGTGTTGACACTAACGTTTGCAACTGCAACGCTTAGCTTTAACGTTTTGCCACTATGGCTTAATGTTAACGTCTTGCCATTAAAGGTTGCAACTGTAACGGTTAGTGCTTACATGTTGACACTAACGTTTGCAACTGTTTTAACGGTTGCAAATGCAAAGCTTAGTGTTTACGTGTTGCCATTAACGGTTTTAACTACAACGCTTAGTTTTAACGTGTTGACACGGTTTTAACGGTTGCAAATGCAAAGCTTAGTGTTTACGTGTTGTCATTAACGGTTTTAACTGCAACGCTTAGTTTTAACATGTGGCCACGGTATTAACGGTTGCAAATCCAATGCTTGTGCTAACGTGTTGCAATTAACGGTTATAACTACAACGCTTAGTTTTAACGTGTTGACATGGTTTTAATGGTTGCAAATGCAAGGCTTAGTGTTTACGTGTTGTCATTAACGGTTTTAACTACAACGCTTAGTTTTAACGCATTGTAACCGCAATGCTTAGTGTTAACGTGTTGTCATTAACGGTTGCAACTGCAACGCTTAGTGTAAACATGTTGACACTAACGGTTGCAACTGCAATGCTAAGTGTTAACATGTTGACATAAACAGTTGCAACGTGTTAACGTGTTGAAATAAACGTAAGCAAATGCTACACTTACTGTAATTTTGACACTAACGGTTGTAACTGCAACGTGTTGCCACTAACGCTTGCAACTGCAATGCTTAATGTTAACGTGTTGCCTTTAAAGGTCGCAACTGCAACGGTTAGTGCTTACATGTTGACACTAACGTTTGCAACTGCAACACTTAGCTTTAACGTGTTGCCACTAACGCTTAATGTTAACGTGTTGCCATTAAAGGTTGCAACTGTAACGGTTAGTGCTTACATGTTGACACTAACGTTTGCAACTGTTTTAACGGTTGCAAATGCAAAGCTTAGTGTTTACGATGTTGCCATTAACGGTTTTAACTACAACGCTTAGTTTTAACGTGTTGACACGGTTTCAACGGTTGCAAATGCAAAGCTTAGTGTTTACGTGTTGTCATTAAAGGTTTTAACTGCAACGCTTAGTTTTAACGTGTTGCCACGGTATTAACGGTTGCAAATCCAATGCTTAGTGCTAACGTGTTGCAATTAACGGTTATAACTACAACGCTTAGTTTTAACGTGTTGACATGGTTTTAATGGTTGCAAATGCAAAGCTTAGTGTTTACGTGTTGTCATTAACGGTTTTAACTGCAACGCTTAGTTTTAACGTGTTGCCACGGTATTAACGGTTGCAAATCCAATGCTTAGTGCTAACGTGTTGCAATTAACGGTTATAACTACAACGCTTAGTTTTAACGTGTTGACATGGTTTTAATGGTTGCAAATGCAAAGCTTAGTGTTTACGTGTTGTCATTAATGGTTTTAACTACAACGCTTAGCTTTAACGCATTGTAACCGCAATGCTTAGTGTTAACGTGTTGTAATTAACGCAACGCTTAGTTTTAACTTGTTGCCACTAACGCTTGCAACTGCAATGCTTAATGTTAACGTGTTGCCTTTAAAGGTTACAACTGCAAGGGTTAGTGCTTACATGTTGACACTAACGTTTGCAACTGCAACGCTTAGCTTTAACGTTTTGCCACTATCGCTTAATGTTAAAGTCTTGCCATTAAAGGTTGCAACTGTAACGGTTAGTGCTTACATGTTGACACTAACGTTTGCACGGTTGCAAATGCAAAGCTTAGTGTTTACGTGTTGCCATTAACGGTTTTAACTACAACGCTTACACACTTTTAATGGTTGCAAATGCAAAGCTTAGTGTTTACGTGTTGTCATTAACGGTTTTAACTGCAACGCTTAGTTTAAACATGTTGCCACGGTATTAATGGTTGCAAATCCAATGCTTAGTGCTAACGTGTTGCAATTAACGGTTATAACTACAACGCTTAGTTTTAACGTGTTGACATGGTTTTAATGGTTGCAAATGCAAAGCTTAGTGTTTACGTGTTGTCATTAACGGTTGCAACTGCAACGCTTAGTGTAAACAGGTTGACACTAACGGTTGCAACTGCATGCTAAGTGTTGACATAAACGGTTGCAACGTGTTAACGTGTTGAAATTAATGTAAGCAAATGCTACACTTAATGTTATAATGTTGACACTAACGGTTGTAACTGCAACGCTTAGTTTTAACGCATTGTAACCGCAATGCTTAGTGTTAACGTGTTGCAACTGCAACGCTTAGTGTAAACATGTTGACACTAACGGTTGCAACTGCAATGCTAAGTGTTAACATGTTGACATAAACGGTTGCAACGTGTTAACGTGTTGAAATTAACGTAAGCAAATGCTACACTTATTGTTATAATGTTGACACTTACGATTGTATCTGCAACGCTTAGATTTAACGTGTTGCCTCTAACGCTTGCAACTGCAATGCTTAATGTTAACGTGTTGCCTTTAAAGGTTGTAACTGCAACGGTTAGTGCTTACATGTTGACACTAACGTTTGCAACTGCAACGCTTAATGTTAACGTGTTGCCATTAAAGGTTGCAACTGTAACGGTTAGTGCTTACATGTTGACACTAACGTTTGCAACTGTTTTAACGGTTGCAAATGCAAAGATTAGTGTTTACGTGTTGCCATTAACGGTTTTAACTACAACGCTTAGTTTTAACATGTTGCCACGGTATTAACGGATGCAAATCCAATGCTTAGTGCAAACGTGTTGCAATTAACGGTTATAACTACAACGCTTAGTTTTAACGTGTTGCCACTAACGCTTGCAACTGCATTGCTTAATGTTAACGTGTTGCCTTTAAAGGTTGTAACTGCAACGGTTAGTGCTTACATGTTGACACTAACGTTTGCAACTGCAACGCTTAGCTTTAACGTGTTACCACTAACGCATAATGTTAACGTGTTGCCATTAAAGGTTGCAACTGTAAGGGTTAGTGCTTACATGTTGACACTAACGTTTGCAACTGTTTTAACGGTTGCAAATGCAAAGCTTAGTGTTTACGTGTTGCCATTAACGGTTTTAACTACAACGCTTAGTTTTAACGTGTTGACACGGTTTTAACGGTTGCAAATGCAAAGCTTAGTGTTTACGTGTTGGCATTAACGGTTTTAACTGCAACACTTAGTTTTAACATGTTGCCACGGTATTAACGGTTGCAAATCCAATGCTTAGTGCTAACGTGTTGCAATTAACGGTTATAACTACAACGCTTAGTTTTAACGTGTTGACATGGTTTTAATGGTTGCAAATGTAAAGCTTAGTGTTTACGTGTTGTCATTAACGGTTGCAACTGCAACGCTTAGTTTTAACATGTTGCCACGGTATTAACGGTTGCAAATCCAATGCTTATTACTAACGTGTTGCAATTAACGGTTATAACTACAACGCTTAGTTTTAACGTGTTGACATGGTTTTAATGGTTGCAAATGCAAAGCTTAGTGTTTACGTGGTGTCATTAACGGTTTTAACTACAATGCTTAGTTTTAACGCATTGTAACCGCAATGCTTAGTGTTAACGTGTTGTCATTAACGGTTACAACTGCAACGCTTAGTGTAAACATGTTGACACTAACGGTTGCAACTGCAATGCTAAGTGTTAATATGTTGACATAAACGGTTGCAACGTGTTAACGTGTTCAAATTAACGTAAACAAATGCTACACTTACTGTAATGTTGACACTAACGGTTGTAACTGCAACGCTTAGTTTTAACGTGTTGCCACTAACGCTTGCAACTGCAATGCTTAATGTTAACGTGTTGCCTTTAAAGGTTGCAACTGCAACGGTTAATGCTTACATGTTGACATTAACGTTTGCAACTGCAACGCTTAGCTTTAACGTGTTGCCACTAACGCTTAATGTTAACGTGTTGCCATTAAAGGTTGCAACTGTAACGGTTAGTGCTTACATGTTGACACTAACGTTTGCAACTGTTTTAAAGGTTGCAAATGCAAAGCTTAGTGTTTACGTGTTGCCATTAACGGTTTTAACTACAACGCTTAGTTTTAACGTGTTGACACGGTTTTAACGGTTGCAAATGCAAAGCTTAGTGTTTACGTGTTGTCATTAACGGTTTTAACTGCAACGCTTAGTTTTAACATGTTGCCACGGTATTAACGGTTGCAAATCCAATGCTTAGTGCTAACGTGTTGCAATTAACGGTTATAACTACAACGCTTAGTTTTAACGCATTGTAACCGCAATGGTTAGTGTTAACGTGTTGTCATTAACGGTTGCAACTGCAACGCTTAGTGTAAACATGTTGACACTAACGGTTGCAACTGCAATGCTAAGTGTTAACATGTTGACATAAACAGTCGCAACGTGTTAACGTGTTGAAATTAACTTAAGCAAATGCTACACTTACTGTAATGTTGACACTAACGGTTGTAACTGCAACGTGTTGCCACTAACGCTTGCAACTGCAATGCTTAATGTTAACGTGTTGCCTTTAAAGGTCGCAACTGCAACGGTTAGTGCTTACATGTTGACACTAACGTTTGCAACTGCAACGCTTAGCTTTAACGTGTTGCCACTAACGCTTAATGTTAACGTGTTGCCATTAAAGGTTGCAACTGTAACGGTTAGTGCTTACATGTTGACACTAACGTTTGCAACTGTTTTAACGGTTGCAAATGCAAAGCTTAGTGTTTACGGTGTTGCCATTAACGGTTTTAACTACAACGCTTAGTTTTAACGTGTTGACACGGTTTCAACGGTTGCAAATGCAAAGCATAGTGTTTACGTGTTGTCATTAAAGGTTTTAACTGCAACGCTTAGTTTTAACGTGTTGCCACGGTATTAACGGTTGCAAATCCAATGCTTAGTGCTAACGTGTTGCAATTAACGGTTATAACTACAACGCTTAGTTTTAACGTGTTGACATGGTTTTAATGGTTGCAAATGCAAAGCTTAGTGTTTACGTGTTGTCATTAACGGTTTTAACTGCAACGCTTAGTTTTAACGTGTTGCCACGGTATTAACGGTTGCAAATCCAATGCTTAGTGCTAACGTGTTGCAATTAACGGTTATAACTACAACGCTTAGTTTTAACGTGTTGACATGGTTTTAATGGTTGCAAATGCAAAGCGTAGTGTTTACGTGTTGTCATTAATGGTTTTAACTACAACGCTTAGTTTTAACGCATTGTAACCGCAATGCTTACTGTTAACGTGTTGTAATTAACGCAACGCTTAGTTTTAAATTGTTGCCACTAACGCTTGCAACTGCAATGCTTAATGTTAACGTGTTGCCTTTAAAGGTTACAACTGCAAGGGTTAGTGCTTACATGTTGACACTAACGTTTGCAACTGCAACGCTTAGCTTTAACGTTTTGCCACTATCGCTTAATGTTAACGTCTTGCCATTAAAGGTTGCAACTGTAACGGTTAGTGCTTACATGTTGACACTAACGTTTGCAACTGTTTTAACGGTTGCAAATGCAAAGCTTAGTGTTTACGTGTTGCCATTAACGGTTTTAACTACAACGCTTAGTTTTAACGTGTTTACACGGTTTTAACGGTTGCAAATGCAAAGCTTAGTGTTTACGTGTTGTCATTAACGGTTTTAACTGCAACGCTTAGTTTTAACATGTGGCCACGGTATTAACGGTTGCAAATCCAATGCTTAGTGCTAACGTGTTGCAATTAACGGTTATATCTACAACGCTTAGTTTTAACGTGTTGACATGGTTTTAATGGTTGCAAATGCAAAGCTTAGTGTTAACGTGTTGTCATTAACGCTTAGTTTTAATGCATTGTAACCGCAATGCTTAGTGTTAACGTGTTGTCATTAACGGTTGCAACTGCGACGCTTAGTGTAAACATGTTGACATAAACAGTTGCAACGTGTTAACGTGTTGAAATTAACGTAAGCAAATGCTACACTTACTGTAATGTTGACACTAACGGTTGTAACTGCAACGTGTTGCCACTAACGCTTGCAACTGCAATGCTTAATGTTAACGTGTTGCCTTTAAAGGTCGCAACTGCAACGGTTAGTGCTTACATGTTGACACTAACGTTTGCAACTGTTTTAACGGTTGCAAATGCAAAGCTTAGTGTTTACGGTGTTGCCATTAACGGTTTTAACTACAACGCTTAGTTTTAACGTGTTGACACGGTTTCAACGGTTGCAAATGCAAAGCTTAGTGTTTACGTGTTGTCATTAAAGGTTTTAACTGCAACGCTTAGTTTTAACGTGTTGCCACGGTATTAACGGTTGCAAATCCAATGCTTAGTGCTAACGTGTTGCAATTAACGGTTATAACTACAACGCTTAGTTTTAACGTGTTGACATGGTTTTAATGGTTGCAAATGCAAAGCTTAGTGTTTACGTGTTGTCATTAACGGTTTTAACTGCAACGCTTAGTTTTAACGTGTTGCCACGGTATTAACGGTTGCAAATCCAATGCTTAGTGCTAACGTGTTGCAATTAACGGTTATAACTACAACGCTTAGTTTTAACGTGTTGACATGGTTTTAATGGTTGCAAATGCAAAGCTTAGTGTTTACGTGTTGTCATTAATGGTTTTAACTACAACGCTTAGTTTTAACGCATTGTAACCGCAATGCTTAGTGTTAACGTGTTGTAATTAACGCAACGCTTAGTTTTAACTTGTTGCCTCTAACGCTTGCAACTGCAATGCTTAATGTTAACGTGTTGCCTTTAAAGGTTACAACTGCAAGGGTTAGTGCTTACATGTTGACACTAACGTTTGCAACTGCAACGCTTAGCTTTAACGTTTTGCCACTATCGCTTAATGTTAAAGTCTTGCCATTAAAGGTTGCAACTGTAACGGTTAGTGCTTACATGTTGACACTAACGTTTGCACGGTTGCAAATGCAAAGCTTAGTGTTTACGTGTTGCCATTAACGGTTTTAACTACAACGCTTACACACTTTTAATGGTTGCAAATGCAAAGCTTAGTGTTTACCTGTTGTCATTAACGGTTTTAACTGCAACGCTTAGTTTAAACATGTTGCCACGGTATTAATGGTTGCAAATCCAATGCTTAGTGCTAACGTGTTGCAATTAACGGTTATAACTACAACGCTTAGTTTTAACGTGTTGACATGGTTTTAATGGTTGCAAATGCAAAGCTTAGTGTTTACGTGTTGTCATTAACGGTTGCAACTGCAACGCTTAGTGTAAACAGGTTGACACTAACGGTTGCAACTGCAATGCTAAGTGTTGACATAAACGGTTGCAACGTGTTAACGTGTTGAAATTAATGTAAGCAAATGCTACACTTAATGTTATAATGTTGACACTAACGGTTGTAACTGCAACGCTTAGTTTTAACGCATTGTAACCGCAATGCTAAGTGTTAACGTGTTGCAACTGCAACGCTTAGTGTAAACATGTTGACACTAACGGTTGCAACTGCAATGCTAAGTGTTAACATGTTGACATAAACGGTTGCAACGTGTTAACGTGTTGAAATTAACGTAAGCAAATGCTACACTTATTGTTATAATGTTGACACTTACGATTGTATCTGCAACGCTTAGATTTAACGTGTTGCCTCTAACGCTTGCAACTGCAATGCTTAATGTTAACGTGTTGCCTTTAAAGGTTGTAACTGCAACGGTTAGTGCTTACATGTTGACACTAACGTTTGCAACTGCAACGCTTAATGTTAACGTGTTGCCATTAAAGGTTGCAACTGTAACGGTTAGTGCTTACATGTTGACACTAACGTTTGCAACTGTTTTAACGGTTGCAAATGCAAAGCTTAGTGTTTACGTGTTGCCATTAACGGTTTTAACTACAACGCTTAGTTTTAACATGTTGCCACGGTATTAACGGATGCAAATCCAATGCTTAGTGCAAACGTGTTGCAATTAACGGTTATAACTACAACGCTTAGTTTTAACGTGTTGCCACTAACGCTTGCAACTGCATTGCTTAATGTTAACGTGTTGCCTTTAAAGGTTGTAACTGCAACGGTTAGTGCTTACATGTTGACACTAACGTTTGCAACTGCAACGCTTAGCTTTAACGTGTTACCACTAACGCATAATGTTAACGTGTTGCCATTAAAGGTTGCAACTGTAACGGTTAGTGCTTACATGTTGACACTAACGTTTGCAACTGTTTTAACGGTTGCAAATGCAAAGCTTAGTGTTTACGTGTTGCCATTAACGGTTTTAACTACAACGCTTAGTTTTAACGTGTTGACACGGTTTTAACGGTTGCAAATGCAAAGCTTAGTGTTTACGTGTTGGCATTCACGGTTTTAACTGCAACGCTTAGTTTTAACATGTTGCCACGGTATTAATGGTTGCAAATCCAATGCTTAGTGCTAACGTGTTGCAATTAACGGTTATAACTACAACGCTTAGTTTTAACGTGTTGACATGGTTTGAATGGTTGCAAATGTAAAGCTTAGTGTTTACGTGTTTATGCTTAGTTTTAACGCATTGTAACCGCAATGCTTAGTGTTAACGTGTTGTCATTAACGGTTACAACTGCAACGCAATGTTGACACTAACGGTTGCAACTGCAATGCTAAGTGTTAACATGTTGACATAAACGGTTGCAACGTGTTAACGTGTTCAAATTAACGTAAACAAATGCTACACTTACTGTAATGTTGACACTAACGGTTGTAACTGCAACGCTTAGTTTTAACGTGTTGCCACTAACGCTTGCAACTGCAATGCTTAATGTTAACGTGTTGCCTTTAAAGGTTGCAACTGCAACGGTTAATGCTTACATGTTGACACTAACGTTTGCAACTGCAACGCTTAGCTTTAACGTGTTGCCACTAACGCTTAATGTTAACGTGTTGCCATTAAAGGTTGCAACTGTAACGGTTAGTGCTTACATGTTGACACTAACGTTTGCAACTGTTTTAACGGTTGCAAATGCAAAGCTTAGTGTTTACGTGTTGCCATTAACGGTTTTAACTACAACGCTTAGTTTTAACGTGTTGACACGGTTTTAACGGTTGCAAATGCAAAGCTTAGTGTTTACGTGTTGTCATTAACGGTTTTAACTGCAACGCTTAGTTTTAACATGTTGCCACGGTATTAACGATTGCAAATCCAATGCTTAGTGCTAACGTGTTGCAATTAACGGTTATAACTACAACGCTTAGTTTTAACGCATTGTAACCGCAATGCTTAGTGTTAACGTGTTGTCATTAACGGTTGCAACTGCAACGCTTAGTGTAAACATGTTGACACTAACGGTTGCAACTGCAATGCTAAGTGTTAACATGTTGACATAAACAGTTGCAACGTGTTAACGTGTTGAAATTAACGTAAGCAAATGCTACACTTACTGTAATGTTGACACTAACGGTTGTAACTGCAACGTGTTGCCACTAACGCTTGCAACTGCAATGCTTAATGTTAACGTGTTGCCTTTAAAGGTCGCAACTGCAACGGTTAGTGCTTACATGTTGACACTAACGTTTGCAACTGCAACGCTTAGCTTTAACGTGTTGCCACTAACGCTTAATGTCAACGTGTTGCCATTAAAGGTTGCAACTGTAACGGTTAGTGCTTACATGTTGACACTAACGTTTGCAACTGTTTTAATGGTTGCAAATGCAAAGCTTAGTGTTTACGGTGTTGCCATTAACGGTTTTAACTACAACGCTTAGTTTTAACGTGTTGACACGGTTTCAACGGTTGCAAATGCAAAGCTTAGTGTTTACGTGTTGTCATTAAAGGTTTTAACTGCAACGCTTAGTTTTAACGTGTTGCCACGGTATTAACGGTTGCAAATCCAATGCTTAGTGCTAACGTGTTGCAATTAACGGTTATAACTACAACGCTTAGTTTTAACGTGTTGACATGGTTTTAATGGTTGCAAATGCAAAGCTTAGTATTTACGTGTTTTCATTAACGGTTTTAACTGCAACGCTTAGTTTTAACGTGTTGCCACGGTATTAACGGTTGCAAATCCAATGCTTAGTGCTAACGTGTTGCAATTAACTGTTATAACTACAACGCTTAGTTTTAACGTGTTGACATGGTTTTAATGGTTGCAAATGCAAAGCTTAGTGTTTACGTGTTGTCATTAATGGTTTTAACTACAACGCTTAGTTTTAACGCATTGTAACCGCAATGCTTAGTGTTAACGTGTTGTAATTAACGCAACGCTTAGTTTTAACTTGTTGCCTCTAACGCTTGCAACTGCAATGCTTAATGTTAACGTGTTGCCTTTAAAGGTTACAACTGCAAGGGTTAGTGCTTACATGTTGACACTAACGTTTGCAACTGCAACGCTTAGCTTTAACGTTTTGCCACTATCGCTTAATGTTAAAGTCTTGCCATTAAAGGTTGCAACTGTAACGGTTAGTGCTTACATGTTGACACTAACGTTTGCACGGTTGCAAATGCAAAGCTTAGTGTTTACGTGTTGCCATTAACGGTTTTAACTACAACGCTTACACACTTTTAATGGTTGCAAATGCAAAGCTTAGTGTTTACGTGTTGTCATTAACGGTTTTAACTGCAACGCTTAGTTTAAACATGTTGCCACGGTATTAATGGTTGCAAATCCAATGCTTAGTGCTAACGTGTTGCAATTAACGGTTATAACTACAACGCTTAGTTTTAACGTGTTGACATGGTTTTAATGGTTGCAAATGCAAAGCTTAGTGTTTACGTGTTGTCATTAACGGTTGCAACTGCAACGCTTAGTGTAAACAGGTTGACACTAACGGTTGCAACTGCAATGCTAAGTGTTGACATAAACGGTTGCAACGTGTTAACGTGTTGAAATTAATGTAAGCAAATGCTACACTTAATGTTATAATGTTGACACTAACGGTTGTAACTGCAACGCTTAGTTTTAACGCATTGTAACCGCAATGCTAAGTTTTAACGTGTTGCAACTGCAACGCTTAGTGTAAACATGTTGACACTAACGGTTGCAACTGCAATGCTAAGTGTTAACATGTTGACATAAACGGTTGCAACGTGTTAACGTGTTGAAATTAACGTAAGCAAATGCTACACTTATTGTTATAATGTTGACACTTACGATTGTATCTGCAACGCTTAGATTTAACGTGTTGCCTCTAACGCTTGCAACTGCAATGCTTAATGTTAACGTGTTGCCTTTAAAGGTTGTAACTGCAACGGTTAGTGCTTACATGTTGACACTAACGTTTGCAACTGCAACGCTTAATGTTAACGTGTTGCCATTAAAGGTTGCAACTGTAACGGTTAGTGCTTACATGTTGACACTAACGTTTGCAACTGTTTTAACGGTTGCAAATGCAAAGCTTAGTGTTTACGTGTTGCCATTAACGGTTTTAACTACAACGCTTAGTTTTAACATGTTGCCACGGTATTAACGGATGCAAATCCAATGCTTAGTGCAAACGTGTTGCAATTAACGGTTATAACTACAACGCTTAGTTTTAACGTGTTGCCACTAACGCTTGCAACTGCATTGCTTAATGTTAACGTGTTGCCTTTAAAGGTTGTAACTGCAACGGTTAGTGCTTACATGTTGACACTAACGTTTGCAACTGCAACGCTTAGCTTTAACGTGTTACCACTAACGCATAATGTTAACGTGTTGCCATTAAAGGTTGCAACTGTAACGGTTAGTGCTTACATGTTGACACTAACGTTTGCAACTGTTTTAACGGTTGCAAATGCAAAGCTTAGTGTTTACGTGTTGCCATTAACGGTTTTAACTACAACGCTTAGTTTTAACGTGTTGACACGGTTTTAACGGTTGCAAATGCAAAGCTTAGTGTTTACGTGTTGGCATTAACGGTTTTAACTGCAACGCTTAGTTTTAACATGTTGCCACGGTATTAATGGTTGCAAATCCAATGCTTAGTGCTAACGTGTTGCAATTAACGGTTATAACTACAACGCTTAGTTTTAACGTGTTGACATGGTTTTAATGGTTGCAAATGTAAAGCTTAGTGTTTACGTGTTTATGCTTAGTTTTAACGCATTGTAACCGCAATGCTTAGTGTTAACGTGTTGTCATTAACGGTTACAACTGCAACGCAATGTTGACACTAACGGTTGCAACTGCAATGCTAAGTGTTAACATGTTGACATAAACGGTTGCAACGTGTTAACGTGTTCAAATTAACGTAAACAAATGCTACACTTACTGTAATGTTGACACTAACGGTTGTAACTGCAACGCTTAGTTTTAACGTGTTGCCACTAACGCTTGCAACTGCAATGCTTAATGTTAACGTGTTGCCTTTAAAGGTTGCAACTGCAACGGTTAATGCTTACATGTTGACACTAACGTTTGCAACTGCAACGCTTAGCTTTAACGTGTTGCCACTAACGCTTAATGTTAACGTGTTGCCATTAAAGGTTGCAACTGTAACGGTTAGTGCTTACATGTTGACACTAACGTTTGCAACTGTTTTAACGGTTGCAAATGCAAAGCTTAGTGTTTACGTGTTGCCATTAACGGTTTTAACTACAACGCTTAGTTTTAACGTGTTGACACGGTTTTAACGGTTGCAAATGCAAAGCTTAGTGTTTACGTGTTGGCATTAACGGTTTTAACTGCAACGCTTAGTTTTAACATGTTGCCACGGTATTAACGGTTGCAAATCCAATGCTTAGTGCTAACGTGTTGCAATTAACGGTTATAACTACAACGCTTAGTTTTAACGTGTTGACATGGTTTTAATGGTTGCAAATGTAAAGCTTAGTGTTTACGTGTTGTCATTAACGGTTGCAACTGCAACGCTTAGTTTTAACGTGTTGCCACGGTATTAACGGTTGCAAATCCAATGCTTATTACTAACGTGTTGCAATTAACGGTTATAACTACAACGCTTAGTTTTAACGTGTTGACATGGTTTTAATGGTTGCAAATGCAAAGCTTAGTGTTTACGTGGTGTCATTAACGGTTTTAACTACAATGCTTAGTTTTAACGCATTGTAACCGCAATGCTTAGTGTTAACGTGTTGTCATTAACGGTTACAACTGCAACGCTTAGTGTAAACATGTTGACACTAACGGTTGCAACTGCAATGCTAAGTGTTAACATGTTGACATAAACGGTTGCAACGTGTTAACGTGTTCAAATTAACGTAAACAAATGCTACACTTACTGTAATGTTGACACTAACGGTTGTAACTGCAACGCTTAGTTTTAACGTGTTGCCACTAACGCTTGCAACTGCAATGCTTAATGTTAACGTGTTGCCTTTAAAGGTTGCAACTGCAACGGTTAATGCTTACATGTTGACATTAACGTTTGCAACTGCAACGCTTAGCTTTAACGTGTTGCCACTAACGCTTAATGTTAACGTGTTGCCATTAAAGGTTGCAACTGTAACGGTTAGTGCTTACATGTTGACACTAACGTTTGCAACTGTTTTAAAGGTTGCAAATGCAAAGCTTAGTGTTTACGTGTTGCCATTAACGGTTTTAACTACAACGCTTAGTTTTAACGTGTTGACACGGTTTTAACGGTTGCAAATGCAAAGCTTAGTGTTTACGTGTTGTCATTAACGGTTTTAACTGCAACGCTTAGTTTTAACATGTTGCCACGGTATTAACGGTTGCAAATCCAATGCTTAGTGCTAACGTGTTGCAATTAACGGTTATAACTACAACGCTTAGTTTTAACGCATTGTAACCGCAATGGTTAGTGTTAACGTGTTGTCATTAACGGTTGCAACTGCAACGCTTAGTGTAAACATGTTGACACTAACGGTTGCAACTGCAATGCTAAGTGTTAACATGTTGACATAAACAGTCGCAACGTGTTAACGTGTTGAAATTAACTTAAGCAAATGCTACACTTACTGTAATGTTGACACTAACGGTTGTAACTGCAACGTGTTGCCACTAACGCTTGCAACTGCAATGCTTAATGTTAACGTGTTGCCTTTAAAGGTCGCAACTGCAACGGTTAGTGCTTACATGTTGACACTAACGTTTGCAACTGCAACGCTTAGCTTTAACGTGTTGCCACTAACGCTTAATGTTAACGTGTTGCCATTAAAGGTTGCAACTGTAACGGTTAGTGCTTACATGTTGACACTAACGTTTGCAACTGTTTTAACGGTTGCAAATGCAAAGCTTAGTGTTTACGGTGTTGCCATTAACGGTTTTAACTACAACGCTTAGTTTTAACGTGTTGACACGGTTTCAACGGTTGCAAATGCAAAGCATAGTGTTTACGTGTTGTCATTAAAGGTTTTAACTGCAACGCTTAGTTTTAACGTGTTGCCACGGTATTAACGGTTGCAAATCCAATGCTTAGTGCTAACGTGTTGCAATTAACGGTTATAACTACAACGCTTAGTTTTAACGTGTTGACATGGTTTTAATGGTTGCAAATGCAAAGCTTAGTGTTTACGTGTTGTCATTAACGGTTTTAACTGCAACGCTTAGTTTTAACGTGTTGCCACGGTATTAACGGTTGCAAATCCAATGCTTAGTGCTAACGTGTTGCAATTAACGGTTATAACTACAACGCTTAGTTTTAACGTGTTGACATGGTTTTAATGGTTGCAAATGCAAAGCGTAGTGTTTACGTGTTGTCATTAATGGTTTTAACTACAACGCTTAGTTTTAACGCATTGTAACCGCAATGCTTACTGTTAACGTGTTGTAATTAACGCAACGCTTAGTTTTAAATTGTTGCCACTAACGCTTGCAACTGCAATGCTTAATGTTAACGTGCTGCCTTTAAAGGTTACAACTGCAAGGGTTAGTGCTTACATGTTGACACTAACGTTTGCAACTGCAACGCTTAGCTTTAACGTTTTGCCACTATCGCTTAATGTTAACGTCTTGCCATTAAAGGTTGCAACTGTAACGGTTAGTGCTTACATGTTGACACTAACGTTTGCAACTGTTTTAACGGTTGCAAATGCAAAGCTTAGTGTTTACGTGTTGCCATTAACGGTTTTAACTACAACGCTTAGTTTTAACGTGTTGACACGGTTTTAACGGTTGCAAATGCAAAGCTTAGTGTTTACATGTTGTCATTAACGGTTTTAACTGCAACGCTTAGTTTTAACATGTGGCCACGGTATTAACGGTTGCAAATCCAATGCTTAGTGCTAACGTGTTGCAATTAACGGTTATATCTACAACGCTTAGTTTTAACGTGTTGACATGGTTTTAATGGTTGCAAATGCAAAGCTTAGTGTTAACGTGTTGTCATTAACGCTTAGTTTTAATGCATTGTAACCGCAATGCTTAGTGTTAACGTGTTGTCATTAACGGTTGCAACTGCAACGCTTAGTGTAAACATGTTGACACTAACTGTTGCAACTGCAATGCTAAGTGTTAACATGTTGACATAAACAGTTGCAACGTGTTAACGTGTTGAAATTAACGGAAGCAAATGCTACACTTACTGTAATGTTGACACTAACGGTTGTAACTGCAACGTGTTGCCACTAACGCTTGCAACTGCAATGCTTAATGTTAACGTGTTGCCTTTAAAGGTCGCAACTGCAACGGTTAGTGCTTACATGTTGACACTAACGTTTGCAACTGCAACGCTTAGCTTTAACGTGTTGCCACTAACGCTTAATGTTAACGTGTTGCCATTAAAGGTTGCAACTGTAACGGTTAGTGCTTACATGTTGACACTAACGTTTGCAACTGTTTTAACGGTTGCAAATGCAAAGCTTAGTGTTTACGGTGTTGCCATTAACGGTTTTAACTACAACGCTTAGTTTTAACGTGTTGACACGGTTTCAACGGTTGCAAATGCAAAGCTTAGTGTTTACGTGTTGTCATTAAAGGTTTTAACTGCAACGCTTAGTTTTAACGTGTTGCCACGGTATTAACGGTTGCAAATCCAATGCTTAGTGCTAACGTGTTGCAATTAACGGTTATAACTACAACGCTTAGTTTTAACGTGTTGACATGGTTTTAATGGTTGCAAATGCAAAGCTTAGTGTTTACGTGTTGTCATTAACGGTTTTAACTGCAACGCTTAGTTTTAACGTGTTGCCACGGTATTAACGGTTGCAAATCCAATGCTTAGTGCTAACGTGTTGCAATTAACGTGTTGCCACTAACGCTTAATGTTAACGTGTTGCCATTAACGTGTTGACACTAACGTTTGCAACTGCAACGCTTAGCTTTAACGTTTTGCCACTATCGCTTAATGTTAACGTCTTGCCATTAAAGGTTGCAACTGTAACGGTTAGTGCTTACATGTTGACACTAACGTTTGCAACTGTTTTAACGGTTGCAAATGCAAAGCTTAGTGTTTACGTGTTGCCATTAACGGTTTTAACTACAACGCTTAGTTTTAACGTGTTGACACGGTTTTAACGGTTGCAAATGCAAAGCTTAGTGTTTACGTGTTGTCATTAACGGTTTTAACTGCAACGCTTAGTTTTAACATGTGGCCACGGTATTAACGGTTGCAAATCCAATGCTTAGTGCTAACGTGTTGCAATTAACGGTTATAACTACAACGCTTAGTTTTAACGTGTTGACATGGTTTTAATGGTTGCAAATGCAAGGCTTAGTGTTTACGTGTTGTCATTAACGGTTTTAACTACAACGCTTAGTTTTAACGCATTGTAACCGCAATGCTTAGTGTTAACGTGTTGTCATTAACGGTTGCAACTGCAACGCTTAGTGTAAACATGTTGACACTAACGGTTGCAACTGCAATGCTAAGTGTTAACATGTTGACATAAACAGTTGCAACGTGTTAACGTGTTGAAATAAACGTAAGCAAATGCTACACTTACTGTAATGTTGACACTAACGGTTGTAACTGCAACGTGTTGCCACTAACGCTTGCAACTGCAATGCTTAATGTTAACGTGTTGCCTTTAAAGGTCGCAACTGCAACGGTTAGTGCTTACATGTTGACACTAACGTTTGCAACTGCAACGCTTAGCTTTAACGTGTTGCCACTAACGCTTAATGTTAACGTGTTGCCATTAAAGGTTGCAACTGTAACGGTTAGTGCTTACATGTTGACACTAACGTTTGCAACTGTTTTAACGGTTGCAAATGCAAAGCTTAGTGTTTACGGTGTTGCCATTAACGGTTTTAACTACAACGCTTAGTTTTAACGTGTTGACACGCTTTTAATGGTTGCAAATGCAAAGCTTAGTGTTTACGTGTTGTCATTAACGGTTTTAACTGCAACGCTTAGTTTAAACATGTTGCCACGGTATTAATGGTTGCAAATCCAATGCTTATTGCTAACGTGTTGCAATTAACGGTTATAACTACAACGCTTAGTTTTAACGTGTTGACATGGTTTTAATGGTTGCAAATGCAAAGCTTAGTGTTTACGTGTTGTCATTAACGGTTGCAACTGCAACGCTTAGTGTAAACAGGTTGACACTAACGGTTGCAACTGCAATGCTAAGTGTTGACATAAACGGTTGCAACGTGTTAACGTGTTGAAATTAATGTAAGCAAATGCTACACTTAATGTTATAATGTTGACACTAACGGTTGTAACTGCAACGCTTAGTTTTAACGCATTGTAACCGCAATGCTTAATGTTAACGTGTTGCAACTGCAACGCTTAGTGTAAACATGTTGACACTAACGGTTGCAACTGCAATGCTAAGTGTTAACATGTTGACATAAACGGTTGCAACGTGTTAACGTGTTGAAATTAACGTAAGCAAATGCTACACTTATTGTTATAATGTTGACACTTACGATTGTATCTGCAACGCTTAGATTTAACGTGTTGCCACTAACGCTTGCAACTGCAATGCTTAATGTTAACGAAAGGTTGTAACTGCAACGGTTAGTGCTTACATGTTGACACTAACGTTTGCAACTGCAACGCTTAATGTTAACGTGTTGCCATTAAAGGTTGCAACTGTAACGGTTAGTGCTTACATGTTGACACTAACGTTTGCAACTGTTTTAACGGTTGCAAATGCAAAGCTTAGTGTTTACGTGTTGCCATTAACGGTTTTAACTACAACGCTTAGTTTTAACATGTTGCCACGGTATTAACGGATGCAAATCCAATGCTTAGTGCAAACGTGTTGCAATTAACGGTTATAACTACAACGCTTAGTTTTAACGTGTTGACATGGTTTTAATGGTTGCAAATGTAAAGCTTAGTGTTTACGTGTTGTCATTAACGGTTGCAACTGCAACGCTTAGTTTTAACGTGTTGCCACGGTATTAACGGTTGCAAATCCAATGCTTATTACTAACGTGTTGCAATTAACGGTTATAACTACAACGCTTAGTTTTAACGTGTTGACATGGTTTTAATGGTTGCAAATGCAAAGCTTAGTGTTTACGTGTTGTCATTAACGGTTTTAACTACAATGCTTAGTTTTAACGCATTGTAACCGCAATGCTTAGTGTTAACGTGTTGTCATTAACGGTTACAACTGCAACGCTTAGTGTAAACATGTTGACACTAACGGTTGCAACTGCAATGCTAAGTGTTAACATGTTGACATAAACGGTTGCAACGTGTTAACGTGTTCAAATTAACGTAAACGAATGCTACACTTACTGTAATGTTGACACTAACGGTTGTAACTGCAACGCTTAGTTTTAACGTGTTGCCACTAACGCTTGCAACTGCAATGCTTAATGTTAACGTGTTGCCTTTAAAGGTCGCAACTGCAACGGTTAGTGCTTACATGTTGACACTAACGTTTGCAACTGCAACGCTTAGCTTTAACGTGTTGCCACTAACGCTTAATGTTAACGTGTTGCCATTAAAGGTTGCAACTGTAACGGTTAGTGCTTACATGTTGACACTAACGTTTGCAACTGTTTTAACGGTTGCAAATGCAAAGCTTAGTGTTTACGGTGTTGCCATTAACGGTTTTAACTACAACGCTTAGTTTTAACGTGTTGACACGGTTTCAACGGTTGCAAATGCAAAGCATAGTGTTTACGTGTTGTCATTAAAGGTTTTAACTGCAACGCTTAGTTTTAACGTGTTGCCACGGTATTAACGGTTGCAAATCCAATGCTTAGTGCTAACGTGTTGCAATTAACGGTTATAACTACAACGCTTAGTTTTAACGTGTTGACATGGTTTTAATGGTTGCAAATGCAAAGCTTAGTGTTTACGTGTTGTCATTAACGGTTTTAACTGCAACGCTTAGTTTTAACGTGTTGCCACGGTATTAACGGTTGCAAATCCAATGCTTAGTGCTAACGTGTTGCAATTAACGGTTATAACTACAACGCTTAGTTTTAACGTGTTGACATGGTTTTAATGGTTGCAAATGCAAAGCGTAGTGTTTACGTGTTGTCATTAATGGTTTTAACTACAACGCTTAGTTTTAACGCATTGTAACCGCAATGCTTACTGTTAACGTGTTGTAATTAACGGAACGCTTAGTTTTAAATTGTTGCCACTAACGCTTGCAACTGCAATGCTTAATGTTAACGTGTTGCCTTTAAAGGTTACAACTGCAAGGGTTAGTGCTTACATGTTGACACTAACGTTTGCAACTGCAACGCTTAGCTTTAACGTTTTGCCACTATCGCTTAATGTTAACGTCTTGCCATTAAAGGTTGCAACTGTAAAGGTTAGTGCTTACATGTTGACACTAACGTTTGCAACTGTTTTAACGGTTGCAAATGCAAAGCTTAGTGTTTACGTGTTGCCATTAACGGTTTTAACTACAACGCTTAGTTTTAACGTGTTGACACGGTTTTAACGGTTGCAAATGCAAAGCTTAGTGTTTACGTGTTGTCATTAACGGTTTTAACTGCAACGCTTAGTTTTAACATGTTGCCACGGTATTAACGGTTGCAAATCCAATGCTTAGTGCTAACGTGTTGCAATTAACGGTTATAACTACAACGCTTAGTTTTAACGCATTGTAACCGCAATGCTTAGTGTTTACGTGTTGTCATTAACGGTTGCAACTGCAACGCTTAGTGTAAACATGTTGACACTAACGGTTGCAACTGCAATGCTAAGTGTTAACATGTTGACATAAACAGTCGCAACGTGTTAACGTGTTGAAATTAACGTAAGCAAATGCTACACTTACTGTAATGTTGACACTAACGGTTGTAACTGCAACGTGTTGCCACTAACGCTTGCAACTGCAATGCTTAATGTTAACGTGTTGCCTTTAAAGGTCGCAACTGCAACGGTTAGTGCTTACATGTTGACACTAACGTTTGCAACTGCAACGCTTAGCTTTAACGTGTTGCCACTATCGCTTAATGTTAACGTGTTGCCATTAAAGGTTGCAACTGTAACGGTTAGTGCTTACATGTTGACACTAACGTTTGCAACTGTTTTAACGGTTGCAAATGCAAAGCTTAGTGTTTACGGTGTTGCCATTAACGGTTTTAACTACAACGCTTAGTTTTAACGTGTTGACACGGTTTCAACGGTTGCAAATGCAAAGCATAGTGTTTACGTGTTGTCATTAAAGGTTTTAACTGCAACGCTTAGTTTTAACGTGTTGCCACGGTATTAACGGTTGCAAATCCAATGCTTAGTGCTAACGTGTTGCAATTAACGGTTATAACTACAACGCTTAGTTTTAACGTGTTGACATGGTTTTAATGGTTGCAAATGCAAAGCTTAGTGTTTACGTGTTGTCATTAACGGTTTTAACTGCAACGCTTAGTTTTAACGTGTTGCCACGGTATTAACGGTTGCAAATCCAATGCTTAGTGCTAACGTGTTGCAATTAACGGTTATAACTACAACGCTTAGTTTTAACGTGTTGACATGGTTTTAATGGTTGCAAATGCAAAGCGTAGTGTTTACGTGTTGTCATTAATGGTTTTAACTACAACGCTTAGTTTTAACATGTTGCCACGGTATTAACGGTTGCAAATCCAATGCTTAAAGCTAACGTGTTGCAATTAACGGTTATAACTACAACGCTTAGTTTTAACGTGTTGACATGGTTTTAATGGTTGCAAATGCAAAGCTTAGTGTTAACGTGTTGTCATTAACGCTTAGTTTTAATGCATTGTAACCGCAATGCTTAGTGTTAACGTGTTGTCATTAACGGTTGCAACTGCAACGCTTAGTGTAAACATGTTGACACTAACTGTTGCAACTGCAATGCTAAGTGTTAACATGTTGACATAAACAGTTGCAACGTGTTAACGTGTTGAAATTAACGTAAGCAAATGCTACACTTACTGTAATGTTGACACTAACGGTTGTAACTGCAACGTGTTGCCACTAACGCTTGCAACTGCAATGCTTAATGTTAACGTGTTGCCTTTAAAGGTCGCAACTGCAACGGTTAGTGCTTACATGTTGACACTAACGTTTGCAACTGCAACGCTTAGCTTTAACGTGTTGCCACTAACGCTTAATGTTAACGTGTTGCCATTAAAGGTTGCAACTGTAACGGTTAGTGCTTACATGTTGACACTAACGTTTGCAACTGTTTTAACGGTTGCAAATGCAAAGCTTAGTGTTTACGGTGTTGCCATTAACGGTTTTAACTACAACGCTTAGTTTTAACGTGTTGACACGGTTTCAACGGTTGCAAATGCAAAGCATAGTGTTTACGTGTTGTCATTAAAGGTTTTAACTGCAACGCTTAGTTTTAACGTGTTGCCACGGTATTAACGGTTGCAAATCCAATGCTTAGTGCTAACGTGTTGCAATTAACGGTTATAACTACAACGCTTAGTTTTAACGTGTTGACATGGTTTTAATGGTTGCAAATGCAAAGCTTAGTGTTTACGTGTTGTCATTAACGGTTTTAACTGCAACGCTTAGTTTTAACGTGTTGCCACGGTATTAACGGTTGCAAATCCAATGCTTAGTGCTAATGTGTTGCAATTAATGGTTATAAATACAACGCTTAGTTTTAACGTGTTGACATGGTTTTAATTGTTGCAAATGCAAAGCTTAGTGTTTACGTGTTGTCATTAACGGTTTTAACTACAACGCTTAGTTTTAACGCATTGTAACCGCAATGCTTAGTGTTAACGTGTTGTCATTAACGGTTGCAACGCTTAGTGTAAACATGTTGACACTAACGGTTGCAACTGCAATGCTAAGTGTTAATATGTTGACATAAATGGTTGCAACGTGTTAACGTGTTGAAATTAACGTAAGCAAATGCTACACTTACTGTAATGTTGACACTAACGGTTGTAACTGCAACGCTTAATGTTAACGTGTTGCCTTTAAAGGTTACAACTGCAAGGGTTAGTGCTTACATGTTGACACTAACGTTTGCAACTGCAACGCTTAGCTTTAACGTGTTGCCACTAACGCTTAATGTTAACGTCTTGCCATTAAAGGTTGCAACTCTAACGGTTAGTGCTTACATGTTGACACTAACGTTTGCAACTGTTTTAACGGTTGCAAATGCAAAGCTTAGTGTTTACGTATTGCCATTTACGGTTTTAACTACAACGCTTAGTTTTAACGTGTTGACACGCTTTTAATGGTTGCAAATGCAAAGCTTAGTGTTTACGTGTTGTCATTAACGGTTTTAACTGCAACGCTTAGTTTAAACATGTTGCCACGGTATTAATGGTTGCAAATCCAATGCTTATTGCTAACGTGTTGCAATTAACGGTTATAACTACAACGCTTAGTTTTAACGTGTTGACATGGTTTTAATGGTTGCAAATGCAAAGCTTAGTGTTTACGTGTTGTCATTAACGGTTGCAACTGCAACGCTTAGTGTAAACAGGTTGACACTAACGGTTGCAACTGCAATGCTAAGTGTTGACATAAACGGTTGCAACGTGTTAACGTGTTGAAATTAATGTAAGCAAATGCTACACTTAATGTTATAATGTTGACACTAACGGTTGTAACTGCAACGCTTAGTTTTAACGCATTGTAACCGCAATGCTTAATGTTAACGTGTTGCAACTGCAACGCTTAGTGTAAACATGTTGACACTAACGGTTGCAACTGCAATGCTAAGTGTTAACATGTTGACATAAACGGTTGCAACGTGTTAACGTGTTGAAATTAACGTAAGCAAATGCTACACTTATTGTTATAATGTTGACACTTACGATTGTATCTGCAACGCTTAGATTTAACGTGTTGCCACTAACGCTTGCAACTGCAATGCTTAATGTTAACGAAAGGTTGTAACTGCAACGGTTAGTGCTTACATGTTGACACTAACGTTTGCAACTGCAACGCTTAATGTTAACGTGTTGCCTTTAAAGGTTGTAACTGCAACGGTTAGTGCTTACATGTTGACACTAACGTTTGCAACTGCAACGCTTAGCTTTAACGGATGCAAATCCAATGCTTAGTGCAAACGTGTTGCAATTAACGGTTATAACTACAACGCTTAGTTTTAACGTGTTGCCACTAACGCTTGCAACTGCATTGCTTAATGTTAACGTGTTGCCTTTAAAGGTTGTAACTGCAACGGTTAGTGCTTACATGTTGACACTAACGTTTGCAACTGCAACGCTTAGCTTTAACGTGTTGCCACTAACGCTTAATGTTAACGTGTTGCCATTAAAGGTTGCAACTGTAACGGTTAGTGCTTACATGTTGACACTAACGTTTGCAACTGTTTTAACGGTTGCAAATGCAAAGCTTAGTGTTTACGTGTTGCCATTAACGGTTTTAACTACAACGCTTAGTTTTAACGTGTTGACACGGTTTTAACGGTTGCAAATGCAAAGCTTAGTGTTTACGTGTTGGCATTAACGGTTTTAACTGCAACGCTTAGTTTTAACATGTTGCCACGGTATTAACGGTTGCAAATCCAATGCTTAGTGCTAACGTGTTGCAATTAACGGTTATAACTACAACGCTTAGTTTTAACGTGTTGACATGGTTTTAATGGTTGCAAATGTAAAGCTTAGTGTTTACGTGTTGTCATTAACGGTTGCAACTGCAACGCTTAGTTTTAACGTGTTGCCACGGTATTAACGGTTGCAAAATCCAATGCTTATTACTAACGTGTTGCAATTAACGGTTATAACTACAACGCTTAGTTTTAACGTGTTGACATGGTTTTAATGGTTGCAAATACAAAGCTTAGTGTTTACGTGTTGTCATTAACGGTTTTAAGTACAATGCTTAGTTTTAACGCATTGTAACCGCAATGCTTAGTGTTAACGTGTTGTCATTAACGGTTACAACTGCAACGCTTAGTGTAAACATGTTGACACTAACGGTTGCAACTGCAATGCTAAGTGTTAACATGTTGACATAAACGGTTGCAACGTGTTAACGTGTTCAAATTAACGTAAACGAATGCTACACTTACTGTAATGTTGACACTAACGGTTGTAACTGCAACGCTTAGTTTTAACGTGTTGCCACTAACGCTTGCAACTGCAATGCTTAATGTTAACGTGTTGCCTTTAAAGGTTGCAACTGCAACGGTTAATGCTTACATGTTGACACTAACGTTTGCAACTGCAACGCTTAGCTTTAACGTGTTGCCACTAACGCTTAATGTTAACGTGTTGCCATTAAAGGTTGCAACTGTAACGGTTAGTGCTTACATGTTGACACTAACGTTTGCAACTGTTTTAAAGGTTGCAAATGCAAAGCTTAGTGTTTACGTGTTGCCATTAACGGTTTTAACTACAACGCTTAGTTTTAACGTGTTGACACGGTTTTAACGGTTGCAAATGCAAAGCTTAGTGTTTACGTGTTGTCATTAACGGTTTTAACTGCAACGCTTAGTTTTAACATGTTGCCACGGTATTAACGGTTGCAAATCCAATGCTTAGTGCTAACGTGTTGCAATTAACGGTTATAACTACAACGCTTAGTTTTAACGCATTGTAACCGCAATGCTTAGTGTTAACGTGTTGTCATTAACGGTTGCAACTGCAACGCTTAGTGTAAACATGTTGACACTAACGGTTGCAACTGCAATGCTAAGTGTTAACATGTTGACATAAACAGTCGCAACGTGTTAACGTGTTGAAATTAACGTAAGCAAATGCTACACTTACTGTAATGTTGACACTAACGGTTGTAACTGCAACGTGTTGCCACTAACGCTTGCAACTGCAATGCTTAATGTTAATGTGTTGCCTTTAAAGGTCGCAACTGCAACGGTTAGTGCTTACATGTTGACACTAACGTTTGCAACTGCAACGCTTAGCTTTAACGTGTTGCCACTAACGCTTAATGTTAACGTGTTGCCATTAAAGGTTGCAACTGTAACGGTTAGTGCTTACATGTTGACACTAACGTTTGCAACTGTTTTAACGGTTGCAAATGCAAAGCTTAGTGTTTACGGTGTTGCCATTAACGGTTTTAACTACAACGCTTAGTTTTAACGTGTTGACACGGTTTCAACGGTTGCAAATGCAAAGCATAGTGTTTACGTGTTGTCATTAAAGGTTTTAACTGCAACGCTTAGTTTTAACGTGTTGCCACGGTATTAACGGTTGCAAATCCAATGCTTAGTGCTAACGTGTTGCAATTAACGGTTATAACTACAACGCTTAGTTTTAACGTGTTGACATGGTTTTAATGGTTGCAAATGCAAAGCTTAGTGTTTACGTGTTGTCATTAACGGTTTTAACTGCAACGCTTAGTTTTAACGTGTTGCCACGGTATTAACGGTTGCAAATCCAATGCTTAGTGCTAACGTGTTGCAATTAACTGTTATAACTACAACGCTTAGTTTTAACGTGTTGACATGGTTTTAATGGTTGCAAATGCAAAGCGTAGTGTTTACGTGTTGTCATTAATGGTTTTAACTACAACGCTTAGTTTTAACGCATTGTAACCGCAATGCTTACTGTTAACGTGTTGTAATTAACGCAACGCTTAGTTTTAAATTGTTGCCACTAACGCTTGCAACTGCAATGCTTAATGTTAACGTGTTGCCTTTAAAGGTTACAACTGCAAGGGTTAGTGCTTACATGTTGACACTAACGTTTGCTGCAACGCTTAGCTTTAACGTTTTGCCACTATCGCTTAATGTTAACGTCTTGCCATTAAAGGTTGCAACTGTAACGGTTAGTGCTTACATGTTGACACTAACGTTTGCAACTGTTTTAACGGTTGCAAATGCAAAGCTTAGTGTTTACGTGTTGCCATTAACGGTTTTAACTACAACGCTTAGTTTTAACGTGTTGACACGGTTTTAACGGTTGCAAATGCAAAGCTTAGTGTTTACGTGTTGTCATTAACGGTTTTAACTGCAACGCTTAGTTTTAACATGTGGCCACGGTATTAACGGTTGCAAATCCAATGCTTAGTGCTAACGTGTTGCAATTAACGGTTATATCTACAACGCTTAGTTTTAACGTGTTGACATGGTTTTAATGGTTGCAAATGCAAAGCTTAGTGTTAACGTGTTGTCATTAACGCTTAGTTTTAATGCATTGTAACCGCAATGCTTAGTGTTAACGTGTTGTCATTAACGGTTGCAACTGCAACGCTTAGTGTAAACATGTTAACACTAACGGTTGCAACTGCAATGCTAAGTGTTAACATGTTGACATAAACAGTTGCAACGTGTTAACGTGTTGAAATAAACGTAAGCAAATGCTACACTTACTGTAATGTTGACACTAACGCTTGTAACTGCAACGTGTTGCCACTAACGCTTGCAACTGCAATGCTTAATGTTAACGTGCTGCCTTTAAAGGTCGCAACTGCAACGGTTAGTGCTTACATGTTGACACTAACGTTTGCAACTGCAACGCTTAGCTTTAACGTGTTGCCACTAACGCTTAATGTTAACGTGTTGCCATTAAAGGTTGCAACTGTAACGGTTAGTGCTTACATGTTGACACTAACGTTTGCAACTGTTTTAACGGTTGCAAATGCAAAGCTTAGTGTTTACGGTGTTGCCATTAACGGTTTTAACTACAACGCTTAGTTTTAACGTGTTGACACGGTTTCAACGGTTGCAAGTGCAAAGCTTAGTGTTTACGTGTTGTCATTAACGGTTTTAACTGCAACGCTTAGTTTTAACGTGTTGCCACGGTATTAACGGTTGCAAATCCAATGCTTAGTGCTAACGTGTTGCAATTAACGTGTTGCCACTAACGCTTAATGTTAACGTGTTGCCATTAACGTGTTGACACTAACGTTTGCAACTGCAACGCTTAGCTTTAACGTTTTGCCACTATCGCTTAATGTTAACGTCTTGCCATTAAAGGTTGCAACTGTAACGGTTAGTGCTTACATGTTGACACTAACGTTTGCAACTGTTTTAACGGTTGCAAATGCAAAGCTTAGTGTTTACGTGTTGCCATTAACGGTTTTAACTACAACGCTTAGTTTTAACGTGTTGACACGGTTTTAACGGTTGCAAATGCAAAGCTTAGTGTTTACGTGTTGTCATTAACGGTTTTAACTGCAACGCTTAGTTTTAACATGTGGCCACGGTATTAACGGTTGCAAATCCAATGCTTAGTGCTAACGTGTTGCAATTAACGGTTATAACTACAACGCTTAGTTTTAAGGTGTTGACATGGTTTTAATGGTTGCAAATGCAAGGCTTAGTGTTTACGTGTTGTCATTAACGGTTTTAACTACAACGCTTAGTTTTAACGCATTGTAACCGCAATGCTTAGTGTTAACGTGTTGTCATTAACGGTTGCAACTGCAACGCTTAGTGTCAACATGTTGACACTAACGGTTGCAACTGCAATGCTAAGTGTTAACATGTTGACATAAACAGTTGCAACGTGTTAACGTGTTGAAATAAACGTAAGCAAATGCTACACTTACTGTAATGTTGACACTAACGGTTGTAACTGCAACGTGTTGCCACTAACGCTTGCAACTGCAATGCTTAATGTTAACGTGTTGCCTTTAAAGGTCGCAACTGCAACGGTTAGTGCTTACATGTTGACACTAACGTTTGCAACTGCAACGCTTAGCTTTAACGTGTTGCCACTAACGCTTAATGTTAACGTGTTGCCATTAAAGGTTGCAACTGTAACGGTTAGTGCTTACATGTTGACACTAACGTTTGCAACGGTTTTAACGGTTGCAAATGCAAAGCTTAGTGTTTACGGTGTTGCCATTAACGGTTTTAACTACAACGCTTAGTTTTAACGTGTTGACACGGTTTCAACGGTTGCAAATGCAAAGCTTAGTTTACGTGTTGTCATTAAAGGTTTTAACTGCAACGCTTAGTTTTAACGTGTTGCCACGGTATTAACGGTTGCAAATCCAATGCTTAGTGCTAACGTGTTGCAATTAACGGTTATAACTACAACGCTTAGTTTTAACGTGTTGACATGGTTTTAATGGTTGCAAATGCAAAGCTTAGTGTTTACGTGTTGTCATTAATGGTTTTAACTACAACGCTTAGTTTTAACGCATTGTAACCGCAATGCTTAGTGTTAACGTGTTGTAATTAACGCAACGCTTAGTTTTAACTTGTTGCCACTAACGCTTGCAACTGCAATGCTTAATGTTAACGTGTTGCCTTTAAAGGTTACAACTGCAAGGGTTAGTGCTTACATGTTGACACTAACGTTTGCAACTGCAACGCTTAGCTTTAACGTTTTGCCACTATCGCTTAATGTTAAAGTCTTGCCATTAAAGGTTGCAACTGTAACGGTTAGTGCTTACATGTTGACACTAACGTTTGCACGGTTGCAAATGCAAAGCTTAGTGTTTACGTGTTGCCATTAACGGTTTTAACTACAACGCTTAGTTTTAACGTGTTGACACGGTTTTAACGGTTGCAAATGCAAAGCTTAGTGTTTACGTGTTGCCATTAACGGTTTTAACTACAATGCTTAGTTTTAACGTGTTGACACGGTTTTAACGGTTGCAAATGCAAAGCTTAGTGTTTACGTGTTGTCATTAATGGTTGCAACTGCAACGCTTAGTTTTAACATGTTGCCACGGTATAAACGGTTGCAAATCCAATGCTTAGTGCTAACGTGTTGCAATTAACGGTTATAACTACAACGCTTAGTTTTAACGTGTTGACATGGTTTTAATGGTTGCAAATGCAAAGCTTAGTGTCTACGTGTTGTCATTAACGGTTGCAACTGCAACGCTTAGTGTAAACATGTTGACACTAACGGTTGCAACTGCAATGCTAAGTCTTGACATAAACGGTTGCAACGTGTAACGTGTTGAAATTAACGTAGGCAAATGCTACACTAACTGTTATAATGTTGACACTAACGGTTGTAACTGCAACGCTTAGTTTTAACGCATTGTAACCGCAATGCTTAGTGTTAACGTGTTGTCATTAACGGTTGCAACTGCAACGCTTAGTGTAAACATGTTGACACTAATGGTTGCAACTGCAATGCTAAGTGTTAACATGTTGCCATAAACGGTTGCAACGTGTTAACGTGTTGAAATTAACGTAAGCAAATGCTACACTTACTGTTATAATGTGCACACTAACGGTTGTAACTGCAACGCTTAGTTTTAACGTGTTGCCACTAACGCTTGCAACTGCATTGCTTAATGTTAACGTGTTGCCTTTAAAGGTTGTAACTGCAACGGTTAGTGCTTACATGTTGACACTAACGTTTGCAACTGCAACGCTTAGCTTTAACGTTTTGCCACTATCGCTTAATGTTAACGTCTTGCCATTAAAGGTTGCAACTGTAACGGTTAGTGCTTACATGTTGACACTAACGTTTGCAACTGTTTTAACGGTTGCAAATGCAAAGCTTAGTGTTTACGTGTTGTCATTAACGGTTTTAACTACAACGCTTAGTTTTAACGCATTGTAACCACAATGCTTAGTGTTAACGTGTTGTAATTAACGGTTGCAACTGCAACGCTTAGTGTAAACATGTTGACACTAACGGTTGCAACTGCAATGCTATGTGTTAACATGTTGACATAAACGGTTGCAACGTGTTAACGTGTTGAAATTAACGTAAGCAAATGCTACACTTACTGTAATGTTGAAACTAACGGTTGTAACTGCAAAGCTTAGTTTTAACGTGTTGCCACTAACGCTTGCAACTGCAATGCTTAATGTTAACGTGTTGCCATTAAAGGTTGCAACTGCAACGGTTAGTGCTTACATGTTGACACTAACGTTTGCACGGTTGCAAATGCAAAGCTTAATGTTAACGTGTTGCCATTAAAGGTTGCAACTGTAACGGTTAGTGCTTACATGTTGACACTAACGTTTGCAACTGTTTTAACGTTTGCAAATGCAAAGCTTAGTGTTTACGTGTTGCCACTAGCGGTTTTAACTACAACGCTTAGTTTCAACGTGTTGACACGGTTTTAACGGTTGCAAATGCTAAGCTTAGTGTTTACGTGTTGTCATTAACGGTTTTAACTGCAACGCTTAGTTTTAACATGTTTCCACGGTATTAACGGTTGCAAATCCAATGCTTAGTGCTAACGTGTTGCAATTAACGGTTATAACTACAACGCTTAGTTTTAACGTGTTGACATGGTTTTAATGGTTGCAAATGTAAAGCTTAGTGTTTACGTGTTGTCATTAACGGTTGCAACTGCAACGCTTAGTTTTAACGTGTTGCCACGGTATTAACGGTTGCAAATCCAATGCTTATTACTAACGTGTTGCAATTAACGGTTATAACAACAACGCTTAGTTTTAACGTGTTGACATGGTTTTAATGGTTGCAAATGTAAAGCTTAGTGTTTACGTGTTGTCATTAACGGTTTTAACTGCAACGCTTAGTTTTAACGTGTTGCCGCGGTATTAACGGTTGCAAATCCAATGCTTAGTGCTAACGTGTTGCAATTAACGGTTATAACTACAACGCTTAGTTTTAACTTGTTGACATGGTTTTAATGGTTGCAAATGCAAAGCTTAGTGTTAACGTGTTGTCATTAACGGTTTTAAGTACAACGCTTAGTTTTAACGCATTGTAACCGCAATGCTTAGTGTTAACGTGTTGTCATTAACGGTTGCAACTGCAACGCTTAGTGTAAACTTGTTGACACTAACGGTTGCAACTGCAATGCTAAGTGTTAACATGTTGACACAAACGGTTGCAACGTGTTAACGTGTTGAAATTAACGTAAGCAAATGCTACACTTACTGTTATAATGTTGACACTAACGGTTGTAACTGCAACGCTTAGTTTTAACGTGTGGCCTTTAAAGGTTGCAACTGCAACGGTTAGTGCTTACATGTTGACACTAACGTTTGCAACTGCAACGCTTAGCTTTAACGTGTTGCCACTAACGCTTAATGTTATCGTCTTGCCATTAAAGGTTGCAACTGTAACGGTTAGTGCTTACTGTTTTAACGGTTGCAAATGCAAAGCTTAGTGTTTACGTGTTGCCATTAACGGTTTTAACTACAACGCTTAGTTTTAACGTGTTGACACGGTTTTAATGGTTGCAAATGCAAAGCTTAGTGTTTACGTGTTGTCATTAACGGTTTTAACTACAACGCTTAGTTTTAACATGTTGCCACGGTATTAGCGGTTGCAAATCCAATGCTTAGTGCTAACGTGTTGCAATTAACTACAACGGCTTAGTTTTAACGTGTTGACATGGTTTTAATGGATGCAAATGCAAAGCTTAGTGTTTACGTGTTGTCATTAACGGTTGCAACTGCAACGCTTAGTGTAAACATGTTGACACTAACGGTTGCAACTGCAATGCTAAGTGTTGACATAAACGGTTGCAACGTGTTAACGTGTTGAAATTAACGGAAGCAAATGCTACACTTACTGTTATAATGTTGACACTAACGGTTGTAACTGCAACGCTTAGTTTTAACGCATTGTAACCGCAATGCTTAGTGTTAACGTGTTGTCATTAACGTTTGCAACTGCAACGCTTAGTGTAAACATGTTGACACTAACGGTTGCAATGCCAAGTGTTAACATGTTGACATAAACGGTTGCAACATGTTAACGTGTTGAAATTAACATAAGCAAATGCTACACTTACTGTCATAATGTTGACACTAACGGTTGTAACTGCAACGCTTAGTTTTAACGTCTTGCCACTAACGCTTGCAACTGCAATGCTTAATGTTAACGTGTTGCCTTTAAAGGTTGCAACTGCAACGGTTAGTGCTTACATGTTGACACTAACGTTTGCAACTGCAACGCTTAGCTTTAACCTGTTGCCACTAACGCTTAATGTTAATATCTTGCCATTAAAGGTTGCAACTGTAACGGTTAGTGCTTACATGTTGACACTAACGTTTGCAACTGTTTTAACTGTTGCAAATGCAAAGCTTAGTGTTTACTGTTGCCATTTACGGTTTTAACTACAACGCTTAGTTTTAACGTGTTGACACGGTTTTAACGGTTGCAAATGCAAAGCTTAGTGTTTACGTGTTGTCACTGACGGTTTTAATTGCAACGCTTAGTTTTAACATGTTGCCACGGTATTAACGGTTGCAAATCCAATGCTTTGTGCTAACGTGTTGCAATTAACGGTTATAACTACAACGCTTAGTTTTAACGTGTTGGCATTGTTTTAATGGTTGCAAATGCAAAGCTTAGTGTTTACGTGTTAAACTACAACGCTTAGTTTTAACGCATTGTAACCGCAATGCTTAGTGTTAACGTGTTGTCATTAACGGTTGCAACTGCAACGCTTAGTGTTAACATGTTGACATAAACGGTTGCAACGTGTTAACGTGTTGAAATTAACGTAAGCAAATGCTACACTTATAATGTTGACACTAACGTAACGTTAGCAAATGCTACACTTATAATGTTGACACTAAGGGTTGTAACTGCAACGCTTAGTTTTAACGCATTGTAACCGCAATGCTTAGTGTTAACCTGTTGTCATTAACGGTTGCAACTGCAACGCTTAGTTTTAACGTGTTGCCACTAACGCTTGCAACAGCAATGCTTAATGTTAACGTGTTGCCTTTAAAAGTTGCAACTGCAACGGTTAGTGCTTACATGTTGACACTTACGTTTGCAAGCGCAACGCTTAGCTTTAACGTGTTGCCACTAACCCTCCATGTTAACGTCTTGTCATGAAAGGTTGCAACTGTAACGGTTAGCGCTTACATGTTGACACTAACGTTTGCAACTGTTTTAACGGTTGCAAATGCAATGCTTAGTGTTTACGTAATGCCATTAACGGTTTTAACTATAACGCTTAGTTTTAACGTGTTGATACGGTTTTAATGGTTGCAAATGCAAAGCTTAGTGTTTACGTGTTGTCTGTTGTCATTAACGGTTTTAACTGACGGTTGCAAATCCAATGCTTAGTGCTAACGTGTTGGCATTAACGGTTTTAACTACAACGCTTAGTTTTAACGTGTTGACATGGTTTTAATGGTTGCAAATGCAAAGCTTAGTGTCTACGTGTTGTCATTAACGGTTTTAACTGCAACGCTTAGTTTTAACATGTTGCCACGGTATTAACGGTTGCAAATCCAATGCTTAGTGCTAACGTGTTGCAATTAACGGTTATAACTACAACGCTTAGTTTTAACGTGTTGACATGGTTTTAATGGTTGCAAATGCAAAGCTTAGTGTTTACGTGTTGTCATTAACGGTTGCAACTGCAACGCTTAGTGTAAACATGTTGACACTAACGGTTGCAACTGCAATGCTAAGTGTTGACATAAACGGTTGCAACGTGTTAACGTGTTGAAATTAACGTAAGCAAATGCTACACTAACTGTTATAATGTTGACACTAACGGTTGTAACTGCAACGCTTAGTTTTAACGCATTGTAACCGCAATGCTTAGTGTTAACGTGTTGTCATTAACGGTTGCAACTGCAACGCTTAGTGTAAACATGTTGACACTAATGGTTGCAACTGCAATGCTAAGTGTTAACATGTTGCCATAAACGGTTGCAACGTGTTAACGTGTTGAAATTAACGTAAGCAAATGCTACACTTACTGTTATAATGTGCACACTAACGGTTGTAACTGCAACGCTTAGTTTTAACGTGTTGCCACTAACGCTTGCAACTGCATTGCTTAATGTTAACGTGTTGCCTTTAAAGGTTGTAACTGCAACGGTTAGTGCTTACATGTTGACACTAACGTTTGCAACTGCAACGCTTAGCTTTAACGTGTTGCCACTAACGCTTAATGTTAACGTGTTGCCATTAAAGGTTGTAACTGTAACGGTTAGTGCTTACATGTTGACACTAACGTTTGCAACTGTTTTAACGGTTGCAAATGCAAAGCTTACTGTTTACGTGTTGCCATTAACGGTTTTAACTACAACGCTTAGTTTTAACGTGTTGACACGGTTTTAACGGTTGCAAATGCAAAGCTTAGTGTTTACGTGTTGTCATTAACGGTTTTAACTGCAACGCTTAGTTTTAACATGTTGCCACGGTATTAACGGTTGCAAATCCAAAGCTTAGTGCTAACGTGTTGCAATTAACGGTTATAACTACAAAGCTTAGTTTTAACGCGTTGACATGGTTTTAATGATTGCAAATGCAAAGCTTAGTGTTTACGTGTTCTCATTAACGGTTTTAACTGCAACGCTTAGTTTTAACGAGTTGCCACGGTATTAACGGTTGCAAATCCAATTCTTAGTGCTAACGTGTTGCAATGCTATGTGTTAACATGTTGACATTAACGGTTGCAACGTGTTAACGTGTTGAAATTAACGTAAGCAAATGCTACACTTACTGTAATGTTGAAAATTAACGGTAACTGCAACGCTTAGTTTTAACGTGTTGCCACTAACGCTTGCAACTGCAATGCTTAATGTTAACGTGTTGCCTTTAAAGGTTGCAACTGCAACGGTTAGTGCTTACATGTTGACACTAACGTTTGCAACTGCAACGCTTAGCTTTAACGTGTTGCCACTAACGCTTTATGTTAACGTGTTGCCATTAAAGGTTGCAACTGTAACGGTTAGTGCTTACATGTTGACACTAACGTTTGCAACTGTTTTAACGTTTGCAATGCAAAGCTTAGTGTTTACGTGTTGCCATTAACGGTTTTAACTACAACGCTTAGTTTCAACGTGTTGACACGGTTTTAACGGTTGGAAATGCTAAGCTTAGTGTTTACGTGTTGTCATTAACGGTTTTAACTGCAACGCTTAGTTTTAACATGTTTCCACGGTATTAACGGTTGCAAATCCGATGCTTAGTGCTAACGTGTTGCAATTAACGGTTATAACTACAACGCTTAGTTTTAACGTGTTGACATGGTTTTAATGGTTGCAAATGTAAAGCTTAGTGTTTACGTGTTGTCATTAACGGTTTTAACTGCAACGCTTAGTTTTAACGTGTTGCCACGGTATAAACGGTTGCAAATCCAATGCTTATTGCTAACGTGTTGCAATTAACGGTTATAACTACAACGCTTAGTTTTAACGTGTTGACATGGTTTTAATGGTTGCAAATGTAAAGCTTAGTGTTTACGTGTTGTCATTAACGGTTTCAACTGCAACGCTTAGTTTTAACGTGTTGCCGCGCTATTAACGGTTGCAAATCCAATGCTTAGTGCTAACGTGTTGCAATTAACGGTTATAACTACAACGCTTAGTTTTAACTTGTTGACATGGTTTTAATGGTTGCAAATGCAAAGCTTAGTGTTTACGTGTTGTCATTAACGGTTTTAAGTACAACGCTTAGTTTTAACGCATTGTAACCGCAATGCTTAGTGTTAACGTGTTGTCATTAACGGTTGCAACCGCAACGCTTAGTGTAAGCATGTTGACACTAACGGTTGCAACTGCAATGCTAAGTGTTAACATGTTGACATAAACAGTTGCAACGTGTTAACGTGTTGAAATTAACGTAAGCAAATGCTACACTTACTGCAATGTTGACACTAACGGTTGTAACTGCAACATGTTGCCACTAACGCTTGCAACTGCAATGCTTAATGTTAACGTGTTGCCTTTAAAGGTTGCAACTGCAACGGTTAATGCTTACATGTTGACACTAACGTTTGCAACTGCAACGCCTAGCTTTAACGTATTGCCACTAACGCTTAATGTTAACGTGTTGCCATTAAAGGTTGCAACTGTAACGGTTAGTGCTTACATGTTGACACTAACGTTTGCAACTGTTTTAACGGTTGCAAATGCAAAGCTTAGTGTTTACGTGTTGCCATTAACGGTTTTAACTACAACGCTTAGCGTGTTGACACGGTTTTAACGGTTGCAAATGCAAAGCTTAGTGTTTACGTGTTGGCATTAACGGTTTTAACTGCAACGCTTAGTTTTAACATGTTGCCACGGTATTAACGGTTGCAAATCCAATGCTTAGTGCTAACGTGTTGCAATTAACGGTTATAACTACAACGTTTAGTTTTAACGTGTTGACATGGTTTTAATGGTTGCAAATGCAAAGCTAAGTGTTTACGTGTTGTCATTAACGGTTTTAACTGCAACGCTTAGTTTTAACGTGTTGCCACGGTATTAACGGTTGCAAATCCAATGCTTAGTGCTAATGTGTTGCAATTAATGGTTATAATTAAAACGCTTAGTTTTAACGTGTTGACATGGTTTTAATTGTTGCAAATGCAAAGCTTAGTGTTTACGTGTTGTCATTAACGGTTTTAACTACAACGCTTAGTTTTAACGCATTTTAACCGCAATGCTTAGTGTTAACGTGTTGTCATTAACGGTTGCAACTGCAACGCTTAGTGTAAACATGTTGACACTAACGGTTGCAACTGCAATGCTAAGTGTTAATATGTTGACATAAACGGTTGCAACGTGTTAACTTGTTGAAATTAACGTAAGCAAATGTTACACTTACTGTAATGGTGACACTAACGGTTGTAACTGCAACGCTTAGTTTTAACGTGTTGCCACTAACGCTTGCAACTGCAATGCTTAATGTTAACGTGTTGCCTTTAAAGGTTACAACTGCAAGGGTTAGTGCTTACATGTTGACACTAACGTTTGCAACTGCAACGCTTAGCTTTAACGTGTTGCCATTAACGCTTAATGTTAACGTGTTGCCATTAAAGGTTGCAACTGTAACGGTTAGTGCTTACATGTTGACACTAACGTTTGCAACTGTTTTAACGGTTGCAAATGCAAAGCTTAGTGTTTACGTGTTGCCATTAACGGTTTTAACTACAACGCTTAGTTTTAACGTGTTGACACGGTTTTAACGGTTGCAAATGCAAAGCTTAGAGTTTACGTGTTGTCATTAACGGTTTTAACTGCAACGCTTAGTTTTAACATGTTGCCACGGTATTAACGGTTGCAAATCCAATGCTTAGTGCTAACGTGTTGCAATTAACGGTTATAACTACAACGCTTAGTTTTAACGTGTTGACATGGTTTTAATGGTTGCAAATGCAAAGCTTAGTGTTTACGGTGTTGCCATTAACGGTTTTAACTACAACGCTTAGTTTTAACGTGTTGACACGGATTCAACGGTTGCAAATGCAAAGCATAGTGTTTACGTGTTGTCATTAAAGGTTTTAACTGCAACGCTTAGTTTTAACGTGTTGCCACGGTATTAACGGTTGCAAATCCAATGCTTAGTGCTAACGTGTTGCAATTAACGGTTATAACTACAACGCTTAGTTTTAACGTGTTGACATGGTTTTTATGGTTGCAAATGCAAAGCTTAGTGTTTACGTGTTGTCATTAATGGTTTTAACTACAACGCTTAGTTTTAACGCATTGTAACCGCAATGCTTAGTGTTAACGTGTTGTAATTAACGCAACGCTTAGTTTTAACTTGTTGCCACTAACGCTTGCAACTGCAATGCTTAATGTTAACGTGTTGCCTTTAAAGGTTACAACTGCAAGGGTTAGTGCTTACATGTTGACACTAACGTTCGCAACTGCAACGCTTAGCTTTAACGTTTTGCCACTATCGCTTAATGTTAACGTCTTGCCATTTAAGGTTGCAACTGTAACGGTTAGTGCTTACATGTTGACACTAACGTTTGCAACTGTTTTAACGGTTGCAAATGCAAAGCTTAGTGTTTACGTGTTGCCATTAACGGTTTTAACTACAACGCTTAGTTTTAACGTGTTCACACGGTTTTAACGGTTGCAAATGCAAAGCTTAGTGTTTACGTGTTGTCATTAACGGTTTTAACTGCAACGCTTAGTTTTAACATGTGGCCACGGTATTAACGGTTGCAAATCCAATGCTTAGTGCTAACGTGTTGCAATTAACGGTTATAACTACAACGCTTAGTTTTAACGTGTTGACATGGTTTTAATGGTTGCAAATGCAAAGCTTAGTGTTTACGTGTTGTCATTAACGGTTTTAACTACAACGCTTAGTTTTAACGCATTGTAACCGCAATGCTTAGTGTTAACGTGTTGTCATTAACGGTTGCAACTGCAACGCTTAGTGTAAACATGTTGACACTAACGGTTGCAACTGCAATGCTAAGTGTTAACATGTTGACATAAACAGTTGCAACGTGTTAACGTGTTGAAATTAACGTAAGCAAATGCTACACTTACTGTAATGTTGACACTAACGGTTGTAACTGCAACGTGTTGCCACTAACGCTTGCAACTGCAATGCTTAATGTTAACGTGTTGCCTTTAAAGGTCGCAACTGCAACGGTTAGTGCTTACATGTTGACACTAACGTTTGCAACTGCAACGCTTAGCTTTAACGTGTTGCCACTAACGCTTAATGTTAACGTGTTGCCATTAAAGGTTGCAACTGTAACGGTTAGTGCTTACATGTTGACACTAACGTTTGCAACTGTTTTAACGTTTGCAAATGCAAAGCTTAGTGTTTACGGTGTTGCCATTAACGGTTTTAACTACAACGCTTAGTTTTAACGTGTTGACACGGTTTCAACGGTTGCAAATGCAAAGCTTAGTGTTTACGTGTTGTCATTAAAGGTTTTAACTGCAACGCTTAGTTTTAACGTGTTGCCACGGTATTAACGGTTGCAAATCCAATGCTTAGTGCTAACGTGTTGCAATTAACGGTTATAATTACAACGCTTAGTTTTAACGTGTTGACATGGTTTTAATGGTTGCAAATGCAAAGCTTAGTGTTTACGTGTTGTCATTAACGGTTTTAACTGCAACGCTTAGTTTTAACGTGTTGCCACGGTATTAACGGTTGCAAATCCAATGCTTAGTGCTAACGTGTTGCAATTAACGGTTATAACTACAACGCTTAGTTTTAACGTGTTGACATGGTTTTAATGGTTGCAAATGCAAAGCTTAGTGTTTACGTGTTGTCATTAATGGTTTTAACTACAACGCTTAGTTTTAACGCATTGTAACCGCAATGCTTAGTGTTAACGTGTTGTAATTAACGCAACGCTTAGTTTTAACTTGTTGCCACTAACGCTTGCAACTGCAATGCTTAATGTTAACGTGTTGCCTTTAAAGGTTACAACTGCAAGGGTTAGTGCTGACACTAACGTTTGCACTAACGTTTGACACTAACGTTTGCACGTTGACACTAACGTTTGCAACTGCAACGCTTAGCTTTAACGTTTTGCCACTATCGCTTAATGTTAAAGTCTTGCCATTAAAGGTTGCAACTGTAACGGTTAGTGCTTACATGTTGACACTAACGTTTGCAACTGTTTTAACGGTTGCAAATGCAAAGCTTAGTGTTTACGTGTTGCCATTAACGGTTTTAACTACAACGCTTAGTTTTAACGTGTTGACACGGTTTTAACGGTTGCAAATGCAAAGCTTAGTGTTTACGTGTTGTCATTAACGGTTTTAATTGCAACGCTTAGTTTTAACATGTTGCCACGGTATAAACGTTTGCAAATCCAATGCTTAGTGCTAACGTGTTGCAATTAACGGTTATAACTACAACGCTTAGTTTAAACGTGTTGACATGGTTTTAATGGTTGCAAATGCAAAGCTTAGTGTCTACGTGTTGTAATTAACGGTTGCAACTGCAACGCTTAGTGTAAACATGTTGACACTAACATGCTAAGTGTTGACATAAACGGTTGCAACGTGTAACGTGTTGAAATTAACGTAAGCAAATGCTACACTAACTGTTATAATGTTGACACTAACGGTTGTAACTGCAACGCTTAGTTTTAACGCATTGTAACCGCAATGCTTAGTGTTAACGTGTTGTCATTAACGGTTGCAACTGCAACGCTTAGTGTAAACATGTTGACACTAATGGTTGCAACTGCAATGCTAAGTGTTAACATGTTGCCATAAACGGTTGCAACGTGTTAACGTGTTGAAATTAACGTAAGCAAATGCTACACTTACTGTTATAATGTGCACACTAACGGTTGTAACTGCAACGCTTAGTTTTAACGTGTTGCCACTAACGCTTGCAACTGCATTGCTTAATGTTAACGTGTTGCCTTTAAAGGTTGTAACTGCCACGGTTAGTGCTTACATGTTGACACTAACGTTTGCAACTGCAACGCTTAGCTTTAACGTGTTGCCACTAACGCTTAATGTTAACGTGTTGCCATTAAAGGTTGCAACTGTAACGGTAAGTGCTTACATGTTGACACTAACGTTTGCAACTGTTTTAACGGTTGCAAATGCAAAACTTAGTGTTTACGTGTTGCCATCAACGGTTTTAACTACAACGCTTAGTTTTAACGTGTTGACACGGTTTTAACGGTTGCAAATGCAAAGCTTAGTGTTTACGTGTTGTCATTAACGGTTTTAACTGCAACGCTTAGTTTTAACATGTTGCCACGGTATTAACGGATGCAAATCCAAAGCTTAGTGCTAACGTGTAGCAATTAACGGTTATAACTACAAAGCTTAGTGTTAACGCGTTGACATGGTTTTAATGATTGCAAATGCAAAACTTAGTGTTTACGTGTTGTCATTAACGGTCTTAACTGCAACGCTTAGTTTTAACGAGTTGCCACGGTATTAACGGTTGCAAATCCAATTCTTAGTGCTAACGTGTTGCAATTAACGGTTATAACTACAACGCTTAGTTTTAACGTGTTGACATGGTTTTAATGGTTGCAACTGCAAAGCTTAGTGTTTACGTGTTGTCATTAACGGTTTTAACTACAACGCTTAGTTTTAACGCATTGTAACCACAATGCTTAGTGTTAACGTGTTGTAATTAACGGTTGCAACTGCAACGCTTAGTGTAAACATGTTGACACTAACGGTTGCAACTGCAATGCTATGTGTTAACATGTTGACATAAACGGTTGCAACGTGTTAACGTGCTGAAATTAACGTAAGCAAATGCTACACTTACTGTAATGTTGAAACTAACGGTTGTAACTGCAAAACTTAGTTTTAACGTGTTGCCACTAACGCTTGCAATTGCAATGCTTAATGTTAACGTGTTGCCTTTAAAGGTTGCAACTGCAACGGTTAGTGCTTACATGTTGACACTAACGTTTGCAACTGCAACGCTTAGCTTTAACGTGTTGCCACTAACGCTTTATGTTAACGTGTTGCCATTAAAGGTTGCAACTGTAACGGTTAGTGCTTACATGTTGACACTAACGTTTGCAACTGTTTTAACGTTTGCAAATGCAAAGCTTAGTGTTTACGTGTTGCCACTAGCGGTTTTAACTACAACGCTTAGTTTCAACGTGTTGACACGGTTTTAACGGTTGCAAATGCTAAGCTTAGTGTTTACGTGTTGTCATTAACGGTTTTAACTGCAACGCTTAGTTTTAACATGCTTCCACGGTATTAACGGTTGCAAATCCAATGCTTAGTGCTAACGTGTTGCAATTAACGGTTATAACTACAACGCTTAGTTTTAACGTGTTGACATGGTTTTAATGGTTGCAAATGTAAAGCTTAGTGTTTACGTGTTGTCATTAACGGTTGCAACTGCAACGCTTAGTTTTAACGTGTTGCCGCGGTATTAACGGTTGCAAATTCAATGCTTAGTGCTAACGTGTTGCAATTAACGGTTATAACTACAACGCTTAGTTTTAACTTGTTGACATGGTTTTAATGGTTGCAAATGCAAAGCTTAGTGTTTACGTGTTGTCATTAACGGTTTTAAGTGTTGTCATTAACGGTTTTAACGCATTGTAACCGCAATGCTTAGTGTTAACGTGTTGTCATTAACGGTTGCAACTGCAACGCTTAGTGTAAGCATGTTGACACTAACGGTTGCAACTGCAATGCTAAGTGTTAACATGTTGACATAAACAGTTGCAACGTGTTAACGTGTTGAAATTAACCTAAGCAAATGCTACACTTACTGTAATGTTGACACTAACGGTTGTAACTGCAACATGTCGCCACTAACGCTTGCAACTGCAATGCTTAATGTTAACGTGTTGCCTTTAAAGGTAGCAACTGCAACGGTTAATGCTTACATGTTGACACTAACGTTTGCAACTGCAACGCCTAGCTTTAACGTGTTGCCACTAACGCTTAATGTTAACGTGTTGCCATTAAAGGTTGCAACTGTAACGGTTAGTGCTTACATGTTGACACTAACGTTTGCAACTGTTTTAACGGTTGCAAATGCAAAGCTTAGTGTTTACGTGTTGCCATTAAAGGTTTTAACTACAACGCTTAGCGTGATGACACGGTTTTAACGGTTGCAAATGCAAAGCTTAGTGTTTACGTGTTGGCATTAACGGTTTTAACTGCAACGCTTAGTTTTAACATGTTGCCACGGTATTAACGGTTGCAAATCCAATGCTTAGTGCTAACGTGTTGCAATTAAAGGTTATAACTACAACGTTTAGTTTTAACGTGTTGACATGGTTTTAATGGTTGCAAATGCAAAGCTAAGTGTTTACGTGTTGTCATTAACGGTTTAACTGCAACGCTTAGTTTTAACGTGTTGCCACGGTATTAACGGTTGCAAATCCAATGCTTAGTGCTAATGTGTTGCAATTAATGGTTATAAATACAACGCTTAGTTTTAACGTGTTGACATGGTTTTAATTGTTGCAAATGCAAAGCTTAGTGTTTACGTGTTGTCATTAACGGTTTTAACTACAACGCTTAGTTTTAACGCATTGTAACCGCAATGCTTAGTGTTAACGTGTTGTCATTAACGGTTGCAACTGCAACGCTTAGTGTAAACATGTTGACACTAACGGTTGCAACTGCAATGCTAAGTGTTAATATGTTGACATAAACGGTTGCAATGTGTTAACTTGTTGAAATTAACGTAAGCAAATGCTACACTTACTGTAATGGTGACACTAACGGTTGTAACTGCAACGCTTAGTTTTAACGTGGTGCCACTAACGCTTGCAACTGCAATGCTTAATGTTAACGTGTTGCCTTTAAAGGTTACAACTGCAAGGGTTAGTGCTTACATGTTGACACTAACGTTTGCAACTGCAACGCTTAGCTTTAACGTGTTGCCATTAACACGTAATGTTAACGTGTTGCCATTAAAGGTTGCAACTGTAACGGTTAGTGCTTACATGTTGACACTAACGTTTGCAACTGTTTTAACGGTTGCAAATGCAAAGCTTAGTGTTTACGTGTTGCCATTAACGGTTTTAACTACAACGCTTAGTTTTAACGTGTTGACACGGTTTTAACGGTTGCAAATGCAAAGCTTAGAGTTTACGTGTTGTCATTAACGGTTTTAACTGCAACGCTTAGTTTTAACATGTTGCCACGGTATTAACGGTTGCAAATCCAATGCTTAGTGCTAACGTGTTGCAATTAACGGTTATAACTACAACGCTTAGTTTTAACGTGTTGACATGGTTTTAATGGTTGCAAATGCAAAGCTTAGTGTTTACGTGTTGTCATTAACGGTTTTAACTACAACGCTTAGTTTTAACGCATTGTAACCGCAATGCTTAGTGTTAACGTGTTGTCATTAACGGTTGCAACTGCAACGCTTAGTGTTGACACTAACGGTTGCAACTGCAATGCTAAGTGTTAATATGTTGACATAAACGGTTGCAACGTGTTAACGTGTTGAAATTAACGTAAGCAAATGCTACACTTACTGTAATGGTGACACTAGCGGTTGTAACTGCAACGCTTAGTTTTAACGTGTTGCCACTAACGCTTGCAACTGCAATGCTTAATGTTAACGTGTTGCCTTTAAAGGTTACAACTGCAAGGGTTAGTGCTTACATGTTGACACTAACGTTTGCAACTGCAACGCTTAGCTTTAACGTGTTGCCACTAACGCTTAATGTTAACGTGTTGCCATTAAAGGTTGCAACTGTTAGTGCTTACATGTTGACACTAACGTTTGCAACTGTTTTAACGGTTGCAAATGCAAAGCTTAGTGTTTACGGTGTTGCCATTAACGGTTTTAACTACAACGCTTAGTTTTAACGTGTTGACACGGTTTCAACGGTTGCAAATGCAAAGCATAGTGTTTACGTGTTGTCATTAAAGGTTTTAACTGCAACGCTTAGTTTTAACGTGTTGCCACGGTATTAACGGTTGCAAATCCAATGCTTAGTGCTAACGTGTTGCAATTAACGGTTATAATTACAACGCTTAGTTTTAACGTGTTGACATGGTTTTAATGGTTGCAAATGCAAAGCTTAGTGTTTACGTATTGTCATTAACGGTTTTAACTGCAACGCTTAGTTTTAACGTGTTGCCACGGTATTAACGGTTGCAAATCCAATGCTTAGTGCTAACGTGTTGCAATTAACGGTTATAACTACAACGCTTAGTTTTAACGTGTTGATATGGTTTTAATGGTTGCAAATGCAAAGCTTAGTGTTTACGTGTTGTCATTAATGGTTTTAACTACAACGCTTAGTTTTAACGCATTGTAACCGCAATGCTTAGTGTTAACGTGTTGTAATTAACGCAACGCTTAGTTTTAACTTGTTGCCACTAACGCTTGCAACTGCAATGCTTAATGTTAACGTGTTGCCTTTAAAGGTTACAACTGCAAGGGTTAGTGCTTACATGTTGACACTAACGTTCGCAACTGCAACGCTTAGCTTTAACGTTTTGCCACTATCGCTTAATGTTAACGTCTTGCCATTTAAGGTTGCAACTGTAACGGTTAGTGCTTACATGTTGACACTAACGTTTGCAACTGTTTTAACGGTTGCAAATGCAAAGCTTAGTGTTTACGTGTTGCCATTAACGGTTTTAACTACAACGCTTAGTTTTAACGTGTTGACACGGTTTTAACGGTTGCAAATGCAAAGCTTAGTGTTTACGTGTTGTCATTAACGGTTTTAACTGCAACGCTTAGTTTTAACATGTGGCCACGGTATTAACGGTTGCAAATCCAATGCTTAGTGCTAACGTGTTGCAATTAACGGTTATAACTACAACGCTTAGTTTTAACGTGTTGACATGGTTTTAATGGTTGCAAATGCAAAGCTTAGTGTTTACGTGTTGTCATTAACGGTTTTAACTACAACGCTTAGTTTTAACGCATTGTAACCGCAATGCTTAGTGTTAACGTGTTGTCATTAACGGTTGCAACTGCAATGCTAAGTGTTAACATGTTGACATAAACAGTTGCAACGTGTTAACGTGTTGAAATTAACGTAAGCAAATGCTACACTTACTGTAATGTTGACACTAACGGTTGTAACTGCAACGTGTTGCCACTAACGCTTGCAACTGCAATGCTTAATGTTAACGTGTTGCCTTTAAAGGTCGCAACTGCAACGGTTAGTGCTTACATGTTGACACTAACGTTTGCAACTGCAACGCTTAGCTTTAGAGTGTTGCCACTAACGCTTAATGTTAACGTGTTGCCATTAAAGGTTGCAACTGTAACGGTTAGTGCTTACATGTTGACACTAACGTTTGCAACTGTTTTAACGGTTGCAAATGCAAAGCTTAGTGTTTACGGTGTTGCCATTAACGGTTTTAACTACAACGCTTAGTTTTAACGTGTTGACACGGTTTCAACGGTTGCAAATGCAAAGCTTAGTGTTTACGTGTTGTCATTAAAGGTTTAAACTGCAACGCTTAGTTTTAACGTGTTGCCACGGTATTAACGGTTGCAAATCCAATGCTTAGTGCTAACGTGTTGCAATTAACGGTTGCAACTGCAACGCTTAGTGTAAACATGTTGACACTAACGGTTGCAACTGCAATGCTAAGTGTTAATATGTTGACATAAACGGTTGCAACGTGTTAACGTGTTGAAATTAGCGTAAGCAAATGCTACACTTACTGTAATGGTGACACTAACGGTTGTAACTGCAACGCTTAGTTTTAACGTGTTGCCACTAACGCTTGCAACTGCAATGCTTAATGTTAACGTGTTGCCTTTAAAGGTTACAACTGCAACGGTTAGTGCTTACATGTTGACACTAACGTTTGCAACTGCAACGCTTAGCTTTAACGTGTTGCCACTAACGCTTAATGTTAACGTGTTGCCATTAAAGGTTGCAACTGTAACGGTTAGTGCTTACATGTTGACACTAACGTTTGCAACTGTTTTAACGGTTGCAAATGCAAAGCTTAGTGTTTACGGTGTTGCCATTAACGGTTTTAACTACAACGCTTAGTTTTAACGTGTTGACACGGTTTCAACGGTTGCAAATGCAAAGCTTAGTGTTTACGTGTTGTCATTAAAGGTTTAAACTGCAACGCTTAGTTTTAACGTGTTGCCACGGTATTAACGGTTGCAAATCCAATGCTTAGTGCTAACGTGTTGCAATTAACGGTTGCAACTGCAACGCTTAGTGTAAACATGTTGACACTAACGGTTGCAACTGCAATGCTAAGTGTTAATATGTTGACATAAACGGTTGCAACGTGTTAACGTGTTGAAATTAGCGTAAGCAAATGCTACACTTACTGTAATGGTGACACTAACGGTTGTAACTGCAACGCTTAGTTTTAACGTGTTGCCACTAACGCTTGCAACTGCAATGCTTAATGTTAACGTGTTGCCTTTAAAGGTTACAACTGCAACGGTTAGTGCTTACATGTTGACACTAACGTTTGCAACTGCAACGCTTAGCTTTAACGTGTTGCCACTAACGCTTAATGTTAACGTGTTGCCATTAAAGGTTGCAACTGTAACGGTTAGTGCTTACATGTTGACACTAACGTTTGCAACTGTTTTAACGGTTGCAAATGCAAAGCTTAGTGTTTACGGTGTTGCCATTAACGGTTTTAACTACAACGCTTAGTTTTAACGTGTTGACACGGTTTCAACGGTTGCAAATGCAAAGCTTAGTGTTTACGTGTTGTCATTAAAGGTTTAAACTGCAACGCTTAGTTTTAACGTGTTGCCACGGTATTAACGGTTGCAAATCCAATGCTTAGTGCTAACGTGTTGCAATTAACGGTTGCAACTGCAACGCTTAGTGTAAACATGTTGACACTAACGGTTGCAACTGCAATGCTAAGTGTTAATATGTTGACATAAACGGTTGCAACGTGTTAACGTGTTGAAATTAGCGTAAGCAAATGCTACACTTACTGTAATGGTGACACTAACGGTTGTAACTGCAACGCTTAGTTTTAACGTGTTGCCACTAACGCTTGCAACTGCAATGCTTAATGTTAACGTGTTGCCTTTAAAGGTTACAACTGCAAGGGTTAGTGCTTACATGTTGACACTAACGTTTGCAACTGCAACGCTTAGCTTTAACGTGTTGCCACTAACGCTTAATGTTAACGTGTTGCCATTAAAGGTTGCAACTGTAACGGTTAGTGCTTACATGTTGACACTAACGTTTGCAACTGTTTTAACGGTTGCAAATGCAAAGCTTAGTGTTTACGTGTTGCCATTAACGGTTTTAACTACAACGCTTAGTTTTAACGTGTTGACACGGTTTTAACGGTTGCAAATGCAAAGCTTAGTGTTTACGTGTTGTCATTAACGGTTTTAACTGCAACGCTTAGTTTTAACATGTTGCCACGGTATTAACGGTTGCAAATCCAATGCTTAGTGCTAACGTGTTGCAATCATCGGTTATAACTACAACGCTTAGTTTTAACGCATTGTAACCGCAATGCTTAGTGTTAACGTGTTGTCATTAACGGTTGCAACTGCAACGCTTAGTGTAAACATGTTGACACTAACGGTTGCAATTGCAATGCTTAGTGTTAACATATTGACATAAACAGTTGCAACGTGTTAACGTGTTGAAATTAACGTAAGCAAATGCTACACTTACTGTAATGTTGACACTAACGGTTGTAACTGCAACGTGTTGCCACTAACACTTGCAACTGCAATGCTTAATGTTAACGTGTTGCCCTTAAAGGTTGCAACTGCAACGGTTAATGCTTACATGTTGACACTAACGTTTGCAACTGCAACGCCTAGCTTTAACGTGTTGCCACTAACGCTTAATGTTAACGTGTTGCCATTAAAGGTTGCAACTGTAACGGTTAGTGCTTACATGTTGACACTAACGTTTGCAACTGTTTTAACGGTTGCAATTGCAAAGCTTAGTGTTTACGTGTTGCCATTAACGGTTTTAACTACAACGCTTAGTTTTAGCGTGTTGACACGGTTTTAACGGTTGCAAATGCAAAGCTTAGTGTTTACGTGTTGTCATTAACGGTTTTAACTGCAACGCTTAGTTTTAACATGTTGCCACGGTATTAACGGTTGCAAATCCAATGCTTAGTGCTAACGTGTTGCAATTAACGGTTAGTTTTAACGTGTTGACATGGTTTTAATGGTTGCAAATGCAAAGCTTAGTGTTTACGTGTTGTCATTGACGGTTTTAACTGCAACGCTTAGTTTTAACATGTTGCCACGGTATTAACGGTTGCAAATCAAATGCTTTGTGCTAACGTGTTGCAATTAACGGTTATAACTACAACGCTTAGTTTTAACGTGTTGACTTGGTTTTAATGGTTGCAAATGCAAAGCTTAGTGTTTACGTGTTGTCATTAACGGTTTTTACTGCAACGCTTAGTTTTAACGTGTTGCCACGGTATTAACGGTTGCAAATCCAATGCTTAGTGCTAACGTGTTGCAATTAACGGTTATAACAACAACGCTTAGTATTAACGTGTTGGCATGGTTTTAATGGTTGCAAATGCAAAGCTTAGTGTTTACGTGTTGCCATTAACGGTTTTAACTACAACGCTTAGTTTTAACGTGTTGACACGGTTTTAACGGTTGCAAATGCAAAGCTTAGTGTTTACGTGTTGTCATTGACGGTTTTAACTGCAACGCTTAGTTTTAACATGTTGCCACGGTATTAACGGTTGCAAATCCAATGCTTTGTGCTAACGTGTTGCAATTAACGGTTATAACTACAACGCTTAGTTTTAACGTGTTGACTTGGTTTTAATGGTTGCAAATGCAAAGCTTAGTGTTTACGTGTTGTCATTAACGGTTTTTACTGCAACGCTTAGTTTTAACGTGTTGCCAAGGTATTAACGGTTGCAAATCCAATGCTTAGTGCTAACGTGTTGCAATTAACGGTTATAACTACAACGCTTAGTATTAACGTGTTGGCATGGTTTTAATGGTTGCAAATGCAAAGCTTAGTGTTTATGTGTTGTCATTAACGGTTTAAACTACAACGCTTAGTTTTAACGCATTGTAACCGCAATGCTTAGTGTTAACGTGTTGTCATGAACAGTTGCAACTGCAACGCTTAGTGTAAACATGTTGACACTAACGGTTGCAACTGCAATGCTAAGTGTTAACATGTTGACATACATGTAAACGGTTGCAACGTGTTAACGTGTTGAAATTAACGTAAGTAAATGCTACACTTATAATGTTGACACTAACGTAACGTAAGCAAATGCTACACTAATAATGTTGACACTAAAGGTTGTAACTGCAACGCTTAGTTTTAAGCAATTGTAACCGCAATGCTTAGTGTTAACGTGTTGTCATTAACGGTTGCAACTGCAACGCTTAGTTTTAACAGCAATGCTTAATGTTAACGTGTTGCCTTTAAAGGTTGCAACTGCAACGGTTAGTGCTTACATGTTGACACTAACGTTTGCAACTGCAACGCTTAGCTTTAACGTGTTGCCACTAACGCTTAATGTTAACGTCTTGCCATTAAAGGTTGCAACTGTAACGGTAAGTTTTTACATGTTGACACTAACGTTTGCAACTGTTTTAACGGTTGCAATTGCAAAGCTTAGTGTTTACGTGTTGCCATTAACGGTTTTAACTACAACGCTTAGTTTTAGCGTGTTGACACGGTTTTAACGGTTGCAAATGCAAAGCTTAGTGTTTACGTGTTGTCATTAACGGTTTTAACTGCAACGCTTAGTTTTAACATGTTGCCACGGTATTAACGGTTGCAAATCCAATGCTTAGTGCTAACGTGTTGCAATTAACGGTTAGTTTTAACGTGTTGACATGGTTTTAATGGTTGCAAATGCAAAGCTTCGTGTTTACGTGTTGTCATTAACGGTTTTAACTGCAACGCTTAGTTTTAACGTGTTGCCACGGTATTAACGGTTGCAAATCCAATGCTTAGTGCTAACGTGTTGTAATTAACGGTTATAACTACAACGCTTAGTTTTAACGTGTTGACATGGTTTTAATGGTTGCAAATGCAAAGCTTAGTGTTTACGTGTTGTCATTAACGGTTTTAACTGCAACGCTTAGTTTTAACGTGTTGCCACGGTATTAACGGTTGCAAATCCAATGCTTAGTGCTAACGTGTTGCAATTAACGGTTATAACTACAACGCTTAGTTTTAACGTGTTGACATGGTTTTAATGGTTGTAAATGCAAAGCTTAGTGTTTACGTGTTGTCATTAACGGTTTTAACTACAACGCTTAGTTTTAACGCATTGTAACCGCAATGCTTAGTGTTAACGTGTTGTTATTAACGGTTGCAACTGCAACGCTTAGTGTAAACTTGTTGACACTAACGGTTGCAACTGCAATGCTAAGTGTTAACATGTTGACACAAACGGTTGCAACGTGTTAACGTGTTGAAATTAATGTAAGCAAATGCTACACTTACTGTTATAATGTTGACACTAACGGTTGTAACTGCAACGCTTAGTTTTAACGTGTGGCCTTTAAAGGTTGCAACTGCAACGGTTAGTGCTTACATGTTGACACTAACGTTTGCAACTGCAACGCTTAGCTTTAACGTGTTGCCACTAACGCTTAATGTTAACGTCTTGCCATTAAAGGTTGCAACTGTAACGGTTAGTGCTTACATGTTGACACTAACGTTTGCAACTGTTTTAACGGTTGCAAATGCAAAGCTTAGTGTTTACGTGTTGCCATTAACGGTTTTAACTACAACGCTTAGTTTTAACGTGTTGACACGGTTTTAATGGTTGCAAATGCAAAGCTTAGTGTTTACGTGTTGTCATTAACGGTTTTAACTACAACGCTTAGTTTTAACATGTTGCCACGGTATTAGCGGTTGCAAATCCAATGCTTAGTGCTAACGTGTTGCAATTAACTACAACGGCTTAGTTTTAACGTGTTGACATGGTTTTAATGGTTGCAAATGCAAAGCTTAGTGTTTACGTGTTGTCATTAACGGTTGCAACTGCAACGCTTAGTGTAAACATGTTGACACTAACGGTTGCAACTGCAATGCTAAGTGTTGACATAAACGGTTGCAACGTGTTAACGTGTTGAAATTAACGGAAGCAAATGCTACACTTACAGTTATAATGTTGACACTAACGGTTGTAATTGCAACGCTTAGTTTTAACGCATTGTAACCGCAATGCTTAGTGTTAACGTGTTGTCATTAACGTTTGCAACTGCAACGCTTAGTGTAAACATGTTGACACTAACGGTTGCAACTGCAATGCCAAGTGTTAACATGTTGACATAAACGGTTGCAACATGTTAACGTGTTGAAATTAACGTAAGCAAATGCTACACTTACTGTCATAATGTTGACACTAACGGTTGTAACTGCAACGCTTAGTTTTAACGTCTTGCCACTAACGCTTGCAACTGCAATGCTTAATGTTAACGTGTTGCCTTTAAAGGTTGCAACTGCAACGGTTAGTGCTTACATGTTGACACTAACGTTTGCAACTCCAACGCTTAGCTTTAACCTGTTGCCACTAACGCTTAATGTTAACATCTTGCCATTAAAGGTTGCAACTGTAACGGTTAGTGCTTACATGTTGACACTAACGTTTGCAACTGTTTTAACTGTTGCAAATGCAAAGCTTAGTGTTTACTGTTGCCATTTACGGTTTTAACTACAACGCTTAGTTTTAACGTGTTGACACGGTTTTAACGGTTGCAAATGCAAAGCTTAGTGTTTACGTGTTGTCACTGACGGTTTTAACTGCAACGCTTAGTTTTAATATGTTGCCACGGTATTAACGGTTGGAAATCCAATGCTTTGTGCTAACGTGTTGCAATTAACGGTTATAACTACAACGCTTAGTATTAACGTGTTGGCATTGTTTTAATGGTTGCAAATGCAAAGCTTAGTGTTTACGTGTTAAACTACAACGCTTAGTTTTAACGCATTGTAACCGCAATGCTTGGTGTTAACGTGTTGTCATTAACGGTTGCAACTGCAACGCTTAGTGTTAACATGTTGACATAAACGGTTGTAACGTGTTAACGTGTTGAAATTAACGTAAGCAAATGCTACACTTATAATGTTGACACTAACGTAACGTTAGCAAATGCTACACTTATAATGTTGACACTAAAGGTTGTAACTGCAACGCTTAGTTTTAACGCATTGTAACCGCGTTGTCATTAACGGTTGCAACTGCAACGCTTAGTTTTAACGTGTTGCCACTAACGCTTGCAACAGCAATACTTAATGTTAACGTGTTGCCTTTAAAGGTTGCAACTGCAACGATTAGTGCTTACATGTTGACACTTACGTTTGCAAGCGCAACGCTTAGCTTTAACGTGTTGCCACTAACCCTCCATGTTAACGTCTTGTCATTAAAGGTTGCAACTGTAACGGTTAGCGCTTACATGTTGACACTAACGTTTGCAACTGTTTTAACGGTTGCAAATGCAATGCTTAGTGTTTACGTGTTGCCATTAACGGTTTTAACTACAACGCTTAGTTTTAACGTGTTGATACGGTTTTAATGGTTGCAAATGCAAAGCTTAGTGTTTACGTGTTGTCTGTTGTCATTAACGGTTTTAACTGACGGTTGCAAATCCAATGCTTAGTGCTAACGTGTTGCAATTAACGGTTATAACTACAACGCTTAGTTTTAACGTGTTGACATGGTTTTAATGGTTGCAAATGCAAAGCTTAGTGTCTACGTGTTGTCATTAACGGTTGCAACTGCAACGCTTAGTGTAAACATGTTGACACTAACGGTTGCAACTGCAATGCTAAGTGTTGACATAAACGGTTGCAACGTGTTAACGTGTTGAAATTAACGTAAGCAAATGCTACACTTACTGTTATAATGTTGACACTAACGATTGTAACTGCAACGCTTAGTTTTAGCGTGTTGCCACCAACGCTTGCAACTGCAATGCTTAATGTTAACGTGTTGCCTTTAAAGGTTGCAACTGCAACGGTTAGTGCTTACATGTTGACACTAACGTTTGCAACTGCAACGCTTAGCTTTAACGTGTTGCCACTAACGCTTAATGTTAACGTCTTGCCATTAAAGGTTGCAACTGTAACGGTAAGTTCTTACATGTTGACACTAACGTTTGCAACTGTTTTAACGGTTGCAAATGCAAAACTTAGTGTTTACGTGTTGGCATTAACGGTTTTAACTACATCGCTTAGTTTTAGCGTGTTGTCACGGTTTTAACGGTTGCAAATGCAAAGCTTAGTGTTTACGTGTTGTCATTAACGGTTTTAACTGCAACGCTTAGTTTTAACATGTTGCCACGGTATTAACGGTTGCAAATCCAATGCTTAGTGCTAACGTGTTGCAATTAACGGTTATAACTACAACGCTTAGTTTTAACGTGTTGACATGGTTTTAATGGTTGCAAATGCAAAGCTTAGTGTTTACGTATTGTCATTAACGGTTGCAACTGCAACGCTTAGTGTAAACATGTTGACACTAACGGTTGCAACTGCAATGCTAAGTGTGGACATAAACGGTTGCAACGTGTTAACGTGTTGAAATTAACGTAAGCAAATGCTACACTAACTGTTATAATGTTGACACTAACGGTTGTAACTGCAACGCTTAGTTTTAACGCATTGTAACCGCAATGCTTAGTGTTAACGTGTTGTCATTAACGGTTGCAACTGTAACGCTTAGTGTAAACATGTTGACACTAATGGTTTCAACTGCAATGCTAAGTGTTAACATGTTGCCATAAACGGTTGCAACGTGTTAACGTGTTGAAATTAACGTAAGCAAATGCTACACTTACTGTTATAATGTGCACACTAACGGTTGTAACTGCAACGCTTAGTTTTAACGTGTTGCCACTAACGCTTGCAACTGCATTGCTTAATGTTAACGTGTTGCCTTTAAAGGTTGTAACTGCAACGGTTAGTGCTTACATGTTGACACTAACGTTTGCAACTGCAACGCTTAGCTTTAACGTGTTGCCACTAACGCTTAATGTTAACGTGTTGCCATTAAAGGTTGCAACTGTAACGGTTAGTGCTTACATGTTGACACTAACGTTTGCAACTGTTTTAACGGTTGCAAATGCAAAGCTTAGTGTTTACGTGTTGCCATTAACGGTTTTAACTACAACGCTTAGTTTTAACGTGTTGACACGGTTTTAACGGTTGCAAATGCAAAGCTTAGTGTTTACGTGTTGTCATTAACGGTTTTAACTGCAACGCTTAGTTTTAACATGTTGCCACGGTATTAACGGATGCAAATCCAAAGCTTAGTGCTAACGTGTTGCAATTAACAGTTATAACTACAAAGCTTAGTTTTAACGCGTTGACATGGTTTTAATGATTGCAAATGCAAAGCTTAGTGTTTACGTGTTGTCATTAACGGTTTTAACTGCAACGCTTAGTTTTAACGAGTTGCCACGGTATTAACGGTTGCAAATCCAATTCTTAGTGCTAACGTGTTGCAATTAACGGTTATAACTACAACGCTTAGTTTTAACGTGTTGACATGGTTTTAATGGTTGCAACTGCAAAGCTTAGTGTTTACGTGTTGTCATTAACGGTTTTAACTACAACGCTTAGTTTTAACTCATTGTAACCACAATGCTTAGTGTTAACGTGTTGTAATTAACGGTTGCAACTGCAACGCTTAGTGTAAACATGTTGACACTAACGGTTGCAACTGCAATGCTATGTGTTAACATGTTGACATAAACGGTTGCAACGTGTTAACGTGTTGAAATTAACGTAAGCAAATGCTACACTTACTGTAATGTTGAAACTAACGGTTGTAACTGCAACGCTTAGTTTTAACGTGTTGCCACTAACGCTTGCAACTGCAATGCTTAATGTTAACGTGTTGCCTTTAAAGGTTGCAACTGCAACGGTTAGTGCTTACATGTTGACACTAACGTTTGCAACTGCAACGCTTCGCTTTAACGTGTTGCCACTAACGCTTTATGTTAACGTGTTGCCATTAAAGGTTGCAACTGTAACGGTTAGTGCTTACATGTTGACACTAACGTTTGCAACTGTTTTAACGTTTGCAAATGCAAAGCTTAGTGTTTACGTGTTGCCACTAGCGGTTTTAACTACAACGCTTAGTTTCAACGTGTTGACACGGTTTTAACGGTTGCAAATGCCATGCTTAGTGTTTACGTGTTGTCATTAACGGTTTTAACTGCAACGCTTAGTTTTAACATGTTTCCACGGTATTAACGGTAGCAAATCCAATGCTTAGTGCTAACGTGTTGCAATTAACGGTTAGTTTTAACGTGTTGACATGGTTTTAATGGTTGCAAATGTAAAGCTTAGTGTTTACGTGTTGTCATTAACGGTTGCAACTGCAACGCTTAGTTTTAACGTGTTGCCACGGTATTAACGGTTGCAAATCCAATGCTTATTGCTAACGTGTTGCAATTAACGGTTATAACTACAACGCTTAGTTTTAACGCGTTGACATGGTTTTAATGGTTGCAAATGTAAAGCTTAGTGTTTACGTGTTGTCATTAACGGTTTTAACTGCAACGCTTAGTTTTAACGTGTTGCCGCGGTATTAACGGTTGCAAATCCAATGCTTAGTGCTAACGTGTTGCAATTAACGGTTATAACTACAACGCTTAGTTTTAACTTGTTGACATGGTTTTAATGGTTGCAAATGCAAAGCTTAGTGTTTACGTGTTGTCATTAACGGTTTTAAGTACAACGCTTAGTTTTAACGCATTGTAACCGCAATGCTTAGTGTTAACGTGTTGTCATTAACGGTTGCAACTGCAACGCTTAGTGTAAACATGTTGACACTAACGGTTGCAACTGCAATGCTAAGTGTTAACATGTTGACATAAACAGTTGCAACGTGTTAACGTGTTGAAATTAAAGTAAGCAAATGCTACACTTACTGTAATGTTGACACTAACGGTTGTAACTGCAACATGTTGCCACTAACGCTTGCAACTGCAATGCTTAATGTTAACGTGTTGCCTTTAAAGGTTGCAACTGCAACGGTTAATGCTTACATGTTGACACTAACGTTTGCAACTGCAACGCCTAGCTTTAACGTGTTGCCACTAACGCTTAATGTTAACGTGTTGCCATTAAAGGTTGCAACTGTAACGGTTAGTGCTTACATGTTGACACTAACGTTTGCAACTGTTTAACGGTTGCAAATGCAAAGCTTAGTGTTTACGTGTTGCCATTAACGGTTTTAACTACAACGCTTAGCGTGTTGACACGGTTTTAACGGTTGCAAATGCAAAGCTTAGTGTTTACGTGTTGGCATTAACGGTTTTAACTGCAACGCTTAGTTTTAACATGTTGCCACGGTATTAACGGTTGCAAATCCAATGCTTAGTGCTAACGTGTTGCAATTAACGGTTATAACTACAACGTTTAGTTTTAACGTGTTGACATGGTTTTAATGGTTGCAAATGCAAAGCTTAGTGTTTACGTGTTGTCATTAACGGTTTTAACTGCAACGCTTAGTTTTAACGTGTTGCCACGGTATTAACGGTTGCAAATCCAATGCTTAGTGCTAATGTGTTGCAATTAATGGTTATAAATACAACGCTTAGTTTTAACGTGTTGACATGGTTTTAATTGTTGCAAATGCAAAGCTTAGTGTTTACGTGTTGTCATTAACGGTTTTAACTACAACGCTTAGTTTTAACGCATTGTAACCGCAATGCTTAGTGTTAACGTGTTGTCATTAACGGTTGCAACTGCAACGCTTAGTGTAAACATGTTGACACTAACGGTTGCAACTGCAATGCTGAGTGTTAATATGTTGACATAAACGGTTGCAACGTGTTAACGTGTTGAAATTAACGTAAGCAAATGCTACACTTACTGTAATGGTGACACTAACGGTTGTAACTGCAACGCTTAGTTTTAACGTGTTGCCACTAACGCTTGCAACTGCAATGCTTAATGTTAACGTGTTGCCTTTAAAGGTTACAACTGCAAGGGTTAGTGCTTACATGTTGACACTAACGTTTGCAACTGCAACGCTTAGCTTTAACGTGTTGCCACTAACGCTTAATGTTAACGTGTTGCCATTAAAGGTTGCAACTGTAACGGTTAGTGCTTACATGTTGGCACTAACGTTTGCATCTGTTTTAACGGTTGCAAATGCAAAGCTTAGTGTTTACGTGTTGCCATTAACGGTTTTAACTACAACGCTTAGTTTTAACGTGTTGACACGGTTATAACGGTTGCAAATGCAAAGCTTAGAGTTTACGTGTTGTCATTAACGGTTTTAACTGCAACGCTTAGTTTTAACATGTTGCCACGGTATTAACGGTTGCAAATCCAATGCTTAGTGCCAACGTGCTGCAATTAACGGTTATAACTACAACGCTTAGTTTTAACGTGTTGACATGGTTTTAATGGTTGCAAATGCAAAGCTTAGTGTTTACGTGTTGTCATTAACGGTTTTAACTACAACGCTTAGTTTTAACGCATTGTAACCGCAATGCTTAGTGTTAACGTGTTGTCATTAACGGTTGCAACTGCAACGCTTAGTGTAAACATGTTGACACTAACGGTTGCAACTGCAATGCTAAGTGTTAACATGTTGACATAAACAGTTGCAACGTGTTAACGTGTTGAAATTAACGTAAGCAAATGCTACACTTACTGTAATGTTGACACTAACGGTTGTAACTGCAACGTGTTGCCACTAACGCTTGCAACTGCAATGCTTAATGTTAACGTGTTGCCTTTAAAGGTCGCAACTGCAACGGTTAGTGCTTACATGTTGACACTAACGTTTGCAACTGCAACGCTTAGCTTTAACGTGTTGCCACTAACGCTTAATGTTAACGTGTTGCCATTAAAGGTTGCAACTGTAACGGTTAGTGCTTACATGTTGACACTAACGTTTGCAACTGTTTTAACGGTTGCAAATGCAAAGCTTAGTGTTTACGGTGTTGCCATTAACGGTTTTAACTACAACGCTTAGTTTTAACGTGTTGACACGGTTTCAACGGTTGCAAATGCAAAGCATAGTGTTTACGTGTTGTCATTAAAGGTTTTAACTGCAACGCTTAGTTTTAACGTGTTGCCACGGTATTAACGGTTGCAAATCCAATGCTTAGCGCTAACGTGTTGCAATTAACGGTTATAACTACAACGCTTAGTTTTAACGTGTTGACATGGTTTTAATGGTTGCAAATGCAAAGCTTAGTGTTTACGTGTTGTCATTAACGGTTTTAACTGCAACGCTTAGTTTTAACGTGTTGCCACGGTATTAACGGTTGCAAATCCAATGCTTAGTGCTAACGTGTTGCAATTAACGGTTATAACTACAACGCTTAGTTTTAACGTGTTGACATGGTTTTAATGGTTGCAAATGCAAAGCTTAGTGTTTACGTGTTGTCATTAATGGTTTTAACTACAACGCTTAGTTTTAACGCATTGTAACCGCAATGCTTAGTGTTAACGTGTTGTAATTAACGCAACGCTTAGTTTTAACTTGTTGCCACTAACGCTTGCAACTGCAATGCTTAATGTTAACGTGTTGCCTTTAAAGGTTACAACTGCAAGGGTTAGTGCTTACATGTTGACACTAACGTTTGCAACTGCAACGCTTAGCTTTAACGTTTTGCCACTATCGCTTAATGTTAACGTCTTGACATTAACGGTTGCAACTGCAACGCTTAGTGTAAACATGTTGACACTAACGGTTGCAACTGCAATGCTATGTGTTAACATGTTGACATAAACGGTTGCAACGTGTTAACGTGTTGAAATTAACGTAAGCAAATGCTACACTTACTGTAATGTTGAAACTAACGGTTGTAACTGCAACGCTTAGTTTTAACGTGTTGCCACTAACGCTTGCAACTGCAATGCTTAATGTTAACGTGTTGCCTTTAAAGGTTACAACTGCAAGGGTTAGTGCTTACATGTTGACACTAACGTTTGCAACTGCAACGCTTAGCTTTAACGTGTTGCCACTAACGCTTAATGTTAACGTGTTGCCATTAAAGGTTGCAACTGTAACGGTAAGTTTTCAGTACATGTTGACACTAACGTTTGCAACTGTTTTAACGGTTGCAATTGCAAAGCTTAGTGTTTACGTGTTGCCATTAACGGTTTTAACTACAACGCTTAGTTTTAGCGTGTTGACACGGTTTTAACGGTTGCAAATGCAAAGCTTAGTGTTTACGTGTTGTCATTAACGGTTTTAACTGCAACGCTTAGTTTTAACATGTTGCCACGGTATTAACGGTTGCAAATCCAATGCTTAGTGCTAACGTGTTGCAATTAACGGTTAGTTTTAACGTGTTGACATGGTTTTAATGGTTGCAAATGCAAAGCTTAGTGTTTACGTGTTGTCATTAACGGTTTTAACTGCAACGCTTAGTTTTAACGTGTTGCCACGGTATTAACGGTTGCAAATCCAATGCTTAGTGCTAACGTGTTGTAATTAACGGTTATAACTACAACGCTTAGTTTTAACGTGTTGACATGGTTTTAATGGTTGCAAATGCAAAGCTTAGTGTTTACGTGTTGTCATTAACGGTTTTAACTGCAACGCTTAGTTTTAACGTGTTGCCACGGTATTAACGGTTGCAAATCCAATGCTTAGTGCTAACGTGTTGCAATTAACGGTTATAACTACAACGCTTAGTTTTAACGTGTTGACATGGTTTTAATGGTTGTAAATGCAAAGCTTAGTGTTTACGTGTTGTCATTAACGGTTTTAACTACAACGCTTAGTTTTAACGCATTGTAACCGCAATGCTTAGTGTTAACGTGTTGTCATTAACGGTTGCAACTGCAACGCTTAGTGTAAACTTGTTGACACTAACGGTTGCAACTGCAATGCTAAGTGTTAACATGTTGACACAAACGGTTGCAACGTGTTAACGTGTTGAAATTAATGTAAGCAAATGCTACACTTACTGTTATAATGTTGACACTAACGGTTGTAACTGCAACGCTTAGTTTTAACGTGTGGCCTTTAAAGGTTGCAACTGCAACGGTTAGTGCTTACATGTTGACACTAACGTTTGCAACTGCAACGCTTAGCTTTAACGTGTTGCCACTAACGCTTAATGTTAACGTCTTGCCATTAAAGGTTGCAACTGTAACGGTTAGTGCTTACATGTTGACACTAACGTTTGCAACTGTTTTAACGGTTGCAAATGCAAAGCTTAGTGTTTACGTGTTGCCATTAACGGTTTTAACTACAACGCTTAGTTTTAACGTGTTGACACGGTTTTAATGGTTGCAAATGCAAAGCTTAGTGTTTACGTGTTGTCATTAACGGTTTTAACTACAACGCTTAGTTTTAACATGTTGCCACGGTATTAGCGGTTGCAAATCCAATGCTTAGTGCTAACGTGTTGCAATTAACTACAACGGCTTAGTTTTAACGTGTTGACATGGTTTTAATGGTTGCAAATGCAAAGCTTAGTGTTTACGTGTTGTCATTAACGGTTGCAACTGCAACGCTTAGTGTAAACATGTTGACACTAACGGTTGCAACTGCAATGCTAAGTGTTGACATAAACGGTTGCAACGTGTTAACGTGTTGAAATTAACGGAAGCAAATGCTACACTTACAGTTATAATGTTGACACTAACGGTTGTAATTGCAACGCTTAGTTTTAACGCATTGTAACCGCAATGCTTAGTGTTAACGTGTTGTCATTAACGTTTGCAACTGCAACGCTTAGTGTAAACATGTTGACACTAACGGTTGCAACTGCAATGCCAAGTGTTAACATGTTGACATAAACGGTTGCAACATGTTAACGTGTTGAAATTAACGTAAGCAAATGCTACACTTACTGTCATAATGTTGACACTAACGGTTGTAACTGCAACGCTTAGTTTTAACGTCTTGCCACTAACGCTTGCAACTGCAATGCTTAATGTTAACGTGTTGCCTTTAAAGGTTGCAACTGCAACGGTTAGTGCTTACATGTTGACACTAACGTTTGCAACTCCAACGCTTAGCTTTAACCTGTTGCCACTAACGCTTAATGTTAACATCTTGCCATTAAAGGTTGCAACTGTAACGGTTAGTGCTTACATGTTGACACTAACGTTTGCAACTGTTTTAACTGTTGCAAATGCAAAGCTTAGTGTTTACTGTTGCCATTTACGGTTTTAACTACAACGCTTAGTTTTAACGTGTTGACACGGTTTTAACGGTTGCAAATGCAAAGCTTAGTGTTTACGTGTTGTCACTGACGGTTTTAACTGCAACGCTTAGTTTTAATATGTTGCCACGGTATTAACGGTTGGAAATCCAATGCTTTGTGCTAACGTGTTGCAATTAACGGTTATAACTACAACGCTTAGTATTAACGTGTTGGCATTGTTTTAATGGTTGCAAATGCAAAGCTTAGTGTTTACGTGTTAAACTACAACGCTTAGTTTTAACGCATTGTAACCGCAATGCTTGGTGTTAACGTGTTGTCATTAACGGTTGCAACTGCAACGCTTAGTGTTAACATGTTGACATAAACGGTTGTAACGTGTTAACGTGTTGAAATTAACGTAAGCAAATGCTACACTTATAATGTTGACACTAACGTAACGTTAGCAAATGCTACACTTATAATGTTGACACTAAAGGTTGTAACTGCAACGCTTAGTTTTAACGCATTGTAACCGCGTTGTCATTAACGGTTGCAACTGCAACGCTTAGTTTTAACGTGTTGCCACTAACGCTTGCAACAGCAATACTTAATGTTAACGTGTTGCCTTTAAAGGTTGCAACTGCAACGATTAGTGCTTACATGTTGACACTTACGTTTGCAAGCGCAACGCTTAGCTTTAACGTGTTGCCACTAACCCTCCATGTTAACGTCTTGTCATTAAAGGTTGCAACTGTAACGGTTAGCGCTTACATGTTGACACTAACGTTTGCAACTGTTTTAACGGTTGCAAATGCAATGCTTAGTGTTTACGTGTTGCCATTAACGGTTTTAACTACAACGCTTAGTTTTAACGTGTTGATACGGTTTTAATGGTTGCAAATGCAAAGCTTAGTGTTTACGTGTTGTCTGTTGTCATTAACGGTTTTAACTGACGGTTGCAAATCCAATGCTTAGTGCTAACGTGTTGCAATTAACGGTTATAACTACAACGCTTAGTTTTAACGTGTTGACATGGTTTTAATGGTTGCAAATGCAAAGCTTAGTGTCTACGTGTTGTCATTAACGGTTGCAACTGCAACGCTTAGTGTAAACATGTTGACACTAACGGTTGCAACTGCAATGCTAAGTGTTGACATAAACGGTTGCAACGTGTTAACGTGTTGAAATTAACGTAAGCAAATGCTACACTTACTGTTATAATGTTGACACTAACGATTGTAACTGCAACGCTTAGTTTTAGCGTGTTGCCACCAACGCTTGCAACTGCAATGCTTAATGTTAACGTGTTGCCTTTAAAGGTTGCAACTGCAACGGTTAGTGCTTACATGTTGACACTAACGTTTGCAACTGCAACGCTTAGCTTTAACGTGTTGCCACTAACGCTTAATGTTAACGTCTTGCCATTAAAGGTTGCAACTGTAACGGTAAGTTCTTACATGTTGACACTAACGTTTGCAACTGTTTTAACGGTTGCAAATGCAAAACTTAGTGTTTACGTGTTGGCATTAACGGTTTTAACTACATCGCTTAGTTTTAGCGTGTTGTCACGGTTTTAACGGTTGCAAATGCAAAGGTTAGTGTTTACGTGTTGTCATTAACGGTTTTAACTGCAACGCTTAGTTTTAACATGTTGCCACGGTATTAACGGTTGCAAATCCAATGCTTAGTGCTAACGTGTTGCAATTAACGGTTATAACTACAACGCTTAGTTTTAACGTGTTGACATGGTTTTAATGGTTGCAAATGCAAAGCTTAGTGTTTACGTATTGTCATTAACGGTTGCAACTGCAACGCTTAGTGTAAACATGTTGACACTAACGGTTGCAACTGCAATGCTAAGTGTGGACATAAACGGTTGCAACGTGTTAACGTGTTGAAATTAACGTAAGCAAATGCTACACTAACTGTTATAATGTTGACACTAACGGTTGTAACTGCAACGCTTAGTTTTAACGCATTGTAACCGCAATGCTTAGTGTTAACGTGTTGTCATTAACGGTTGCAACTGTAACGCTTAGTGTAAACATGTTGACACTAATGGTTTCAACTGCAATGCTAAGTGTTAACATGTTGCCATAAACGGTTGCAACGTGTTAACGTGTTGAAATTAACGTAAGCAAATGCTACACTTACTGTTATAATGTGCACACTAACGGTTGTAACTGCAACGCTTAGTTTTAACGTGTTGCCACTAACGCTTGCAACTGCATTGCTTAATGTTAACGTGTTGCCTTTAAAGGTTGTAACTGCAACGGTTAGTGCTTACATGTTGACACTAACGTTTGCAACTGCAACGCTTAGCTTTAACGTGTTGCCACTAACGCTTAATGTTAACGTGTTGCCATTAAAGGTTGCAACTGTAACGGTTAGTGCTTACATGTTGACACTAACGTTTGCAACTGTTTTAACGGTTGCAAATGCAAAGCTTAGTGTTTACGTGTTGCCATTAACGGTTTTAACTACAACGCTTAGTTTTAACGTGTTGACACGGTTTTAACGGTTGCAAATGCAAAGCTTAGTGTTTACGTGTTGTCATTAACGGTTTTAACTGCAACGCTTAGTTTTAACATGTGGCCACGGTATTAACGGTTGCAAATCCAATGCTTAGTGCTAACGTGTTGCAATTAACGGTTATAACTACAACGCTTAGTTTTAACGTGTTGACATGGTTTTAATGGTTGCAAATGCAAAGCTTAGTGTTTACGTGTTGTCATTAACGGTTTTAACTACAACGCTTAGTTTTAACGCATTGTAACCGCAATGCTTAGTGTTAACGTGTTGTCATTAACGGTTGCAACTGCAACGCTTAGTGTAAACATGTTGACACTAACGGTTGCAACTGCAATGCTAAGTGTTAACATGTTGACATAAACAGTTGCAACGTGTTAACGTGTTGAAATTAACGTAATCAAATGCTACACTTACTGTAATGTTGACACTAACGGTTGTAACTGCAACGTGTTGCCACTAACGCTTGCAACTGCAATGCTTAATGTTAACGTGTTGCCTTTAAAGGTCGCAACTGCAACGGTTAGTGCTTACATGTTGACACTAACGTTTGCAACTGCAACGCTTAGCTTTAACGTGTTGCCACTAACGCTTAATGTTAACGTGTTGCCATTAAAGGTTGCAACTGTAACGGTTAGTGCTTACATGTTGACACTAACGTTTGCAACTGTTTTAACGTTTGCAAATGCAAAGCTTAGTGTTTACGTGTTGCCATTAACGGTTTTAACTACAACGCTTAGTTTTAACGTGTTGAGACGGTTTTAACGGTTGCAAATGCAAAGCTTAGTGTTTACGTGTTGTCATTAACGGTTTTAACTGCAACGCTTAGTTTTAACATGTTGCCACGGTATTAACGGTTTCAAATCCAATGCTTAGTGCTAACGTGTTGCAATTAACGGTTATAACTACAACGCTTAGTTTTAACGTGTTGCCGCGGTATTAACGGTTGCAAATCCAATGCAATTAACGGTTATAACTACAACGCTTAGTTTTAACTTGTTGACATGGTTTTAATGGTTGCAAATGTAAAGCTTAGTGTTTACGTGTTGTCATTAACGGTTTTAATTGCAACGCTTAGTTTTAACGTGTTGCCGCGGTATTAACGGTTGCAAATCCAATGCAATTAACGGTTATAACTACAACGCTTAGTTTTAACTTGTTGACATGGTTTTAATGGTTGCAAATGCAAAGCTTAGTGTTTACGTGTTGTCATTAACGGTTTTAAGTACAACGCTTAGTTTTAACGCATTGTAAGCGCAATGCTTAGTGTTAACGTGTTGTCATTAACGGTTGCAACTGCAACGCTTAGTGTAAACATGTTGACACTAACGGTTGCAACTGCAATGCTAAGTGTTAACATGTTGACATAAACAGTTGCAACGTGTTAACGTGTTGAAATTAACGTAAGCAAATGCTACACTTACTGTAATGTTGACACTAACGGTTGTAACTGCAACATGTTGCCACTAACGCTTGCAACTGCAATGCTTAATGTTAACGTGTTGCCTTTAAAGGTTGCAACTGCAACGGTTAATGCTTACATGTTGACACTAACGTTTGCAACTGCAACGCCTAGCTTTAACGTGTTGCCACTAACGCTTAATGTTAACGTGTTGCCATTAAAGGTTGCAACTGTAACGGTTAGTGCTTACATGTTGACACTAACGTTTGCAACTGTTTTAACGGTTGCAAATGCAAAGCTTAGTGTTTACGTGTTGCCATTAACGGTTTTAACTACAACGCTTAGCGTGTTGACACGGTTTTAACGGTTGCAAATGCAAAGCTTAGTGTTTACGTGTTGGCATTAACGGTTTTAACTGCAACGCTTAGTTTTAACATGTTGCCACGGTATTAACGGTTGCAAATCCAATGCTTAGTGCTAACGTGTTGCAATTAACGGTTATAACTACAACGCTTAGTTTTAACGTGTTGACATGGTTTTAATGGTTGCAAATGCAAAGCTTAGTGTTTACGTGTTGTCATTAACGGTTTTAACTGCAACGCTTAGTTTTAACGTGTGGCCACGGTATTAACGGTTGCAAATCCAATGCTTAGTGCTAACGTGTTGCAATTAACGGTTATAACTACAACGCTTAGTTTTAACGTGTTGACATGGTTTTAATGGTTGCAAATGCAAAGCTTGGTGTTTACGTGTTGTCATTAACGGTTTTAACTACAACGCTTAGTTTTAACGCATTGTAACCGCAATGCTTAGTGTTAACGTGTTGTAATTAACGCAACGCTTAGTTTTAACTTGTTGCCACTAACGCTTGCAACTGCAATGCTTAATGTTAACGTGTTGCCTTTGAAGGTCGCAACTGCAACGGTTAGTGCTTACATGTTGACACTAACGTTTGCAACTGCAACGCTTAGCTTTAACGTTTTGCCACTATCGCTTAATGTTAACGTCTTGCCATTAAAGGTTGCAACTGTAACGGTTAGTGCTTACATGTTGACACTAACGTTTGCAACTGTTTTAACGGTTGCAAATGCAAAGCTTAGTGTTTACGTGTTGCCATTAACGGTTTTAACTACAACGCTTAGTTTTAACGTGTTGACACGGTTTTAACGGTTGCAAATGCAAAGCTTAGTGTTTACGTGTTGTCATTAACGGTTTTAACTGCAACGCTTAGTTTTAACATGTTGCCACGGTATTAACGGTTGCAAATCCAATGCTTAGTGCTAACGTGTTGCAATTAACGGTTATAACTACAACGCTTAGTTTTAACGTGTTGACATGGTTTTAATGGTTGCAAATGTAAAGCTTAGTGTTTACGTGTTGGCATTCACGGTTTTAACTGCAACGCTTAGTTTTAACGTGTTGCCGCGGTATTAACGGTTGCAAATCCAATGCTTAGTGCTAACGTGTTGCAATTAACGGTTATAACTACAACGCTTAGTTTTAACTTGTTGACATGGTTTTAATGGTTGCAAATGCTAGTTTACGTGTTGTCATTAACTGTCTGGGTGTCCGTCTTATTGTTTTGTTCCTGTGTATGTCTCTTATCTGTGTCAGTTTCCTCATTTTTATCTGTCACATTTAACTTTGTCCTGTCCTCTTTGTAGAGTGTCTTACCAACAGACGATCGAATTATCTCAATGCTTTCGTCATGTGTCTGTTTTTGTGACGTTTGTCTAGGTTCTGAGTATGTAGTGGATTGCATATCAACGGCATTGTCCGTCCCTGACATACTTAGCATTAGTGCTTTGTCTCTTGACGGTTTTACTTGTGCTGTACCCTGCGGAGTAACATGGACTGGATATTGTATATGCGGAACTGACACGTGTGTTGTTCCTAGCGGACTTACATGGCCAGGATGCTCTATATTCACTCCTGGCATGTGTATTGTGTCCTGAAGCAATACACGACCAATATGCCCTGTATGCCCTACTGGCATTTGCGGCAATTGATCTTCAGTAACGACATGCTCAGCATCAACCCTTTGATCTGAGACTGCCATAGCAGATGTCAATACATTGGAAGTATGAACAGTGGTATGACTCTGGGGTACAGCACTTTGTGTTTTACTGTCCGTCTGTGTGTCTATTTGTCCCTGTCTTCTACTGACATTTGACTGTCTATCTGACATCAAAGTTATTGTTCTTGTCTGTGTGACAGTGTTTATTGCAACTGTCTCTTGTGTCAGTGAAGCAACACTTGTTGGCTCAAGTGATTTCTGTTGTTGTAGAACATTAGGGTCAGGACATTCATTTACTTGTTTGTATTTGTCTATGTCCTCCAGTAGTCTGGCTATCCCAAATGATGCCCTACTGACATCTGAATGTGCTGTACTAGCACTTTCAAGACTTCCTAAGTCTTGACTGTGACGTTCTTCTACGTCATCTTTTGCATTTGGATGCAAACTTGTTTTTGTAAGTGATTGTTGTTTCTTACTGTCTGACATAACAGGGCTAAGTATGTTCATTGCTCCTTCCGTATCTACTTGTTTTTCTGTAGTCATTGTCTTTGGTGTACTTGTTGTTCTCATTTCTCTTTGTATTGAAATCCTACTTTGTTCCTTTCTTTCTCGTATTTGTTTCATAATTTCTTCTATTTGTTTATCTAATTCCTTCCTTTGTCTTTCAAGATACCGCTTTCCTCTTTCTGTCCTATTTTCGTTATCCATTTTGTTATTCTGTAAGTGTCTATGTATGTATGTTTCAATTTATAATGCGATCGATTCAAGCTATGTGTTTGGTTTTCTGTAACCCTATGTATGTAGTTACATGGGTTTATGACTAAGCTCGAAAAATATTTTTCCTCCGTAGCACTTGCAAAACTCGCGCAAAATATTTTACGCTGTACTTCGCAAACAGTGATTTTTTTCACCGTACGATATATGTACGTTTTTGTTCGCAGTCGCTTAGAACGGTAAGTTGTAACGAACAAATTAAAGCGTACGCAAAACAAAAGTGTTTTTCGGCGCAAAACAGCGGTATGTTCCGAAAAATAAAGTACGCAAATGTCGGAAAATAGCTACATTATTTACCAATTACTGTAATTGGTACCACTATGGGGTGTAGCTATGCGCTTTTGCACATTCGCACAAACATACGGTAACAAAACGCAAACTTTCGACGCAAAAATCGGAAAACTATACGAAACGGGACGAACAAAAAAAAAACAAACGGCAAATTCCTCGTTATCGCAAGTATGATCGTAACAAAGCAGCCTTCGTATTCACAAATAATAAGTCAACATGCAACGTGCTAATGTGTATGTAACTTATTTATTTTACAACCCTTGAAACTTACGACCCTTTCAAAACAATTTTCTCACAATAGTCCAAGGCTGTACAGTAGCATTAACCAACACAAAATGTACCTGCTTGTATCATGGTCCTTAAATGCAGACACCAAAAACCAAAAAAAAAAAGTAAGAAGTGTCAAGCAATGAGAAAAAAAAAATGTTTGAAAAAAAAAAAAAAAAAAATGATTTCGTCGGGATTCGAAAAGGGTATTGACCAAATCTATTTGCCTTTCACGGAACAGAAATCCGGCGCCTTAACCACTCGGCCACCGGGACAAGTAATACTGATACGTGTGTATTAAAGTAATATAGGCAAAATTTGAATATCCGCACGCAGGGTCTTACGCACTATAAACCCGAGAAAATCGAGCGCAAAACTAGTAAAGTCAACATTTTCATGCTTTCGGAGCAGATGATCAGCGTGGTAAATCGGCATTTTTTCATTAGAAATTCAAAGTTTTCGACAGAAAGAACACGACTTTCACCACGGAAACACTGATCTGGGTTTACGCAAAGACCATATTTGACGCGGCGGAAAAAAAATCGGATGGAAAATATGTGTAGACCATGAATAGAGCTGGTGGGAATTCGAGTTGGGATTGGGCTATTGGCTATGGGAGGCGCAAGAGAGAAGAACTACCCCGCGGAATACAAAGGTCGTTTTGTGAATAACGTTACTATGTCTTCCTACAGTTCTACACTACACTCCCGCTACCTCAGAAATACATCTACTCTACGCAGCGCAGAGGTTAGTAAAGCATGATCTTTTGACTTTAATCAAAATTTTCATGGAAAGAATGAGCTTATGAAAAATCTACCAATACATCACTGACAATCAAAACATTTACATTTTGTATGTAACAATTTATCAAATAGACCGTGTACAGCTTAAGGATAATCTATCGGACATCTTGGTCTTCAATTTGGGAAATGTACCAGGATTTCATCTAATTAGAGCAAAAGTGGGTGGCGTTTTTAAATTGAAATTTCACACAACATACCGTAATATGATTATCTATTCCTCGAGACTCGATACACAAAATCCAGATGTCACAGTGCAACGCATTTCGACATTTAAGCATGTCCAAGCACATGTTTTAATTTATTTGTGGTTCCGAAATGTTTGAAACACACCCTGGGATACCATGACACAACAATTTACCTTATATACTCACCAACAAACACAGAAGGCAAATGCATAAGATATACTTTTTTTTTCAAAACTCTTACTATAGTTTTTGTTTGAAATGATGCTTAACATCCCAGTCAATAGCAAAGGTCATGTCGGGACGTGGCCCCCCATTTTATTAGACTTTTACTAAAAAATAAGGATGTCATGACATCCAACTTGTGCTTCAAATATAACCATCCAACTAAGCCACAAAGGCTTATACGTATGAATGGTTCGACTTGAACCACTTTTCCTGGGCAGGCTCAAAGGCAGTAATCAGCTGGTCAGTAAGTAGCGTATAAGCTTTATCTGGAGGCACAAGCAGCCCATCCATTTCTTTAGGCCATAATCATTGTGGTTAACGTTGCTTTAAGTCCCTGTACTCTTGGGAATTCTCGCGGCGTTTGCACGGCGTTCTTAAATTTTCCAGAACGCCGCGAGAATTCCCAAGAACAAAAAATTATTTGTGAAAAGAGGAAGCCATGAAGTCCTCACCCCGTCCCCACGTCGTCCTCGTCTAGTCCAATGCATTGCTACGGAGTTCGCACTGTGTTCTACCGCGTTCCTGCGGCGTTCTGGGTGGCATTTCATGGTGTTTGCACGGCGATTTCAGTGCGCTTGCGCGACGCTTTTGGTGTATGTACTGCGTTTCCATGGCGTTCTGGCACTGCGTTGACGGCTTGTAGGCAAAGCAGATATGATGTCTCAATCATTTGTTTGTTTGCTTTGTCTGCTGTGCCTGCATATACATGTACACAAATAGAAAACCAGCTCGTTGTTTGATAGACATAAAGAATGGAATTCTTACAAGTGCATCTCATTTAACTATTAATATTTTGTTTGCTTTGTCATATTTAAAATCATTTTATTCGTCATTTTTGTGTTTTTGTCATACATGTTATGGACGCGATAGAAGCTCCACATGAGCGCAATGAACGCGTGAAAACACCTTGCAAACGCGGTATATGCTCCACGCGAGCGCCTTGATCGACGTAAGAACACCTTGCAAAATCCACTGAAGCACAGTAAGATAAATTACACGCTGCGCGCTGCTTATGAGCGCGGCGTAAACGCAGTGAGATTGCGATGAACGCCGTAGAATCTCCGTGAAAACGCAATGGGCTACAAAGGCGTTTGCACTACGATCTCACTGCGCGCCCGCAGAGTTCCTTGGGCTTTGATGAATTTCTCACTGCGTAGCCACGGCATCCTCACGGCGTCGCTCTTATTAAAACGCCGATTGATGGGCATGTGCAAAAGAAACACCTTCCCTTGGCATTCTAGGATTTGCCACGGCGTTCGATGGACTTCCCAGCGCGTTGCTACGGCATTTGTATCATTCTCAAGTTTGTGTTCTGCATTTTTGTAGAAAGCCGCGCGATCTCAGCGATAATGCCACCCTGGTGTGACAGGGGTTTTATGCTATTTGGCTGTCATTTTGATAGAATAATACACATACTATATGCGCAAAATTAATAGTGTTGGACACCTTTGCGTCACTGCAACGCGCTACAAACGTTATATTTGGTGAATGCTGAGACCTTAAGTAAAAAATGCATGCTCATATCATTCTTTAATGTTTGATATTGCAGGTTATACGATATAACCGAGTTGATTTCGGGTGAAACTTTCTTCAAACTGGCTGTACAGTAAATCATTATCCTTTGTTTGTTTCAAGTTCCCGGTTGCGCAAAGTTAACGATTCCGCAAACCTTTATTGAAAGCATGATTTAACATGCATAAATAACACTCAAAACAAAAATAATTTTGTGGCTTCGATCAGCGATGTTTATTTTCTTGAACATTGCATTATCCAATAAATATCTGTGACTAAGTTCACTGGCACCAGATTTTGATTTCTAATGGCTTCTTGCATGTCAAATTTTATGACATTTAAACAATGATGTCACACTGCTACACACCGAGAGCAAAGAAACACACAATATAAATGGAAACGACCACAAATTCATTAGGTACTCTAACAGTTTATTTAATGTCAAAACACCCAACTAGGATGACACATTGTCGCTTCTATAAGGTGTTATGGCTCCAAGAATCAAAACGAAAGACTTGGGCAAAAATTCTACCGATATAAATTTGTCTACATTTTGTTATTAACCCTAAATGGGTATAGTTCAGCAGTAATTAAAATTCTGTTCTATTGTCAAACCGCCTGTGATGGCAAAGATAGGTCATTGAGCCACCTACCCCACAAAATGCTTAAACATATGTCATTTTCTACTATTTTTGTATTGATGATAGTCCTAACCGCTAGTTGTTGTATAACATATTTGTATGAACCTCACATGTCATTGTATATGACCTGAGTGAAATAAAGTTTATGTTATGTTATGTTATGACAAGAACATTTTGAGGAACCAAGTACTCGACTGTAATGGAAATTTGATGATTTTATGACAATTACTAAAATTCATTTATAAAGGGGTCACATAACTTGACTTAAATTGATTTTGCTCCTGTCATTCTAATTCCATATGTTAAACAATTAAAACAATAGACTACCAGGTTAAAATGAGGAAAAAGGGAATAATAATATCCGTGTAGAACAGCTGCACCGGTGGTCATCGCATAGGCAAAAACCCTGTTTTCTCATGTTTTGGGGGAGATGGTATTGTTATGGTCAGGAATCATTTTTACAGTTCCGCTGACATGTCACAATTCAACACAATTTACGACCTTAGCCTAACCCTATATTGGCTGCTCTACCTTAAATGTCAGAGTTCGTATCACTTGTGAGAGTCAAGTACTTATTTTCCTCCCGACGCAACCCATCCTGATCACGGATTGTCAATTTGGTGTGTCACCAGTAAACCATTTAGATTCAGATACCTCCATAAATACATTTATCCTCTAATGCAGTACAGTAACACCCAAGAAAAAGCGGATCTTCTAGCATAAGGCGGCAGAGGGGGGGACCGGGGGTCCGGACCCCCCCATGGAATTTGAAAATTTTACCTAAAAAGGTAATTTCTCAGGGGGGTGGGGTGGGGTCCACCCCCCTCCCCCTTGTCCGTGACCAAAAATTACCATTTTCGTTGGACCCCACCTCAGGAAAATTTCTGGATCCGCGCATGGACGGGGAGCCTGGTTTGCTAGTGCACAACTGATAGGTCATGGGTTCGGTCCGATTCCCGCCTCCATGGGTAAATAAATAACTGACTTGACACAACCATCCTATAAGTTAGTATTTACATTGTATACATGCATTAGGCCCAAGGTTTCAACTGACATGTTTACAAATTAACATTTTGCGTGGGTTGCTTGTTTGGTCTTAATTTCTTACGTCCCGCTTAATAATATAGCTATGGTCACATACGGATAAGCAAGCTCGGTTTGAAGTCTCATCAGAGAGGCTGAAGAATTCTAGGATCAATGACACCCTGGATACATCCCATTAGGCCAAAATATATAATTATTAGATTCTCATCCAAATTTTTGAAAATTCTTTGGTGGGTGCATGGGTGACTTCTATTGTTCATTTTAGGACACACACTTTGACTCTCTACAAAGCCTAGTGTCTTAATATTTTTTCCATTTATCCATTAAAAGACACACTCTCAGACCGCTACACTGGCACGGCACCATTTGCGTCAAGCGTTCTGTTTTTTCTTTCTTTTTTTTTTTTTTTTTTTTTTTTTGACCGTGTGATGGTCTCGGGGTGTATGTGTCCATTGTGCAGCAAATTCACCTTTTGCTCGGTTGCACCATGGGGTTGAGTCTATCAAGGTTGGATACCAAAAATACAACAACAACAACAGACTATTAAGCGAATTGAATTTATGCACAATTATCTTTAATTTCTATTTAACACATGTTTTTAGTTCTTTTACAACCAAATTAAAACTATGATTTTGTGCAGGTTTTGAACAGGGGCGGGTGGGAATGAGAATCTCAAAATTAATTTTCTTTGGCCTTAGACTTATTATACCAGGTTGACCAATGTTTTGCTTGACCGACTTTGCCCAAGGACTATCCTATAAGGGGACACAATATAGGCAAGTTTCAGAGGTCATTTTTCGTTGTCAATTTTTTTTTTTTTTTTTTTTTTTTTTTTTTGCTTCGCTGTTGGTGTGAGTAACCTAAAGCAACAAGTTCTATAATAATAATAATAATAATAATAATAATAATAATAATAATAAAAAATAATAAATAAATAAACTTTATATATTTTAGGAAGACAACACATTTAGCACAATTGCCAATCTTCCATACGGTCTTCCAGTGAATACAGTCAGGCCTTTTTTATTTATCAGTCATTTTCATATATTTTTGTGATGTAAGTAATACTATATTTTGATAGAAGAGAATCCAGTGCTTGCCTTATAATGCTGAGCGCCTTGTAGCAAAGTAACCACTGGTACCATTTCAACCGTCTTATTTATAACGTGACCCAGGATCCAACCTACGACCTCCAGCTTCCGAAACGCACACTCTAACCATTACACTATTGGGACCGGTGTGACGGTGTTACATGGCTTTAATTAACTGATAATGTTAAACTTACGTTTGTCCAGGGAGCTACCATACAATCTGCGATTTCCATAATAATATTCAGACATTATACATGTACATGTAGGTAACCACGGACCAACATGTGTTGGCGTATGGTATATACCAGCATCTTGCGATATCTCCCTATGGCTTTAGTCGATGGTCTGGGACAATGCCACATACGGAAATCACTGCAAACTTAGACTGGAAACATGTGGCTTACGTACGGAACATGTATTATGTTCGAACAAACGGAGACCGTGCGATTTTTGATTGCGACCTTGTGGTCCTTTTCCAAGGCTGACAAGGCTTGAATTATATAATCTGCTCTTTCTCAAACCATGCCTTTATTGTAACAATATTTGTTTGAAAGGTAGTATCACTGCCATATTATCACTCGCATACATATTGTAGATACATAGTATGATGCATCACGGTTTGACCTGACAAATAGACATTTCTTGCCTAACGCGAGATAGATTTGTACACCATACACTGAAATACAAACGTGTTTTAAATGGGGATGTCTCAAAATAAAATTCCAATCTTCTATACATGTGCATCCGTTTATACATGTAGTTGTTAATCATTCCGACGCTAACCAGGAGCTGCACAGTCAAGTCTGACAGCTGGTCCAATAAACGAATGTGCGCTAATCGGCTAAGCGATCACACCAATGCAGATCTGTGCACTGACAGAAAAAGCATGTTATCTCATGACATTTCTTGTCTATTCGAACATGTATTGTACATCGTATTCTTATTATTGGTCGCGATGCAAGAAAACTTTCTTTTGTCAGGTTGCATTAGTACTTTTAATACGTACATGGACAACAGCTATGCTGTTCTTGGACAAGCCTTCCGGAACCAACCTGTGCTCTGTGCACATTTCTTTCACTATAGGTTAATAGCCAGGAAGCAGTTGTTCTGTTCCGGCATGACAAAACTGTTGACAGGGATATTAAACCACAATGCAAACCCCTGACAGAAAAAAAAATCAGCGGATGACGGAGAATATCCGTTACGCAAAAATGTTCTTATGAATACATGCTTCATGAAAGAAATGTGCCGAACGTGGTCATCATCTCGGGCTTGCTTCAATACCAGCCAGACACCCGATCTCGCAACCGAACTCAGTTTTGGAATTTTTAAAATCATGAAACTCCAAAACCGGGCGCGGTAGCTTAAATGGTCGACAGAATAAGATGCATAAGCACAGAAAATTATTACACTGGACGTGGATAATTGCCGAGCTGAACACTTTTTGGAGTGGTTTAAACGCGTACACGGTGGAAAGGCAGCATTTATTTTATCTTAGCACTCCCTGGGCCTCGCCCAGGGAAGCCGGTTGTTTCGACCTAGGAGGTTGTTCGATATCGGAGGTAAACAAACCTTGTAATGGAGAAACAGGGTCAGTATTTTTTCATTTTTATTTTTTAATAGGAATGCGCTTAGGGGTGTAAAAAAGAACACATCGCTCACATACACACCAATATAGGCACACGATGCATAAAATGGATTTGGACTGAAGATGTTTGACCGTAAATGACGTTTGAATGGGGGAAAACAGTATCTTCAACAGATATTTCACATTCGTTTGTTTATATGTCTGCTAATATTCATCTTACATATTGTTTATTGGCATTGTTGTGATCTTCAACCTGTATTTTATTATGTCTGACGAAGACATATGGAATATCTTGCACTGGCACTTAGATTTTTGTTATTTATTGACGGTGGTGTCTTATTTACGGTGGTTGCAGTGTTCGGAGGTAGGTTGCACAGACCTCGGAGGACCCGCTCTCGGGTGTTATCGTCTATATTGGAGGAATGCAATTCAACTATGTCCACTTTAAAGCATCTCACAGCCGTAAACAAGCGTCTACCACTTTCTACCTCAAGGGGTTAATTGTCTACAGGTTTAGAAAGGGAGAAACAAAGCTATATTAACGTTTTTTGTTGATATTATACCTGTCATGGTCTTGCCCAAATGATAATGATGGGTGAATCCATTCGTCATAAAAGGGTTGATATCGTGTGACATGGGTATTTATGCAATAATGTGGAATCCTTCATGATTGATAATGAATGCGGTGTCTCGTCGCGAGTGTTTTGGTACACGATAAACTGGATTATTGAGACAAATAAAATCGGATTGATAGAAGAAAAAGGTAGGTTTAACAACAACATTGTCCCATTTACTTGTTAAATTAATACTAATTAAAATCTTATTATAAAATATACATAAATACAAACAAGGTACGTCATGAGACGACCTGTACTCGAAATAGCCACACAGATCGTACTCAAATCGTGTAGTCTTGAAGCTAAAAGGACAAGGACACAGATTTGCTGCGCATGGCAGATTTACTTTCCGCCCCCCTCAGCTCAAGAATTAACGTCCAATCAACAGCTTCGGTCATGAAGTCGGGTAAAAGACCTTATCTGAAAAAAATGGAGAAGCGAGGGATCGAACGCGCGACGCCTGGTTTACATTTGCGGGTGACTACGCCAATGAGTCTATCATGCTAAAGCATTCCTTGTCTGTTTGTTTCAATGCATAGACTTGTAGTTTTTCTTGGGAAATCGAAAGCATCCGTCAAATTCCACTCAACTAGTGTCATTCATTATTGTTACCGATGAATAAACAAGAAAAGTACTGGTATCATCATAGAGATCAGTTATTGTCGTATGAAATGAAAATTCACGACTTTTTAAATGGCATTCTCAAAATCCATTGATTTTGAACCTCCGAGGTCAAAACCACCCTTCCTCCGACATCGCGTATGATAGATAAAAAGTTCCTCCGAACACTGCAACCACCAGAAAACGCTACTAGTGCTGGCAAATTTCGAATATTTACGTTTTTCCACGATATTTAAACACTGAGTATTTATTTTAGGATAAATGTGGTTTATTTGATAGTTTGACATTTCAATTACAGGGCTCAATATAACTATTTGTCAGTCGCTATGTGCAGCAGTTCAGTTTATGATTTCAGGGCTTTAAAGCTGGATTAATTTTCATGAAACTGTTAAAAGTTTTAAAACTGGAACAATTAAATCTCACATGACTTACATTTAATGTGTGAGGATTATATATGTGGCATTACTTACAAATAACTTTTGATTCTGTTATATTTATGAACTACTATGGATTAAAGAACAACAAAGAGAAAGCCATATCGGGCTAAACTTGACCAGCTAGAGAACTACACTTAAATAGCACTGTGCCAAGAACAGAAATGAAACAAAACTATGATTATTTGGCAACAAAGATTTCATGATAACTGGACTTCAAATTTAGAAGAAATGGCCACTGTGTATGACAGCCAGAAAACATGAACCTTGTGCCATGGCAGTCATATACGAGGGTCTGGATGGGGGGTCCTGGTATTCACTAATCACTAAAAATTTAGCCATTTATTCACTGTCATTAAAATTTTGGCTTATTCATTAAAATTAGCTCGATTATTCATTAAAATATGATAATTACTTGAACCGCCTTCTTCGCCCAGCTAATTTCTAATAGCAAATATAGGTATTCCCCACCTAAGGCATCCCTTATCTAAAGCCACAAAGACTAGTTCTATGATACTTAATTGTAGACTGTACTGCTGAGTGCAACCTTGATTTTAACATCTTGAGAGAAGCATATATTATCTGCTAGACCACAAAGCCTCATAGAAACTTTCCAAAATAGTTAACTGATTTTTTTAGCAAATCCTCTTTTAAATCTGTTGGGAATATAATCCCCTCCGTACTGAATATGCCCTGAGTTTCACCCTGAATCTTTCTCTTCAATTATGCATATCAAAGGTCAATTTAAGAAAAATTGTAACTTCAGGGGTAAAAGTTATAATAAAAAGCTGCTGTTTTTATTTAGTTAACTAGTAAGCATATGAGGGGTGCGTTCCTTTACCGGAATGGACCGGAATGGGCCTAATTACCGGAATGGACTACCGGAATGGACTACCGGAATGGACATTATGCTATGGCTTTGGGTGCTTTAATTGTATCTTATCTGCATATAATGTACTTCTATAGTCATATGAATAGTTTGCATAAGATAAAATTCATCTCAATATAGCAAAACTGACTTCCCAGGGTGGTTAAGGTAACTCAGTGGTGGGGTCCGCGGTGGGGCCACTGTTCGGAGGTTTCTTTGACTGAAACGTATAGAGATCATCAGTGATTCTTCTACAGTAAATGTAGGGGTGAATAGAAGAAGAAATTAGTGAATATGTACTGACACTGTGACAGGGACCTATATAAGCATATAAAATTATGAACACCTGACCTAGGCGACACCACCGTATGGAGCACACTTTAACTGTACTTAAATCACATGATTCTCAAATTTATCACCGTCAGTGTATATTCTAGGTCAATCTGTCCCCAAAAACCAAATGAAAAGTACGCAAGGACACATATAAATGTCCATTCCGGTAGTCCATTCCGGTAATCAGGCCCATTCCGGTCCATTCCGGTAAAGGAACGCACCGGCATATGAGTACTATGTGAAATATGATTTTGTGCTTATGCCTGATTGTACAAAACATTTTATAAATGTCTTAAATACCGAGCGAGCGAAGCGAGCGAGGAAAAAATTACATGATGTAGCGCCATATAAACTGCCAGTTAGATTTGCATTAACGTTCTTAGTACTGGCTTGTTTCTGATTGCAAAAGTCACCATAATTATGCTCTGTCATATAAAAAAGCAAAGTTATGTCCGTCCACAGAAAAGATTATCATTATAGGATTGGAACATACATAATAAGGACAAAGTGGGGTAACAGAATAAAAAGAAAATACGTATACATAAGCAAACAAAACAGTGAAATAGTATCTGGCTCAGGAAATGACACATTTTTAAAAGATTCATGAAGTGAGTCCCTACATGCTATGTCTTTCCAAACATTCAAAGATTTCAGAAATATGACTATATAACATTTGAGCTAAATCGGGTCTGGGGGCGAAAAAAAATGAAATTCTGGAATGTCAGGGAGGCCATCTAAGACAATTCCATAGCCAAATTTAGCATATTCATTATTCTTTAAAATGCTATTATTCACTATTCATTATATTATTCTGCTATTCATTAAAATTTTTCATTTATTCATTATTTTTTAGGACCTACTTATTCACTAATCATTAAATTTTTGGCTCTTTATTCACTCTCATTAAAATTTTTAGGCAATTATTCTTTAATCATTATACCCCATCCAGACCCTCATATACAGTTGCTTCTTACTTTGCGGGAGACCATACTGATTACATGGTCAATTAATAATTGACCTTATTTAGGCTAATGATGGTCTGTCTTTCCAAACAAGTATGATATATTTTATATGGGTAACCTGTCAATTTCGGGAAGCAATTAATAAAATAGCACTTTGCAACTTATATTAGTTCAATATCATATAAGCTATAAATTTTATAGTAGTCTTGTGGTCTCCTGCAAGTTTCTTTCAGATTGAGTATGCAGTTTGGAGTACCATTAAATTACGATGTGTCTATGTTAGACAAGAAAGTTTGCTATTGTTTCTGTATTGGAGAGGGTTCCAACCTATTCGGCCTAAAAATCAAAATTTCAAGTCTTTGTCCAACGTAGAATCCTGCTGAACTTTTCGTATGGGAATATATAAAGATATAGACTGTGTCCTGATTTGCTGAGAAAGCACAGAGCTTTTATATGAAAGGAATGGTTAAAGATATGACGAACTTTAAGACTCGTGGATCATGATTCATGTTATGGATAGAAACTGATTATTGCTTTAACAACTGTGCTCATGTGCTGAACAATCACCAAATGTGCTGAACAACCGCTATCTTCGGCCAAAGATAGCTATGAACAGTGATCAGCATTTTATACTTTGGAATTTTAGTAGGAGTCAGCAATCATGAATAATCGGACTAGACTACAGAACTACCAGCTTCCAACTTGTTCAATTACTTTACAATATCACATCGACAGAAGATGATAAATGTGCCTCGAAAAAGTATTTTGTGAACCTGTGTCCATTGGTTTGGTTTTGATTCATTTCAAACATAACCAGCTGTGTATGGTTACATGTGCGGCTAGGATAGTGGGACAGTCTCCAGATTTCTTTCACATGATATCCGTGGACAGTCTACGCCGTATGCTAAGCAATCATTCAGGACAAGTGAGTTCACGTGTTTTCACAGCTGAAGTTTGTCATTGTTCTGCTGACACATCAAAATAAAACAAGACAAGACAGTGATACTTGTGCTAAATGGATTCAGAAGACTGATTATAAAGCAAGGAGCATAAGACCCACTACTCATTTATGCATTGGTAATTTGACATTGGGGAAACCCAAATACACACAGGGGTCCAATTGACAAAAGGACTATAGGACTATGGGACTATGGGTTTTACCATAGGGGTTCAGGTCCATCACAGTTTTGCAAGTTTGTCATATCCAACCTACTGAAGTACTTGACTAATGTAGCAAACATTCATATACAGAATACACTTACTGACTCACTGTTTTGGATTTTAAGTCATGAAGTGCTTTGATTCTAAACTTTCATTTTCACTGTTAAATGACATCTACATAGAATTGGATTTGATGCAGCCAAGGTCCAAGGTTACTATTTCACATCGGGTGAGCTGTTCCCCTTATAAACTTCAGCGGTTAAACCGCATTAGAGAGCCATTTACTGGTAGCTGTTGTTACAAACGAACGTGTGATTATAGCTTCCGGATGATCGTGGTAGACTTTTGTCGCAGATTTGCCGTTATAAGTAAACATGGCACGCCTGTTCCTATTAGCCAAATACATTCATTTCATTCACATGTAGCGGTGGGTCTGTGGCGTGGGTCTGCTCTGGTCGTCCGGAAGCTGTACAAAGTGCAGTAATACCAGCTGTACTTTAAGCACAATTTAGCTATGACTCACTGCTATTTCAAATCTATCTACCAATTGGCACATTGTAGTCGGCAATACTGGTGTATGCAGGGGCAGTCTTGTCAGTCTCTCCAATCCTCTGCGTAGAGTGACTGGACTGTGTTTGTGTTATACGAGTGTTGTTTCAGTGCTTGTGCTATGATATGGGATACATGGGGTTGTCTTTCATGTTGATACCTGTGTTTTTATTTGCCCAGATGAATTTATTTCTCTAGTTTACAATCTGACATTTACTATTGATTCATGATGGCATTTGAATTAAACCAAACCTAGATTGAGGTTGACAGACAAGTACAGCAAAGTTCTGATGGAATGTTTAAACTGAAATTATTTTACAGACAGGAATCTGGGCTAGTTCACCCAGTGTTATTTACATTTTGATGACAGAACCAAAATAAAAATGCAGCTTCAGCATTACTGGGGTTTCAGATTACCTCTTTTGATATGAATTAGTGTAGAACATTGTGGTTGAATACAAAGATAATGGTGATCAATTGAGTCTGAATGTCAGGTCAACCTATGTACATGTATTTGACAGATACTGTCACTCTAGTGGTGATGACACTTAATTATTATTTAAATATCAGCAGCTGGTTCTTACATGTATAAGATTCTCATTTTTTCTGCACCTTTTACGATGTTATTTTCACGGTCTGTGCAAGTGTTTTATATTATGTATATTCAGATTTTTATTACAATTATTGTTTTCATTATTCCGATCTATGCCTTTGGATCACTGATTGCTCTGTCATAGCGTATCTGTATTAAGCTGGCTTAGTATCCTGCCTGGTTGTCGTATCAAACTTCTCAACCTCTTAATAGCACTATTGCTGGGATCCAAACCAATTTCCGTGTTTGCTATCCAATCTGTATATAATAACGAGAGTAAAAAATTATAGACAAACACAAACATTCTCTTTATTGAAAGCTCAGATAACATATTAGTTACATATGAGCGAATATGACAATGCAGAAAATACATTCATGGTGGCAATACAGGATAAATAAATAAATAAATAAATAAATAAATATTGTATGGTGAAATTGTTTCGTTTTTTTTTTTTTTTCAAGTAGGGGAGACTGTCTGAAAGGGAAAAAAGTACATCCCCTTTACATATAAGCATACATATTATTATTATTATTATTATTATTATTATTTTTTTGTAATTATTACACGATATGGATCAAATTTGACTATGAAATCTCCTCTTTTAAAACTGGTTTTCTGTTAAGCTTGTCAAAATCGACATATGTCAATCATTTATACGATTATCCAATAAAATGATTGAATCTAAAAGTTGTTATATCGGTCTCATTTAGACATAAAGAAAATTAGGCCAATTGCATTCCAACCATCCAAGGCCTTGTTGTAATGAACTGTGTTCTTGAGAGGTCCAGGTGTACTAGAATGTGACAGACTAATCTAGCATTGAGTTATTCCTTTAATTAAAAGTTTCTGTTGACACTTTATCCGATATCAATTATGTAAATACATGTATAGTTTTTATCTTTTCATTCTTTAAGAATGACATTGTCTATGTTTCTTTGACATACTATCTCTGCTAAGTATGAAATTAATTTCACGTTGTGCTTATGCTTATATTTACATTCATTACATGCATTCATTGTCTAAAAAATTTTGCAAACAGTGACAATGGGTTTAGTAAAAGATGCTCACTGTGCTGGCTGACCTCAAGTGATAAAGTTTCGTACGTAATAGACAAGGGGTGCCTACTTGCATTAGATATGTTTCCAGTGCCATGTGAAGCATGTGTGCACATCTTGTTTACCATAATAAAATCGCACTGCTGAAAACATACACATCTAAAGCAGCCAGATCAACAAATACCAAGCTAAAAGGTCAATGGTTAACCGGCATGGTCAAAGCAATTGCACTTTACTTAATTGCTTAAGATGGCTTTCCAATGTTACATGCAGGACGTGAGCATGTCTTTTAACCATAACAGAATCAGATTTGAAAACATAACAATCTGATGCAGTCCCATTTCAAATGCATATCAATGTCAGAGGTAAACTAGCGGGGTTAAAGACTTCAGACTATATCAAGGTGGCATTAATATTTTCATTTGAAAAATGTTTATAGAGTTTATGGTTTTTATGTCAGTGAAAGCACTGGTTGCCTTGCAGTGACATTATAATTTAAAATTCAACCTGATTGGTGTTGACAGTCGAATTTAATGCTTGTATTGTTTATCAATTTATTTATTTTTTTTTTTTTTTTGTTAATGTGCTTTAAAGCAGAGTTCTTTTCATAATCCAAAAGAAAATAATGAATATAATTTATCTTACAAACCACTATTGAATTTTTTGACAATTGCAAGTTCATCTTAGAATCATTGAAGATTGGTTTTAACATTTTCCTTGCTCCACCATTACATACTTTTGGGAACAATCAGCTGTGAATTAAAAATTATTCGCACATGATTGCAAATAATTTGGTTCATTTCCAACAGAAATTGTTTTACAGACATGGTTCTGTAGTCCTTCACTCATGAGATTTTTGACTTTTTAATGAATGTTTATACCAATCTTTGATCTTTACAGGGTTTTCATGTAACCTATTTTGCAATAAATCATTCTTTATTATACTTTCAATTTGTTGCCTTGTTAAACATGAAACTGATAACGGTTGGTTATAAACAACTTCTCACTCTACCTTACATACCTATTCCTTGGGGACCAATCAGCTGTGAACCAAACAATTGTTTCCCAACTGATTGCTTTTGGGGGTATAGCTACATTTCTACCTGAAATTTAGCTATTTACATTCCCCAAGTCTTTGGTATGTACTCAATCCCTGCCCTACCTGCTTGGCCTCCATACTTATATAGCACTGCATTGACAGCCTGATCTACTTTACACTACTCAGCTACACGCTTTCCAACACACAATACTGCCACCTGCGGCACCATCACACAACTACGACCGCCACCAGCGGCGGTACCTACAATTGCCACCAGCGGCAAACCACATAACACTGTGTTTCGCACACACTACTACAGTCTGTCAAGGTATGTGCTCATGTAAGATTAGCAAGCTACATGTTTACTGGATGGCAGTTTCGGCGGGGACTGCAAAACTTAGGTTTATACATACTAGCTTGATTTTGCAGGTGATGGCCGGTTCACTCCAAACTGGAAGCTGCTACGCCTTGCGCTGTCAGCAGTTTCCGACTCGGAGGTCAAACTCAAGCTAGTATTCTTTGGTTCACACTGAGCTGGTTCTTATATGCCAAAGATATATATTTCAGTTGGTATGTAATAAATAGAGTGAATATAAACCATCTGCTTTTTTGAGTTATCCCGAGAAATATAGATCAAATAAATTAATGTCTGAATTGTGATTAAGAATGATGCTAAATCATGACCACATAGGCAAATTGTGCCAAGAGTGAGAAATAACGCAGATTTGTTCAAATGTAAATGGTTTTTATGTTAAAACTTAGAAAATCGTCAATTCAAAGTGGCTCTGTGTCAAACAGACACAGTTCCAAACCATTAAACGCACAGCGAGCCCTCAACAATCTCTATACAGACGACCTGTTCTGTGGTTGTGTTCCTAAGAAGTAAAATATACGAGATAAAAATGAAAACATACTGACCCTGTTTCTCAATTACAAGGTTTGTTTACCTCCGATATCGAACAACCTCCTAGGTCGAAACAACCGGCTTCCCTGGGTGGGGCCTTCCATTTAAGGGGTGCTCCCACTTAAGGATTGAAAATCAAATTTTAGCTTTCACTGGATGATGAAGGGCTTCTCGGAGACTTTAAAACAGCTAATGTTTTTCATCATCCAGTGAAAGCTTAAATCTGAATTTCAATACTTATATTAACATTTTATATTATCAATCAAGAATCAGATTTTTAATTGCGCATATCACCGCTCATTTACATGTTATTTGACATTAAATCCGACTTAACGTAATTTTGGAACAGCCAAAACGTTAAATATTCGCGCCTGGCGTCATGGCGATACGCGACCAACGTCACGACAACAAGAGTAAACAAACAACGTCACTGGCTGGATTTGACGTCTCCCCGCCCATAGAAGTAACATCTAGATCATGTGACTTATGTTTTTCATTGGGAAATAAAGAACATCAAGAAAGATACTTTCATCTAGGGCGATTGCAATAGAAATGTAAATATAACAGCGTATAGCGACAACGTTTGCCGGCGTATGGGATATTTTGTCCATACTTTGGTGTACGTTGCATACGTTCGGCATAAGTTTTGCATAACTTAAGGGAACGCAACAATACGCTGACATACGTTGTTATACATGTACGTTGTGTACGTCCAGAATTTTGTGCGTGCACAAAATTTCCAACGTATGTCGACGTACTGATAATACTTTACTCATAAGTTAGGCGTACGCAACGAATACGTTATTCACAAGTTCATGAACGTTACCTGTAAGTACCTAATATGTTCGTATACGTTGTCATATGCAAAAGCCCTCCTGGATGTTTTAGCGTATGAGAAGCGTAACCTACGAGCAGCGTACTCGGAACGTATGCAGCGCATGTTAAACGTGCAAAGAATGTACTCAGCGTATGCGCAACTTACGCGTAGCGCATTGGTCAGCACCAGAGCGCCGCGAGAACGCCAAGGAAAAACGTCTTTATTTGTTAAAAAGCAAGCCATGACGTCCTCACCTCTCCTCATTGCGTTGCTACGGAGTTCACACTGCGTTCTACTGCGTTTCTACGAAGTTCTAGTCGGTGATTCAAAACGCTTGCACGATCTTAAAATTTTCACTGTGCTTGCGCTGCGCTTTTGGTGTGTACATTGCGTTTCCACGGCGTTCGCACCGCGCTTCCACGGCGTTCTGGCACTGCACTGACGGATTATAGGCAATATGGAAACGAAGTCTCTGTCATTTGTATGTTTTGCTTTCAAGAATATCCTCTAATCTTAGCTCTGGCATCAGTCTGTGAAAATGACTATGCTGAAAACTTCTGGCTGCCTCCAACCTTGGCCAGACCTAAAGCATTCTTTGCTCCCAGCTCTGTGTCTTTACAGAACTATGCTGGCAGCATCAACAGCAATTTTTATCTGCTGCGCCTACATATATTCAAGTAATAAACCAGCTTGTTGTTCGATAGACATCTTATACATGTATGTGCATCCGATTTAAATAGTGTTTTGTTTGCTTTTGTCATTTGTAAAATTTGCATTTTTTCATCTATTTTCATCAGGAAAACACTATTGGATGCGATAAGTGAAAGCTCCACGCGAACGCATTAAACGCCGTGATAGCGCCTCGTGAACGCAATGACAGCGCCTAGCAAACACCACAAGAAAACAGTAAAATAAATTACACGCCGTGAAAGCGCCGAATCGGCGCGGTGTGGACGCAGTGACATCGTGATGGACGCCGTGCCATCTCTGTGCAAACGCCATCGGCTACCATGGCGTTTGCACTATGATCTCACTGCGTGCCAGCGGAGCTCATGGCGCGTTGATAAGTTCTCACCGCGTTGCCACGGCGTCCTCAGGGCGTTCATACGGCGCCCTTATACGGCATTTGTTTTGAGTATGTCCAAACGAAACGCAGACCCTTCGCGTTCTAGGATTTCCCACGGCGTTAGCTGGCGATGCCACCACGTTGCTACGGCGTTGGTGGCGTTCATACCGCGCTCACCTCGGCGTTCTGCATTTTTCTGGAACGCCGTGATAGCGACGCCCTGTGTGACAGGATTTCAGGGTTAGGATAACTGACAGGTCGGACATGATCTTGGCTGTACGCCGTGGTCGTAAAGCAAGAAAAACAAACAAACAAACAAACGAACCGTGCGCACAGACAAACATTTAATTTACAAATGAATAGTTGGATAAACGAAAGTGTTCTAAAAGTGCGTCAATGCAATGAAATATCTTGAGATAATCCCTGACTTTTTGGCAATGTATGGTGTATTTACATCTCAGAGTACATCTCGGGTTAGGCAAGAAATGTCTAATACTCATCTATAATATTCACATATCGCACTTGGCGATGACACGACAGAAGTTGCGGCGGCATGCAATTTCTCATTTTTTCCGATCTTGCAGCAAGTGAAGTTTCATGAAAAAGAAATGTGGGAATCGATGTTTCCCTTTCTCAGAAACGTATAATTTTATATGCTATACATGTATAGAGTCCTTGTAGAATCGTATGAAATGTGTGCAGAAGGTCGCCTTGTGGACGCCACACGGAAATGGTAAATCTTGCATAGTTCGAACGTCGTGAGTTAATTGCAAGCCAAAAGCTAGTAGTTAGGCATCCATTACTTAAACCACTTGAACCCCGCTGCAAACAACCCTGAGTTGGCAGACTCGCTTGTTACTGGTTTCTATTTGAGTCGCCGCATGGGAAAACAAACTCTGCCTAGGCGAAAACAAAGACAAAGATCAGCTTCGCAGTAACTGCGAAGCTGATCAGCGCCTTTTTTTCGCTACACAGATAGTACAATATCTCTTCTACTTTAACCCAAAATTTCAAGCTTCTAACCTGCTTCTGTGACTGTACAGGCAAGTTTGTGTCAGACCTGGTCGGGGCGCATAACGGTGGTTTTCTCACGCACAGGCTCATTTATGAATGACATCAACAAAGAGAAGTGACAAAAGCGCCACAGACATTAATTATTGGGCCCTAGGTAGTGCTTACGCAGCTGTTACGCACCTGTAGGTAATCAGTATGTCTAACATACGCCATGTACATACGTCGTGATATGTCACAAGAACAGAATTTGTATGTCAGCATGCGCAGCTTGACCACCAATTGCAGATTAAGAGGGGTTCGAAGCGACTCCGCCCCCCCCCCCCCCCCCCGCCCCCATTTTGAACCATTTCAATTTCGTGGGGGAAATAAGAGCAATCAGGGATGTTGTACAAAACGACCCCGTCCCCAGTGGGGTTGAATCCCCCCCCCTCCTTTTCAAATCCTAGATCAGCCACTGACCGCAATAAGCCCCAGACCCCAGCGTTTAAAAAGTTCACACACATCACTGATACACTGCTCATATAGATAGTGAGACAGTATCCGTGAGTCTACAATATGCAGTTTCATGACCATCACCAGTATTTTATATATATAATTATCATATATTACATTTTTCAGGCACCGTTAGCAGTTTGAAATTTCCCTATCACACACTAGCATATACCTACAGTAAGTCAAGCAACAAATATTAAAATAATAAATCATTTTGACCACTGAAACCTTCTACACTATACCCCCTGTCTAGGGCCATCTCACATATTACAAAAACATTTATAAGATAAAATGGAGAAAAAAAAATGACATGTATTTTTTGCACACAAATGCTAAGACAACGACAAGTAGCATCGTTTCATGTAAAGTGGTGTTAAATAGTGGAATATCTTATTTATCTAGTCGGTCCATATTTCTGACATTTATATGTTTATATTCGGCTGTATCACGGATTTCGCTTGAACTCATGGAGGTAAGAGCATCCAAAACACTAAAATTCGTCGTTTTTTTCATGGGGCTTATCTTCTTATTGGCGTTTTGTAAGACTAAAATTTTAGGATTTAGAAATAAAGAATGACTCTAATTAGTGCCGCCGACTAATATTTTGGACAAAATCATGCTTATTGTCTCTCCAGTGTGATGGCCAGAAAAGTGTCAACACCGTCCAAAAATGGCATATGTGTATGTGTACTTTTGATTTACCTTAATTCCGCTTACAACGCTCAATGATCTGTTTCTACACTGATAGTGTAATGGTTAGCTACATTTTATCAACATACTGACTAGGTCTATAGCTTCTTCAACTCAGACTGAACATTATGATCCAGTTCTACATTTTGTTTGCAGATAAAATACTGTCCAATGTTCATGAGCCCGATCGACGAACGGAGCAAGACTATACTAGCTTCATTATATAGTGACGGGTGACAGAGCACACTGATCAGGTCTACAGTACAGGTTCATGATGGATCAAGTCTATACTACTATATTCGTATTGTGGCAAACGACGGAGCATGCTGATCAGAGTCACAGTTTCTAATTGGATGGAAAATAACAGTGTTTATAAAATGAAGAATCTACTAAAGCAAGGTAGACAACTAAAATACACTCACCAAATCTCGTCTTTAGTCACACTGGCCACCATTGTCAACGGGCTGGTTTGGTAGATGGTGATATTTGTTCTACTCTTCCCGCGGATTCGTATGAAGACAAACGCCTGTAATTATATGAAATAATATAATTATGAATATTCCAAATATAGCACAGAAAAACGAACTTGTTCAAAAGTATCGTAAATGGCAAATGCCAAGTACAAAGTACATAAAATGACATAAAGTGACATATCTGGAATGGATTTAGTCTACATTGCAGCTAACCTTAAATTGTACAGACATTGGCAATTTACCATGACGGCTTATTTACAACATAACATCAAATCTTGTTATCATAATCAAATATTACACTTCTTAATAATGAAATGACACTAAAGATGCTGCAGCTTATCAGTTGTAAAAGATGGCTTAAAACAACGTACCTGTAATTATATGAAATAATATAATTATGAATATTCCAAATATAGCACAGAAAAACGAACTTGTTCAAAAGTATCGTAAATGGCAAATGCAAAGAACCGTTAAATGCGTGAACGCTTGTTAGTATCAAGTATTACATAACAATACCACTAAAAGTACCTATCTACCTATACTGGCCAAGATTAACTATGCTACCTAAGTATGTAATACCTACTAATTTCCTGTAGTGCCATATACAATTTCCTGTAAAATATCTGGAATTCTGCGCCATAATATAGGACATAAAGGGGACGTAAAGGCTAAATATTTCGATCGTTTCATCGAATAGATCGAAATAATTGTCTATGCGACACGAGAGCGCAACTAATTTGTTGTAGTATACTGGAGTTTATGCACGGGCGATTCAGTGAGTAAGCGTTTTACTGTGGTTATGATAATCACTCTCGAAGTGAACAGCTTTGTACCACGGCGAGATTTTTACACGTACATTCGATAAATATTTCGACTTCAGACATGACGAAGCTTGAACAGGGCGGCGCTGACCAAGGCACAGTTCACGGAGAAAAGATAAGTATTTACTGGACGGCATTTTATTCTATAATTCTGGCGAAATAATATGTTAATTGGCACGTCACCAGTAAACTTGTTAGATTCAGAACTCAAAACACTGTCGCTTCGTTTTCATACGGGTATCAATTCAGACGAGGTGTCTAAATGATTTATAAAACTTTCAAGTTATTGACACGAATGCCATTAGTTTATTATATGATTGTTAAACGCACGTGGGTTTGTTCATCTGTGATGGCATAGGTTAACACGCCTGTCATGACTTGTATGCAGTATTTGTATTTTAGAATGTGTAGTTTTCAGGCAATCAAGATCGGGTTTTTATACTAACATACATGTAATACGAGGTAAGAAGAACACAACGTTTTTATTCAGCATACGACTATAGTTAATTGTAGCAGCAGATGTATGATTAAAAAAAAAAAAAGACACAACCGAAGAAAAGCATTATATACTGATCAAAATGTGTAGCGGTTTAAATAAAATAATAATAATAATAATAAAAATGCTAATTTACATCTCATATAATTGAACAGTTCGTATCAACTATAAATCAAGTATAAACTAAATACTGTCTACATTTCGTTGCAGCGCAGATGCAATTTGGGAACTGGAGAATGCCATGCGTTTATGTTGGTAGCGACAATGCGAAGTCGATTCGGGCAAAGGGACACAGGTGTCAATTTCGGCAGTTACGACGGGACAGATTTCTTGTATAATAAGATGAGTATCTATATGCTGTTTTTATTTATTTTACGCATATAAGAAGCATATTTTTTAGATTGTAATCTGTTAATTAATAAGTAAAAAAGTTTTATGAGTATTGATAGCATGGACCACCATATTTGGCACCAACAGAGAGTGAAGCAGGGGCAACAGCTAAACATGGTGTGAATAAACATGCAACTTGTGCGAGGATTTATTATTAAGATGATTGCGTATATAGGTCCCGGCTGTTAAATCTGTGCATGTATCATTGGTATCTAAAATAAAGTAGTCACGAAAACCGGCGACTAAAGTGTGTATTGCTTCTTTGGTTGAACATATACACATGTAAGTATACTCGGATAGATCACAAAACAGTTTAACAGTTGATTTAATATTCTTGCTATGTCTTTTATTATTCATATATGGAAACATTAAAATGACGATATACATAATGAAACATAACAAAACTTTGCAGTTATCATCAGAAACATAGTAACGTGCATTTTTGTATTACTATACACGTGTACGTCATTAAAGTAGCATGTATGCCATAAAATAGCATGAAAGTATATTGTTTAAAACGTTAGAAGCTCACGATTATTAATTGTTTCAGCTTGATGCAGAGCACCGTATGACTCGGTGTACATTCTGAAAGCGTAATGCTCAGTGTTCCGGGGAGTGGTTCATGGTGATAACATACTTACATGGAAATAAACAAGATAAGTATTTTAGGAGATCCTTCTTTTCAAAATGTTTATGGTAACGGTTATCACAGACACCTAATATATTATCAAAATGTGGATTGGCGATTCATAGAAATAACATGCAAGTAGAATGTCATTTAGCGGCGGTATCTGGACTGTACGTGCAAGTATAATGTCACTTAGATACGGTATGTACATTGTTTTATATTTCGTACATTTGCATGTCAATAGTACTGTAGCCTTAACCATTATTCATAAAACAACAGTCCTTGAAAATGAAAATGTGTTAATGGTAACAACTGCAATGTTTTGTTTCAAGTACTGGAGGCTTTCGTTACACGTAAAGCCGAGACGAGCTAAAACAGTCAAAGCGTTCAAACAGACAAGCTGGTAAAGGTATATGAACAGAAATGTGGCTGGAATCAACGCCAGTTTATTTGGCGGTTGTGTCAATATTGTCCCAAGTTATAAAGCACACAAAGTGGCAGTCAGTTCAGGTTCGGATTATACCAGGAAACAGGTTTGTAGAAGTCAGATTAATATATTTCGTAGATCAGTATTACACTTGAAACAATATCAAAATTTCTGAACTGGCTAGACAGTAATGCATTATTAAACCCAGATTGCAAGGGCGGTTGACTAAAGGTCCAGAATTATTGCAAATTTTTCAGCGAAAACATATTATATTGTAATACAAATGTTTATTTATGCAAAGAAATGTACAATCCGCTAAACATGCAATAAAGTTGTCAATAAGATATAAAGACGGAAAGAGCGTATGAATAGGAAACTGACAAGGTATAATGTACTTGTAGGCCGGCCAGAAATGAAATGGCTATATGCACATAATTATATAATGGTTGAAGAAAAAGGATAAAACAGTTATGTGCACTTTATTTAAATATCAGCTGTGGAAGATACACATAGTTAAGACTGGTAAATGATATAAGTTATTAACGGTATAATACGAGATCTGCATGAGATTAGATTTTCCCTGATGAGGCTGGGATTCTGCGACATCGACGAGAATTGGTATATGATCTAAAGAATATGAGACATAATGATATAATATAAGAGTCATCGATGAATTTTAAAATTAAAACTATGCATAAAGTATACAGGAACCATTGTTAGACAAGTAAATGTAAGTATTCGTTAAAAGCATAATGTTCAATCATTGTTAGGCAAGTATTTCATAGCCCCACGTGACACGGGTATTATGTACACCTATTTAGTAAAGGTAAATGTCAGTACAGTTTTAAGATAGACATGTGAACTTTGGATGAAACTTAAAGCACAGCTATGTTTGAGCATCGGAATCCACTGAAAATCTGAGCTACGGATGTGACTGGATAGGCGAGCGTTGGAGAACTATCAGGCTAGAAATCAGTGTAATAAATGAGTATCATGCAGGTAAATATGAGTAACGATGGAAATATGAGACTCGTATCAGTATTAACTTTTGAGACCCGGCTGTATTCAAACTTTGAGCTAGGATGTAGGCACCTGATCAGGCGAGAAAATCAGAGTAATAAATGTGACTGGAATATCATACAGGTAAATATGAGTACCGATGGAAACTGGAAATAAAAGCCTCGTATGAGTATTGATTTGTGAGCCTCGGCTGTAGCCAAACTTTGAGACCGCATTCAGGCACGGATCAGGCGAGAAAACCAGAGTAACAAATGTGACTGGAGTGTCATGCAGGTAATATGAACACAGATGGAAACTGGAAATAAAAGCCTCGTGTGAGTATTAAAACGTAAGTATGGCTGAAATATGAGCCTCGGATATGGCTGAAATATGAGCCTCGGATATGGCTGAAACATGAGCCTCGGATATGGCTGAAATATGAGCCTCGGATATGGCTGAAATATGAGCCTCGGAAATGGCTGAAATATGAGCCTCGGATATGGCTGAAACATGAGCCTCGGATATGGCTGAAATATGAGCCTCGGATATGGCTGAAATATGAGCCTCGGATATGGCTGAAATATGAGCCTCGGATATGGCTGTAATGGGAGCCTCGGGTATGGCTAAAAAGTAAAGCTTCAGATGTGACTGAAAATCAAAGCTGAATTACAAGCCCAGGAAGTGGCTGAAATGTGAGCCTCTGAAGTGGCTGAACTGTGAGCCACAGAGCTCCGGATGTAGCTGAAAAGTAATGCTTAGATGTGGCTAAAATCAAAGTCCGGTGCGGCTGAAATTAAACGCCCCTGATGCGGCTGAAACGTGAGTATTTGATGTGGCACTAAGTAAAGATCAGAGCCCGTAATATTGACTGGAGGTAGTAAAATAAAATAAGTTTATCAGCAGTTTCGGATGAAAAGTGATATTGTTAAAATGTAGGCTGTAAACTCAAATGTAGTAAAGCCAGAAACGATGTAAATGTTTGCACAGTTGCAGCAGCAGGAACTGCAAGGTATACTTCATTGATAACAATTTAGTAGAGAAATTGATATAAAGTTAGTCATATAAAGACGGTGTTTGGGCTAGATTGTGCGGCCATGGAATCAGGACATTGGAACTAAAACTATTGTTATGGCAATACCATCAACTGAAGTCAATTCGGTAAATTTAATAAGCGAGTCAAGGTAAATTGAAATGGAGCGCATACTGCAGAATAACTTAGCATGAAGATAACAGATGGGTAGATTCATTTTATATATATTTTATAAAATGCTGTATACATCAAACAGGGAAAAAGATTAAAATAAAATATACGTATTCGTCTATAGTAATAGAAATGTAGAGACTGCGGAGACAAAAATAAATGTTAAAAATTAAAACATGAATTTTGAATTATAGCAGAAAATGGTTTTGGTTATTCGGGCAAATATTATTCAAAGGTAGAAAATGTAATGACGGATCTCATCTATCAGTCATATTCATAGTAAATTATTTTGAACAGAAGCGTTTGAGTAACATTTTGGTTAATAATATTCTCTTTTCCGTCACACTATGTTTTCCATTATGTATGTTTTCAGAGTGACGTTCTCAGAATGGCGTAAGAGCCGAACGAGTGAAACTTGTTTTACAAATGGACAAAATCTGGATCAAGAGCATTGACATGGCGTTTGACAATCATACAGTGAAATAGTGAACTGTCGGTACGCTTAGGCAGCTCGTCGATGTGTTTGGATTTGTTGAGATTGTTTCTGAAAGTTAGCTAGATGCCAATACTAGTAAAAATACTGAAATTTCTTTCAATAAATAGTAAGGTTTTAAGTAGAGAAAGCTGAACTCAGAATTAAGTTTTTCATATAGCAAATGGTCTCTAAGCCAAAGCACAGATAGTGACGACACCTCGTATATAATTTTATTTTTTCTGATAAGCACATTTTACACAAATCGAAGTGCCGGAAAAGCATTGAAACTCGTTGTGTGATGTAAAATACATGTAATGGGATAATGAACAAAGGTATATGTTTGCAAGCTTTCTGCGTCCGATTTGGCTTTGTGTTTATGATGAGTAATGTTAATGGTTGGAGCTTAAAGTTGAAGAACGTAGGTTTGTAAGATTTGGATTATTGACAAGTAGGTCGAACATGTATACTTTTGTGGTTAGAAGATTGTACATAGAGCTTTGGTCTGTTCGAATCATAATCATGTTGTTAACATAAAATTATTTTTGAATCTATACAAATTTTGGTACTTTACTCGCGTCTATCATTTGCATCATTCTAAAGTGCGCCACATTGCATCAAATGTGTTGTTTTGATTTGTTGCCGAAGCGAAGAATAGACTAAATATTTCGATCGTTTCATCGAATAGATCGAAATAATTGTCTATGCGACACGAGAGCGCAACTAATTTGTTGTAGTATACTGGAGTTTATGCACGGGCGATTCAGTGAGTAAGCGTTTTACTGTGGTTATGATAATCAGTTTCTAGGGCACTCTCTCGAAGTGAACAGCTTTGTACCAAAATTTGTATAGATAAGATGATCTTAAGGTGTTAGATTGCCACCTTCCCTCTAGGAATATACTGCACGGCACGTAATCTACAGCTTTTTTAACCGAAACGCTAGCAAAAAATAAAGGGCTGGTTGAGGTATGTTTTTGCTGGGCGGCGGGTATTCTGTACGGGGTCGAGATCATCGGCAGTAAACCTCTGAAAGTGACCCAGCGATTGTCTGATACTGAAAGTACACATTCAAATCAAGCCGTTCAAATTTCTGAACTTGCTCGTTTGTTTTATTCAAGCATAACCCGCATATTTATTCTACGTTACAAACAATTCGTCAGTGCTGTCACTTTCTCATGTTCACTGTTCACTTCACAATAAAGTGCGCCACATTGCATCAAATGTGTTGTTTTGATTTGTTGCCGAAGCGAAGAATAGACCAATAAAGGACGATAAATAAACACTAAAATAGATATAGATTTTAGAATTTACTGACCCTATGACACTACACTTACTGTAATGTTGACACTAACGGTTGTAACTGCAACGCTTAGTTTTAACGTGTTGCCACTAACGCTTGCAACTGCAATGCTTAATGTTAACGTGTTGCCTTTAAAGGTTGCAACTGCAACGGTTAATGCTTACATGTTGACACTAACGTTTGCAACTGCAACGCTTAGCTTTAACGTGTTGCCACTAACGCTTAAAGTTAACGTGTTGCCATTAAAGGTTGCAACTGTAACGGTTAGTGCTTACATGTTGACACTAACGTTTGCAACTGTTTTAACGGTTGCAAATGCAAAGCTTAGTGTTTACGTGTTGCCATTAACGGTTTTAACTACAATGCTTAGTTTTAACGTGTTGACACGGTTTTAACGGTTGCAAATGCAAAGCTTAGTGTTTACGTGTTGTCATTAACGGTTTTAACTGCAACGCTTAGTTTTAACATGTTGCCACGGTATTAACGGTTGCAAATCCAATGCTTAGTGCTAACGTGTTGCAATTAACGGTTATAACTACAACGCTTAGTTTTAACGTGTTGACATGGTTTTAATGGTTGCAACTGCAAAGCTTAGTGTTTACGTGTTGTCATTAACGGTTTTAACTACAACGCTTAGTTTAACGCATTGTAACCGCAATGCTTAGTGTTAACGTGTTGTAATTAACGGTTGCAACTGCAACGCTTAGTGTAAACATGTTGACACTAATGGTTGCAACTGCAATGCTAAGTGTTAACATGTTGACATAAACGGTTGCAACGTGTTAACGCGTTGAAATTAACGTAAGCAAATGCTACACTTACTGTAATGTTGAAACTAACGGTTGTAACTGCAACGCTTAGTTTTAACGTGTTGCCACTAACGCTTGCAACTGCAATGCTTAATGTTAACGTGTAGCCTTTAAAGGTTGCAACTGCAACGGTTAGTGCTTACATGTTAACACTAACGTTTGCAACTGCAACACTTAGCTTTAACGTGTTGCCACTAACGCTTAATGTTAACGTGTTGCCATTAAAGTTTGCAACTGTAACGGTTAGTGCTTCCATGTTGACACTAACGTTTGCAACTGTTTTGACGGTTGCAAATGCAAAGCTTAGTGTTTACGTGTTGCCATTAACGGTTTTAACTACAACGCTTAGTTTCAACGTGTTGACACGGTTTTAACGGTTGCAAATGCAAAGCAGCTTACGTGTTGTCATTAACGGTTTTAACTGCAACGCTTAGTTTTTACATGTTGCCACGGTATTAACGGTTGCAAATCCAATGCTTAGTGCCAATAACGCTTGCAACTGCAATGCTTAATGTTAACGTGTTGCCTTTAAAGGTTGCAACTGCAACGGTTAATGCTTACATGTTGACACTAACGTTTGCAACTGCAACGCCTAGCTTTAACGTGTTGCCACTAACGTTTGCAACTGTTTTAACGGTTGCAAATGCAAAGCTTAGTGTTTACGTGTTGCCATTAACGGTTTTAACTACAACGCTTAGTTTTAACGTGTTGACACGGTTTTAACGGTTGCAAATGCAAAGCTTAGTGTTTACGTGTTGTCATTGACGGTTTTAACTGCAACGCTTAGTTTTAACATGTTGCCACGGTATTAACGGTTGCAAATCCAATGCTTTGTGCTAACGTGTTGCAATTAACGGTTATAACTACAACGCTTAGTTTTAACGTGTTGACTTGGTTTTAATGGTTGCAAATGCAAAGCTTAGTGTTTACGTGTTGTCATTAACGGTTTTTACTGCAACGCTTAGTTTTAACGTGTTGCCACGGTATTAACGGTTGCAAATCCAATGCTTAGTGCTAACGTGTTGCAATTAACGGTTATAACTACAACGCTTAGTATTAACGTGTTGGCATGGTTTTAATGGTTGCAAATGCAAAGCTTAGTGTTTATGTGTTGTCATTAACGGTTTAAACTACAACGCTTAGTTTTAACGCATTGTAACCGCAATGCTTAGTGTTAACGTGTTGTCATTAACAGTTGCAACTGCAACGCTTAGTGTAAACATGTTGACACTAACGGTTGCAACTGCAATGCTAAGTGTTAACATGTTGACATAAACGGTTGCAACGTGTTAACGTGTTGAAATTAACGTAAGCAAATGCTACACTTATAATGATGACACTAACGTAACGTAAGCAAATGCTACACTAATAATGTTGACACTAAAGGTTGTAACTGCAACGCTTAGTTTTAAGCAATTGTAACCGCAATGCTTAGTGTTAACGTGTTGTCATTAACGGTTGCAACTGCAACGCTTAGCTTTAACGTGTTGCCACTAACCCTCCATGTTAACGTCTTGTCATTAAAGGTTGCAACTGTAACGGTTAGTGCTTACATGTTGACACTAACGTTTGCAACTGTTTTAACGGTTGCAAATGCAATGCTTAGTGTTTACGTGTTGCCATTAACGGTTTTAACTACAACGCTTAGTTTTAACGGTTTTAATGGTTGCAAATGCAAAGCTTAGTGTTTACGTGTTGTCTGTTGTCATTAACGGTTTTAACTGCAACGCTTAGTTTTAACATGTGGCCACGGTATTGACGGTTGCAAATCCAATGCTTAGTGCTAACGTGTTGCAATTAACGGTTATAACTACAACGCTTAGTTTTAACGTGTTGACATGGTTTTAATGGTTGCAAATGCAAAGCTTAGTGTTTACGTGTTGTCATTAACGGTTGCAACTGCAACACTAACGGTTGCAACTGCAATGCTAAGTGTTGACATAACGTGTTGAAAGTAATGTAAGCAAATGCTACACTTACTGTTATAATGTTGACACTAACGATTGTAACTGCAACGCTTAGTTTTAACGTGTTGCCACCAACGCTTGCAACTGCAATGCTTAATGTTAACGTGTTGCCTTTAAAGGTTGCAACTGCAACGGTTAGTGCTTACATGTTGACACTAACGTTTGCAACTGCAACGCTTAGCTTTAACGTGTTGCCACTAACGCTTAATGTTAACGTCTTGCCATTAAAGGTTGCAACTGTAACGGTAAGTTCTTACATGTTGACACTAACGTTTGCAACTGTTTTAACGGTTGCAATTGCAAAGCTTAGTGTTTACGTGTTGCCATTAACGGTTTTAACTACAACGCTTAGTTTTAGCGTGTTGACACGGTTTTAACGGTTGCAAATCCAATGCTTAGTGCTAACGTGTTGCAATTAACGGTTAGTTTTAACGTGTTGACATGGTTTTAATGGTTGCAAATGCAAAGCTTAGTGTTTACGTGTTGTCATTAACGGTTTTAACTGCAACGCTTAGTTTTAACGTGTTGCCACGGTATTAACGTTGCAAATCCAATGCTTAGTGCTAACGTGTTGTAATTAACGGTTATAACTACAACGCTTAGTTTTAACGTGTTGACATGGTTTTAATGGTTGCAAATGCAAAGCTTAGTGTTTACGTGTTGTCATTAACGGTTTTAACTGCAACGCTTAGTTTTAACGTGTTGCCACGGTATTAACGGTTGCAAATCCAATGCTTAGTGCTAACGTGTTGCAATTAACGGTTATAACTACAACGCTTAGTTTTAACGTGTTGACATGGTTTTAATGGTTGCAAATGCAAAGCTTAGTGTTTACGTGTTGTCATTAACGGTTTTAACTGCAACGCTTAGTTTTAACGTGTTGCCACGGTATTAACGGTTGCAAATCCAATGCTTAGTGCTAACGTGTTGCAATTAACGGTTATAACTACAACGCTTAGTTTTAACGTGTTGACATGGTTTTAATGGTTGCAAATGCAAAGCTTAGTGTTTACGTGTTGTCATTAACGGTTTTAACTACAACGCTTAGTTTTAACGCATTGTAACCGCAATGCTTAGTGTTAACGTGTTGTCATTAACGGTTGCAACTGCAACGCTTAGTGTAAACTTGTTTACACTAACGGTTGCAACTGCAATGCTAAGTGTTAACATGTTGACACAAACGGTTGCAACGTGTTAACGTGTTGAAATTAACGTAAGCAAATGCTACACTTACTGTTATAATGTTGACACTAACGGTTGTAACTGCAACGCTTAGTTTTAACGTGTGGCCTTTAAAGGTTGCAACTGCAACGGTTAGTGCTTACATGTTGACACTAACGTTTGCAACTGTTTTAACGGTTGCAAATGCAAAGCTTAGTGTTTACGTGTTGCCATTAACGGTTTTAACTACAACGCTTAGTTTTAACGTGTTGACACGGTTTTAATGGTTGCAAATGCAAAGCTTAGTGTTTACGTGTTGTCATTAACGGTTTTAACTACAACGCTTAGTTTTAACATGTTGCCACGGTATTAGCGGTTGCAAATCCAATGCTTAGTGCTAACGTGTTGCAATTAACTACAACGGCTTAGTTTTAACGTGTTGACATGGTTTTAATGGTTGCAAATGCAAAGCTTAGTGTTTACGTGTTGTCATTAACGGTTGCAACTGCAACGCTTAGTGTAAACATGTTGACACTAACGGTTGCAACTGCAATGCTAAGTGTTGACATAAACGGTTGCAACGTGTTAACATGTTGAAATTAACGGAAGCAAATGCTACACTTACTGTTATAATGTTGACACTAACGGTTGTAACTGCAACGCTTAGTTTTAACGCATTGTAACCGCAATGCTCAGTGTTAACGTGTTGTCATTAACGTTTGCAACTGCAACGCTTAGTGTAAACATGTTGACACTAACGGTTGCAACTGCAATGCCAAGTGTTAACATGTTGACATAAACGGTTGCAACATGTTAACGTGTTGAAATTAACGTAAGCAAATGCTACACTTACTGTCATAATGTTGACACTTACGGTTGTAACTGCAACGCTTAGTTTTAACGTCTTGCCACTAACGCTTGCAACTGCAATGCTTAATGTTAACGTGTTGCCTTTAAAGGTTGCAACTGCAACGGTTAGTGCTTACATGTTGACACTAACGTTTGCAACTGCAACGCTTAGCTTTAACCTGTTGCCACTAACGCTTAATGTTAACATCTTGCCATTAAAGGTTGCAACTGTAACGGTTAGTGCTTACATGTTGACATTAACGTTTGCAACTGTTTTAACGGTTGCAAATGCAAAGCTTAGTGTTTACTGTTGCCATTTACGGTTTTAACTACAACGCTTAGTTTTAACGTGTTGACACGGTTTTAACGGTTGCAAATGCAAAGCTTAGTGTTTACGTGTTGTCACTGACGGTTTTAACTGCCAGGCTTAGTTTTAACATGTTGCCACGGTATTAACGGTTGCAAATCCAATGCTTTGTGCTAACGTGTTGCAATTTACGGTTATAACTACAACGCTTAGTTTTAACGTGTTGGCATTGTTTTAATGGTTGCAAATGCAAAGCTTAGTGTTTACGTGTTAAACTACAACGCTTAGTTTTAACGCATTGTAACCGCATTGCTTAGTGTTAACGTGTTGTCATTAACGGTTGCAACTGCAACGCTTAGTGTTAACATGTTGACATAAACGGTTGCAACGTGTTGAAATTAACGTAAGCAAATGCTACACTTATAATGTTGACACTAACGTAACGTTAGCAAATGCTACACTTATAATGTTGACACTAATGGTTGCAAATGCAAAGCTTAGTGTTTACGTGTTGTCATTAACGGTTTTAACTGCAACGCTTAGTTTTAACGCATTGTAACCGCAATGCTTAGTGTTAACGTGTTGTCATTAACGGTTGCAACTGCAACGCTTAGTTTTAACGTGTTGCCACTAACGCTTGCAACAGCAATGCTTAATGTTAACGTGTTGCCTTTAAAGGTTGCAACTGCAACGATTAGTGCTTACATGTTGACACTTACGTTTGCAAGCGCAACGCTTAGCTTTAACGTGTTGCCACTAACCCTCCATGTTAACGTCTTGTCATTAAAGGTTGCAACTGTAACGGTTAGCGCTTACATGTTGACACTAACGTTTGCAACTGTTTTAACGGTTGCAAATGCAATGCTTAGTGTTTACGTGTTGCCATTTACGGTTATAACTACAACGCTTAGTTTTAACGTGTTGACATGGTTTTAATGGTTGCAAATGCAAAGCTTAGTGTCTACGTGTTGTCATTAACGGTTGCAACTGCAACGCTTAGTGTAAACATGTTGACACTAACGGTTGCAACTGCAATGCTAAGTGTTGACATAAACGGTTGCAACGTGTTAACGTGTTGAAATTAACGTAAGCAAATGCTACACTTACTGTTATAATGTTGACACTAACGATTGTAACTGCAACGCTTAGGTTTAGCGTGTTGCCACCAACACTTGCAACTGCAATGCTTAATGTTAACGTGTTGCCTTTAAAGGTTGCAACTGCAACGGTTAGTGCTTACATGTTGACACTAACGTTTGCAACTGCAACGCTTAGTTTTAACGTGTTGCCACTAACGCTTAATGTTAACGTCTTGCCATTAAAGGTTGCAACTGTAACGGTAAGTTCTTACATGTTGACACTAACGTTTGCAACTGTTTTAACGGTTGCAAATGCAAAGCTTAGTGTTTACGTGTTGGCATTAACGGTTTTAACTACAACGCTTAGTTTTAGCGTGTTGTCACGGTTTTAACGGTTGCAAATGCAAAGCTTAGTGTTTACGTGTTGTCATTAACGGTTTTAACTGCAACGCTTAGTTTTAACATGTTGCCACGGTATTAACGGTTGCAAATCCAATGCTTAGTGCTAACGTGTTGCAATTAACGGTTATAACTACAACTCTTAGTTTTAACGTGTTGACATGGTTTTAATGGTTGCAAATGCAAAGCTTAGTGTTTACGTGTTGTCATTAACGGTTTTAACTACAACGCTTAGTTTTAACGCATTGTAACCGCAATGCTTAGTGTTAACGTGTTGTCATTAACGGTTGCAACTGCAACGCTTAGTGTAAACATGTTGACACTAACGGTTGCAACTGCAATGCTAAGTGTTACCATGTTGACATAAACAGTTGCAACGTGTTAACGTGTTGAAATTAACGTAAGCAAATACTACACTTACTGTAATGTTGAAACTAACGGTTGTAACTGCAACGTGTTGCCACTAACGCTTGCAACTGCAATGCTTAATGTTAACGTGTTGCCTTTAAAGGTCGCAACTGCAACGGTTAATGCTTACATGTTGACACTAACGTTTGCAACTGCAACGCTTAGCTTTAACGTGTTGCTACTAACGCTTAATGTTAACGTGTAGCCATTAAAGGTTGCAACTGTAACGGTTAGTGCTTACATGTTGACACTAACGTTTGCAACTGTTTTAACGGTTGCAAATGCAAAGCTTAGTGTTTACGGTGTTGCCATTAACGGTTTTAACTACAACGCTTAGTTTTAACTTGTTGACACGGTTTCAACGGTTGCAAATGCAAAGCTTAGTGTTTACGTGTTGTCATTAAAGGTTTTAACTGCAACGCTTAGTTTTAACGTGTTGCCACGGTATTAACGGTTGCAAATCCAATGCTTAGTGCTAACGTGTTGCAATTAACGGTTATAACTACAACGCTTAGTTTTAACGTGTTGACATGGTTTTAATGGTTGCAAATGCAAAGCTTAGTGTTTACGTGTTGTCATTAACGGTTTTAACTGCAACGCTTAGTTTTAACGTGTTGCCACGGTATTAACGGTTGCAAATCCAATGCTTAGTGCTAACGTGTTGCAATTAACGGTTATAACTACAACGCTTAGTTTTAACGTGTTGACATGGTTTTAATGGTTGCAAATGCAAAGCTTAGTGTTTACGTGTTGTCATTAATGGTTTTAACTACAACGCTTAGTTTTAACGCATTGTAACCGCAATGCTTAGTGTTAACATGTTGTAATTAACGCAACGCTTAGTTTTAACTTGTTGCCACTAACGCTTGCAACTGCAATGCATAATGTTAACGTGTTGCCTTTAAAGGTTACAACTGCAAGGGTTAGTGCTTACATGTTGACACTAACGTTTGCAACTGCAACGCTTAGCTTTAACGTTTTGCCACTATCGCTTAATGTTAACGTCTTGCCATTAAAGGTTGCAACTGTAACGGTTAGTGCTTACATGTTGACACTAACGTTTGCAACTGTTTTAACGGTTGCAAATGCAAAGCTTAGTGTTTACGTGTTGCCATTAACGGTTTTAACTACAACGCTTAGTTTTAACGTGTTGACACGGTTTTAACGGTTGCAAATGCAAAGCTTAGTGTTTACGTGTTGTCATTAACGGTTTTAACTGCAACGCTTAGTTTTAACATGTTGCCACGGTATTAACGGTTGCAAATCCAATGCTTAGTGCTAACGTGTTGCAATTAACGGTTATAACTACAACGCTTAGTTTTAACGTGTTGACATGGTTTTAATGGTTGCAAATGTAAAGCTTAGTGTTTACGTGTTGTCATTCACGGTTTTAACTGCAACGCTTAGTTTTAACGTGTTGCCGCGGTATTAACGGTTGCAAATCCAATGCAATTAACGGTTATAACTACAACGCTTAGTTTTAACTTGTTGACATGGTTTTAATGGTTGCAAATGCAAAGCTTAGTGTTTACGTGTTGTCATTAACGGTTTTAAGTACAACGCTTAGGTTTAACGCATTGTAAGCGCAATGCTTAGTGTTAACGTGTTGTCATTAACGGTTGCAACTGCAACGCTTAGTGTAAACATGTTGACACTAACGGTTGCAACTGCAATGCTAAGTGTTAACATGTTGACATAAACAGTTGCAACGTGTTAACGTGTTGAAATTAACGTAAGCAAATGCTACTCTTACTGTAATGTTGACACTAACGGTTGTAACTGCAACATGTTGCCACTAACGCTTGCAACTGCAATGCTTAATGTTAACGTGTTGCCTTTAAAGGTTGCAACTGCAACGGTTAATGCTTACATGTTGACACTAACGTTTGCAACTGCAACGCCTAGCTTTAACGTGTTGCCACTAACGCTTAATGTTAACGTGTTGCCATTAAAGGTTGCAACTGTAACGGTTAGTGCTTACATCTTGACACTAACGTTTGCAACTGTTTTAACGGTTGCAAATGCAAAGCTTAGTGTTTACGTGTTGCCATTAACGGTTTTAACTACAACGCTTAGCGTGTTGACACGGTTTTAACGGTTGCAAATGCAAAGCTTAGTGTTTACGTGTTGGCATTAACGGTTTTAACTGCAACGCTTAGTTTTAACATGTTGCCACGGTATTAACGGTTGCAAATCCAATGCTTAGTGCTAACGTGTTGCAATTAACGGTTATAACTACAACGCTTAGTTTTAACGTGTTGACATGGTTTTAATGGTTGCAAATGCAAAGCTTAGTGTTTACGTGTTGTCATTAACGGTTTTAACTGCAACGCTTAGTTTTAACGTGTTGCCACGGTATTAACGGTTGCAAATCCAATGCTTAGTGCTAACGTGTTGCAATTAACGGTTATAACTACAACGCTTAGTTTTAACGTGTTGACATGGTTTTAATGGTTGCAAATGCAAAGCTTAGTGTTTACGTGTTGTCATTAATGGTTTTAACTACAACGCTTAGTTTTAACGCATTGTAACCGCAATGCTTAGTGTTAACGTGTTGTAATTAACGCAACGCTTAGTTTTAACTTGTTGCCACTAACGCTTGCAACTGCAATGCATAATGTTAACGTGTTGCCTTTAAAGGTCGCAACTGCAACGGTTAGTGCTTACATGTTGACACTAACGTTTGCAACTGCAACGCTTAGCTTTAACGTTTTGCCACTATCGCTTAATGTTAACGTCTTGCCATTAAAGGTTGCAACTGTAACGGTTAGTGCTTACATGTTGACACTAACGTTTGCAACTGTTTTAACGGTTGCAAATGCAAAGCTTAGTGTTTACGTGTTGCCATTAACGGTTTTAACTACAACGCTTAGTTTTAACGTGTTGACACGGTTTTAACGGTTGCAAATGCAAAGCTTAGTGTTTACGTGTTGTCATTAACGGTTTTAACTGCAACGCTTAGTTTTAACATGTTGCCACGGTATTAACGGTTGCAAATCCAATGCTTAGTGCTAACGTGTTGCAATTAACGGTTATAACTACAACGCTTAGTTTTAACGTGTTGACATGGTTTTAATGGTTGCAAATGTAAAGCTTAGTGTTTACGTGTTGTCATTAACGGTTTTAACTGCAACGCTTAGTTTTAACGTGTTGCCGCGGTATTAACGGTTGCAAATCCAATGCTTAGTGCTAACGTGTTGCAATTAACGGTTATAACTACAACGCTTAGTTTTAACTTGTTGACATGGTTTTAATGGTTGCAAATGCTAGTTTACGTGTTGTCATTAACGGTTTTAAGTACAACGCTTAGTTTTAACGCATTGTAAGCGCAATGCTTAGTGTTAACGTGTTGTCATTAACGGTTGCAACTGCAACGCTTAGTGTAAACATGTTGACACTAACGGTTGCAACTGCAACGCCTAGCTTTAACGTGTTGCCACTAACGCTTAATGTTAACGTGTTGCCATTAAAGGTTGCAACTGTAACGGTTAGTGCTTACATGTTGACACTAACGTTTGCAACTGTTTTAACGGTTGCAAATGCAAAGCTTAGTGTTTACGTGTTGCCATTAACGGTTTTAACTACAACGCTTAGCGTGTTGACACGGTTTTAACGGTTGCAAATGCAAAGCTTAGTGTTTACGTGTTGGCATTAACGGTTTTAACTGCAACGCTTAGTTTTAACATGTTGCCACGGTATTAACGGTTGCAAATCCAATGCTTAGTGCTAACGTGTTGCAATTAACGGTTATAACTACAACGCTTAGTTTTAACGTGTTGACATGGTTTTAATGGTTGCAAATGCAAAGCTTAGTGTTTACATGTTGTCATTAACGGTTTTAACTGCAACGCTTAGTTTTAACGTGTTGCCACGGTATTAACGGTTGCAAATCCAATGCTTAGTGCTAATGTGTTGCAATTAATGGTTATAAATACAACGCTTAGTTTTAACGTGTTGACATGGTTTTAATTGTTGCAAATGCAAAGCTTAGTGTTTACGTGTTGTCATTAACGGTTTTAACTACAACGCTTAGTTTTAACGCATTGTAACCGCAATGCTTAGTGTTAACGTGTTGTCATTAACGGTTGCAACGCTTAGTGTAAACATGTTGACACTAACGGTTGCAACTGCAATGCTAAGTGTTAATATGTTGACATAAACGGTTGCAACGTGTTAACGTGTTGAAATTAACGTAAGCAAATGCTACACTTACTGTAATGGTGACACTAACGGTTGTAACTGCAACGCTTAGTTTTAACGTGTTGCCACTAACGCTTGCAACTGCAATGCTTAATGTTAACGTGTTGCCTTTAAAGGTTACAACTGCAAGGGTTAGTGCTTACATGTTGACACTAACGTTTGCAACTGCAACGCTTAGCTTTAACGTGTTGCCACTAACGCTTAATGTTAACGTCTTGACATTAAAGGTTGCAACTCTAACGGTTAGTGCTTACATGTTGACACTAACGTTTGCAACTATTTTAACGGTTGCAAATGCAAAGCTTAGTGTTAACGTATTGCCATTTACGGTTTTAACTACAACGCTGTTTTAACGTGTTGACACGGTTTTAATGGTTGCAAATGCAAAGCTTAGTGTTTACGTGTTGTCATTAACGGTTTTAACTGCAACGCTTAGTTTAAACATTTTGCCACGGTATTAACGGTTGCAAATCCAATGCTTAGTGCTAACGTGTTGCAATTAACGGTTATAACTACAACGCTTAGTTTTAACGTGTTGACATGGTTTTAATGGTTGCAAATGCAAAGCTTAGTGTTTACGTGTTGTCATTAACGGTTGCAACTGCAACGCTTAGTGTAAACAGGTTGACACTAACGGTTGCAACTGCAATGCTAAGTGTTGACATAAACGGTTGCAACGTGTTAACGTGTTGAAATTAACGTAAGCAAATGCTACACTTACTGTTATAATGTTGACACTAACGGTTGTAACTGCAACGCTTAGTTTTAACGCATTGTAACCGCAATGCTTAGTGTTAACGTGTTGCAACTGCAACGCTTAGTGTAAACATGTTGACACTAACGGTTGCAACTGCAATGCTAAGTGTTAACATGTTGACATAAACGGTTGCAACGTGTTAACGTGTTGAAATTAACGTAAGCAAATGCTACACTTACTGTTATAATGTTGACACTTACGATTGTATCTGCAACGCTTAGATTTAACGTGTTGCCACTAACGCTTGCAACTGCAATGCTTAATGTTAACGTGTTGCCTTTAAAGGTTGTAACTGCAACGGTTAGTGCTTACATGTTGACACTAACGTTTGCAACTGCAACGCTTAGCTTTAACGTGTTGCCACTAACGCTTAATGTTAACGTGTTGCCATTAAAGGTTGCAACTGTAACGGTTAGTGCTTACATGTTGACACTAACGTTTGCAACTGTTTTAACGGTTGCAAATGCAAAGCTTAGTGTTTACGTGTTGCCATTAACGGTTTTAACTACAACGCTTAGTTTTAACATGTTGCCACGGTATTAACGGATGCAAATCCAATGCTTAGTGCTAACGTGTTGCAATTAACGGTTATAACTACAACGCTTAGTTTTAACGTGTTGCCACTAACGCTTGCAACTGCATTGCTTAATGTTAACGTGTTGCCTTTAAAGGTTGTAACTGCAACGGTTAGTGCTTACATGTTGACACTAACGTTTGCAACTGCAACGCTTAGCTTTAACGTGTTGTCACTAACGCTTAATGTTAACGTGTTGCCATTAAAGGTTGCATCTGTAACGGTTAGTGCTTACATGTTGACACTAACGTTTGCAACTGTTTTAACGGTTGCAAATGCAAAGCTTAGTGTTTACGTGTTGCCATTAACGGTTTTAACTACAACGCTAAGTTTTAACATGTTGCCACGGTATTAACGGATGCAAATCCAATGCTTAGTGCTAACGTGTTGCAATTAACGGTTATAACTACAACGCTTAGTTTTAACGTGTTGCCACTAACGCTTGCAACTGCATTGCTTAATGTTAACGTGTTGCCTTTAAAGGTTGTAACTGCAACGGTTAGTGCTTACATGTTGACACTAACGTTTGCAACTGCAACGCTTAGCTTTAACGTGTTACCACTAACGCTTAATGTTAACGTGTTGCCATTAAAGGTTGCAACTGTAACGGTTAGTGCTTACATGTTGACACTAACGTTTGCAACTGTTTTAACGGTTGCAAATGCAAAGCTTAGTGTTTACGTGTTGCCATTAACGGTTTTAACTACAACGCTTAGTTTTAACGTGTTGACACGGTTTTAACGGTTGCAAATGCAAAGCTTAGTGTTTACGTGTTGGCATTAACGGTTTTAACTGCAACGCTTAGTTTTAACATGTTGCCACGGTATTAACGGTTGCAAATCCAATGCTTAGTGCTAACGTGTTGCAATTAACGGTTATAACTACAACGCTTAGTTTTAACGTGTTGACATGGTTTTAATGCAACTGCATATTATCTCCTTGATAATATTTATATTAGATTTGGGACCAAGTTATACAGACAAATTGTTGGAATTCCGATGGGTACAAATTGCGCACCTCTCGTAGCTGATTTATTTTTATACTGCTACGAAAGAGATTTCATGGATTCTCTTAACCATGATAATCAAGCTGATGTTATCGAGGCTTTTTATTCCACATCTAGGTACCTCGATGACCTTTTGAACATTGACAACCCTTATTTTGAAGGTATGGTCAATCAAATTTATCCACCTGAACTTCAGTTGAACAAAGCTAATATCTCAGATACCGAAGCCCCCTTTTTAGATCTACATCTTTCTGTTGCAAATGGATTTGTTTCTTCTAAAATTTATGATAAGCGCGATGACTTTGATTTTGATATAGTAAATTTTCCTTTTTTGGATGGTGACGTTCCTCGTCGTGCTTCTTATGGTGTATACATTTCGCAACTTATTAGGTTTGCTAGAGTCTGCAATCATGTTACAGACTTCAACGCTCGAAATAAATGTTTAACGGCAAAACTTCTCCAACAGGGCTATCGGTATCATAAACTTCGAAAAACCTTTTCTAAATTTTATCGTAGACACTATGAATTGATTTCCAAATATAATGTTGGGTTAAAGACACTTTTAAGTGAGGGCCTTTCGGAACCTGAATTTTATGGTGACTTGGTTTACAAATTAAAGAAACTTAAAGGAATAAATGATTTTTCTCTTCAGTTCGGAAAAATCATATCACGTTACAGACGTATAGGTTATAACTTGAATGTTATGCGACAGTCTGCATGCTTAGTTTTTAACCCAATCATGGTTGATAACTATGCTGCCTTCTTTAATTGCACGCCGGTGGGTCGGGCGTCAGACTCTATGATGGCCCCGACTTAAAGCTATTCATTTTAGTTGGTTGGGGCCGGAGCTTCTTGTCTGTTGCTTGGCCCACCGGGGTCCAACTGGTGTTTTTCTTTTGCTCCGGAGTTAGTAGGTTATTCGGCGCCCAGGGATCTCCATCGTCGGGCAGCTTACTCAATCTGTGAGTCCTGGTTTTTGATTCATCAGGATGTTTATCATGATTTATTTGTTTGTTCTTGATGATTCATTGACTAGTTAGAGATTCACCACGAGGACCGAAGAACTAACTAAATGTTGTGAACCACTGCAGAAGCTGAGGGTGAGGTTAGGTACCTGTAAAACCGGTTTAAGCCCGCCAGTAACTTTGTGTTACTGATCGTTCCAAGTCGATACTTCTGTAGTGGTTCTTTTTGTTTTATGTCTTGGTGTTTAAAAATTTTTTGTGCTGTTGGCGCCTTATGTATGTTTTCATATTTTTAGTTAAGTTAAGGTAACTGAGTGGCCACCTATTGGGAAAATAGCTGCTCATTCGGCTTACGATATGTTTCATGGTATAAGTACCTGATTGTTAGTTTGGTTTTTTCCCACCTCGGTTTTTGGAGTGGGAATCTTTTTCTGATTGCGCCTTTTCCTGATCTTTGCCTACTTGTACCTTTTTAATAATTGCAAATGCAAAGCTTAGTGCTTACGTGTTGTCATTAACGGTTTTAACTGCAACGCTTAGTTTTAACGTGTTGCCACGGTATTAACGGTTGCAAATCCAATTCTTAGTGCTAACGTGTTGCAATTAAGGGTTATAACTACAACGCTTAGTTTTAACGTGTTGACATGGTTTTAATGGTTGCAACTGCAAAGCTTCGTGTTAACGTGTTGTCATTAACGGTTTTAAGTACAACGCTTAGTTTTAACGCATTGTAACCGCAATGCTTAGTGTTTACGTGTTGTAATTAACGGTTGCAACTGCAACGCTTAGTGTAAACATGTTGACACTAACGGTTGCAACTGCTATGCTAAGTGTTAACATGTTGACATAAACGGTTGCAACGTGTTAACGTGTTAAAATTAACGTAAGCAAATGCTACACTTACTGTAATGTTGAAACTAACGGTTGTAACTGCAACGCTTAGTTTTAACGCTTGCAACTGCAATGCTTAATGTTAACGTGTTGCCTTTAAAGGTTGCAACTGCAAGGGTTAGTGCTTACATGTTGACACTAACGTTTGCAACTGCAACGCTTAGCTTTAACGTGTTGCCACTAACGCTTAATGTTAACGTGTTGCCATTAAAGGTTGCAACTGTAACGGTTAGTGCTTACATGTTGACACTAACGTTTGCAACTGTTTTAACGGTTGCAAATGCAAAGCTTATTGTTTACGTGTTGCCATTAACGGTTTTAACTACAACGCTTAGTTTTAACGTGTTGACACGGTTTTAACGGTTGCAAATGCAAAGCTTAGTGTTTACGTGTTGTCATTAACGGTTTTAACTGCGACGCTTAGTTTTAACATGTTGCCACGGTATTAACGGTTGCAAATCCAATGCTTAGTGCTAACGTGTTGCAATTAACGGTTATAACTACAACACTTAGTTTTAACGTGTTGACATGGTTTTAATGGTTGCAACTGCAAAGCTTAGTGTTTACGTGTTGTCATTAACGGTTTTAACTACAACGCTTAGTTTTAACGCATTGTAACCGCAATGCTTAGTGTTAACGTGTTGTAATTAACGGTTGCAACTGCAACGCTTAGTGTAAACATGTTGACACTAATGGTTGCAACTGCAATGCTAAGTGTTAACATGTTGACATAAACGGTTGCAACGTGTTAACGCGTTGAAATTAGCGTAAGCAAATGCTACACTTACTGTAATGTTGAAACTAACGGTTGTAACTGCAACGATTAGTTTTAACGTGTTGCCACTAACGCTTGCAACTGCAATGCTTAATGTTAACGTGTTGCCTTTAAAGGTTGCAACTGCAACGGTTAGTGCTTACATTTTAACACTAACGTTTGCAACTGCAACACTTAGCTTTAACGTGTTGCCACTAACGCTTAATGTTAACGTGTTGCCATTAAAGGTTGCAACTGTAACGGTTAGTGCTTCCATGTTGACACTAACGTTTGCAACTGTTTTGACGGTTGCAAATGCAAAGCTTAGTGTTTACGTGTTGCCATTAACGGTTTTAACTACAACGCTTAGTTTCAACGTGTTGACACGGTCTTAACGGTTGCAAATGCGAAGCAGCTTACGTGTTGTCATTAACGGTTTTAACTGCAACGCTTAGTTTTTACATGTTGCCACGGTATTAACGGTTGCAAATCCAATGCTTAGTGCCAATAACGCTTGCAACTGCAATGCTTAATGTTAACTATCGCTTAATGTTAAAGTCTTGCCTTTAAAGGTTGCAACTGCAACGGTTAATGCTTACATGTTGACACTAACGTTTGCAACTGCAACGCCTAGCTTTAACGTGTTGCCACTAACGTTTGCAACTGTTTTAACGGTTGCAAATGCAAAGCTTAGTGTTTACGTGTTGCCATTAACGGTTTTAACTACAACGCTTAGTTTTAACGTGTTGACACGGTTTTAACGGTTGCAAATGCAAAGCTTAGTATTTATGTGTTGTCATTGACGGTTTTAACTGCAACGCTTAGTTTTAACATGTTGCCACGGTATTAACGGTTGCAAATCCAATGCTTTGTGCTAACGTGTTGCAATTAACGGTTATAACTACAACGCTTAGTTTTAACGTGTTGACTTGGTTTTAATGGTTGCAAATGCAAAGCTTAGTGTTTACGTGTTGTCATTAACGGTTTTTACTGCAACGCTTAGTTTTAACGTGTTGCCACGGTATTAACGGTTGCAAATTCAATGCTTAGTGCTAACGTGTTGCAATTAACGGTTATAACTACAACGCTTAGTATTAACGTGTTGGCATGGTTTTAATGGTTGCAAATGCAAAGCTTAGTGTTTATGTGTTGTCATTAACGGTTTAAACTACAACGCTTAGTTTTAACGCATTGTAACCGCAATGCTTAGTGTTAACGTGTTGTCATTAACAGTTGCAACTGCAACGCTTAGTGTAAACATGTTGACACTAACGGTTGCAACTGCAATGCTAAGTGTTTACATGTTGACATAAACGGTTGCAACGTGTTAACGTGTTGAAATTAACGTAAGCAAATGCTACACTTATAATGTTGACACTAACGTAACGTAAGCAAATGCTACATTAATAATGTTGACACTAAAGGTTGTAACTGCAACGCTTAGTTTTAAGCAATTGTAACCGCAATGCTTAGTGTTAACGTGTTGTCATTAACGGTTGCAACTGCAACGCTTAGTTTTAACGTGTTGCCACTAACGCTTGCAATAGCAATGCTTAATGTTAACGTGTTGCCTTTAAAGGTTGCAACTGCAACGGTTAGTGCTTACATGTTGACACTAACGTTTGCAACTGCAACGCTTAGCTTTAACGTGTTGCCACTAACCCTCCATGTTAACGTCTTGTCATTAAAGGTTGCAACTGTAACGGTTAGTGCTTACATGTTGACACTAACGTTTGCAACTGTTTTAACGGTTGCAAATGCAATGCTTAGTGTTTACGTGTTGCCATTAACGGTTTTAACTACAACGCTTAGTTTTAACGGTTTTAATGGTTGCAAATGCAAAGCTTAGTGTCTGTTGTCATTAACGGTTTTAACTGCAACGCTTAGTTTTAACATGTGGCCACGGTATTGACGGTTGCAAATCCAATGCTTAGTGCTAACGAATTGCAATTAACGGTTATAACTACAACGCTTAGTTTTAACGTGTTGACATGGTTTTAATGGTTGCAAATGCAAAGCTTAGTGTTTACGTGTTGTCATTAACGGTTGCAACTGCAACACTAACGGTTGCAACTGCAATGCTAAGTGTTGACATAAACGGTTGCAACGTGTTAACGTGTTGAAAGTAACGTAAGCAAATGCTACACTTACTGTTATAATGTTGACACTAACGATTGTAACTGCAACGCTTAGTTTTAACGTGTTGCCACCAACGCTTGCAACTGCAATGCTTAATGTTAACGTGTTGCCTTTAAAGGTTGCAACTGCAACGGTTAGTGCTTACATGTTGACACTAACGTTTGCAACTGCAACGCTTAGCTTTAACGTGTTGCCACTAACGCTTAATGTTAACGTCTTGCCATTAAAGGTTGCAACTGTAACGGTAAGTTCTTACATGTTGACACTAACGTTTGCAACTGTTTTAACGGTTGCAATTGCAAAGCTTAGTGTTTACGTGTTGCCATTAACGGTTTTAACTACAACGCTTAGTTTTAGCGTGTTGATACGGTTTTAACGGTTGCAAATGCAAAGCTTAGTGTTTACGTGTTGTCATTAACGGTTTTAACTGCAACGCTTAGTTTTAACATGTTGCCACGGTATTAACGGTTGCAAATCCAATGCTTAGTGCTAACGTGTTGCAATTAACGGTTAGTTTTAACGTGTTGACATGGTTTTAATGGTTGCAAATGCAAAGCTTAGTGTTTACGTGTTGTCATTAACGGTTTTAACTGCAACGCTTAGTTTTAACGTGTTGCCACGGTATTAACGGTTGCAAATCCAATGCTTAGTGCTAACGTGTTGTAATTAACGGTTATAACTACAACGCTTAGTTTTAACGTGTTGACATGGTTTTAATTGTTGCAAATGCAAAGCTTAGTGTTTACGTGTTGTCATTAACGGTTTTAAGTGCAACGCTTAGTTTTAACGTGTTGCCACGGTATTAACGGTTGCAAATCCAATGCTTAGTGCTAACGTGTTGCAATTAACGGTTATAACTACAACGCTTAGTTTTAACGTGTTGACATGGTTTTAATGGTTGCAAATGCAAAGCTTAGTGTTTACGTGTTGTCATTAACGGTTTTAACTACAACGCTTAGTTTTAACGCATTGTAACCGCAATGCTTAGTGTTAACGTGTTGTCATTAACGGTTGCAACTGCAACGCTTAGTGTAAACTTGTTGACACTAACGGTTGCAACTGCAATGCTAAGTGTTAACATGTTGACACAAACGGTTGCAACGTGTTAACGTGTTGAAATTAACGTAAGCAAATGCTACACTTACTGTTATAATGTTGACACTAACGGTTGTAACTGCAACGCTTAGTTTTAACGTGTTGCAACTAACGCTTGTAACTGCAATGCTTAATGTTAACGTGTTGCCTTTAAAGGTTGCAACTGCAACGGTTAGTGCTTACATGTTAACACTAACGTTTGCAACTGCAACACTAAGCTTTAACGTGTTGCCACTAACGCTTAATGTTAACGTGTTGCCATTAAAGGTTGCAACTGTAACGTTTAGTGCTTCCATGTTGACACTAACGTTTGCAACTGTTTTGACGGTTGCAAATGCAAAGCTTAGTGTTTACGTGTTGTATTAACGGTTTTAACTACAACGCTTAGTTTCAACGTGTTGACACGGTTTTAACGGTTGCAAATGCAAAGCAGCTTACGTGTTGTCATTAACGGTTTTAACTGCAACGCTTAGTTTTTACATGTTGCCACGGTATTAACGGTTGCAAATCCAATGCTTAGTGCCACTAACGCTTGCAACTGCAATGCTTAATGTTAACGTGTTGCCTTTAAAGGTTGCAACTGCAACGGTTAATGCTTACATGTTGACACTAACGTTTGCAACTGCAACGCCTAGCTTTAACGTGTTGCCACTAACGCTTAATGTTTACGTGTTTCCATTAAAGGTTGCAACTGTAACGGTTAGTGCTTACATGTTGACACTAACGTTTGCAACTGTTTTAACGGTTGCAAATGCAAAGCTTAGTGTTTACGTGTTGCCATTAACGGTTTTAACTACAACGCTTAGCGTGTTGACACGGTTTTAACGGTTGCAAATGCAAAGCTTAGTGTTTACGTGTTGGCATTAACGGTTTTAACTGCAACGCTTAGTTTTAACATGTTGCCACGGTATTAACGGTTGCAAATCAAATGCTTAGTGCTAACGTGTTGCAATTAACGGTTATAACTACAACGCTTAGTTTTAACGTGTTGACATGGTTTTAATGGTTGCAAATGCAAAGCTTAGTGTTTACGTGTTGTCATTAACGGTTTTAACTGCAACGCTTAGTTTTAACGTGTTGCCACGGTATTAACGGTTGCAAATCCAATGCTTAGTGCTTAGTGCTAACGTGTTGCAATAACTACAACGCTTAGTTTTAACGTGTTGACATTGTTTTAATGGTTGCAAATGCAAAGCTTAGTGTTTACGTGTTGTCATTAACGGTTTTAACTACAACGCTTAGTTTTAACGCATTGTAACCTCAATGCTTAGTCATTAACGGTTTCAACTGCAACGCTTAGTGTAAACATGTTGACACTAACGGTTGCAACTGCAATGCTAAGTGTTAACATGTTGACATAAACGGTTGCAACGTGTTAACGTGTTGAAATTAACGTAAACGAATTCTACACTTACTGTAATGTTGACACTAACGGTTGTAACTGCAACGCTTAGTTTTAACGTGTTGCCACTAACGCTTGCAACTGCAATGCTTAATGTTAACGTGTTGCCTTTAAAGGTTGCAACTGCAACGGTTAATGCTTACATGTTGACACTAACGTTTGCAACTGCAACGCTTAGCTTTAACGTGTTGCCACTAACGCTTAATGTTAAAATGTTGCCATTAAAGGTTGCAACTGTAACGGTTAGTGCTTACATGTTGACACTAACGTTTGCAACTGTTTTAACGGTTGCAAATGCAAAGCTTAGTGTTTACGTGTTGCCATTAACGGTTTTAACTACAACGCTTAGTTTTAACGTGTTGACACGGTTTTAACGGTTGCAAATGCAAAGCTTAGAGTTTACGTGTTGTCATTAACGGTTTTAACTGCAACGCTTAGTTTTAACATGTTGCCACGGTATTAACGGTTGCAAATCCAATGCTTAGTGCTAACGTGTTGCAATTAACGGTTATAACTACAACGCTTAGTTTTAACGTGTTGACATGGTTTTAATGGTTGCAAATGCAAAGCTTAGTGTTTACGTGTTGTCATTAACGGTTTTAACTACAACGCTTAGTTTTAACGCATTGTAACCGCAATGCTTAGTGTTAACGTGTTGTCATTAACGGTTGCAACTGCAACGCTTAGTGTAAACATGTTGACACTAACGGTTGCAATTGCAATGTTAAGTGTTTACATGTTGAAAAAAACAGTTGCAACGTGTTAACGTGTTGAAATTAACGTAAGCAAATGCTACACTTACTGTAATGTTGACACTAACGGTTGTAACTGCAACGTGTTGCCACTAACGCTTGCAACTGCAATGCTTAATGTTAACGTGTTGCCTTTAAAGGTCGCAACTGCAACGGTTAGTGTTTACATGTTGACACTAACGTTTGCAACTGCAACACTTAGCTTTAACGTGTTGCCACTAACGCTTAATGTTAACGTGTTGCCATTAAAGGTTGCAACTGTAACGGTTAGTGCTTACATGTTGACACTAACGTTTGCAACTGTTTTAACGGTTGCAAATGCAAAGCTTAGTGTTTACGGTGTTGCCATTAACGGTTTTAACTACAACGCTTAGTTTTAACGTGTTGACACGGTTTCAACGGTTGCAAATGCAAAGCATAGTGTTTACGTGTTGTCATTAAAGGTTTTAACTGCAACGCTTAGTTTTAACGTGTTGCCACGGTATTTACGGTTGCAAATCCAATGCTTAGTGCTAACGTGTTGCAATTAACGGTTATAACTACAACGCTTAGTTTTAACGTGTTGACATGGTTTTAATGGTTGCAAATGAAAAGCTTAGTGTTTACGTGTTGTCATTAACGGTTTTAACTGCAACGCTTAGTTTTAACGTGTTGCCACGGTATTAACGGTTGCAAATCCAATGCTTAGTGCTAACGTGTTGCAATTAACGGTTATAACTACAACGCTTAGTTTTAACGTGTTGACATGGTTTTAATGGTTGCAAATGCAAAGCTTAGTGTTTACGTGTTGTCATTAATGGTTTTAACTACAACGCTTAATTTTAACGCATTGTAACCGCAATGCTTAGTGTTAACGTGTTGTACAATGTAATTAAAGCAACGCTTAGTTTTAATTTGTTGCCACTAACGCTTGCAACTGCAATGCTTAATGTTAACGTGTTGCCTTTAAAGGTTACAACTGCAAGGGTTAGTGCTTACATGTTGACACTAACGTTTGCAACTGCAACGCTTAGCTTTAACGTTTTGCCACTATCGCTTAATGTTAACGTCTTGCCATTAAAGGTTGCAACTGTAACGGTTAGTGCTTACATGTTGACACTAACGTTTGCAACTGTTTTAACGGTTGCAAATGCAAAGCTTAGTGTTTACGTGTTGTCATTAACGGTTTTAACTGCAACGCTTAGTTTTAACATGTGGCCACGGTATTAACGGTTGCAAATCCAATGCTTAGTGCTAACGTGTTGCAATTAACGGTTATAACTACAACGCTTAGTTTTAACGTGTTGACATGGTTTTAATGGTTGCAAATGCAAAGCTAAGTGTTTACGTGTTGTCATTAACGGTTTTAACTACAACGCTTAGTTTTAACGCATTTTTACCGCAATGCTTAGTGTTAACGTGTTGTCATTAACGGTTGCAACTGCAACGCTTAGTGTAAACATGTTGACACTAACGGTTGCAACTGCAATGCTAAGTGTTAACATGTTGACATAAACAGTTGCAACGTGTTAACGTGTTGAAATTAACGTAAGCAAATGCTACACTTACTGTAATGTTGACACTAACGGTTGTAACTGCAACATGTTGCCACTAACGCTTGCAACTGCAATGCTTAATGTTAACGTGTTGCCTTTAAAGGTCGCAACTGCAACGGTTAGTGCTTACATGTTGACACTAACGTTTGCAACTGCAACGCTTAGCTTTAACGTGTTGCCACTAACGCTTAATGTTAACGTGTTGCCATTATAGGTTGCAACTGTAACGGTTAGTGCTTACATGTTGACACTAACGTTTGCAACTGTTTTAACGGTTGCAAATGCAAAGCTTAGTGTTTACGTGTTGCCATTAACGGTTTTAACTACAACGCTTAGCGTGTTGACACGGTTTTAACGGTTGCAAATGCAAAGCTTAGTGTTTACGTGTTGGCATTAACGGTTTTAACTGCAACGCTTAGTTTTAACATGTTGCCACGGTATTAACGGTTGCAAATCCAATGCTTAGTGCTAACGTGTTGCAATTAACGGTTATAACTACAACGCTTAGTTTTAACGTGTTGACATGGTTTTAATGGTTGCAAATGCAAAGCTTAGTGTTTACGTGTTGTCATTAACGGTTTTAACTGCAACGCTTAGTTTTAACGTGTTGCCACGGTATTAACGGTTGCAAATCCAATGCTTAGTGCTAATGTGTTGCAATTAATGGTTATAAATACAACGCTTAGTTTTAACGTGTTGACATGGTTTTAATTGTTGCAAATGCAAAGCTTAGTGTTTACGTGTTGTCATTAACGGTTTCAACTACAACGCTTAGTTTTAACGCATTGTAACCGCAATGCTTAGTGTTAACGTGTTGTCATTAACGGTTGCAACTGCAACGCTTAGTGTAAACATATTGACACTAACGGTTGCAACTGCAATGCTAAGTGTTAATATGTTGACATAAACGGTTGCAACGTGTTAACGTGTTGAAATTAACGTAAGCAAATGCTACACTTACTGTAATGGTGACACTAACGGTTGTAACTGCAACGCTTAGTTTTAACGTGTTGCCACTAACGCTTGCAACTGCAATGCTTAATGTTAACGTGTTGCCTTTAAAGGTTACAACTGCAAGGGTTAGTGCTTACATGTTGACACTAACGTTTGCAACTGCAACGCTTAGCTTTAACGTGTTGCCACTAACGCTTAATGTTAACGTCTTGCCATTAAAGGTTGCAACTCTAACGGTTAGTGCTTACATGTTGACACTAACGTTTGCAACTGTTTTAACGGTTGCAAATGCAAAGCTTAGTGTTTACGTATTGCCATTTACGGTTTTAACTACAACGCTTAGTTTTAACGTGTTGACACGGTTTTAATGGTTGCAAATGCAAAGCTTAGTGTTTACGTGTTGTCATTAACGGTTTTAACTGCAACGCTTAGTTTAAACATGTTGCCACGGTATTAACGGTTGCAAATCCAATGCTTAGTGCTAACGTGTTGCAATTAACGGTTATAACTACAACGCTTAGTTTAAACGTGTTGACATGGTTTTAATGGTTGCAAATGCAAAGCTTAGTGTTTACGTGTTGTCATTAACGGTTGCAACTGCAACGCTTAGTGTAAACAGGTTGACACGAACGGTTGCAACTGCAATGCTAAGTGTTGACATAAACGGTTGCAACGTGTTAACGTGTTGAAATTAACGTAAGCAAATGCTACACTTACTGTTATAATGTTGACACTAACAGTTGTAACTGCAACGCTTAGTTTTAACGCATTGTAACCGCAATGCTTAGTGTTAACGTGTTGCAACTGCAACGCTTAGTGTAAACATGTTGACACTAACGGTTGCAACTGCAATGCTAAGTGTTAACATGTTGACATAAACGGTTGCAACGTGTTAACGTGTTGAAATTAACGTTAGCAAATGCTACACTTACTGTTATAATGTTGACACTTACGATTGTATCTGCAACGCTTAGTTTTAACGTGTTGCCACTAACGCTTGCAACTGCAATTCTTAATGTTAACGTGTTGCCTTTAAAGGTTGTAACTGCAACGGTTAGTGCTTACATGTTGACACTAACGTTTGCAACTGCAACGCTTAGCTTTAACGTGTTGCCACTAACGCTTAATGTTAACGTGTTTCCATTAAAGGTTGCAACTGTAACGGTTAGTGCTTACATGTTGACACTAACGTTTGCAACTGTTTTAACGGTTGCAAATGCAAAGCTTAGTGTTTACGTGTTGCCATTAACGGTTTTAACTACAACGCTTAGTTTTAACATGTTGCCACGGTATTAACGGATGCAAATCCAATGCTTAGTGCTAACGTGTTGCAATTAACGGTTATAACTACAACGCTTAGTTTTAACGTGTTGCCACTAACGCTTGCAACTGCAATGCTTAATGTTAACGTGTTGCCTTTAAAGGTTGTAACTGCAACGGTTAGTGCTTACATGTTGACACTAACGTTTGCAACTGCAACGCTTAGCTTTAACGTGTTGCCACTAACGCTTAATGTTAACGTGTTGCCATTAAAGGTTGCAACTGTAACGGTTAGTGCTTACATGTTGACACTAACGTTTGCAACTGTTTTAACGGTTGCAAATGCAAAGCTTAGTGTTTACGTGTTGCCATTAACGGTTTAACTACAACGCTTAGTTTTAACGTGTTGACACGGTTTTAACGGTTGCAAATGCAAAGCTTAGTGTTTACGTGTTGGCATTAACGGTTTTAACTGCAACGCTTAGTTTTAACATGTTGCCACGGTATTAACGGTTGCAAATCCAATGCTTAGTGCTAACGTGTTGCAATTAACGGTTATAACTACAACGCTTAGTTTTAACGTGTTGACATGGTTTTAATGATTGCAAATGCAAAGCTTAGTGTTTACGTGTTGTCATTAACGGTTTTAACTGCAACGCTTAGTTTTAACGTGTTGCCACGGTATTAACGGTTGCAAATCCAATTCTTAGTGCTAACGTGTTGCAATTAAGGGTTATAACTACAACGCTTAGTTTTAACGTGTTGACATGGTTTTAATGGTTGCAACTGCAAAGCTTCGTGTTAACGTGTTGTCATTAACGGTTTTAACTACAACGCTTAGTTTTAACGCATTGTAACCGCAATGCTTAGTGTTAACGTGTTGTCATTAACGGTTGCAACTAACGTGTTGCCTTTAAAGGTTGCAACTGCAACAGTGCTTACATGTTGACACTAACGTTTGCAACTGCAACGCTTAGCTTTAACGTGTTGCCACTAACGCTTAATGTTAACGTGTTGCCATTAAAGGTTGCAACTGTAACGGTTAGTGCTTACATGTTGACACTAACGTTTGCAACTGCAACGCTTAGCTTTAACGTGTTGCCACTAACGCTTAATGTTAGCGTGTTGCCATTAAAGGTTGCAACTACAACGCTTAGTTTCAACGTGTTGACACGGTTTTAACGGTTGCAAATGCTAAGCTTTATGTTTACGTGTTGTCATTAACGGTTTTAACTGCAACGCTTAGTTTTAACATGTTGCCACGGTATTAACGGTTGCAAATCCAATGCTTAGTGCTAACGTGTTGCAATTAACGGTTATAACTACATAGTAAACCAAATGTCACGGACTGACTCTACTAAATATAAAGTCAGAGGATACAATGGCTTGTTGTGCCCAACAAATCATGTATCGAATGACCAAGGGTATACGCTTCCTGCTATGAATGACCAGCAAATCTATGGGAGGCTTCAATTAAACAGAATTTTCAAATTTTGATGATTTATTTATAATGATGTTTAAAGTGAGAAGCAAAGAAGGAGAAAAAAGATAGAAAGAGATTACAAAAAGAAATTACTGAGAAAAGAAAAAAAAAATAAAAAAAATACGTCCTTTGTTCATCAATGTCCCTACACACTTTCCCATTGGCATCTCCGGGTATACTGTCACACGTTCGTCTCACTAGTACACTCCGCACCACTGCTTGCAAAAACAGTCCAGTGTTCCCAATACGAACTGTAGACCACGCCCGTCCATAGTAAACCAAACACCAATGATTTTATATCGTCCCGTTTATACCGTCACTGCCACATCATATAGTTTAGCCCAGTTTAGTTTCAGGAATTCAGATTACGTCCATAGATTACAATTTCAGCTTCAAGGCCTGAAATAAAGTAACTGTGTCTTAACAACAAAATAACTGATAGTGTCGCAATTTATCATAACGAAATCTCCTGCAGCTATGCACGTCACAACATCCAATTGCAAATAACCTCCCACAATTCCGTACCCCGGAACTGTATTAGTTTATTCGCTAGATTGCTTGTACTATACATATAAACTATAATACTCCAGTATCTACATTGAAACATTTATTCACATGTACGATACAGTTAAGCCATATATGTCGCGAACTAACCCTAGTTCCTTACCCAGCGACATCACAAGCAAATCTCCGACATGCATCCACAATTCCTCACCCAGGAATTGGTCCTGCCAATCTATGACCAAATTCATAGAAAGCCATTTCTCAGAATACGATAAATCTTGCGAGACAATCTTGTTACAATATTAAACCTTTCTTAAATGACATCACTAATTTCAGTAATAGCGAATATTCTTAATGACGTCATTAACGTCAAATTTAAGCGTTACGTTACTATAACATAAAACTTAAAATCTGAAATTTCCAGCCTTACAGCTTTGTTCCGAGTCAACATTAACTTCCTTTATGATGAGATGATTAGATAACATAACATAACATGAAACTAAATGTACGTCAACGACAATAACGTCGCTACAAGTAACGTAGCACATAACAGAAATTTCCATTTTACAACTTTGGTTGACATACATACCGCGCAATGTCATTCTTACGCGAAATTTAATACATAAAAACTAAACCAATGACGCTTCACGGCAACGTAGCGTGCAGAAATATAGAAATCTTCATTTTTACAACCCTATCAATGTGCTTTCCACCATAATGAGCTACATTATTATGGCTATACAATCTCACTGTACAAAATGTATATTTATGAACTGTTATAACTTACCGACGGCCGACTACTCAGACCGGCGCTGACCATGACCAGGTGTACCAGATAAACCCATATCCAAACATCTCAAATTCATGCCCAATCTTTACATTCCTTCCGATAATTCATATTGATTTCACACAAAATAAGCTGCCTATTTATACGCATAAGTTTGTGAACATTTCCCTGAAAACCATACCGTTTTCCATCATATATTCTAAAACCATTCATCAGAACATGTGAATAACCCACCGTGAGCAAGTAAATAACAATTCTAAATGCACACACCCAGATCAGCTTGCAAAAAGTTATATTGCTAACCATAAAATCAGCAATACAAATTTTCTCTGGATTATACCTCAAGGTGTAAATCATATGATTCAAATCCCCGGACTTCATATTTTCGTTAAAGCCGTGTCACTCTCAGAAACCATTTATGGCAAACTGATAAAACACGAATCTGAGCCCAGTACAGAATCCAATTAAACTGCACATAATGCCAATTTCCACGCCACAAATCAACAAATACCATAACACAAAAAGAACGTTAAAATATCACAATTGAGCATAAAATTCTTCATGGCACAAATATTTTTTGCCGTGTCTAACATACATAGATATCCTTGACAATGCAGTAAACATGTCATGTTTACTCCTGTGTAAGTTTCCCAAATACCTATTATGCTCAACTAAACATTTAAAAAAATCAAACAAATTATCCAAACCCCACAAACAGCAAAAGTACATTTTTTATCGTGACATACCTTCCCCCTTTTGAAGTGTGAAGCATCTCAAAAATGCGTAACACTAGATCTACGCGATAAAAAATTTACTAAATGAAGTCATATCTAGAGAATCATACTTGCAAAAACCTGCTTCCACGTATCGCAATCTAAATCTTTTATGATAAATGGAACATACTCGGATCTCGGAGGAAACTGCAAAGCTGCTTTCTTGCCCTTGATTCACTACATACGCAACAAATAGATAACCTTAATGCACAATACTCATGTTTCACAGAATAACACTAATTGAAGTCATATTTAGAAGATTATACTTTCAAGAACCGTACCCCGATTACCGCGAACTTAAACTTTCCATGACAATCGGATCTATACTCGGATTTCGGAGGAAACAGCAAAAGCTATCGGCGTTAACCGTAATCCACTAAATACGTGACAAATAGTCTGTTCCGCCTTCCTTTCTTTCCATCTTACATATTTCCATTCAACGTCACTGGAACACTCCGCATTACTACATGTAGTATTAACCTTATTATTGGGCTTCCGTCTATGCGGCCACAGCCACCAGTTAGTCATTACATTGACTACACTTACCCAAATAAATGATATATGCCGGTCAGTTACAATACTGTCTACCCGTAACGCCACGGTAACCACCGCAACAAACGTGATCACGTTATTACATATCGACAAAAACCAAACCATGAATGCCAATATATCTCCTGGACATTGGGAAGTAAGGAACAACATTATACTGATACAAATGTGTACCCAACCTGTGAAAGTAAGATATTGTCTACCTGCCAAACTCTCGTTAAATCTTAAACCTGGATGATATCTTGTCTCTAAACTACAACTTCCGGTGTCGGTCTCGTTAACGTCGGAGCTGAAAATACCAACCATACTTTGAGCATAACACTGTGTTACATCCTTTGCCGGCTTTTCTTCTGTCGATCTTTCTGGTAACAAACCTGCACTCGCTCCCACTGCAAATGTAAAGCTTAGTGTTTACGTGTTGCAATTAACGGTTATAACTACAACGCTTAGTTTTAACGTGTTGACATGGTTTTAATGGTTGCAACTGCAAAGCTTAGTGTTTACGTGTTGTCATTAACGGTTTTAACTACAACGCTTAGTTTTAACGCATTGTAACCGCAATGCTTAGTGTTAACGTGTTGTAATTAACGGTTGCAACTGCAACGCTTAGTGTAAACATGTTGACACTAATGGTTGCAACTGCAATGCTAAGTGTTAACATGTTGACATAAACGGTTGCAACGTGTTAACGTGTTGAAATTAACGTAAGCAAATGCTACACTTACTGTAATGTTGAAACTAACGGTTGTAACTGCAACGCTTAGTTTTAACGTGTTGCCACTAACGCTTGTAACTGCAATGCTTAATGTTAACGTGTTGCCTTTAAAGGTTGCAACTGCAACGGTTAGTGCTTACATGTTAACACTAACGTTTGCAACTGCAACACTTAGCTTTAACGTGTTGCCACTAACGCTTAATGTTAACGTGTTGCCATTAAAGGTTGCAACTGTAACGGTTAGTGCTTCCATGTTGACACTAACGTTTGCAACTGTTTTGACGGTTGCAAATGCAAAGCTTAGTGTTTACGTGTTGCCATTAACGGTTTTAACTACAACGCTTAGTTTCAACGTGTTGACACGGTTTTAACGGTTGCAAATGCAAAGCAGCTTACGTGTTGTCATTAACGGTTTTAACTGCAACGCTTAGTTTTTACATGTTGCCACGGTATTAACGGTTGCAAATCCAATGCTTAGTGCCACTAACGCTTGCAACTGCAATGCTTAATGTTAACGTGTTGCCTTTAAAGGTTGCAACTGCAACGGTTAATGCTTACATGTTGACACTAACGTTTGCAACTGCAACGCCTAGCTTTAACGTGTTGCCACTAACGCTTAATGTTAACGTGTTGCCATTAAAGGTTGCAACTGTAACGGTTAGTGCTTACATGTTGACACTAACGTTTGCAACTGTTTTAACGGTTGCAAATGCAAAGCTTAGTGTTTACGTGTTGCCATTAACGGTTTTACCTACAACGCTTAGCGTGTTGACACGGTTTTAACGGTTGCAAATGCAAAGCTTAGTGTTTACGTGTTGGCATTAACGGTTTTAACTGCAACGCTTAGTTTTAACATGTTGCCACGGTATTAACGGTTGCAAATCAAATGCTTAGTGCTAACGTGTTGCAATTAACGGTTATAACTACAACGCTTAGTTTTAACGTGTTGACATGGTTTTAATGGTTGCAAATGCAAAGCTTAGTGTTTACGTGTTGTCATTAACGGTTTTAACTGCAACGCTTAGTTTTAACGTGTTGCCACGGTATTAACGGTTGCAAATCCAATGCTTAGTGCTTAGTGCTAACGTGTTGCAATAACTACAACGCTTAGTTTTAACGTGTTGACATTGTTTTAATGGTTGCAAATGCAAAGCTTAGTGTTTACGTGTTGTCATTAACGGTTTTAACTACAACGCTTAGTTTTAACGCATTGTAACCGCAATGCTTAGTCATTAACGGTTTCAACTGCAACGCTTAGTGTAAACATGTTGACACTAACGGTTGCAACTGCAATGCTAAGTGTTAACATGTTGACATAAACGGTTGCAACGTGTTAACGTGTTGAAATTAACGTAAACGAATTCTACACTTACTGTAATGTTGACACTAACGGTTGTTACTGCAACGCTTAGTTTTAACGTGTTGCCACTAACGCTTGCAACTGCAATGCTTAATGTTAACGTGTTGCCTTTAAAGGTTGCAACTGCAACGGTTAATGCTTACATGTTGACACTAACGTTTGCAACTGCAACGCTTAGCTTTAACGTGTTGCCACTAACGCTTAATGTTAACGTGTTGCCATTAAAGGTTGCAACTGTAACGGTTAGTGCTTACATGTTGACACTAACGTTTGCAACTGTTTTAACGGTTGCAAATGCAAAGCTTAGTGTTTACGTGTTGCCATTAACGGTTTTAACTACAACGCTTAGTTTTAACGTGTTGACACGGTTTTAACGGTTGCAAATGCAAAGCTTAGAGTTTACGTGTTGTCATTAACGGTTTTAACTGCAACGCTTAGTTTTAACATGTTGCCACGGTATTAACGGTTGCAAATCCAATGCTTAGTGCTAACGTGTTGCAATTAACGGTTATAACTACAACGCTTAGTTTTAACGTGTTGACATGGTTTTAATGGTTGCAAATGCAAAGCTTAGTGTTTACGTGTTGTCATTAACGGTTTTAACTACAACGCTTAGTTTTAACGCATTGTAACCGCAATGCTTAGTGTTAACGTGTTGTCATTAACGGTTGCAACTGCAACGCTTAGTGTAAACATGTTGACACTAACGGTTGCAACTGCAATGTTAAGTGTTAACATGTTGACAAAAACAGTTGCAACGTGTTAACGTGTTGAAATTAACGTAAGCAAATGCTACACTTACTGTAATGTTGACACTAACGGTTGTAACTGCAACGTGTTGCCACTAACGCTTGCAACTGCAATGCTTAATGTTAACGTGTTGCCTTTAAAGGTCGCAACTGCAACGGTTAGTGTTTACATGTTGACAGTAACGTTTGCAACTGCAACACTTAGCTTTAACGTGTTGCCACTAACGCTTAATGTTAACGTGTTGCCATTAAAGGTTGCAACTGTAACGGTTAGTGCTTACATGTTGACACTAACGTTTGCAACTGTTTTAACGGTTGCAAATGCAAAGCTTAGTGTTTACGGTGTTGCCATTAACGGTTTTAACTACAACGCTTAGTTTTAACGTGTTGACACGGTTTCAACGGTTGCAAATGCAAAGCATAGTGTTTACGTGTTGTCATTAAAGTTTTTAACTGCAACGCTTAGTTTAACGTGTTGCCACGGTATTAACGGTTGCAAATCCAATGCTTAGTGCTAACGTGTTGCAATTAACGGTTATAACTACAACGCTTAGTTTAAACGTGTTGACATGGTTTTAATGGTTGCAAATGCAAAGCTTAGTGTTTACGTGTTGTCATTAACGGTTTTAACTGCAACGCTTAGTTTTAACGTGTTGCCACGGTATTAACGGTTGCAAATCCAATGCTTAGTGCTAACGTGTTGCAATTAACGGTTATAACTACAACGCTTAGTTTTAACGTGTTGACATGGTTTTAATGGTTGCAAATGCAAAGCTTAGTGTTTACGTGTTGTCATTAATGGTTTTAACTACAACGCTTAATTTTAACGCATTGTAACCGCAATGCTTAGTGTTAACGTGTTGTACAATGTAATTAACGCAACGCTTAGTTTTAACTTGTCGCCACTAACGCTTGCAACTGCAATGCTTAATGTTAACGTGTTGCCTTTAAAGGTTACAACTGCAAGGGTTAGTGCTTACATGTTGACACTAACGTTTGCAACTGCAACGCTTAGCTTTAACGTTTTGCCACTATCGCTTAATGTTAACGTCTTGCCATTAAAGGTTGCAACTGTAACGGTTAGTGCTTACATGTTGACACTAACGTTTGCAACTGTTTTAACGGTTGCAAATGCAAAGCTTAGTGTTTACGTGTTGCCATTAACGGTTTTAACTACAACGCTTAGTTTTAACGTGTTGACACGGTTTTAACGGTTGCAAATGCAAAGCTTAGTGTTTACGTGTTGTCATTAACGGTTTTAACTGCAACGCTTAGTTTTAACATGTGGCCACGGTATTAACGGTTGCAAATCCAATGCTTAGTGCTAACTTGTTGCAATTAACGGTTATAACTACAACGCTTAGTTTTAACGTGTTGACATGGTTTTAATGGTTGCAAATGCAAAGCTAAGTGTTTACGTGTTGTCATTAACGGTTTTAACTACAACGCTTAGTTTTAACGCATTTTTACCGCAATGCTCAGTGTTAACGTGTTGTCATTAACGGTTGCAACTGCAACGCTTAGTGTAAACATGTTGACACTAACGGTTGCAACTGCAATGCTAAGTGTTAACATGTTGACATAAACAGTTGCAACGTGTTAACGTGTTGAAATTAACGTAAGCAAATGCTACACTTACTGTAATGTTGACACTAACGGTTGTAACTGCAACATGTTGCCACTAACGCTTGCAACTGCAATGCTTAATGTTAACGTGTTGCCTTTAAAGGTCGCAACTGCAACGGTTAGTGCTTACATGTTGACACTAACGTTTGCAACTGCAACGCTTAGCTTTAACGTGTTGCCACTAACGCTTAATGTTAACGTGTTGCCATTATAGGTTGCAACTGTAACGGTTAGTGCTTACATGTTGACACTAACGTTTGCAACTGTTTTAACGGTTGCAAATGCAAAGCTTAGTGTTTACGTGTTGCCATTAACGGTTTTAACTACAACGCTTAGCGTGTTGACACGGTTTTAACGGTTGCAAATGCAAAGCTTAGTGTTTACGTGTTGGCATTAACGGTTTTAACTGCAACGCTTAGTTTTAACATGTTGCCACGGTATTAACGGTTGCAAATCCAATGCTTAGTGCTAACGTGTTGCAATTAACGGTTATAACTACAACGCTTAGTTTTAACGTGTTGACATGGTTTTAATGGTTGCAAATGCAAAGCTTAGTGTTTACGTGTTGTCATTAACGGTTTTAACTGCAACGCTTAGTTTTAACGTGTTGCCACGGTATTAACGGTTGCAAATCCAATGCTTAGTGCTAATGTGTTGCAATTAATGGTTATAAATACAACGCTTAGTTTTAACGTGTTGACATGGTTTTAATTGTTGCAAATGCAAAGCTTAGTGTTTACGTGTTGTCATTAACGGTTTCAACTACAACGCTTAGTTTGAACGCATTGTAACCGCAATGCTTAGTGTTAACGTGTTGTCATTAACGGTTGCAACTGCAACGCTTAGTGTAAACATATTGACACTAACGGTTGCAACTGCAATGCTAAGTGTTAATATGTTGACATAAACGGTTGCAACGTGTTAACGTGTTGAAATTAACGTAAGCAAATGCTACACTTACTGTAATGGTGACACTAACGGTTGTAACTGCAACGCTTAGTTTTAACGTGTTGCCACTAACGCTTGCAATTGCAATGCTTAATGTTAACGTGTTGCCTTTAAAGGTTACAACTGCAAGGGTTAGTGCTTACATGTTGACACTAACGTTTGCAACTGCAACGCTTAGCTTTAACGTGTTGCCACTAACGCTTAATGTTAACGTCTTGCCATTAAAGGTTGCAACTCTAACGGTTAGTGCTTACATGTTGACACTAACGTTTGCAACTGTTTTAACGGTTGCAAATGCAAAGCTTAGTGTTTACGTATTGCCATTTACGGTTTTAACTACAACGCTTAGTTTTAACGTGTTGACACGGTTTTAATGGTTGCAAATGCAAAGCTTAGTGTTTACGTGTTGTCATTAACGGTTTTAACTGCAACGCTTAGTTTAAACATGTTGCCACGGTATTAACGGTTGCAAATCCAATGCTTAGTGCTAACGTGTTGCAATTAACGGTTATAACTACAACGCTTAGTTTAAACGTGTTGACATGGTTTTAATGGTTGCAAATGCAAAGCTTAGTGTTTACGTGTTGTCATTAACGGTTGCAACTGCAACGCTTAGTGTAAACAGGTTGACACGAACGGTTGCAACTGCAATGCTAAGTGTTGACATAAACGGTTGCAACGTGTTAACGTGTTGAAATTAACGTAAGCAAATGCTACACTTACTGTTATAATGTTGACACTAACAGTTGTAACTGCAACGCTTAGTTTTAACGCATTGTAACCGCAATGCTTAGTGTTAACGTGTTGCAACTGCAACGCTTAGTGTAAACATGTTGACACTAACGGTTGCAACTGCAATGCTAAGTGTTAACATGTTGACATAAACGGTTGCAACGTGTTAACGTGTTGAAATTAACGTTAGCAAATGCTACACTTACTGTTATAATGTTGACACTTACGATTGTATCTGCAACGCTTAGTTTTAACGTGTTGCCACTAACGCTTGCAACTGCAATTCTTAATGTTAACGTGTTGCCTTTAAAGGTTGTAACTGCAACGGTTAGTGCTTACATGTTTACACTAACGTTTGCAACTGCAACGCTTAGCTTTAACGTGTTGCCACTAACGCTTAATGTTAACGTGTTTCCATTAAAGGTTGCAACTGTAACGGTTAGTGCTTACATGTTGACACTAACGTTTGCAACTGTTTTAACGGTTGCAAATGCAAAGCTTAGTGTTTACGTGTTGCCATTAACGGTTTTAACTACAACGCTTAGTTGTAACATGTTGCCACGGTATTAACGTATGCAAATCCAATGCTTAGTGCTAACGTGTTGCAATTAACGGTTATAACTACAACGCTTAGTTTTAACGTGTTGCCACTAACGCTTGCAACTGCAATGCTTAATGTTAACGTGTTGCCTTTAAAGGTTGTAACTGCAACGGTTAGTGCTTACATGTTGACACTAACGTTTGCAACTGCAACGCTTAGCTTTAACGTGTTGCCACTAACGCTTAATGTTAACGTGTTGCCATTAAAGGTTGCAACTGTAACGGTTAGTGCTTACATGTTGACACTAACGTTTGCAACTGTTTTAACGGTTGCAAATGCAAAGCTTAGTGTTTACGTGTTGCCATTAACGGTTTTAACTACAACGCTTAGTTTTAACGTGTTGACATGGTTTTAACGGTTGCAAATGCAAAGCTTAGTGTTTACGTGTTGGCATTAACGGTTTTAACTGCAACGCTTAGTTTTAACATGTTGCCACGGTATTAACGGTTGCAAATCCAATGCTTAGTGCTAACGTGTTGCAATTAACGGTTATAACTACAACGCTTAGTTTTAACGTGTTGACATGGTTTTAATGATTGCAAATGCAAAGCTTAGTGTTTACGTGTTGTCATTAACGGTTTTAACTGCAACGCTTAGTTTTAACGTGTTGCCACGGTATTAACGGTTGCAAATCCAATTCTTAGTGCTAACGTGTTGCAATTAAGGGTTATAACTACAACGCTTAGTTTTAACGTGTTGACATGGTTTTAATGGTTGCAACTGCAAAGCTTCGTGTTAACGTGTTGTCATTAACGGTTTTAACTACAACGCTTAGTTTTAACGCATTGTAACCGCAATGCTTAGTGTTAACGTGTTGTCATTAACGGTTGCAACTAACGTGTTGCCTTTAAAGGTTGCAACTGCAACAGTGCTTACATGTTGACACTAACGTTTGCAACTGCAACGCTTAGCTTTAACGTGTTGCCACTAACGCTTAATGTTAACGTGTTGCCATTAAAGGTTGCAACTGTAACGGTTAGTGCTTACATGTTGACACTAACGTTTGCAACTGCAACGCTTAGCTTTAACGTGTTGCCACTAACGCTTAATGTTAGCGTGTTGCCATTAAAGGTTGCAACTACAACGCTTAGTTTCAACGTGTTGACACGGTTTTAACGGTTGCAAATGCTAAGCTTTATGTTTACGTGTTGTCATTAACGGTTTTAACTGCAACGCTTAGTTTTAACATGTTGCCACGGTATTAACGGTTGCAAATCCAATGCTTAGTGCTAACGTGTTGCAATTAACGGTTATAACTACATAGTAAACCAAATGTCACGGACTGACTCTACTAAATATAAAGTCAGAGGATACAATGGCTTGTTGTGCCCAACAAATCATGTATCAAATGACCAAGGGTATACGCTTCCTGCTATGAATGACCAGCAAATCTATGGGAGGGTTCAATTAAACAGAATTTTCAAATTTTGATGATTTATTTATAATGATGTTTAAAGTGAGAAGCAAAGAAGGAGAAAAAAGATAGAAAGAGATTACAAAAAGAAATTACTGAGAAAAGAAAAAAAAATACGTCCTTTGTTCATCAATGTCCCTACACACTTTCCCATTGGCATCTCCGGGTATACTGTCACACGTTCGTCTCACTAGTACACTCCGCACCACTGCTTGCAAAAACAGTCCAGTGTTCCCAATACGAACTGTAGACCACGCCCGTCCATAGTAAACCAAACACCAATGATTTTATATCGTCCCGTTTATACCGTCACTGCCACATCATATAGTTTAGCCCAGTTTAGTTTCAGGAATTCAGATTACGTCCATAGATTACAATTTCAGCTTCAAGGCCTGAAATAAAGTAACTGTGTCTTAACAACAAAATAACTGATAGTGTCGCAATTTATCATAACGAAATCTCCTGCAGCTATGCACGTCACAACATCCAATTGCAAATAACCTCCCACAATTCCGTACCCCGGAACTGTATTAGTTTATTCGCTAGATTGCTTGTACTATACATATAAACTATAATACTCCAGTATCTACATTGAAACATTTATTCACATGTACGATACAGTTAAGCCATATATGTCGCGAACTAACCCTAGTTCCTTACCCAGCGACATCACAAGCAAATCTCCGACATGCGTCCACAATTCCTCACCCAGGAATTGGTCCTGCCAATCTATGACCAAATTCATAGAAAGCCATTTCTCAGAATACGATAAATCTTGCGAGACAATCTTGTTACAATATTAAACCTTTCTTAAATGACATCACTAATTTCAGTAATAGCGAATATTCTTAATGACGTCATTAACGTCAAATTTAAGCGTTACGTTACTATAACATAAAACTTAAAATCTGAAATTTCCAGCCTTACAGCTTTGTTCCGAGTCAACATTAACTTCCTTTATGATGAGATGATTAGATAACATAACATAACATGAAACTAAATGTACGTCAACGACAATAACGTCGCTACAAGTAACGTAGCACATAACAGAAATTTCCATTTTACAACTTTGGTTGACATACATACCGCGCAATGTCATTCTTACGCGAAATTTAATACATAAAAACTAAACCAATGCCGCTTCACGGCAACGTAGCGTGCAGAAATATAGAAATCTTCATTTTTACAACCCTATCAATGTGCTTTCCACCATAATGAGCTACATTATTATGGCTATACAATCTCACTGTACAAAATGTATATTTATGAACTGTTATAACTTACCGACGGCCGACTACTCAGACCGGCGCTGACCATGACCAGGTGTACCAGATAAACCCATATCCAAACATCTCAAATTCATGCCCAATCTTTACATTCCTTCCGATAATTCATATTGATTTCACACAAAATAAGCTGCCTATTTATACGCATAAGTTTGTGAACATTTCCCTGAAAACCATACCGTTTTCCATCATATATTCTAAAACCATTCATCAGAACATGTGAATAACCCACCGTGAGCAAGTAAATAACAATTCTAAATGCACATACACTGACAACCACACCCAGATCAGCTTGCAAAAAGTTATATTGCTAACCATAAAATCAGCAATACAAATTTTCTCTGGATTATACCTCAAGGTGTAAATCATATGATTCAAATCCCCGGACTTCATATTTTCGTTAAAGCCGTGTCACTCTCAGAAACCATTTATGGCAAACTGATAAAACACGAATCTGAGCCCAGTACAGAATCCAATTAAACTGCACATAATGCCAATTTCCACGCCACAAATCAACAAATACCATAACACAAAAAGAACGTTAAAATATCACAATTGAGCATAAAATTCTTCATGGCACAAATATTTTTTGCCGTGTCTAACATACATAGATATCCTTGACAATGCAGTAAACATGTCATGTTTACTCCTGTGTAAGTTTCCCAAATACCTATTATGCTCAACTAAACATTTAAAAAAATCAAACAAATTATCCAAACCCCACAAACAGCAAAAGTACATTTTTTATCGTGACATACCTTCCCCCTTTTGAAGTGTGAAGCATCTCAAAAATGCGTAACACTAGATCTACGCGATAAAAAATTTACTAAATGAAGTCATATCTAGAGAATCATACTTGCAAAAACCTGCTTCCACGTATCGCAATCTAAATCTTTTATGATAAATGGAACATACTCGGATCTCGGAGGAAACTGCAAAGCTGCTTTCTTGCCCTTGATTCACTACATACGCAACAAATAGATAACCTTAATGCACAATACTCATGTTTCACAGAATAACACTAATTGAAGTCATATTTAGAAGATTATACTTTCAAGAACCGTACCCCGATTACCGCGAACTTAAACTTTCCATGACAATCGGATCTATACTCGGATTCCGGAGGAAACAGCAAAAGCTATCGGCGTTAACCGTAATCCACTAAATACGTGACAAATAGTCTGTTCCGCCTTCCTTTCTTTCCATCTTACATATTTCCATTCAACGTCACTGGAACACTCCGCATTACTACATGTAGTATTAACCTTATTATTGGGCTTCCGTCTATGCGGCCACAGCCACCAGTTAGTCATTACATTGACTACACTTACCCAAATAAATGATATATGCCGGTCAGTTACAATACTGTCTACCCGTAACGCCACGGTAACCACCGCAACAAACGTGATCACGTTATTACATATCGACAAAAACCAAACCATGAATGCCAATATATCTCCTGGACATTGGGAAGTAAGGAACAACATTATACTGATACAAATGTGTACCCAACCTGTGAAAGTAAGATATTGTCTACCTGCCAAACTCTCGTTAAATCTTAAACCTGGATGATATCTTGTCTCTAAACTACAACTTCCGGTGTCGGTCTCGTTAACGTCGGAGCTGAAAATACCAACCATACTTTGAGCATAACACTGTGTTACATCCTTTGCCGGCTTTTCTTCTGTCGATCTTTCTGGTAACAAACCTGCACTCGCTCCCACTGCAAATGTAAAGCTTAGTGTTTACGTGTTGCAATTAACGGTTATAACTACAACGCTTAGTTTTAACGTGTTGACATGGTTTTAATGGTTGCAAATGCAAAGCTTAGTGTTTACGTGTTGTCATTAACGGTTTTAACTACAACGCTTAGTTTTAACGCATTGTAACCGCAATGCTTAGTGTTAACGTGTTGTCATTAACGGTTGCAACTGCAACGCTTAGTGTAAACTTGTTGACACTAACGGTTGCAACTGCAATGCTAAGTGTTAACATGTTGACACAAACGGTTGCAACGTGTTAACGTGTTGAAATTAACGTAAGCAAATGCTACACTTACTGTTATAAGGTTGACACTAACGGTTGTAACTGCAACGCTTAGTTTTAACGTGTGGCCTTTAAAGGTTGCAACTGCAACGGTTAGTGCTTACATGTTGACACTAACGTTTGCAACTGCAACGCTTAGCTTTAACGTGTTGCCACTAACGCTTAATGTTAACGTGTTGCAACTGTAACGGTTAGTGCTTACATGTTGACACTAACGTTTGCAACTGTTTTAACGGTTGCAAATGCAAAGCTTAGAGTTTAGGTGTTGCCATTAACGGTTTTAACTACAACGCTTAGTTTTAACGTGTTGACACGGTTTTAATGGTTGCAAATGCAAAGCTTAGTGTTTACGTGTTGTCATTAACGGTTTTAACTACAACGCTTAGTTTTAACATGTTGCCACGGTATTAGCGGTTGCAAATCCAATGCTTAGTGCTAACGTGTTGCAATTAACTACAACGGCTTAGTACATGGTTTTAATGGTTGCAAATGCAAAGCTTAGTGTTTACGTGTTGTCATTAACGGTTGCAACTGCAACGCTTAGTGTAAACATGTTGACACTAACGGTTGCAACTGCAATGCTAAGTGTTGACATAAACGGTTGCAACGTGTTAACGTGTTGAAATTAACGGAAGCAAATGCTACACTTACTGTTATAATGTTGACACTAACGGTTGTAACTGCAACGCTTAGTTTTAACGCATTGTAACCGCAATGCTTAGTGTTAACGTGTTGTCATTAACGTTTGCAACTGCAACGCTTAGTGTAAACATGTTGACACTAACGGTTGCAACTGCAATGCCAAGTGTTAACATGTTGACATAAACGGTTGCAACATGTTAACGTGTTGAAATTAAAGTAAGCAAATGCTATACTTACTGTCATAATGTTGACACTAACGGTTGTAACTGCAACGCTTAGTTTTAACGTCTTGCCACTTACGCTTGCAACTGCAATGCTTAATGTTAACGTGTTGCCTTTAAAGGTTGCAACTGCAACGGTTAGTGCTTACATGTTGACACTAACGTTTGCAACTGCAACGCTTAGCTTTAACCTGTTGCCACTAACGCTTAATGTTAACGTCTTGCCATTAAAGGTTGCAACTGTAACGGTTAGTGCTTACATGTTGACACTAACGTTTGCTACTGTTTTAACTGTTGCAAATGCAAAGCTTAGTGTTTACTGTTGCCATTTACGGTTTTAACTACAACGCTTAGTTTTAACGTGTTGATACGGTTTTAACGGTTGCAAATGCAAAGCTTAGTGTTTACGTGTTGTCACTGACGGTTTTAACTGCAACGCTTAGTTTTAACATGTTGCCACGGTATTAACGGTTGCAAATCCAATGCTTTGTGCTAACGTGTTGCAATTAACGGTTATAACTACAACGCTTAGTTTTAACGTGTTGGCATTGTTTTAATGGTTGCAAATGCAAAGCTTAGTGTTTACGTGTTAAACTACAACGCTTAGTTTTAACGCATTGTAACCGCAATGCTTAGTGTTAACGTGTTGTCATTAACGGTTGCAACTGCAACGCTTAGTGTTAATATGTTGACATAAACAGTTGCAACGTGTCAACGTGTTGAAATTAACGTAAGCAAATGCTACACTTATAATGTTGACACTAACGTAACGTAAGCAAATGCTACACTTATAATGTTGACACTAACGGTTGTAACTGCAACGCTTAGTTTTAACGCATTGTAACCGCAATGCTTAGTGTTAACGTGTTGTCATTAACGGTTGCAACTGCAACGCTTAGTTTTAACGTGTTGCCACTAACGCTTGCAACAGCAATGCTTAATGTTAACGTATTGCCTTTAAAGGTTGCAACTGCAACGGTTAGTGCTTACATGTTGACACTTACTTTGCAAGCGCAACGCTTAGCTTTAACGTGTTGCCACTAACCCTCCATGTTAACGTCTTGTCATTAAAGGTTGCAACTGTAACGGTTAGCGCTTACATGTTGACACTAACGTTTGCAACTGTTTTAACGGTTGCAGCATTTGTGTTTACGTGTTGCCATTAACGGTTTTAACTACAACGCTTAGTTTTAACGTGTTGATACGGTTTTCATGGTTGCAAATGCAAAGCTTAGTGTTTACGTGTTGTCTGTTGTCATTAACGGTTTTAACTGACGGTTGCATATCCAATGCTTAGTGCTAACGTGTTGCAATTAACGGTTATAACTACAACGCTTAGTTTTAACGTGTTGACATGGTTTTAATGGTTGCAAATGCAAAGCTTAGTGTCTACGTGTTGTCATTAACGGTTGCAACTGCAACGCTTAGTGTAAACATGTTGACACTAACGGTTGCAACTGCAATGCTAAGTGTTGACATAAACGGTTGCAACGTGTTAACGTGTTGAAATTAACGTAAGCAAATGCTACACTGTTATAATGTTATAACGGCTGTAACTGCAACGCTTAGTTTTAACGCATTGTAACCGAAATGCTTAGTGTTAACGTGTTGCAACTGCAACGCTTAGTGTAAACATGTTGACACTAACGGTTGCAACTGCAATGCTAAGTATTAACATGTTGACATAAACGGTTGCAACGTTTTAACGTGTTGAAATTAACGTAAGCAAATGCTACACTTACTGTTATAATGTTGACACTTACGGTTGTAACTGCAACGCTTAGTTTTAACGTGTTGCCACTAACGCTTGCAACTGCAATGCTTAATGTTAACGTGTTGCCTTTAAAGGTTGTAACTGCAACGGTTAGTGCTTACATGTTGACACTAACGTTTGCAACTGCAACGCTTAAGCTTTAACGTGTTGCCACTAACGCTTAATGTTAACGTGTTGCATTTAAGGTTGCAACTGTAACGGTTAGTGCTTACATGTTGACACTAACGTTTGCAACTGTTTTAACGGTTGCAAATGCAAAGCTTGGTGTTTACGTGTTGTCATTAACGGTTTTAACTGCAACGCTTAGTTTTAACGTGTTGCCACGGTATTAACGGTTGCATATCCAATGCTTAGTGCTAATGTGTTGCAATTAACGGTTATAACTACAACGCTTAGTTTAAACGTGTTGACATGGTTTTAATGGTTGCAAATGCAAAGCTTAGTGTTTACGTGTTGTCATTAACGGTTTTAACTACAACGCTTAGTTTTAACGCATTGTAACCGCAATGCTTAGTGTTAACGTGTTGTCATTAACGGTTGCAACTGCAACGCTTAGTGTAAACATGTTGACACTAACGGTTGCAACTGCAATGCTAAGTGTTAACATGTTGACATAAACGGTTGCAACGTGTTAACGTGTTGAAATTAACGTAAACGAATGCTACACTTACTGTAATGTTGACACTAACGGTTGTAACTGCAACGCTTAGTTTTAACGTGTTGCCACTAACGCTTGCAACTGCAATGCTTAATGTTAACGTGTTGCCTTTAAAGGTTGCAACTGCAACGGTTAATGCTTACATGTTGACACTAACGTTTGCAACTGCAACGCTTAGCTTTAACGTGTTGCCACTAACGCTTAATGTTAACGTGTTGCCATTAAAGGTGGCAACTGTAACGGTTAGTGCTTACATGTTGACACTAACGTTTGCAACTGTTTTAACGGTTGCAAATGCAAAGCTTAGTGTTTACGTGTTGCCATTAACGGTTTTAACTACAACGCTTAGTTTTAACGTGTTGACACGGTTTTAACGGTTGCAAATGCAAAGCTTAGTGTTTACGTGTTGTCATTAACGGTTTTAACTGCAACGCTTAGTTTTAACATGTTGCCACGGTATTAACGGTTGCAAATTCAATGCTTAGTGCTAACGTGTTGCAATTAACGGTTATAACTACAACGCTTAGTTTTAACGTGTTGACATGGTTTTAATGGTTGCAACTGCAAAGCTTAGTGTTTACGTGTTGTCATTAACGGTTTTAACTACAACGCTTAGTTTTAACGCATTGTAACCGCAATGCTTAGTGTTAACGTGTTGTAATTAACGGTTGCAACTGCAACGCTTAGTGTAAACATGTTGACACTAATGGTTGCAACTGCAATGCTAAGTGTTAACATGTTGACATAAACGGTTGCAACGTGTTAACGTGTTGAAATTAACATAAGCAAATGCTACACTTACTGTAATGTTGAAACTAACGGTTGTAACTGCAACGCTTAGTTTTAACGTGTTGCCACTAACGCTTGCAACTGCAATGCTTAATGTTAACGTGTTGCCTTTAAAGGTTACAACTGCAAGGGTTAGTGCTTACATGTTGACACTAACGTTTGCAACTGCAACGCTTAGCTTTAACGTGTTGCCACTAACGCTTAATGTTAACGTCTTCCCATTAAAGGTTGCAACTCTAACGGTTAGTGCTTACATGTTGACACTAACGTTTGCAACTGTTTTAACGGTTGCAAATGCAAAGCTTAGTGTTTACGTATTGCCATTAACGGTTTTAACTACAACGCTTAGTTTTAACGTGTTGACACGGTTTTAATGGTTGCAAATGCAAAGCTTAGTGTTTACGTGCTGTCATTAACGGTTTTAACTGCAACGCTTAGTTTTAACATGTTGCCACGGTATTAACGGTTGCAAATCCAATGCTTAGTGCTAACGTGTTGCAATTAACGGTTATAACTACAACGCTTAGTTTTAACGTGTTGACATGGTTTTAATGGTTGCAAATGCAAAGCTTAGTGTTTACGTGTTGTCATTAACGGTTGCAACTGCAACGCTTAGTGTAAACATGTTGACACTAATGGTTGCAACTGCAATGCTAAGTGTTGACATAAACGGTTGCAACGTTTTAACGTGTTGAAATGTTCTCATTAACGGTTTTAACAACAACGCTTAGATTTAACGCATTGTAACCGCAATGCTTAATGTTAACGTGTTGTCATTAACGGTTGCAACTGCAACGCTTAGTGTAAACATTTTGACACTAACGGTTGCAACTGCAATGCTGTGTTAACATGTTGACATAAACGGTTTCAACGTGTTAACGTGTTGAAATTAACGTAAGCAAATGCTACATTTACTGTTATAATGTTGACACTAACGGTTGTAACTGCAACGCTTAGTTTTAACGTGTTGCCACTAACGCTTGCAACTGCAATGCTTAATGTTAACGTGTTGCCTTTAAAGGTTACAACTGCAACGGTTAGTGCTTACATGTTGACACTAACGTTTGCAACTGCAATGCTTAGCTTTAACGTGTTGCCACTAACGCTTAATGTTAACGTGTTGCCATTAAAGGTTGCAACTGTAACGGTTAGTGCTTATATGTTGACACTAACGTTTGGAACTGCAACGCTTAGCTTTAACGTGTTGCCACTAACGCTTAATGTTAACGTGTTGCCATTAAAGGTTGCAACTGTAACTGTTAGTGCTTACATGTTGACACTAACGTTTGCAACTGTTTTAACGGTTGCAAATGCAAAGCTTAGTGTTTAAGTGTTGCCATTAACGGTTTTAACTACAACGCTTAGTTTTAACGTGTTGACACGGTTTTAACGGTTGCAAATGCAAAGCTTAGTGTTTACGTGTTGTCATTAACGGTTTTAACTGCAACGCTTAGTTTTAACATGTTGCCACGGTATTAACGGTTGCAAATCCAATGCTTAGTGCTAACGTGTTGCAATTAACGGTTATAACTACAACGCTTAGTTTTAACGTGTTGACATGGTTTTAATGGTTGAAAATGCAAAGCTTAGTGTTTACGTGGTGGCATTAACGGTTTTAACTACAACGCTTAGTTTTAACGCATTGTAACCGCAATGCTTAGTGTTAACGTGTTGTCATTAACGGTTGCAACTGCAACGCTTAGTGTAAACATGTTGACACTAACGGTTGCAACTGCAATGCTAAGTGTTAACATGTTGACACAAACGGTTGCAACGTGTTAACGTGTTGAAATTAACGTAAGCAAATGCTACACTTACTGTTATAATGTTGACACTAACGGTTGTAACTGCAACGCTTAGTTTTAACGTGTGGCCTTTAAAGGTTGCAACTGCAACGGTTAGTGCTTACATGTTGACACTAACGTTTGCAACTGCAACGCTTAGCTTTAACGTGTTGCCACTAACGCTTAATGTTAACGTCTTGCCATTAAAGGTTGCAACTGTAACGGTTAGTGCTTACATGTTGACACTAACGTTTGCAACTGTTTTAACGGTTGCAAATGCAAAGCTTAGTGTTTACTGTTGCCATTTACGGTTTTAACTACAACGCTTAGTTTTAACGTGTTGACACGGTTTTAACGGTTGCAAATGCAAAGCTTAGTGTTTACGTGTTGTCATTGACGGTTTTAACTGCAACGCTTAGTTTTAACATGTTGCCACGGTATTAACGGTTGCTAATCCAATGCTTTGTGCTAACGTGTTGCAATTAACGGTTATAACTACAACGCTTAGTTTTAACGTGTTGACTTGGTTTTAATGGTTGCAAATGCAAAGCTTAGTGTTTACGTGTTGTCATTAACGGTTTTTACTGCAACGCTTAGTTTTAACGTGTTGCCACGGTATTAACGGTTGCAAATCTAATGCTTAGTGCTAACGTGTTGCAATTAACGGTTGTAACTACAACGCTTAGTATTAACGTGTTGGCATGGTTTTAATGGTTGCAAATGCAAAGCTTAGTGTTTACGTGTTGTCATTAACGGTTTAAACTACAACGCTTAGTTTTAACGCATTGTAACGGCAATGCTTAGTGTTAACGTGTTGTCATTAACGGTTGCAACTGCAACGCTTAGTGTAAATGTTGACACTAACGGTTGTAACTGCAACGCTTAGTTTTAACGTGTTGCCACTAACGCTTGCAACTGCAATGCTTAATGTTAACGTGTTGCCTTTAAAGGTTGCAACTGCAACGGTTAATGCTTACATGTTGACACTAACGTTTGCAACTGCAACGCTTAGCTTTAACGTGTTGCCACTAACGCTTAATGTTAACGTGTTGCCATTAAAGGTTGCAACTGTAACGGTTAGTGCTTATATGTTGACACTAACGTAACGTAAGCAAATGCTACACTAATAATGTTGACACTAAAGGTTGTAACTGCAACGCTTAGTTTTAAGCAGTTGTAACCGCAATGCTTAGTGTTAACGTGTTGTCATTAACGGTTGCAACTGCAACGCTTAGTTTTAACGTGTTGCCACTAACGCTTGCAACAGCAATGCTTAATGTTAACGTGTTGCCTTTAAAGGTTGCAACTGCAACGGTTAGTGCTTACATGTTGACACTAACGTTTGCAAGTGCAACGCTTAGCTTTAACGTGTTGCCACTAACCCTCCATGTTAACGTCTTGTCATTAAAGGTTGCAACTGTAACGGTTAGTGCTTACATGTTGACACTAACGTTTGCAACTGTTTTAACGGTTGCAAATGCAATGCTTAGTGTTTACGTGTTGCCATTAACGGTTTTAACTACAACGCTTAGTTTTAACGTGTTGACACGGTTTTAATGGTTGCAAATGCAAAGCTTAGTGTTTACGTGTTGTCTGTTGTCATTAACGGTTTTAACTGCAACGCTTAGTTTTAACATGTGGCCACGGTATTGACGGTTGCAAATCCAATACTTAGTGCTAACGTGTTGCAATTAACGGTTATAACTACAACGCTTAGTTTTAACGTGTTGACATGGTTTTAATGGTTGCAAATGCAAAGCTTAGTGTTTACGTGTTGTCATTAACGGTTGCAACTGCAACGCTTAGTGTAAACATGTTGACGCTAACGGTTGCAACTGCAATGCTAAGTGTTGACATAAACGGTTGCAACGTGTTAACGTGTTGAAATTAACATAAGCAAATGCTACACTTACTGTTATAATGTTGACACTAACGATTTTAACTGCAACGCTTAGTTTTAACGTGTTGCCACCAACGCTTGCAACTGCAATGCTTAATGTTAACGTGTTGCCTTTAAAGGTTGCAACTGCAACGGTTAGTGCTTACATGTTGACACTAACGTTTTCAACTGCAACGCTTAGCTTTAACGTGTTGCCACTAACGCTTAAAGTTAACGTCTTGACATTAAAGGTTGCAACATTAACGGTAAGTTCTTACATGTTGACACTAACGTTTGCAACTGTTTTAACCGTTGCAAATACAAAGCTTAGTGTTTACGTGTTGCCATTAACGGTTTTAACTACAACGCTTAGTTTTAGCGTGTTGACACGGTTTTAACGGTTGCAAATGCAAAGCTTAGTGTTTAAGTGTTGTCATTAACGGTTTTAACTGCAACGCTTAGTTTTAACATGTTGCCACGGTATTAACGGTTGCAAATCCAATGCTTAGTGCTAACGTGTTGCAATTAACGGTTAGTTTTGACGTGTTGACATGGTTTTAATGGTTGCAAATGCAAAGCTTAGTGTTTACGTGTTGTCATTAACGGTTTTAACTGCAACGCTTAGTTTTACCGTGTTGCCACGGTATATAACGGTTGCAAATGCAAAGCTTAGTGTTTACGTGTTCTCATTAACGGTTTTAACTACAACGCTTAGATTTAACGTATTGTAACCGCAATGCTTAGTGTTAACGTGTTGACACTAACGGTTGCAACTGCAATGCTAAGTGTTAACATGTTGACATAAACGGTTGCAACGTGTTAACGTGTTGGAATTAACGTAAGCAAATGCTACATTTACTGTTATAATGTTGACACTAACGGTTGTAACTGCAACGCTTAGTTTTAACGCATTGTAACCGCAATGCTTAGTGTTAACGTGTTGTCATTAACGGTTGCAACTGCAACGCTTAGTTTTAACGTGTTGCCAGTAACGCTTGCAACTGCAATGCTTAATGTAAACGTGTTGCCTTTAAAGGTTGCAACTGCAACGGTTACTGCTTACATGTTGACACTAACTTTGCAACTGCAACGCTTAGCTTTAACGTGTTGCCACTAACGCTTAATGTTAACGTCTTTTCATTAAACGTTGCAACTGTAACGGTTAGTGCTTACATGTTGCGGTTAGTGCTTACATGTTGACACTAACGTTTGCAACTGTTTTAACGGTTGCAAATGCAAAGCTTAGTGTTAACGTGTTGCCATTAATGGTTTTAACTGCAACGCTTAGTTTTAACATGTTGCCACGGTATTAACGGTTGCAAATCCAATGCTTAGTGCTAACGTGTTGCAATTAACGGTTATAACTACAACGCTTAGTTTTAACGTGTTGACATGGTTTTAATGGTTGCAAATGCAAAGCTTAGTGTTTACGTGTTGTCATTAACGGTTTTAACTGCAACGCTTGGTTTTAACGTGTTGCCACGGTATTATCGGTTGCAAATCCAATGCTTAGTGCATAGTGCTAACGTGTTGCAATAACTACAATGGTTGCAAATGCAAAGCTTAGTGTTTACGTGTTGTCATTAACGGTTGCAAGTGCAACGCTTAGTGTAAACATGTTGACACTAACGGTTGCAACTGCAATGCTAAGTGTTAACGTGTTGCCTTTAAAGGTTGCAACTGCAAGGGTTAGTGCTTACATGTTGACACTAACGTTTGCAACTGCAACGCTTAGCTTTAACGTGTTGCCACTAACGCTTAATGTTAACGTGTTGCCATTAAAGGTTGCAACTGTAACGGTTAGTGCTTATATGTTGACACTAACGTTTGCAACTGTTTTAACGGTTGCAAATGCAAAGCTTAGTGTTTACGTGTTGCCATTAACGGTTTTAACTACAACGCTTAGTTTTAACGTGTTGACACGGTTTTAACGGTTCAAAGCTTAGTGTTTACGTGTTGGCATTAACGGTTTTAACTGCAACGCTTAGATTTAACATGTTGCCACGGTATTAACTGTTGCAAATCCAATGCTTAGTGCTAACGTGTTGCAATTAACTGTTATAAGTACAACGCTTAGTTTTAACGTGTTGACATGGTTTTAATGGTTGCAAATGCAAAGCTTAGTGTTTACGTGTTGTCATTAATGGTTTTAACTGCAACGCTTAGTTTTAACGTGTTGCCACGGTATTAACGGTTGCAAATCCAATGCTTAGTGCTTAGTGCTAACGTGTTGCAATAACTACAACGCTTAGTTTTAACGTGTTGACATTGTTTTAATGGTTGCAAATGCAAAGCTTAGTGTTTACGTGTTGTCATTAACGGTTTTAACTACAACGCTTAGTTTTAACGCATTGTAACCGCAATGCTTAGTCATTAACGGTTTCAACTGCAACGCTTAGTGTAAACATGTTGACACTAACGGTTGCAACTGCAATGCTAAGTGTTAACATGTTGACATAAACGGTTGCAACGTGTTAACGTGTTGAAATTAACGTAAACGAATTCTACACTTACTGTAATGTTGACACTAACGGTAGTAACTGCAACGCTTAGTTTTAACGTGTTGCCACTAACGCTTGCAACTGCAATGCTTAATGTTAACGTGTTGCCTTTAAAGGTTGCAACTGCAACGGTTAATGCTTACATGTTGACACTAACGTTTGCAACTGCAACGCTTAGATTTAACGTGTTGCCACTAACGCTTAATGTTAACGTGTTGCCATTAAAGGTTGCAACTGTAACGGTTAGTGCTTACATGTTGACACTAACGTTTGCAACTGTTTTAACGGTTGCAAATGCAAAGCTTAGTGTTTACGTGTTGCCATTAACGGTTTTAACTACAACGCTTAGTTTTAACGTGTTGACACGGTTTTAACGGTTGCAAATGCAAAGCTTAGAGTTTACGTGTTGTCATTAACGGTTTTAACTGCAACGCTTAGTTTTAACATGTTGCCACGGTATTAACGGTTGCAAATCCAATGCTTAGTGCTAACGTGTTGCAATTAACGGTTATAACTACAACGCTTAGTTTTAACGTGTTGACATGGTTTTAATGGTTGCAAATGCAAAGCTTAGTGTTTACGTGTTGTCATTAACGGTTTTAACTACAACGCTTAGTTTTAACGCATTGTAACCGCAATGCTTAGTGTTAACGTGTTGTCATTAACGGTTGCAACTGCAACACTTAGTGTAAACATGTTGACACTAACGGTTGCAACTGCAATGCTAAGTGTTAACATGTTGACATAAACAGTTGCAACGTGTTAACGTGTTGTAATTAACGTAAGCAAATGCTACACTTACTGTAATGTTGACACTAACGGTTGTAACTGCAACGTGTTGCCACTAACGCTTGCAACTGCAATGCTTAATGTTAACGTGTTGCCTTTAAAGGTCGCAACTGCAACGGTTAGTGCTTACATGTTGACACTAACGTTTGCAACTGCAACGCTTAGCTTTAACGTGTTGCCACTAACGCTTAATGTTAACGTGTTGCCATTAAAGGTTGCAACTGTAACGGTTAGTGCTTACATGTTGACACTAACGTTTGCAACTGTTTTAACGGTTGCAAATGCAAAGCTTAGTGTTTACGGTGTTGCCATTAACGGTTTTAACTACAACGCTTAGTTTTAACGTGTTGACACGGTTTCAACGGTTGCAAATGCAAAGCTTAGTGTTTACGTGTTGTCATTAAAGGTTTTAACTGCAACGCTTAGTTTTAACGTGTTGCCACGGTATTAACGGTTGCAAATCCAATGCTTAGTGCTAACGTGTTGCAATTAACGGTTATAACTACAACGCTTAGTTTTAACGTGTTGACATGGTTTTAATGGTTGCAAATGCAAAGCTTAGTGTTTACGTGTTGTCATTAACGGTTTTAACTGCAACGCTTAGTTTTAACGTGTTGCCACGGTATTAACGGTTGCAAATCCAATGCTTAGTGCTAACGTGTTGCAATTAACGGTTATAACTACAACGCTTAGTTTTAACGTGTTGACATGGTTTTAATGGTTGCAAATGCAAAGCTTAGTGTTTACGTGTTGTCATTAATGGTTTTAACTACAACGCTTAGTTTTAACGCATTGTAACCGCAATGCTTAGTGTTAACGTGTTGTAATTAACGCAACGCTTAGTTTTAACTTGTTGCCACTAACGCTTGCAACTGCAATGCTTAATGTTAACGTGTTGCCTTTAAAGGTTACAACTGCAAGGGTTAGTGCTTACATGTTGACACTAACGTTTGCAACTGCAACGCTTAGCTTTAACGTTTTGCCACTATCGCTTAATGTTAACGTCTTGCCATTAAAGGTTGCAACTGTAACGGTTAGTGCTTACATGTTGACACTAACGTTTGCAACTGTTTTAACGGTTGCAAATGCAAAGCTTAGTGTTTACGTGTTGCCATTAACGGTTTTAACTACAACGCTTAGTTTTAACGTGTTGACACGGTTTTAACGGTTGCAAATGCAAAGCTTAGTGTTTACGTGTTGTCATCAACGGTTTTAACTGCAACGCTTAGTTTTAACATGTTGCCACGATATTAACGGTTGCAAATCCAATGCTTAGTGCTAACGTGTTGCAATTAACGGTTATAACTACAACGCTTAGTTTTAACGTGTTGACATGGTTTTAATGGTTGCAAATGTAAAGCTTATTGTTTACGTGTTGTCATTAACGGTTTTAACTGCAACGCTTAGTTTTAACGTGTTGTCGCGGTATTAACGGTTGCAAATCCAATGCTTAGTGCTAACGTGTTGCAATTAACGGTTATAACTACAACGCTTAGTTTTAACTGGTTGACATGGTTTTAATTGTTGCAAATGCAAAGCTTAGTGTTTACGTGTTGTCATTAACGGTTTTAACTACAACGCTTAGTTTCAACGCATTGTAACCGCAATGCTTAGTGTTAACGTGTTGTCATTAACGGTTGCAACTGCAACGCTTAGTGTAAACATGTTGACACTAACGGTTGCAACTGCAATGCTAAGTGTTAACATGTTGACATAAACAGTTGCAACGTGTTAACGTGTTAAAATTAACGTAAGCAAATGCTACACTTACTGTAATGTTGACACTAACGGTTGTAACTGCAACATGTTGCCACTAACGCTTGCAACTGCAATGCTTAATGTTAACGTGTTGCCTTTAAAGGTTGCAACTGCAACGGTTAATGCTAACATGTTGACACTAACGTTTGCAACTGCAACGCCTAGCTTTAACGTGTTGCCACTAACGCTTAATGTTAACGTGTTGCCATTAAAGGTTGCAACTGTAACGGTTAGTGCTTACATGTTGACACTAACGTTTGCAACTGTTTTAACGGTTGCAAATGCAAAGCTTAGTGTTTACGTGTTGCCATTAACGGTTTTAACTACAACGCTTAGCGTGTTGACACGGTTTTAACGGTTGCAAATGCAAAGCTTAGTGTTTACGTGTTGGCATTAACGGTTTTAACTGCAACGCTTAGTTTTAACATGTTGCCACGGTATTAACGGTTGCAAATCCAATGCTTAGTGCTAACGTGTTGCAATTAACGGTTATAAATACAACGCTTAGTTTTAACGTGTTGACACGGTTTTAATTGTTGCAAATGCAAAGCTTAGTTGTTACGTGTTGTCATTAACGGTTTTAACTACAACGCTTAGTTTTAACGCATTGTAACCGCAATGCTTAGTGTTAACGTGTTGTCATTAACGGTTGCAACTGCAACGCTTAGTGTAAACATGTTGACACTAACGGTTGCAACTGCAATGCTAAGTGTTAATATGTTGACATAAACGGTTGCAACGTGTTAACGTGTTGAAATTAACGTAAGCAAATGCTACACTTACTGTAATGGTGACACTAACGGTAGTAACTGCAACGCTTAGTTTTAACGTGTTGCCACTAACGCTTGCAACTGCAATGCTTAATGTTAACGTGTTGCCTTTAAAGGTTACAACTGCAAGGGTTAGTGCTTACACGTTGACACTAACGTTTGCAACTGCAACGCTTAGCTTTAACGTGTTGCCACTAACGCTTAATGTTAACGTCTTGCCATTAAAGGTTGCAACTCTAACGGTTAGTGCTTACATGTTGACACTAACGTTTGCAACTGTTTTAACGGTTGCAAATGCAAAGCTGAGTGTTTACGTATTGCCATTTACGGTTTTAACTACAACGCTTAGTTTTAACGTGTTGACACGGTTTTAATGGTTGCAAATGCAAAGCTTAGTGTTTACGTGTTGTCATTAACGGTTTTAACTGCAACGCTTAGTGTAAACAGGTTGACACTAACGGTTGCAACTGCAATGCTAAGTGTTGACATAAACGGTTGCAACGTGTTAACGTGTTGAAATTAACGTAAGCAAATGCTACACTTACTGTTATAATGTTGACACTAACGGTTGTAACTGCAACGCTTAGTTTTAACGCATTGTAACCGCAATGCTTAGTGTTAACGTGTTGCAACTGCAACGCTTAGTGTAAACATGTTGACACTAACGGTTGCAACTGCAATGCTAAATGTTAACATGTTGACATAAACGGTTGCAACGTGTTAACGTGTTGAAATTAACGTAAGCAAATGCTACACTTACTGTTATAATGTTGACACTTACGATTGTATCTGCAACGCTTAGTTTTAACGTGTTGCCACTAACGCTTGCAACTGCAATGCTTAATGTTAACGTGTTGCCTTTAAAGGTTGTAACTGCAACGGTTAGTGCTTACATGTTGACACTAACGTTTGCAACTGCAACGCTTAGCTTTAACGTGTTGCCACTAACGCTTAATGTTAACGTGTTGCCATTAAAGGTTGCAACTGTAACGGTTAGTGCTTACATGTTGACACTAACGTTTGCAACTGTTTTAACGGTTGCAAATGCAAAGCTTAGTGTTTACGTGTTGCCATTAACGGTTTTAACTACAACGCTTAGTTTTAACATGTTGCCACGGTATTAACGGATGCAAATCCAATGCTTAGTGCTAACGTGTTGCAATTAACGGTTATAACTACAACGCTTAGTTTTAACGTGTTGCCACTAACGCTTGCAACTGCATTGCTTAATGTTAACGTGTTGCCTTTAAAGGTTGTAACTGCAACGGTTAGTGCTTACATGTTGACACTAACGTTTGCAACTGCAACGCTTAGCTTTAACGTGTTACCACTAACGCTTAATGTTAACGTGTTGCCATTAAAGGTTGCAAGTGTAACGGTTAGTGCTTACATGTTGACACTAACGTTTGCAACTGTTTTAACGGTTGCAAATGCAAAGCTTAGTGTTTACGTGTTGCCATTAACGGTTTTAACTACAACGCTTAGTTTTAACGTGTTGACACGGTTTTAACGGTTGCAAATGCAAAGCTTAGTGTTTACGTGTTGGCATTACCGGTTTTAACTGCAACGCTTAGTTTTAACATGTTGCCACGGTATTAATGGTTGCAAATCCAATGCTTATTGCTCACGTGTTGCAATTAACGGTTATAACTACAACGCTTAGTTTTAACGTGTTGACATGGTTTTAATGATTGCAAATGCAAAGCTTAGTGTTTACGTGTTGTCATTAACGGTTTTAACTGCAACGCTTAGTTTTAACGTGTTGCCACGGTATTAACGGTTGCAAATCCAATTCTTAGTGCTAACGTGTTGCAATTAAGGGTTATAACTACAACGCTTAGTTTTAACGTGTTGACATGGTTTTAATGGTTGCAACTGCAAAGCTTCGTGTTAACGTGTTGTCATTAACGGTTTTAACTACAACGCTTAGTTTTAACGCATTGTAACCGCAATGCTTAGTGTTAACGTGTTGTAATTAACGGTTGCAACTGCAACGCTTAGTGTAAACATGTTGACACTAACGGTTGCAACTGCAATGCTAAGTGTTAACATGTTGACACAAACGGTTGCAACGTGTTAACGTGTTGAAATTAACGTAAGCAAATGCTACACTTACTGTAATGTTGAAACTAACGGTTGTAACTACAACGCTTAGTTTTAACGTGTTGCCACTAACGCTTGCAACTGCAATGCTTAATGTTAACGTGTTGCCTTTAAAGGTTACAACTGCAACAGTTAGTGCTTACATGTTGACACTAACGTTTGCAACTGCAACGCTTAGCTTTAACGTGTTGCCACTAACGCTTAATGTTAACGTGTTGCCATTAAAGGTTGCAACTGTAACGGTTAGTGCTTACATGTTGACACTAACGTTTGCAACTGCAACGCTTAGCTTTAACGTGTTGCCACTAACGCTTAATGTTAGCGTGTTGCCATTAAAGGTTGCAACTGTAACTGTTAGTGCTTACATGTTGACACTAACGTTTGCAACTGTTTTAACGGTTGCAAATGCAAAGCTTAGTGTTTACGTGTTGCCATTAACGGTTTTAACTACAACGCTTAGTTTTAACGTGTTGACACGGTTTTAACGGTTGCAAATGCAAATCTTAGTGTTTACGTGTTGTCATTAACGGTTTTAACTGCAACGATTAGTTTTAACATGTTGACATGGTATTAACGGTTGCAAATCCAATGCTTAGTGCTAACGTGTTGCAATTAACGGTTATAACTACAACGCTTAGTTTTAACGTGTTGACATGGTTTTAATGGTTGCAAATGCAAAGCTTAGTGTTTACGTGTTGTCATTAACGGTTTTAACTGCAACACTTAGTGTAAACATGTTGACACTAACGGTTGCAGCTGCAATGCTAAGTGTTAACATGTTGACATAAACGGTTGCAACGTGTTAACGTGTTGAAATTAACGTAAGCAAATGCTACACTTACTGTTATAATGTTGACACTAACGGTTGTAACTGCAACGCTTAGTTTTAACGTGTTGCCACTAACGCTTGCAACTGCAATGCTTAATGTTAACGTGTTGCCTTTAAAAGTTGCAACTGCAACGGTTAGTGCTTACATGTTGACACTAACGTTTGCAACTGCAACGCTTAGCTTTAACGTGTTGCCACTAACGCTTAATGTTAACGTGTTGCCATAAAAGGTTGCAACTGTAACGGTTAGTGCTTACATGTTGACACTAACGTTTGCAACTGTTTTAACGGTTGCAAATGCAAAGCTTAGTGTTTACGTGTTGCCATTAACGGTTTTAACTACAACGCTTAGTTTTAACGTGTTGACACGGTTTTAACGGTTGCAAATGCAAAGCTTAGTGTTTACGTGTTGCCATTAACGGTTTTAACTACAACGCTTAGTTTTAACGTGTTGACACGGTTTTAACGGTTGCAAATGCAAAGCTTAGTGTTTACGTGTTGGCATTAACGGTTTTAACTGCAACGCTTAGTTTTAACGTGTTGCCACGGTATTAACGGTTGCAAATCCAATGCTTAGTGCTAACGTGTTGCAATAAACGGTTATAACTACAACGCTTAGTTTTAACGTGTTGACATGGTTTTAATGGTTGCAAATGCAAAGCTTAGTGTTTACGTGTTGTCATTAACGGTTTTAACTACAACGCTTAGTTTTAACGCATTGTAACCGCAATGCTTAGTGTTAACGTGTTGTCATTAATAACGGTTGCAACTGCAACGCTTACTGTAAACATGTTGACACTAACGGTTGCAACTGCAATGCTAAGTGTTAACGTGTTGCCTTTAAAGGTTTGCAACTGCAACGGTTAGTGCTTACATGTTGACACTAACGTTTGCAACTGCAACGCTTAGCTTTAACGTGTTGCAACTAACGCTTAATGTTAACGTGTTGCCATTAAAGGTTGCAACTGTAACGGTTAGTGCTTACATGTTGACACTAACGTTTGCAACTGTTTATTGTGCCTACCTCTCTGTCGTACTCGTTCCCTTTCGTTCCTGTTGAAACTTAGCCGGATGGCTACCTTGTTGGGAAAGAACAAGTCATTCTGCTTTTCGAGTGTGTGGTTGTCGGAAAATGTTTTGTTGTGTTTTATGTATTTTTCCCACCCGCTATGTTGGGACTTTAAATTCAATTTGCATCGATTCCTGGTCCATCTATTCTTACTTTATCATATTATCACAGAATCATCATATCAAAGTGATCACCTTATGTAAAAGTAAAAAAAAAATGCTTATCATGTTATCACAGAATCATCATATCAAAATAGTTATCAAATGTTCAAGTATATTCAATAACCCAGGTTACACAAAATAACAACATGAGCTGCATTATGATTTTAGCAAGTATGTGTGTTTTATACAAGTATTATCTACATTATAAAATAGAAATTGTTAGCATGGTCGTCCTTGTTGTTGGGTCCGAGTCGTCTCAAAATTGGGTCCGAGTTGTCTCAGGCTTGGGTCCGATTCGTCTTGGGTCCGAAAAATACCAAGGGTCCGAGTTGTCTTGGGTCCGAGTTGTCCGGCTACCCATTGATCAAGTGCTAACATAATGACTAACATTTAAACAAATTTTCATTTGATTATTTGTACATGTTACAAAGTAGAGATGCAATGAAAAGCCGTATGTTCATTTGTAAAATTTTTTAAAAAATCGGCAAATTTTATTAAATATTGAAACTAGCTATGGTATTTGCAAACACAAGTAGTAGCTATATTTATGCATGTCAATCAAATAAATTGATGGCAATAATCCTCACATTCTTAAGTCATAGAATTATGAAATTTTGTCCTAAAACTGCAACTATTGAATTGTTGGCGAATTTTAATTGTGCTTTTACAGTTTGTGACACAGACGAAAAATGACGTACTTCCTCATGATGCCATGTAATAGTGGACTGAGATGAAATAAAGTTATTGTATTGTATTGTAACTTCACGTTATATTTGCGTTAAAAACTGTCATCGAACATGCTTTCGTAAAGACATTTATCATATGACGCCGCTGTTTTCCAGTGGATAACGTCATGTCATAAAAATCGTATGACCACACGTGTAATAACACTTTTGCGGGAATACGTAACGTCATTGTCTGTAACAACAATGTAAATCTTCATTGGAAATATGTCCACTTTAAAAGCGATAAAAACCTATTTTAGAAGTCATATGATAAAACGAATCTTACACTCGTGGTCATTTCATATGAAATTTATTAAACTCGCCGAAGGCTCGTTTAATAAATTTCATATGAAATGACCACTCGTGTAAGATCCTCTATGTATATTCATTTTTGTGTGATCTATGAAGATCATTTGTTAGTTAATAACTGAAGAATAAACACAAAATACTGATAATCTGCATCAAGTATACCTGCCATAGGACAGTGTGGTTAGCATGACTGACCTTCCTAACACGACTGGAGCCTGCTTATTGTGATGTAAAAAGGAGCCTATCATATGACGCCGCTGTTTTCCAGCCGATAGAGGATCTTACACTCGTGGTCATTTCATATGGAAGAAGAACTGGATGCGTCACTCAGCATCATTCAAACAGAATATGTACAGCATACATAAATCAGCGTTCTTCACATGCCGTGAATCAAAAGTGACGAACTTCCCAATGCCACGCATGATGAAAAATAGAGACAAAAGAATGCATCCCATTGACCCACACACGCCATTTACGTAGAGTTTTGTACCGCTCGCTCAAGATACAAGATACAAGAAACTTTATTTAAAGTCTGACTTTCAATTTACAACTTAATAACATTAGCCATAGGCTATTTTGTCGACAAACAGAGGAAAAACACTTGCCGATATGTCAACAACTTCGGCAAGTTGGACCACGTTATTGATAGTACTTTTTCTGTATCACTTATTTTCCATTCCAAAGCAAACTTCGCATATAAACTCTTGGTGTGTCCGTCTATTGTTTGTTCATGTCTTTCATTATTCGAGATGTCATATGGACCCATAGTTACTCGAAAAACGGAACTCTCCAAAACAAATCAAAAACAACTTAGACTTATACAACCGCTTACCCAGTCTTGAAGCGAAAAAAAAAAAAAAAAAAAAAAAAAAAAAAAAAAAAAAAAATAGTGTGTATTCCTCTTTTGCAGCTAAATGTATTAAAATAATCTGAATTTTGGAAATGTCCTGCAACCACATGCAGCACGTGAATTAATTGTGCCGCCTGTGCAATCACGCGATAAATTTGGTGGTTTTCAAAAAAATGAAGTATTTTTCAATATTAAAGCTGAACTGATAAGCTTTATACATATAAGGTCTCATTTATACCTTAAATGTCAAACTCCATGCAAAATTTCATAAAAAAAGGTGGATCTATACCGGATTTATACAACAATATATACCTAAAATGCCACAAGTGCAACGTTTTAGCGTGACATTTTGAATATTAAGTCATTTTCAAATGGTCAGAAAACAATTATCTGATAACCTAACAAAACAAAATCTCTAAAAAATTACAAACAATTAGGTACTTGAGAGTTGCCAGTGAAGCATGCATGTATTTCGCCTTTGTTGCCTCTTCAGCATTCACCCCTAAAAATAAACTACAGTAAAAATAGCTTAGCTTAAACTTGTGAAAGCCAGTGTTCAATCATTGTAAGCCCTACATCTATTGTATGATCTTACTGATCAAGTCTGATGTATCTGGATTGATTATCAGAGGTTCTTCATTAAAAACCCTTTCTTATATTTTGAAAAGTAGCTGATCTAATCATTTATGTCACAAGTGCAACGTTTTGTATTTCTTGACTGACCATATAAGCATATCATGTATGACTTGTTATTTTGCTTTATATTTTAGTTTAGCAGGTCAGAAAGAAACCAACAAAAACAACCCTTTGCAAAGTTTGCATACAGTTATGCATATTGGTTTCTAATAATAACAAAAGTGATGATGTCACAAGTGCAACGCATATTTTGTAGTCTAAAAAATCAAACGCTAATTCCTAACGATATATTCGTTATACTCTTATAAATTTATATGGCAATCACAGGAAGCATTGTACACTTGTAAGATACTGTTCATCATTAAATACATTGATCATTTGAGTGGTTATGGAAACATTTATAAGTGCAGAAAGCAATTTTAGGGTCAAATTTATCAAATAAATGTGTGAAAAAATTTTTTTTGGGAGAATTTTATCAAATTAATGGCATAGAGTCTAGTCCCAGTATAGGGTCTATCAAACTAAGAACAAATTTGAAACTAAAGTGTATGTTACATCACCAGGTAACATAAGGTATATCACCAGTTTTGAAAATAAACAACAAAAAGCACAGAAACAAGAAAATCACAAAATGGCCGTTGTCAAATAAATTTGAATGTTGACTTCTTTTATTTTGATATCCATAGAAAAAACAAGAACAAAAATTAAAAAGACAAATGCACATCTCAATTTTGACCTAAAATGGGTCAATGTCACACTTTTACTTCATTTTTTTTTTTTTTTGAAAATCACCCTAACCAGCTGTAGTCTTCCATCCCAACTGGCAAAGTTCTGATAATATGTCTGAAACATGCTTATGCAAACGGACATTTGATAATATACTAATTAACTGTAGTTTGGTTCAATATTATCTGACTTCTAACAGCTAAAATATGTTAGATGATATTATAAATTGCGAAAAAACTATGGGGTACGTTACTCATCTGCTGAAAAATTTATGAAAAGTCTGGAAATGATTGAATATGATTATGGTCTTGTTTAAAGTAACTTATCTGATGTTTACCTCATTAAATTTGAAGGAAAAACTTGTAAATTGCAGAACAGTCACGAAAAAAAATATTTGTGGTATGCTTTCAGAAATTCAGAATCTTTTGGACCTTAGCTACTGATGTCTTTAGAGAGCTGAAAACAGTGCTTTGATTGTTAAGAAAATGCAAGTCAACAGCTGTCTGGAATAAGTGAATGAACACCTTACAAACTGGACCAAAATTACAAAAGAGCTAAGGGGTATACTAACAAAGTCTCTCTTAATTCAATTGCTGACGGCCATGGAGAGTTTGAAATGGTGTCATGATAGCTAAATAAAAAAGAACTAGTCATATGCTGTCTAGTTTTAGCTTAATATTACTTCTTTATTCTGAAACTGAGACCTTATAAATTAGAGCACATTAGATGCCATGATGATGATTGGTCTGATTTTCGACAGACGATCTTGTGTTATTTGCTGAAACTGTTATTGAATTACAACGCATGATTAACAGGCTTGCTGTATATTGTGACATGTGGCATATTAAGGTTCATGTATTGAAAACAAAAGTTATTTTATTTAGAAATGGAGGACCCCTACGTAATTACGAGCGTTGGAAGTTTAAGGATTCTAATTTGGAAGTCGTCACTTATTATAAATATTTAGGTTTATTACTATCATCTAGAAATTCTTGGTTTATGTGTCAGAAAACCCTATCCAAAGCATGGTTTGCGGTTAAATCCAAATTGTATAACTATAGGGATATTAAACCGGACGTATTATTTAAAATATTTGACTACAAAATTCTACCGATCTTGTTATATGGAGCCGAGCTTTGGTTTAGTCATCCTTCATAGTTCACAATAAGTTTTGTAAACTTGTTTTACCATCTTTTACCTTTGTATTTTTACTGCTTCCAAAGGATCTAACAATTATTTTTATTTGCTATTACTGCAGCTGGTGTTGTGCCGTGTGGCAGCCCTAAAAAGTCTACCCGTACATCATCCATAGTGCAGATTATATTTTTCTTTTGATCCTTTGGGATCAGTGAATATATATGAAGTATTTCAAATTTTTATATGTTAAGAATCATCTTCTTAACAGTATTTTGATTATTTGGCCCCTTTGGGAATTTGAGTCTTTGATTTAGACTACACAGATGTAGAATCTTGAAATTGCAGCAAAATGTCTGGCTTCCGCTGCCAGTTTTATAAAGGGTCACTGATGAAGGTTCATTACCCGAAATTGTACAATATGGCCCATCTCAGGGCTTTGAGTTTGCATATCCATATCAAATGCTCTTGTTTTAAAAGCCTTAAGAAAAGCCTCAACATGCCCAACACCCTGGTTAAGCCATACTTCGCCAAAGCCAGTTCTGAATCCCTTATATCTAAAGCCCAACATTTAGTATCTGTTTCAGTCCATCGTTTTTGAAGATTGTAACATTGTTTCGGAAGTCTATTATTAGGCAAATATATTATTCGCAACCAATATTTAATTGCGCGAAAATATTTATGCGGAGTCATTGAGTACCTACCAAGTTCGCCTCTTGATTTAAATAAAAATAATTGTTAGATCCTTTGGAAGCAGTAAAAATACAAAGGTAGAAGATACAAGAAATGGACAGGTTACGTACATACAAAATTTTAAAAACAAACTTTGGGTGCGAACAGTACTTGTTCTCAGTAAAAAATAAACTATGTAGAACTACTATGACTAAGTTTAGAGGTGGTTTACCTAGGATAAGTTGTAATGAAGGTCGATATAATAAAACTCCTTTAAATGAAAGATTCTGTTTACTGTGTAATCAAGATGTTGATACAGAATACCACTTTCTTCTTGTATGCCGTGCTTTGAGTCATATCAGTCAGTCATATCACCCATATGGTTTACTTACCCTTCTGTTGATAAATTTGTCCAGTTATGTACGTCAAAAAGTACTAACATCATTAATGCTATATCTAGATATGTTGTGCGGCAATGAAATTTAGAACAGAATTTGTCAAAAATATGAATGTTTGAATTAGTCACTTTCTGCAATGCTTAGTTTAAACGTGTTTACACTAACGGTTGTAAGTGCAACGCTTAGTTTTAACGTGTTGACACTAACGGTTGAAACCGCAACGCTTAGTGTTAACATGTTGACACTTACGTTTGCAACCGCAACGCAAAATGTTATAATGTTGACAAAAATGGTTGTAACTACATTGCTTAGTCTAAACGTGTTGACACTAACGGTTGTAACTGCAACGCTTAGTTTTAACGTGTTGCCACTAACGCTTGCAACTGCAACGTTAGCGTTAACATGTTGACACTAACGGTTGCAACATCAACGCTTTGTGTAAACACGTTGACACCAACTGTTGTAACTGCAATGCTTAGTTCAAACGTGTTTACACTAACGGTTGTAACTTGCAACGCTTAGTGTTAACATGTTGACACTTACGTTTGCAACCGCAACGCTTAATGTTATAATGTTGACAAAAACGGTTGTAACTACATTGCTTAGTTTAAACGTGTTGACACTAACGGTTGTAACTGCAACGCTTAGTTTTAACGTGTTGACACTAATGGTTCCAACTGCAACGCGTTAACGTGTTGACACTAACGGTTGCAACTGCAACGCTTAGTGTTATCGTGTTGACATTAACGGTTGCAACTGCTACACTGAGTGTTAACATGTTGACACTGACTTTTGCAAATGGAACGCAACATGTTGACAAAGACTGTAACGCTGAGTGTTTACATGTTAAAACTAATGGTGTCAACTGGAACGCTAAGTGTAAAAATGTAATTGGTAAACGCTTAGTTTTAAAACGCTAAGTGTTAAACTTACGGTTGACACTGCAACCCTCTGTGTTATATTGCATTAACGGTTGCCATTGCAATGCTTAGTGTTATAAAGTTGCACTGACGGTTGTAACTGCAACTCATTGTTGTAACGTGTTGACACTAACGGCAACAACTCCAACGCTTAGTTTTAACGTGTTAACGCTGACGGTTGCAACTGAAATACTTAGTGTTAACGTGTTGCCACTTATACTTGAGGAGAATTTGGCAAAATCAGAGAGTTCTATGCTACCCGAGAGTAAAATGGAATCTGATTATACCATTCATTACAGAAAACATTGAAGTTTATCGTATCACTTGAATTAATTTTCTAAACAAGTCACGCTTTATGATATTTTGGTGAAAGGTTGGTTTTTGGGAATAAAATTGCGATTATACTAGTGGAAAAAATCTACAATAAGTCGCTTAGTTTTCGATTCTATGCTACCCGAGAGTAAAATGGAATCTGATTACACCATTCATTACAGAAAACATTGAATTTTATCGTATCACTGGAATTAATTTTCTAAACAAGTCACGTTTTTTGATATTTTGGTGAAAGGTTCGTTTTTGGGAATAAAATTGCGATTTTCTGAAATTTCTCTTTCCCTCAAAATATCAATGCCACATAGATATTTTCTTATCAAACCCACGCCTTATTGCCAACATTGTGTTCTTATTTTCTAATGTGTTTTCATCCAGCCAAAGTTTTTCAGTTTTAGGGAAAATCACGTTTTTTTTATGAAAAAAAAAATGCGATTTTTTGAAATTCACCTAAAAAGTTTTCTGTATGAAAATTATGCAAACGCTTTCCAGTAAAATTATATAATAATCATAGACATCATTTTTCGGGCTTTTCATTTTATTTGAAATTGCACTTGTATCGTGTTCCAATGAAGCTGGGTACCAACGGGGTGTATCTTCAGAAATATACGGCATACGAGCGCGTGGCTGTTTTTCTGGGCGGAAATGAGGCGTCAAAATGTTTTTTGAAACTTAAAATCTTTGCAAAAGTAAAATAAAATAGTTTCATATGTGTTAGATCAGCTGGCTAACCTGCACTCCGATACACTTCGTGACCTCGCTCCTCTCTCGTGACAGCATTAGTTGCCTTTAAACTATGGTCGAACAGATTATGGATTTCGTAAGAAGCTTATTGCTGCTTTATTTGGTGAGAATTATTAGAATTTTTCTTATCTTTTTGTAAACATCTGGTTAGTACGGTGGTATCTTTAGGACATGCAATAATTTTTTAAGAAAACTATATGTCGTGCAAACGGGATATTAATTCGTTAAAACGGGATATTAATCCGTGCAAACGAGATATTAATTCGTACAAACGACATATTAATTCGAGCAAACGGGATATGAATTCGTGCAAACGGTTTATTAATCCGTGCAAACGATATATTAATTCGAGCAAACGGGATATCAATTCGTTCAAACGGGATATTAATCCGTGCAAACGATATATTAATTCGTACAAACGACATATTAATTCGAGCAAACGGGATATAAATTCGTGCAAACGGTTTACTAATCCGTGCAAACGATATATTAATTCGAGCGAACGGGATATCAATTCGTTCAAATGGGATATTAATCCGTGCAAGCGAAATATTAATTCGTACAAACGACATATTAATTCGAGCAAACGGGATATGAATTCGTGCAAACGGTTTATTAATCCGTGCAAACGATATATTAATTCGAGCAAACGGGATATCAATTCGTTCAAACGGGATAGTAATCCGTGCAAACGAGATATTAATTCGTACAACCGACATATTAATTCGAGCAAACGGGATGTGAATTCGTGCAAACGGTATATTAATCCGTGCAAACGATATATTAATTTGAGCAAACGTGATATCAATTCGTTCAAACGGGACATTAATCCGTGCAAACGAGATATTAATTCGTACAAACGACATATTAATTCGAGGAAACGGGATATGAATTCGTGCAAACGGATTATTAATCCGTACAAACGATATATTAATTCGAGCAAACGGGATATCAATTCGTTCAAACGGGATATTAGTCCGTGCAAACGAGATAAAACGACATATTAATTCGAACAAACGGGATATGAATTCGTGCAAACGGTATATTAATCCGTGCAAACGATATATTAATTCGAGCAAACGGGATATCAATTCGTTCAAACGGTTTATTAATCCGTGCAAACGGATTATTAATCCGTGCAAACGACATCTATGTCGGGAAAACAAACCATCAGGAAAACATGTCCGTGAAATGTGTACCCCCTCAAACTCCACTCCAAAACATAGATTGTGGGTACATGTCAGAACCGCCTCGGCGAGGCGGTTCTAACATGTACCCACAATAGATTGTGGGTACATGTCAGAACCGCCTTGGCGAGGCGGTTCTAACATGTACCCCACAATCTATGTTTCGAGCAAAATAAAGAAAAATATCAATATTTTTTTGGTGAAATTTATTTTTTTACAACTGAAAAAATTCTCTGTATATTGCATGGGCAAATTTTCGTAATGTGATCGATTGGCCTATTTTCATTGTTAGCTCATACAATAGTTATCACCGTAATAGTTTTACTCCGTGACTTTTACGAATTATGATCTTCAAAATGTATTATATTCATGACGAATTAATATATGAGCCTTTGTGTGACAAAACCAACAATCTGGCTCTCCGACCAGGTCCGACACAACGGGATGTACAACGACAGAATAAAGCTAAGAAGCTTAAAAGTTCGGAATCTGATCTGTAACCGCGAAGCTGAGCTGCATCTTTGTTTTCGCGTATATGCAAAGTTTTGGTCTTCTCATGCAGTGGCTCATCTCATCATATCTCCTTTGTTTTCGCTACTCAGATACATGTAGAGCAATACTTTTACTTTATTAACCAAACATTTCTAGCATCTAGTCAACTGTTGTGGATGAACAGCCCGGTGGAAGTGGTCGGAATCCACAATAATGTTATTCTTTTAACGCGGCTCAAAATCAATCAATAAATATATAAATAAATACCCCGACCCCTGTCCCCATCCCGCTCAGATCTTATTGATCTAAACGTGGCCATTCAGTATCCGAAATTAAAGAGGCTCAAATTTTAACAGGGCACTTATATAAATGACTAGATTGAACATCCACAGGAGTTGTGATGCGCATTTCATCTCGCAAACATATCCGTGAAATGTATACCCAACTAAACCACTTTTTATATACTAATATAATATACTAAACTTTGGGTAAAAAATGGTATACCTATTTTATGCAATATACGGTTTCCAGTAGTAAAAAATCCAAAATTTTCAGATAAAAAAATGACATTTTTCTTATTTTTTGCTCAATACATAGATTGTGGGTACACATTAGAACCGTCTGGGCGAGGCGTTACATTACACGAACATGTTATCCTGATGACAAACATCGCAAACGCAAACGCAACCTAACTTGGCATTATTCAACATTCTCATTACGAAAACCAGTCCATGCAATATACAGCATTGTTTCAGCTGTACTAATAAAAATTTCCAGATTTTTTATTATTATTTTTCTTATAATTGCTCAAAACATAGATTGTGGGTACACGTTAGAACCGCCTCGCCGACAATCTATGTTTTAGAACAAAAATCAAAAATAAGAAAAATATGTATACCCCTGCATACCCCAATTTTACTATTCAAAAGTGGAATTTAGTGGGGTATACATTTCACGGACATGTTTTCATGATGTATAGTGAAATTATGTGACGCTTATTTCAGACTATGGAAGTTTTTGTGGATGAAGGGAGGCAATCCAAATCCAGTGCATTTTCATCCAAGGAAACTTTAAATAAATTTTTGTAGTACATGTATAAGTTAATATAATTGAGCGCGGATTTGACAGAAGCGACCTTTGGACACTCTTACTTTTCATCCAATGAAAATATATATAAAAAGAAAGAAAAAAAAAGCCCTGCAGGCATGCATGATACCCCCCCCCCCCCCCCCCCAAAGGAAATCCATTCACTACAAATGTACAGAATATCACATTGAAATTCAGAATAAAATCAGAAATCAAATCAGAAAACTATGATCATTAACCCAATTATTTCATCTGAAGAATCAGAAATCAAATCAGAAAACTATGATCATTAACCCAATTATTTCATCTGAAGAAATATTGTAGTGTTACAACACTTACACTTTCCATTATACAAGGGACTTTTAAAGAACCCAGGCTAGAAATTTCAGAAAACAAATGAATGAGGTTTTCTCAACATGTATCTTATTAATAAAAGTACAATCATGTACAAAATTACTAAAAAGTGTGCTTTTGAAACTGAAAATGTAGGATAAAAGTCATTTTAAAAAATCAATAGCTCTGTTAAAAATTCACAAAATATGAAATACTACCATCCAAGCCTAGATCTTGTCAATGTATGTGCCACAAAATTTTATCAAAATCCATATACATTTGTTCAAAAGATATCAAGCAAAACGCAATTTTGAACATAAATCACAGGCCGTAACTCTGTAGTCAAGGGGCAAAATTTACTAATCTGCAATCCAATAACGCTCCTCCTTTTAGCATAAAAAGGGTTATAATTCTGTACTTATTTGCGGAAAATTACCCAATCTACAATCCCAAACCACTCCTCCCTGACATCAACTATTACACAAAGTTTAAAGAAAATCGGCCAAGAAATGCTCAAGACATGGAGCGGAATCGGAATCGCTGACGGACCGACGGATGGATGGATGGATGGATGGGTTTTGCGTGAGTGTGTGGGTAGATGGATGGATAGATGGACAGACAGAGGGATGGACGGCGACAGATAGATAGATAGATAGATAGATAGATAGATAGATAGATAGATAGATAGATAGATAGATAGATATGGGCCACGAGGTGAGAAAACCAGAAATATGCATATGCGAAAATATTTCAAAATAAAGGTTCAGATCAGCTTCGCTGCGAAAATAAACGTTCAGATCGGCTTCACGGTAACCGCGAAGCTGATCAGCGTCTTTGTTTACCCTACACGAATAGTAAAATTCCTTTACTTTCTAAATCGGAAATTTAAAGCTTCTTAGCTATATTCTGTCGCTGTACAGCCCGTTTTGAGTCGGACCTGGTCGGAAACCCGGACTGTTGGTTTTGTCAGACTAAGACTCAGATATCATCATGAATAATTTATACAGTTTTGAAGACCATAATTCATTAAGTTAACATTCTAGGTCACACAGTAAAATTAATGTTTGAGCTAACAATCAAAGTTTGGTACAATAAATAAATAAGACCAGGTCCAATTTAAGTTCACCAAAAGGTCAATTGATCAACTTGGTTTTCCTGACATAATATCTCGTCCAAACGAATTATTATCTCGTCCAAACGGATTATTATCTCGTCCAAACGGATTAATAAACCGTTTGCACGAATTCATATCCCGTTTGCTCGAATTAATATGTCGTTTGTACGAATTAATATCTCGTTTGCACGGATTAATATCCCGAATGAACGAATTGATATCCCGTTTGCTCGAATTAATATATCGTTTGCACGGATTAATATACCGTTTGAACGAATAAATATCCCGTTTGCTCGAATTAATATATCGTTTGCACGGATTAATAAACCGTTTGTACGAATCCATATCCCGTTTGCTCGAATTAATATGTCGTTTGTACGAATTAATATCTCGATTGCACGGATTATTATCCCGTTTAAACGAATTGATATCCCGTTTGCTCGAATTAATATATCGTTTGCACGGATTAATAAACCGTTTGCACGAATTAGTATATCGTTTGCACGGATTAATAAACCGTTTGCACGAATTCATATCCCATTTGCTCGAAATAATATGTCGTTTGCACGGATTAATATACCGTTTGCACGAATTCATATCCCGTTTGATCGAATTAATATGTCGTTTGTACGAATAAATATCTCGTTTGCACGGATTAATATCCCGTTTGAACGAATTGATATCCCGTTTGCTCGAATTAATATATCGTTTGCACGGATTAATATACCATTTGCACGAATTCATATCCCGTTTGCTCGAATTAATATGTCGTTTGTACGAATAAATATCTCGTTTGCACGGATTAATATCCCGTTTGAACGAATTGATATCCCGTTTGCTCGAATAAATATATCGTTTGCACGGATTAATAAACCGTTTGCACAAATTCATATCCCGTTTGCTCGAATTGATATGTCGTTTGTACGAATTAGTATCTCGTTTGCACGGATTAATATCCCGTTTGAACGAATTGATATCCCGTTTGCTCGAATTAATATATCGTTTGCACGGATCAATATACCGTTTGTACAAATTCATATCCCTTTTGCTCGAATTAATATGTCGTTTGTACGAATTAATATCTCGTTTGCACGGATTAATATCCCGTTTGCACGAATTGATATCCCGTTGGCTCGAATTAATATATCGTTTGCACGGATTAATAAACCGTTTGCACGGATTCATATCCCGTTTGCTCGAATAAATATGTCGTTTGTACGAATTAATGTCTCGTTTGCAAGGATTAATATCCCGTTTGAACGAATTGATATCCCGTTTGCTCGAATTAATATATCGTTTGTACGGATTAATAAACCGTTTGCACGATTTCATATCCCGTTTGCTCGAATTAGATGTCATATCTCGTTTGCACGAATTAATATCTCGTTTGCACGAATTAATATCTCGTTTGAACAAATTGATATCCCGTTTGCTCGAATTAATATATCGTTTGCACGGATTAATATACCGTTTGCACGTATTCATATCCCGTTTGCTCGAATTAATATGTCGTTTGTACGAATTAATATCTCGTTTGCACGGATTAATATCCCGTTTGAATGAATTAATATCCCGTTTGCACGACATATATTTTTCTTAAAAAAATGATTGCGTGTCCTAAAGATACCACCGTAGGTTAGCGTGCAGAATTTCAATAAATTTGCTAAAAGCAATAGATTTTCTACATGTGACATTTTCCACAGAAAACATTATGTAATTTATGAATATGCGTATCTTTACATCTAGAATATTTAAAAACTAAGTCATATCAGTCAGAAAAGATATAACATAACATAATTTTCAATTATTTGGCGTCTTCGATGATTTTTCATTTTCGACCAAGGGATTTCCGTCGGTATGGAGAGGTCTAACGGAATACCGATGGAAATATTCCGCCTACATATGTGTTTGCTAGATTGTCAATTGTTTGCCGGGATTCAAATTTGGGGTAAATGATGATTTTAAGCAGAAAATCGTGAATTATTGAAAACTACCATATAAAGTTCTCCGCACGAAAACTGTTCAATTGTTTTCCAGTAAAATGAAATACTAAGTCCTTTGACTGTCATTCAAACTTCTTATTTTTGTGAGGTGTCGACTGACCTTAGTGCAAAGAGCTGTTGTAGTCACCTCGGTCGTACGAGTTTCCGTGCGCGTGCACATTCCCGTGTGCGTCACACTTTCATTTAAGTTTTTAGAAGTCCATAACTTGACAGCCACTGACCTCAAAACACTCATACTTGGGCTTTATGGACCCTGTAGGATTGGCTTTCAATTCAAGGCATCGGGCCCCAGGGTCTATGACCAGGGGTGGTGCTAGCGTTCACGTTCAAAATCTAAATCAACTTTAAATTGTTCTAGAAGTCTAAATATTGACAGCCCTATAAGTATTGATATTTGGACCATTGATACTCGGTAGGGTTGGCTTTCACATCATGGCATCGGAGCCCTGAAGTCTTGCTTGGGGTGGAGCGAAAGCTTAAAATCTAGAACACCATCACAAATGACTTTTCAGTGTTAATATTTCTAGAAGTATTGACAGCCAATTATATGACAACATTCATAGTTGTGATGTTGGTACACTATAGGGGTGGGGTTCATTTCATTGCATCGGATTCCTAGGTCCATGTTTAGTGGAGTGGGGAATATTTTGACAACAACTTATTCTACAGCATTCATTCTTCATATACTTTAGATTCCAGGACATCAGACCTCTGGGTCCGAGCCAGAAGTCGGGCTAGAGGTCACAATGTAGAACACATTGAATATTATTTTCTTTATCATTCCTTAATAGAAACAACTTAGGAAGACTGTCATTCATCCTCTGACACTGGCTTATGTGTCATGAGGTTAAAGCATGGCCCAGTGCTCTTGCCTTAAATCTTGGCACTAAATTAGTATATGATCATACTTTTTTTTCTGATTATTAGTGAGAATGACCAGACCTTTGACCCCAAAGTACATATAGGTCACTGTGAGATAATTTCATTATTCAGTGATTTTGCCTTATATCCAATCACTAAGTATATTAGCATACTTAATTCACAATATGAGTGAGTATGGAGATAGAACCCCATAGAAGTCTTGTGTCACTGTAAACTTATTGCATGGTTCAGTAGATTTGTCGTATATCTTGACACTCAATTAGAGTATAAACATATGTCTTTCACAATATGGACCCTTCACCCCTAAGTACTTATAGGTCACTGTGACCTAATTTCATGGTTCAGTGTTTTTTGCCTTATATCCATTCATTAAGTTAGTATATGAGCATACTTCATTCACAATGTGAGTGAGTATGGCCATACCTTTGGCCCCAAAGTAGGCTTATATCACTGTGAACTAATTTCATAGTTCAGTGGTTTTGCCTTTTATCTAGACATTACTATATGAACATATGACTTTCATAATATGAGTGAGTATGGCCAGACCTTTCATTCCAAAGTTGTTATCTAGGTCACTATGCTCTAATTTCATAGTTCAGTGATTTTGCTTTATAGTTATTTTGCTGTAACACTCATTGGGTATATGATCATACTTCTTTCACATTATGAGCAAGTATGACTGGACCTTTGACCCCAAAATGCTTATATAAATAGGTACATGTGACCTAATTTCATGGTTCAGTGATTTTGTCTTAACCTCAGCACTCATTGGGAATATGATTATACTTCTTTCACAATTATTATGAGTGAGTATGACTTGACCTTAGACCACAAAGTACTTATAGACCAGGGCCCTGTTGCATAAGCTTAAGCTGCCATTAAACCTTAAGCTGCAATTAAGTTCAGGGACTCTCTTAGTGAAGATGGCATTAATTTTCTGCTGCATGAAACAATTTTAAAGTACCTCCGGAGCTACATTAGCTAATGCAGCTTTAAGTACATGCTAATTTTGATTTTTATAGACAATAATGTAACAGGAGTAAAGCTGTAATTAACTTAACTGGGACTTTAACCTGCAATTAAGAGTTAATAGAGTTTCATGCAACAGGGCCCTGTGCGACCTAATTTCTTGGCTCAGTGATTTTGTCTTTTAGCATCAAGGAAAAAATGATGCATGCTGCTTTTACAAGTCGAGGTGGTCCTGATGACTGACAAAGCCAGAAACAGTCGAACACACTGTCACCGGGCGGTTCCTGTATGGACCAATGTTGGCAGAGTGACCGCCTATTGGGAAATAGCTGCTAATTTGGTTTACAGTATGTTTTCTATGTATAGGTACCTGATTGTCAAGTTAGCTTTTTCCCATCTAAGTTTTTGGATTGGTATTTATTTTGTTTCTGATTGCGCCACTTCTTATATAAACGCACTGGGCCTTGCGATTTCAGAGAAGATTTTTTTGCTTTTCTTATTTAAGGCTATTGGAACTAATGACCCCCGGGATAGGGCCTTTTTTACCCCGGGGCTTGAATGGCCGAATTTACGTAGTCCTTTTCATAACATTGCTGAATACAAAACATACAAGATTTGGTTCTTAGTGGTTTCTGTGGTTTCAGAGAAGATGATTTTTCCCATTATAAGGGATGTGGCCTGTATGAACCCCAGGAGCACTGTTCATAGGATTTACAATGAATATTACTATACATAGCTACACATAACATATATTGTACTGGGCCATGTGTTTTTTTGAGACGAAGATTTTTTAATGTTTTGTCTGATTGTAATGATCACTGGGATGGGACCATTCTTTGCCACATGGGCATGCTTTGCGGGATTCATTTCAAGCTCCATACGTGGCTTGTCCCAAAAAAGCCCGTTACACATTCATTTTATTTTGAACGCATAGCAGGAACTAACAAGTTACCCATGCAGAATAATTGGCCATATTGGAACTTATTTTACTGTACAAAATGATACTCACTTCAATGACCTCACTGCTACAGTTAGCTTAAGTAGGCATGACCGGAGCAAGTCAAATTATGCAAAATGTTTTCGTAATTTCTATTTTTCGCAATCTTCTAAATCAACATAGGTATAATGTGATCATTTAGAAAAATATACCAGCATAACTACTATTCTATGAGCATCATTTAGTGATAATGTTATGAAATTTGAGAACGATTTGATAGTTTGGGAGACAAATAAAGAAGCTTACCTATAAAAATCCAACGACATAACTACGACGTTGGCAAAAACATGCGGAGCAAAAAAACAGGGTCGTTATATTTAAACAGCTAAAATATGTTCTTTAATGGAAACCAAGCAAATGTATAGCTTGATATTAGTTGGTGACTTCAATACTACAACACAACACCTACTTTTAAAATGATATATCAGCTAACAGTAATATTTCTTGACCTAACATACATGGGCAGTAGTTCACAGTGGATAGCATTTGGTTTATTATTCTTATTTTGCATGGCTGATCTTTATTACATTATTTTGACAATTTGCTTATAAATATTTTACTCAGATTTCCAAATATATGCTACAGTATCGTTTAGCTAAATATAAATCTTATTTTGAAATATATTTTTTTGTTTGTAGTGTATTTAGCCAACTGGCAAAATATTAAGAAAAAATCAAAATTAACGGCAACGTCATTAGACCTGCTCCGCTGAAGTAGGGGAACAAGGGTTCAAACCTCCACTGCAACTTAACATAGCGTTAATATGTTGACACAAACGGCTGCAAAGCTCAGTGTTGACATGTTGACATAGAAGGTTCCAACTGCAATCGTGTTAACATGTTGACACTAACCGTTGCAACTGTAACGCTTAGTGCTATATTGTTGACGCTAATGGTTGTTACTGCAAGGCTTAGTTTTAACTAGATAAGCTGGCTAACCTGCACTCCGATACACTTCGTGACCTCGCTCCTCTATGGAGAGGTCTAACGGAATACCGATGGAAATATTCCGTCTAAGTTTTAACGTGTTGCCACTAACGGTTGCAACTGCAGCGCTTACAGTTAAACAATTAACGATTGCAACTGCAACGTTAGCGTTAACATGATGACACTTACTTTTGCAACTTCAACGCTTAGTGCCACTGCAATGCTTTTTTGTTAACGTGTAGAAAGTAACGGGTGCAACTGCAACGCTAAGTGTTATATTGTGGACACTAACGGTTGTAACTGCAACGCATAGTTTTAACGTCTTGCCACTAACGGTTGCAACTGCAATGCTTAAAGTTAACGTGTTGCCATTAACAGTTGCAACTGGAACGCTTAGTGTTAACATGTTGACACTAACGGTTGCAACTGCAACGCTCAGTGTTAACGTGAAGACATAAAGTTTGGAACTACTACACTAACGGTTGCAACTGCAATGCTTAGTGTTAACGTGTTGCCATTTACGGTTGCAACTGCAATGCTTAAAGTTAACATGTTGACACTAACGGTTGAAACTGCAACGCTCAGTGTTAATCTGTTGACATAAACGGTTGCAACTGCAACGCTTAATGTAAACGTGTTGACATACATGTTGCAACTGCTACACTTAGTGTTATAATGTTAACACTAACGGTTGTAACGTGCTGACAGTAACGGTTGCAACTGCAACGCTTAGTGTTAACATGTTGACACTAACGGTTGCAACTGCAACGCTTAGTGTTAACAACATACGGTTGCAACTGCAACGCAAAGTTTTAACGTGTTAACACTTACGGTTGCAACTGCAACGATTAGTGTTATTAAGTTGACAATAACGGTTGTAACTGCAACGATTAGTTTTAACGTGTTGACGCTAACGGTTGTAACTGCAATGCATAGTTTAACGTGTTGCAACTGCTATGCTTAGTTTTAATATGTTGCCACTATCGGTTGCAACTGCAACGCTTAGTGTTAACATGTTGACACTAACGGTTGCAACTGCAAAGCTTAGTGTAATAATGTTGACAGTAACGGTTGTAACTGAAACGGATAGTTTTTTGGTGTTGACACTAACGGTTGTAACTGCATCGCTTAGTTTTAACGTGTTGCCACTAATGGTTGCAACTGCAATTCTTAGTGTTATATTGTTGAGACTAACGGTTGTAACTGTACGCTTAGTATTTACGTGTTGACGCTAAGGGTTGTAACTGCAACGCTTAGTTTTAACTTGTTACCACTACCGATGGCGTCCGGGACCTGGAATCGAGTTCTTAAGTGTTTTTTTTCCCTTTACTGAATTATGTTCAATAGACATTGCCTTTGAAGAATCTGAGTGATGCCAAGGTCATTGAGCAATTTTGAATTTTCAAGATGGCATTTAAGATGGCTGCCAGAATATAAAATAATCTTTAATACGGGTCTCTCATTGTTTTTCATCTGGCAAAACTGTGGTTATTTCAGTCCAAAATGATAAATAGTAATCAGTTTTGTGTAAGTATGTGATTCTTTCACAGTTTGTTTAAGGTAGGATACAAGATGACTGTCGGCTTTCTTATAGAAACACTGGTAAGATGAAATAAGTCAAGGTTTTTCAAGTTATTTGTTTTACATTCAAGTTTTCATTCAATTAGAACTTTAACTTTCAGAACCATTACTCAAGCTAGTTCGCCTTATCAAGATAAGTAATTATCAAATTTCCTGCACTGAATACACTTAGCACTTAAAATCATTACTCTAGACACTTTGCCTTATCAAGATAAAGGGTAATAGAGCACTTGTATTTCAATATTGTGTAGTTCAAGATGGTGGAAGGATGGGTGGAAAAATAGTGAATGTTGATAAGATTTAAAAATAGGTACAAAAACAATGAAACAGTTTGAAAGCAAATAGTATGCAAGCTTTAATGAGGAAGTTTTAAAGTTGTAGAAACTCAAGCAGCAGTATGTTGGCAATAATGAAGCAATAGCTACCATTCTAATTTACAATAGAGTGATTGGACAACAGGCAAGGTCATATGACATAGGCATAAACTCATAGTGACAGCCTCGAGATACATTTGCAGATCTACATGTACAGTTGATGTTTAAAGCAAAACGTAGAAAATATCACAAACAAAAGTATAGGTGGGTCAAATAAAAAGAAAAGTGTTTGTTCTATATCAAATGACTCAATCTTGTATGGCAAGCCAAGTGCACATTAATTCTTTAAACCTAGGTTTGAACTTCCCCGGGTTTGAATACTTTAAACCCTGGTTTAAAACTCAAAACGCACATTAATTCTTCAAACCGGGGTTTCAACTTCCAATCAGGGTTTCAACAAGCAAATGCACATTTATTCTTTAAACCTAAGTTTGAACTTCAAACCAGGGTTTGAAAATTTTAAACCATGGTTTAAAATTCAAAGTGCACATTAATTCTTTAAACTAGGGTTTTAACTTTCAAACCACGGTTTCAACTAGCCAATTGCACATTTATTCTTTAAAGCTAGCCAAATGCACATTTATTTTTTAAACCTCGGTTTGAACTTTAAACTAGGGTTTGACATTCTTAAACTATGGTTTAAAAATATAGTTTCATTGAAATATTGAAACTATGGTTTGACATTTGAAATCGTAGTTTCAACAGGCCAAATGCACAGTAATTATTTAAACATAGGTTTGAACTTCAAACCTATAGTTTAAAGTTTTGAAACCTAGGTTTGAAGTTAAAGGGCCGTACAAAAAAGTTCAAACCCTGGTTCAAAGTATCAAACTGGGGTTTTATCGTGCCAGATGCACATTGATTTTTAAACCTTGGTTTGAATTTTAAACTATGGTTTGAAAACTTTGAAACTTGGGTTTTTAAACACGAGTTTAAACTATTTTTGTACGACCGTTTATTTCAAACCTAGGTTCCAAAACTTTTAACTATGGGTTTGAAGTTCAAACCTATGTTTAAATAATTAAAGTATTTTTTCAAACCATACTTTAAGAATTTGAAACCCTGGTTTAAAGTTCAAACTATGGTTTAAAAAATAAATGTGCATTTGGCTAGTTGAAACCCTGGTTTGAAAGTTGAAACCCCGGTTTGAAGAATTATTGTACACTTTGAGTTTTTAACCAGGGTTTAAAGTTTTCAAACCCTGGTTTGAAATGTTCAAACCTTGATTTGAAATTTTCAAACCCTGGTTTGAAATTAAAACTTAGGTTTTAAGAATAAATGTGCATTTGGCTAATTGAAACCCTGGTTTGAAAGTTAAAACCCCGGTTTGAAGAGGTAACGACGTCTGGGATAGCCATGGGACCTTGTTCCTGGAAGAAACGGCGTCTGGGATAGCCAGGGGACCCAGTAGCTGGAGGAAACGGCGTCTGGGATAGCCATAGGACCCAGTACCTGGAGGTAACGACGTCTGGGATATCCAGGGGACCCAGTACCAGGAGGTAACGACGCCTGGAATAGGCAGGGGACCTTGTTCCTGGAGGAAACGGCGTCTGGGATAGCCAGAGGGCCCAGTACCTGGAGGTAACGATGTCTGGGATAGCCAGGGGGCCCAGTTCCTAGAGGTAACGACGTCTGGGATAGCCAGGGGGCCCAGTATCTGGAGGTAACGACGTTTCGGATAGCCAGGGGACCCAGTACCTGAAGGAAACGACGTCTGGGATAGCCAGGGGGCCCAGTCCCTGGAGGAAACGGCGTCTGGGATAGCCAGGGGGCCCAGTACCTGGAGGTAACAACGTCTGGGATAGCCAGGGGGCCCAGTACCTGGAGGAAACGGCGTCTGGGATAGCCAGGGGGCCCAGTACCTGGAGGAAACGACGTCTGGGGTATCCATGGGACCCAGTACCTGGGTCTGGGATAGCCATGGGACCAAGTACCTGGAGAAAACGGCGTCTGGGATAGCAAGGGGGCCCAGTACCTGGAGGTTACTACGTCTGGGATAGCCAGGGGGCCCAGTTCCTGGAAGAAACGACTTCAGAGATATCCAGGGGGGCTCAGTACCTGGAGGGAACGGCGTCTGGGAAAGCCAGGGGACCCATTACCTGAAAGTAACGACGTCTGGGATAGCCAGGGCGCACAGTACCTGGACGAAACGACGTCTGGGATAGCCAGGGGACACAGTACCTGGAGGTAACGACGTCTGGGATAACCAGGGGACCCAGTACCTGGAGGAAACGACGTCTGGGATAGCCAGGGGGCCCAGTACCTGGAGGTAACGACGTCAGGGATAGCCAGGGGGCCCAGTACCCGAGGGAACGACGTCTGGGATAGCCAGGGGACCCAGTACTAGGAGGTAACGACGTCTGGGAAAGCCAGGGGGCCCAGTACATGGAGGTAACGACGTCTGGGATAGCCAGGAGTCCCAGTTCCTAGAGGTAACGACGTCTGGGATAGCCAGGGGGCCCATTATCTGGTGGAAACGACATTTCGGATAGCCAGGGGGCCCAGTACCTTGAGGTAACGACGTCTGGAATAGCCAGGGGCCCATTACCTGGAGGTAACAACGTCTGGGATAGCCAGGTGGCCCGGTACCTGGAGGTAACGACGTCTGGGATAGCCAAGGGGTCCAGTACCTGGAGGTATTGACGTTTGGAAAGCCAGGGGACCCAGTACCTGGAAGAAACGACGTCTGGGATAGCCAGGGGACCCAGTACCTGGAGGTTAAGTCATCTGGGATAGCCAGGGGCCCCAGTACCTGGATGTAACGACGTCTGGGATAGCCAGGTGGCCCATTACCTTGAGATAACGACCTCTGGGGTAGCCAGGGGGCCCAGTACCTGGAGGAAAGGGCATCTGGGATAGCCAGGGGACCCAGTACCTGGAGGTAACGACTTCTTGGATAGCCAGGGGACCCAGTTCCCGAGGGAACTGCGTCTTGGATAGCCAGGGTGCCCAGTACCTGGAGGAAACGACGTCTGCGATAGCCAGGGGACCCAGTTCCTGGAGGAAACGACGTCGGGGATAGCCAGGGGGCCCAGTACCTGGAGGAAACGACGTCTAGGATAGCCAGGAGACCCAGTACCTGGAGGAAACGGCGTCTGGGATAGCCAGGGGGCCCAGTATCTGGAGGAAACGACGTTTCGGACAGCCAGGGGGCCCAGTACCTGGAGGAAACGACGTCTCGGATAGGTAGGGGACCCAGTCCCTGGAGGAAACGACGTCTGGGATAGCCAGGGGGCCCAGTACCTGGAGGTAACAACATCTGGGATAGACAGGGGGCCCAGTTCCTGGAAGAAACGACTTCAGGGATAGCCAGGGGACTCAGTACCTGGAGGTAACGGCGTCTGGGATAGACAGGGGGCCCAGTTCCAAGAGGTCACGACGTCTGGGATAGCCAGGGGGCCCAGTACCTGGAGGTAACGACGTCTGGGATAGCCAGGGGGCCCAGTTCCTAGAGGTAACGACGTCTGGGATAGCAAGGGGGCCCAGTATCTGGAGGAAACGACATTTCGGATAGTCAGGGGGCCCAGTACCTTGAGGTAACGACGTCTGGAATATCCAGGGGGCCCATTACCTGGAGGTAACAACGTCTGGGATAGCCAGGTGGCCCGGTACCTGGAAGTAACGACGTCTGGGATAGCCAAGGGGCCCAGTACCTGGAAGTATTGACGTTTGGAAAGCCAGGGGACCCAGTACCTGGAAGAAACGACGTCTGGGATAGCCAGGGGACCCAGTACCTGGAGGTTAAGTCATCTGGGATAGCCAGGGGCCCCAGTACCTGGATGTAACGACGTCTGGGATAGCCAGGTGGCCCATTACCTTGAGATAACGACCTCTGGGGTAGCCAGGGGGCCCAGTACCTGGAGGAAAGGGCATCTGGGATAGCCAGGCGACACAGTACCTGGAGGTAACGACTTCTTGGATAGCCAGGGGACCCAGTTCCCGAGGGAACTGCGTCTTGGATAGCCAGGGTGCCCAGTACCTGGAGGAAACGACGTCTGCGATAGCCAGGGGACCCAGTTCCTGGAGGAAACGACGTCTGGGATAGACAGGGGGCCCAGTGCCTGGAGGAAACGACGTCTAGGATAGCCAGGGGACCCAGTACCTGGAGGAAATGGCGTCTGGGATACCCAGGGGGCCCAGTATCTGGAGGAAACGACGTTTCGGACAGCCAGGGGGCCCAGTACCTGGAGGAAACGACGTCTCGGATAGGCAGGGGACCCAGTCCCTGGAGGAAACGACGTCTGGGATAGCCAGGGGAGCCAGTACCTGGAGGTAACAACATCTGGGACAGACAGGGGGCCCATTTCCTGGAAGAAACGACTTCAGGGATAGCCAAGGGGCTCAGTACCTGGAGGTAACGACGTCTGGGATAGCCAGGGGGCCCAGTTCCAAGAGGTCACGACGTCTGGGATAGCCAGGGGGCCCAGTACCTGGAGGTAACGACGTCTGGGATAGCCAGGGGGCCCAGTTCCTAGAGGTAACGACGTCTGGGATAGCAAGAGGGCCCAATATCTGGAGGAAACGACATTTCGGATAGCCAGGGGGCCCAGTACCTTGAGGTAACGACGTCTGGGATATCCAGGGGGGGGGCCCATAACCTGGAGGTAACAACGTCTGGGATAGCCAGGTGGCCCGGTACCTGGAGGTAACGACGTCTGGGATAGCCAGGGGGCCCAGTACCTGGAGGTATTTACGTTTGGAAAGCCAGGGGACCCAGTACCTGGAAGAAACGACATCTGGGATAGCCAGGGGACCCAGTACCTGGAGGTTAAGTCGTCTGGGATAGCCAGGGGCCCCAGTACCTGGATGTAACGACGTCTGGGATAGCCAGGTGGCCCATTACCTTGAGATAACGACCTCTGGGGTAACCAGGGGGCCCAGTACCTGGAGGAAAGGGCATCTGGGATAGCCAGGCGACCCAGTACCTGGAGGTAACGACTTCTTGGATAGCCAGGGGACCCAGTTCCCGAGGGAACTGCGTCTTGGATAGCCAGGGTGCCCAGTACCTGGAGGAAACGACGTCTGCGATAGCCAGGGGACCCAGTTCCTGGAGGAAACGACGTCTGGGATAGCCAGGGGGCCCAGTGCCTGGAGGAAACGACGTCTAGGATAGCCAGGGGACCCAGTACCTGGAGGAAACGGCGTCTGGGATAGCCAGGGGGCCCAGTATCTGGAGGAAACGACGTTTCGGACAGCCAGGGGGCCCAGTACCTGGATGTAACGACGTCTCGGATAGGCAGGGGACCCAGTCCCTGGAGGAAACGACGTCTGGGATAGCCAGGGGAGCCAGTACCTGGAGGTAACAACATCTGGGATAGACAGGGGGCCCAGTTCCTGGAAGAAACGACTTCAGGGATAGCCAAGGGGCTCAGTACCTGGAGGTAACGACGTCTGGGATAGCCAGGGGGCCCAGTTCCAAGAGGTCACGACGTCTGGAATAGCCAGGGGGCCCAGTACCTGGAGGTAACGACGTCTGGGATAGCCAGGGGGCCCAGTTCCTAGAGGTAACGACGTCTGGGATAGCAAGAGGGCCCAATATCTGGAGGAAACGACATTTCGGGGCCCAGTACCTTGAGGTAACGACGTCTGGGATATCCAGGGGGGCCCATAACCTGGAGGTAACAACGTCTGGGATAGCCAGGTGGCCCGGTACCTGGAGGTAACGACGTCTGGGATAGCCAGGGGGCCCAGTACCTGGAGGTATTGACGTTTGGAAAGCCAGGGGACCCAGTACCTGGAAGAAACGACATCTGGGATAGCCAGGGGACCCAGTACCTGGAGGTTAAGTCGTCTGGGATAGCCAGGGGCCCCAGTACCTGGATGTAACGACGTCTGGGATAGCCAGGTGGCCCATTACCTTGAGATAACGACCTCTGGGGTAGCCAGGGGGCCCAGTACCTGGAGGAAAGGGCATCTGGGATAGCCAGGCGACCCAGTACCTGGAGGTAACGACTTCTTGGATAGCCAGGGGACCCAGTTCCCGAGGGAACTGCGTCTTGGATAGCCAGGGTGCCCAGTACCTGGAGGAAACGACGTCTGCGATAGCCAGGGGACCCAGTTCCTGGAGGAAACGACGTCTGGGATAGCCAGGGGGCCCAGTGCCTGGAGGAAACGACGTCTAGGATAGCCAGGGGACCCAGTACCTGGAGGAAACGGCGTCTGGGATAGCCAGGGGGCCCAGTATCTGGAGGAAACGACGTTTCGGACAGCCAGGGGGCCCAGTACCTGGATGTAACGACGTCTCGGATAGGCAGGGGACCCAGTCCCTGGAGGAAACGACGTCTGGGATAGCCAGGGGAGCCAGTACCTGGAGGTAACAACATCTGGGATAGACAGGGGGCCCAGTTCCTGGAAGAAACGACTTCAGGGATAGCCAAGGGGCTCAGTACCTGGAGGTAACGACGTCTGGGATAGCCAGGGGGCCCAGTTCCAAGAGGTCACGACGTCTGGAATAGCCAGGGGGCCCAGTACCTGGAGGTAACGACGTCTGGGATAGCCAGGGGGCCCAGTTCCTAGAGGTAACGACGTCTGGGATAGCAAGAGGGCCCAATATCTGGAGGAAACGACATTTCGGGGCCCAGTACCTTGAGGTAACGACGTCTGGGATATCCAGGGGGGGCCCATAACCTGGAGGTAACAACGTCTGGGATAGCCAGGTGGCCCGGTACCTGGAGGTAACGACGTCTGGGATAGCCAGGGGGCCCAGTACCTGGAGGTATTGACGTTTGGAAAGCCAGGGGACCCAGTACCTGGAAGAAACGACATCTGGGATAGCCAGGGGACCCAGTACCTGGAGGTTAAGTCGTCTGGGATAGCCAGGGGCCCCAGTACCTGGATGTAACGACGTCTGGGATAGCCAGGTGGCCCATTACCTTGAGATAACGACCTCTGGGGTAGCCAGGGGGCCCAGTACCTGGAGGAAAGGGCATCTGGGATAGCCAGGCGACCCAGTACCTGGAGGTAACGACTTCTTGGATAGCCAGGGGACCCAGTTCCCGAAGGAACTGCGTCTTGGATAGCCAGGGTGCCCAGTACCTGGAGGAAACGTTGTCTGCGATAGCCAGGGGACCCAGTTCCTGGAGGAAACGACGTCTGGGATAGCCAGGGGGCCCAGTACCTGGAGGAAACGACGTCTAGGATAGCCAGGGGACCCAGTACCTGGAGGAAATGGCGTCTGGGATACCCAGGGGGCCCAGTATCTGGAGGAAACGACGTTTCGGACAGCCAGGGGGCCCAGTACCTGGAGGAAACGACGTCTCGGATAGGCAGGGGACCCAGTCCCTGGAGGAAACGACGTCTGGGATAGCCAGGGGGGCCAGTACCTGGAGGTAACAACCTCTGGGATAGACAGGGGGCCCAGTTCCTGGAAGAAACGACTTCAGGGATAGCCAGGGGGCTCAGTACCTGGAGGTAACGACGTCTGGGATAGCCAGGGGGCCCAGTTCCAAGAGGTCACGACGTCTGGGATAGCCAGGGGGCCCAGTATCTGGAGGAAACGACATTTTGGATAGCCAGGGGGCCCAGTACCTGGAGGAAACGTCGTCTGGGATAGCCAGGGGGCAGTACCTGGAGGAAACGGCGTCTGGGATAGCCAGGGGACCCAGTACCTGGAGGTAACGACGTCTGGGATAGCCAGGGGGCCCAGTTCCAAGAGGTCACGACGTCTGGGATAGCCAGGGGGCCTAGTATCTGGAGGAAACGACGTTTTGGATAGCCAGGGGGCCCAGTACCTGGAGGAAACGTCGTCTGGGATAGCCAGGGGGGCAGTACCTGACCTGGAGGAAACGGCGTCTGGGATAGCCAGGGGGCCCAGTACCTGGAGGAAACGACGTCTGGAGTATCCATGGGACCCAGTACCTGGAGGAAACGGCGTCTGGGATAGCAAGGGGGCCCAGTACCTGGAGGTAACGACGTCTGTGATAGCCAGGGGGCCCAGTTCTTGGAAGAAACGACTTCAGGGATAGCCAGGGGGCTCAGTACCTGGAGGGAACGGCGTCTGGGATAGCCAGGGCACCCATTACCTGAAAGTAACGACGTCTGGGATAGCCAGGGGGCCCAGTACCTGGACGAAACGACGTCTTGGATAGCCAGGGGACCCAGTACCTGGAGGTAACGACGTCTGGGATAGCCAGGGGACCCAGTACGGAGGAAACGACGCCTGGGATAGCCAGGGGGCCCATTACCTGAAAGTAACGACGTCTGGGATAGCCAGGGGGCCCAGTACCCGAGGGAATGACGTCTGGGATAGCCAGAGGACCCAGTACCTGGAGGTAACGACTTCTTGGATAGCCAGGGGACCCAGTTTCCGAGGGAACTGTGTCTTCGATAGCCAAGGTGCTCAGTACCTGGAGGAAACGACGTCTGCGATAGCCAGGGGACCCAGTACCTGGAGGAAACGACGTCTGGGATAGCCAGGGGGCCCAGTACCTGGAGGAAACGACGTCTAGGATAGCCAGGGGACCCAGTACCTGGAGGAAACGTCGTCTGGGATAGCCAGGGGGCCCAGTACCTGGAGGTAACGACGTCTGGGATAGCCAGGGGGCCCAGTTCCTAGAGGTAACGACGTCTGGGATAGCCAGGGGCCCAGTATCTGGAGGAAACGACGTTTCGGATAGCCAGGTGGCCCGGTACCTGGAGGTAACGACGTCTGGGATAGCCAAGGGACCCAGTACCTGGAGGTATTGACGTTTGGAAAGCCAAGGGACCCAGTACCTGGAAGAAACGACGTCTGGGATAGCCAGGGGACCCAGTATCTGGAGGTTAAGTCGTCTGGGATAGCCAGGGGCCCCAGTACCTGGATGTAACGACGTCTTGGATAGCCAGGTGGCCCAGTACCTTGAGATAACGACCTCTGGGGTAGCCAGGGGACCCAGTACCTGGAGGTAACGACGTCTGAAACGCTAGGGGGCCCAGTACCTGGAGGTAACGACGTCTGGAATAGCCAGGGGGCCCAGTACCTGGAGGTAACGGCGTCCTTTGATAGCAAGGGGGCCCAGTACCTGGAGGTAACGACTTCTTGGATAGCCAGGGGACCCAGTTTCCGAGGGAACTGTGTCTTCGATAGCCAAGGTGCTCAGTACCTGGAGGAAACGACGTCTGCGATAGCCAGGGGACCCAGTACCTGGAGGAAACGACGTCTGGGATAGCCAGGGGGCCCAGTACCTGGAGGAAACGACGTCTAGGATAGCCAGGGGACCCAGTACCTGGAGGAAACGTCGTCTGGGATAGCCAGGGGGCCCAGTACCTGGAGGTAACGACGTCTGGGATAGCCAGGGGGCCCAGTTCCTAGAGGTAACGACGTCTGGGATAGCCAGGGGGCCCAGTATCTGGAGGAAACGACGTTTCGGATAGCCAGGTGGCCCGGTACCTGGAGGTAACGACGTCTGGGATAGCCAAGGGACCCAGTACCTTGAGGTATTGACATTTGGAAAGCCAAGGGACCCAGTACCTGGAAGAAACGACGTCTGGGATAGCCAGGGGACCCAGTATCTGGAGGTTAAGTCGTCTGGGATAGCCAGGGGCCCCAGTACCTGGATGTAACGACGTCTTGGATAGCCAGGTGGCCCAGTACCTTGAGATAACGACCTCTGGGGTAGCCAGGGGACCCAGTACCTGGAGGTAACGACGTCTGAAACGCTAGGGGGCCCAGTACCTGGAGGTAACGACGTCTGGAATAGCCAGGGGGCCCAGTACCTGGAGGTAACAGCAAGGGGGCCCAGTACCTGGAGGTAACGACGTCTGGGATAGCCAGGGGACCCATTACCTGGAGGTAACGACGTCTGGGATAGCCAGGGTGCCAAGTACCTGGAGGTCACGACGTCTGGGATAGCCATGGGACCTATCGCTTGGAGGAAAAGGCGTATGAGATAGCCAGGTTGGATAGTCTTGGACACACAGGTGGGTAGGGGGGCTTGTACCTGGTGGAAATGGCATCTGGGAAAGCCAGGGGGCCTAGTACCAGGAGGAAACGGCGCCTTTGAAAGCCAGGGAGCAGTACCTCGAGGGAACGGCGTCTGAGATAGCCGGGGGTCCAGTATCTGGAGGAAACGCCGTCTGGAACAGCCAGCGGGCCCAGTACATGGAGGGACACAGTAACTGAAGAAACGATGACTGAGATAGCAAGGGGACCCAGTACCTCAGGCAACGGCGTCTGGGATAGCCAGGGGGGAGTACCTGGATGAAACGACGTCTGGGATAGCCAGGGGGCCTAGTACCTGGATAAAATGATGTCTGGGATAGCCAGGGGGCCTAGTACCTGGAGGAAACGACGTCAGGGATAGCCAGGGGGCCTAATACCTCGATAAAATGACGCCTGGGATAGCAAGGGGGGCCTAGTACCTGGAAGAAACGACGTCTGGGATAGTCAGGGGGGCCTAGTACCTTGAAGAACCAGCGTCTAGGATAGCCAGGGGACCCAGAACCTGGGAGAAACGACGTCTGGGATAGCCAGGGGGGCCTAGTACCTTGAAGAACCAGCGTCTGGGATAGCCAGTGACCCCAGTACCTGGGAGAAACGACGTCTGGGATAGCCAGGGGACCTAGTACCTGGAAGAACCAGCGTCTAGGATAGCCAGGGGACCCAGAACCTGGGGTTAGTACCTGGAAGAACTGGCGTCTAGGATAGCCAGGGGACCCAGTACCTGAGGAAACGGTGTCTGGGACAGCCATGGGCAGTACCTGGACGAAACGGCGTCTAGGATAGCCAGGGGGCCCAGTACCTGGAAAAACGGCGTCTGGGATAGCCATGGGACCTAGGACGGAGAAAACGGCATATGAGATAGCCAGGGTGGACAGTCTGGGACACCCAGGGGGCCTAGGACCGGGTGGAAATGATGTCTAGGATAGCCATGGGGGCCAGTATCGGGTAAAAAGGGCGTCTGGGAGAGACATCGGGCATATTACCTGGAGGAAACGGAGTCTGGGATAGCCAGGGGACCCATTTCCTGGAGAAAACGACGCCTAGGACAGCCAGCGGAGTAAAATGCGACTGGGATAGCCAAGGGACTCAGTACATGAGGAAACGGATTCTGGAGTAGCCAGGGGGACCAGTACCTGGACGAAACGGCGTCGTCTAGGATAGCCAGGGGGCCCATTTGCTGGTAAAACAGCGTCTGGGATAGCCATAGGACCAAGTACTTAGAGGAAACGGCGTATGAGATAGCCAGGGTGGACAGTCTGGGACACCTAGTACCTGGTGGAAACGGCGTCTGGGATAGCCAGGAGGCCAGTACCTGGGTGGAACGGCGTCTTGGATAGCCAAGGGGCCTAGTACCTGGAGAAAACTGAGTCTTGGGTATCCAGGGGACCCAGTACCTGAGGAAACGGCATCTAGGATAGCCAGGGGGCCTGTACCTGGTTAAACGGCGTCTGGGATAGCCATAGGACCTATCGCTTGGAGGAAAAGGCATATGAGATGAGGAAACGGTGTCTGGAGTAGCCAGGGTCCCAGTACCTGGACGAAACGGCGTCATCTTGGATAGCCAGGGGGCCCAGTAGCTGGTAAAACAGCGTCTTGGATAACCATAGGACAAAGTACTTGAAGGAAACGGCGTATGAGATAGCCAGGGTAGACAGTCTGGGACACCTGGTGGAAACGGCGTCAGGGATAGCCAGGAGGCCAGATCCTGGATGGAACGGCGTCTGGGATAGCCAATGGGCCTAGTACCTGGAGGAAACTGAGTCTTGGATATCCAGGGGACCCAGTACCTGAGGAAACGGCATCTAGGATAGCCAGGGGGCCTGTACCTGGTGGAAACAGCGACTGGTATAGCCAGGGGCCCCAGTACCTGGACGAAACGGAGTCTGGGATAGCCAGGGCGTCAAGTACCTGGTGAAACAGCGTCTGTGATAGCCTTGGGACCTAGCACTTGAATGAAACGGCGTATGAGATAGCCAGGATAGACCTCAGGGTCACCCAGGAGGGCTGGTACCTGGTGGAAACGGCGTCTATGATAGCCATGGGGCCCAGTACCTGGAATGAATGACATCTGGGATAGCCTTGGGACCCAGTACATGGATAAAACGGCGTCTGAGATAGCCAGGGACCCAGTTCCTGAGGAAACGGCGTATGGGATAGACAGGGGGTCCAGTACTTGGAGGAAACGGCGTCTGGGATAGCCATGGGGCCTAGTACCTGGAGGAAACGGAGTCTGGGATAGCCATTGGACCTAGTATCTAGAGGAAACGACGTCTGGGCTAGCCAGGGGGCCCCGTATCTAGAGGAAACGACGTCTGAGATAGCCTGGGGCCCAGTACATGTAGTAAACGGCGTTTGAGATAGCAAGAGACACAGTTCCTGTGGAAACGGTATGGGATAGACAGTTGCCCCTGGCATCTGGGATAGCCATGGAGCCTAGTACCTGGAGGAAACGGAGTCTGGGATAGCCATGGGACCTAGTATCTAGAGGAAACGACGTCTGGGCTAGCCAGGGGGCCCCGTATCTAGAGGACATGACGTTTGAGATAGCCTGGGGCCCAGTACATGTAGTAAACGGCGTTTGAGATAGCAAGGGACCCAGTTCCTGTGGAAACGGTATGGGATAGACAGTTGCCCCAGGCATCTGGGATAGCCATGGAGCCTAGTACCTGGAGTAAACGGCGTCTGGGATAGTCAGAGGACCTAGTGCCTGGAGGAAACGGCGTCTTTGATAGACAGGGTGCCATGTACCTGGAAGAAACGGCGTCTTGGGCAGCCAGGGGGCTAGTACCGTGGGATAGTACCTGGAGGTAACGGCGTCTTTGATAGACAGGGGGCCCTGTAACCGGAAGAAACGGCGTCTTGGACAGCCAGGGGGCTAGTACCGTGAGAAAACAGCGATTGGGATAGCCATGGGGCCTAGTACCTGGATGAAACCGCGTCTGGGATAGCCAGGTTGCCCAGTACAGTGAAGAAACTGCATTTTGGATAGCCAGTCTGAGATAGCGACGGGGCCCAGTAATTGGAGCAAATGTCGTCTAGGATAGCCATGGTGGCCAATACCTGGAGGAAATGGCGTCTGGCATAGCCGTGGGCCGAGTACCTGGAGGAATTAGCGTCTGGGATAGCCGGGGGCCTAGTATCTGGATTAAACGGTAACATGATAGCCAGGGACCATGTACATGCAGGAAACGACGATTGGGATAGCTAGCGGGCACAGTGCATGGTGTTAGCACTGTCTAGAATAGCCAGGGGTCCCAGTACCTGATGAAACTGCGTCTTGGATAGCCAGGGTACCAGTACTTGGAGGAAACAGCGTCTGGGATACATAAGTGGCCTAGTTCCTGGAGGAAATTGAGTCTGGGATACCCATGGGTCTAGTTCCTAGAGGAAACGGCATCTGGGAAAACCAGGGGGCCTAGTACCTGGAGAAACGGCAAATGGATAGCCATGGGGCATATAACCTGGAGGACACGGCATCTTTGATAGCCATCGGACCCAGTACATAGGGCAAACGGCGTCTGTGATTGTCAGGGGACCCAGTATCTGAGGAAACGGCGATTGGGATAGCCATTGAGCCTAGAACCAGGGTGCCCAGTATATGAAGAATACGGGGTCTTGGATAGTTTTGGGCCTCACACCTGGAGGAAACGACGTCTGGGATAACCAGGGGCCAAGTACCTGGAGGAAACGGGGTGTGGGATAGCCAGGGGGCCTAGGTCATGGAAGAAACGGCGATTGGAATACCCAAGGGGCTTAGTACCTTGAGTACCTCGGCGGGGCCCTGGATTAAACGGTGTGTAGCATAGCCAGGGGGCTAGTACCTGGAGGAAACGGCATCTGAGATAATAAGGGGGCCCAGTACCTGGAAGAAATGGAGTCTTGGAAACCCAGGGCCCCAGTACCTGGAGGAAACATCGTCTGGGATAGCCAGGGACCCAGTTCCTGAGGAAACGGCGTATGGGATAGACAGGGGGCCCAGCACTTGGAGGAAACGGCGTCTTGAATAGACATGGGGTCTCTTACCTGGAATAAACGGAGTCTGCGATAGCCAGGGGACCTAGTATCTAGAGGAAATGGCATCTAGGATTGCCAGGGGAGCCAGTACCTAGAGGAAACGACGTCTGAGATAGCCAAGGGGTCCATTACATGGAGTAAACGGCGTCTGAAATAGCAAGGGACCCAGTTCTCAGGAAACAGCGTATGGGATAGACAGGGGACCCAGTACTTGGAGGAAACGGCGTCTTGGATAGCCATTGGGCCTTGTACCTGGAGTAAACAGCGTCTGGGATAGCCAGGGGATCTAGTACCTGGGGGAAACGGCGTCTGGGATAGCCAGGTGCCCTGTACCTGGAAACAACGGCGTCTGGAACAGCCAGTGGGGCCAGTACCGTAAAAACAGCGATTGAGATAGCCATGTGACCTAGTACCTGGAGGAAACGGCGTCTGGGATAGACAGTTTGCCCAGTACATTGAGGAAACAGCGTCTGGAATAGCCAGGGAGGAAACTGCGTCTGGGGTATCCAGTGGCCCAGTACCTGGAGCAAATGTCGTCTAGGATAGCCAGAGTGGCCAGTACCTAGAGAAAACTGCGATATGGATTGCCAAGGAACTGGAAAAAACGGCGTCTGGTAAAAACAGGGGGCCCAGTACCTCGAGAAAACGGTGTCTTGGATAGCCAGGGGACCTAGTTACTGGAGAAAATGGCGTCTGTGCTAGCCAGGGGGCCCATTACCTGGACGAAACGGCGATTGGGGGCCAAGGGGCCTAGCACCTTGAGAAAATGGCGACTGGGATAGCCAGTGGACCCAGTACCTGGAGGAAATGGCGCCTTGGATAGCCATTGGGACCTAGTACCTGGAGATAGTACCTGGAAGAAACGTACTCTGAGATACCCAGGATGCCTAGTAACTGGAGGAAATGGCACCTATACTAGCCAGAAGCCTATTACATGGAGGAAACCGCGATTGGTATAACCAGTGGGCCTAGTACCTGGAGAAAAAAGGCGACTGTGATAGCCAGGGAGCCCAGCAACTGGAGCACACAGCGTGTAGCATAGCCAGGGGTTCTAGTACCTTGATAAAACGGCGTCTTGGATAGCCAGGGGACCCAGTACCTGAACGGATAGCCATTGGGACCTAGTAACTGGAGGAAACGGCGTCTGGGATAGCCAGGGGGTCTACTACCTGCAGAAAACGGTTTCAGGGATAGTGAGTGCCCAGCACCTGGAGGAAATGGCGTCTGTCGTAGCCAGTGGGGCCTTGTGCCTGGATGATACGGCGTCTAGGATAGCCAGGGGCCCATTAACTGGAGGAAACTGCGTCTGGAATACCCAGTATCTTGACAAATCGGCGTCTAAGATAGCCACGGAACCTAGAACCTGGAGAAAACTGCGATTGGGATAGCTATGGGACTTAGTACCTGGAGGATACGGCGTCTGTGATAGCCAGGGGGCCCAGTGACTGGATGAAAAGGCGTCTGGAATAGCCAGGGGGGCTTAGTACTTGGAGAAAACCGCGTCTAGGATAGGCAGGGACCTATTACCTGACGGATACGGCGTCTATTATATCCAGTGGGACCTAGTACCTGGGGGAAACAGCGTCTGGGATAGCCAGAATGCCCAGTAACTGAAGAAACGTCGTCTGGGATAGCAAGGGGCCTAGAACCTGGAGGAAACGGCGGCTGTGATAGCCAGGGGACCTTGAGAAAGCATCGTCTGGGATAGCCATGGGCCCAGCACTTGGATGAAACGTAGTCTTGCATAGCCAGGGGGGCCTAGTATCTGGATAAAACTGCGTCTGGGATAGCCAGGTGCCCGGTACCTAGAGGAAATGGCATCTGGGATAGCCAGGGGTCCAGTACCTGGTAGAAACGGCATCTGGGAGAGTCATGGGCCAACTACCTGGAGGAAACGGCGTCTGGGATAGCCAGAGGCCTAGTTCCTGGAGGAAACAACATTTGGAAAAGCCAGGGCCCAAGTATCTTGAGAAATCGGCGTCTTGGATAGCCACGGGGATAATGCCTGGAGGAATCGGCGTCTGGGTTAGCCAGGGGACATAGTACCTGGAGGAAACGGCGTCTGGGATAGTCATGGGGCATAGAACCTGGATAAAAATGCGATTGGGATAGCTATGGGCTTATAACCTGGAGGAAACGGCTTCTGTGATAGCAAGGGGGCAATACATGGAGCAAACGGCGTCTGTGGTAGTGAGTGGGCCTGCTTCCTGGAGATAACGGCATCTGAGAAAGCCAGGGGGAAACTGGGTCTGGGATAGCCAGGGGACCAGAACTTGGACGAAACGTCGTCTAAGATAGCCAAGGGGGCAGTAACTGGAGAAAACGGCGTCTTTGATAGCCACGGAACCTAGAACCTTGAGAAAACTGCGATTGGGATAGCTATGGGGCTTAGTTCCTGGAGGATACGGCGTCTTTGATAGCCAGGGTGCCCAGTAATTGGAGGAAACTGCGTCTGGAATAGCCAGGGGGCTTAGTACTTGGAGGAAACCGCGTCTAGGATAGGCAGGGGCCTAGTACCTGAGGAAACGGCGTCTATTATATCCAGTGGGACCTATTACCTGAAGGAAACGGCGTCTGGGATAGCCAGAAGGCCCAGTAACTGAAGAAACGTCGTCTGGGATAGCCAGGGGCCTAGTATCTGGAGGAAACGCCGATTTCGATAGCCAGGAGCCTTAGAACCTTGAGAAAGCATCGTCTTGGATAGCCATCGGCCCAGCACTTGGATCAAACGTAGTCTACCATAGCCAGGGGGCCTAGTATCTGGAGAAAACTGCGTCTGGGATAGCCAGGCGCCCGGTACCTGGAGGAAATGGCATCTGGGATAGCCATGGCCCAGTACCTGGAGGAAACGGCGTCTATGATATCCAATGGGACCTAGTACCTGGAGGAAACGGCGTCTGGGATAGCCAGGGTGGTTCAGTAAATGAAGAAACGGCGTCTACTACCTTGAGAAAGCAGCGTCTGGGATAGCCAGGGGGGCCTAGTATCTGGATGAAACGTTTTCTAGTATAGCCAGGGGGCCTAGTATCTGAAGGAAACTGCGTCTGGGATAGCCAGGGGCCCAGTACCTGTACGAAACGGCGTCTGGGAGAGCCATGGGCCCAGTACCTTTAGTAAATGGCGTCTGAGATAGCCAGAGGCCTAGTTCCTGGAGGAAACAACATTTGGAAAAGCCAGGGCCCGAGTATCTTGAGAAATCGGCGTCTTGGATAGCCACGGGGGTAATGCCTGGAGGAATCGGCGTCTGGGTTAGCCAGGGGACCTAGAACCTGGAGGAAACGGCGTCTGGGATAGTCATGGGGCACAGAACCTGGATAAAAATGCAATTGGGATAGCTATGGGCTTATAACCTGGAGGAAACGGCTTCTGTGATAGCAAGGGGGCAATACATAGAGCAAACGGCGTCTGTGATAGTGAGTGGGCCTGCTTCCTGGAGATAACGGCATCTGAGAAAGCCAGGGAGAAACTGGGTCTGGGATAGCCAGGGGACCAGAACTTGGACGAAACGTCGTCTAAGATAGCCAAGGGGGTCAGTAACTGGAGAAAACGGCGTCTTTGATAGCCACGGAACCTAGAACCTTGAGAAAACTGCGATTGGGATAGCTATGGGGCTTAGTTCCTGGAGGATACGGCGTCTTTGATAGCCAGGGTGCCCAGTAACTGGAGGAAACTGCGTCTGGAATAGCCAGGGGGCTTAGTACTTGGAGGAAACCGCGTCTAGGATAGGCAGGGGCCAGGTACCTGAGGAAACGGCGTCTATTATATTCAGTGGGACCTAGTACCTGGAGGAAACGGCGTCTGTGATAGCCAGAAGGCCCAGTAACTGAAGAAACGTCGTCTGGGATAGCCAGTGGGCCTAGTACCTGGAGGAAACGGCGATTTCGATAGCCAGGAGCCTTAGAACCTTGAGAAAGCATCGTCTTGGATAGCCATCGGCCCAGCACTAGGATGAAACGTAGTCTACCATAGCCAGGGGGCCTAGTATCTGGAGAAAACTGCGTCTGGGATAGCCAGGCGCCCGGTACCTGGAGGAAATGGCATCTGGGATAGCCATGGCCCAGTATCTGAAGGAAACGGCGTCTATGATATCCAATGGGACCTAGTACCTGGAGGAAACGGCGTCTGGGATAGCCAGGGGGGGTCAGTAAATGAAGAAACGGCGTCTACTACCTTGAGAAAGCAGCGTCTGGGATAGCCAGGGACCCAGCACCTGGATGAAACGTTTTGTAGTATAGCCAGGGGGGGCCTAGTATCTGAAGGAAACTGCGTCTGGGATAGCCAGGGGCCCAGTACCTGTACGAAACGGCGTCTGGGAGAGCCATGGGCCCAGTACCTTTAGCAAATGGCGTCTGAGATAGCCAGAGGCCTAGTTCCTGGAGGAAACGGCATTTGAAAAACCAGGGCCCCAGTATCTTGAGATAGCCAGGGGACCCAGTACAACGAGGAAACGGCGTCTAGGATAGTCAGGGGCCTAGTAGCTGGAGGAAACGGGCGTCTGGGATAGTCAGGGTGGCCCAGTACATAGATGAAATGGTATCTGTGATAGTTAGGGTGTCCCGTTCATGGAGGAAACAGCGTCTGGGGTAGCAAAGAGGCCTAGTAACTGGAGGATACGGCATTTAGGTTAGCCAGTGGGTACAGTACCTGGAGGAAACGGCGTCCATGGTAGCCAGGGACCCAATATCTGGAGTAAGGGGCGTCTATGATAGCAATGGAGCCTATTTCCTGGAGAAAAATGCGATTGGGATAGCCATTGGGCCTAGTATCTGGAACAAACGGCGTCTGGGATAGCCAGAATGCGCAGTACATGGAGGAAACGGTGTCTGACATAGCAAAGGGGCCTAGTTCCTTGAGGAAACGGCGTCTGGGTTAGCCAGGGACCTAGTACCGGGATAAAACAGCGTCTTGGATAGCCTAGTAACTTGAGGAAACGGCGATTTCGATAGCCAGGGGGCCAAGTCCCTTGATAAAATAGCGTCTGGGATAGCCAGGGTCCCATCACCTGGATGAAACGGTGTCTAGAATAGCCAATGGGCCTATTACCTGTAGGAAACTGCGTCTGGGATAGCCAGGGGGCCAGTACGTGGAGAAAACGGCGTCAGGAATAGCAAGGGTCGCAGTACATGGAGGAAACTGTGTCTTGGATAGCAAGGGCCCAGTATCTGGAGTAAATGGCATCTTGGATAGCCAGGGGGCATATTGCCTGGAGAAATCGGCGTCAGCGATAGCCAAGGGGGCAGTACCTGGAGGAATCGGCGTCTGGGAAAGCCAAGGGGGCAGTACCTGGAGGAATCGGCGTCTGGGATAGCCAGGGGCCTAGTACCTGGAAGAAACGGCGTCTGGGATAGCCAGGGGCCTAGTACCGGGATAAAACAGCGTCTTGGATAGCCTAGTAACTTGAAGAAACGGCGATTTCGATAGCCAGGGGGCCAAGTCCCTTCTGTGTGGCTATTTAATCCTGAACACAGTCCTTGTTCCTTCCATTTTTATGTATAAAATCCCGAATGCTGACCAATGCGCTAGGCGTAAGTTGCGCATGCGCTGAGTACGTTCTTCGCACGTTTAACATACGCTGCATACGCTCCAAGTACGCTGCTCGTAGGTTGGTAATACGTTATGCATACGCTTCTCATACGCTAAACAAAACTCCAGGTGGGCTTTAGCGTATGGCAACGTATGCGAACGTATGAGTAACTTACAGGTAACGTTCATGAACTTATGCATAACGTGTTCGTTGCGTACGCCTAACTTATGAGTAACGTATTATCAGTACGTTGGCATACGTTGGAAATTTTGTGCATGCACAAAATTTCTTGGCGTACACGACGTACGACAATGTATGCCAGCGTACTGTAGCGTATACGTAACTTATGCAAAACTTATGCCGAACGTATGCAACGTACACCAACGTATGGACAAAATATCTCATACGTCGGCATACGTTGGCGCTATACGCTGTGGTGTGAGCACACCTTAAAGTGCGGTCCAATGCGTGTTTAAACATGCGCTTTAACTGCAATTAGTAGCGACAGTTAAGAGCATTAAAGTACTCGTCAGTAGAATAAAATCAGTCACGTATGTTTATACACACCTCGCTTAATGCTATGTTCAAATAGGCGGGCTGAACACTACGTAACGTAACGTCAAATCGACTAAAACGTCGAAATTTGCTGAAAATGAATGCAGAATCATTTTTAAAATATCGCATGAAAGATTGGTTTATGAACTTTAACGTCATGCAAATCAAAACATAAAAAGATGTATTCTGACATAAAAAAATAGGATTCGGAACAGAAGACGTATGGCTTTTTATCTAAAAATCGTGAGTGTTACATTTTTTTAAGATCCGGACAATTTTGTGTTTTGATCATTTTTATTTCTTAATCGAATTTATTTTCATAAAGCGTGAATGTGCATTTAATGAACTAAATGTCCATATAAAAATTCAGTAATTTACTATTTTTGTTGTATGACCCTGAGCCTGACATTTTCGGACCCCACAAACGAGATACAGATGTGTCTCTAATAAAGGGGTCGTCACACCTATGCGAAAGTCCCTCAACGCAGACGTGCGTTAAGTTGCGAACTTGAGTTCATCAACATTCTGAGACTTGAAAATTGCTAGATGCAGACAATTAATGGAAGCAATGAAGTTAAGTCAATGTCATTACTTGTCCTTAACCCAAGGTCATTGAAATATCAAAATTAAGTCACAATTTCAAAGCTCTTCTTCTTTGAAACCGCTTGACCGATCAAGTTGAAATTTTATGAGGAGCCTCCTTGGATAGGGAAATTGAAATTTTGTTCGCGTTTTCTTGGTCACATGACCAAGATGGCCGCCATGCCCACATATGGTAAAAACCCTTCAAACAAATTTTCTTCTCCAGAACCGGTGGGCTGATTTCCATGAAACTTTGTATGTAGTATTTGGGACACCAGCCCATCATAGTTTGCTTAAATGATGACCCTGGGATGACCTTGACCTATTTTATGGCAAAGTCAATTTTTGAAACATAAGCTTTTACATGGGAAAGGTGAAAACAATGGATATTTTGGAAACAGTTGCAGTCTGAGACTTGAAAGTTGCTAGATGCAGACAACTTATGGAGTCAATGAAGGGCAAGGTCATTTCTTGCCCTTGACCCAGGGTCACTGAAATGTCAAAATTAAGTCACAATTTCAAAGATCTTCTCTGAAAACCCTTGGCCAATCAAGTTGAAATTTTATGTGGAGCCTGCTTGTGTAGTGGCATTGAAATCTTTTTCACGATATCTTGGTCACATGACCAAGCTCGCCACCATGTCCATATATGGTGAAAACTCTTCAAAAAGGGTCTTCTCAAGAACAGGTAAGCTGCTTCACACAAAACTTGGTATGTAGCACCGGGGACTCCAGCCCATGGTAGTTTGCTAAAATGATGACCCTTGGATGACCTTGACCTATTTTATGACAAGGTCAATTTTGGAAACATAGGCTTTTAAATGGAAAAAGGCGAGAATAATGGATATTTTGGAAACTATTGCAGCCTGAGACCTAGAACTTGGCAGATGCAGAAAACTAATGAAGTCAATAAAGGTACATGTGAATATTCAAGGTCAGTGTCATTTCATGATGACTAAATGCTCCAAGATCAGGCTTCAGGTGAGCGTTTCAGGACCAATGGTCCTCTGGTATTAATTTCGTTTTAATTGACTCGTCCCCTCAAGCAATAGCTTTCGCGTCAATCATTTTGAAATGTTAAATGTTATATGATTTGCAAATAAAATTGAGTTGAGTTGAAATGAAAAAAAAGGAACCGAGAAGTACTCTTGCAATTCGCTCTCCTTCAATAACACCCAAACTTACCCGGTGCACTCGCAGAATAGGATAAGATACTGCTTGGTGCGCCCCTAGCTAAGAGCTATGATGATGATGATGATGATGATGATGATGAGCGCGTAGTAAGAACCTAGTGGAAACGTGAAGGACGTAGTAAGGACGTGGTGCGGACGTAGTAAGGACGTGGTGCGGACGTAGCGACGACGTAATGTGAACTTACAAACCAGAAATTATTTCATTCTGACCCCGTCCTCGCTACTTTCTTGAATTATTATAAGTGGTAAGGATGTGATAAGAACGTGGCCCAGTGTAGACGTACCATAATACATACATGTAGAACTTGTATATATATAGAGTAAGATTAAAATATATATATATGGTATGCATACAATACGACAGAACCAACAACTTGAAAATCACCCTTTTAATAATTTTGGTCGTTATATACCCGACATAAAACAAACGCAATTGCTCACTTGTTAAAATTCACGCACTGAGTACTGGAATATCTGTTCTTAACAAACCTATAGAATGAAGACATCATTGCAGCCGGCGAACATGTTTTAAGGTGATTATTCAAAAGTACCATACGCACGAGATTCGAGTATGTATCTCAAATTTAAGCTGCGATTACAATATTATGTTGAATATTTTAGAAGCTTGTGAAGTTTAACTAATACTGTTTGTCTTTTAGAACTCAAATATGTTCGGTCATGACCAATGCGGTGCATTAAAGTTATGATTTCAAAAGTTTCGCGGTTTATAAGGTTTATATCCTGTGTGCAATCATGTATGCATTATTCACTCAGCAATTGCATACTGGAGGTAAAAGAGCAGTCACACATCAGCGTATAAGTGAAACGCGCGCCGGGCGTGTTGAAAAAATAGCAAAATTCCTCACACGCCGGAAACACGTTCAAAACTCGCTACAAGCGCGTTGGGTACGCTTGGTGTACGTCCGGTGCGCGTCGCTGTACGTCGCTAAAAGTCTCTGCGCGTTTCGCGCGCGTTTGGGCTAAAAAAAATTTTAAACATGCTTAAAAATTTTGTAAAAGCTCGGCGTGTCCCGGGCGTGTGACTTATACGTCTCGAATAAGTTCCACGCCAGTGTACGTTCCATGCGCGTTCCGATTTTATCAGATGTTGCTTCAGTAGCGTGCCCCAAGCGTGTGTGAAACGCGCGTTGAACGTTCGATGCGCGCATGTAGCGCGTGCTTAGCGTGGGACGTATCACAACCGTTCTCCAAAACTTTGAGATTTTTTATACGTCCGGCACACGCCCCAGTTGCGCGCTAATGTGTGATTGCTAAAGCGTGTTAAAGGAACAAATTAATTTTTAATTTTATACGCCCAAAGTCTTCAGCGTGTTGAGATTTTTCATACGCCCGGCACGCGTTTGGGTTATACGCTACAGTGTGACTGCTGTTTAAACCTTACAGTATGAAGAGTTGAGCACTGTTTATCAATCGTAAACGGTCCGATTTTGTCAAAATGCTTTTGAACAGACAAAAGTCATGCAAAGGCATCGTTTTGTAACTTGAAATTGGAAATGTCATATGTCGCGCGCGCGCGCACACACACACACACACACACACACACACACACACACACACACACACACACACACACAGATAATCCTTATACAATGCGAAAAATGCCCAGACCTTATGAACTGCTTCTTATACGCCACTGTCTAGAGGTGGGGACAGTCAAACTAATGGCACATACCGATGCAGGAGCCGTTGATTTTTTTTTTTTTTTTTTTTTTTTTTTTTCAATAGTCGATAATTTTCACTGGCATAGCCATTGGGATTCGAACCTGCACAGCAGCGGTGCATAGCTAGTCAGAAGCCATACGCGCTACCGGCTCAGCTATCCGGGCGCCCAAAGAATTGGGTTAGTTGTTTTTATAATGCGCTGTATGAGAAAATGTATACTAGTTTGACATTATTAGGTTTATGTTGCTATGCCGGGGTCCCCCCCCCCCCCCCGAGACATTTTATTGATTGGAATTACAAAGATTTATTACAATGGGTTCTTTCATGAATTTTGTAGTCCTGAAAAGTGCTGTTTTTGTATGGTTTGGACCATTACTGGGCAAGGACCCTGGCAATGCCGTCCTCGAAGATGGCTTCATTCATTCTACAAACAACCTACAATTTTGTTTGAACAGACAGTATGAGCCCTCTGACGCCAACATGGATCCAGATCAATCAATTATTGCTCAGACGGCTGCGTGTTCTCACCGTAACGGACGGGATTCGGACTTCTGTTTTGTTCTAAACATGAATTTGATTAATATTTCGTCACCAACATACACCACCAAAGCCAAGTCTTAAACACCAATACAAAGTTATCCCTTACGGAATTGCAGCGTATGCTGGAATGCAACGTATGCCGATACCCTACTTTCATTATTCTTATTTGCCCTATATCTGCAGCGCAGTTGCAGTATATTTACTGCATTGCAGCGCACGCAGGATGTATACTGGTATTTATGCTTCTTATACACTGTTGTCATACTTCTTTGCAACGTATGCTGGAATCATACTGCTGGTGTATGCTGCATTCATACTGCACTGTCTTAGAATGTTTTACTTGGCTTGATCCATGCTGCTTTCATGCTGCTGTAACTTACCATAATATGACCGATTTAGGCATATGCTGCAAATACGATGATTTCATACTGCACAGAAGCGTATGCTGCACAGAAACATGCTGCACAGAAGCATACGCTGCAATCATGCTTCTAACTTAGTAGTCTACAGATATTGGTGTATTGATGATGTCATAGTATCAATTGCATGATGGGTAAAAATTACTGCCAGAAGGTGGGGGGATTTGAAAGCTGTTTTACAATTGCAAATTTAATGAAAAAATGGCTGGAAAGAATCAAAAGAAATTTAGCAGAACTTGTAAGTGCATTTAGAAACACATTTTCATAGCTTTTAGGGTAAGACAACAACCAATCTGATGAGTTTTTTTTTTTTTTTTTTTTTTTTTTTTTTTTTTTTTTTTTTTAATCTGTAAGTACGCATTTGCATGCTGGAAGGCCATGTTATAAACATGATGATTTTTTTTTTATATCAAACTTGAATGCATGTAAGAGGCATGTTTTGTCTCTAGCTTTTCATGTTTACAACTTCTCAGTGTATCAACTGAAATGGGTGGGGTAACATGGCAGGCAGTTCGAAAAAAGTGGTATGATTTCCAGCATGAAAGCAATATGATTCCAGTATGAATTCAGTATACGCTGCATTACAGCATGAATGCAGCATGAAACCAGCATATATGCTGCATTGCAGCATGAATGCCGCATGGAAGCCGCATGTAAGGCTAAGAGGTTTTCAATTATTTTAGTCATGCTGCCATGCAGCATGGTTCCAGCATGATCACAGTATGCTTGTAGCGCGAAAGCAGCTTAATTTGCATATTGATGCAGTTTGTTTCCAGTATGATTGCAGTATGATCACCGGGGTGATTCAAATGATGCTACCTGTGCTGCCGTCCGAGTCATTTGTATACCATCACATGTAAACCCCTGCTGTCGTCCGAGTATATGGTCGGCGGTCGTATCTATGTTACTGGTGATTTTGCTGTCGTCCGAGACATGATACGACCGTCGATTTACTCGGACGACGGCGAGTGTATACAAATGACCCGGACGACAGCACAGGTAGCACCATTTGATTCACGCCCGTGATGACTGCAGTATGACGGTGACCATACTGCAATGCAGCATGATTGCAACATGAAGACAGTGTAATTTGCATAATTGAAACACGCTGCTGTGCAGTATGATCGCAGCATAGTTGCAGTATATAGCTATACTATATAAGACCACGCTGCAATGCAGTATGATTGCAACTTATGAAAGCAGCTGAATTAGCAAAATTGAAACACGCTGCAATCATACTTCTTCCATTTAAATCATCATAGTACTTTGTTGCAGTATACGCTGCAATCATGTTGGGATCATGCTGCAAAACTATGCTGTGTTTATACTGGATTCATGCTGGAACTGCGCTGCAATTTCGTAAGGGATTCGATCTGTTTCCATACTGAAGAGAAACCAAACTTGACACGTTTAATTATGAGACGCTGAATTTCAACCAAAGTTTATAATGTTTGGTAGCATCACAGGGCGAAGCACGTTTGCGCGACAATAACAATACGTTTGCATGAACCTAAATATACGTTGTGCTACAACATAACTGAAGACTTCGGGTCTTAATTTATTTTGAGTATTAAGGAGGATGGTGTGCAAAACATGCATGCGAAGAAACTGACAATTTGACATGATGTGCTTCATTGACAAGTTAGAGATTCACCGCGAAGACCGAACAACTATTAACTAAACTGCAGAAGATGAGGGTGAGGCCAGAGCTCTGTAAAATCGATTTAAGCCCCCCCCTCCCCCGATTTTTATTACTGATAGTTCCAAGGCGATACTTCTGTTGTGGTTCTATTTGTTTTGTGTTTTGGCGTCGAATTTTTGTGCTGTTGGAACCTTATGTACGTTTACATATTTTTATTTAAGCTCGGGTAACTGAGTGGCCGCCTATTGGGATTTAGCTGCTCACTCGGCTTACGATATGTTTTATTCGTTTTATTATGTTTAAGAACCCAATTGTCAATTTATTTATTTATTTATTTATTTATTTATTTATTTTATTTTTCCCCTCGGTTTTTGGAGTATGAATTTCTTTCTGATTGAGCCTTTTCGTGATAAATTGCCTACTTGTAACTTTTTTGTACACACAGTATATACATGTATTTGCTATGAGCAGCGACATGAAAACAAAACAACAATAAGGTTTTCGAACAGGGCCGACACAAACCGAGCTGTACATACACAGAAGGCTAGAGACTGAAAATGTAGTTAGAAAGTAGAGGAATTGTAATTATATCCGTGTAGCGAAAACAAAGGTACTGACCAGCTTTATAGTTACTGCGAAACTGATCTGCGCCTTCGTTTTCGCATCTGCAAAATGTTGTTTTTTCATGATGTGGCTCATATATGCGCCTTTAAACTATACTCGTCAAATTAAGTTTCGCACCACCTGATATATTTGTACTATTTTTACAAAATGTCTTACGTTAGGACAATTGTTGCACATGAACACAGCTTAAGAATTTTTTTTTTTTTTTTTTTTTTTTTTTTTTTTTTTTTTTTTTTTTTGTCAAAGTTGACCGTTTCATTTTGTATCTTCCATTAAAAAACTGTGTTAAGATCAAGCATGAGCCACGCAATCATGTATAATAAGACTTCTATCCTAACATTGGCCGTATGTGTAATCTGCTGCATTGTTTTAATAAACTATTTATTGTTGTAAGCAGGCTGACAGACTTTACTGCTTTCTTGCCATAACGACGACAAAAATTAAAATGACTCCGCTCGCTGATTAACAGGGTCAGAAAATGCATTTCTAAAACATAATTTACCCGTAAGAAAGAGATGGGCTGCTTGGAGGAATTTCATCGAAAAACGGAATAATGAAGGGGATGGGCGAATCCATTGGTCAGATTTGGCAACACAAACAATGCTTCCATTTTGGCCAATTTCGACCTTGAATCGATTCACACGCCCGGTAAAGTGCAAATTGACCACCGCCGGTGGTCAACGTAAAAAAAGTTGATATACATCCGGTGGTCGTTTTGAGCGTTTCCTGTTATTAGTTTTCGCGAGTTTGGTGGATGTGGAAGGTAAGATATTTTTTGATCAAAAACGTATTATAAAAATCAAAGAATGTCAGGCTATCAGTTTTTTGCCATTGAATGTCTAGCCGAGGTGGTAGTTGAAAAAAAAATAAACCGTTTTACTGCAATCCTTTCCGGCCCGTTTGATCGGTAGTGAAAACGAAAGTAAAATCTGGTCAAACGCAGGTTAAAATGCCCTGATCGTGCATTTGCAAGCTTTCTGTAACTAATGGTCGTTGCAGTTAGTTAAATGAACACTAAATTAGCTTTTCAGACATAATTTTAAAGTATTTCAAGCTTTCCTTTCAACACTTAGATCGATTTTGTACCGGCGGTCAACTTGAAGTTGCGGTGGTCGTATTGATCAATGGGGATTACAATGTAAATTTTCATCGTGAGAGAAAGCCAGAAAAAAATGCAACTTGATGTCGTTTTCTGTTAGGGGGCACGGCAACATTAATGGAGGTCCATTCTAGACACAACCAAATCCAAATCAATGCCGTCGGTGTCCTCATAATTCAATTTCGTTTGTCCATCACATAGTTTAGCAACATCGGATGTATTTATTACTAATTTTTGGTAACCCCAACAATACAAATACTACCTCATGCAAGATGCATTGAATTTATGTACATAATTCGCATTGACTCGAAGAAAAACCACTAGAATAACAGTGTAGTCAATTTGCAAACTAGGTGCTCAATTTGACCTTAAAAATGAGCAATTTTGAAATGATTTACTGTCCAATTTGAAAAGTATTTAAGGACATCCCTGCTGTTTAATGTTGAGCAGGCTCAGTCTGGCAGATTCGACAATTATATGAGTAACACTAAGCAAAGCGTTCATTGTGTTGTTTGTATGAAATCTATCTCCTGTTTTGCAATATCAATTCTTTGAACATGTAAAGGTGAATAATCACGTGGTTTATATCAATTATATCAGAAATTCTTCGGGAACAACAGCTTGAGAATTGCTGGTGCCAATAGATTCTGTATTAGCTTTTGTTAAATTACTTACTTACTTACTTAACTTCGTTTTGATTTCTTTGGGGTGTTAGTATTAAATATTTGTGGGGGTATCCATGCTTTTTAAAAAGTTACGGATTTTCAAGATTGAGAAAAATATACTTTTTTAAATATTTTCAATTTTATTCTTCACGGAATAGATCTAAAATATGTAAACGGAATGTGTTTTAAACTGTAAATGTATTCACAAGCTAAGTGGCAAATAACAAAATTGAAAGGTAAAAATGAATACATGTATATGCATTTTAGGGCAAAATACAATTTTTTGCAGAAAATATTTTTATTAAATTTTTGAACATATTTTGAACAGATTATCAAATAAGATAATGCATAACTTGATAGGTGTTTCCACGCTTTTTAAGCTGCTATAAGCATTTTCCCACACCCACCCCTCACAAAGGTGCATATCCCGGCAACCTCATAAAATTTGTTTTCAAAAATATTTTTAAAGCTGGTTATGTATGGATGTTTAGATTCGAAAATTGCCAATGTGATGATACCAAAATTATTAAATTCTAATAAATATTAGATGCGATATAAGGACCAAACCACCACTTGTCGTACACCACGATCATATTGTCCCGACAATTAGTATGCTATAGAAACATTTTTAAAAGCTTCAACTTGAATGTAAAAAGTTATTATTTCCCTTGCAATACCGGCTGGATATGTGTCAGATGAGGCATTCTAGTTAGAGAATTTAAAACATCTGTTCAATTATTAATAATTCTTAAATAAAAATGAACAAAACAATCAACTTCGATGCATTTTCATTTTCCATTCTTCTTACTTCTTCTATTGATGGGATATGCACATTTCTTCAACCATATGAGTTTCATCACAATATGTGTAATCTATATTAAACAATACAAATTTTACAAGAACTAAATAACGATAACTCTTGCTTTTCGAGCTCATTACAGTTGTCTTATCGACAGGCCTTAATACTTTTGATTTAGTCCCGGTTTTTATGTTTTTCTTCTTAGGAAATCCGAACTTTCCTTTCGGTGTATAGATTTTAGAACAAATTGTCTTTTGGGGTGATGAACCAATAGCTCTATAGGGTGATGGACTGTATTTTGGCTTTTTCTTAGATGGCGATTTGAACGGACTCTGGACAACGTCTTGGATTTCCTGTCCACGCCAGAGATATGTTTTTTTGTTTGTCAGGTAACGACGCTTGGTTCGTTTCCCTTTAAATCGATCCATCTGGAAACGTATAAAGGAAAACATAAGGTCAGTAGGCGCACCTATAACTGACGAGGCCAGTTATTCTTCAGCATTAATACATGCGTTCATTCTACACTTTGCAGTGGACAATCACGTGATCTCGACTCGTTTGAACTAGCGTTTGGGTTTAACCAGCGAGCCAATCGACTGCTGGCAAAATCCAGAAACATTATGAACCTATTAATTCAACTGCTCGTGACAATGTGATGAAGAGGTACATGCATGTGTAATATACACGCCAATTCATCTAGCATTGACAATCTTATTATGACCAATGTTTCTAAATATTTCGTCTGAAATTAATATAAACCACGTGGTTATTAAAACGAAACAAAATGACTGTAATACTCGAGTCTGATCCCCATAATGGGGATCAGACTCGAGTATTACAGTCATTTTGTTTCGTTTTGATACTTAATCTATAGACTCGAGTCCTCTCCATTGTCCCCAGCCAACATAAGAACTTGGGTCCAAAGATAACAAGCGAGTCTAGATCTGCCCTTTGCAAGTCAATTTCTTGCACATATTAAAGGGCAGATCGTATGAACAACATCGTTCTCATCTATTTGACATCGAACCATTTGTTTCATTTATGAATTAAATGAACCAAGAACGGAGGGGCAAGAATTTGTAGCATTTCTACAAATAGTTTCAGTCATGGAGCGAAAGTTAAAAGTCTAAAATATCAAAAATCGTGTTGGCTGCATGGGTGTTTCTTTTGCGCAACCTGTGCATCATAACATATACATGCAGAATATCAACACTGTGATTTACAAATGGCCAAACGCTACCAAATAATATGAGTACGACAGGCCATTATTTACTTTTAACTACGGTTTCACTCCACTATCTCTCGCTGACGAAACCTCCCATATGTTTCTTGGTGTCAGGATCCTGGTGGAGGATACAAACGAGAGAGCAGCCACGACTTATGTCTCACGTGGTTATTAACCTTTACATATTCAAAGAATTGATATTGCAAAACAGGAGATAGATTTTATACGAACAACACAATGAACGCTTTGCTTAGTGTTACTCCTATAATTGTCGAATCTGGAAGACTGAGCCTGCTAGGCTGAGCCTGCTCAACATTAAACAGCAGGCATGTCCTTCAATACTTTTTAAATTGGTCAGTAAATCATTTCAAAATTGCTCATTTTAAGATCAAATTGACCACCTAGTTTGCAAATTGACCACACTGTTTTCTAGTGGTTTTTCTTCGAGTCAATGCGAATTATGTACATAAATTCAATGCATCTTGCACGAGGTAGTATTTGTATTGTTGGGGTTACCAAAAATTAGTAATAAATATATCCGATATTGCTAAACTATGTGACTGAATGGTTAATGGACAAACGAAATTGAATTATGAGGACACCGACGGCATTGATTTGGATTTGGTTGTATCTAGAATGCATCTCCATTAATGTTGCCGTGCCCCCTAACAGAAAACGACATCAAGTTGCATTTTGCTGGCTTTCTCTCACGATGAAAATTTACATTGTAATCCCCATTGATCAATACGACCACCGCAACTTCAAGTTGACCGCCGATACAAAATCGATCTAAGTGTTGAAAGGAAAGCTTGAAATATTTTAAAATTATGTCTGAAAAGCTAATTTAGTGTCAGTTTAACTAACTGCAACAACCATTGGTTACAGAAAGCTTGCAAAGGCACGATCAGGGCATTTTAACCTGTGTTTGACCAGATTCTACTTTCGTTTTCACTACCGATCAAACGGGCCGGAAAGGATTGCAGTAAAACGGTTTATTTTTTTCAACTACCACTTCAGCTAGACATTCAACGGCAAAAAACTGATAGCCTGACATTCTTTGATTTTTATAATACGTTTTTGATCAAAAAATATCTTACCTTCCACATCCACCAAACTCGCGAAAACTAATCAAAACGACCACCGGATGTATATCAACTTTTTTTACGTTGACCACCGGCGGTGGTCAATTTGCACTTTACCGGGCGTGATTCAAGCATTGGCTGATTCGGACCTTATTTCTGTTTTATATTTGGAATATTTGGACCTTAAACAGATTCTGACATTGGCTAAGTCGGACCCTAAACCGATTCGGGCCTTGGCTAATTCGGACCCTGTTTCCAAAACATACAGGTCAATTCGGACCTCGATTTCACTGGGTCCGAATCGACCTGTGATCGAGTCCGAATTAGGCAAGGTCCGAATTAGCCAAGGTCCGAATTGTCCACGGCCGAGGTCCGAATCAGGTCCGAATTAGCCAAGGTTTTAATTAGCAGAGATCCAAATTGTTCACGTACCATATACACAGCTGATAAACACGTGGTATTGTATACATACAAACCGATAAATGATCGGTGACGCACAATGCAATTCTGCCTGAAGTTTAGATGAAAAATTCGAGTATTCTCCTATACCATTTACTCTATTGATTTATAGATAGGCACAGTCCATGCAGAAATTGAACATTTATTGAATGAACGTATTAAGGACTTATGGGTGGTCACTGTATATACATAATTGAAGATTTACCTGTATAAAAAGCATTGCTTATTTTGTCAACAATGCTACATTCTTTAGCATGCTTTATCATGGGACTATTGAATATGTTGCAAATACATGGATTTGTGTATACATGATTGCGGAATGAGTGGTCAGCTCAGAGCAAGTGAGTCATTTTTCAGTTACTTCCGGGTTGAAATCGTTGGACCCATTTTTCTTAGCTTTTTGAAAACAATAAGACAGATTTTTCGAGGTAGTCATTGACTTCAATCATATAAGAACCTGAAACAAAAGGCATGTCATCTTTCAGCAAACAATAAGCGCACACGATCCGCCCCAAGTTACCCACTTTCAGATTTTCAAGAAAAACATGTTAACACTTACTTTTCCCGGAGAAATACATTTCCATGACCCCAAAATAACTTTTAATTTGTCAGATTATGTATCCTAGACATTTAGGCTTTGCGTAATTTTTATTCAAATGCATTCCATTTTCCAGGAAATGGGTCCCACGAAAACCAGTTACATTTCCAATTTTACACCAAGCTATTTAAAAGTTTAAAATAATAACTATATTGACTCAATCCTAGTACCAGTGACGTCTATTAGCAATAAATACACATCATTTGATTGACAGATTCAAGACAACAGTAGATTTCTGTTTTACATACCCCATCCACTCATGTCAATATTGATAAATCCTTAAAAGAAGTCCAAGGTATTTCGTTTTCGCAAACACTTCCGCTCCATGAACATATCATGATTGCTTCCAAAACAATAACATTGAAGTGTTTGCGAACACGAAATAACCGGTATTTCTTTTGTTACTTTCTTTCAATAAATATTCAATTTCTGCATTGACTGCACCTATCTATCAGTCAGTAGAAGAAACGCTGTAGGAGACAACTCGAAAATAACCGGGATTTCGTATGTTACTTTCTTTCGATAAATATTCAATTTCTACAATGACTGTACCTATCTATCAGTCAGTAGAAGAAACGCTGAAGGAGAAAACTAAATTTTTTCATCTCAACTTCGTTCTCAAATGCAGTGTTTGTCACCGAGTAAGTGTTCATTCTTTTGTTAATTATAGACTACTTGCTATTTTGAATGTTTCAACAACAACAACAACAACAACAACAACAACAAAAAAAAAAAAAAAAAAAAAAAAAAAAAAAAGAAAAAGTTAGGTCTTGGATTCTCTGTTTGGTAAGTGGTGTAGATAAATTGGTAGCACTTGGTCATGGAAAAAAATTCCTGCGTATACGATAATAAAATGCATGCAGCGCAACTAAAACCTGACGAGCGCATTTTGGTCAGTTTTATTCTGGTGGCCCGGTGGTAAGAATCTCATCAGCGAAAGTCAGAGGCACGAAATCTGCTTCCTCGTCACCCTGTATACCGTTGATGCAACTGAATATGTTACGGCACAGATTGATGCAACATTTCACGAGGGTAGGGAAAAACGGAGAACGGTAAGTTGACGATTATTTCAATTTTACAGGCATAAATACGAGGATGTCTGGGTCGTGAGTTGTAGGGAGAACAAAGTACGGATGCTTACAGTTTTTGCCATAAGAAGTTTGTAAGAAAATCTTACCTTGTGCTAGAAATTATACATTTTATTGGAGGAATATGCCACCAGAGACACGAAAATTGATTACGTTTGCTAATTGCTCGAATCCTTCATCATCGTTTTTCAATGTCAAAGTTTCGGTATATACCGGAATCATTCCTTGTTTCATACCACCAAACGACAATCCCGAACTCAAACCGGCTTTTGTACAATACGGTGTTTACACACCTAGATTGGAACGTTTGGGAAACAACGTACGTCAATGTGTTCATTGCCGGGATGCAAGCTACGTCTAAGATGTGTTGTTAAAGAATGAGGCTACGTACGGCGGATCTTTGGGCCGAAAATGATATTTCTTACGGCGGACAAATGGTAGAATGGAAATAATGTTCAACTTTAGACATTTTCTGCTGTGAATTGACAGATTCAATATCAATTTGGATAAACATATAATTTTTATATATCGCTTAACATATTTGTTGTACTTATCTACACGCGTTGCAGAATTATTAATATACTTAAGGAATAAAGAAACGCAACAAACACTTTGGGTCACTGTAGTCAGGATGTGTGATGCAAGTCTGTGGTGAAACTGGTCTTACTACATGATCGCAATATCTTTACGTCAAATTACAGCAGTTAAAGCCTTTATGTCGGTTACGTTTGCTTGAAGGCGTGCGCATAACCTCACTGGCCTACAGTCTCGCACTCTGGAAACATGACCAATAAAAGTCAAATTTGAACCAAAACCAATTTTATTGTTTCCAAATCTGCTAAAAGTGATTGCAGTGGTGATCATTGACCGTGGGTAGCATTTGTTGTGATTTGGGACGTTTAACGCCACCTATGTCAATGCCAAAACAAATGTTAGGTGCACCATTACTACAGTAATTGTGGCGTCATTGTTGCTTGAAAAGCATGCCGTGTCGTCTTTTGGTTCGATGAATACCGTATAAACACAAAACGTCCACATCGAAAATTGTAAATGACGTTAATTGCTTATCATTCATTATTGTGCACTTTTGCAGTTTTGACGCAACATGGCATGACACCCAAGTATGCAATCACGCCAGTCTCAATGGCATATTTTCTAGTCGATGTCATATTACCAAGCATGTACAGTATTTGGAATATTCACCTTCGCCCCGACGCTTGCGTAACAATTTGCTTTTTTCCATGGTTTTTGACGTTTTGACGTTAATTTTATCAACAAAATGACGTTTTCTCATTTCATCACATGCCACATGCAGTCTGCAAGACATTTCTAAAAAAGATTTCATCAAAATGTTAAAAGCATACGTTACAGTTGAACTTTTATATGTTGCGTATTTCAATTCCTTAAGAATTTATCAATATTGACATGAGTGGGTGGGGTATGTAAAACAGAAATCTACTGTTTTCTTGAATCTGTCAATCAAATGATGATGTGTATTTATCACTACTTGACGTCACAGATACTAGGAATGACTCAATATATTTATTATTTTAAAATTTTAAATAGCTTGGTGTAAAATTGGAAATGTAACTGGTTTTCGTGGGACCCATTTCCTGGAAAATGGAATGCATTTGACTAAAAATTACGCAAAGTCTAAATGTCTAGGATACATAATCTGACAAACTAAAGATTATTTTGGGGTCATGGAAATGCATTTCTCTGGGAAAAGTTAGTGTAAACATGTTTTTCTGGAAAATTCTGAAAGTGGGTAACTTGGGGCGGCTCGTGTGCGCTGATTGTTTGCTGAAAGATGACATGCCTTTTGTTTCAGGTTCTTATATGACTGAAGTCAATGACTACATCGAAAAATCTGGCTTATTTCTTTCAAAAAGCTACGAAAAATGGGTCCGACGATTTCAACCCGGAAGTAACTGAAAAATGACTCACTTGCTCTGAGCTGACCACTCATTTCACAATCATGTATACACAAATCCACGTATTTGCAACATATTCAACAAACCCTTGATAAAGCATGCTAAAGAATGTAGCATGGTTGACAAAATAAACAATGTAAATCTTCAATTATGTATATACAGCGACCACCCATAAGTCCTTAAGTATGATGAAGAGTATGGAACCATATATACACATTGTACCTATCCACCCTAATGCAGCGAGTACCTTACATTTGACGGAAGGATAAATTTCCACAAATATTGCACAAATCGGGCATATTAAGTTTGAAAAGAATAAAATATATAAGTTAGATCCTTTGGAAGCAGTGAAAACGTTGAAAGGTATGTAATATAATATGGGTCGCATCGTGAGAAAACCGGATTTTTGCCTATGCGAAAACAAAGGCGCAGATCAGCTTCGCAGTGACTGCGAAGCTGATCAGCGTCTTTGTTTTCGCTACTCGGATATCACATGTTTTCTACTTCCTACATCTGAAATTTCAAGCTTCTAGCCATCTTCTGTGCTTGTACAGCTCGGTTAGTGTCAGACCTGGTTGGAAACCCCGAAGGCCGGTTTTCTCGCGTCGAGGCTAGATTATGATATGTGACGCCGGTAAAGATATTGCGATCATGTAGTAAGACCAGTTTCACCACAGACTTGCATCACACATCCTGACTACAGTGACCCAAAGTGTTTGTTGCGTTTCTTTATTCCTTAAGTATATTGATAATTCTGCAACGCGTGTAGATAAGTACAACAAATATGTTAAGCGATATATATATGTTTATCCAAATTGATATTGAATCTGTCAATTCACAGCAGAAAATGTCTAAAGTTGAACATTATTTCCATTCTGCGATTTGTCCGCCGTAAGAAATATCATTTTCGGCCCAAAGATCCGCCGTACGTAGCCTCATTCTTTAACAACACATCTTAGACGTAGCTTGCATCCAGGCAATGAACATCTTGACGTACGTTGTTTCCCAAACGTTCCAATCAAGGTGTGTAAACACCGTATTGTGCAAAAGTCGGCTTGAGGTCATGATTGTCGTTTGGTGGTATGAAACAAGGAATGATTCCGGTATATACCGAAACTTTGACATTGACAAACGATGATGAAGAATTCGATAATTCGTAAACGTAATCAATTTTCGTGTCTCTGGTGGCATATTGCTCCAATAAAATGTATATTTTCTGTCACAAGGTAAGGATTTTTAACGAACTACTTATGGCAAAAAATGATGGCATCCTTACCCTGGTTTCCCTAAAACTCACGACTCGACATCGTCACTTTAATTGAAATAATCGTCAACTTACCGTTTTACATTCCTCACTAACCTCGTGAAATGTTGCATCAATCTGTGCCGTAACATATTCAGTTGCATCAACGGTATACAGGGTGCTCGTGCAGAGGACTACACTGCAGAAGCTGAGTGTGAGGTTATGGCCGTGTAAAAGTAGTTTACGCCCGATGGTAATTTATAGTACTGATTGTTCCACGGCGATACTTATGTGGTGGTTCTTATTGTTTTATGTCTTGCAGTTGAATGTTTATGCGGTTTGCACCTTACATGTATATGCGCTTTCATATTTTGCTCAAAAACATAGATGACGAGTACTCGTTAGAACTAACTCGGCGAGGCGATTATGAACGTGTACCCACAATCTATGTTTTGAGCAAAAATAAGAAAAATGTCAAAATTTTTCAGCTGAAAAATTTAAATTTTATAAGCTCAAAATATATGTTTGTTGCATGGACAAGTCTTCGTAATGCGAACTTAGCACGCAGGTTGGGAAGCTGCGGTTCTCTCTCGATATTACTGAAGAAATGTTAACTAGGAGGTTAAACATCAATTTAAAGTTTAAACTTGACTGACAAAAGAACTATGGGATATAAACATAATAGATGGCTAAATGGAAAGATCGGTCAACTGCTTGTATTTTGGATTAACATCCCTGCACCGCTTCTTGGGTATTAACCTATGGTGAAAGAAATGTGCACAGAGCACCGATAGTCAGGTTCCGGGAGGCTTGCCCGGGAACAGTGTGGTTATCTTGCATGGCTTTAGCTGTTGACCGTGTATGTTTAAAAAGTATTAATGTAACCTGACAAAAGAAATGCATACAATCTGAAGTTGGATATAATTTTCATGTTTATAGTAAAAAATGATGTTGACCTGTCATTTAAACGCGATTTTTGTTATTAAAATTGAAAATAACTGAAACAAATAAAAAACCAGAGGACCAATGGTCCTGTAAACGCTCACCTGAGATCTGCTGCATATACGTGTACCAATAAACATGTTTTAATATAATGGTATTTAACCCCAGTGTAAGGGCAGATGAAGCCCTAGAGAGATTTTCTTTTTTCAGAATAATCAATATTCTGTCCATTTGCCAATTTCCTGCTGGCCTTTCCCTTCAAATGACATTTTAACAGTTTTTCCCATTCAAATTCATGGGCAACCCATGCTGACCTTGCCATAAACTGGGTCAAGGTTGTCACAGGTCATGATTTAGATATACATTGTAGTACTTTAGCCATCGATGCTTCACTCCAAAGTTCATGGAAATTTGTCAAATGGTTCAGAGAAAAAGATTTATATGGGCATTGCGGCCATCTTGGTAATGAAACCTAGATTATTAATAAACACATTGGTTCCCCCATCCTATAGATGCTTCAGATAAAATTTGGCTTAAATTGGCTAAGTGGTTTCAGAGGAGAAGAATTTATATGTATAATGCCCCAGGGTGGGGGAATATGAGTCCCAGGGATCCATTTTTTTCTCAGAATCATTAATATTCAGTCCTTCTGCCCATTTCCTGTAAGACTTTCACTTTATATGACATTTTAAAGTTCTCCCAGTTCAAATGCATAGGTGACCTATGTTGACCTTGCCGTAAAAAAGGTTAAGGTCATCACAGGGTCATGATTTATATATACATTGTAGTGCTTGAGCCATAGATGCTTCATGCCAAGTATCGTTGAAATTGGTCCACCGGTTCTGGAGAAGAAGATTTTTGAAGGGTTTTTACCACATATGGGCATGGCGGCCATTTAAGTCATGTGACCTGGATTTCTTATATACATATTGGTTCCCCCTTCCTATTGATGCTTCACATAAAATTTGGCTTTGATTGGCCAAGCGGTTTCAGAGAAGATGATGTTTGAATATGATGGTAATGTACAGGTATATTGCCCCGGGGTGGGAGCAGATGAGCCCCTGGGGTCAAAATTTTTCAGAATCATCAATATTCAGTCCCACTGCCCATTTCCTGCAAGATTTTCACTTTAAATGACATTTTAAAATTTTTCCCTATTCAAATGCATTGGTGACCTATGTTGACCTTGCGGTAAAGAAGGTCAAGGTCATCTCAGGGTCACGATTTATATACATATTGTAGTGCTTGAGCCATCAATGCTTCATGCCAATATTTGATGAAATCCGTCGATTGGTTCTGGAGAAGAAGATTTTTGAAGGGTTTTTACCATATATAGGCATGGCGGCCATCTTGGTCATGTGACCTGGATTTCTTATTTACACATTGATTCCCCCTTCCTCTTGATGCTTCACATAAAATTTGGCTTTGATTGGCCAAGCGAATTCAGAGGAGATGATGTTTGAATATTATGGTAATGTACAGGTATATTGCCCTGGGGTGGGGGCAGATGAGCCCCTGGGGTCAAAATTTTTCAGAATCATCAATATTCAGTCCCACTGCCCATTTCCTGCAAGATTTTCACTTTAAATGACATTTTAAAATTTTTCCCCATTCAAATGCATTGGTGACCTATGTTTACCTTGCTGTAAAGAAGGTCATGGTCATCTCAGGGTCACGATTTATATACATATTGTAGTGCTTGAGCCATCAATGCTTCATGCCAAGTTTTGATGAAATCCGTCCATTGGTTCTGGAGAAGAAGATTTTTGAAGGGTTTTTACCATATATGGGCATGGCGGCCATCTTGGTCATGTGACCTGGATTTCTTATTTACACATTGGTTCCCCCTTCCTCTTGATGCTTCACATAAAATTTGGCTTTGATTGGCCAAGCCAATTCAGAGGAGATGATGTTTGAATATAATGGTAATGTACAGGTATATTGCCCCGGGGTGGGGGCAGATGAGCCCCTGGGGTCAATTATTTTTTCAGAATCATCAATATTCAGTCCTACTGCCCATTTCCTGCAAGATTTTCACTTTAAATGACACTTAAAAATTTTTCCCCATTCAAATGCATTGGCAACCTATGTTGACCTTGCCGTAAAATAGGTCAAGGTCATCACAGGGTCATGATTTATATACACATTGTAGTGCTTGAGCCATCAATGCTTCATGCCAAGTTTCGTTGAAATCGGTCCACTGGTTCTGGAGAAGAAGATTTTTGAAGGGTTTTTACCATATATGGGCATGGCGGCCATCTTGGTCATGTGACCTGGATTTCTTATATACACATTGTTTCCCCCTTCCTATTGATGCTTCACATAAAATTTGGCTTTGATTGGCCAAGCGGTTTCAGAGAAGAAGATCTTTGAAAATGGTGGACGACGGACGACGGACGACGGACGACGACGCCGACGGACGGACGCCGGGTGCCTCCCTATCCTATAACCTCACCTGAGAGCCTTCGGCTCAGGTGAGCTAAAAAGAAGATGCAATGTAGTATATGGGACACAGAAGCGAAGTCCATGAAGCTACTGAAACCTAATGCTACAATATATACATATTGTGCACTTGAACAAGCATCTAATAAGCTCTCATAGATCTAGTTTAGCATTCAGGAAGCATACACACCATCCCAGTATGACTGAAAATTGATAATAAGGACGTAAGACGTAAACCCAAACAAAAATATTTTAACGATATTTAGTAATAATAACACTTGGGTGGGACTAGATAGCGAAAAGAGAATTTTTTTTTTCGCGAATAGATGCGAAAAGAGGCAAAATGGTGAGAAAAGAGGCAGTAATTAGCATCAAAGTTAATACAAACTAGACATTTCCTTGAAATATTGATAATGACAATGTTTATTTGAAATATTTACGACATTTTGTTATAGGATTTGGGGGTAAAACCAAAAGGAATTGAGCATTGCGCGATAAAAGTGATGCTTATTAAAATATTTGAGCTGAGATGTCTTGTAAACATAAATGTGTTGTAAATTTAATTTATTCTAACTATAAAATTTGGACGCGTCATGGGAAAACTAAAGCTTGTGAATGCTAGAAAAGAACACAGCGTACAATGTTGCTGATTTCAGATAGCCAGATCGATGCAACTTGTATTGATTGAATGCTTCATCCTGGTCCTTGCTTAATTGTTTCCTTTTAGAATCAAGTAAGATGAACCCGTTTATGGAAAAGAACTGTTTAGAGAATTTTTGTTTGCAGCGTATAGTACACGCGTGCCATTTAATAGCTACCGTGAAAAATTACACCTACAATTAAAGGTGCTCTGCCCCAAGACATCCCACTTCGCACTATCAAAACATATGGTAATTACATAGGTGTCATCTTGAAGCAATATACATGTACATGCGTGCCATTAAATGGCTACCGTGAAAATTCACACCTACAATTTAAAGGTGATCAAGACTATCACACTTCGTACTGTCAAAACATTTGGTAATTACATACATGTAGGTGTCATCTTGATGCAATATACATGCCATTCAAATTCACAACTACAAATTAGTTTCGGTTTTCATCTTTTGTCGGTGAGCATACATACTTTTAAACTGAAGTACATGCCAAATAATCTTAAGCCTATGTTATCAAATGGCTAAAATGCTAACAAAGGATGTAATGATTTTCATTTCTAACAAAAAGTAGAAAAATATAGATCTATTTCATTTTTGTGACTTGTTTTCTTACCCAAATCTGTGTCTTTTTTTTCCGTGACTTTTGTTCCTGTGACTTCTTTTTCTACATTCATATTTCCATAAGTTCCCAGACGAACGTAAACTATAATTATAATGGGTAGATTCAAGCACATGTATATTATTAAGAACAAAGTTGTATGTGCAGTCCGATCAACAAATACAAAATCAGAGGTTAATCGGCACGGTCAAAGAATTTGCACTATAATTTATTTTCCCAGACAGACGTTAACAATTAGGGGTAGCTTCAAATACAGGTACATGTACATTAATGAAAACATTGTTATTTAAGCAGTCCGATCAACAAATGCATAGCAATGTCAGAGGTTAAGCGACACGGTCAGAATATTTTCACTTTATATTATTTTCCCAGACAGACGTAAACAATTACGGGTAGCTTCAAATGCAGGTACATGTACATTAATGAAAACATTGTTATTTAAGCAGTCCGGTCAACAAATGCATAGCTATAACAGAGGTTAAGCGGAACGGTCAGAGTATTTGCTTTATATATTATTTTCCCAGACAGACGTAAACAATTACGGGTAGCGTCAAATGCAGGTACATGTACATTAATGAAAACATTGTTATTTAAGCAGTCCGATCAACAAATGCATAGCTATGACAGAGGTTAAGCGACACGGTCAGAGTATTTTCACTTTATATTATTTTCCCAGACAGACGTAAACAATTACGGGTAGCTTCAAATGCAGGTACATGTACATTAATGAAAACATTGTTATTTAAGCAGTCCGGTCAACAAATGCATAGCTATGACAGAGGTTAAGCGGAACGGTCAGAGTATTTGCTTTATATATTATTTTCCCAGACAGACGTAAACAATTACGGGTAGCGTCAAATGCAGGTACATGTACATTATTGAGAACATTGTTATTTAAGCAGTCCGGTCAACAAATGCATAGCTATGACAGAGGTTAAGCGGAACAGTCATAGTATTTGCTTTATATATTATTTTCCCAGACGGACGTAAACAATTACGGGTAGCGTCAAATACAGGTACATGTACATTATTGAGAACATTGTTATTTAAGCAGTCCGGTCAACAAATGCATAGCTATGACAGAGGTTAAGCGGAACAGTCATAGTATTTGCTCTATATATTATTTTCCCAGACGGACGTAAACAATTACGGGTAGCGTCAAATGCAGGTACATGTACATTAATAAAAAACATTGTTATTTAAGCAGTCCGATCAACAAATGCATAGCTATGACAGAGGTTAAGCGGAACGGTCAGAGTATTTACTCTATATATTATTTTCCCAGACAGACGTAAACAATTACGGGTAGCTTCAAATGCAGGTACATGTACATTATTGAGAACATATTTATTTAAGCATTCATAGCTATGTCAGAGGTTAAGCGGAACGGTCAGAGTATTTGCTTTATATATTATCGGCCAGACAGGCGTAAACAATTACGGGTAGTTTCAAATGCAGGTACATGTACATTAATGAAAACATTGTTATTTAAGCAGCCCGATCAACAAATGCAAAGCTATGTCAGAGGTTAAGCGGAACGGTCAGAGTATTTGCTTTATATAATATCGGCCAGACAGACGTAAACAATTACGGGTAGCTTCAAATGCAGGTACATGTACATTAATGAAAACATTGTTAGTTAAGCAGCCCGATCAACAAATGCAAAGCTATGTCAGAGGTTAAGCGGAACGGTCAGAGTATTTGCTTTATATATTATTTTCCCAGACAGACGTAAACAATTACGGGTAGCTTCAAATGCAGGTACATGTACATTATTGAGAACATAGTTATTTAAGCAGTCTTATAAACAAATTCATAGCTATGTCAGAGGTTAAGCGGAACGGTCAGAGTATTTGCTTTATATATTATCGGCCAGACAGACGTAAACAATTACGGGTAGCTTCAAATGCAGGTACATGCACATTAATAAAAACATTGTTATTTAAGCAGTCCGATCAACAAATGCATAGCTATGACAGAGGTTAAGCGGAACGGTCAGAGTATTTGCTTTATATATTATCGGCCAGACTGTATTTAAGCAGTCCGATCAACAAATGTATAGCTATGACAGAGGATTAGCGGAACGTTCAGAGTATTTGCTCTATATATTATTTTCCCAGACAGACGTAATTTACAATTACGGGTAGCTTCAAATGCAGGTACATGTATATTATTGAGAATATTGTTATTTAAGCAGTCTGATCAACAAATGCATAGCTATGTCAGAGGTTAAGCGGAACGGTCAGAGTATTTGCTTTATATATTATCGGCCAGACAGTATTTAAGCAGCCCGATCAACAAATGCAAAGCTATGTCAGAGGTTCAGCGGAACGGTCAGAGTATTTGCTCTATATATTATTTTCCCAGACAGACAGTATAAACAATTACGGGTAGCTTCAAATGCAGGTACATGTACATTATTGAGAACATAGTTATTTAAGCAGTCTTATCAACAAATGTATAGCTATGACAGAGGTTAAGCGGAACGGTCAGAGTATTTGCTTTATATATTATTTTCCCAGACAGACATAAACAATTACGGGTAGCTTCAAATGCAGGTACATGTACATTAATAAAACATTGTTATTTAAGCAGTCCGAATAACAAATGCATAGCTATGTCAGAGTTAAGCGGAACGGTCAGAGTATTTGCTCTATATATTATTTTCCCAGACAGACGTAAACAATTACGGGTAGCTTCAAATGCAGGTACATGTACATTATTGAGAACATAGTTATTTAAGCAGTATTATCAACAACTGCATAGCTATGTCAGAAGTTAAGCGAAACGGTCAAAGTATTTGCTCTATATATTATTTTCCCAGACAGACGTAAACAATTACGGGTAGCGTCAAATGCAGGTACATGTACATTAATGAAAACATTGTTATTTAAACAGTCTGATCAACAAATGCATAGCTATGACAGAGTTTAAGCGGAACGGTCGTAGTATTTGCTCTATATATTATTTTCCCAGACAATCGTAAACAATTACGGGTAGCGTCAAATGCAGGTACCTGTAAATTAATGAAAACATTGTTATTTAAGCAGTCTGATCAACAAATGCATAGCTATGTCAGAGGTTAAGCGACACGGTCAGAGTATTTGCTTTATATATTATTTTCCCAGACAGACGTAAACAATTACGGGTAGCTTCAAATGCAGGTACATGTACATTATTGAGAACATAGTTATTTAAGCAGTCTTATCAACAAATGCATAGCTATGTCAGAGGTTAAGCGACACGGTCAAAGTATTTGCACTATATATTATTCTCCCAGACAGACGTAAACAATTACGGGTAGCTTCAAATGCAGATACATGTACATTATTGAGAACATAGTTATTTAAGCAGCCCGATCAACAAATACACATCTATGTCAGAGGTTAAGCGGAACGGTCAGAGTATTTGCTCTATCTATTATTTTCCCAGACAGATGTAAACAATTACGGGTAGCGTCATGTGCAGGTACATGTAAATTAATGAAAACATTGTTATTTAAGCAGTCTGATCAACAAATACATAGCTATGTCAGAGGTTAAGCGGACCGGTCAGAGTATTTGCTCTATATATTATTTTCCCAGACAGACGTAAACAATTACGGGTAGCGTCAAATGCAGGTACATGTACATTATTGAGAACATTGTTATTTAAGCAGTCTGATCAACAAATGCATAGCTATGACAGAGGTTAAGCGACACGGTCAGAGTATTTTCACTTTATATTATTTTCCCAGACAGACGTAAACAATTACGGGTAGCTTCAAATGCAGGTACATGTACATTATTGAGAACATTGTTATTTAAGCAGTCTGATCAACAAATACATAGCTATGACAGAGGTTAAGCGGAACGGTCAGAGTATTTGCTCTATATATTATTTTCCCAGACAATCGTAAACAATTACGGGTAGCGTCAAATGCAGATACATGTAAATTAATGAAAACATTGTTATTTAAGCAGTCTGATCAACAAATGCATAGCTATGTCAGAGGTTAAGCGGAACGGTCAGAGTATTTGCTTTATATATTATCGGCCAGACAGACGTAAACAATTACGGGTAGCGTCAAATGCAGATACATGTAAATTAATGAAAACATTGTTATTTAAGCAGTCCGATCAACAAATGCATAGCAATGTCAGAGGTTAAGCGACACGGTCAAAGTATTTTAACTTTATATTATTTTCCCAGACAGACGTAAACAATTACGGGTAGCTTCAAATACAGGTTCATGTGCTCAATAGTAAGCCATTGATATCATGGTAATCTGTGAGTGTGATCTAGAGACATGTTATTGACCGGAAACAGTAAAGACCATGACAAGAGTGTCAAAGCATGCACAGTCTCCCCATTTTTGAACATTATAAAAGTCAACATTGTATGAGATATGAAGATGACGTTTGAAAATTGGCTTCAAAAATCATTTATTATTATATGGTTGGCCTGCATGACTAATAAATAAGCACACGGAAGGCTCTGTTCAGAATAAGTATGCGGTCACCCTGGATAAATGCCGTTTTCTGATGCATTGTCTTTTTGTGACATGGCTGGAACTGAGACAATATGGTATCTATTGAGTGGTTTATGGCGATTTCAAGTAAATCACTGCAGTTCATAATGATCAAACGATCATATTGACAATGTGTCGATTCGTTTGATCTTCGACTGCAGACATACGACACGCATGACAACAGATTGCCAGATTCAGGTGATGACATAAATTAAATATATGTATATGTGTGAGGATATACATAGTTGTTAAAATTTTAAAGTGGTGCTTTATGGAACTAGTAACAAATTTATTATATGATAAATAGAAGATTAATTCGATGAAAAAGGTGAAGCAAAATAATGGTATGTAATAATCGGCTAATGACTTGAAATTTTTAGTGTCACTGAAACGCAAAAACAACATCGAACGATTCCAATACTTGAGTCACGTCATGAGAAATAAACAGTATGCACATGCTAAAACAAAGGCGTAGATCAGCTTCGCAGTGACTGCGAAGCTGATCAGCGCCTTTGTTTTCGATACTCAGATAGTACAATTTCTCTACTTTCTAAATCCAAAATTTCCATCTGTGCTTGTACAGCTCGATCTGTGTCGGACCAGTACGGAATCCACATTGTTGGTTTTCTCACGATGCGGCTCATCAAGTAGTTTATACAAATTCCACAGATAAACTTGATTGGGAGGGGGGAGGGGCAGTCATAGGGCTCAACTACGGTGCGTTGACAAAACGAATGTAGGAAAATAAAGTCACAGGAAAAAAGTCACGGAAAAAAGTCACGGATTTGGGTAGGAAAAAGTCACAGGAAAAAAATCACAAAATGAATTAAGCTTGTAAAGAATAAACATTATTGTTTTTATCATTGCCATTATTATTACTTTGTATTTTGTTTGAATTTGTGTTTTAGCATTTTTATGCCCCACTTAACAATGTTCACTCATATCGGGACTGAGCCGATGGTCCCAGGGTACTCGATCAGTTTTTGTAGTTTAAAACAGGCATGCTCAAGGACACTGCAAGGCAGCGGTTTCTCTGGCATCATGGCCTGAAACTCTACCTCCTCGTTTTTCCTGTGACTTTTTTTCCGTCCGCAGACAAAACTACACCCAAACGTCAAAACTACGATGTATCATGGGCTTTGATTGTTTGATAGAATAAAATTAATGTGTAGAATAATTGAAGGTCGCTGTACTGGCCAAAGTTTTGCCTTATATTAATCAAATAATTATGACTTTTTCCCAGATGGACGTAAATGCTTACGGATAGCTACAAAATTGCTTATGCATGTACCGATAATCGGCCACTTGTTAATATCCAGGTAGTTACAGGAAATGTAAAAGTTAATATCTGAGAATACTCTCAGACAAACTTAAAACATTATCGTGAGCTTAGTTAAGTTTTTAGTGTACAACAACAGACAATAAGCAAAATATTTGTAGATTCTTATTCTTATTCAGTTTTACGTCCCTTTCAAGATTATTTAAGTTCATATTAGACGGGCCAATCAGTAGGTGGGCGAAAATGGGAGAACCCCGAGAAAAAACCACCTGGAATACCTGCAAGCAGAACTTGGCTTGTCTCACATATGGCCAGTGCGGGGCTCGAACCCACACCAGACACAGCGGTGAGATGATCGAGTGATTAAGAAACAGCGCTCTTAACCGCTCAGTCAACACTTAAACCATGGTATAACTTTTAATCGATGGACGAAAATAAAATGGCTATGCGATGAAAGAATTCTGTTGTTGATTTAAAATGCAGGCAAGTGAGTTAAACGTATTAATCTTAATAAAGAAAAATACATTTCGATGTTACCTGTCATATTTCTCGAATCATCGGCTACGAATTATCCATCTTAACATACGCTCAGACCATCGACTTTTATCTACGCATTTCAAGAGAATAAATAAATAAATAAATAAATAAATAAATAAATATGGCTGCCACCGATTATACTCATATAATTATTTCAACAGACGAACGCCAAAATTTAAGGGACGCTGTCAGCATCACATATAGTAAGTAGCCAACAGTTCTAACTAGCTACTTGTATTTTGTAAATTTTCTTCAAAGTCAATTAATTCTGAAAAAAGGTTTTTTGTGCATCTATGAGTTTGATAACCATGTGATTTATCGAAAAAAAAAAAAAAAAAAAAAAAAAAAAAAAAAAAAGGTAAAACGCATGACAAGAGTCTCAAAGCATGCACAATCTCCCCATTTTCGAAGATCATAAAAGTCAAAATTGTATGAGTGTACACGACGTTTGATAAATCGGCCTCAGAATCAATTAATATATGACTTTCTCGCATGATTCGCCCGGCCATCAGGAAAACATGTACAAGTAACGTATGCCCTCTTATATCCCACTTTTATATAGAAAAACTGGGGTTTGCAGGGGTATACCTAATTTTGTTATTTTTGATCCAAAACGTACACTGTGGGCACTCGTTACAACCGCCTCGCCGAGGCGGTTCAAACATGTACCCACGAAGAATGTTTTGAGTGGAAATGTTTAAAAAAAAAATCAAACATTTTCCAATGTTTTCAATTTTTGCTTTTGAAAAAAAAAAAAAAAAAAAAAAAAAAAAAAAAAAAAAAAAAAAAAAAAAAACAATCTCTGTATATTGCATGGGCGTTTTTGTTATATAATAAACAATAATCGCCTCGCAATGGAAGACTCTGATCAGAACAGGTATAAACACGGTTGATGCGGTCTTCCTGGATAAGCCGTATTGAATGTATGCCCTTTTCTCGGACGTCGGCTTTTTCAGTTGTTGTTTTTTGTGACATGGCTGGAACGGAGACAATATGGTAACTATTGAGTGGTTTATGGCGATTTCAAGTAAATCACTGCAGTTGCAGTTCATAATGATCAAACGATCATATTGTGCCGAATTCGTTTGATCTTTGACTTCAGACATACGACACGCATGACAACAGATTGCCAGATTCAGGTGATGCCATAAAGTAAATATATGTATATGTGTGAGGAAGTACATAATTGTTAAATTTCACAGTGGTGCTTTATGGAATTATAAATTTATATAGATTCATTCGATGAAACAGGTGAAACGAAGTAATGGTATGTTGTAACAGCAGTCATACAGTAGCGTATTAGTGAAACGCGCGCCGGGCGTGTTGAAAAAAAAAAAGAAAAAAGCAAAATTCCACACATACGCCAGACGCACGTCGGAAACACGTCCAAAACTCGCTACAAACGCGTTGGGTACACTTGGTGTACGTCCGGTGCGCGTCGCTGTACGTCGCTAAAAGTCTCTGCACGTTTCGCGCATGTTTGGGCTAAAAAAAAAAATAATAAAAAAATAAACATGCTTAAAATGTTTTCTAGAAGCTCGGCGTGTCTCGGGCGTGTGACTTATACGTCTCGAATACATTCCACGCGCGTTACAGGCGCGTTGAGTACACTCTGAACATTCAGTCTTCGAAAATTAAAAAAGCAAATTTTACCCTCGAAAATTTATTTGAAAATTTTTTATGTGACATTCAGTCTTCAAAAATTAAACTGAAGGTAGCGACCCGGCTAGTATCAATCAAAAAAAAGATAACGAAGACAACAGAGAGACAGACAAATTACACAGAAGATATATCATAAAGATAAATTACCTCACTGGGACAGTGACGTTTGACTGGACGGCGAACATGCCAATCTGGACGGTGAAGTTTTTAATGGGATGACAATCACCACAATGGGACGGTATCGTTTTTACTCGGACTTGCCAGTTACGATATTATTAAATAAAATTACGCATTGCGCTCAGCAGTTAAAACTTCAAACTTACAATGTTTATCAACAAAATTTTAATATTAAAACAAAAAAAAACAAAAAAAAAAAAACAAAACAAAAAAAAAACAAACAAAAAACGAAACACACAAAAAAAAAAAAAAAAAAAAAAAAAAAAAAAAAAAAATCATTTTCCGTTGGTGGGGTTTGAACGAACTACCCATTTCCTTAACGATCGCAATGACGAACAAATGTTGCATTTGCGACCTTAACCACTCGGCCATGATATTGGGCCTGTTTACATGACAGAAAGATTATCCCTTTATATTAGATTCGAATCCAAGGGAAAATACTCAATTTTTCATTTACTCAAATGGTCCCACTATAAAACGGGCTACACACGATAGTTGTCTCAAATGTAAATGCAATTTAGCATATCAATATTTATTCAGATTTTGCAAAGAGCATGAACACGTGTTTAATGCCAACATTATCTAGTTTCATTATAAAGAATGAAACACTATTACACCTTGTTAAATTAATATTTGGTTCACCCATAAGCTTTGTTTTAACTCATATACGGTTAACCTGGTTCAATACCAATTATTTTACCTGTCCCGGCGTTACGCTGTGGGCGGTTCCATGCCAAAGAGGTAAATCCGAGGCCTGGTTATCGCTATTGCACTGCAGCAGGGCCCCGGAGAAGGTACTAGTTCGACACAAAGTTGAACTATACTCCGCTTAGACTTAGTCTAAGCGAAGAGCGTTGGTGCTGTGCCTTCGCTTCAACTAAGCGGTTCCCTCGGTGAGGGGCCGCACATCTGGGGTAAGGGGGTGGGTATGGAGACCTTCTGGGCCATGGGGACTGGTTTGGTGGGAACGATGAGGGAATGGGTATGGTGGGGGCCATAGGGAGGGATGGTTGGGAATGGGTGGCGGCGTGGCCCATGAGGTGTGGTTGAGGTGGATGGATGTTGCTTTATTTTGACGGACCCCCGTAAGGGTGTGTTGAGATTTTTAGAGATGGGCTTTTATTTAGTAACAAAATATATTACTCTTTTTTGTCAGTTTTCTTCTATGATGCTTTTCTCTCATACAACATACGAGTGTTATGCCCAGTCTGCATTTAGTCATTCTATGGTTTCTTATTCGTCCGTTTAACGTGCCATGCTCAAACACAATATGGCGGCATTATGTTTTACCTCAATTAATACGCACGTAAATAATGATTCTGGCCGGTATTCACTTGTGGTATTATCCACCCTTTAGGGGTTATTCTGAACATTTAACGATACATAAGCTGTATTCAAGTTTCTGCTCTAAATACCCCCGAATATGTGGTCTGGGGTGCAGGACACACTTTTTACCCACTTGTCCTGGACAAAATGGTCAATATATTAGGGTATGACTACATTTTGGTTTGTAAATTTGTGTAAAATTATTTTTAAGCAGCGTTTGATTTTTATTTCACTCAAGCAGTTGTTATTGGTTATTTAAACTGAATTTTGTCAGGTCACATGACCTTTTATATTTTCATTAGTGCAGAACTAACTTGTTGGATTTTACCCCTAAACCTGGAAATCGGCTTTTCAAAAATGGTTCTTTTTAAGTGGAATTTACTGTGAGAAGTCAACGGCTGCCATGTATTCAATAATCATTGCGCATATATTTAAAGCAGTAGGCTTTATCTACACATGATCATGCACTTTATGGTCATTGTATGGGCCAGTGACATGTCATAACTTCAAGGAAAATGTGTCTTTTTGGGGCGAAAAAATGCCCTTAAAGTGCAGGGGTGTGGTAGGTTTACATTTGCATAGAGCTTGTCCCAGTCAGCAGAAACTGTTTCTGTTACTGTGAGATGATTTTATGGTCTGTATTTTATTAACTGTGGGTATAATTGAATGGTTATTAAGGTTTTGAAATTAGGGTGTTCGTTTCAAGCATGTTGCCGTCTGCTCAGCCTCTATGACTACTCGCCAGTGATCGGTGCAATATATGCGAAGGGGTCAACTTCTTATGCGACATTGCAGAGGTATATTATTTTTGAAACGCAGCTGTAGACACCAGGCGAATGGGTTGTCATCAGTTCATCGAGATTATTGATGCGTCGTGGTTTGTTAATGGATAGTATACATATATAACGGGATTCATATGCGTCGGGAGATCGTTACTAATGCGTTACTCCATATCTTTTGTCCTTATAAGGTAAGTTCTAGATGTTTTGATTTTGCAAACGAAAACAATGTCGACTATGCAAAATCGGTGTCGGCTTTGATCTGTGAAAATCATTTTTCCACATGAGTCCAGTTAGTAAGAATCCTTGCATGCTCAACAATTTTAGCTAATGGTTTATAAATGTGGTCAGTAGGTACCACAGGGCCACGAAAACTGGTTGTTTCTTTTCTGCTCCTATTGTTTGAAGTCTTGAGTGTAAACTAGCAAGTCACAACACAGTCTTTGGGCATTTCCATCCAAGTTAGCCTTTAAAACTATTTTAAATAATGCGGGCTCGATAACCACCGTTTTAAGTGCCAAAGATAATGATTACAAGTTTTGTATTGGTCCAGGAATTCCATATGGAATACATAATTGTTAGCTTATCGATTCTGCATACGAAAATACGAAAACATGTGTATCGTCGCTAAATGTAACTGAATGGTCTATTTTCATACGTGGGGTTCAGCTAAGTTCCCTCGCATCTGTGAAATCAATATAAACTAGCATTTTTTTTTGTTTGACGACAGAGAGGTATAATTTATAGATATTGTCACTTTTTGTAGCTTTTCGTCTACTGGTCGCGTTCATAAACGAATAGCTGAAAAACCACAGATGGCACAAGGATTCCGAATCATTTTCATTGACAAAATAGAAGATTTTTTGCACATCACATCGGTCGCTGATTTTGCAAACGCGACTTAATTTTCTCGCACGGAAGCAAAAAGTATGATTCTAACAGTCCACAGGCAAAGGATGTATAGAACGCATTCCTAACGATCACCAAGGCGCATACAAAGTTACTATAGAATGTATTGAGAAACCACGGCGCATCAATAATTTCGATTAACAGATGGGTCCCAATGAGACTGGAAAGAAAATAATCACAAGTCATTTTCCGACAGCACACTTGAAGAGAAAGATGACTAGCTCTTACCCATCAAGGTAGCGACCCGGCTAGTATCAATCAAAAACAAAGATAACGAAGACAACAGAGAGACAGACAAATTACACAGAAGATATATCATAAAGATAAATTACCTCACTGGGACAGTGACGTTTGACTGGACGGCGAACATGCCAATCTGGACGGTGAAGTTTTTAATGGGATGACAATCACCACAATGGGACGGTATCGTTTTTACTCGGACTTGCCAGTTACGATATTATTAAATAAAATTACGCATTGCGCTCATCAGTTAAAACTTCAAACTTACAATGTTTATCAACAAAATTTTAATATTAAAACAAAAAAAAAAAAAACAAAAAAAAAAAAAAAAACGAAAAACAAAACAAAAAAAAAAAAAAATCATTTTCCGTTGGTGGGGTTTGAACGAACTAGCCATTTCCTTAACGATCGCAATGACGAACAAATGTTGCATTTGCGACCTTAACCACTCGGCCATGATATTGGGCCTGTTTACATGACAGAAAGATTATCCCTTTATATTAGATTCGAATCCAAGGGAAAATACTCAATTTTTCATTTACTCAAATGGCCCCACTATAAAACGGGCTACACACGATAGTTGTCTCAAATGTAAATGCAATTTAGCATATCAATATTTATTCAGATTTTGCAAAGAGCATGAACACGTGTTTAATGCCAACATTATCTAGTTTCATTATAAAGAATGAAACACTATTACACCTTGTTAAATTAATATTTGGTTCACCCATAAGCTTTGTTTTAACTCATATACGGTTAACCTGGTTCAATACCAATTATTTTACCTGTCCCGGCGTTACGCTGTGGGCGGTTCCATGCCAAAGAGGTAAATCCGAGGCCTGGTTATCGCTATTGCACTGCAGCAGGGCCCCGGAGAAGGTACTAGTTCGACACAAAGTTGAACTATACTCCGCTTAGACTTAGTCTAAGCGAAGAGCGTTGGTGCTGTGCCTTCGCTTCAACTAAGCGGTTCCCTCGGTGAGGGGCCGCACATCTGGGGTAAGGGGATGGGTATGGAGACCTTCTGGGCCATGGGGACTGGTTTGGTGGGAACGATGAGGGAATGGGTATGGTGGGGGCCATAGGGAGGGATGGTTGGGAATGGGTGGCGGCGTGCCCCATGAGGTGTGGTTGAGGTGGATGGATGTTGCTTTTTTTCTCACCTCGAATGATAATCGATTTAAAATTTATGAAAGATGCTACACAATGATCGCGATTAACTTTTGAGTATAATTTTATAAACATTACATATCCTCACAGAATGTGACACCTCTGAACCACAAACGCATTGTGCATTGTAAGAATACACATCAACATTATTGTCGTAATTGCAATTGGTCCAATTAAAGTTTGCATTTCACACCTAAGTAACTCTTTTTACTCAATCTGATGACCAAACGATAGCGTCTCCGTGTCCCAGTTTGAACAAAGCAAAAACCGACATAAAAATTCTTAATTATCTTCATTCAAATCTCTCTCTCTCTCTCTCTCTCTCTCTCTCTCGTTAAAGCTGCAGAAAAACACTGAAACTGTACACTGTTTTCAATGAAATTAAGATTTGTTTTTACTGTGCTGCTACTTTTTACGCTGATTCGTTCTTATTTTCTTATTTTATTTCTGCTCTCAGCCACGGTCTAGATCATCCCGTTGAGTTTTCTGGAATCGCATATTCATTCATTCATTCTCAGTCACAAGTCGCAAGATACATCAATTCATTATTTTTGTTTTTTTACTTTTTAAAAATTCATTAAATGATTTTTGTTGTTGTTGTTTTTTATCAAAAGATTAGTACTAGATCTATAATTAATATTACACAAAAATGCAGATATTGACGATACGATTTTGAACAGTTCAGTGGCGCATCAATGTTGTTTTAGTTAATCTATGACCTAAGGGTATGATTTAAAGCGTGACTGATTTTATGACATGCAGTCTCGGATTATAAAATCACATTTTAGCCGCGGCGTGAGAAAACCGGTATTAGGGGTTATCTTCATTCAAATCTCTCTAACCGGCTTTTTTTTTTTTTAAACAAAAAAAAAAAAAAAAAAAAAAAAAAAAAAAAAAAAAAAAAAAAAAAAAAGTACTATAATTCAATATTACACAAAAAATGCGACACGATTTTGATCACGATCAGTGGCGCATCAATGTTGTTTTAGTTTATCTATGACCTAGGGGTATGATTTAAAGCGTGCCTGATTTTATGACATGCAGTCTCGGATTATAAAACTATACCATTTCACATTTGAGCCGCGGTGTGAGAAAACCGGTACTAGGGGTTTCCGATCAGGTCTGACACAAACCGGCTTGTGTACTACACCATTTGGCAAGAAGCTTGAAAATTCGGATTGAGGAAGATAAGGAATTGTATTACCCGTGTAGCGAAAACAATGGCGCTGATCAGCTAGGCAACTGCTACACAGCTGACCTGAGCCTTTGTTTTTGCATAGTTAAATTCCGGTTTTCGCATGACGCGGCTCATTTTTAATGGAAGGTGTACTTGTTATATAAATATTGCGAAAATGCAAGGAGTCGATCAGCCTGTGCACTTGAAAAACTTGTCCAAGCGAGGTTTGACGGATTCAAAAGCAAACCGGTCTACGCATACATAAATACTTGAAAATTGGAAATAAAGATTAAGCTAGTCATCAGGCTGCGAGGTGGTTCTAATATGTGCCCACAATATATGTTTTGAGCAATAATAAGAAAAATATCAAATAATTTCTACTTTTACAATTTGGGAAAAATCTATATATTGCATGGGCGTGTTTTCGTAATGCTTACATTTAATATGTAACATATATCATATACTCATAGCATTTATTTTGAGGAAGCAATAAATAAATAAATAAATAAATACATGAATAAATAATTAAATAAAAATGATACAACTGAATGCTTACAGTACAAACTGGTCCATGAGTTTAACCGCGACGATGCGATTGTCACGGGTACCCACAATGTGCATTTGAATGGGAAAAACACGAGTTTTCTTTCATTCGAAATCGTGTTGTTGTTTTTTTTACCGTCATCAAAGCCACACATTTTGTATTTCTTTTTTTTTTCATATTATTTCATAGTCGAAGTTTTGAGTTCATAAATTTTTAAGACAATTTATGATCAAATTTTATGGTTGCCCTTAGGCTAAAGTTACACAGGTAATTTTACGGACAGAGGCGCCAAGTAAATCGTAAATCACCGGAAAGAACCGAAGATGATTTACCTGTACCACTAATCCCCTAAGCTGATAATACGATAAGACGCGCTGAGGAGACTTTTTCCACATGAAAGCAAATTTTACCCTCGAAAATTTATTTGAAAATTTTTTATGTGATAAATTACAAATAAAATTTTTAAAATATATATCAAAAATTAGTAAACAGTCGGTAAATATAGCTGTACTGAGTGAATTCGGTAGATATCCTCTATGTATTAAGGCTATATCAAATACTTGTAACTTTTTACAAAGACTGCTAACTTCCAATTCAGAGTTATTACAGCATGCCTATAAAGAAAGTAGTTTTATAGCAAGTCGTGGCAAAATGAGTTGGACGGCATGTGTTGAATTCGTATTGAAACAGATTGGTGTTTCTGTTAATTTAGCTTATCATAAAAATTTTTCATCCATAGTAAAAACAAATCTCATAAATCGTTTTAAAAATAATATAAATACTACACTACAAAAATGCATTGATATAAAAGAGGGAAAATTAAGGACTTATGCAATTTTTAAAACTCACTTTCAAAAAGAGAAGTATTTATCTGTCATAAAAGATGTGGAAATCCGTAAATGTTTTATGTCGTTTCGAATTAGTTCTCACAAATTAGAAATAGAAAAAGGTAGACATAGACTTAAGAAGCTAGACGTTTGTAGGGGACCGGAATGTCCGCGGACCGGAATGTCCGCAAAAAAAATAAGTTGTTTTAGATATGTATTAAAACATAAATAATCGTTAAATAAGTTTATCAAATGCAAAAATTCGGGGAAATAATTTTCATAAAAACGAAAAAAGAACTTAAAAAAAATTCCTTGCGGACATTCCGGGACGCCCCAATGGGACCGAAATGTCCGCAGGCCCGAAATGTCCGTAAACGTTGTTTTCTCTTTAAACCGACAAAATACCCATCAATTATGCCTTATTGATGCGATAAAACAAGTAAATAATAAACATAATGACCATTTGACCCACAAACCACGAGTGTCTGATTATGATAAAACATGTTTGACCGTTTGGTCACAATTTCTTCCATGATTACACAATTGTCATTCTGTCGTTCAAATTATTGCATTTCAACGGTAAATTTTAACTCTTAAGTGAGTTTACATGACATTATTCACGGTAATCAACAGTTAAAATAGCTATAGTTTCTATAAAAAAAAATCTTGCGGGCATCCCGGACCATTTAGACCGTCTGCAATGTCTGCAACATTTAAATTTATACTAAATGAGGAAAACGGTTAATGGTTGAAATGCATTTGTTACGTAGGAATTACAAGGATGTAAACTAAAAAGGGTTCCGACTGTTCGTCGAAACACAAGCAAAGCATATCTTAAAGATAATGTATTTGTTATCAATAATAGAAATCAGTCGGGACCAAAGTGATAGGATCTGTTGTATAGTAGGCGTTGTGGACCATCATGTAATATACAATTAGTTTATGATTAGTTGCTTCAACTTTCGCAATAATATGACATGCGTTTTAATCGGACATCTTCAATGAGTTTACATGACAATATTTATAGTTTTTAACAGATATAATAGTAATAGTAATAGTTTCAATAAAAATGTTGCGGACCATTTTGGCCGTCCAGCCATGTCCGCAACATTTAAAGTTTGGTTTAAACAATATTTATTTCAATCAAGTCATACATACAATTATATTTTTATATGGTACAGGATTTGATAAAAAGCAAATGCTTATAAACATCATCTCCCGCATGCAATTATGCCTGTGATGTATGCAGATGATAAGTGAAAAAAAAGGTCTATTAGCAAAGAAATGTGAAATAAAAAGAGTGAGGCATATAATAATAATAATAATAATAATAATAATAATAATAATAAGAGGAAGAAGAAGAAGAAAAGGAAGAAGAAGAAAAAGAAGAAGAAAAAAAGAAGAAGAAAATGATGATGATGATGATGATGATGATGATGATGATGATGATGATGATGATGATGATGATGATGATGATGATACACGAAGAAGTGTGTGAAAAAAAACAACATGAAAAGCCCATCACCGATCGACTATACCCAGTTAGAGAGGAGGTTAAATTAACCGCAGAGAAAACGTTTCGGTGCCTAACATGATATTGAATTAACATGAGATAGCGAGTTTCTGCAACTAGAGTGTAGTGTCTCAGGCGAACCTTCCTGAATTCAGTATAAAATCTTGAACTTTTGAAAAAAGGGTTTCACTACTATCACTTCATCTGTGAATGGTAGGACATTTTCAGTGGTTAATGATTCTGATTTAGACTGAAAATCAATGGATCTTGTATATGTTCTTAACTACTATCACTTCATCTGTGAATGGTAGGACATTTTCAGTGGTTAATGATTCTGATTTAGACTGAAAATCAATGGATCTTGTATATGTTCTTACTTGAAATACAAACAATTGTAGGATGCAATATGTTGGACAAACTTGTCGAACTTTGCAAAAACGATTTGGTGAGCACTATCGTAGAATCAGAAAACCCAAAAATAATGATACCTTTCTGTACCAGAATTTTAAGCGCACTGGTCATTCTCCCAATGATGTTAAAGTTCAACCAGTGGAGAAAATCTCATATGATGAAAAATCTTCAGTTCAGTTTCAAAAACATTAAACGATTTGAAACTGAACTTAAATGGATAAAATTACTGCAAACACCCTTTCCACTGGGATTTAACGACAACATTTACCATGAAGGCAATATTTCCAAAATGCCCGATTTTGATGTACTTACACTTTCGGACTCTCGTAAACGTAAATCTAGATCTCATGGTATACGGAAAAGGGGTAATGACAAACGTAAACGGTGTGCTGCATTGAAATTGAACATTTCTCTTAATGATTTAGCTGTTAAACTAAGGATTCACGGTCGACATCCAATGCTGTCGTATCTTAGTTCTCTACCTATTGCTGCATTACGTTCCTTGGACACAGAGGCTAATAGATTTTACGATAGAAATCATCAAATGTATGACGCTGCACTGTTAACAAGATGTTATACTCAGCATGCTCTTCGTCCATTTATCGATTCCGAATCTAATCACATTAGAAGTTTTATTAAAATTCCTTTCATCAATAAAGGAATTGACTTTATTGATTTACCAAGCATATTCCAGGATAAATCAGTGATACAGTCTATACCTACCTACTTCCAAAATTCAGAACCTCCTATTATTTGTTACAAATATAACAAACCAATCAGAAATACAATTTTTAATTTCAATAAACTTGTTTCTGATCTTGATATCCATGCTAATACTCCTAAGTCTTGAGATTGTAAAGATTCAAAATATGTTTATCAACCCGCTGGACATATTGTTACTGGAAATTTAAAAATAATTTCGGATTCTAGAATTCGCAAAATTGTTTCTAAAGGTCCGAAATATAGATTCCCTTCCTACATTAATTTCGACAAATGTAGAGAGGAGATTTCATCTGCATTAAATGATTTCGGTAATCGATGGTGTAAACGAGAGGGTGTTGAGGATAATGCTCTTAAAGAATGGAAAAGAAGTATCTTCACTATCGTGGATAAACGTATTAAGTTTTATTCACAAAATACTAATCTTTTACCTCCTAAACCCAAATCGTCATTTAGGCATTTGAAGCAGGGTATCCAAGAATTTCATAGAAAGTATGTCTTGGTTCCGGCAGATAAAGCCGCAAACAATGTTGTTGTCGTTTGTAGGCTGACGCATCCACTTGAAGCGTAAAAGCTTGTGAAACATCTGCCATTTTTAAAATGGGTTGGTTTACTAAAGCCTTACGGAGTTGATTGAATGCCTGTTCTTGTGGCTCACCCCATTGGATTTCATGGTTCTTTTGCCCTTTCCTCGTCAACTCTGTCAAAGGTGCTGCAATTTCTGAAAAGTGCTCAATAAATGAGGTGTCTGTAGTTAATGCCCACTTAAACGATTTACCTGTTAAGTTTTCTGTTTGTGTCAATGAAGGCCAAGACAAACTTCCTACGATGTATTGGTTACCTAAGCTTCACAAAAGACCATACAAAGCTAGATTTATTGCAAATTCTAGCTCTTGTACTACCACTGAACTTTCTAAATTATTAACTTCCTGTCTTACTGCTATCAAATCTCATGTTATAAGATACTGTGAGACAGTGTATGAAACTTCAAATAAAAATTGGTTTTGGTCAATTAAAAATTCTGGTGAGGTGATCAGTAAATTGAAGTGTAGAGGGTTCCGTGCGACAAGCTTGTCCACATATGATTTTTCTACTCTGTATACAACATTACCACATAATCTAATTAAAGAAAAACTTCTGGATTTGATAGAGTGGACCTTCAAAAGGGCATTAAAAAACTATGGTTCACTTTATTTGGCATGTAATGACAGAAAGGCTTTTTTCACTTCCTCTGACCAAAGTCGGTATACACTTTGGTCATGTCAGAATGTATGCGACGCCTTATCCTATCTCCTTGATAATATTTATATTAGATTTGGGACCAAGTTATACAGACAAATTGTTGGAATTCCGATGGGTACAAATTGCGCACCTCTCGTAGCTGATTTATTTTTATACTGCTACGAAAGAGATTTCATGGATTCTCTTAACCATGATAATCAAGCTGATGTTATCGAGGCTTTTAATTCCACATCTAGGTACCTCGATGACCTATTGAACATTGACAACCCTTATTTTGAAGGTATGGTCAATCAAATTTATCCACCTGAACTTCAGTTGAACAAAGCCAATATCTCAGATACTGAAGCCCCCTTTTTAGATCTACATCTTTCTGTTGCAAATGGATTTGTTTCTTCTAAAATTTATGATAAGCGCGATGACTTTGATTTTGATATAGTAAATTTTCCTTTTTTGGATGGTGACGTTCCTCGTCGTGCTTCTTATGGTGTATACATTTCGCAACTTATTAGGTTTGCTAGAGTCTGCAATCATGTTACAGACTTCAACGCTCGAAATAAATGTTTAACGGCAAAACTTCTCCAACAGGGCTATCGGTATCATAAACTTCGAAAAACATTTTCTAAATTTTATCGTAGACACTATGAATTGATTTCCAAATATAATGTTGGGTTAAAGACGCTTTTAAGTGAGGGCCTTTCGGAACCTGAATTTTATGGTGACTTGGTTTACAAATTTAAGAAACTTAAAGGAATTAATGATTTTTCTTTTCAGTTCAGAAAAATCATAACACGTTACAAACGTATAGGTTATAACTTGAATGTCATGCGACAGTCTGCATGCTTAGTTTTTAACCCAATCATGGTTGATAACTATGCTGCCTTCTTTAATTGCACGCCGGTGGGTCGGGCGTCAGACTCTATGATGGCCCCGACATAAAGCTATTCATTTTAGTTGGTTGGGGCCGGAGCTTCTTGTCTGTTGCTTGGCCCACCGGGGTCCAACTGGTGTTTTTCTTTTGCTCCGGAGTTAGTAGGTTATTCGGCGCCCAGGGATCTCCATCGTCGGGCAGCTTACTCAGTCTGTGAGTCCTGGTTTTTGATTCATCAGGATGTTTATCATGATTTATTTGTTTGTTCTTGATGATTCATTGACTAGTTAGAGATTCACCACGAGGACCGAATAACTAACTAAATGTTATGAACCACTGCAGAAGCTGAGGGTGAGGTTATGGCCATGTAAAACCGGTTTAAGCCCGCCAGTAACTTTGTGTTACTGATCGTTCCAAGTCGATACTTCTGTGGTGGTTCTTTTTGTTTTATGTCTTGGTGTTTAAAATTTTTTTGTGCTGTTGGCGCCTTATGTATGTTTTCATATTTTTAGTTAAGTTAAGGTAACTGAGTGGCCACCTATTGGGAAAATAGCTGCCCATTCGGCTTACGATTGTTTCATGGTATAAGTACCTGATTGTTAGTTTGGTTTTTTCCCACCTCGGTTTTTGGAGTGGGAATCTTTTTCTGATTGCGCCTTTTCCTGATCTTTGCCTACTTGTACCTTTTCATTTTCTGTTTCTGTTAAGTTTGATTTACCATGTAGTAAGTCGTTTGTATTAAGATCATTAAGGTTGTTCGGGAGGTATCGGTTCCTAATTTGTGAGTAGTTAGGACATTGAAAAAAGAAATGATATGTACTTTCGTAGCTACCACACGAACATGATGAACTAGGTACAATATTCTTCTTGTGAAGATGTGCGTTTAAAGAACTACATTCCATCCGTAGCCTGGCGTGTAGAATTTGCCCCTGACGTGTGCCAGTGTTGAAGTATTTAGGTGGCTTACGTAGTTCTCTGTTTAGTCTGAATTTAAAGGAAGCGACTGAAGGTGAAGTTTTTATATCATCAGGAAGTTCGTTCCATGCTCGGATGGTGGATGGGAAAAACGACTCATAGAATAGGTTTGTATTGGTTCTAAAGTTGCGGAAATCGTTAGCATTTCTCAGATTACGGGATGTAGAATCTTGGACACGCGGTGGGACCAAAGATTGGAGGTATTCGGGCGCAATGCCATTTAGAATTTTATAAAGTATTGTAAGTTTGTGCTTCGACCGCCTTGCCTGCAATGTCTCCCACCCAAGATCCTCATGAAGTTTCGAAATGCTACAGAGTTTCGTTGCACCTGTGATTATTCTGGCTGCTTCATTGTGGACAGCTTCTAATTTCTCTTTACACTCTGATGTAGCGTTATCCCAGACAGCATCGCTATATTCAAGTAGTGGGCGTATAAAGGAGTTGTATATTTTTTCAAGAGCAAGTCGGTTTATCTTGAATTTTAGAGCTCGTAAAAGATTTAGTCTGGACCAGGCGGTGGTTGTTATGTTACTTATATGTTCATTCCAACTACAATTTCTTGAGAAGGTAATACCTAAGTGCTTATGCGATGTAGTTTCAGAAATAACTGATCCATTCATAAAGAGAGGCGGGTGAAAAGGTAAAATCCTTTTCAACGTTAAGAGCAGTGAGAATGTTTTGGCAGCATTGAAATTAACTAACCAGTCGCACGCCCAAGAAGAGATATAGTCTAAGTCATTGTTTAAGGTTATTGCAGCAGTATTGGGATTTTCAACTATAATATATAAACTTGTATCGTCAGCAAACAATCTGACGGATGCACGAAGTTCATTAACTATGTCATTTATATAGATTAGAAATAATAAGGGCCCAAGTATAGATCCTTGTGGTACGCCTGCTTTGACATAGGTCCACTCAGATGCCTTGCCATTAAGTACGACGCGCTGTCTCCTTTTAGTTAGATAGCTTGAGAACCATTTTAAAAGATTTTTTGAGCACCCTATATCTCGAAGCTTGTGAAGTAAACCCCTATGCCAAACCCTGTCGAATGCCTTGCTTATGTCACAGAAGACTACACGAACCTCCTTGCCACTGTCGACAGCTTTGCAGAACATATGGTACGTATGGAGTAGCTGGAAGGTCGTGGAGTCTCCTGGGACAAAGCCTGACTGAAATGGAGTTAATAGTTTATGTTCATTAATGTAATTATATAATAGTTTATGTACGCAACGTTCCAGAGATTTGCCTGCTTGGCATAGGAGTGATATAGGTCTATAATTTGACGGGAGTGATCGATCTTCTTTTTTATGTAAGGCGGTAATATTGCCATCTTTCCATTGTGTTGGGAATCGTCCTAGTCGGAGTGAAGATGTAAAAATTGTTGAATAAGGTTCGGCAAGTATTTGGGAGCCTTCCTTGAGAAGACGAGGGCTCATGAGGTCGGGACCACAGGATTTGTTGACATCAAGAGCATCTAGAACTTCCTTAACTGACTAAGGAGAAATTTGGAGAATGTCTAGAAGGTCATGTTCTACAGGTTTGGGAGGGGGTAAAAATTTGTTTTGGTCATCTATGTCTGACTGTGAAGAAAAATATTCATTTAGCATGTTTGCCTTTTGGTAATCAGTTTCAGCATATTCATTGTTTAAAGAAAGCGTGGGTATGTTTTTGTTTGTTTTTTCAAGTCCTAAGAGCTGTTTAGATGTTTTCCAAAATAATTTAGAGCTCAGGTTTTCGTTACTGAATACGTTTTCAAGTCTATCGAAATAATTTTGTTTTGATTTACGAATTAAGTCAATAACGTTATTGCGTATTACTTTAAATTGATTCCAAAAATGCAAGTTATTTGTTTTCTTGAATTTGTTGTAAACTCGACGACGTTTCCGAATCAACGACTTTATGTGGCAAGTTATCCAGGGGTAATCATTTGGTCTTATATTTACTATTTTGTTCGGTATTGACTTTTCAGCTGCATCGAATATAGCATCAGCAACGATTTGTACGCTGGTGTCGAGTTCTTTTCCCCTTATCTGTTCTGGTAGGTCGTGTTCGCTAAGAATATGTCTAAATTTAACAAAGTCAGCTCTTTGATAGTTCCATATTTTACTTTGTATGTTGTGGTTTTCGGTCGGATGAACTTTAAAAAAACAAATATTGGGCAGTGATATCTTTTAAGGTTTGGAAATATAGGATCTGCGACACCGCTTGCTAAGATATTGTTTCTGTTGCGAGCAATAATTAAGTCTATAAGCGAGATGGATGGCTTTTCGGTGAAATGCGTCGGTTCTGTTATTAGTTGCGTCAGATTGAACTCTAAAAGGAGATCTTTCATTTTGTTGTTGCGGTCTAAAAGCATATCAAAGTTGAAATCACCTGTGATAATAATATCATGAATATTTGTGCTACATGCGCGATCTATACTTTCTAGAATTAGATTGAAGTAATCGGAGTTGCTCTCTGGGGGTCTGTAAATTCCGCCTATAATGATTTTCTTAGACTTTATTGTAACTTCCACCCAGACAGATTCAAGGCCGATAATTTCGAAATCTTTGCGTCGCTTACACAGGAGTGTATCGCGCACGTATATCGCTACTCCACCACCAGGTCGGTCGCGCCTATCTGTTCGGAATGGTGGTAAAAAGTTTAGTAGAGCAATGTCGGCGTCGGTAGTATTCGGTTTGAGCCAAGTTTCACTAAAGACCGCTATATCGTATAGCTCGGATTCTGCTCTAATTATATCTATTTTTGGCAAAAGGCTCTGCACATTTAAGTGAACGATACTGAGGTGATTATTTAAAATATCTTCAGAGTTTACACTTGAGACACTGTTTCGAACGTCAGAGCTTACAGACTCGGGTCCAGGATTGGGATGAATGTCCCCATCAAGCATTATTAGACAAACGAACCATATGAGAAAACAAGCATTCCGCAAAATCCGGATACATGTTATGGTGAATTTTATATTATTATCCGGTGTATTGAATTTTCTGCGATGGTGTTGCATGAATTGAATATTTTTGTAAGCCTCATTACTTCGTTGCAATGAAAGGATTATACTTAAACATGAGTTACCATATGCAATGCAATCGTACGCTTGTGTTACCATTAGCAAGATCAGGATAAAGTGAAATCTATGTAGCAATCGTTTCTTGGCACCAAGTTTCAGCGTCTGAGAAACACCATGGAAACCACCAAGACCATCTGACTGGATTCTGTTGCTTATACTGAAGCTAGCTGTGGTTTATCACAGGTCTGATCACTCAATCTTACTAAAAGTGTCATTTTACTTAGTATAAATACCAAACTGTTCATTCAATTTTTCCTTATCTCTGTTTTTGGAGTGGAAGCTAAAAAACAATAAAAAAAGAATCAATCAAAGCATAAAAAGGGCGAATGCGCAAATTATAAAAAGTTCAGGTGACGTGATTTTGCGTTTCTTTATTTTTTTGTTCAGTATATATTTGTCTTAGTTATTTACAAGGGGGGGGGGGGTTACATCAATGAAGCTAATAACATTATTTATTCATTTATTTCCATAGAATGTCACCTTTGAAGGCTTATTAGGGTGGTTAATATGGACAAAATTTCGCTTCATATGAACGCTACACAAGGGGTTGCAAAGTGGGCGGAGCTCACACACAGGTACACACGCTATACAAAGGGTTGCAAAGTAGGCGGGGCTTTAAAAGACGCAGGTAGCTAGCTACTTTCAGGGGTCATAAAACTGACCATATTCGTGTGTCATAATTGGTTGCAATAGACATCTACTTATTTATTAGACTAGTAAATTTTACCCGTCTCGACGTAGCAGTAAGATGATTGCGGCGATGAAGACAAATAAAACAAAAACATGACCAACAGAAAAAAAACACATAAATTTGACCTTTGACCTCGATGACCTTTGACCCAATTGGACCCATAAATCTTAATCAGGGATCAACCTGTACAGTATACACTCACCAATTTCATGCAAATCGGACCAAGGACTGCCGAGATACAGAAATTTGACCTTTGACCTCGATGACCTTGACCTTAAAAAAAATGAACCCATCGAGCTAATATCCGGGGCCGCCCTCAACCTTCCAACCAAGTTTGGTGATGATCGGCCCAAGGACCTGGGAGAAGTAGGGGAACAAACAGAAAAAACATAAATTTGACCTTTGACCTCGATACTCGATGACCTTTGACCCAATTGGACCCATAAATCTTAATCAGGGATCAACCTGTATACACTCACCAAGTTTCATGCAAATCAGACCAAGGACTGCCGAGATACAGAAAATTGACCTTTGACCTCGATGATCTTGACCTTTAAAAAATAAACCCCTCGAGCTAATATCCGCAGGGCCGCCCTCAACCTTCCCACCAACTTTGGTGAAGATCGGTCCAAGGACCTGTTTGAGAAGTAGGGGAACAAACAAAAAAAAACGACATAAATTTGACCTTTGACCTCGATGACCTTGACCTTTCAAAAAATGAAGGACCTGGGAGAAATAGGGGAACAAACAGAAAAAACACATAAATTTGACCTTTGACCTCGATGACCTTGACCTTTCAAAAAATGAACCCCTCAAGCTAATATTCGGGGCCGCCCTCCACCTTCCCTCCAAGTTTGGTGAAGATCGGCCCAAGGACCTTAAAGGAAACACGAAAAAAACATAAATTTGACCTTTGACCTCGATACTCGATGACCTTTGACCCAATTGGACCCATAAATCTTAATCAGGGATCAACCTGTATACACTCACCAAGTTTCATGCAAATCGGACCAAGGATCACTGCCGAGATACAGAACTTTGACCTTTGACCTCGATGGCCTTGACCTTTAAAAAATGAACCCCTCGAGCTAATATACGGGGCCGCCCTCAACCTTCCCACTAAGTTTGGTGAAGATCGGCCCAAGGACCTGGGAGAAGTAGGGGAACAAACAGAATAAAAACCCATAAATTTGACCTTTGACCTCGATGACCTTGACCTTTCAAAAAATGAACCCCTCAAGCTAATATCCGGGGCCACCCTCCACCTTCCCTCCAAGTTTGGTGAAGATCGGTCCAAGGACCTGGGAGGAGTAGGGGAACAAACAAACAAACAAACAGACAAACGTTGCTCAAATTATAGTACGAAGCAAGATCAGGATAAAGTGAAATCTATGTAGCAATCGTTTCTTGGCACCAAGTTTCAGCGTCTGAGAAACACCATGGAAACCACCAAGACCATCTGACTGGATTCTGTTGCTTATACTGAAGCTAGCTGTGGTTTATCACAGGTCTGATCACTCAATCTTACTAAAAGTGTCATTTTACTTAGTATAAATACCAAACTGTTCATTCAATTTTTCCTTATCTCTGTTTTTGGAGTGGAAGCTAAAAAAAAAAAAATAAAAAAAGAATCAATCAAAGCATAAAAAGGGCGAATGCGCAAATTATAAAAAGTTCAGGTGACGTGATTTTGCGTTTCTTTATTTTTTTGTTCAGTATATATTTGTCTTAGTTATTTACAAGGGGGGGGGGGGTTACATCAATAAAGCTAATAACATTATTTATTCATTTATTTCCATAGAATGTCACCTTTGAAAGCTTATTAGGGTGGTTAATATGGACAAAATTTCGCTTCATATGAACGCTACACAAGGGGTTGCAAAGTGGGCGGAGCTCACACACAGGTACACACGCTATACAAAGGGTTGCAAAGTAGGCGGGGCTTTAAAAGACGCAGGTAGCTAGCTACTTTCAGGGGTCATAAAACTGACCATATTCGTGTGTCATAATTGGTTGCAATAGACATCTACTTATTTATTAGACTAGTAAATTTTACCCGTCTCGACGTAGCAGTAAGATGATTGCGGCGATGAAGACAAATAAAACAAAAACATGACCAACAGAAAAAAAACACATAAATTTGACCTTTGACCTCGATGACCTTTGACCCAATTGGACCCATAAATCTTAATCAGGGATCAACCTGTACAGTATACACTCACCAATTTCATGCAAATCGGACCAAGGACTGCCGAGATACAGAAATTTGACCTTTGACCTCGATGACCTTGACCTTAAAAAAAATGAACCCATCGAGCTAATATCCGGGGCCGCCCTCAACCTTCCAACCAAGTTTGGTGAAGATCGGCCCAAAGACCTGGGAGAAGTAGGGGAACAAACAGAAAAAACATAAATTTGACCTTTGACCTCGATACTCGATGACCTTTGACCCAATTGGACCCATAAATCTTAATCAGGGATCAACCTGTATACACTCACCAAGTTTCATGCAAATCAGACCAAGGACTGCCGAGATACAGAAAATTGACCTTTGACCTCGATGATCTTGACCTTTAAAAAATAAACCCCTCGAGCTAATATCCGCAGGGCCGCCCTCAACCTTCCCACCAACTTTGGTGAAGATCGGTCCAAGGACCTGTGAGAAGTAGGGGAACAAACAAAAAAAAAACGACATAAATTTGACCTTTGACCTCGATGACCTTGACCTTTCAAAAAATGAAGGACCTGGGAGAAATAGGGGAACAAACAGAAAAAACACATAAATTTGACCTTTGACCTCGATGACCTTGACCTTTCAAAAAATGAACCCCTCAAGCTAATATTCGGGGCCGCCCTCCACCTTCCCTCCAAGTTTGGTGAAGATCGGCCCAAGGACCTTAAAGGAAACACGAAAACAACATAAATTTGACCTTTGACCTCGATACTCGATGACCTTTGACCCAATTGGACCCATAAATCTTAATCAGGGATCAACCTGTATACACTCACCAAGTTTCATGCAAATCGGACCAAGGATCACTGCCGAGATACAGAACTTTGACCTTTGACCTCGATGGCCTTGACCTTTAAAAAATGAACCCCTCGAGCTAATATACGGGGCCGCCCTCAACCTTCCCACTAAGTTTGGTGAAGATCGGCCCAAGGACCTGGGAGAAGTAGGGGAACAAACAGAATAAAAACCCATAAATTTGACCTTTGACCTCGATGACCTTGACCTTTCAAAAAATGAACCCCTCAAGCTAATATCCGGGGCCGCCCTCCACCTTCCCTCCAAGTTTGGTGAAGATCGGTCCAAGGACCTGGGAGGAGTAGGGGAACAAACAAACAAACAAACAGACAAACGTTGCTCAAATTATAGTACGATTTGGACATCCAAAAAATACTTTTCATATGCTAGAAACAAGCAATGAAAACTATTCCAAAATATTTACTATTCCAATTTTGGATTTTATTCTGAATAAAATGTCTAATTTATACGCGCACATTTGTACAAACAGGGACAGAATAAAACGCTGAAATTTCTGCTGAATTCAGCAATTGTCTGATCAGCGGAAATATACTAAAACGCTGAAATACTGAACTGCTTATTTTTTTGTTGTACACCACTTTGATCGTTGTTACAGGTTAAGCAAATGCAAATTGTGAATAATGTATTTGATAACATTCGTCAGTGCTTATGCAGTGTCTTTGTCCGTGTGCGACCATACCATTTAGAAACTTGACAGTCGTTTGCTGATGTGCTGATTCGAAATAAATTAGCTAGTATGATGTATTGAAATACATCAAACGTATTCAAACTGTTATGTTTTGGGTATAGCTCCTGCAGCTTCATGCATGTGGACAGTTTGATACGCTATCGCGCAGTCTGATCACATCACCGTAATTCAAGATAATTACATTTAGATTAGCTTAGAAAGAAATCAAACCTTTCCACAGTGGCTATTAGTTGGGGAACCAAGGAGAGATTTTGGCTAACCCTTGCACCCGAAAATAATACGGCTAAATTGTATATGGTTGAAAAGGTAATTATATGGGGTATCTGAAACCACTGTATAGAAATCACGATCGACTTGCATAACAACACAGCAGGCGTTTTTCTACGATAGCCCATTCAGTACATGTGAAAAATAAGATTGATAAACTATCAAATAACTTCTACCAGAATTAAGTAAATCGGCTAAAAATCAGCAGATATGATGACTAACATCTGTATCAACATTCATATCAAGGATGGTTCTTTACATGCAGTGGTTGTTGTTTTATAGACATTTGATTGAGCGAGCCCCGATTTTGCAATTTTACCTTTACAATTATTTGCCTCTGAGTCAATCTTAAATGCATTTATTGCTCGAAAGCGCATTTTATGTTTATTTCTAAATATGTTTAAGTCAGTAATAGCAAAACGAATTCAGATTGATACGTCTTTGATGTTTTCCCACAAAAATGTTCAAAAGGACACTTTTTAACATAATTTTTGTGTCCTCCAAATTTGATGAGTTTGAACACCGTGCATCGTCAGAATGGTGTTTCGAGTATTATATAAAATAATCACGTTCCTTTTTAACAAACCTGTGGCATGAATTGAGAGTCAAGTTGTGGAAAAATATCGTATGTGTATTACACTTTTTATTTTTTGCCGTTACTTTACATGAAAAGTCAGAAAGGAAATAAAAACAATTCAGTAAGTTGTATCAATCTCTAAATCATCCTGCTTTGTTTATTTCATCTCTATATATAATCAGAGGAAAAAGTAAAGTCAGTGGGACCCCGCCCATTGAGACCTAGAGAAAAATAATGGACTGCTTGTGCCTCCAGGCAAAGCTTATATATACTAATGACTGATCATCTGATTACTGATTCATCTCTCTGGTCTGAGCCTGCCCAGGAAACGCGGTTCAAGTCAAACCATCCATACGTATAAGCCTTTTGTGGCTTAGTTGGATGGTTATATTTCAAACACTTGTTGGATGCAATGCCATTCTCACTTTGAGAATAAGTCACAAAAATGGAGACAACGCCCCGACATGACCTTAGCTGTTGACTGGGACGTAAAGCATCAATTCAAACAAACATACAACGCTCCCTGCTTTTTTGTCTATATACATATATAATTCCTATCAACCTTAAGTGGCGTGACTGCAGTCGATATAATTTATAATATGGTTCTGAAGAAAATCTTAAAGGTTTATCTTGACATGACGTCTTTCTCGGTTACGTAACCTCGCCACTGTATACAATTTCTGGTTCTTAAGGATGCTCGACATGAATATCGTCTTTGATTGACGAAGCAGTTTCAAGGGAGACTAGAAATGCGTGTTTGTAAAACACTATGCCCCCAACTGTATGCTTGTCCCTAAACTGGCAGTCTGTATGATTCATTTATTTCATTTGAATGAAGTGAAATTTAATTTCCTAAAGAAGCTGTTCGGTTGCCTATGTTTTTGACCTCGATCCAGAAACAGAATGTAAGCTTTTTGCATACAAGTTAGAAATGGAGTAAAAATTTCAAAATGGAGTTATTTTGTCAAAATTTGATGGAAAGTCCAAAAAAAAATTAATCAGGTGATCTTCTTCTCAGCCCCAACCAGTATACAAAATATGAAGGCTCTAGCTTAAATACTTTTTCAGATATCTTGCACACAAGATTTTCAAATTTTGTTTTAAAATTTTCAAATTTTGTTTTAAAATTTTCAAATTTTGTTTTAAAATTTTCAAATTTTGTTTTAAAAGGGGCATAACTCCAAAAAGGTGCATAACTTGAACATGAAAAAAAATACGGGTCAACTATTTTTTCATGAGGAATCTGTATATAAAATTTCAAAACCCTAGCGTTCACCGTTCAAAAGTTTCAAATTTCACCGAAAAGTGGAAAAATCAATCAAAATTTGAAAATTCCGTATTTTTGTCAAAATTTGACGGAAAGTTCTCAAAATTTGGTCAGGTCATCTACTCATCAGCACCAACCAGTATACCAAATATGAAGGCTCTAGCTTAAATACTGTTCGAGATATCTTGCACACAAGATTTTCAAATTTTGTTTTCAAAGGGACATAACTCATAAAAGGGGCATAACTTGGACATGAAAAAAAATACGGGTCAACTATTTTTTCATGAGGAATCTGTATATAAAATTTCAAAACCCTAGCATTCACCATTCAAAAGTTTCAAATTCCACCGAAAAGTGGAAAAATCAATCAAAATTTCAAAATTCCATATTTTTGTCAAAATTTGACGGAAAGTTCTCAAAAGTTGATCAGGTCATCTACTCATCAGCCCCAACCAGTATACCAAATATGAGGGCTCTAGCTTAAATACTGTTCGAGATATCTTGCACACAAGATTTTCAAATTTTGTTCTTTTTTTTTTCATATTATTTCATAGTCGAAGTTTTGAGTTCATAAATTTTTAAGACAATTTATGATCAAATTTTATGGTTGCCCTTAGGCTAAAGTTACACAGGTAATTTTACGGACAGAGGCGCCAAGTAAATCGTAAATCACCGGAAAGAACCGAAGATGATTTACCTGTACCACTAATCCCCTAAGCTGATAATACGATAAGACGCGCTGAGGAGACTTTTTCCACATGAAAGCAAATTTTACCCTCGAAAATTTATTTGAAAATTTTTTATGTGATAAATTACAAATAAAATTTTTAAAATATATATCAAAAATTAGTAAACAGTCGGTAAATATAGCTGTACTGAGTGAATTCGGTAGATATCCTCTATGTATTAAGGCTATATCAAATACTTGTAACTTTTTACAAAGACTGCTAACTTCCAATTCAGAGTTATTACAGCATGCCTATAAAGAAAGTAGTTTTATAGCAAGTCGTGGCAAAATGAGTTGGACGGCATGTGTTGAATTCGTATTGAAACAGATTGGTGTTTCTGTTAATTTAGCTTATCATAAAAATTTTTCATCCATAGTAAAAACAAATCTCATAAATCGTTTTAAAAATAATATAAATACTACACTACAAAAATGCATTGATATAAAAGAGGGAAAATTAAGGACTTATGCAATTTTTAAAACTCACTTTCAAAAAGAGAAGTATTTATCTGTCATAAAAGATGTGGAAATCCGTAAATGTTTTATGTCGTTTCGAATTAGTTCTCACAAATTAGAAATAGAAAAAGGTAGACATAGACTTAAGAAGCTAGACGTTTGTAGGGGACCGGAATGTCCGCGGACCGGAATGTCCGCAAAAAATTAAGTTGTTTTAAAAATGTATAAAAACATAAATTATCATTAAATAAGTCTATTAAATGCAAAAATTCGGGGAAATAATTTTAATAAAAACGAAAAAAGAACTTAGAAAAAAATCCTTGCGGACATTCCGGGACGCCCCAAAGGGACCGAAATGTCCGCAGACCCGAAATGTCCGTAAATGATTTTTCCCTTTAAACCGATAAAATACCCATCGATTATGCTTTATTAATGCGATAAAACAAGTAAATTATAAACACAATGACCATATGACCCACAAAACACGAATGTCTGTTTATAATAAAACATGTTTGACCGTTTGGTCACAATTTCTCCCATGTTTACACAGTTGTAATTCTGTCGTTTAAATTATTACATTTCAACGGTGAATTTTAACTCTTCAGTGAGTTTACATGACATTATTCATAGTAATTAACAGTTTTAATAGCTACAGTTTCAATAAAATATCTTGCGGACATCCCGGACCATTTGGACCGTCCCGCAATGTCCGCAACATTTAAAATTTATAATAAATGATGAAAACGGTTAATGATTAAAAAGCATGTCATATTATTGCGAAAGTTGAAGCAACTAATCATAAACTGCTTGTAATTATGGTCCACAATGCCTGTTATACAACAGATCCGATCACTTTGGTCCCCACTGATTTCTATAATTGATAATAACAAATACATTATCTTTAAGATATGTTTTGCCTGTGTTTCAACGGACAGTCGGAATCCTTTTTAGTTTACACCCCTGTAATTATTACGTAACAAATGCTTTTTAACGGAACAATTCAATGAGTTTACATGACAATATTTATAGTTTTTAATAGATATAATAGGAATGTTGCGGACATTCCGGACCATTTTGGCCGCCCAGCAATGTCCGCAACGTTTTATCACAGATCTGATCACTTTGTTGTTGTGTTATGTTATTTGAATACATCATCTTTAAGATATTATAAATATTATTTATCAATATAAAATGTTGATGACATTCCGGGTCACGGGTTATAAATACTCATAAATTTTCAGAGAATTCCATTCTTGTAACTTTTATTACGTTTGTTCAAGGCCTATCCAATATTCGTCTCTGTATATTAAAAAACAAAGTAATTGGGGGGAAAGGGTAGCATTTCATGGAGACTGTTTGAAACACTTTTAAGTGTTTAAACTAAATCATATACAGTTAACTGACAATGTTCATATTCACAAACATGGACTTTGGGTATCGAAAACTTTACATGGGAAATAAGGGAAATTTAATGCTGCGTGGCTGCAAAACCAGTGTTTGTATTGTGTATTGAAAAGGTAAGCGGAATAGTTCTTAGTCGGTGCAATATCCGACTCAGTGTATTCGTAACAGGGGAATGCCTGAATAAAAATTGATGATAAGGCGCCACACACACACACACACACACACACACACACACACACACAGATTTCTTGTTGCAGCAACACTACTAATGCGAAAACATTTTTCGATGAAACTAGATCATCATAAATGAACGATAATAAAATGTATGTGAATGGTAATTTCACCATTGCAGTTTGCGCCGCCCTTTATTCTCTCAACCAATCAAATAACATATGTTTTATACCCTGACCCACCTTATATAAACAATCACTGAATTGTGAGCGGGGCGTATACCTGTATATCTGCATATGCAAATAAATCAATTTCACCTGTCATGTCATTATATAAATAGGTCACCAATGCACCATCAGATATTTTAATTGAATTAAGTTTTATCACTACTGTGTTTATGTAAGGACATTTTCAAGCAATATACATGTACACGCGTACCATTCAATGGCTACCGTGAAAATTTACACCTTCAGATTAAAGGTGCTCTGCCTTCGTACTATCAAAACATTTGGTATTTACAAAGGTGTCATCTTGAAGCAATATACATGTACACGCGTGCCATTCAATGGCTACCGCGAAAATTCAAAACCTACAAATTAAAGCCAGATGTACATAATTGAAGGCGCTCAAAGTAACGTGCGTATCTAAGGGTCGAAACGTCATTTTTACGCCGCATTTGTAACGTCTGTTTTCGCTCGAAACGTCATTTCTTGCGTCAGTTTACGTTTGAAATACGAATCTATGTACATACAATTATGCAGAGGACTTCAGAAATGTAAAAAAAAAAATGACATTATTTATTATTTTTGCTCAAAATATAGATTGTGGACATGTTATAGGAGGAAAACATCATTTGCGCGACAGTTAGCAATATTGAATACTAAACAGCGTCGGAGATTTTGGCGAAAAATCGACGTCGCGCATAAAAAGTACTGAATTCAGCAAGGACTACCTCTCTTCGCACGCTTATAGCATGAAAACGAATCCGGTAACTAAGGACTTTCTCGTTATCTACCTGTAGTTCAGGAATTTTTCTAATACATATCAGTTTTTTTAAAAAAATCCTACCGTTGATTTTTTGAAATATATCAAGAAAAGTAACAAAAATGAGGTCTAAAAAATCGCATTTTACGCTGACGTCAATGTATTTTCGCTCTCAAATTTGACGATTTTGAAGGCCGATATCTCGAAAACAAGCTCGGAACGATATCGTTTTCTTTTCGTTTTCGCATGCAGGACATCAAAATACACTCACGTGCCAAAAATAAAAATTTTCTACCGTGAGGTCAATTACGTACATCTGGCTTTAAAGGTGCTCAAGACCATCACACTTCGTACTATCAAAACTTTGGTAATTACATAGGTGTCATCTTGAAGCAATATACATGTACTCGCGTGCCATTCAATAGCTACCGTGAAAATTCACACCTACAAATTAGTTTCGGGTTTCATTTTATGTCAGTGAGTATACATACTTTTTGTGGACCACTTTTAAACTGTTGTTCATGCTTAGTATTCTGAAGCTTGTATTATCAAAATGCTAAAATGCCAACAGGAAAACAGAGGATGAACGAATATTTAGTCAGATAACATGTGCCATTTAGACCACCAAAATTCAGTATTAACCAAAATTCCATGTGGCGTGTGTCGCTAAACATGTACCTGGCTGGAAACTAATCGATTATTAATCGATTGCCATTAGGCACGCGCATGTTGTATATTGCACCTGTGAAAGCGTCTATTAGAAGCGATTCGGTATATTTAGTAGGGTTTCAGTAGCAATTTATCTCATGAGCTTCTTTAATTTCGTTATTAAAATGTAGCAGTAATAATCAGGTACAAAGTTGAATGAGCTGACACCTTTTGTTTAATGGGAGTCATTTGAGAAAACAAATGCAAGTGTTCACACCGCCGTTAAGAAAACAAATATGCATGTTCACACCTCGAAGATATGTCCATTTTTACCGTATGGGCAGAAACTTTTACATGGATTGAAATACGCAAACAATTCAGTTTAATCCAGGGATAACGGACCAGATCCGACACAAAGCGGCCTGTACATTGTCGCTAAAACGTTGCCATGCCCATGTTTAATGATTCATCGACGTAATGGTTCACAATCAGAATCAGAATAGTTTACTGGTGAAACAATACCGCACCAGTTTGTGTGTGCGTGTGTGTGTGTGTGTGTTGCGCCTAATCATCAATTTTTATTCATGCCGTGATGGAGCTACAAATCTTCTGTCTAACGTGGTGCGAAAATGCCAATTTTGTGCTTTTAATGAAATTTCACAAGTGAATTAATTTACATCGACCGCTTTACATGCATTATGTCTATGTTCCGTATTGCACAGGCTTCAATTGTAAATTTAGCCCCGGGTCGTTTGAATCATATGAGCTCATAATCACCTAGATAAGATACGCATTTGATATGGGATATTGTACCTGGATTGTTTATTAGGGGTGATAATGACAGGTATTCCCCTGTTACGAATACACTGAGTCGGATATTGCACCGACTAAGAACTATTCCGCTTACCTTTTCAATACACAAATACAAACACTGGTTTTGCAGCCACGCAGCATTAAATTTCCCTTATTTCCCATGTAAAGTTTGTGAATATGGACACTGTCAGTTAACTGTATATGATTTAGTTTAAACACTTAAAGTGTTTCAAACAGTCTCCATGTAATGCTACCGTTTTCCCCCAATTACGTTGTTTTTAATATACAGTGACGAATATTGGATAGGCCTTGAAAAAACGTAATAAAAGTTACAAGAATGGAATTCTCTGAAATTATATGAGTATTTATAACCCGTGACCCGGAATGTCATCAACATTTTATATTGATAAATAATATTTAAAACCGTTAATAACTATTGATTAAGACATGTAAACATATAAAAGGCTCGACTGTCTAATGAAACGCAAAAAATGCATATTTTAAAGATGATGTTTTCAAATAACATAACACAACAACAAAGTGATCAGATCTGTGATAAAACTTTAAATATTTTAATGTTGCGGACATTGCGGGACGGTTTAAATGGTCCGGGATGTCCGCAAGATTTTTATTGAAACTGTAGCTATTAAAACTGTTAATTACTATGAATAATGTCATGTAAACTCACTGAAGTGTTAAAATTTACCGTTGAAATGCAATAATTTAAACGACAGAATTACAATTGTGTAAACATGGAAGACATTGTGACCAAACGGTCAAACATGTTTTATTATAAACAGACATTCGTGGTTTGTGGGTCATATGGTCATTATGTTTATAATTTACTTGTTTTATCGCATTAATAAAGCATAATCGATGGGTATTTTATCGGTTTAAAGAGAAAAATCATTTACGGACATTTCGGGTCTGCGGACATTTCGGTCCCTTTGGGGCGTCCCGAAATGTCCGCAAGGATTTTTTTTCTAAGTTCTTTTTTCGTTTTTATTAAAATTATTTCCCCGAATTTTTGCATTTAATAGACTTATTTAATGATAATTCGTGTTTTTATACATTTTTAAAACAACTTAATTTTTTTTGCGGACATTCCGGTCCGCGGACATTCCGGTCCCCTACAGACGTTAAAGATAGAATTTGTAAATTTTGTAAATCAGGGGCGGTTGAGGATGAAAAACATATGTTGTTTTATTGCAGTTCTTATAATACTTTACGTCATATATTTATTGAAAAGATAATTAGATTATGCAAGAAATTTTCTAACTTATCACATGACGCCCAACTCATATCATTAAATCAAAGAAATTTAGATTCGCATTAAGTAAGTTCAGACTAAGCTCACACTCTCTCGCGATAGAAGTAGGCCGATATCCTGACACTCCTAGACATCAAAGAATCTGCACCTTCTGTAATATGAACGTAATCGAGAATGAATTTCATTTTCTCTTAGCATGTCCAAACTATATTGATATTCGAAGAAAATATCTTCCAGCTTATTATTGTAGCTGGCCTTCCATGCCCAAATTTAAAAGTCTCCTTCATAGGCTATCCCATAGTATATGGCAGAGGTGCACCATGCCGGGGATTTTTGTAGACATATATTTTCTGAAAGCCAGTACCCCAAGCTACTAAATGCCGCTTGTTAGCACTCTGACTGCTGGGGCTTTATCGTGCCAGAGCGTGTTACGTACGTTACCGATGAATGATTTTTGAATTCAAGCTGCTAAGGGGATCAACAAGATTTATGACAAAAAGCAAATATTTGACAAGAACTTTACCTTTAAATATGTAGCAGAGATGTTACCGAACCGAACAGGACCAATTTCGATAATATTTAGATTTCATGACTACTAGTACAACAGAAGTAACGTAAATAACCCACGTGATTTGGCATATTCACCGTGTTTCGTTTCTTATAGAATATAGCTTAGACCAAATACCAGTACAATTTCTATTATAGTTAACTACAGTCCTTTCCCTTTAAAATGACATATAGTAGAGCTCTCTGTGACCTTCCATCACTCCACAGATGCTCATTGCTTTCCCCTACCCCCATTTAAATAGTATGCTCATTAATAACCATGTCCCAGCAGAAACAGAACAAAGACACTTCCTTTCCTGAACAACATCCCAGTTTTCGAAATAAATCTTCCATAGGTATTAAAAGCACACGAAAAATCAACTACATACCATGCTTCATGATAATGGTAACATATTTTTACGTAATGTCATGGTAACGTATGTAACAAATTTGAATTTTCACTATAGAATCATATACTTATGATAAATTGCAGATTATCATTCTTCTCTCACAGTTATTTCAATTAGGAAATTAAATTTATTGAATATCTGTCCAAAAAGGCATTAAAAGCACACAAAAATCAACTACAGACCATGCTTCATGATAACGGTAACATATTTTACGTAAAGGCATGGTAACGTACGTTACTATTTTATATTTTATCTATAGAATCAAATAGCAGATTATCATTCTTCTCCTATGATTATTTCAATTAGTAAATTAAATTTACTGAATATCTGTCCTAAAAATGAAAGAAATGAGAGCCAAAAGGACAACAATCGCTCACCTGATAACAATTAAGTCTGAAAAGGATCAAATCAGTAACAGGAATGGAATAAAATTTATTTATTGCGGTTCTATTCTGCTAAAATTCAAATTTGCGTATTCACATTATTGTATAGTTCTATCACGTCACAGACTTACCATTATTAAACTGAAAATGACTCGCATGTTGCGATTGGTCAAATACATTCACTTCCTTCATAATGTTAATGATAAAGCTGTGACGTCAGTCTACTACGATCGGTATAATATCATACGTATCAAATGGACCATAAAGTGAAGGCTCTAAAGACCATTATATTAGCTGAGTGAGCAGCTATTTCACTAAAGGTGGCCATACAACTACCTGAACTTCCGTGTGAGTTCAGAAATCGACACCAAAACCTAAAACAAATACATGTAGGACCACAAATGAAATACTACCTTGGGACGTTTGTGAAGCAATGTAAAATTGTGTATTCATGTGGATTTGCTCATAAAGTGCATACATTCTTTCACAATAAAATTAAAACTACACCACAGATACAGCCTGTATATGCTTTCTAAGTATTAGTGCCTAATTGTCAATTTAGATTTTTCCCACCTCGGTTTCTGGAGTGTGAATTTCTGATTGCGCCTTTTCCTGACCATTGCCTACGTGTACCTTTTTAGGTTTAGATAACACAACTGAAACTACTGACTGACTGACCATCTGATTACTGGTTAACTGCCCAGGTCTGAGCCTGTCCAGGAAAAGTGGTTAAGTCAAGCCATTCATACATATAAGTCTCAATGGTTTAGTTGGGTGGTTATATTTGTAGCAATTTTTGGATGTCATGACGTCTTAATTTTGGGTATAAGTCCCATAAAATGGAGGCAACGTCCCAACATGACCATAGCTGTTGACTGGAACGCCGAGCAGCAATTCGAACAAACAAAGAAACTTTGGAGCAAAAGAAAACTGCCATATGAACCTCAGTGGACTGAGCAGGACACACGAAGAGTCTGGCCCCAGCCCAGCCTACTTAAACAATATTTCCAGACACACCAGTATTTTGTGAATTTTCATCCCTGACTTACATATGAACACGTACTTCTTACAGAAGTTTAAATAAGATATTGAAGGTGCTATAGAATGGCCACACTTATAAATTCACCATTTTACGTGTAACATGTTTTGTCTTGTTCTCAAGGGCAGCTTATGCCGTAGTTCAAAGGAGATGAGATCAAAGATATAACCGCTAGAGTGACCATAGTACTTTCACCCGTTAATATTATATACACTGTCGTGGAAACCGTAGTTCTGTTCTGATCTGGTTCTTCCTTGTGCATTTAAACTGTAGAACTGTATCCGTCTAAATAAAATACATGTAGCTTGCTGTATCGCAGACAGTAAATGCGCAAAATGACAAATTTTCGTGATAAAGAGGACAGCTATTAAGTGTTTTCTGTCCCATAACCACCATTGTTGCTTGCTAGTGATTGTTCTAAAGTGATTCTTACTTGATGTTAGATGGAGTAGATATAATATGTTTCACTAACCGAAATTGTACAACATGGCCCACCTCTCTTTGAATGTTTTTACTGCTTCCAAAGGATCTAACAATTATATTTTATTTGCTATTACTGCAGCTGGTGTTGTGCCGTGTGGTGGCCCTAAAAATTCTCCCCGTACATTATCCATAGTGCAGATTATATTTTTTCTTTTGATCCTTTGAGATCAGTGAAGATACAATCAATTTCTGTGCACCACGACGATTCATATTGCGTCAATCCAAAATATTTTGAACCAAGGTCAGTGAGCGTATTTTCCGAAAATGATACACTTTTAAAAAGGAAAGGTCATTAGTACAGAGCTGTGTCATGCGAAAAGACGTTGATTTTCCAATAATCGTTTTTGACTGGAAAGTTTATCTCATTCAGTCACAATGTTCTATAATAAATCTACCCTATAACTGATCTGTATCTAATTGATTGCCTCTAAGTTTATGATAATGATGTAAATCAAGCACAAAACATTGATAAATTCATTGATATAATTTCCTTTTCTCTGGACATGACCATTTACTGCACTTGTGTTCGGATGTTAAGAACAAACTTCAATCAGAAAGAATTTGTTTGATGTGTATTTTTGACTTCCGCATTAGTACAATTTGATCTCGTGACCTAAAATATTTCATTGACAGGTCTAGTTTTCTCATGTTTGCATCACCTTTGTGAAATCGATTGTATTTGGAGTATTTCAAATATACTGTACGTTAAGGATCATCATCTTAACAGAATTTTGCATATTTGGCCCCTCTGGCAGTAGTATCTACTTGCAACATCCTTGCCGAGTACGTCGTTGCTGGGTACGGTTTAATATCATTGCCTAGTACGGTAAAAGCTATTTTAAGCTAATTATAAATAGAATCGTTAAAACGCTATTTATAAATAAAATCGTTTAGATATATTGACAGTGTAACTTACATAATGAGTACCTTTGATGGTCCAATTTTACATGTATATAGATTTTTTATTTTTGTTTACATTTAATTACATTCAAGTTTAAAATTCATTGTCAAGAAGATTAAATATAATTGTATTCTGCAGACCCTTAAACCCACTTGTATAAAGTAAAACTTAAAATTGAAGGGTATATATATTTTATTTTATTTTCTTTTGGCCGACAAAGAGATAGTCTAGCAGATTTGCATTTTTATACAGTCGTGACAGTGAGTTTGGCGTTTTTTGTGAATTAACGCCCCAGTCAACGATGTTTCAGTCACTGTCATGTCTAGCAAGAGCTCAAGTTTTTAACAGTGTTAAAGATTCAACGTGTTTTGTGAAAGGCCTCATACCTGCTATCCATTTGGGTTCTCACCCAAAGACCTTTTCGTTCTGAGTCCGATTATCGACCGATAGGCGACCGCGCTACCCTGAACGAACAATTTAAATAAAATGTTTTTCAAACATGCAAAATTTAATGATTAAAGATTTGGGTGCCCATTAAGTGTTTTGTTTGTTTGTCTGTCTGTTTGTTTGTTTGTTTGTTTGTTTGTTTGTTTGTTTGTATCAAGGATTAACGAGGGAGTCAACAAATTTTCAGTCATGTCAGCAAAGCGGCAATGTTCCGTGGGATACTCCGTGTCCCGAAATTAGACGCTCTTATAAACACAGGACAAATAATCAGAAGTGCTTTCTTCAGAGTAAAACAGTATGTGCACATGCCTGGATACATTTCGGGACCTTCCATTCCGTCCCCAGTAGAGATCTATCGCCCCATTTCCTACCACAACGTCCCCAGTAGAGATCTACAGCGACATACCCTACCACACCGTCCCCAGTAGAGATCTACAGCACCATACTCTACTGGACCGTCCCCAGTAGAGATCTACAATGCGGTAGTGTACCACACCGTCTCCAGTAAAGATATACAGCGTCATACCCTACCACTCCGTCCCCAGTAGAGATATACAGTGTCATTCTCTTTAGCATCGTCCCCAGTAGGGATCTACAACACCATACCCTACCCTTCTGCCCCAGTAGAGATCTATTGCCCCATTCCCTACCACAACGTCCCCAGTAGAGATCTACATTGGGGTAGTCTACCACACCGTCTCCAGTAGAGACATACAGCGCCAAACCCTACCACAGAGATCCACAGCACCATATTCTACTGGACCGTCCCCAGTAGAGATCTACAGTACGGTATTCTACCACACCGTCTCCAGTAGAGATATACAACGCCATATCCTACCACACCGTCCCCAGTAGAGATATAATATGTCAGTCTCTTCAGCATCGTCCCCAGTAGGGATCAACAACACCACGCCCTACCATTCCGTCCACAGTAGAGATCTATCGCCCCATTTCCTACTAAAACGTCCCCAGTAGAGATCTAAAGCGACATACCCTACCACACCGTCCTCAGTAGAGATCAAAAGCATCATATTCTACTGGACCGTCCCCAGTAGAGATCTACAGTCCGGTATTCTACCACACCGTCCCCAGTAAAGATATACAGCGCCATATCCTACCACACCGTCCCCAGTTGAGATATGCAGTGTCATTCTCTTCAGCATCGTCCCCAGTAGGGATCTACAACACCATACCCCACCATTGCGTCCCCAGTAGAGATCTATTGCCCCATTCCCTACCACAACGTCCCCAGTAGAGATCTACATTGGGGTAGTCTACCACACCGTCTCCAGTAGAGACATACAGCACCAAACCCTACCACAGCGTCCCCAGTAGGGATATATAGTGTCATTCTCTTCATCATCGTCCTCAGTAGGGATCAACAACACCATACCCTTCCATTCCGTCCCCAGTAGAGATCTATCGCCCCATTTCCTACCACAACGTCCCCAGTAGAGATCTACAGCGACATACCCTACCACACCGTCCCCAGTAGAGATCTACAGCACCATACTCTACTGGACCGTCCCCAGTAGAGATCTACAATGCGGTAGTGTACCACACCGTCTCCAGTAAAGATATACAGCGCCATACCCTACCACTCCGTCCCCAGTAGAGATATACAGTGTCATTCGCTTTAGCATCGTCCCCAGTAGGGATCTACAACACCATACCCTACCCTTCCGTCCCCAGTAGAGATCTATTGCCCCATTCCCTACCACAACGTCCCCAGTAGAGATCTGCAGCGACATACCCTACCACACTGTCCCCAGTAAAGATCCACAGCGCCATAACCTACCACACCATCCCCAGTAGAGATCTACAGCACCATATTCTACTTGACCGTCCCCAGTAAGGATCTACTGTACGGTTTACTACCACACCGTCTACAGTAGAGACATACAGCGCCATACCCTACCACACCGTCCCCAGTAGAGATAAACAGTGTCATCCTCTTCATCATCGTCTACAGTAGGGATCAACAACACCATACCCTTCCATTCCGTCCCCAGTAGAGATCTATCGCCCCATTTCCTACCACAACGTCCCCAGTAGAGATATACAGCGACATACCCTACCACACCGTCCCCAGTAGAGATATACAGCACCATATTCTACTGGACCGTCCCCAGTAGATATCTACAATGCGGTAGTGTACCACACCGTCTCCAGTAGAGATATACAGCGCCATACCCTACCACTCCGTCCCCACTAGAGATACACAGTGTTATTCTCTTCAGCATCGTCCCCAGTAGGGATCTACAACACCATACCCTACCATTCCGTCCCTAGTAGAGATCTATCGCCCCATTCCCTACCACAACGTCCCCAGTAGAGATCTACAGCGACATACCCTACCAAACCGTCCCCAGTAAAGATCCACAGCGCCATAACCTACCACACCATCCCCAGTAAAGATCCACAGCGCCATAACCTACCACACCGTCCCCAGTAGAGATCCACAGCACCATATTCTACTGGACCGTCCCCAGTAGAGATCTACAGTACGGTTTACTACCACACCGTCTCCAGTAGAGATATACAACGCCATATCCTACCACACCGTCCCCAATAGAGATATACTGTGTTATTCTCTTCAGCATCGTATCCAGTAGGGATCAACAACACCATACCCTACCATTCCGTCCCCAGTAGAGATCTATCGCCCCATTTCCTACCACAACGTCCCCAGTAGAGATCTAAAGCGACATACCCTACCACACCGTCCCCAGTAGAGATCTACAGCACCATATTCTACTGGACCGTTCCCAGTAGAGATCTACAGTACGGTATTCTACCACACCGTCTCCAGTAGAGATATACAGTGCCATATCCTACCACACCGTCCCCAGTAGAGATATGCAGTGTCATTATCTTCAGCATCGTCCCCAGTAGGGATCTACAACACCATACCCCACAATTGCGTCCCCAGTAGAGATCTATTGCCCCATTCCCTACCACAACGTCCCCAGTAATGATCTACATTGCGGTAGTCTACCACACCGTCTCCAGTAGAGAAATACAGCGCCATACCCTACCACACCGTCCCCAGTAGAGATTAACAATGTCATTCTCTTCATCATCGTCCCCAGTAGGGATCGACAACACCATACCCTTCCATTCCGTCCCCAGTAGAGATCTATCGCCCCATTTCCTACTACACCGTCCCCAGGAGAGATCTACAGCGACATACCCTACCACACCGTCCCCAGTAGAGATCTACAGCACCATATTCTACTGGACCGTCCCCAGTAGAGATCTACAATGCGGTAGTGTACCACACCGTCTCCAGTAGAGATATACAGCGCCATACCCTACCACTCCGTCCCCAGAAGAGATATACAGTGTCATTCTCTTCAGCATCATCCCCAGTAAGGATCTACAACACCATACCCGACAATTCCGTCCCCAGTAGAGATCTGTCGCCCAATTCCGTGCCACAACGTCCCCAGTAAAGATCTACAGCGCCATACCTATCACTCCGTCCACGGTAGAGATCTATTGACATTTTCCCTACCATAACGTCCCCGGTAGAGATCTACAGTGACATACCCTACCACACCGTCCCAGTAGAGATCTATCGCCCCATTTCCTACCTTAACGTCCCCAGTGAAGATCCACCTCTACATACCCTATCACACTGTCCCGAGTAGATATCTAAAGCGAACTACTCTACCAATACGTCTCCAGTAGAGATCTACTGCACCATATTCTACCGGACCGTCCCCAGTAGAGATCTACATAGCGGTATTCTACCACACCGTCTCCAGTTGAGATATACAGCGTCATACCCTAAAACACCGTCCCCAGTAGAGATATACAGTATCATTCTCTATAGTATCGTTCACAGTAGGTATCTACAACACCATACCCTACCATTCCGTCCCCAGTAGAGATATATTGCCCCATTCCCTACCACACCGTCTCCAGTAGAGACATAAAGAGTCATACAGCGCCATACCCTACCACCCGGTCCCTAGAAGAGATATACTGTGTCATTTTCTTTAGCATTGTCCCCAGTAGTGATTTACAACACCTATCGTATGGTTCCGTCCCCAGTAGAGATCCATCGCCCCATTTCCTACCACATCGTCCCCAGTAGAGATCTTCAGCGACATACCCTACCACACGGTCCCCAGTAGAAGTCTACAACACCATAATCTACCACACCGTCTCCAGTAGAGATATTTCGCCCATTCCCTACCACAACGTCCCCAGTACAGATCTACAGCTACAAACCCTATCACACCGTCCCCAGTAGAGATCTAAAGCGAACTACTTTACCAATGCGTTCCCAGTAGAGTTTTACAGCTACATACCCTAACACACCGTTCCCAGTAGAGATCTACAGCACCAAACTGTACTGGATCGTACCCAATAGAGATCTACAGTGAGTAAGTCTACCACACCGTCTTAAGTAGAGATATACAGCGCCATACCCTACCATACCGTCCCCAGTAGAGATATACAGTGTCATTCTCTTTAGCATCGTCCCCAGTAGGGATCTAAACCACCATACCCTTCCATTCCGTCCCCAGTAAAGATCTATCGCCCCATTCCCTACCACAACGTCCCCAGTAGAGATCTGCAGCGAAATATCTTACGATACCGTCCCCAGTAAATATCTACAGCGCCACATTCTACTACGTCGTCCCCAGTAGAGATCTACATCACCAAAATCTACCACACCGTCCCCAGTAGAGATCTATCACCCCATTCCCTACCACAACGTCCCCAGTAGAGATCTACAGCGACATACCTTACCACACCGTCCCCAGTCCAATTCCCTACCATTACGTCCCCAGTGGAGATCTACAGCTACATATTTCAACGTTCCGAGTAGACATACAAAACAAAACTACTCTACAAATACGTCCCCAGTAGAGATCTACAGCGACATACCCTTCCACTCCGTCCACAGTAGAGATATATACAGTCATTAGGGATATACAACACCATACCCTACCATTCCGTCCCCTGTAGAGGTCTATCTCCCCATTCCCTACCACAACGTCCCCGGTAGAGATCTACAGCGACATATCCTACCATACCGTCCCCAGTAATCAACAGCGCCATATCCTACAACACCGTCCCCAGTAGAGATCTACAGCACCATAATCTACTACACCGTCCCCAGTAGAGATCTATCACCCCATTCCCTACCCAACGTCCCCATTAGAGATCTACAGCACCTTACTCTACTGGACTATCTCCAGTAGAGATATACAGTGCGGAAGTCTACCACACCGTCTCCATTAAAGATAAACAGCGCCATATTCTACCACTCCGTCCCCAGTAGAGATATACAATGTCATTCTCTTCAGCATCTTCCCCAGTAGGGATCTACAACACCATACCCTACCATTCTGTCCCCAGTAGAGATCTGTCGCCCCATTCCCTACCCAAACGTCCCCAGTAGAGATCTACAGCGACATTCCCTACCACACCGTCCCCAGAATGATCTACAGCGCGATATCCTACCACACCGTCCCCAGTAGAGGTCTACAGCACCATAATCTACCACACCGTCCCCTTAGTCCGGCAGAAAACAAATTTGACCTGGAATTGTGTTCTAAAGTTTTTTTCTTTACTGAATTATGTTCAGTTGGCATTGCCTTACAAGAATCTGAGTGATGCCACTTTGGCATCATTGAGCAATTTTGTATTTTCAAGATGGCGTTTAAGATGGCGGCCAGAATATATAATAATATTTAACAGGGGTCTCTGATTGTTTTTATCTGGCTAATCTGTGGTTATTTCAGTACAAAATGATGAATAGGTATCAGTTTTGTATAAGTATTTACATTCTATCATAGTTTCTTTTCAAGACAGGATAAAAACACTGAATAGATGAAATAAGTCAAGGTTTTTCGTAATTTTGGTTTAACTTTTTTATTCATACAATAAGCACTTTAACTTTCAGAACCATTACTCAAGCTAGATTGCCTTATCAAGATGCAGTGATTATCGTATTCAAGATGTCATTCAAGAAGGCAGCCATGATTTCTTGCGCAAAACGAATTTAACTTAGAATTGAGGTTATGGAAACGTTGCGGTAGAGTATGGCACCGAGATTCCTTTTGGGGCGTTGTGGTAGAATATGACACTGAAGATCCCTATTTGGGACGTTGTGGTAGAGCTTGACACTGTAGATACGTATTGGGGAAGTTGTGGCACTTTATAATCCTACTGGGGACGTTGCGGCAGAGTATGTCGCTGTAGATCCCAACTTGGTACGTTGTGGTAGAGTATGGAATAAAGATACATACTGGGGACCTTGCGGTAGATTATGGCGATGTTGATCTCTTCTTGGTAGGTTGCAATAGAGTATGGCGCTTTATATCCCTACTGGTGACTTTGTAGCAGATTATGGCGCTGTAGACCTCCACTGGGTACATTGTTGTAGATTAAAGGTTTAATTTGGAAACAATGTGGAAGAGTATGTCACTGAAAATCCACTACGGACCTAGTGGAAATAATTGAGCTGTTTATATCACTTGGTAGATTGTTGTAGAGAATAGTGTCGTATATCCCTACTGGGGACGTTGTGGTGGATTATGGCAGTGTAGATCCCTACCGCGGACATTGCAATATAGTATGGCACTGTTGATCCAAACTGCGGACGTTGCGGTAGAGTATGGCACTGAAGATCTCTACTGGGGATCTTGTGGAAGAGTATGTCACGCTAGATCATTACTGGATACTTTGCGGTAGAGTATGTGGCTGTATATCCCTACAGAATCCGTTGTGATACATTATGGCGCTGTACAGCTCTATATCCTTACTGGGTACGTTGTGGTAGAGTATGGCACTGTAGTTCCTTACTGGAGACGTTGCGATAGAGTATGGTACTGTAGATCCCTACTGGGGACGTTCCGGTTCAGCATGTGGCTGTAGATTCCTACTGGGGACGTTATGGTAGAATATGGCGCTGTAGAGATCGCTTCTGCGGACGTTGGGATACAGTAAGGCGCTGTAGATATCTACTGGGGACGTTGCGGTAGAATATGTGGCTGTTTATCTCTACTGGAGTGATTAACTTTGAAAGTAATCGATAACAGGTCTGCCAGGTTCTACCACAATGGTCCAATAGGGATCTACAGTGCCATTTTCTAATACAACATCCCCAATATGGATCTACAGTGCCAAAATCTACCCAACGCCCCTAACCACATACTAAACAGCTATGTCCCCAGTAGTGTAGCCTGGGTTCCAGTCTGATCTTTTTTTTTTTTTTTTTTTAATTTTTCATTTTTTCAGCCTTGGCAACTTTGATTGCATTACTATACTGCAACGACTACCCTACCCTACCGCAACGTCCCCAGTAGGGATCAACAGTGCCATACTCTACCGCAAAGACCCCAGTACGAATCTACAGCCCCATACTCTACATCAAGTAGAGACAAACAGCGCCATACTCTAGCGCAACGTCCCAAGAAGGAATCTACAGTGCCATACTCTACCGCAACGTCCTCAGTAGAGATAAGCTGTCACATATTCTACCGCAACGTCCCCAGTAGATATCTACAGCACCAAACTCTATCGCAACGTCCCCAGTAGCGTAGCGATCTCTGTAGCGTCATACTCTACTCACCCGTCCAACGATTACAATTACTTTCAACGATTAACGATTACGATTAAAAGCATTTTTCCTGGCTTTATTCGATTACAATTACAATTGATTTGCAAAAGTAATCGAATAATTAATCGATTAGTTTTGCTACTGTCTACTGTCTACGTTGTGGTACAGTATGACTCTGTAGAACCATACTTGGTCGTTGCTGTAGGGTATGGCTCTGTAGATACAGACACGTTTTGTAGAATTTGGCACTGTACATCCCTACTGGGGACGTTGTGGTGGAATACGGCATTGTAGATCCCTATTGGGGACATTGCGATAGAGTATGGCGCTGTAGATAACTACTGGAGACGTTGTGGTACAGTATGGTGCTGTTGATCTCTACTGGGTACGTTGTGGTAGAGTATGGCTCTGTAGATACTTACTGGGGTCGATGTGGTAGAGTATGGCACTGTAGATCCCTACTGGGGAGGTTGCGGTAGAGAAAGGCGTTATAGATGCTGTAGACGTAGCAGTAGAGTATGGCGCTGAATATTCATAACAGGGAGTTTGCGATAGATTTTGGCATTGAATATCCACAAAGGGACGTTGTGCTAGAATATGGCACTGTTTATCACTATGGGGGACATTGCGGTAGAGAATTGTGCGGTATATCCCTACTGGGTACGTTGTGGTAGAGTTCGGTACTTACATTCTTACTGAAGACGTTGCACTAGAGTATGGCGCTGTTGATATCTACTGGGGACGTTGCGCTACAGAATGGCACTGTAGATACCTAGTTGGGGCGTTGAGGTAGTGTTTATATCTGTAGATTTCTACTGGGGACGTTGCAGTAGATAATAAAAATAAAACTGAGATCCTTTAAGAGCCCTGAGCATATTTTCCAGAAAGGTGATGGGCCTTACCACGATTTCGGCTATTCAAGCCTCGTCAGTGACCCTTTAGATTTGGCAACATGGAGCCAAAGAGAGTTACAGTAATTTTTCAACTTTCAGCAGGCTAGTCGATACAAAGACTAGTATAATCAAATTGTGGCCAAATATATTGAACGTTGGTTAGAATATGAATCTTAACCGATGATAATTTTCTGATTTCTCAAAATATCCTCTCTGATCTCAAAGGACCAAAAGGAAACTATAATCTGCACTATGGATGATGTACGGGGAGACTTTTTAGGGCCGCCACACGGCACAACACCAGCTGCAGTAATGGCAAATAAAAATAAAACTGAGATCCTTCAAGAGCAGTGAGCATATTTTTCAGAAAGGTGATGGGCCATACCGCGGTTTCGGCTATTCAAGCCTCGTCAGTGAGTATGTCGTTGTAGATACCTATTGGAAACGTCGCAGTAGAGTATGGTGCTGTAGATCTCTACTGGGTACGTTGCAGATGAGTGTGGCGCTATATGTCTGTACTTGGAACAATATGGTACAGCATGGCGCTGAAGATCCCTACTGGTTTCGTTGTGGTAGAAAATAGCGCTGTATATCACAACCTGGGACGTTGCGGTAGAGAATTGCACAGTAGATCCCTACTGGGGACGTTACGGTAGACTATGGACAAGTTGATCCCTACTGGGAAATTTGCGGTATAGTAGGGCACTGTTGATCCATAATGGGACGTTGTAGAGATCCAAACAGCAGATGTTGTGGTTGAAAGTAGATATCTACTGGGGACGTTTCTGTAGAGTATTTGGCTATAGATCTCAACTAGAGAATGCGTGATAAAGTATGGCGCTATTGGTCTCTACTGGGAACGTTGCGGTATAGATAAGAACTATAAATCCTTAATTGGGACCTTGTGGTAAAATATTGCTATGTATTTCTCTACTCGGTACTTTTAGACAGAGTATGACACTGCAGATACCAAACTGGATACGTTGCGGTAGACTATGGCACGGTAGTTGCGAACTGGAGATGTTGTGGTAGAGTATTGCACTATAGATGCCTACAAGGTACGTTGTTGTAGAGTATTGCACTGTATTTCCATACTGAAGACGATGCATAACAGTTTGGTGCTGTATATCTTTACTGGGGACGCTGAAGATCCATACTGTAGACGTTATGGTAGGGTATGGCTCTGAAGATACCTACTTGGGACGTTTTCATAAACTAAGGCGCTGTATATCTCTACTGGGTACGTTGTGACAGAGTATGGAGCTGTAGGGGAGGTTGCGGTAGAATATGACACTGTAGAACCCTACTTGGAACGCAGCGGTAGACTATGACGCTGTAGATACCTACTAGGGACGTTGCGGTAGATCCCCAATGGATACGTTTTGGTAGAGTATAGCGTTGCGGTAAAATATATGGCTGTATATCTCTACTGAGGACGTTGCAGTAGAGTATGACACTGTAGATTCCTACTGGGGACCTTGTGGTAAACTGTGGCGCTATATATCTTTACTGAGTACGTTATGATAGAGTATCTAACCGTAGATCGTTACTGGGGACGTTGCAGTAGAATATGATACTGTAGATCGATACTGGGGACGTTGCGGTAAACAATGGTGCTGTAAATCCTAATGTGTACGTTGTGGTAGAGTACGATACTGTATATCCCTACTGGGGAGGTTGCGGTTGAGTATGGTATTGTAGAATACTACTGGGGACGTTGCGGTAGCGCATGGCACTGTAGCTCTCTATTAGGGAGGTTACGGTAGAATACAGCGCTCTAGAGCTCAACTTGGAACGTTGTGGTAGAGTATGGCGCTGTAGATCTCTACTTGGAACGTTCCGGTATCACATATTTGGTATGATGCCGTACAATTTTCAAAATAGCCCATTTTCGCTTCTACGCTGCAGACACGCACTGTATATATGGGTCATTATCAAAAAAATGGAGCAATCCTTGTCCTTGATGATTTTCTCGCAAGCGCGATGTCCGAGGTTTGCTTCCTCCTTCTATAATATTATTATCCGCCGTGCTTTACAAGAACCACACGCGATTTCACGTTTACGAGTATGTTATTTAAAAGAAAAAAAAACGCAAGATTTTTATCGTGTCCCCGGGTCTGGGTAAGTAGTTTTATTTGTTTCCATTGCAAAAGAAGCTTGACAGAAATAACATTTTCTGTAACCCTCTATTGCATATAATGTTATTGAAGTCAAATTCAAAAATCATATGGTATATTAAGTGCAATTTAAGAGCGGCGGCACATTATAGTGCTGTCCCTGGAAAACGTATCAGTGCTGTCACAGTTTTAAAACATCTATTTTGACCAGGGTTATGAATCATTTTCTCAGATCAAAACAATCGCATTTTTGTAGACGAGAGCAAGCTGATGAAGTCATGGTAAACAACTTTTTGAGAAAATCACATTACTCCGTTCATATTTCATAAAGACATGTCAAAATCGGTGTGGGAAATTTTTAGCCATCAGTACTATCACGCGCATTTTGCCGCTTCTTGCAAATATCACGTACATTTTAAGGCCATGACTTAATTTCAGCTTAGGGCCGTTTTGAATAGATATGCAAAGTTTTCAGCCTGCATTCTGCTGTTAGTCATAATAATTAAATTTATGTGTAAAACTCAGTACTATCACGGTCAGTGTTGTCACGGTCGTGACAGTACTGATGTGTGACAGCACTGAGTTGACTTCTGTCGGCAGGTGTGGATTCAGGCAATTTCCTACACTGAAAAGAGTTAGGTCGCCTTTCACGAGAGGGTCTCAACTACTAACACCAGTAGGAGTCAAAAGAGGTCAAAACATTTGAGGTGTGTGTGTGTGTGGGGGGGGGGGAGGTGATAAAAAACTGCAAATTCAAAATTCTTCGTCGACCAGGGTATACCCAATGAGGCTGGTTACTACGAAGAAAAAAAAGTGGTAGTTTCGTCCCGACATTACTGAAAGTTATTGACTCGGGTACATAAAAAATAACTATCAGACGCGTCATGAGAAGACATGATTTTGCAAAAGTGCAGCTCAGCTGCAGTGTAACCTTCCAAGGGGGTATTAGCTCCAAGCTCACTAAAAGAAAAATGACCCCAGCTCCCTATTTTTTTTACTTGCTCCCAGCTTCCTAAAACTAAAAATGTTCTCTTCTAGTAATCCCCAACTCCCTTCAAATGTTTTCCAGTTCTCCCAAGCTCATTGATAACGAATTACCGATTCCGATAGCGTAATGGTGAGAGCGTCCGCTTCGGGAGCGGGAGGTCGTGGGTTCGATCCCGGGCCGGGTCATGCCAAAGACTTTAAAAATGGTACCAGTGGCTACCTTGCTTGGCGCTCAGCATTATTAGGCAAGCACTGGCTTCTCTTCTCCCAAAACAAAATATAGCATCACTAACATCGCATGTCTAATATGAAAATGTCCGAATAATAACAAAAGAGGTCCGAAAATAATCAATGTCTGTATTCACTAGAGGACCGTATGGAAGACTGACCGTTGTGCTAAATACGTTATCCTCTATAAATATAGAGATTATTATTATTATTATTAATGGCCCTTCTACACAGAAAACCCAAATTAATTGCACTCTTTTGTCGTGAACAATCCTGGTTGTTTCAGACCTGGTCGAAAGCCCCAAAAAAACATTTTCTCATGCTGCAGCTGCTTAAAGTGTTAAGCTGAATAGCGCTAATTGCGCTTGTCGTGTTACACCGCGTTTGGTTTGCGTGTACCGAACGTGTTGTGTTATCTACCCAAAGGTGTCCCTGGTTCGAGCATTAGCCGAGGCTTCGTTGGTTGCGACCGTAAGGCAGTCACTGTCCCTAAGCTCATCGGTTAATTGTCAGAAATTAATCAATTAATCAACTCCGCACACATTGGAATAAAAAAGGCGAGATCGGATAATTAACAGTGGTCACGACAGCATCAGTGCTGTCACGATATCAGTGCTGTCACGGTCATAATTATTTAAAATACTCAAAACGCATCATATGAAAGTAGTTGCTTTTGGTATGTAATGATACTATACTAAAATAGTAAACGTTTTGCAGAACTTAATTTTGGTTTAATCCTACAAGATTATGTCTACAGAAAAAAGCGCTTCAGAAACAGAACAAATCACAGTATGTGCATTTTCATTGAAGCTCTCTCCCTCGTTAATTCATTGAAAGTATTTAAGGTTTGTGACAAATTATATATACCCCCACTTACAGATTTGGAAAGTCTTATCAAATAAGCGTTGTACGCAAGAAAATTTGTTCGTGACAGCACTGATATTTTTTCAAGGGTACCATACAATTGATTAATGCTGGTGCACAATTTGTTCAGTTAAACTCGGCATATTTTATTTCTATATTCTAAATGGTATTGTTAATAAAACTATCTCATTAAAAAAGAAAAACTGGACAACGATTTTTTTTTTCGTTTTGCCTTACAGTTTTCTGGATTGCTCCATTTTTTGATAATGACCCATATAAACTTTGTATGGATGATTGACTTTGACCACTTTCCCTGGGCAGTCTCAGACATGATCAGACGGTCAGTCGGTAGCGTAGAAGCTTTGCCTGGAGGCACAAGCAGCCCTTCTATTTATTTAGGCCACGAATGGGCGAGGACATACAAAGACGTCGAAAGCGTTCAAAGCGTATTTAACGCATGTAGAACTTATTCGTTATGCGTAAGACCGTCCGAGATACGCAGAACTTCTGACATAAAGGTATCTGAAAACCCCTAAAACAAGGAAATCTTAGATTTTTCCTCCAGTGGTGTTCGGTTTGTTGCTATGGCAACCATGCATATTAAATTGCAAAGCGTTTTATTGTTGAAGCTTGTAATATAATACGTGTTTTATAATAATTAAACATTTATTTATCTGAACCAGCACTTAAATGCTATAGCCGCATGTTTTCGTACCTTGTGTATTTCCGCGATGTACTGGTTCACATCCGCGTTTGGAAACATTTCCGCGCTTGTGATACCTGGATTGAGAAATAATCTTTCTTTTTTTCTAATGTATATAAATCAGACACACTCGATAAACGAATATATCTTAAAAAATCTTTCATAAACATGCCTGTTTCTTGGTTGTTTATAAGAATTTTATGGAGCACGATAGCCTTGTGGTAGAGCACCGGCCTCCGAATCGAGAGGTATTGGGTTTGATTCCCACTAGGGGTTTCCGGGCCGTGTCCTTGAGCAAGACAACATTAACTCACAACAGTAATGGTTAATACTCAAAAAGCGCTGGCTTTGTCCAGACATAGCTGAAAACCTGTACTAGAGAACCAATGGTCCTGTAAACGCTCACCTGAGATCAGGGATATATACCAATAAACCTGTTTGACTAGTATGGTCATGGACGAACTATATTGACCTTGTCGTAAAGGTCATCACAGGGTCATAATTTTATGCACGCATATAGTACTCTAGTCTACAATGCTACATGCCTAGTTTTGTTGAAATTGGTCCACCCGTTCCATAGAAAAAGATTTTAGAATGATTTTTACCATATATGGACATGGCGGCCATCTTGGTCATGTGACCTGGATTATTTATGTACACATTGGTTTCTCCTTCCTACATGTGCTTTATATCAAATTTGCCGGGCTTTGATTGGCCAAGCGATTTCAGAGAAGAAGATCTTTGAATATTATGGTGATATTCATTTATATTGCCCCAGGGTGGGGGCAGACCGGCCCATTGGGTCCATTTTTAAGAATCATATATCTACAGTCCATTTGCCCATTTCCTTAATGTTTTTTCTCTTCAAATGACTTTTTGACAAATTTCCCCTTCAAATGCATGGGCCACCTATGTTGACCTTGCCGTAAAATATGTCAAGGTCATTCCTGGGTCATGATTTATATAAACTATGTAGAGCTCCTTTCCCTGATGCTTCATGCCAAGTTTCAAAATCATAGATCTTATGGTTCTGGAGAAAGATTTTTTTTCTATTTATAGCCATGGCGGCCATCTTGGTCATGTGATCTGGACCATTTATATAAACTTTTGTTCCAACTTCCTTAGGATGCTCCACATGAAGTTTGGCTTTGATTGACCAAGTAGTTTCAGAGAAGAAGATCTTTGAATATTATGGTAATATACATGTATATTGCCCCGGAGTGGGGGTAGACCAGCCCCTGGGGTGCATTTTTTTTTCAGAATCATAAATGTTCAGTCCATTTGCCCTTTCCCTTCAAGTTTTTCCCTTCAAATGACATTTTGACAATTTTCCACATTCAAATACATGGGCGACCTATGTTGACCTTGCTGTAAAATAGGTCAAGGTCATCCCAAGGTCATGATTTATATGAACTTTGTAGAGCTCCTCTCCTTGATGCTTCATGCCAGGTTTCAAAATCATAGGCCTTTTGGTTCTGGAGAAGAATATTTTTAAGGTTTTTGCGATTTATAGCCATGGCGGCCATCTTGGTCATGTGACCTGGACAATTTATATAAACATTGGTTCCCCCTTCCTATAGGGATGCTTCACATGAAGTTTGGTTTTGATTGGCTAAGCGGTTTGAGAGGAGAAAATCTTTGAAAATCCCTTTCACGTCCCTGGCACACCCGCAAGCAGAACTTGGCTTGTCTCACATGTGGCCAGATCGGGACTCGAACCCACACCAGTCACAGCGGTGAGATGATCGAATGATTAAGAAACAGCGCTCTTAACCGCTCGGCCACGGGGCCCGCCCTGGTGTGGGTTCGAGCTCCGCTCTGGCCACATGTGAGACAAGCCAAGTTCTGCTTGCGGGTGTGCCAGGTGGGTTTTCTAGGGGTTCTCCCGTTTTCGCACCACCTTCTGATTGGCCGTTCTCATATGAGCTGAAATAATATTGATAGTGAAAGGGACGTAAAACTGATTAAAAAAGTGTGTGTGTGTGTGTGGGGGGGGGGGGGGGGGGTAAATCCAAAACGTCGATTGAACTTTTATGATCATAACAACACTTATATCCATCATAAGTGTTAGTTTTGCATTCGTAAAGGCATTTTAATTAAATTGTTGTTCAGGGATCATGTTTCTGGAATCATGATAATAGAGAGGTTATAAAAAATGATGCAATAAGAAAGAAATTCGGTAGGAAATGGGTCGCATGTACGTGCCCTTTCATGCCCAAATCTAACAACTAGATTAGCTTTCGCCCGCCAGGACAATGACTGAAACATCGTTTACTGGGACGTAAATAAACAAAAACTATCTGACTGTTATATATGTATAAATTAATCAGCCGGACTAATGTAAAATCGCTTTTGAAAATTTGCAACACATAATCTATATACCCTTCAATTTCAAATTTTATTATATTCAGGTGGGCTTAAAGTCGAAGACTACATGTAGATTTAATATTATATATAGACCGTGAATGTTACACATGAACGTCATCAAATAAAATTAAGCTATAAAAATATTCTTATTATGTATTACTCTTATTATGAATTAGACCACAAAAAGGACTAATTGACATAATATGTTAAAAACATATATTAGTCTATTTATATTTAGCTTAAAATAGCTTTTTTAAGAAATAACGATAACTTTTATAACGTACTGGGCAGAGATATAAAAACGTACTGGGTACGGACGAACTCAGCAGTGATGTTGCAAGTAGACCCTTCTCCCCTCTGGGAATATAAGTCTTTGATTTAGATTATACTGGTGAAAATTCTTGAATTGCAGCAATCATGAATGTCTGGCTTTCGCTGCCAGTTTTGTAAAGGGTCACTGATGAAGGTTCACTACCCAAAATTGTACAATATGGCCCACCTCTCTTTGAATGTTTTTACTGCTTCCAAAGGATCTAACAATTATATTTTATTTCCTTTGTTGCCGTTTTTGTTTTGGCCGTAAACTTGTAGAAAATTCACGGTAAAGAAAGTTTCGAACAACCAAGTTCTCACTCCTGTGCTCGACACAACTACACCCTCTGTACCCGTGATACAATCAATTACCTAACGTCGGAGACTGATACAACTAGACGCGGCGCGTGGCGGAAGATGGAGTCAGGTGAGTTGACGATTATTTTAATTTTACAGGCATTTATGCGGGGGAGTTTGGGTCAAGAGCTGGCAGAGAAATAAAGTGTACATACCTCTGTTTGTTTGCCATCAACAGTATTCTATACAACATCTCCTTGCCACAGAAACAATAGTTTTCTCGGCCGAAAATTCCACCGTCGTCACGAGAAATGATTGCATTTGCTAATTTCTCCACATCTTTCGTCACCTATTGACATTTTTAACGTTTCAGTATAGACTAAAAACATTCTTTGTTACATACAAGCAGAAAACAATAATGAAGTCAGGCTGGTTTGTTCACAATATGGTGTTGAACACACACAGGGTAGATCGATTAGGATACAACTAACCTATATGAGTCAATTACCTCGATACAACTCACGTATAAGACTTTTGGATAGAAAATGATACTCCTTACGTCGGAGAATAGAGCAAAAATGATACTACTTACGTCAAAAGACTATTGTACATTGAAAAGCCCACGGACTCGATCAGCTGGCTAACCTGCACTCCGATACACTCCGTGACCTCGTTCCACTTCCGTGACAGCTTAGCATAGGTTGCATTCAAACTATGGTCGAACGAATTATGGGTTTCGTAATAAGCTTTTAGCCTCATTATTTGGTAAAGGTTATTTGAATTTGTGTTATGTATTTGTAGCAGTGTCATAATTCTTCTGATAAACGCATGCATATCCCGCAGAGTTTAAATAAATTTGGAAAAATCGAACGATTTTCTTCTTTGTGTCGCTTATTCTACAGTAGTCTCCCCTGATCTATTAATACAAATCTTTGATATATTCAACAGAAAACATGAAGTATTTTATGAATATGCATACTTTTACAACTACAATGAATATGATTTAAATCACATGTGCCAAAAATGATCTTACATAACACAGTTTTTTTTGTTTCTTTGCATTTTTGCTAGGTTTTAATTTTCGACCAAGTGTTCAATATATCCCATTTCCGTCGGTGCGAAGTTATTGAACGGAACACCGATGGAAATATTCCGTCTTCCCACGGACTAGCGAGCCCGAGTGTGTTAGGCAGGGCGGCAAGTTTGCATGTGTTCCTTATATCAACATGTTCCAAGGGCTCAAGAAGTTTTACTTAGTGTGTTTTATTTATTTTTCTGACTGGTCACGATTTTTTCTGACTGTTTGTCAGTAATTCTGTTAATGAATTTAATTATTATTATTATTATTATTATTATTATTATTATTATTATTATTATTATTATTGAATCAATATTTGACGTCTTTTTAAAATTCTAATATCATATAAATCATCTGGATAACATGTTGGTAAAATGTATACCCCACTAAAATTATAGTAAAATTGGGGTCTATAGGGTTTTTACCCATCTTATGCTCCAAAACGTAGCTTGTGGGTACTCGTTAGAACCACCTCGCCGAGGCGGTTCTAACGTGTACCCATAGTCTTTGTTTTGAGCAAAATAAAAAAATACATCTGAAAAAAATCAGCCCTATATTATAAGGGTATGTTATAAGGGTGTGTTTCCGTATTTTGTTCGCTCTTTAAAGCAAGTTTTGACTCACTGAAGCAAGTTTTGACTAATATTGTTACAAAAATAACTTGACTCACAGTACCAAAGATACAGGCAGTGGTCATAGTTGCATGGCAAATCTGAAAACCCCGCTAAAATTAGGAGATAATTGTACTCACAGTGTTCATTTTTGGCGTTGATATTGTGGGATATATACGATTGGAAATTTTGTTTAACGGTGGCGTCTTTCAAAAAGTTCTTTGTATCAGGCATCAAAGTCATCGTACAGAAACCTAAGGGCACGTTCCTGGATTTTTGTTTTAAGTTTTCAATAGTAACTCTCGTTGCAAAAATGCCAAGCTAGCGGTCAGTAATTGAAGTTTGACAAGGAAACTGTGGAAAAAAATGATTAGTTTGTTCAATTTTGATAAAAATGGACTGAGCCTATTCAATACATTTAACTGCTGACCTGCTTTTCTGCATAAATTACTGATATGCTGATCAGTGATCATGCTGAGCAAAACTAAGTTTAGCTTATAATCTATATCTATCCCCAAGAATTTAACAACTTATTTAAAAGCTTATTACGAAATCCATAATTCGTTCGACCGTAGTTTGAATGCAACCTATGCTAAGCTGTCACGGAAGTGGAACGAGGTCACGGAGCGTATCGGAGTGCAGGTTAGCCAGCTGATCGAGTCCGTGGGCTTTTCAATGTACAATAGTCTTTTGACGTAAGTAGTATCATTTTTTGCTCTATTCTCCGACGTAAGGAGCATCATTTTCTATCCAAAAGTCTTATACGTGAGTTGTATCGAGGTAATTGACTCGTATAGGTTAGTTGTATCCTAATCGATCTACCCTGTGTGTTTTCAACACCATATTGTGAACAAACCAGCCTGACTTCATTATTGTTTTCTGCTTGTATGTAACAAAGAATATTTTTGGTCTATATTGAAACGTTAAAAATGTCAATAGGTGACGAAAGATTGGAGAAATTAGCAAATGCAATCATTTTTCGTGACGATGGTGGAATTTTCGGCCGAGAAAACTATTGTTTCTGTGGCAAGGAGATGTTGTTTAGAATACTGTTGATGGCAAACAAACAGAGGTATGTACACTTTATTTCTCTGCCAACTCTTGACCCAAACTCCCCCGCATAAATGCCTGTAAAATTAAAATAATCGTCAACTCACCTGACTCCATCTTCCGCCACGCGCCGCGTCTAGTTGTATCAGTCTCCGACGTTAGGTAATTGATTGTATCACGGGTACAGAGGGTGAACTAGGTCACCACGCTCCCCACTGTGTATCTTGGTTCAGAATAGTAGTGACTACACTATAGCATTATCATCATTAGCAACCTAATTATGTTGGGTTCTGCAGATTTCATGCAAGTATCCATCTTTTACTAACCATTCAATAATGCATGATAGGTGCATATCCAATCAAAAGGAACACAGCCTCAAGGAGTCGCGCTTAATGTTATTCTCAATGGAGAAGAACTCTCGTTTAGCACTCGCGGCCACTTTCTGTCTTACCACATCGGTTCGGTATAATTACATGTATAATTATTTATAATTTCACTAACAAAGTACATTTTGCCAACATGTTTTCAGCAGCCACATTTAAGCAAACATGTGAGAGGTTTTTTTTGTCTAATACAAAAACATTTTGGTCTAACATTACAATATCATGTGTAGTTTCCTGCAGAAAATACCAATTTAGAATGCAGTAGTTTTGACATAATAGAAGAAAATAAAGATATCTTGCCAACCCCACAAAAATCCACCATTTTTTGTCGATCCCTTGGATAATGGTATGACGTTTGAATTAGCTATAGCGCACTCACTCAAAAGCCTTGATGACACCAATCTTGACGTCAGTAGACATATCTGCAAGGCTCATTTTAGCCCTATAGTGCCTTGTTACACACCAGCTGTAAGGCTATGCTAAAGTTAATCAATCCACCTTCACATTTTGTTTGCATAAATATGACACAAATTGATTGTTCTATTGTAACATCTAGTGAATTTCATGATTTCATGATTGAACGACTGATTAGAATATATAGCCAACCAAAAACACTGAAACCATTTTAGAACTAAATTCTGAAATCTAAGATGTATTTATTTTTGTTCAGATTCATAAGCGTATAGGAAATGCGTATGTGTGGAAATGACTTTACGACACTTACCGTTATCTACGTTACCATATAACAAGACACTAGGCAACATGCATTGAGGTGGCGCTGTGTTAGTATTAAGCTTGTAACAATTAAAACAATGGCGAATTTAAACAGAAAAAAAGAGTCATTAAATTGAGTTTTTCTCCCAATGACCCTTCAAGAAAGTATTTTATGTAGTTTTAAATATGTGCATGTTAAATAAATGTATGTAGTCAAGCAAGAATGATACAAGTTTCACTCAACGGGATGCAGTTGCAAACAAAGTCCAAAACATTGTTGGTTAAAAAATTTGGAAAGCAGACAAACTTGCAAACACTAAATTCATTATTTCGAAGCAAATCCTCACAATCCTCACAACTTATTTCACCTCAGCCCTCTGTATGCAGGCCGGAATGTTTTTTGGTATCTTGCCGTTATCTACGTTACCAATGACAAACCACTCGGTAACAATCAATAGATATCATTTGTTTATGATGAGTTTACCATTTAGACAATGTCAAGTTTTAACTAGAATGTATCGCTGAATTGTACTTTTCCCCAATGTCCCTTTGAGAATGACTAAGGATGATTTAGCTTTACACGTAAATATATGTATACTGGCAAGTGGGGACGACACAAGTTTCAATATATGACATGCAGCTGCAAACAAAGTACAAACTTTTGAGTGAACTAATTCCGATAACAGACTTTATTCAAAATATTTCAACACAATCAGTTTGTGTATTTGCGTTGGAAATTCGATGTACTATTTGTTCATATGGAACGCCTACTGCATATTTTGTTACATACGTTACCGTTCGTGATACAATGAATTATGTTCATAGAAAAGCATCTGTTTTAGCATACTTTCCTATATGCTAATTTTCGTGTTTGTTTTAACACAAGACTTCATAAAAATATACCAACTGTTGATTTAATGGCGATTCTCATGAAATTGGCAACATGTCACGTACGTAACGCATTCAAAAGGCCGCTACGTCCAAACGCCCCAACGGTCAGAGTGCTAACAAGTGTCATTTTGAAGGGAATTTGATGGGCTTTCAGAAAATTATACCCTACAAAAATCCCCGGCATGGTGCACCAGGGTCTATTGGCTCCACAACGTCTATCAATCGAAGTCAAAAATACTCATAAATAATATCTCTAAATATATTTATTTTGCTTTTAACAAACGAAATGATGGACCCTGACATATAATTGAAATGATCATATAAGCTCATAGAAATAAGATGTAAAGAAAATAAATACATGTACATGTACTTGCATTAGCATTTAAATCTGTGTATTTAAATTGCTTCTTGTTAACCATGTTTACATATGTAGTTACCACTCACTTTGTTTATTTGTACTGGCGAAAAGCATTGTAATATGTTTCATGTCAATAAATTTAATTGTATTGTATATATGGTTAATGAATAATGAATCTGTTGATATCATTAATCTATTATCTAAATATATTTACGACTGTTTTAAGTTAAGAGAAGGTTTAGTATGTTGAAATCACCAAAGGTTTTTCAATTTTTTGTAATCCATTGTTGTTTATTCACTTGTCATATATGCATTCTGTTTTCCGTTTCATCATTACCTAATGCATTTTATTTTGTTGTACTTGTTGTTAAAATGCCAGAGATGGCCCATGATTGGTGGAATAAAATTATTCTATTCTATTCTATTCTATTCTATTCTATTCTATTCTATTCTATTCTATTCTATTCTCTGAACGCGTTTGGTGTGCGTTTGAGGCACGCCAGTGTACGTTACAAGCGCGTTCCGAATTTATGAGATGTTGCTTCAGTAGCGTGCCCCAAACGTGTGTGAAACCAAAAGCGTGCCCCAAACGTGTGTGAAACACGCGTTGAATTTTCGATGCGCGCCTGTAGCGCGTGCTTAGCGCGTCTCGGACGTATTACAACCGTGTCCTGCACTCGCCTCAGTCACGCGCTAATGTGTGACTGCTAAAGCGAGTTAAAGGAACAAATTAATTTTTATACGTCCAAAGTCTTCAGCGTGTTGAGATTTTTCATACGCCCGGCGCGCGTTTGGGTTATACGCTACTGTGTGACTGCTGTAATGTCATGAAATATTTTCAACACCGTTTTTAGTGTCACTGAAACGCAAAAACAACATCAGACGGTTCCAATATTTCACTTTAAAACAACATCGTCAAGAAAGGTGTGAATATTCAATCGCTGCCCATGTCACAACTCAACCTAATAATGCGATTAAGTAAACCTGTGCATCGTCTGACACATTTTGCATACTATCAAATATTGGTGTGTGAAAATAAAGGAATCGCCTTCATGAAGGCGTAACAGTTGACATTGACCTATAAACTTGATTTTTACTTCGTAAATTATCTTTCTTTCGTATATTCTGTCCTTTCTGTCCTTTTTCTTCATTCTTTCCTTTCTTTTTCGTCCTTGTTTGGACAAATTGATGCGACGTAAAATGTTGTCCTGCCTCTTATAGACTGAACATACATTGTTCTAACGAGAAGGAAATGCATTTCAGGCATAATTGCGAAACTAAACTTGCAAGTTGCAGTGGCTGGTATTGCTCCTTATTATCATGATGGTGTTTAAATAAGAATGTAGGAAAAAAAGTCACACGAAAAAAAGTCACGGAAAAAAAGTCACAGATTTGGGTAGGAAAAAAAGTCACAGGAAAAAAAGTCACAAACATAAAATCTTTTTTTTCTGCTTTATGTTAGAATGGACTTTGGCATTTTTATTATTACTAATAGTATTAAAAATATTTTTGCTTGGGTTGAAGTTTTACGTCCTGATGATCAATTTTCAGTCATGCCGGGATGGAGCTAATGCTTCCTGAGTACTAAACCAGTTCTCTGGAAGCTTATTAGAGGTTTGTTCAAATGCACAACATGCATTATATTGCAGCAATAGGTTTCCATCACCCTTCCTCTGGCTCCATGCATTACCAAAGCATCCCCATACCCCATATACATGTACTAGGATGGTTCCCATCTTTTATTTGTTTCAGTTATTTTCAAAATTTTCTAGAGCAGGAATTGAGCTTTAATTATGACATTTCCTCATCATTACTACTTTAAACACAAATATTATATGCTACTTCATGTATGTATAGATTATATGTATTTTCTTTTGGTATTCTATTTTTGTGACTTTATTTCCTGTGACTTTTTTTCCTGTGACTTTTTTTCCGTGACTTTATTTCCGTGACTTTTTTTTCCTGTGACTTTTTTCCGTCCACCATAAATAAACATGTGTTTTCTATATATATATATTATGCGGGTATTTTCCAAACTTCGGCAGATAAACTTGATGTGGACGGGGGCAGGGGGGAGGGCATTCATAATGCTAAACAGGCTAGTTACAGGAAATGTTAAATTTTTAAAATATCTCAGAATACTCTAAGACAAACTTAAAATATTACTGTGAGCTTATTAAGGTTTATAATGTACAGAAAAATACAGTAAGACCTACGTATAATACGCTAAGACCATCGACTTTTGTTTACTGTGACAGTATGCATTTCGATATATACGGAATTAAATTGATTCACATAAATAAATAAATAAATAAATAAATAAATAAATAAATAAATAAATAAATAAATAAATGTGTGTTTTCACAGACAATCGTGAAAACTATAGAGTATTTCCAATATTCCACTGATCTGCGCCTTTAGCAGGGCGGATATGTAACAATTTTTGGTGGATTGTGCACTTTTTGATAAAAGCATGAAACTTGGCACAAGTGTAGACTTATAATTATAAGAATTTTTGAGGGTCAGTGCCACGCGAAATTTGGCCTGTGACGGCCGCCATTTTGAAATTCAAGATGGCCACATTTTCATTAAAAGCATTATACAGATTGATATCAGTTTCCACTGCTGCTTTCGTAAAAAGTATCAAAAGCCAAAGTTCTAATGCTTATCCATTTCAAGATATATTTTAATGCATTTTAATCTTAAAAGTTTTCAAGATGGCGACTATTTTCAAAGATGGCCGCCATTAATTTACTAAAAATCAAGTTAGCGAGACGAAAATATGACGCAGTTAATAAAAAGAAGAATTATTCATTATAAAATGTTTCAAGCACACTACACGCCACAAATACAAGTTACAAGTACATAATATCAAAACAAAAATAGATTTAGTGCCACAAATGTCCTGTAATGGCCGAAATTTATTATTTTTTGCAAAGTGGCCACATATTTGCAGCTTCTTTATCAATATGACATTTAATATACAATTGCCGAAATCATACTTTCCTCGAATAATGTTACATAAATTGCTGTCATAAACATTCTCATACACCTTAAACTCATACTGCTGATTAGAAATATCAAGAATGATGCTAATTCTTAAGATGGTTGCCATATATAGCTTCTTGAACAGTGTATATTGGTATGTTACATATGGATACTATAAATTATGATTTTGGATGGGAATCTCTTAATCTGTTCTAATGGATAGAAACATTCTACTTTCACAAAAATCTTACCTATCTGTATTGTTTCAGTTGCATATTTAAATCAGAATGGTATTCAAGATGGCTGCCAAAGGACAAAAAGAAAAAATCATATTTTAGGAAAATGTTGATTGAATAGTTTGAACTGCTGAAGATCTTATTAATTTTCTAGTACATATATGTTGATGTTAACTATCCTTGAATAGAAGTAATGACATTATATTTGACATTCAAAATGGCTGTCAAAATCATATATGGTCATCAGTTGTGATTTTTGTAATAGACATTACTGCCAGTCTTGCAGCACATTCAAATCCTTGATGCAAACTATTCCACGTTTAAGATTTTACTAAATCCTGTAAAGATATGTGCATACATCCAGCAAACAAGCTATCATTGAAACAAATTTAGCAAATATATATATTTTCCTCTAAAGGCCAGTAATTCTACATATCCGAATCAATATCTGAATCCGCCTACATTTATTACTAGTCTAAGAGTAACAGGTCATCTCATGCCTGCTTTGTGGCAAGTGCCATACTAATTGCAACCTTTCAATGAGTTTTTGGCATCAATGACATCTACGTTAGGACTTCCCATTGCATGGGGTGATGGCTGGAGACTTCAAAATTTCTATCTCTACTAGCTCAAGAGCGAGTTTGTGCCACACATCAAACTGCAGGAGCTGAAGGGTCAAGAGAAACAAGCAGAGTTCCACTTTCTGAAGTAATTTACTTCCTATATCATAAGACATTGAGCTGCAACAGAAAAGCACAGTAAATGAGCATATGTCTTCTCTAAGTACAACCTTTTGCATGCTGCAAAAGAAGTATGCAAATTAACCATAGAGAAAGAAAGCAGAAATGGTAGTTTAACGCGCTGGTAGAGGAAGCAGTAAGGGAGGAGTTCAGGTCCTTTAAACTGTGAAAGGCAGGTGTCGGGCAAACTGCATACAACTGGTAAGAGTTCATCCAGTAGAATAGAATGGGGGGACTTTATATCCTAATTCAGAAAATGTATTTTGTTTTACCAAGTAAATATGATGTGGCAATCAGGATATCTTGGTAGATAAACCTGTCAAGAATAATGAAGACCAACTGTTGCTAAACCAGAAAGCAGAAAAAGAGCATTATGAAAATCTGTTGAATTTCCTTGGAATCTGGAGGACCAGTCTGAGAAAACCCATGTCGAAAACCGAAATGAGTCGAACACAAAGGCCATCTGTAATATTGCATCTGGCAAAGCAGCCGGGCCTTCAGGTACCATCACAAAAATTCTGAAGTCACTCGGGAAAAACTGGAACACCCAAAGTGCCTGATCTTGTTGACATCACCACAGACAGTTGCATTCCAAGTGACTGGCACTAGAGCTTCATTGTCCGAAAAGGGCACATTCTGAACAGAGGCAACAAGGGCTTGATGCTGATTGAACAAGTGGTGAAGGTGTTGGAGCATAAAGGGAAAAGATCTGAGCTTGATGAGATGAATTGTGATTTGATGTCAGGTTGAGGCTCTACAGATGCAGTTTTTATTTTTAGAGAATCACTCGGCTGATAATAAGCTTCTCTACATGGCCTCATTTGACCTGCAGAAAACATTTAATTGCGTCAAATTGGATTTCATCTGGTAGACACTGTGAAAACTAGGGAATGATGAGAGGCTAGTGCCTCTTGTCCAATCCATGTACATGTATTGGGATGTGAGAAGCAAGGTTAGAGTTGGTATTGAGTACACTGAGGACTTTGGTGTCTTAGTGGATGTTCACAAGGGCTCTGCCAATAGCACGCTGCATCATTTTGCTAGAGGTTATATCTAGGGGCCTGATGTCTAGGAAAGAAACGTCCTATTGATGGACGAATGGTGAAGAAGCTTGAAGTTGATAATGAAATCATTGAAGTAGTTCCAAAAGTCTGTTATCTAGTAGACATCTTTTCTGCTTGTTGTGAATATGACCCATTTGTCATTACTGGCTGTTACAATAAGCTTTTGGCAAATTTCGGCAATTGCTTACCATCTTCACCAACATTTTCTGCTGCTTCTGACAAACGGTAAAATGAATTTGATTACCCGTATAATGCTAAATGCAGCATGTAGAGCACAACAATGGCCAGATTGCTAAACAAGCTAAACGTAGTTGCACAAAAGAGACTGGTAACGAAACCATGGGATAAAATGTTGTTTGATATGAGAATGGAGCTTGGAAAGGGCCATTACGAAAACTTGTCCATACAATATACAGAGAATTTTGTCAGCATTAAATATTAAAAAAAAATCATTGGAAGAGTTCTGATAATTTTAAAATGTTTGCTCAAAACACTTATTGTGGGTACACATTAAAACCACCTCGCCGAGGTGGTTCTAATGAGTACCCACAATCTTTGTTTTGGAACAAAAAAAAAAGAATAGAAAAATAGGTATACCCCTGTAAACCCCAGTTTTGCTTTATAAAAGTGGGGTATGAGGGTGTATACTTTTCATGGCCATGTTTTCTTCATGCAATGCTGATCCTCAGAATCATTCATAGTGTAGAAGTCGTCTAGGAAGATAACTTGTCAGACAAGTACAATTCTCGGTAGAGGACAAAAGACGACAAAAATGGACATGATGATGATGATGATGATGATGATGATGATGATGATGATGATGATGATGATGATGATGATGATGATTGACTAAAACTTAGATACACTAAACAAATACGTTAAATATTTTTAATCATAAGAACTTGTAAAAACAACATGTAAAAATGAAAGAAAAAAAAGAAAATGTTAATACTTTCCTACTTTGGTAGCCATTTTGGATGCCATCATTAATCAGTAAAAAGATAATTTGCCTAATACAAACTAAAATGTAACTTGCATTTGTGGTGTTATGTGCTTGAGAACATTTCATCAATGCAAATCCTTCATTCTGATCAAAACAGCATGTTTTATCACACTTTCAGTACTGTGTGTACTAAATTTCAGGTAATTTAATGGCGGCCATTTTGAAAATAGCCGCCATATTTGAAAATTACGAGTTTATTTTCATAATTTGATATCTTGAAATTTTCATTTATTGAATTTGGGGGTTTTAAAACTTTTAAAGAAAGCAACACTGTAAACTGCTACTAACTGTAAAGGCTGTATATGGGAAAAAGCCGCCATTTTGAAATTCAAGATGGCGGCCGTCACAGGGCGAATTTCACGTGGCACTGACCCTCAAAAATTCTTATAATTATAGATATAGTCATGTACCAAGTTTCATGCTTTTATCAAAAAGTGCACAATCATTTCACATATCCGCCCTGCTACTTTGTTTTCGCATATGCAGATTGTTGGTTTTCTCATGAGGTGGCTCATGTATTTATGGGGGGGGGAATCGTAAAGCCCCGGTCCCACTGCTCTTACGATCGCCTTCGTAAGACCAGTTTACTATTCACATTATTGAGATAATCACAGATAAGTGCCGGTCCCACTGAATCGTAAGCAATCGTATGATTGTGTAATAATTAGTTTTGTGATAAAGGTGCGCATTCAAATTAGTAAATGTTATTCAATGCGTTTATTCTTATTCTTAATTTGTATATTGGTGCCAAAGAAATGACCCTAAATCAGTATTTAGACAATCGCATAGCAGTGGAACTGGAAGTGGATCTCGACCGACCTTAAGTGATTTTGGGCGGTCTCTTGAAATAATCAGCTCTAGTGATCATTCTAAGGACACACGTCGGATATTTCAAAATACCTGATACTAACGTGTTATAATTTACATGTAAGTTGTACTGGTGTTGCCCGAGATACTTTTTATGAGATAATGAAGCTTTAAAGCATAATCTTGCAAAGTCTTAAGAATCTGAGATCATCCTACGCTCGATTTAGGCTGCGTAAAATTATACACCCACAAAGAAGTCAAAAATACGGTGCGTAGCACAAAAAGTACGGTGCATTAAGGATTATACAGATGTAAAAAACTGAACAGGTTAAAGTTTCGTATCATGCACTGTGTGTTAAACAAATGTTTATAAACATGTACATGCATATTGATTTCCCAGATGTGAGCTCTGTGAGGATTATAATGTACAGTATGAATACATATGTAAAATATTCGCAGGTCTTATTATCCGGCATTATACTGGTCATAGTTTCGTCGTGGCATGCTAATCAAGTGTAAATATTAACGTGTATGTAATTTACCAGATGAACGCTAAAATGATCACGGATAGCTGCAAATGCATGTACATGTAGATCTACTAAATGGTCAGATGCTTTAAATATTTCCGTTAATGTGGATTATAAGATACAGTACGCATACATGTGTAAACTATTCATAGGCCTTACTGGTCATAGCTTCGTATTATGCTGATCAAGCGTTAGTAAACGTGTATATTATTTTCTCAGATGAACGTAAACAATTACGGGTATCTGCAAATGCATGTAAATGTACTAATGATTCAGCCGTATTTATTTCTGTGAGCTCTATGACGATTAAACGTAACTGCACAGCTGATAATCGCCTTTGTTTTCGCTACTAGGATAGTACAATTCATCTTCTACTTATAGCCAATATTTCAGGCCTCTAGCCTAGCTGCTTCTGTGACTGTACATGGCGATTTTGTCGTATCTGGTCGGAAACACACAATACCGGTTTTCTCGCGTTGCGAATCATCCGTGTGACTCCGTATGATACAGCAGCATCAATCCATAATGGTCAAATTATCATATTGTGCCGAGTTGGTTTGATCTTACACTTGAGACATATGGCACAGACCCGGGGGCACAGATTATCCTGGGCTATTTAAATAATATACACAGAAGCGTGTGGATGTTAACATTTGCACTGCTGCTACATGGATTTATATACATATGTTAATACATCTATGGTGCTTCTTATGGATAAATGCATTGGATTAAAATCTAACATCAAATGGTGAAACAGAATAGTTACAAATATACGTACGAAAGTAGTGTAAGATTAGGAGAAGAGTGTTTGCGTAGACTATCTCACTGTGTCGAAGCGAAGTTATTGTCCGGCACAGAAATCATTGAATCTGTTTTACAACGTTGCATTTTTTGACACAACCTGCACCATTCTGAACCAGGCTGGACGCTACATGTTAGAGAGCAGCTCGTGTCGTGTTATGAAACCCCTTAAATTTGAGACACTTCGTCCTAAAGTTAAAAACGACCGGTAGTGTTTATAGTATCCGGCTTTTATAACTACAGATATTTGGCTTGCTCCCCTTGGAATTCGTTATCAATTAATTAATGTAAAATGTTACGAATACGGGGCTAAGTTACAAGTTTAACAAACTAAACATGGATATAAATTAATATGTATATGACATTATCAACTTCATTAAAAATTTAAGGCCAAGCCAGAAAAAAACAACAGCAAAATGTAGATAATCTTTAGCTAAACTTTTGCACTTGTAAATTTAGAAAAATCATATTTATACATTATACAAAGTTTCGCTTTTGAGGCATTCCACTTCAGCTCTTGAAGTGTTAACATCTCACTCTGAGATATTTCTGAAAGAAAAACTTTACCTTTCATTCGAAAGAAAACCAATGGAAGACTATAGACTTCCTGCGCCTCTTGTAGGCATGCTCAAGGCTACCAACCTCTCTGGTATGCCTCATGTACAGACTGATCTCCGAGCCACGAAGATCAGCGTTACCATCACTTGGGACTTAGCTACGTCAGCTCCGAAGAAGCCCAAGAAACAGCCAGCCAAGAAGAAGCCCTCCGAGACTCCTTCTACCAGCAAGCCGCCTCCAACGTCGCAGTGTCCACCACCTGAGATACCGACTCTACCATCACCAACGCCAGCTACCATCGTCCGACGCCAAGTGACAGCACCAACGGCACCACCAGTCGCCAAGAAGCCACGCCATGAGCCTACATCTCGGCCAGTGACCAAGCCTACATCAACACGACAGCCCTTCACCGGCGAATACCAGGTCAAAGCAGTCCAAGCCAACTACCTACGTAGCAACTACACCAACCATACAGATCCAAACAACGTCGTCAGAGATTTCCTTCCAGAAGGGCACATAGTTCCAGCAGCGATCCAGGCTCTACGACCAAAGACCGGCCCTCGTCACACCCACTACCTCGTCAACGACTGGATCGACGGCAGTGAGGCGCCGGAATACTACCTGCTAACCTACAAAGATACTCCGGAGTACGACCACTACAAGCGACTCTGGCAACTCGGCGACAAATCACCTCCAGAACATACCAAAGAATGGAACGACTTCTGTACCACGAGCGACATCCTACTGCTACGTCCACCAGAAGCCATGTCGTGATCGCCGCCAGCACCTGCCTCTGCCTCCTGAACCTCGAAACTCCATTGCTAAGCCGCTAGCAAATGTCCGAGATCACTGTTCACATGGATTGTAGCGTCCGTAGCTGTTTAATCATGTGCAGTTTCAAAACTAGGTCATCTCACCGACCTAGCATAGCCATTAAGCGCGGCCCTGAATGAGAGCAATCTGATTGGATACCTCATTTGACCTACTTTTGCTCTCGAGCAAGATAGTGAAATCACTGATTTGCAGCCGAATTGGCATCGATTTCCTATCTATTTTTATGCTCACTTTTCGACCATGGCGTTCAAAATTCAAAAAAAGGAGTGCTCCTCCACTTTTTCTGGCTTGACTTGCATTGTTCGTTTACTGTGGGCACCGGCGAACAGCGCGATTTGCATATTGCTGTCACCGCCACGATTTGCAGCCCAGGAGCACTTAACCTTCGTCCTTGAGGTGGAATACTGGATTAAGTCCGTTCAGCCCGGCATGACGAAAAACTGCCACTTTCTACTATAGTCCAGCAGGAAATCAGTTTGACCTTGCAATGAGGTATAAAGATTTTTTCTTTTATGATTCTTGGAGGTTAGACATTGTCTTTGAAGAATCCAATTGATGACATCTTGTCATCATTGGGGAATTTGAGCAAATCAAGATGGCGTCCAAGGGGTCCACCATACAATGAAAAAATACATACTGTCAAATATTTCATCCCTAAATTAATGTAAAGATGCATTTATTTCCTCTGAATATTACTATCATTAACATATCTGACTGCATGCATGTTGTTTAAAAATTTTCCTATTTAAGATGGCATCAAAGATGGCCGCCAAAACTTGAAAAACATGGACTTTAGTGCTTTGTACAGCTTTGACCATGAACAGCAGACTAATAAGAAGTTGTTAACTCCAATTATTGTTGGTATCAATGTATCTAGCTGCAGCTATTTTTTTCTGGACTCATGCATCAATAATGGTGTCCAAGATGGTTACCAGAATAAAAATATGAATTTCAAGATGGCATCCCACATGTCTACATGATAACAATTCTTGCGGTATTACTAGAGGATATGCCCTAAATGGCATTTTTATTAAATCATTAAGTGAAAATAATTTGCTGTATGTTTGTCATTTGGAAAGATGTCCAAAATATTTAAGATTGTGTCAATGATGGCCACCAGATTATGTTTTCAAATTGGAATGCTGTGGCGATGTAAAATTGACTTAAAATGTTGCATATACCAATGTTACCATTCTAGGATGATTTAAAATAACATTAATGATATCGTTTTTAAACAACTGACATATACATGACTACAATGTAACCGGTACAGATGAAATATAGAGTTCAGTAGCAATACCTGTACAAAGGTTAAAAATTTACCAAACTAAAGACACTGTACATTAGTTAGGTAAGAAGAGAAGGCGAATAAAACTAATTCAGAAATTGAATTAAATCCAAGCACGGACACCAGGCGTGAAGGATAGGGCATCACAAGATATCAAAAACTGTACCTGATCAAATAAATAAATATATTCAACAAAACTGTGTGTGATTTTTGCTTGACCATACATATCACTGGTGGTTGATCAACACTAAGAACGTATTTTTGATGTGCAAGTTATGTATGATGGAGATTTTTTGTTCAGTTTTACATCATTTTCGAAATTTCACCTCCTATCACATATCAATAGGTCGGACAAAAATGATAGAACCCTAAGAAAAACACTTGGCATACCCACAAGAAGAACTTCACTTGTCTCACGTGCCCCATACTCGAACCCATACTGGAAACAACAGTGAGATGACTGAATAATAGATATCGGTAATGAAATCAACAACCATATCCACTTGGCCACAGGAGCCACCAAGACAAGCAAGATTTCAATCACTCATACCCATAAACAAACTAAAACTAATAATGATGAATCACAACAGGCATATAAAGCTAAACCCTTCATACAGTACAGGATTAATAGGATATAGAATTGCTCTTGGTATGCAACCACCCATTCAAAATGATGTGCCTTCTATTGCTGAGAACAACAAGTAGTTTACCGAGTTGATATGTTAAATGTAACGACCAATCTAATTGCCTGAATACTGATTGTCGTAAAAGCAAAAATGAATCACGAACTGAAATCATTCAAATTGATATTGTTGGCATGTACTCTGAGTAGACTTAAAACGACTAATGAAGTGGTTAAACTATTTGTGTATTTTAAATTGATGTTCAAGAACATAATATGAGAGTTATATTGGTTTTAAAAGAATTGGTGTACCGGTCGTATTTGTTTTATTGTTGTATCATTACCAAGCTCAAAGCCTCATAGTACTCATTAAAGAGAGTCTACCAACAAAGTTATCACAAACAAAATTGAAATATTGACATACTGTCCAACTCATTCAGATTTGATAAGGCCGACGGCTTATACTTGTACTTTTTTATCGGAATATGCTAGTAAGCAGCTTTGCAATATTGGTAGAAACAAAAACAAAGAAACATCTACTCTCAGACAATTGGGTATATATATTTAGAGCTCATGTCCATACTCGTTCCTTCATTTGTACATACTCTCTGATCTATACCCACATGCCCACATTAGCCCCTGTCTTCTAATCAATAACCACACAATTCTCTAATCTTTACCCACAAAAAACACATCAAGGATATTCATTCGTATTCACAGATTAAGGAGTAAGCAAGATGTATATGAATGGGGACTGTAGTTGGGTTTGAATCTGAGGTCATACAAATAATGTGTACATATCACTGATGAGGGTACAGATCAGAGACTAAATATTATGGGTACAGATTAGATTTAGTATTGATACAGATCAGGGACTGAGTGCAGTTTAGTCATACATATATGCAAAGCTAACTGCGGTGATTAAGGAGGTCACATCCTTTTGTTAGACATGTTCAAGACATAAAAGTATGTGAAGGTTGGAAAGTAAAGATCAGTCAATTGTCTTTAAAATCGCCCACAAAAATGTACCGACTCCAATAATAATGACAACTGGTCTAATTTGCAAATTTGCACAAGGATGTATGACTGATATTTGATCTGTACTCGTTGGATGGCAACGTAATGAAGCTCCACACAAAACAAAAATAAAGATACAAGCAAGGTTAGTTCATTTTGGAAGCGGTGACACTATCACAAATGAAGAGCTTTGGGTAGGCTTAGGAATTTCTTGTTCATTGATATATGCATTTTTATTGAGAAAAGCTGTTAAAAAACAAAATAAACATTCTGTTAATCATCTTAGACATCACCAATGATGCAAAGGTCAAGAAAAGACACATCAACCAGAAATACTGATATTTTTCATTGTCAAATTTGTGAAAAATCACTGAAAATCCATTGTTATTGTTTTGGCAGCCATTTTGGATGTCATCTTTAGTATGTTTAAAAGTCTAGACAGGATAATGTAGCTACAGTCTAGATATGTTGATTCATTATTTAAAGGAACACAATGCACATTTCATTAATTTTGGAGTAATATGACAACATGAAATTCTTGTATTATATTGTAGAACACATGGTCGCCATCTTGATTTTCCCAAGTGATGACCAGATGATATCAATGTGATTATTTTGAGACAATGAATCAGTGAGAAACGAGAATTTATGAGTCAGTGAGAAACTTTGTATAGTTGTATCTCACTAGTTAAAATCAAATATTTTTGTTGCTTTAATATTTGATGCCATGATGATAATCTGGCGGCCATGTTGGACACCATCTTAAATATTATGACGAAAACGTCTTTTCCATTGACTGTTTGTGTTACATATTATACTTATTTGATCTTTTGACGTGAAAACAGTAGAGAAAATGTCATTTTGAGTTCGTTATAGTCAGTAATCTAGAAGGAAATGATATCTGGTAAACATGTTGGATGCCATCTTGATTTTTTCCAAATCCCCAATGATGACAAGGTGTCATCAGCCAGATTCTTGAAAAACAATGCCTGTACTACAAGAATCCATCAAGAAAAAAACTTTATACCCAATTACCAGGTCCATCGAAAATCCACCAAATTCCTGCTGGACTACTACTACTACTACTACTACTTTTGAGGCATCGAAACGATTAGATACTTTGATTCGTACATGCTTAATACGTCAAACATGCCGCATTACCTGTCCCAATTAGACAGTTTGGAAGTACGCAACCAAAAATGGCATTATACCGTTCGCATCTTTAAATATTAAGTAAGTTATGATATCGATAAATTGTGGTATTACTTGAAAGTTTTATTTAACCCATATACAAGTATGATATCAAATGGGACGGGCCTCCATATCAATTATAACAAGAGGCGTAATATTAAAACCGTACTTTAACAACTTCCCTTGTTGCGGTTTTGCATCTCTCCTTCATCCTATTGGTTAACTGGCAGCAGAATAAAACGTTTTTATTGGATAGAGCAGCGAGGTGTAAAATCGATACTTGACCATAAATCACCGCCCACTTTGTAAAATTAATATATATGGAACGCCTTTACTGCCTCCGGATGTCTGAGTTCCTTATGTTGTAAGGACATATCTTTATGTTGTGTGGACCTATCGTTATGTTGTATCGAACTTTCTTTATGTTGTGTGGAACTGTCTTAATGTTGTGTGGACCTATCTTTATGTTGTGTGGAACCATCTTTATGTTGTGGGCAACAATCTTTATGTTGTGGGCAACTGTCTTTATGCTGTGTGGACCTATCCTTAGGCTGTGTAGAACTAGCTTTATATTCCATAGACATGTCTGTAGGTTGTGTGGAACTGTCTTTATGATGTGTGGAACTGTCTTTATGATGTGTGGATGTGTGGAACTGTCTTTATATTATGTAGAACTATCTTTGTTGTGTGGTGCTATCTTTATGTTCTATGGACCTGTCTTTATGTTCTATGGACCTGTCTTTATGTTCTGTGGACCTATCTTTATGTTCTATGGACTTGTCTTTATGTTCTGTGGACCAGTCTTTATATTGTGTGGAACCGCTTTTATGTTTTGTAGTACTGTCTTTATGTTGTGTGGAACTGTCTTTATGTTGTGAGAACCTACCATTATACCATGTGCTTTCATCATTATGATGGATACAGTTAATATTATGTTATGAATATACACCATTACGTCACAGGCAATTATAACATGTGCTTTATCGATGATGTTATATTATGTATAGATACTATTTTATCGTAGGAAACTGTCATTGTGTCCTGTTATATAATCATTACACTGGATGCTATTGCCATTATAGTATGTGGAACTGTCTTTATGTTGTGTGACACTGTCTTTATGTTGTGTAAAACTGCCTTTATGTTGTGCGGGACTGTCTTTAAGTGGTGTTGAATTGAACTTATGTTGTATAGAGCTGTCTTTTTGTTGTGTGCAACTGTCTTTATTTAATGTTGAATAGCATTTATGTTGTATAGAACTGTCTTTATGTTGTGTGCAACTGTCTATTTTTGTGTGCAACTGTCTTTTTGTTGTGTGCAACTGTCTTCATGTTATGTGCAACTGTCATTATATTGTAAGGACTTATTGATTGTTTTTCGTAGTATCACTGTTTACCGGAACGCACCACATTTTATCGGAATCCGGGATGTTTCACCCCAAACCATTTCCTCCCCTAGTTGTTTCGTGCCCAAGACGTTTCCTCCCTAGTCTTCCCCCTAGTCGTTTCGCCCCACTTGTCGTTTCGCCACCTAGTATATGTGAGAGGGGGGATGGGCATATATTGAGATAGGGATGGGCCATGGGGCTTGTGCATTAGGAAAACATGTCCATGAAATGTATACCCCATTAAACTTCACTTTTATACAGTAAAACTGGGATATGCAGGGGTATACCTATTTTTTTATTTTTGCTCCAAAACATAGAATGTGGGTACTCGTTTCGCCCCAAGACATTTCCCCTAAAACAGACGTGTAGCTGATAATTCAATTACCGTTCTGGTAACCTGACAGACGTTTTCACGCCTTTTATTCAGTTAAAGGGAACAATCACAAGATCTAAATATTTACACGATTTCCAATTCACGGTATTATTTCTTTCTTCTTCTCGTTTAATTTACATTTATATCATTCTTATTTAACCAGAGGACCAATGGTCCTGATATCGCTCACCTGAGATTTTGTCTTTGATGAATGACCTTTGGCTAAGGCCATGTTGGCTGACGTAAATGTAAACTTTACCTCAAATACTCACATAATTATTAAAAGTATAATCCGTCTGTAGATCTTTCTGGCAATATTTGACCTTTCTGTTTAAGTTAACAGTTTAATAGGTCAGGTCAACCCAAGGTCATGATTTATATAAACCACGAAGGGCCAGAGCCCCCAATTGTACATTGAATCCAGAGAAGTTGATTTTTAAAGGATTTTACCACATATATGGGCATGACGGCCATCTTGGTCATGTGACCTAGACCACTTATATAAACTTTGGTTCCCCCTTCCTAAGGATACCACATATAAAATTTGGTTTTGATTGGTGAAGTGTTTCTGAGAAAATTCAGTTTTAAATTTAATATGTAAATGACCTTTGGCCAATGTCAAGAGATGACCTTGACCTTGAATACTCATAGGATTTCATTAACTCAATAACTTGTATGTATGTACCAACGTTCAGGTCACAGGCCACAAAACTTCCTGAAAAATCCAAATGCTTTCCATTTTTTTCCCTTTGAGAAGCCTATGTGACCAATGTTGACCTTGCCATTAAGTAGGTCAATGTCAACCCAAGATCATGAGTTATACAAGCAATGATAGAACAGAGTCCCCGATGATACATACCAAGTTTTAGTGAAATCGGTCCAGCAGTTCTAGAGAAGAAGATTGTTTAAGGTTTTTACCATATATGGGCATGGCAGCCATCTTGGTCATGTAACCTGGACCATTTATACAAACTTTGATTTCTCCTTCCTAATGATATCACATATAAAATTTGGCTTCGATTGGTGAAATTGTTCCTGAGAAAAGTAAGTTTTAAATCTAATATGTAAATGACCTTTGACCAAGGTCAAGAGATGACCTTGACCTTGAATACTCCTATGACTTCATTAACTCAATAAGTTGTATGTATGTACCAACTTTCAGGTTACCCGAAAAATCCAATGTTTTCACTTTTTTCCATTTCAAAGCCTATTTGTACAAAGTTTACCTTGCCGTAAAATAGGTCAAGGTCACCCTAAGGTCATGGCTTATACAAACTATGATGGGCCAGAGTCCCCAATGCTACATATCAAGTTTCAATGAAATCGGTCCACCGGTTCCAGAGAAGTTTTTACCATATATGGGCATGGCGGTCATCTTGGGAATGTGATCTTGACATTTATACAAACTTTAGTTCCCCTACCTAAGGATGCTCCACATGAAGTTTGGCATTGAATGGACCAGGGATTTCAGAGGAGAAAATCTTTGAAAAGTGTGAACAACGACGACGACAACAGCGGACGACGGAGCATGGCCATCCTATAAGCTCACCTTTTGAGATGAGCTAAAATATAACAAGAAAGAAAAACGAAATATTTGACGAGATATTTGATATTTCACTGTGTGTTTGACACTTTGTAACAGAGATAATGCCAGTCAAAAGTTTTGTACAATGCTTCTGTCAGTAACATTTTGTGTAAAACTGAAACCAACACTCTATGTAGCAAATGCTAACCTGTTATGCCTGTTGAGAAGAGTAAAGAGCTTTTACAATCATCACCATGGTCTTATTACAAAAATAAATAAATAAATAAATAAATAAATAAATAAATAAATAAATAAATAAATAAATAAATAAAAACATCTGCTTTACAGATTATGTTACGCCCGACCCCCTTGATCTCCCAAGCCCTACATGCGAATTTAAATGACTAAAATTGTACAATCTGCTTCATATTTGATAAATAATGCGCTTTAATGTTATTCAATACCACTAAGCACCACCTTTACGTCTTTTTTGTGCCGTTGTGCACTTTTTTTTACGCATCTTTACATCACTTTGCGCTACTTTACTGTATTTAGTTGTATCATTGTTTTTGTCTTTACATGCCGTATAATGATGTAAAATTAAGTAATTATATTATATGTATATGCATTCTTCCCTTTCATATATACTAGGGGGCGAAACGACAAATTGGGCGAAGCGACTAGTGGGGGAGAAACGACTAGGGGGGAAACGACTAGGGAGGGAAACAGTTTGGGGGCGAAACATCCCGGATTCCGACAAAATGCGGAGCATTCCGGTAAATAGTGATACTACGAAAAAATCAATAAGTCCTCACAATATAACGACAGTTGCACATAACATAAAGACACTTGCACAAAACATGAAGACAATTGTACGCAACATAAAGACAGTTGCACAGAACAAAAAGACAGTTGCACATAACATAAAGACAGCTCTATACAACATAAATTCAATTCAACGCCACTTAAAGACAGTTCCGCACAACATAAAGACAGTTTCACACAACATAAAGACAGTGTCACACAACATAAAGACAGTTTCACACAATATAATGACAGTTTCACATACTATAATGGCAATAGCATCCAGTATAATGATTATAGAACAGGACACAATGTCAGTTGCCTACGATAAAATAGTATCTATACATAATATAACATCATATTCTACCAGTATAATGGTGTATATTCATAACATAATATTAACTGTATCCAACATAATGATGAAAGCACATGGTATAAAGGCAGGTTCTCACAACATAAAGACAGTTCCACACAACATAAAGACAGTACTACAAAACATAAAAGCGGTGTCACACAACATAAAGACATGTCCACAGAACATAAAGACAGTTCTACATAGCATAAAAGCGGTTTCACACAACAAAAAGACATGTCCACAGAACATAAAGTCAGGTCCACAGAACATAAAGATAAGTCCACGCAACATAAAGTCATTTCCACACAACATAAAGACAGTTCCACACAACATAAAGATGGTTCGATACAACATAACGATAGGTCCAAACAACATAAAGATAGGTCCCCACAACATAAGGAACTCAGACACCCGGAGGCAGTATAGGCGTTCCATAAATATATCACCAGATATCACGGTATATGAAAAAGTAAACCATTTGAAGTAGCTAATGTTTATAACATGAGATTTCAGAACAGACCAGTTAGCTATATTTTGATTTTTAGCGTGTTTTATTTTTTTATATTTTATTTTATTTTTTTTTCGCTCAATTTCTTTTCCCAAAATATATTTTCATTTTTAGCGTGTTTTTTTCTTCTTTTTTTTCACTCTTCTCTGTGCCTACTTTAATTATATATTATATTGATCACAATGCGTTTCAATTTAAATAAATACCTTTCTTTCCCCCCCCCCCAAAAAAAAAAAAATTCATTTTTAACTTTTTTTTTTTTTTTCTCACTCCTCTCTGTGCCTACTTTAATTATATATTATATTGATCACAATGCGTTTCAATTTAAATAAATACCCTTTCTTTTCCCAAAAAAATATTTTCATTTTTTTAGCGTTTTTTTTTTTTTTTTTTTTTTTTTTTTTTTTTTCACTTTTCTCTGTGCCTACTTCAAATATATATTATATTGATCATAATACGTTTCAATTTAACTAAATACTTTATTTTTCCCAAATTTAATACACTGAAATCAACCGTAACTTTTTACGGGTACCGTAATTTCTTACGGGACCCGTAACTTTTTACGATATAGAAGCTCTTGTTGAACTCTTGTTGACTAGAAGCTCTTGTTGACCATTGGTTGAGTAAACTCTTCATAAACCAACTTTCACTGGAGACTGTCTGTGTACTGGGCCGTTCACCGCTTTCGAGCCACTGCTTCACCAGACTTATATCTATGTCTTTTTCTTGAGCCTCTTTCAATCTTGAAACGTGTATGTATTCGTTACTATTATCAGGTCCGACCTGACACACTTTTTGATCACTGTCAGTCTCTTCATTTTTTCCACATTGCCTGCATGGGAAAGGGTATAATTTTGTGAAAGCCCATCCAATTCCCTTTCAAATGACACTTGTTAGCACTCTGACCGTTGGGGCATTTGGACGTGGCGGCCTTTTGAATGCGTTACGTACGTGACATGTTGCAAATTTCATGAGAATCGCCATAAAATCAACATTTGGTATATTTTTATGAAGTTTAGTGTTAAAACAAACACACAAATTAGCAAATAGGAAAACTATGCTAAAACATATGCTTTTCTATGAACATAATTCATTTTACCAGGTATGGTAACGTATGTAACACAATATGCAGTAGACGTTCCATATGAACAAACAGAGCATCGAATTTTTAACGTAAATAAACACATTGATTGTGTGGAAATATTGTTTAATAAAGTCTGTTATCCGAATTAGTTCACTCAAAAGCTTGTACTTTGTTTGCAGCTGCATGTCATATATTGTGTCGTCCCCACTCCCCACTTGCCAGTATACGTTGTTACGACCTAGCGTAACTAGACAGGTACAGCGAAAAACAACCAAGTAATTTAAACTTAACAATATTTAATCAAACAAATAAATGCTGCAAATACATAAAAACAAACAAACAGATAAGTAAATAAATAAATAAATAACTTACAAAGTTAATGTCAAATAAGTCCTTGTCCCTCAAATGTAAGTCCACAATCCAGTAACCAGAATATGAGCACATGTATATTTTAATCCACACTTTTATTCTAATCCAAAACACTAGTGAAACAACCAAAATTGTATACTTTAAATCACTTCAAATTTCTGAATACCTACGACTGAATTGGGACCTATATTTATACATCTAAGGAAATTCTCCAGGTTTCTAGAGAATGATATAATAAACTTTTCTCTAGAAAAGAAACGAACTAAACGAAAGTTCTTTTAAATTCTCCAAAGAGAATTTAGAATTCTCCAGAGAGAATTCAAGGCCGCAACGACCATCAAGACTAAACGAAAGTCCACTAGACCCTTCGAGATACATAGTCCAAATATATTTTTAACTTATGGTAAAAAAAAACACTCACTCCATTTTCATCTGGAATTATCCACAAAGTGCTCATAGAATTTTCTATACTTCTAAATTATATAACAGTGATAAAAATAATCAATGACATTCTTCTACAAAGTTCTAGATAATAAATTGTAGAAACATAGAAAAGAAATATATATTAATCAAGGTTACTCCCCTTTGATTATATATATAAATAATAAGTAATAGCTTTAAAAAGAATCAATATTATTGAATCAATTATATATAACAACGTATATTTATGTCTATAACTAAATCATACTTAGTCATTCTCAAAGGGACACTGGGAAATAGTACAATTCTGCGAAACATTCTAATTAAAACTTGGCATTGTCTAAATGGTAAACTTATCATAAACCAATGACATCTTATTAATTTTTACCGAGTGCTTTGTCATTGGTAACGTAGATAACGGCAAAATACCGTAAGAACATTCCCTTCATACAGAGGGCTGAGGTGAAATAAGTTGTGAAGATTTGCTTCGAAATTGAATTTAGTCTGCTGTTCAAATTATTTAACCAACAATATTTGGACTTTGTTTGCAACTGTAACCCGTTGATTGAAACTTGTGTCGTTGTTGCTTGCCTACGTATACATGTATTTGACAAAGACGTATTTGAAAATACATTATATAATTTCCTGAAGTGTCACTGGGGAAAAACTCAATTCAATGACACATTTTCAGTTTAAAATTGCCATTGTTTTAATGGTTACAAGCTTAATACTAACACAACCTTAATGCATGTCGCCTCGTTTCTTGTAATGTGGTAATGTACGAGCTTAGATAACGGTAAGTGTCGTTAAGTCATTTCCACATACAAAAAGAGTTTCACTTTTGGTAAGTTTCGAGTTTCTAGTTGAAAAAAGCGAGTTTCTTGTTAAAAAAAAGCGAGTTTCTAGTTAAGAAAAGCGAGTTTCTAGTTATGAAAAGCGAGTTTCTAGTTATGAAAAGCGAGTATCGAGTTAAGAAATGAAAAAGCGAGTTTCGAGTCAAGAAAAGCGAGTTTCGAGTTGAAAAAAGCGAGTATCGAGTTAACAAAAGCGAGTTTCGAGTTGAAAAAAGCGAGTATCGAGATAAGAAAAGCGAGTATCGAGTTAATGTTTTTTGTTGTTGGTGGTGGTGATGTTGGTGTTTCCTTATTTCCAATATATGTACAAAAGTTTCAAATGTGCCATGTCATTTGTACATAACGGATTGATCTGAGGCTCAAGATCTGAGGTCGAAGAACGTCATTTCATTAAAGTCAGATGTACAGTTACATCGCGCCATTTTGAACGTGCGTTGCGTTACCAGTGTTAAACTCGTTTTTCGTATGATTTCTAACTAGAAAGACTTAGAAAACAGCATTCTGTATCATTTTCGTCTTCATTTTGGTAGCTTATTTTCATAGCAGCTGTATGCAAAATTAAACCGAAAATCTGGCCATCAGAAACCATTATGGCGTCCGTGACTTCCGCGAAAAATAAGAGGCAAAATAGACGAGGCCAATGTTTTATAACCTGTTACATGTGTTACACTGTGTAGTCATAAGACAACACAAGTAACCAACCAAAATTCACTGTCGGAAAACGTCCATTTCTACAAACAGAAAAGAAAACACGCTATGATATGACGTTGGGTTTACCATTTGAATGACTGCCAATTGAGCCAATCTAGAAATGATAGGTTAGGCAAAGACGATAGACTTCTATTTTATGAAGGTATGGAATGTAAACATGTATTGTATCTTCAACAGATCTGTTACCAGTTTTAAGATACTGGGGTTAGTAACTCGAAGGCATCGTAAGTTCCCCTACTTACGACATACTTACGATGATCTTAAGACGACAACCTTAAGATTTAAGACCTCGCTATTCCAGTAACTCAAAGCTTTCACATCGTCCTCTTAACGTTAAGATCACCTTAGCGCTTAAGTTGAACTGTTTATTAAGACTTCACGTGCAAAACCTGAAATGACTGTCCCGTTTTGTATTGGCATATGGACCGTTGTTTTTTTTGCCAGGGCAAAAGAAAAGAAACAGTGGACAAACTAAATGAATAAGGACAGCATTTGTTTTTTGAGCTTCTCAGTATCCAAGCAGAAACCGATAACAACGCCGATCAGACTGCCCCATTCACACGTCAAAGCACTTTCATCAGTAGTTTCTCTCCCTCTGAATTTTACTAAAGGCCTCGTCACACATAAGCGAAATTCTCTCGACGTAGACTTGAGTATACTTGCGTGTTATATTTACTGCTTTACGTCCCTTTCAACAGTCAACGTCTCGACATGACCAAAGCTGATTACTGGGACGTAAGGCAATAAATCAAACAAAAAACTATATGTCGCAATTAAACGCAAGGCTACGTCGAGAGATGTTCGCTTATGTGTGACGAGACCTTCAGAACGAATAATATATAGTTTAGTCCAGTATTAGGATTTGTGCAGCCTGATTAGTCTTTGCTTTGAGCACAGCTGGCAGTTACATGCCAAAGAACAATTTAAACCGAGTTGCGTGCGCGAATGCAAATACGCCGGCACTGCCGAACTTCCGATATTAGATTCTTATTTATTTATTTATTTATTTATTTATTTATTTATTTACTTTAAGATAATTCATTTACATAATTTAAATGTTTGAGAAGGAAGTTCTTTTGACATCTAAGTCGCTCTTGAAACATTTTCAGGGTCGACTCAACTTAACAATGAGTAGCACGCAGTCTGAGACAGCGCCAGATACAGCAGTGGCAGTAGTAGTAGTAAAGTGGTGATGGTCCCATAGTACTAGTTGCTGTTGTAGTAACAACAGTACTGCAACACCATATGCAAAATATGGTACATAAACGTAGCTACGTAAACCATATCATTATTTCCATATTACTTATTAAATTGGATTGCACCACGGCGATACACAGCATCATAACATGCTGCATCAGCAACATAAAAATAGCAATAAATTTGATCAAAAAGGGCGAAAATGATAACTTTATTTAAATCAAAGGTGTCACCTTGTAAGATAAGATGACGCTGAGGTAGACTTGAGTTGACCTTAAAGTTACGATACTGTTAAGTTGTCACCGTAACTTAAGATCGCTTCCAGTTAGTCACCATAATCCTTAAGAGATGCTTAAGTTGGTTGTAAGATGATCTTAAGGCTTAAGATGGCTTCGAGTTACCAACCCCAGGGTCCCCAACTCAGGCAAGTAGCAACTTTATCAACAACAATGGGTTGCGGCCAAAGTCATTTACCGTCTTGCATTCTTTAGTTGCCTAGCAACCAGACCTGACATTGTGACACGCATTTGAAAGAATCACTGAGTTGCATATTAAAGTTTGTTTGTTGGTACATTAGAAATGCAAAGGTGGTAAAGCTTTAGTTTTATTTAGATTTTGTCGTTACTCGAACTGGATGTACATCGCTCGCAAGACGAGGCACCGAGGTTATAAAACTTTTTTCATGCCGTGACTGAACATGTATTTAAACTGTTCTTAAATATTCAAATAGCAGAAATCAACGAAAGTTTATGTCACAGTTGAGTTAAGCATGTAAAATAAATATAAACACGGGGCCAGATGTTAGGCGCTAGCACTAACAGGATGAAAAGGATATAGTTGCTCTTGGTATGCAACTACCCATTCATAATGTTGTGCTTGCTATTACTGAGAACAACAAGTAGTTTACCAAGGTAATATGTAAAATGCAGTGACCAATCTATTTGCCAGAATACTGATTGATGGAAAAGCAAAAATGAATCATGAACTGAAATCATTCAAAATGATATTGTTGAATTTAGACTTAAAACGACTAATGAAGTGGTTAAACTATTTGTGTATTTTAAATTGATATTCAATTAAAATATAATTGTTAGATCTTTGGAAATCAGTAAAAACATTGAAAGTGAAAAGGTGGGCCATATTGTACAATTTCGGGTAATGAACCTTCATCAGTGACCCTTTATAAAACTGGCAGCAAAAGCCAGATATTATTGCTGCAATTTCAAGAATTTACACCAGTGTAGAATATAATATGAGAGTTATATTAGTTTTAAAAGAATTGGTGTACGGGTCGTATTTGTTTTATTGTTGTATCATTCCCAAGCTCAAAGCCTCATAGTACTCATTAAAGAGATTTTACCAACCAAGTTATCACAAACAAAATTGAAACAGTGACATAGTTTCTGACTCATTCAGATTTGATAAGGCCAACGGCTATATCCGAATATGATAGTAAACAGCTTTGCAATATTGGTAGAAACAAAACAAAAAGAAAAAGAAACTTCTACTCTCAGACAATTGGGTATATATATTTAGAGCTCATGTCCATGCTCGTTCCGTGATTTGTACATACTCTCTGATGTATACCCACAACATACTTGATCTGTGCCCACATTTACCCATGTCTTCTAATCCATAGCCACGCATTTCTCTAATTCCACAAAAAACACATCAAGGATATTAATTCGTATTCATAGATAAGGGAGTAAGCAAGATGGATATAAATGGGGACTGCAGTTGGGTTTGAATCGGAGATCATACAAATAATGTGTACATGTCAGTGATGAGGGTACAGATCAGAGACTGAATATTATGGGTACAGATTAGATTTAGTATTGATACAGATCAGGGACTGAGTACAGTTAAGTCATACATATTTGCAAAGCTAACTGCGGTGATTAAGGAGGTCACATCCTTTTGTTAGACATGTCCATGGCATAAAAGTATGTGAAGGTTGGAAAGTTATTGTCTTAAAAATCGTCCACAAAAATGTACCACTCCCATAATAATGCCAACTGGTCTAATTTGCACATCTGTACTCATTGGATGGCAACGTAATGAAGCTCCACACAAAACAAAAATAAAGATACAAGCAAGGTTAGTTCATTTTGGAAGCGGTGACACTATCACAAATGAAGAGCTTTGGGTAGGCTTAGAAATTTCTGGTTCATTGATATATGCATTTTAATGAGAAAAACTGTTAAAAAACAAAACACACATTCTGTTCGTCATCTTAGACACCACCAGTGATGCAAAGGTCAAGAAAAGATACATGAACGAAACATATTGATGCTTTTCATAGTCAAATTGTGAAAAATCACTGAAAATCAATTGTTATTGTTTTGGCAGCCATTTTGGATGCCATCTTTAATATTTAAGTCTAGACAGGATAATGTAGCTTCAGTCCAGATATATTGACATTTACATTATTTAAAGGAACTTTTCATTAATTTTGGAGTAATATGACAACATGAATACTTGTATTTTATTGTAGAACACATGGTCGCCATCTTGATTTTTTCAAGTGATGACCAGATGACATCAATATGATTATTTTGAGACAATGGATCAGTGAGAAACAAGAATTTAAGAATCAGTGAGAAACATTGAATAGACGAAAACGTGTTTTTTATTGACTGTTTGTGTTACATACTATACTTATTTGATCATTTGATGTGCAAACAATAGAGAAAATGTCATTTTGAGTTCGTTTTAGTCTGTTATATAGTAGGAAATGATACCTGGTAAAGATATTGGATGCCATCTTGAATTTTTCAAAAACCCAAATGATGACAAAGTGCCAGATTCTTGAAAAACAATGCCTATACTACTAGAATCCATCAAGAAAAAATCTTTATACCCAATTACCAGGTCCATCGAAAATCCACCAAATTCCTGCTGGACTACACTAAACGACAGCGTTACGAGCGCGTGTCTCAAAGACAGCATTACAGTAAATTTTAAGAGTGCTTCGAATTATAAAAATTTCGTACGCATTTTTGCCCTAAAATTGGTAATTTTGAAAATCTCGAAAACAAAGCTGGGATGGTATTGTATTCTTTTCATCTGTGGGATGGGGTTTCAATATACACTCGTATACTATTCAAGTATCTGGTTTTTAAATCACATCCAAGGTTTAAAGTCTTTTCATATTTTCCAGAAGGATTTTGAGAGTACCTCGAACCCCAAAATACCATAACTTTATCGGGTCCAAGATAGTACTTTGAAAGTGTATGTATTTGGATAGCAGGCCTATATATTCTGGCATTCAATGTAAACGCACAGCCTACAAAATTGTCAAATATTCAAAATTCATTCAGGGTTTCCGTTTCGAAATTTTGGATTTCTGTACCTTGGTATCCCGTCGACATGTTCACAGTATCATGTGGTCATTAATGTTCCAGGTACAACGCAGCATCCAAATTGGGATCCTCCAAATTGTCAGTTTTGCGAACACCTCCATTTACGTGTTTAAAAATATGTGGATACATTTCACTACTTGTCAAGAATTCTTGAAATCAATTTTCACAGAGCTTTTAAAGCGTCATTTGTGCAATACTTGAGCCACCGCATCAGAAAACCAACATTCTGCATATGCGAACAGAAGATAGTACTTCGCTACACGGATAATACAGACCCTCTAGTTCTTTTAAAAATACTATATAAATTTCAAGCCTTTAGCTATCTGTCCTGTTTGAACAGCTCGGTTTCTGTTGGATATGGTCTGAAACCATGTTTGTTTTCTCACGGGCAGCTCCTTGGACGTTAAAACAGAATTTTAATCGACGTATGAATATCGAGATTTTCATGTTTTTTTTTTTTTTTTTTTTTTTTTTTGTTTTTTTTTTTTTTTTTTTTTTTTTTTTTCTCTCTCTTTTTCATTGACAATACAGAATAAACACAAAATGGGCTAGGAGACTTTCTGTCTGTAAAACGTGTTCATTACTCCATTTTGTGCCTGAGTACAAACTTTTCCTGAATAACGTCGGTATCTGGTAAACTCGTACCCGAGTCAACTCGTATCCAAATCAACCGCTAGCCTAAAAGCAAAGACACCCGGAGCTAAGCTGGGTAATTGTTCCACAGCGTTTAGGTTGACAGCTGACCATAGATTTTAGAAGTTTGGACGCAGTATTCCTGCTGGAAGCGCTGAAATGACGTCGGTGACGCTTTGCATAATTATGTTAGGATGTGTAACCAAAATCGACCTTGAACAGAACGTTCGGGTCAAATATTGGGCGTTTTTGAGCGAATTTCGTCAGACCTGTCCATTTTGATGCTTACATAGTGATGCGTATGGCGTTTGAAATCACCATCTCTGGTGTCGCGTTTATTATATATATATATCCCATCAACCCAAGCTGACCTTATCGTAAAATAGGTCAATGTCATATTCCCAGAGTCATGATTTATATCAAGCTTGTAGAGCTCCATTCTCTGATGCTTCATGCCAAGTTCCCGTCATAGCATGCCAAGTTCCCGTCATAGGCCTTCTGCTTCTGGAGAAAACGATTTTTTAAGGTGTTTGCTATTTAAAGCCATGGTGGTCATCTTGGTCATGTGACCTGGACTGTCTATATAAACTTTGGTTCCCAGTTATTAAGGATGCTCCATATGAAGTTTGGCTTTGACTGGCCAAGCAGTTTCGGAAATGTGTGAATATTACGGCTATATACATGTATATAGCCCTGAGGAAGGGACAGGCAACACTCTGGGGCCAAAAGATTTTCGTAAACATAAATAAAATGTCCACTTTGCTAATTCCCAGCAAGTTTTCTGCCATTAAATGACAACTTCCCACTTTTCCCCATTCAAATGCATAGGCGACCTTAATATTGACAGTGCCGTAAAATAGGTCAAGGTCATCCTAGGGTCGTGATTTATATAAACTTTGTAGAGTTCCTTACCCTGATGATTCATGCCAAGTTTTAAAATCACAGACCTTCTGGTTGTTTTAGTAGAGATGTAGATTTTTAATGGTTTATATAAACTTTCGTTCCCCCTTCTTAAGGATGCTCCACACGAAGTTTGACTTTGTTTGGCCAAGCGGTTTCAGAGACCTTTGAAAATCTGAACGACGGACGGACTCACCTCATGACCCTTCAGCTCAGTTGAGCAGATAGTGCCCTTATTTGGTATATTTACATTGGTACACAGGTGCAGTAATGGCTATGCCCAGAGAAAAGGAAAATATATCAATTGATTTTTTCAATGTTTTATCTTGATTTACACCATTATCATAAGAGAGGCAATCAATTAGATGAAGATCAACTTATCGGGTAGATTTATTATAGACAAATGCAACTGAATGAGATTAACTGTCCAGTCAAAAACGGTTATTGGCAAATCAACATCTTTTCGTGTGACACACCTACGAATAGGACAAGTGACCTTTCCATTTTCGGAAAACACGCTCACTGACCTTGGTTTTGATTCAAAAAGCGAGTTTCGAGTTAAAAAAAGCGAGTTTCTAGTTAAGAAAGCGAGTATCGAGTTAACAAAAGCGAGTTTCGAGTTAACAAAAGCGAGTATCGAGTTGACAATTTTAGCGTATTTGTTTGAATGCTCAGAATAAAATGCACATAGCTCACAGTTTGAAACCATTACGAGTTTGAAAAACGAAGATGTAGTTGTGTGCTATAGTTGTTTAAAGCCGCTACCAAATGGGTCAGAAGTCGACTCAAACAACATAATCCATGACAAAATCATACAATTTTTCACATGTTGTTTACACATGGCTTTTTGCACTTTCAATATCGACAAACAGACCTGTCATTGCTAGCGTTACGTTGTATGATAAAATAGTCGCCGCTCTGAAAGACGCATTTCAAGTAAGAAAAAGCAAGTCCAGGAATGAACATGAAAATTGACAATACGTATGAAGAGCAAGATGGCCAGCTCTTTCCCAGGAAAGTAGCCATCCGGCTAGCTTCAACTTAAAACAGAAATAATCGTATTCAACAGAATCTGACAGAGCAAACATCAAACGTAAAGAATCACAACAGAATCGCCTTGGAACGGTCAGTAAAGTATTTACTGGAGGGCTTATGACTTTTTGACTTGATACAAACCTCGCCCTTAGTCTACTGTGAATCAATAACAAAAAATTGTTTGGTTCTTATAGAAGCTTCCTAACTCGTCGTCAATGAATCATCACAGAAACAACAAATGTAAACACTCAGATGAAGCAGAGACGAGGACTCAACAGTAACGCCGACTCTGAAATACCGGAGCAAAAGAAAACAACTAGTTAAACCCCGATGGACCCGACAGAACAAATACTCATGTTTTATTAATAATATTATTGATTTTGGCTTCTGAGTCACCAGCTGTCGGGAAAGAGCTGATGTTTCGGTTAACCATATTTGTTTGATAGTAGGTCTGTATGGTATGTTCTTGAAGAAATTGTAGAGACCAGGGTTTTGATAGGAACTCGCCGATATCAGAGCAATAACCCAATGTTATGAGTGCTATCATACAAAAATGGCTCTTAAGGATAAGGTTGAGGAGGGAATACATTAAGGCAAAAGAAATTTTTCAGATTTAATACATAAAACGTAACACAGTAAAAGTAAAAAAAAAAAGAACTCCTACGCTAAAAAACAAGTGTTACTAATATTAGAAGACATACATTGGTTCTCAGATTCATAAAGAGTCGGACCCAATTTATAGTTTCTCTTTAATAAACACGAGTACTTTAAGTGTATCGAATTTAATTAATCACTTAGTACTCGTCTAGTAATTACTTTGTTTATAACACACAAAGGTATACTGTGGCACCCTTTGGGTTGCCATAAACGAGAAAACAAAATAAAAATGATAATGTCGCTCAAAGCTTGGTGTCGCTGTGAAGCTTCTATAAGAACCGCATTTTTGTTATAGAATCACAGTAGACTAAGTGCGAGGTTTCGACTATGTAAAAACGTTTTAAGCCCTCCGGTTCATACTTTCCTGACCATTCCAAGGCGGTTCTGCTGATTCTTTACGCTTATTGTTTGGTCTGTCGGCTTTTGTTGCATACACTTTTTTGTTTTTAGTTGAAGCTAGAAGGATGGCTACCTTAATAATTCCTGGGAAAGAGATAGTCATTTTGCTCTTCATATGTATTGTCACTTTTACCAGTCCCGTTAGCTCAAGTGGTAGAGCGGCCCAGTGGTAGAGCGTTCGCTTCGGGATCGGGAGGTCAGGGTTCGAAGCTGGGCCGCGCCATACCAAAGGCGTTAAAATGGTACCATGGCTACCTTGCTTTGCGCTCAGTATTATAAGGCAAGTAAAGTTTATGTTCGTTCGAAAATAGAAGGAAACAACACACCAACAACAACAAAAAACATTAACTCGATACTCGCTTTTTTCAACTCGAAACTCGCTTTTCTTAACTCGATACTCGCTTTTTCAACTCGAAACTCGCTTTTTCATTTCTTAACTCGATACTCGCTTTTCTTAACTCGATACTCGCTTTTCATATCTCGAAACTCGCTTTTCATAACTCGAAACTCGCTTTTTCATTTCTTAAACTCGATACTCGCTTTTCATTACTCGAAACTCACTTTTTCATTTCTTAACTCGATACTCGCTTTTCTTAACTCGATACTCGCTTTTTCATTTCTTAAACTCGATACTCGCTTTTCATAACTAGAAACTCGCTTTTGTTAACTAGAAACTCGCTTTTGATAACTAGAAACTCGATACTGTAAAAAAAGAACTCCTCATACAAAAAGGCCTGAGATTCCTAAACGCTTATGAATCTGAACAAAAATAAAACACATCTTAGATTTCAGAATTTGGCTCTAAAATGGTTTCAGTGTTTTTTAATCATCATTATATATTCTAATCAGTCTTTCAGCCCCTCTCGTAGCTGATCTATGTTTATACTGCTACGAAAGAGACAAGCTGATGTTATCGAGGTTTTTAATTCGACTTCTAGGTATCTCGACGACCTTTTGAACATTGACAATCCTTATTTTGAAGGCATGGTCAAACAAATTTATCCCTCTGAACTACAGTTGAATAAAGCAAACAACACAGATAACGAAGCCCCATTTTTAGACTTACATCTTTCTATTGCAAATGGATTCGTTTCTTCTAAAATTTATGATAAACGCGATGACTTTGATTTTGATATATAGAGGATATTTGCTTTTTTGAGGTGAATACCATATATATTTCATCGAGTGAGTTGAAAACATCAGAATTTTCACGAGTGCGCAGCACGAGTGAAAATTATTATGTTTTCAACTCACGAGATGAAATATATTTGGTATTCACCGAAAAAAAGCAAATTTTCTTTTTATTTTATACAATGTACAGGCATTTTCCAATGCACAAGGTAGGCGGTGAAAATGCAAAAACAAAAAATTTTTGAAAACACGAATAATTTTGGTACCACATTGTTCCTTATGTTCTAACTAAGAAAATGAATACCCACACTTTATGTTTTCGTTCATAAATAACGGAGTTATAGGCGTTTGAATTTCTGAAGTGAGACACATTTAATGACGTCAAGTAAATGAAAACGTCAGAAGTAATCCAAAAAATCTGACGTCATTACAGTGACGATATAGGCTGATATCAGTCACTAGTGACTTTTGATATCAGTGAGATTTGATATCAGTGAAATTTCATATCAATGAAAATACCAATTTTATCAAGTTTTGATATACATTGGGTTTCACTGTAAAGTATAAAATAAAGTAAACTTTTCGTTTTCGGATGGTGACGTTCCTCGCCGTGCTTCTTATGGCGTATACATTTCGCAACTTATTAGGTTTGCTAGAGTCTGCAATCATGTTGCGGACTTCAATGCGCAAAATAAATGTTTAAGGATGTTCGCTGCTAACATTTGACATTTCGGAACTTCCGGTTTTTCTTTTCTTGAATATCTCGTAAACGGTTGCATTTATTTTCCTAATATTTTATATTTGGATACATATTGATAATATGCATCAAATGAGCCATGAAAATTGTCAATCTAAGAAACTTCATTTTTTCACCCCATTTTCTGCAACTTTTAAGAAAATTTTAGTTGTCAGTAAAATTTAGGGGGTAGGGTAGATTAAACTTGAATATTACTCATCTTCAAATTGATTGCACTAGTTCGATGTTTATTTTAGCAGCAGTGAATGTGTACATGGTCTTCTAAGCCATTCTTTGTGTCTTTGGTGTGCTGGTTTTAAAATTTAAGGTGGTTTTATGAAATAGGCTTTTAGAAACAAAACAGACGAAAAAAGGCCGAAAATGGCGATTTTCAAGTTGTTGGTTCTCTCTTATATGCTCACTACCCTATATATTTCTTTCTTTTTTTCGAACAATATTACCAAGTTCTATGTTGTGTGAAAATACAAGAAAAAGTTTGAATCAACAAATATGGGTTTGGTACATTTCAAAATATTGATTTTTTCCGACTTTTCAAGTATGGGGGTAGGGTTAAAAAAGGAATCGTAAAATTTTGTCATCCACTCCAAGTTGCAAATTTTTCTATGCTTTTGGTCCAAAATTGTCTGCGCTACGTAAATATTATGACTTTTGAAAGCATTCTAGGTGTATTTTTGTTCAAGACAGGTATGTTTCAAAGAATTATAAATTAAATTAATTTTACCAAATTTAAAACATGGTGCTCAGAGGTCTCATTCAAATGCACACGACCCTATATTTATTTTGTTTTCAAATGTCTTGTGTTGTATTTTGGAATCAAAAAAGAGTGGTTAGAAAAAAAGTTTGAATACTTTTTCATTGGCAGCGAACATCCTTAACAGCCAATCTTCTTCAGCAGGGCTATCGGTATCATAAACTTCGAAAAACCTTTTCTAAATTTTATCGCAGACACTTTGAACTGATTTCCAAATTTAATGTTGGGCTAAAGACCCTTTTACGCAATGGCCTATCGGAACCAGAATTTTATGGTAACTTGGTTATCAAATTTAAGAAACTTATAGGAAGGAATGATTTTTCTTTTCAATTCAGAAAAATCATTACGCGTTACAGACGTATAGGATATAACTTAAATGTTATGCGACAGTCTGCATGCTTAGCTTTTAACCCAATCATGGATGATAACTATGCTGCCTTCTTTAATTGCTCGCCGGTTGGTCGGGCGTCAGACTCTATGATGGCCCCGACATAAAGCTATTCATTTTAGTTGATTGGGGCCGGAGCTTCTTGTCTGTTGCTTGGCCCACCGGGGTTCAACTGGTGTTTTTCTTTTGCTCCGGAGTTAGTAAGTTATTGGGCGCCCAGGGATCTCCATCGTCGGGCAGCTTACTCAATCTGTGAGTCCTCGTTTTTGATTCATCCAAGATGATTCATTGACTAGTTAGAGGTTCTCCACGAGGACCGAACAACTAACTAAATGTTTTAACCACTGCAGAAGCTGAGGATGAGGTTAGGTACCTGTAAAACCTGTTTAAGCCCGCCAGTAATTTTATATTTCTGATCGTTCCAAGGCGATACTTCTGTGGTGGTTCTTATTGTTTTTATGTCTTGGTGTTTAATATTTAATGCTGTTGGCGCCTTATGTAAGTTATCATATTTTAGTTAAGTGTAGGTAATTGATTGTTAGTTTGGTTTTTTCCCGCCTCGGTTTTTGGAGTGGGAATCTTTTTCTGATTGCGCCTTTTCCTGATCGTTGCGTACTTGTACCTTTCAATCAATCAATCAATCATGAAATTCACTAGATATCACAATAGAACAATCAATCTTTGTCATATTTATGCAAGCAAAATGTGAAGGTGGATTGATCGCGAAACAGTCGCGAACTAGTCTTCAGTTGTCGCATTCCAGGGACTTAAATTTAACGCCATCCTACGGCTATTGTTACTGAGTGTTTATGCTCCCAACTTTGGACAAGCTGGAAGGGCAGATTGATTTTGGCTTTTCTGTCTGTTCACTTTTTTTGAAACTTTTGAATGGTATATGCTGGCGTTTTGAGATTTCATTCACATATTCCTCATGAAAAAAAATCGGTAACACGTATTTGTTCCTGTCCCAGTCACGCCCATATTCTAAGTTGTCACTGTGAAAACAAAATTGGTAAATCTTGTGTGCAAGACTTCTAAAAATATTTGAGCTAGAATATTTATATTTAGCATACTGCCCCAACTGTATGTTTGCCCCTAACCTAGCACAGTTTCGATTTACCCGTATTCATAAGATAGCTGTGAGTATTTTCAAACCAATTCAAAGTCATTAATCTTTTGAAGAATCGTAAATAGAGGATATTCAAGTTTTTGGAGTAAATATGAGTTTTATTTCATTGAGTGAAGTGAAAAATGTTTATATTTCATGAGTGCCGAAGGCACGAATGAAATATATAATTTTTCACTTCACGAGATGAAATAAAAGTCATATTCACGACAAAAACTTGAATTTTCTTTTTATTATAATTGCATGTAGGGACTAGTCATTGTAACGTTGCGCGCTAAAGCATATGACGTCAAAATCTTAAATGACGTCATTACGTCACGTCATTACGTCGCTATTGTGTGTGAACGTTCATTGCGTCAACAATAGCAATAGATTATAAAATTTAGTTATGTATAAATTAGAAATAAAACGGTGGAATCGTAATTTGCGTATTCCCAAATCTTATATTTTCACATGTTAAAATATAACTTTTTTATATTTTCACACGTGAAAATATAACTTTTTCAAATATTGGTTATATTTAATACATATTTCTCTATATTTCATCACTTGCCATATAATAAAACAATTTATTGGACCAAAATGACTACTATTATACAATGCACAGGTTGTATCGACATCGGCGTTTCCTCATTACAGAATTCAACAATGTTGTCTATTATATTGTAAGGCTACTCTTTACAAATTGTGTGATTCGTTTTAGTGAGCCGGGACCTGGAAAAATACGGCTTCAACAAATTCGAAATTGAAAAGGCAGCAGATCAGCTTGCATAATATTGTTTTTAGCTACATGTACATAGAAAGTAAAAACTCTTTGTTTCTAATTATAAAATTAAAATTTCGTGTAGTAGTCATTTGTGATTGCACTGTTCAGATACGCCAGAAGCCCAAGACGTCAAATGATCTCATGTCATTCATGTTCCATCTTAACAAAAACGACACACACCCGTATCAAACTATATTCTAGTTTCTCTGCTAAGCCACACATGCTGTTCATGCTAGCGTTTAGTGCACCACAATCCGGCGTATGTCTGTCGTCTGTCCGTCCGTCTGTCCACAATTTCAAAATTGCTTTCCTAAAACCGCTCAGAATTTTCCTGAAAATTGGCTATGGTGATTTGGTACCAATGTTCCACCATCAGAAATTTGCAAAATGTGAATTTGAGAATGGCGTACTAAATACGAGCTATAATCGTCGTAATTTTAGATTATCATTATAATTATTATTGTAACTTTTATTGTTATTATTGTTATTAGCCGACCTAAGCCGTAGGCTCACAATGTGAGCTAATAGTATTGTTATGAGCGTATCATTTTATTGCTAAACGATCGAATGTTGCACACTGAAAGCATACCCTATATGTAGAACTCGCATCGTAGCAGGCTATGTGTCTTTATGGCTAAAAAGCGCATACGTATGTCACAGGTCTGCACTGTTTGTTTACTCGAGAAAAGTATATTGACTTTACTATGCGAGTTACGAGTTATCTGTCTTTTGGTTTTCCCAATAATTAGGTTATTTATAGACAAAGAAAGCTGAGCTCGCTAGGCAGAGTGTAGCCTTGCCCAAGGCTTAGAAATAAAGAAAAACGCCTTTCGTAATTTTTTTTAAATCTCTGCGGCTAGTCTAGTCTATAGATGGGGCTCGATTTCTGTAAAACTCAGCCAAGACGATTGAAGAAAAATTCATTGATAGACTAGCTTAGAGACTCGAGAAATTTCAATATAGAGAAAATAATAAAAATGAAAACAATAATCATATGACATTAATATGTTTTACAGACTAGTAGCTAGTCTAGGCAGAGTGTAAACAATAAGAAATTGTCCGATATGTCAAATAGAAATTATCAAATATGCACTCCATTTTCTAAGCATTTCTAGCATACATTTTTATGACATTGTAAGGGTCATTTACAGAAATTATTCTACTTTCATTTCGTTAGCATTGTATTGTAAAGATGATTCATTTTATATTTTTTCATATTCCCGATTTTTCTGCAGTCTCTCAGTGTATTTTCAGAAATTACTGACTGTCATGGCCGACGTTTTGCACTTTGACGTCACGTATACAGTGCGTCGCGCTGTAGGATCACGTGATCCTACAAGCTATACGCTGTATACGTTGTATGCATGCACGCCATACACTGTAAACGTCGTATGCATACAGGATTTACATTGTATACGATGTAGGTTTACACTGTAGACACTGTAGGGTATATAAGAAACGTTCTGTATACATTCAGGGGCTTCACGTTTTGATCGTTCTACCGAGAGGCTGCGTTTTTTAGGTCTCTCGATTTTATTTGAATGTTATCTTAATTTTGAGGATTTCTTTGGTTAAAATTACAAAAATAGATAGGGAATAAATAAAGGAAGACAGTTTTAGCATAAATTTCATTTATTTTCACACTTTTGAACATTTTGAAGAATTTTAAAGGAAAATAACATTTTATTACATTTCAAGTAAATCTGGCCGTTTTGTTATAAATCTGTCATGTTTTATTAAGGCTGAAGCTGACACAGCATTGTATGCAAGTGATTATTTTGCCAAAGCATCTCATTTTTCATTAAGGTTCCATGCTACCATATTTAAAGTTGTTTCAAGTCGTGTTTTTTAAAAATACATTAATTCATCGTTGTTACATATCTGTTGTTTATATTTGAACAAGTTTGCACAACTGTCGCATGTTTTAATCTAGTCATTTGTTAATTAAAGGAAATGCAAACTTGAATAACCTCTTCGTTGTTGATTTCACACCTTTAATCGCATGTTTATACGTCATTAAGATCATATTCATTATGTCATCAAAAGTCATTTTTGCTTGAAGCCCGCTTTATTTCACGCTTTATTTGATAACCCTGAACCACAAAACACAAAACCAGAACCACCTCCTATCGTACAGCACGGACGGGACGTAACAGTATATAGTACTCGAGTCGGCATCTGTCCGTGCGTATGTCCATCCGTCCGTTCATTCTTTCAAACATAAATATCTCTATGGCCACTAGGACAGTCGCAATCAATTTTTAGCTCACCTGAGCCGAAGGCTCACAGGTGAGCTTATAGTATAGTGGTCGAGCCGGCGTCCGTGCGTCGTCCGTCGTCGTCCGTCGTCCGTCGTCGTCAACATTTTCAAACGACTTCTCCTCTGAAGCTGCCGAGCCGAATCTTTTCATATTTCACATATACCATTTACAGGTGGGGGGAACGAATAATTGTGTTTTTTATTTCGATCGGATAAGAACTCTGGTTGCTATGGCAACTTATGCTTCCCATAGACTTATAATGGAGAAAAGTGAAAATTGCCTATTTTTGCTGTCTTGTTTGAGATATTTGAATTTTGTTTTTGCAGAAATGCTTATTGAGTAGTCCTGTACATTTCATGTGATTTTTGTCCTAATCCTTCATTTTGATTGGTTGCAGGGGCCCCATATAGGGCAAAATTTGGAAAAACATTCAAAAATCTTCTTCTCAAAAACTGTCAAGGGGATGAAGCCTATTCTTTGTATACATGTTCCTGACAGTGGCCTCTAAATAATTTGTGTTTTTTATTCCAGGCGGATAAGAACTCTGGTTGCTATGGCAACTTAAAGTTTCCATAGACTTATAATGGGAAAAGTGTAAATCGGCTATTTTTCCGCTAAAATTGCAGACACTTGAATTTTGTTTTTGCAGAAATGTTTATTGAGTAGTGTTTGACGTTTCTTGAGAGTTATGTCCTAATCCTTTATTTTGATTGGTTGCTGGGGCCCCATAAATGGCAAAATTTAAAAAAAAAAAAAAAAAAAAAAAAAAAAAAAAAAAAAAAAAAAAACATTCAAAAATCTTCTCCTCAGAAACTGTTGAATCCTGTACTTTGTATACATGTTCCTGACAGTAGCCTCTACATAATTTGTGTTTTTATTCCAGTCGGATAAGAACTCTGGTTGCTATGGTAACTTAAAGTTTCCATAGACTTATAATGGGAAAAGTGGAAATTAGCTATTTTTTGAAAACTATTGCAGCCTGAGATCTGAAAAGTGGTAGATGTAAACAACTAATGGATTAGATGAAGGTATATGATTGATTTAGGTCAAGGTCATCTCTTGACCTTGGCCGGTCTGTCGTCCATACACACTTTTCAAAGATTTTTTTTCTCTGAAACTACTTGGCCAATCAAAGCCAAATTTTATATGAAGCATCTATAGGAAGTGGGAACCAATGCGTATATAAATAATCCAGGTCACATGACCAAGATGGCCGCCATGCCCATATATGGTAAAAACCATTAAAATATCTTCTCCAGAACCGGTAAACCGATTTCAACGAAACTTTGCATGAAGTATGGATGACTCAAGTACTACAATGTATATATAAAACATGACCCTGTGGTGACCTTGACCTATTTTATGGCAAGGTCAACATAGTTCGTCAATGCATTTGAATGGGAAAAACTTTTAAAATGTCATTTTAACTGAAAGTCTTGCAGGAAATGGGCAGTAAGACTGAAATTTAATGATTCTGAAAAAAATGGACCCCAGGAGACCATCTGCTTTTAAAATATTATTTTTTTGAAAACTATTGCAGCATGAGAACTGAAAAGTGATAGATGCAAACAACTGATAGAGTAGATGAAAGTATGTAAAGGTCGATTTTGCAAACATGGAAACATGGGAAAAAGTGACAACTAGGTCTCGGGTAAGCATTTACTGGACCAATGATCCTATGGAAACCATTGCAGCCATAGGCCTGAAACTTGACCAAGATGACCGTCATACCATATATGGAAAATAAAACACACTTTGTCCAGTGACTGTACTTGTTGACTCTCGGGTGAGCGATCGTTGCCCTTGGGCCATCCCCATTCTCATTAATGTGTTTGCTGCTCTAAAGGATCTCAGTTTTAATTTTTATTTGTTATCTAAAGCATCAATGGGATGGCGGAAAGGTTTTTTGTGTTTTGGTCAGGTCGGATCAGAACTCACTGGTCTCCGTGGAAACAAATAGCTTCAACTGATTTACACTGGGAAACATAAAAATCTTCAAAACCTCAAGGCCCGTGAGCTTTTATATTCATGTTTAGCAATATATTGTAAGGTAAACTAGGCAATGGCCATAAAATGGCGCAACCTCTCCAAAAACCGAGATGAAAAAAAAACTAAATTGGCAATCAGGTGCAAATAATAAGATAGATAATATCGATAGTCGAGTGAGCGGCCACTCAGTTACCCGAACTTAATTAAAATAGAAAAAGGTACACTGTGATTATTTGTTGAAAAATTTGAGAATCCTTTTCAATGCAAATTATTATCGCAATTTTTTCTACAAAAAATAACTGTATTTGTTATATTGCCATTTGAAAATTAAACGAATCCTAAACTAACGACATCGTTAATTTTAAACAATTGATATGCAGATGTTTTGCGTTGATGTTGGTTTTAGGATGATTTTTAGTTCTTCTTATAAAATGAATATGGGGATTTTATATCAGGGAAGCGCTTCAGAACGTCCGTTCCTCTGGTTTTGAGAATGCTGTAATGAAAACGTACATATGGTGCAAAATTCACAAAAGTCTAACACCAAAACAAAAAAAAAAAAAAAAAAAAAAAAAACAATTTGAACCACAACCGATGTATCACCTTGGAACGATCAGTAATGTAAAATTTCAGTAATATAAAATTAAATGGGGGTCATTATAAATCCTCTTTATTAGTCAGGCCAACCGTGCCCCAGGGATCCATAAAAGGTAATTATCTGTCATCAGCTTATAATAGGAAATACATGAAAACAATCTTTTTTTAACCATATATAATTTTGCTTGTAACAATGTAATCAAATATTGCCAAATTCATAGGCTCCCATATACCTACAATGGTTTAGAGCTTTGATATCTTCTCAATTTCGTTTAGGTTTTCCTCAAATGGTAAGCTTATAGAATAGTACTTGAGCCGGCGTCCATTCGACCATGCGTCAATTTCTGCGTGCGTCCTTTGTCACACTTTCAAACATAAATATCTTTAAGGCCACTAGGCCAATTGCGATTAAATTTTATGGGGGAAAGGTTACATTTGATTTAGGGCCGGCTGGGATCAGAACTTTGGTTTCCATGGCAACAAAAAACACCCATAGACTGGGAAAAAATAATAAAACATCGTGTTCAATCGACGCCAGGTTATAAAAGGTCACTCTTTAAGGTTCAGTACCCGAAATTGTGCAATATGGTCCATACTAGCTCCATTTGAACGTTTTCACTGATTCCAAAGGATCAAACTTTTATGTTTGATTCAATAAATTCACAATGCACATAGTTTCTATATACTGTGTGTAGCAATATTTAGTAATCCTCTTTATAAACCCTGCTAACCATGCCCCTGGGGTCCATACATGAAAAAAAAAAACCTTCTCTGAAACCACAAAACCCAAAGGCTCCTATTTACCTTCAATAAAACGAAAATAAAAAACTTCTCTGAAACTATAAGGCCCAGAGCGTTTACATTTTATGTGTAGTAATGGCTAGTAGTCTGTTTAAAATTCCAGCAAACAGTGCCTCTGGAGTCCATACAACCAAGCTGGTGTGTGTTTCTTCCATACGCTAATAATGGGTAATGTTTGAAAAACGTCTCTGAAATAACAAATAAAAATAAAAATTGTGATCCTTTAAGAGCTGTGAGCATATTAAAGAGAACGAAGATGGACCATACCGTTTTCTTTGGTTTCATTAGCTCCCACAGACATAAAACAAAAAAAAAATCTTTATTAATCGTGCCAACGTTGTCTTTGTTGTCCATACAGGCCGTCATTATCTGCCACATGCATATAGCGGGAAACATTAAGAAATCTTTTTCTCTGAGACCACCAGACCCAAATGTATATACTGGGCCGTGTAAGTTTAGAGATTCTTTGGAGCTAATGAAACCAAATGAAAAAAGTAGCCCCCTGAGAACCAAGAAGTTTAACTTTTAGTGTTCTAAAACATGTTCCCATTCGAAATCTATGGGGATTATTTTCAGACACTCAAGGGCAGCAAACTCCATATTCCGCTGTCAAATATGGCCGAATTTGAACTCATGGTTTTTTGGTTTTCAACGCCTCTGCCAACAAAAATGATGAAGATCCAATCAAACATGTAGGGGCTAGAGTGTTGACAACACTAAATATCATTTTCAGACATTCATAGGCAGCTAACTCTGCAACCATTCATGGGATCTGGTCGAATTTAGAAATCATCCAAGATCTTATACTCGTCCACGTTACAAAGAATAACGAAGATTCAATAAAAAAAAAAGAATTGCATCAGAGTGTTGCCAACACTAAACATCAATTTTTCAGAATGTCAAGGGCAGCTAACTCAGCAATCAGTGGTGGGATCTGGTCAAATATCGAACTGATCAGAGATATTGTGGTTGTCCTTGTTACCTGCAAGTCTGAAAAAGTTTCGATTCAAAATAGCTGAGGAAATGTGTTGACACCACTTCCCCCATTATATTGGGAGTTTTCAAAACGCACAAGGGCAGCTAACTCCGTAGTCCGTGATGGACTCTGGCCGGAATTCGAACTCGTTTGACTAACTTCGTAGTCCGTGATGGAATCTGGCCGGAATTTGAACTCGTATGGTTGCTATTGTCACTTGCAAGAATAAAGAAGATTTGATAAAAATGTAGGGGCAAAGGTTTTCCCAATTATTACCCTATGAGAAGTATCTGTTGCAGACAATCCCCAATCATAATGGTGATTCTGATCAAATTTGATTGTGATTGGCCTTTTCGTCGCCGAGATATACATGTTTGAAAGTGTGGACAGACAGACCCACGCACAGACCCACAGACACCAGCTGGCGTCCCATTCTAAAAGATCACATTGTGAGCCTTCGGCTTTCATAGATACCAACATTGAACGATCATAACGAAAAGCAAGATGGACAGCCATTGAAGGTAAGGTGGTCACAGTGCTAGCTTGGACGGAAGAAGTAATATTCAGAGGACTAAGTGAACAGCAAATTATACTCGGGTGGGAACAAAGCCATGCAACATGAAACTACAAATTGGAATAACCTGAATAAATTCGAACCACAACAGCAGCACCGCCATGAAACGGTCAGTTATAAACTAGAAATTGTTTTCGACACCAAAACTGATGTCTCCCCCTTTCTAAGTCCAAACATTTTCAATATTCTAGAGTCATGATGTTTGTGTCTTGCACATTGTCGCGGATGTAAATAATGCTATAAACCTTGATTGGTTTCCAAGTTACAGAACAGACACATAATACAAAAACCATGCATTATCTTACATTTCAAAGCACCATAACTAAATAATATGCAACCCAGCGTTACAAAGCTTGTGTTCTGTGGGCTTCTCATGTTGTCAATAATCCTGTGAAGTTTCATGAAGCTATTTTAATCCGTTGCCAAGTTACAGAGCGGACACCATTAGTTGATTACAATGCAACATCTGCAATATGTCATTCCAAATGGCCATAATTAAAATATGTCATCCAGAGTTATGATTCATAAGTTCTGCAATATCGTCATATGCTACAAATGCTTCAAAGTTTCATCATGATATATCATAGGGTTTTCAAGTTAGAGATATGCAAAATCATTTATCTTGCATCTGTAAGTGCCATAATTCCAAAAACATGTAACCCAGAGTAACAGTTCTTGAATTCTACACATTGTCAAATGCTGATTGATATTTTTATGTAGTTTAATGAATCTATCTTATACGGTTCTTATATTACAGAGTGTACACAGCTAGAATGCAAATTCTGCTTTTTTTCTATTTCAAAGGGCAATAACTTGATAAATATGCAATCCAGAGTTACGGCCATTGTTCTGCACATCATGTTATGTTGGTTAGTAATCCAATGAAGTTTCATCAAAATATCTTTGTAACAGTTTTCAAGTTACAGAGAGGACAAGAGAAAATAGCCAATTTCTGCTATTTCCCATTTCGAAGGGCCATAACTCGAAAAATAGGTAATCCAGAGTAACGCTTTTTTGTGCTCTGCACATCGTCTCATGCTGGTTGAAGTTTCATCATGGTATTTAAACCGTACATCATCCATAGTGCAGATTACATTTTTCTTTTGATCCTTTGAGATCATTGAAAATATTTGGAGTATTTCAAATATTGTACGTTAAGAATCACCATCTTAACAGAATTTCGAATTTTTGGCTTCTTTGTGAATATTAGACTATACTGGTGTAAACTTTGGAAATTGCAGCGATCATGAATGTCTGGCTTTCGCTGCCAGTTTTGTAAAGGGTCACTGATGAAGGTTCATTACCCGGAATTGTACAATATGGCCCACTTTTTCTCTTTGAATGTTTTTACATTTATACGTGCATTCTTTGATAACACAATTTGTATGAAATATATCATACTCTACTGTACTGATATCTCATTTGTACTAGAAAAACACGTTTCTAGCACTACCCCCTCCGCAATTTCCAAATGGCCCTCCTCTGTTCCGATTTGGCCCTACCCTGTTCCGATTTGGCCCTGCCTCGTTCCGGATTGGCCCTGCCTCATTCCGAATTGGCCTTGGTTTTGGCTCTTAGTCTCCACTGCAGATTTCCAAATGGCCCTCCTCTGTTCCGATTTGGCCCTACCCTGTTCCGATTTGGCCCTGCCTCGTTCCGGATTGGCCCTGCCTCATTCCGAATTGGCCTTGGTTTTGGCTCTTAGTCTCCACTGCAGATTGACAGCAAAATGCATATTGAAAAAATAATGTGTTTTCACCAAAATTTATTTAATCTTCTTTGCCAGAAAGCATGTTTAAACATTGTCCTAGCAATCTATTGATAGATATTGGCAGGTAAAGCCCCTATCTCACTGGAATGCAACAACTGTAGACTAGTTTGCGAATATTTCGCGACTATTTCGCGACAAAGATTAACAATATAAACACAACTTTCACGTTGCAGTCTCGTTGAATGGACATTTATGCAACAAATTCGCGAATTTCGGTCTAATTTTGAAAATATATATATCGCGACTGTCGCGCGACTTTCGTTACATTCGTGAGAGTGTCTCACGACTTTCCCACGAATATAGCTTATTTTCATTTTCATTCGTACGACAGTCGCGCGACATTCGTGAGATTGTCGCACGACATTCGTACGAATCTCATTAAGTTTTATTTTTTCGCCAGATAGTCGCGAGGTGTTCGCATGTTTTTTCGAGACAATCGCTCGACCGTCGTACGACACTCGCACGACATTCGTACGACTGTCGCTAAAATTTCGCATTGTAAATTCGCGAAAATTTCGCGGCAACAGGTTCGCGACACTCGCACGACCGTCGCACTACTGTCGCATGACAGTCTTGCGAAATAATTTGGCGAAAAAAAAATCGCATAAAATTTTAAACATGTTTAAAACCTTCGCGACCAGTTCGCGACTAGTTCGCGACACAGTCGCGAGAAATTCGCATGCCAGTGAGATACTTGCTTAAGATGTAAGCGATTTTGCTGGTGTACCCCTTGATCTTTCATTGATTTTGCTCTATTAATGAAGATCTCATTAATATTCATACAACAAAAATAGCTGTTACTTTATATATCTAAATATATGGTTATAGAACATTGTCCTAGCAATTATTTGATACCGATTATAGCTCTCTAGAGCTTTTAGTGGCCAAGATAATTGCTTTTTCTAGGTATATTCCCTTATTCCCTTATTTTTCCGTTCTTAAAACTAAAAAAAATGACTAATACATTGTAGTACAGGGTATAATATTGCCATAGACACCATTTGATGCTATTTTCAGCATTACAAGTTTATTTGAAGGTTTATTCATTTATCCCCTCTCTCTCCCTTTCTCTCTCTCTCTCTCTCTCTCTCTCTCTCTCAAATTTATTTCTTAAGTTTTCATAAAAATTCATGAAATTGAAAATCAGATTATTTTTTCATACTTCAGTGTCATAGGACATTGTCATAGCATTCATTTGATACCACTTTCGGCATCCTGTTTTTTTTTTTTCTTTTTAATTAATTTTCATGAATAAGTAAATTCATTGAAATAAATATAAAATAAAGGTATTAAGGTTAAATTTGTTAGGTTCATGCATCACTGTCAGACCATTTATAGTATTCTAGAGCATTTTATTGGTGGGATTTGATTATTTTGTAAGTACATCCTATTCATTAGAATCACATGAGGAGAGGGTGTGGAAATTATGTATTTTTAATCATTTCATTAATATTCATGAATATGCAAATGAAATAATTTTCATATAGGCCCAGGTCAGCAATTCATTTGTCATATGATATTACTGTTTCAATAACAAAGTGTCACAATGACAGTGTAGCCTGACATGTTCATTTATCGGTTTAGTCCGGCACAAAATCAATTTGACCTGGAATTGTGGTATAAAGTTTTTTTCTTTACAGATTCTTGTAGGTTAGACAATGCCATTAAGGATTCTGGATGATGACAGCCTGTCATCATTGAGCATTTTGAGAAATTCAAGATGGCGTCCAAGATGTCAGAAAATACTGAAAATACATATACTATTGTACAATGTGTCCCTTAAAATGAATAAAAATGCTATGTTTCCTCACAACTTTAGCAGATATTATTATATCTGACTTAAGTTATTGTTCCCTGGTTTAAGGATCAAAACTGACATCCAAGAAGGCCGCCGAAATAAGATTTCTTGACGAATACAAATGCCTGCACAATATATACATATTTGAGCTTCTTATGCATACATGTTTTGATGAATTAGGCCTGAAAATGACATATTAAGTTTTATTTTCTTTATAAATCTATGCATGTAAGACATTGTCAATAAAGAATCCAACTTCTGACACCCTGTCAGCAATAAACAATTTGAGAAAATCAAGATGGCATCTGAAAATATTTTTACGCACTGTTTAATAGTTTGTCTCTAACAGAATGAAAAATGCTATTTTGTTCTACTATTTAGTACATATTGGCATATCTAACATTAGTTACCTTTTCTTGGCTTGAGTACAATATGGACTCCAAGATGGCTGTCAGAACATTTTATATATTAGAATATTATAAACATTTTCCTAATACATACACTGTTGAACCTTTTGCCTATTTCTGATTTTAATGCACCATTAAACATGTTTAATCATTAGGAAAACTAATGAAAAAATATCAAGAACTTCACTGTATAGTTGGTGCTCACATAGTTTGTCTGGTCAATATTCATTTTATTGTGGTTTGCTGTTACTGAGAACAAACAGCAGCATATTAAATCTATAGGCTATGGTCATACACAGGATGCTTAGTTGTATAAAGGAAGTCATGATACATGTATCCACAAACTCGATGATACAGGCAAAAAAAGCAAACAAAATGTGTAAAATGTGTTTCAATTGAAACACACTTAAAAGCAGACAGATAATATCACTGTATACCAGATAGTCACTTTTGTACTTCATGAAAATCTAAAAGGAGTTTTAATAGTTGAGAGTGACACTGATGATTAATCTCAACACCTCACGATTCTTGGTATCTGTCATAAGCCGACAGACAAGTTATAAAATGCTGAACTAATACCTGATTTAATTAACGCTCATGTTCTATAAAGATTGGTTACTTTTGCACGCTTCCATACTTTGACCTCCTAAATAACTGAGATTGTCAGTCATGCCTTTTAAAATCAGATCTGCCAAATGTGTTGCCAGAGTCATTTTGGTGGCTGACAAATGAGACCAAACTTTAAACGTACCAGTCATAGTGCCGCATAGCGCCGTGGTTAGGCTTAGGCTTAGCGCCGTGGTTAGGCTTAGGCTTGTAGGAAATAAAACTCAAATGGTTTGTTCTTGATGGTTCATTGACTAGTTAGAGAGTCACCACGAGGACCGAATAACTAACTAAATGTTATGAACCACTGCAGAAGCTGAGGGTGAGGTTATGGCCATGTAAAACCGGTTTAAGCCCGCCAGTAACTTTGTGTTACTGATCGTTCCAAGTCGATACTTCTGTGGTGGTTCTTTTTGTTTTAAGTCTTGGTGTTTAAAATTTTTTTTGTGCTGTTGGCGCCTTATGTATGTTTTCATATTTTTAGTTAAGTTAAGGTAACTGAGTGGCCACCTATTGGGAATATAGCTGCTCATTCGGCTTACGATATGTTTCATGGTATAAGTACCTGATTGTTAGTTTGGTTTTTTTTTCCACCTCGGTTTTTGGAGTGGGAATCTTTTTCTGATTGCGCCTTTTCCTGATCTTTGCCTACTTGTACCTTTTTAGACTGCATCATTATCTGTATAATTGTGGTTTTATTGCATCTGCTTATAGCATGGGGTGATATACGAGCTCAACTTTTTGGATGTAACAAATAAAATTCAAGTATGCGTATTGACCAGGTATGCTTGAATGATCTATTTTATATGTTCCATTCAGTTTGACTGTTGAATGTTTTGCCAAGCTATGTTTAGTCTAGCATTAAAGTGTGTTTATCAGTAACTTAGCTGTAATTATGAAACCTTGTATATTTTTATTATTAATTTAATATTTGTCCTTCATATACATGAATGTGCTTGTATGTTTCAAGCACACACCTTCAGCTGATGCCACTGACGTATATTTCATGCTCCTCTGACTGTGGCCAAATAAATATCATATGGCTGAAAGTGTAACTGTCTTTGAATTATTCTTAAAAGCACACTCTTAGACTTGGAACCCTTGATTTTATGCCGGGCCGTTGACTTTGATATTTTAAGTCCAGGCTAACATTTGGATTGTGTAACAATGCCTGTTAATTGTTATTGATATACTTTTATAGCATGTACCTTGACCTGGAATATCCCTTGATCTGATTTTCATGCTCTGTTGACTTTGACAATATTTATGTCACCTTGCACTAAGGTGTGTATTTCTGCGCATTTATAAGACAACTGGGTGTGTACCCGTTAATAGAAATTTGCCCAGAACATTGATCTATATTGTACAGTATGCTTCATAGAGTTCTTTAAAATTTATATAAATTTTGGCATTTTTAAAAAGTGTGTTTATTGTAACACCGATATCTGCAGATATAGATCCTAAGATATGACAGGTCCTATGTACATCCTTCGGCTGAAGCACCATTACACCTTGAACACATGACCTACACTGTCTGTTGTAATTATTGCATCCGCTGCTGTTGATTTTTGACAGTATATATCTTCTAGATCTGAACCCTGTCCATTTATTCTGAAGCTATATTACTCAATCTACTTTGAGTACAAGTAAGCTGGAGTATATAACAAGTCATACCCGACATGACTTATATAATTAATAAGATGATTTTACATGTATAATGTAACTGATGAATCTATGAATGAATGATAATGCTATTTTCATCATCTTTTAACACTGTGACTATTTATTATGGATCCTTTTCATAATATGTGTAAAGATAAACTGAAATTACATAAATAGAATAATAGCACTGCATTGTGTTGAATCTGCACTTTTAATAGCTTCAAAGATAATTCAAAGCCATTCAGTCCTTAAAGTATATAAAAGCATCTGCTTAGATGAACCATGTGGTATTTTTGTGTCTATTTTACAACGATAATATACAAAAAGAGAAAAAAAATTGTTTAGTTGTTTCTAAAGTGGCCATTTTAGATGCCATCTTAAATATGACAATTTTACTGCTTGCAAAAATATATAAGCCTCAACAGTCCTATAACTTCCTTTCAAGATTAGATCAAAATGCAAACAAACATTCAAACAAACATTCACTTTCAGATCAGTGTATTGACTCTTTAGTTGGGAAACCATATCTGGTAGACATTTTGGATGCCATCTTGAATTTCTGACAAGGCTCAATGATGTCATGAGTTCATTATTTTGATTCTATAATATCAGTGTCAAATCCAGAAGAAGCTCAAATATGTATACCGTATAAATAAATGGTAAAACAATAAAAATCTTTAAAAAAATCTTATTTTGGCAGCCATCTTGGATGCCATCCTTGGTTTTCAGACCAAATAGTATTAACTGAAGAAAGTTGTGTTAATAACTAATAAAGTTGTGAGGTAACATAGCATTTTCATACATTTTATGGACAAACTGTATAGCAGACCGTATGTATTCTCATCATTTTAGACATCTTGGACGCCATCTTGAATTTCTCAAAATGCTCAATGATGATAGGCTGTCATCATCCAGAATCATGAATGGCAATGTCTTCCCTACAAGAATCCATCAAGAAAAAAACTTTATACCTGACTTCCAGGTCCATCGAAAATATGCCATATTTGTGCCGGACTAGTTTAACTATTTTCTGCCATTTTTCATGTTTTCATTGAAATGAATGAACATGCAAATTAGACAATTATATTGTTTAAATTAGGAAGAAAGAACTATGTATAAGCTTTAAAATGAGACCACGTTTAGTAGTCTAGGATAAGTAAAATTGGAGATATGATCAATTTAGTATGAATACCCCAATGCTTAAGAATCTCGTGAACGGTTGCGATGGAATCCATGCTTTTTTTTCAAAGTGCAATTGAATTTGCTTGCATTTCTGGGGTCCTAATGAATGATTTGTCACTTATCAAAACAGCGAGAAAGTGGAAATCAAATTAAATCGTCCCGTGGGAATTCCATGACGAATTATGACGACCTACCTTAAATCAAACTTTAGGGCATATGTAACCATTTAAACCAATTCGTCACCCTGAGACCCGCGTAGGGGCTTAAATATGACGTCATCAAAATGGCGACCAGCGCACTCATAATATACATTTTGAACAACCATTTTCATACTATGCTCACGGTGGGTAGCCTTAACGGAATCTACGGGATCATTTCGCCTTTTCCGGCGCCTACGGGATCAGCAACGGAGCCTACGGGAATTATGTTGATGACTTTGGCCATGAAGGCTACTTCAGTGGAAGACTGTTTTGAGAACAAAAGTAAGTTAATTGTATATTCTTGTTCACGGGACCCGCAACATATTAGCCATATTACAATTGTACAGAAAACTGCAATTTAAGACATTGAACTTGTTTAAAAACGTTACTTTCCTCACCCTGCATGTACACAGGCTAAAAGAAAGGACATTTCAAACATCAATTTTTATTGCTTTACCAATCGAAGACGGGGAAGTCGATCAGAACGTAGACTGTTATTATAAATTCTCCTTAAATTATGGTAGATACTACATTCTTGTCCTTTCTTTGACGCATATAGCACAAATTAATGACGTTCAAAAGGGTTCGTCCTACGGGATCCAGACGAAACATGTGTTTTTATGGCACCGGCCATAACGGGATCACTTGACAACGGATCCTGAGGGAATTGTGTACACGATGAAAATCACCATTATTACCTTGCATTGATATAATACATGGCGACAAAACAGTCAAGTTTTTTTTTATTATTATTTTTCATTTTATTTATGTATACTAAACATTGTTTGGACTTCTTAGAACCGCAACAACGTTATGTAAACAACCTAGGATTTTGAGCAAAAGTATACCCCTGAAAACCCCAAAATTCCCGATAATGGTGTTTACCCGGGTACTTATTATAGGCTTATTAGCCTGGCGGTTTAGCCCATAGACCGCTATTTCAGTTACAATATAAGCCTATTTGTTCCGGACCTGCAAAAGAAAAAGCTTGCTTTGCCATCCCGTCCCAAAGAGGAGAACAGCAAGATCCAACAATGCCCGCTTGTCCTCCCAAATTATTAAACCGACTAACAGGGAACTTCGACACGCACCGAAAAAGGGGGAAACCACCCTTGAGAAGAGCAGAAAATCTAGTGCGGAGCTTTTGGGTTAAAAAAAACCCCATATACTTATAATGGAAAAAATCCCCTAGGCTGCGGTGCCAGATTCCCCTAGGTGTCGTACCTTCTTTTATTACATTTTTGGTCATATTCTTTTAGTTTGACCGCAGACTATTGTGTCAAAACATAAACAAATCGAACTAGAATTCATTCTTTTCAAAACGAAAGCGAACTTACTTGGAAGCGTGAATATAAAAGCCCAGCATAATGCATTTTATGCGTGGACCGCCATTTTACACCAAGATCGCTGCAAATAAATTGTCACGTATACAAAAGCATCATGTTGCACAAAATCAAAATGCTGATCAAAATTTTCTGTGATTTTTGAAAAGTTCCGTGCACTACTTACTTCTTGCGTTTCCTGATTCCTGGAAAGAAAGCAACCTTCTGTGAAAATAATCAATATTCCCATAGGCTCCGTTGCTGATCCCGTAGGCGCCGGAAAACGGCGATTTGATCCCGTAGATTCCGTTAAGGCTACCCACCGTGTATGCTTGTCAGATAAAATTTGATTTCCAGCTTCCCGCTGTTTTGAAATGGATGGATTTCACCAACTGCATTTATAAAAGCTATTTTAGCACAAAAGTGTCTCGCACAAGGAGCATGATACGGAAAATATGAGCCACACATGAGCCACAAAATCTGCATACCAAGTGCAAAACTATGCATAGTATTCACTGGAGTTAATATGATCTGCCTTGCACTCCCCCAGGACAATTTTTCATGAGTGCCAAATCATTCATTAGGAACCCAGACATACAATCAATTTTTGTCCTCAAAGATAAATTCATTAAACGTTAGATATAGTAAAAGTAAGTATATTATGGGCTAAAACAAGGGCAGATGACTCCGAATATTGAACAGGTATAGCTCATTCTTGTGTTCAAAGATCACGAATACAGTGTTTAAAACATATGACATGATTTTTCCGCTTTTTGACACTTTCTACTGGTAATTTTAGAATGACCGAAGGTACATTTTGTCACGTTGAGGTTCATTTATGATACAGTCAGACATAAGCTGAGCATCACCCTTACATTATTCTGGACTACCCTGTTGAAATATACAAAAATACAGTTATTTGATTTGGCTCCATGTTGCCAAACCCATAGGGTCACTGAAGAGGCTTAAATAGCCGAAACCGCGGTATGGCCCATCCCCTTTCTCATCAATATGTTTGCTGCTCTTAAATCTTCTGTTTTGTTTTTATTTCCTATTACTGCAGCTGGTGTTGTGTCGTGTGGCGGCCGTAAAAGTCTCCCCGTACAGTGCAGATTATATTTTACTTTTGGTCCTTTGAGATCAGCGAGGGTAGAGAAATCATAATTTTTTTATCGGTTTAGATTCATTTTCTAATCAACGCATATACGAGGATCGGTCAAAAAGTTCAGTCAATCCATATATTTCGCGGTATCTGTCATTGCAAACTATTTTAAAATAACAAGATCTGGAAGACCATTTCTCTAGCCTGTGATAAAAATTGTTTGTGACTCTTCATGAATGAAATGTAATAGTTCACTTTTAAAGTGGTGACTCCCTGACACTGGCATGATTTAAAGAAAACAATGCAAAAATTTGCAAAAATTTTCGGAAAAAAAAAGTCATTTGTGCTATATATATTCCTCGAATATGAGTGATTATATCCTGCAAAAAAACCAAACCTTCAACCAATTTAATTGTTTTATAGCACAACGAACTGTTAAAATCGGCTTGTCCTGGCATTTTTTAAAACTTCAGTTTAAATTCATAGAAAAGACATCTATGCATGAACTTCGAAGCTTTAAATGTATTAAACCATTTAACTGTATCATCTTTGTCTGCTCTGAAGTGAAATCATAATAATGCCAGCAATTATAATGACACAGTGGTATTGAACAGTTACAGGGGTACATGACGTCATCTTTATCGCTTCATTATACAGTCAGTAGCGCACTTGTGACGTTCATGTTTGCCTCATTGCTTTTCTAAATATAACAAAATTTATCACTTAAAATTTGAAGAAAATATGACCAGTAGTTATAAATATACAACACATGAAAGACACAATATAAGGTTCACAATTTCAAGAAAACATGCCAGTGGTTTTACCCCACCTGTCTTTCAAGACGGACAATTTAAACTATTTATTTTTGGGCATGGGTTTGGTATCATTATAAAGGAGAAATGTTGCACTTTCCAACAATGTATAATTCAGCAACCTATGATGTCTATTTATCATAATATAACACCTATGACAGAACTTCCTATGAGTTTCTTAACATAAAGTAATATATAGAATCCAGGTAATTTCGTTTTTGCAACTACTTCAGAAAAAATGAACCTTTAATGACACTTATCAATTACTTCCATCACAATAACATTGAAGTCGCGATATAACCGGGATTTCTAATCTTACATTTCAATGAATGTTTAATTATTTCCTGCACCTTTCTATCAGCCAATAGAAAAACGCTGTAGTAGAAAATTCGAATTCTAAACTCAAATTCGGCCTCAAGTGCAATGTTTGTCACCGATCATTTATGGGTGTGTATGTAGACCGAGTGCCTGTCGTTAGAAGCATTGTTCATATTGAAACTTTTTTTACTTATCATTTAAAAATCATACACATACACTTGGGAGCCCGGGTTAACACTGAAGCAAGTTTTCATCCACACTCTTCACAACAGCATTATCATGGTAAACCAGTTAAGAAGTTCAACTGTGTAAAAAGTGGACGCAACATCCCGACATGACCAAAGCTGTTCACTGGGACTTTAAGCATCAACTCAAACAAACAAACGAAGTTAACGTTGTCACCGCCAGGTAGCTTCCTAGGTCCTCTGTCTTTGTACTGATAAGCCGCATTTGACAGATGCTCGCTAGAATGCAAAACGAACTGCTAGATATGGAACGCCATAACTGTCTTATGTTAAGAACTGTCATCATATGCTGTTGAAATATATTATTATAGTGTTCGTTTGTCATCCCATCTTCTCCGCTTAGTATTATCTTGGCTCCATTCAACATGTCAACTTTACAGATTATTAGGTTAAATCATCATTTTATTGAGTTAATATATAATGTTTTTATGTCTACTCATTATTTTGTTGGCTTCGGGTCTTGTGTTGTCTTGTCATTTTATCGTTTTGTTAGCTTCATAAATTCATAGCTTCTTATTTGGTCAATTTATCATTTACTTCTTTTGATATCAAGAGATCATGATATGGCAATTTTCATATCATACCCCGTATCAACCTGAGACTTCCGTATCAGCCCGAGACTCCCATATCAGCCTGAGGGCCGAAGGCCCGAGGGCTGATATGGGAGTCGAGGGCTGATACGGATATAATCATATGTGGACAAGCACGTCGCACGGGACCCTCTACACTTCAATTTACTAAGAACCTCGCCGCAATTTTTTATTGCCCAAAACCAATTATTATATCTTATGACATGAGATTTGGTAGCAGTTAGACAGGAAGTTAATAATTTAGAAAGTTCAGAAGTAGGCGGACAAGAGCTAAAATTTGCAATAAATCTAGCTTTGTATGGTGAAGCTTCGGTAACCAATACATAGCAGGAAGTTTGTCTTGGCCTTCATTGACACAAACAGAAAACTTAACAGGTAAATGGTTTAAGTGAGCTTTCATCAGTATCTGTCTCCAGATAAGCCCTGGTACCACCAAGCTCCTGTTTTAAGGTTTTAAAGTAGTGAAGAACATTTTTCGCGGCTTTGTCTGCCGGAACCAAGGCATACTTCCTATGAATTGCCTAAATGACGAATTAGGTTTAGGAGGAAAATAATTAGTATTTTGTGAATAAAACTTTATACGCTTATCCACGATAGTGAAGATACTTCTTTTCCATTCTTTAAGAGCATTATCCTGAACACCCTCTCGTTTACACCATGGATTACCGAAATCATTCAATGCAGATGCAATTTCCTCTCTACATTTGTCGAAATTAATGTAGGAAGGGAATCCATATTTCGGATCTTTGGAAACAATTTTGCGAATGAATTTTAAATTTCCAATAACTATATGCTCGGCTGGTTGATAAACATATTTTGAATTTTTACAGTCTCAAGACTTAGGAGTATTAGCATGGATATCAAGATTAGAAACAAGTTTATTGAAATTAAAAATAGTATTTGTATCATCATCTTCCTCCATATCAGTTCATTCCATTCCATACAATCCTTCAATTTGTTTAATCCTTCGTTCAACAATTCTTTCTAGCCCCTTCACATTATAATAACTACATTCGTTCTTAAGTTCGAGTAAATATTTTCTTTCTCTTGGCAGGACAGCCGGGCTTCCCATATGACAGTCATCTCTCAAATAGTTCAAAATTAACCTAAAATGTGAACCGTCTCGATCTAGGAATACGGTATTGCCAGGGGGGAGTCTTGAAAGAAGCGATTTAGGATCCTTTCTCAGTGTATGGCGGTTGGTTTCAAACTTGAATCCTCCAACATTGAGGAGGACCCTTTCTCTTTGGATCATGTCAAGGTGAGTCAATCTTTCTTTAACTAGTATTTCATCTTTCTCTTCCTTCTCTCTTTCTATCCTTAATCTTCTTTCTTCCTTTCTCTGCTTCTTCTCCTCTTTTCTTGTCATCCTCTCTTCCTAAGTCTCAATGTTCATTTGTTCTTCTGTCCTTTCAGTTATTATTTCATCACACACACGTTCTTGATTTTCAATCTCCTCATTGAACTCAGCCTCTACACAGATACAGCCCTTTGAAGCTCACCATCACCTATGACGGTTAATGGTGATGGTGGAGGTGGGGAGATTGGTGGTGGGCTTCTCTAATGGGCGTATGACATACTGTCAATGTGTGAGTTGACTCTATGTCTCATAATTGTGTCTTTCATAATTGTCTTTCATATTGTCACTTTTTCTACATTGTCCTTTCTATTCCTATATTCATCGATTGTGATTTTCTGTCTCTTTGCATGATTGTTATTTTCATCTATGTGCTCTTTCTTCTTACTAGTTTCATTTGCTTTCTCTTTTTCGTTTTCCTTTTCACTTGAGTTAACTTTCTCAACTGTTCTCTTTTCTTTGTCTACTGTCTTTTCTCTTTTATCATTCTCACTACTCTTCTCTTTTTCCACTGTCTTGTCTTTTCTTAATTTCTCATTTTCTTTCTTCAGTTACTTTGATTTGTCATTTTGCTTTGACTTTTCATTTCTGCTTTTCTCAGTGTCATTCATTGGTACCTTTGCTTTCTCATTTTGCTTTGTCTTTTCTTTTCTGCCTTTCTCTTTTTCATTCACTTGTTCATTTTCTTTCCTCTTTTCAACTGTCTGTCCCTGTTTACTTCTTTCAGTTTCTTTCATTTCACTTGTCTTTTCAGTTCTACTTTCATTCATGTCTTTCTTTGATTCTTTTCCTCTTTCTATTGAACATTCATTTCTACATTCTTCAGTTTCCTTCAGTGGTTCATCTCGGTTCTCTGTTTCAGTTATCTTATCGTTTGTACATTTCTTATTTTCTTTCACTGGTTCCTTTCTTTTCACTTTTTCAACTGTTTGTTCCTTTCTACATTTCTCAACTTCTTTCAGAACTTCCCTTCTGTTCTCTGTTTCTTTCTGAATTTCCTTTCTTTTCTCCATTTCAGGGGTCCTTTCACTTCTTTGTTTCTCGTTTTCTTTCTCAGGCACTTTTGACATTCCATTTACATCCTCCTTCTTAGATTCACTTGAGACACTGCTCGGGCTACACTCTAGATCCTTCTCAAGGATCGATAGCCTCTGGATCTTGCGCGGAGGTTCTACTAATTGTATGTCGTCATCCTCGCATTCAAACAATGGTGGGGGTGTTGGCGATGACATCAGTCTCTTCTCTTTCCGCAAGCTTGGAACACTCAACTGGCTCGGTTACTTTCACAACCACAGATCTGAGTCCAGAGGGCACAGGGCTCTCTGGCTCATCCTCCTCTGCTCTCACATAAACCCAATGATTCTCCTGTTCATATTTTATGAAGTTCATTAACATGTCTTGGGCGGCTGCCCCTGTCACCCAAGTCCTCCTTTCTATAAACACGAAGGTTGGATTGTCAACAGTACATTTATGTTTCAGGTTCCTCCGATTAAAAATCAAACCACAGCCAACACAAGTGTGTCCCACTCCACTATGTTGGTCTTGAAGATGTCGCTGGACTTCATATTTGGATTTTAAGTAGTGCTTCTTTACTGTACACAACTTGCACATGTAATGTTGTCCCTGGAATTATAACAAAGTAATGAAAGTTAAGCATCTCTTTTATATCACGTATCTTTATACTCAATGCCTTTATTTCGTCATCAGAAATTTAGGTCTGTTTACATAGTGTCTGCATACAACATTTGCATTCACGTCTGAAATGTGTTGAAGGGTCATTAAACACAAGTTCATTAACAAATCATATTAGGGTTTCTACCAATTAGCCAGCGTTTGTTCAGACTTCAAAATAGTTCTACTGAATAGAACTCAAGAGGTGACAAATGATATATATTGTGCTTCAAACATTGACATGCCTGTTCAGGATCTCGTTACAAGAGGGTTTTCATACATCTTATTTACTTCTTTCAGGTGTCTATTCAACACTACAGCTATAGAGACATCCACAGCAATATCAGCATTACAAACAGCTTTAATGATTATTAAGCAAAGACATTTGCTTAACCTAGTCTAAATGATATTAGACTTCTAATTTTCCACCGTTTTACTGTTTGTCTGTCTAATGGCAGACATATGTACATATTTATACATTTATAAATTTACACATATTGAAACAACATCTTATAATAAAATAAAGTATTTTTTTTTTCTTCAATTTTTTACAATTCTTATTCTTGTATTTTATATTTATATTATCTTAGAAGAGATAGAAGAAAGAATGGAGAACAGCATAGCTAGTTGGCACAGGTTTCTCAGCTACTATCAAACCATCTTGTTTTCTTAGTTAAGTGTTTGTTAACTATAAATGATTAAATAAAGCTAGTTGTTTAGATTTTGGTTTAAGTTTATAAGTGAGTAAACTTTAAATCTCTGTGTTTAAGTTTTCTTATCACCAAACCAATCTGGCTTGTCTTCCCCTAGATAAGGCTTTAAATTGTCATGATGTACAACTATAGGCTTTGCCTTAGGACAAGACTGTATCCTAAACAACACGTCATTCAAACGTTCAACCACACGATAAGGTCCTTTCCATGGCCTCTGTAACTTAACATTGAAACCAACTTTTCGTTTAGGATAATACGGTCGTTCTAGAACGGACCCGCGAACGACTATAGGGTGAGTTTAGACTCGAGAAGTTTTGTCCCACTTTCATCCGGGCACTTTGAATCATTGGGGCGCATCGAATTCTTACAATCCCATAAAGGAGTATTTCAAATGAAAGCGTCTGTTCACATAGTTAATCACGTGACTAAAAGATTTTCACTGGAGGAGCACGTGATGCACCATAGCCAATCACAGACCACGAAACGTCGGCATTGTTTACCATTGAGACGTTCCGCCATGATCATTTTTCATGAATGAGAATCTGAGAAGACCAGTTCTTGTGGGTGTTTCTGCGACCATCCTTGGTAAATGGTTAATGTTTGTTACGGACCACTAATCCGTTACGAATGTCGCTAATACATGCCGAAGCAGATACGATAAATGCCACACGGTGTCCCTACGATATCATTAAAATCGTACGGACATCGTGTGGTCATCCTACGCCACATCGCTCGGGCTCTGTACGATTTCCTCTTAAATACTGTACATGGGCAGAGGCCTATAATAATCGTTCCCATAGACTACCATTGTAATTAACCGCAAAACAACACATCAGCAGACGAGGAGAGAACGCAAAAAATAAGATGTTAGCCAGCATCCAAGAGCTTTCAAAAATGTAAAGTACATTTTATACATAATAAAACATACTCAGTAATAATGTTTATCACATGAAAACATATGAAATACCATTCTTGATCTCTTACTTATCCCGGGGGCACTTACCACATTTCTCGAAACCATCAGATCTGGTGATACTCGGGTGATACGTCTGTTTGGTATGAATGGCATTATAATAAAAAATGAGCTACGAGGTTTCAGTGGCCACCAAATGGTGCAGAGATAGATCTACGCCGTTTAGACAGATTGGGCGCCGTATGGTAAGCATTCCCGCGGTGTAAAAAAATTCATTCCCGCCAAAGGCTGAGATTCGAGGTTTTGATACCCGACAGATGATGTCGTGTAGGCCCTAGGGAAAACACCAACTGCTGGGTAAACTGTAAAGCAAATACAATTAGATCCCATCTTATTGCCTCATGTAGGGCCGTAGGCTGCCAAATAGGTTTATGGTCAACTCGTACTTTTACCAACTCGTCCCTAGTCAACTCGTACTTTTTAATTGGTCAACTCGTACTGTCGTAAACTCGTACCTTAAGTCAACTCGTACTTTTTTTTGGTCAACTCGTACTAATGTAATAATCATATATTATTATATATATTTTATGATTATTTATTTGACAAATTGATTTCGTATGATTTTACCTTTTTCTTGAAAACAAAAAATGAGGTAATAGCAAGCACTACTTGTACACGCATGACGTATTTATTAAATAGTTAATTAAATCACTGACCGAGTGAGCAGAATTTATCTGAGTCTCATAATCATGTTTAGTCATGCATTACGTAAATCATCAGCTGAGTGAGCAAATTTTATTACATAATAGTAACGGATAACTGAATAAATCTTCATTCTTTTACTAAGTTAGTAATAAATCAATTTTGTTATACTTTAAAAACTAACGTTTAATGTTTGTAAACCGTTTTAGCTAGATACATGTATATCAATAATTGTCATTTTAAAGTTGTACCCTCAAATTATTATAGCAAATACATGTATTTATCATTTATAACTGTTGTAAATTAGCTTGTGTTAGCATTAAATATTTTTATTCAGAATTATGATTTTTTATATTTAAGAAAACATACTTTTAATGTTTGCAAAACCGTTTAAGCTAGAAATAAATTCATTTTAAAATTGTGCCCTCCAAATTGTTGTAAAATAAGATTACTTATGGTTACTTGTATTACTCATTTATGTGTTTGATATTTTATTATTTTTATTGAACTGAACAACAGTACTTAGCAAATAGTTAGAGTTAAAGTACCGAGTAGAAAAAATAAGTAAAATAAAGCGAGTCGAAGACGAGCTGTTTTTACTTATTTTTTCTACGAGGTCTTTAACTAACTTGTAGTATGACACAACACAAATTGGCAGATCCGTACTGTAACTTCCAATATCAGGAAGTTATTGTACGGCTTTCATCCCGCCTCTTTGCTTTGTAATAATATGTGGGCCCGCCTCTTTTCATATTGACTTTTATTGGATTTAATGTTATAAAAACTTCAAAGGAAAAACAGAAAGTCATACTACAATTACTTATAAAGCTATTTTTGTACATATTAGAAAATTGCTTTCGATGCTTGTTACCAACTTTGCAAGAATAAAATAGATTAATAAATTCTTAATTGATTTTATGACTGATAATCATATTGAAACCCCGACAAAGACTCACTAAATTGCTCCATAATTGGACACAATTATCTATTATAATCAACCTCATGATAACAAAGGCGAACGTTGAACCCCGTGGGCCAAGCAACAGACAAGAAGCTCCGGCCCCAACCAACTAAAATGAATAGCTTTAAGTAAGGTAAGCATTCCTGCGGTGTAAAAAAATTCATTCCCGCCAAAGGCTGAGATTCGAGGTTTTGATACCCGACAGATGATGTCGTGTAGGCCCTAGGGAAAACACCAACTGCTGGGTAAAATGTAAAGCAAATACAATTAGATCCCATCTTATTGCCTCATGTAGGGCCGTAGGCTGCCAAATAACATTATCCTAATATAGTTACGAATCCTCATTTAATAGCTAAAGCCCCAGACTGTGAAAAGCCATCAAAAAATCACTTTTGGTGGCCACCTGTTTAGCAGAAATTTCCTTGGTATAGTTGTTTAGCACTGTCTTTGGGAAGTATGAAAACCAATGTTTTAATTTTTTTCGGTCTTGCAAAAGTACATTTATTCTTGGTGAAAAGGAAGTACCCTAGCTTGTTTGAACCGCGACATGATGGACATTTATCTCCAGGCACCCCAGGGGCTAATTTGATCTAGCTTGCACATCCCCTCCCAGGACAATCTTTCAAAGGTGCCAAATCATTCATTTGGACCCCAGAAAAGCAAAATATTTTTGTCGCCAAAGATAAACTCTTTTATTTTATACTTTACAGTGAAAACCAATGTATATCAAAACTTGATAAAATTGGTATTTTCATTGATATGAAATTTCACTGATATCAAATCTCACTGATATCAAAAGTCACTAGTGACTGATATCAGCCTATATCGTCACTGTAGATTTTGGATTACTTCTGACGTTTACATTTACTTGACGTCATTTATTGTGTCTCACTTCAGAAATTCAAACGCTTATAACTCCGTTATTTATGAACGAAAACATAAAGTGTGGGTATTCATTTTCTTAGTTAGAACGTAAGGAACAATGTGATACCAAAATTATTTTTGTTTTCAAAATTTTTGTTTTTTGCATTTTCACCGCCTGCCTTGTGAATTGGAAAATGCCCGTGTATTGTATAAAATAAAAAGAAAATTTGCTTTTTTTTTCGGTGAATACCAAATATATTTCATCTCGTGAGTTGAAAACATAAAAATTTTCACTCGTGCTGCGCACTCGTGAAAATTCTGATGTTTTCAACTCACTCGATGAAATATATTTGGTATTCACCTCAAAAAAGCAAATATCCTCTATTTGCTGTATTTAAAATGCATGGTTTCCATGGCAACCATTAATATGATTCTTTAGCATGGCGGTGTACATACAAAATTGGTCATATCGCCGCTTTTACTTATCCTAGACCACTGAACATGGTCTCATTTTAAAGCATAAGACATAGCCCTATCAACGCATGGTAAGTAATGCACGTTATCTAATTTGCATATTCATGAATTTTAATGAAAACATTAAAATGACAGAAAAAAATGTTATAAACATTAATAAACTATTTCAGGGCCAAACTATCAATGTGGCGCTTTGTTATTGGGCCAGTAATATCATATGACAAATGTATTGATGCCATGGGCCTAAATAAAAATTATCACATTTGCATATTCATGAATATTAATGAAATTGTCAAAAATCGAAGAAAAACAAGGGTAAAATTGTAGCCATTGCAAGGTTTTGGATGGGTTATAAGATCTATCTTGCATCCCTGGGACCAATTATCATGGCTGCCAGTGTAGTAAGAGAGGTATCACCTTAATGCCATAAAATATTATCTTCAACAATAATTGCATTTACATGATGTAAAATTACAAAGTTTCCACACCTACCCATAGTGTGATTCTAATGAATATAGGGTACTCACAAAAATTATGCCGACAATAGCATGTTGTAGAATACTATAATTGGTCTGAAAATGATGCATAGACCAAACAATTTAACCTATTATTCAAATGGATGAATTTGCTTATTCATGAAAATTAATAAAATACATTAGAAATCTTGGAAAAATAGCGGTACATCAGGAAAACATGTCCGTGTAATGTATACCCATCGTCGGGCAGCTTACTCAATCTGTGAGTCCTGGGTTTTGATTCATCAGGATGTTTATCATGATTTATTTGTTTGTTCTTGATGATTCATTGACTAGTTAGAGATTCACCACAAGGACCAAATAACTAACTAAATGTTATGAACCACTGCAGAAGCTGAGGGTGAGGTTAGTACCTGTAAAACCGGTTTAAGCCCGCCAGTAACTTTGTGTTACTGATCGTTCCAAGTCGATACTTCTGTAGTGGTTCTTTTTGTTTTATGTCTCGGTTAAAATTTTTGTGCTGTTGGCGCCTTATGTATGTTTTCATATTTTTAGTTACGTTAAGGTAACTGAGTGGCCACCTATTGGGAAAATAGCTGCTCATTCGGCTTACGATATGTTTCATGGTATAAAGTACCTAATTGTTAGTTTGTTTTTTTCCCACCTCGGTTTTTGGAGTGGGAATCTTTTTCTGATTGCGCCTTTTCCTGATCTTTGCCTACTTGTACCCGTCATACCCAACTTTTATATAGCAAAACTGGGGTTTACAGGGGTATACCTATTTTCTTATTTTTGCTCCAAAACATAGATTGTGGGTACTTGTTTGTACCGCCTCGGCGATAAAGCTATTCATTTTAGTTGGTTGGGGCCGGAGCTTCTTGTCTGTTGCTTGGCCCACCGGGGTTCAACTGGTGTTTTTCTTTTGCTCCGGAGTTAGTAGGTTATTCGGCGCCCAGGGATCTCCATCGTCGGGCAGCTTACTCAATCTGAGAGTCCTGGGTTTTGATTTATCAGGATGTTTATCATGATTTATTTGTTTGTTCTTGATGATTCATTGACTAGTTAGAGATTCACCACAAGGACCAAATAACTAACTAAATGTTATGAACTGAGGCTGAGGTTAGGTAGCTGAAGCTGAGGGTGAGGTTAGGTAGCTGTAAAACCGGTTTAAGCCCGCCAGTAACTTTGTGTTACTGATCGTTCCAAGTCGATACTTCTGTAGTGGTTCTTTTTGTTTTATGTCTTGGTGTTTAAAATTTTTTGTGCTGTTGGCGCCTTATGTATGTTTTCATATTTTTAGTTAAGGTAACTATAGGGAAAATAGCTGCTCATTCGGCTTACGATATGTTTCATGGTATAAAGTACCTGATTGTTAGTTTGGTTTTTTCCCACCTCGGTTTTTGGAGTGGGAATCTTTTTCTGATTGCGCCTTTTCCTGATCTTTGCATACTTGTACCTTTCTAACATGTACCCACAATCTATGTTTTGCCGAGGCGGTTCAAACAAGTACCCACAATCTATGTTTTGGAGCAAAAATAAGAAAAATATCAAATTTTATCTGATAAAATTTTCAAATTTTACTGGTGAAAAAATTGTGTGAATTGCATGGGCAAGTTTTCGTAACGAGACATACAAAATCGCTTGTACAAGAGCTGGTAACAAACTCAGGATGCTGAAAAAAGTATCAAATGAATGCTATGGCAATGTTCTATGTCCCTTAAGTCTAATATAATAATTATCTGATTTTCAATTTCATGAATTATAATGAAAACTCTACAAACAGAAATGAAAAAAGGAAAAAGGAAACTGGTAAACTTACAAAATTGCTTATATTTCGACAATCAAAATCCCTAACCTGCCGAAAATATGCTGAAAATGGCATCAAATGGTTGCTATGGCCGAACGATGCCGTCCTGTGCTACAATATACGAGTCATTTGATTTTTTTGGTTTATGAATATTAACAAAACCTTTCGAGTTTAGAGGAAAATTACCGAAAAGTTAGGGCGGTACACATAGAAAATCACATGTATATTGGCTACTGATAGACCTTGAGAGCTATAATTGGTATCAAATGATTACTAGTACATTCATAACCATCTAATCGGATAAATAAATAACCAGCTATTTTTGTTGTAAGCATATTAATAGGTTCTTTATGAATAAGAGAAAAATCTATGAAAAATGAAGGGGTACACCAGCAAAATCGCTTATATCTCAGCTGCCAATCTCCTTAGAGAACTGAAAATGATACCAATAGAATGCTAGGACAATACACTCTTGCCACATGGTCTGATAGTTTAAGCATTTTCTGAATGCTACATAAGATTTTGAAAAATTGTGGAAATGACAGAAAATTGAAGATTGTGCTCCAACATAATTGATTAAATCTTGATTGCCAGCAAGCATGATTATATCTAAAAATATGGCAATAAAACAGTGTCCTACCAAAAAATTGAAGCCATTTTAAGTTCTTTACGGCTCTTGTCAGTCAAGATATACACGATTTCGTTTGTGTACGCCTTCATTTTTCGTTGCATTTTGTCTTATTTGTTAAGATCTCATTAACATCCATACAACAAAAATAGCTTATGACTTATCTATGAATTACATGGTCATAGAGAATAGTTTTAGCAATCATTTGATTCCAATTATAGCGCTCTATGTCTATCAGTACCCAAGATACATGCATTTTTCTATGTATACCTCCATAGTTTTTCCGTATTTTTTTTTCTCTAAATTCTGAAGGTTTTGCTAATAATCTTAAAACTAAAAATCAAATGACATGTTATATTATAGTACAGGATGGTATAATATTGCTCTAGCAACAACTTGATGTCATTTGCAGCACTTTAGGGCTTTTGATTGCCGAGATACAAGTCATTTTGTAGGTTTACCCGTTTAATTGTTTCAACGTTTCTCTCCAATATTTTAAGCTTTCAACTTGATGTCATTTGCAGCACTTTAGGGCTTTTGATTGCCGAGATACAAGTCATTTTGTAGGTTTACCCGTTTAATTGTTTCAACGTTTCTCTCCAATATTTTAAGATTTCATTAAATTCATAAAATTGAAAAGCAGATTATTCTTCTATCCCACTTTAGGATCATATTACGTTGCCATAGCAGTCATTTTGATACCTCTTTCAGTATCCTGGATTTATAAACATTTCTGGAACAAATGATTTTGTACATACACCCCTTATTTTGCCATGATTTGTCTCCGATTTCTTATGGGGTATTTTTTGTTAATTTTCATGAATGAGCGAATTCAATGATTTGAAAATTAGGTATCAAGGTCTTATTGGTAGGTCCATGCAACAGTATCAGACCAGTTATGGTATGGTTCCAGGGATGCAAGATAGATCTTAAAACGAATGCAAATGGCTATAGTTTTTCCTTTGTCTTTTTTGCTCGATTTTTGGCTGTTTCATTAAAATTCATGAATATGCAAATGAGATAAATTTCATTTAGGCCCTTGACGTCAATACAGTTGTCATATGATAGTACTGGCTCAATAACAAAGTGTCACATTGACAGTTTGGGCCTGAAATTATTTTATTTATGGAATTTTAATGTTTTTCTGTCATTTTAAAGTTTTCATTAAAAGTCATGCATACGCAAAATAGATGACTTGCATTACTTATCATAGGATAAAAGCTTTAAAGTGATACAAGGCTTTAAAGTGATACCAGGTTAAAAGTGATGTCCTAGCTTTAAAGTGATACGAGGTTCAGTGATGTAGGATAATTAACAGTGGATATATGACCAATTTTGTATGTATACCCTCAATTTCGAGAATCGCATTTTAATATTAGAATGTCATGTGTAGCAGTATGCATCCCATAATTTCAACTTTTTTGCAAGACTTGACCAAACATTGGTTTTCAAGCTACCAGTGGGTTCCTCTATAAGAGGGTATGAATGAAATTTCTGCTACTTTCCGACCACCTATTACCGTTTTTCTGATGGCTGGGGCTCTAGCTATAAAGCCGAGTCATCGGAAAACAAACATAGACTTATACTAAACATGCAGCAATACATAGGGGAGAATGATGTTTTACGTTTGAAATTGATGTTTTACGTCCCAATGGTATCAGGATGTCATGACACTCAAAATTTGCTTCATAAATATAACCACCCAGGCTAACCAATAAGGCCTATATGTATGAATGGTTTGACTAAACCACTTTTTCTGGGCATGCTAAGGATATTCCACCCTGCGCCAGTTCGGTCCAATGGGAAAAATGGGTGCGTTCAGAAAAAGTGGGTGCTTTTAGACCCGATCGAACTGAAAAAAGTATGTGCTTTTGCTTCATGATTAGTACAATTCCTCCACTATTTCTCAAGAAATCAAGATAGGTACCCGGGGTATGCATGTGCCGCCTATGTTAAAAAGAAGGGGGCTTACGGAGCTGATCAAACTGAAAAAGTGGGTGCTTTCAGAGCTAAATGAACGGTAAACATTGTACCTTTAGAGCTGATCGAACTGGGGAAAATGGGTGAATTCAAAAAAGTGGGTACTTTTAGAGCTAATCAAACTGATAAAGTAGGTGCATTCAGAGCTAATTCAAAAACGGGGCCTTTACCGCGGCACATACCCGTACTGCTTTAATATGGGAATACCCCGGGACATGTACTAGCCTTCTTCTTACCAGTTTCTGTTGGACCTGGTCGGAAACCTCACGAAGACTGTTTTCCCCGTGGTTGAGGGCTTTTCTCAGGGGACTGATACATTGCTGGAAGTTTCCAAAGAACGAACAACATCTACAGTTTCGCTTGAGACTTCCTTGCCTTCTTTGCCTTCTTTGGTACCACCATTTCAAATGTCCAGTTTAATTCTGATCACCCTTGTCGAGATGTCTGCCCAGCGGATTTTGACAAGAAATATCATTGAAGTGAAGTTGAAGTCATGAATGCGTTTTGTCCTGGTTTTGTGTTGTTGCATGCCATATTTTACAATAAGCCGAACCATGACGTCACCTCTTCGATGACGTCATTTATAGGAGATGTCAGCACATGTGCCAGCTATCGAGACTGGGATAACATTGCTCTATTCTTTCTTTGATGCTTTGATTTTTATTATTTTTACCGGTATTATTATTATTATTATTATTATTCATAATCATCATTTTGCGTGAATGATCTCGAGGGACAAGTAACAGCTTTCGTTAATATAGGCCGGTAAAGAAGACGAAAGCAGTTTTTCCGGGATAATCGCAGGATTTCTTCTGGGTTAACCGCAAGTTTTCCGGGATAACCGCTGTTCCGCGATAACAGTAACACAAATGCTTATTGTTTGCATGTTGACATTTACGGTTGCAACTGTAACGCTAAGTTTTAACGTGTTTACATTAACGGAGAGGCAACTGCAACGCTAGGTGTCAAGATGTTGACATTTACGGTTGCAACTACAACGTACAATGTTAACTTAGCTTAGTGTTAACATATTGACACTAACGGTTTCAACTGCAACGCATAGTGTTAACATGTTGACACTAACGGTTTCAACTGCTACACTTAATGTTATAACTTTGACACTTACGGCTGCAACTGCAACGCTTAGTGTTAACGTGTTGACAAATATAACACTTGCAAATATAACACTTATTGTTGACATGTTGACACTAATCGTTGCAACTGCAACGATAAGTGTTACCAGCATGAGACTAACGGTTGCAACTGCAAAGCTTAGTGTTAACATGTTGACACTAACGGTTTTGAGTTAATATGTTGACATTAACGGTTGCAACTGCTACACTTAATGTTATAATCTTGACACTGAAAGTTGTATCTGCAACGCTTAGTGTTATCGTGTTAATATTTACGGTTGCAACTGCTAGACTTTGTGATAATGTTGACACTAACGGTTGTAACTGCAACGCTTAGTGTAAACGTGTTGTCATTCACGATTGCAATTGCAATGATTAGTGTTAACGTGTTGACACTTACGGTTGCAACAGCAACGATGATTTTGACATTAACATGTAGACACTAACGGATGCAATTGCAACACTTATTGTTAACATGTTGACATTCACGGTTGCAACTGCAACGCTTAGTTTTAATATGTTGACACTAACGGTTTCCACTGCAACCTTTTGTGTTAACCTGTTGACAAAAGCGGTTGCAACTGCAATCTTTAGTGTAAACTGTAGCAACTACGCAAAGTGTTGACACTAACGGGTGCACCTGCAATGTTTGGTGTTAATTTATTGCAATTAACGGTTGCAATTTCAACGCTTGACACTTACGGATGCAACTACAACGCTTTGTGTTAACATATTGACACTAACGGTTGCAACCGCAACTGTTAGTGGTACCGTGTTGACACTAATGGTTGCAAATGTAACGCTCACAGTTAACGTGTCGACACTTACGTTTGCAACTGTAACGCTGAGTGTTAACATGTTGACATTAACGGTTGCAACTGCTACACTTAGTGTTATAATGTTGACAGTAAGGGTTGTGTTAAGATGTTGACACGTACGTTTGCAACTGCAACGCACGGTGTTAACATGTTGACACTAACGGTTGAAACTGCAACGCTTATGGAAAATATTTTGACATTAACGGTTGCAACTGTAACGTTTACTAACGGTTGAGACTAACGGTTGAGACTAACGGTTGCAGCTGCAACGCCTAGTTTTAGTATGCTGACAATTACGGTTGCAAAGGCAACGTTAAGTGTTAACATGTTGATGCTAACTGTTGCAACTGCAACGCTTAGTGTTAACATATTGATACTAACGGTTGCAACTGCAACGCTAAATGTTTTCGTATTGACACCAACAGCTGCCACTGCATCACGTTTTGTTAACAACATGTTAAGAAACACTTATCGTTGCATTTACAAGGCTAATATGTTGACATGTTGACTCTAACGGATGCAATTTCAACGCTTAGTGTTAACGTGTTGGCAATAACGGAATGAAACTGCAACGTTTACTATCGGTTGCAACTGCTACACTAATGGTTGCTACTGCGACGCTCAGTGTTAACGTGTTGACACTAACTTTTGTAACTGCAACGCTTAGTGTTAACATATTGATATTAACGTTTGCAACTGCTACAGTTATGATAATGTTGACATTAACGGTTGTAGCTAAGGATTATAATGTTGACCGTCAGGGTTGTAACTGCAACGCTTATTTTTAAAGTGTTGACACTAACGGTTGCAGCTGCAACGCTTAGTGTTAAGATGTTGACACTTAACGATGCAACTGGACCGCTTAGGGTTAACACGTTCATGTTGACACAAACCCTTTGCAACTGCAACGTTTAGTGTAAACATGTATTTACTAACCGTTGCAACTGCAACGCTTAGTGTTAACATGTTGACACTAATGGTTGCATCTACAATACTGAGGGTTAACATGTTTACACTAACGGTTGCAACTGCAACGCTGAATGGTAACATGTTGACATTAACGGTAGCAACAGCAACGCTTTTAAAGTTAGCAAACTGACAGAATGAGCAGAATGAAAATGTCTTTGTCGATTTTCCAATTCTGCTTATTCTGCCCATTCTGCTTGCACAATGAAATGGTAATAGACATTTCTTGCCTAACCCGAGATAGATTTGTACACCATACACTGAAATACAAACGTGTTTTTAATGGGGATGTCTCGAAATAAAATTCAAATCTTCTATACATGTGCATCCGTTTTAATTGTTGATCAGGTGACGCTAACCAGGAGCTGCACAGTCAAATCTGATAGCTGGTCCAGGAAGTCCTTTTTTAATTTGTATGTGCGCTAATCGGCTAAGCGATCACACCAATGCTGATATGTGCACTGACAGAAAAAGCATGTTATCTCATGACATTTCTTTTCTATTCGGACATAGTTTTGTACGTCGTATTCTCATAATTGGTCGCGATGCAAGAAATCTTTCTTTTGTCAGGTTTAAGACGTACACGGACAACAGTTATGCCATGTAAGTTAGCCACACTGTTCTCGGGCAAGCCTTCCGGAACCAACCGGTGCTCTGTGCACATTTCTTTATCATAGGTTAATACCCAGGTAGCGGTGGTTATGTCCCGGCATTACAAAACTGTTGACAGGGATATTAAACCACATTAATTTACACACTGCTGACAGAAAAAAAAATAGCGGATGATGGAGAATGTCCGTGACGTAGAAATGTTCTTATGAATACATGCTTCTAGAAGTTGAGAAATGTACTGAACGTGGTCATCACTCTCGGGCTTGCTTCAATACGATCGAGCCAGACAGTCGGCCGATCTCGCAACCGAACTCGGTTTTGGAGTTTCATCATTTGACTCAAAACTTGAGGGAATAAGATGCATAAGCACAGAAAATTTTTACACTGGACGCGGATAATTTCCGAGCTGAACACTTTTTGGAGTGTTTTAAACGCGTGCACAGTAGAAAGGCAACTTCATCACGAAAACATGTCCGTGTAATGTATACCCCTTGAACCCCACTTTTATATAGCAAAACTGGGGTATGCAGGAGTATACCTATTTTTCTTATTATTGCTCCGTTTTGGATTGTGGGTACTCTTTAGAACTGCCTCGCCGAGGCGGTTCTAACGTGTACTCACAATCTATGCTTTGAGCAAAAATAAGAAATATATCAACATTTTTCTGATGAAAAATTTCATTTTTTAAGCTAAAAAATCTGTCTATTGCATGGAAAGTTTTCGTAATGTTTATTTTATTTTAGCACTTCCTGAGCCTCCATAGGGGTGTTCACACAACAGCGTATAGCGCCAACGTATGCCGACGTATGAGATATGGTGAACGTTTCATACGTTCAGCATAAGTTTTGCATAAGTTACGGGTACGCTAGAATACGCTGTCATACGTCGCGTACTCCCAGACTTTGTGCATGCACAAAATTTCCTACGTATGCCGACTCGTAAGTTAGGCGTACGAAACGAATACGTTAGGCATAAGTTCATGAGCGTTACCTGTAAGTAACTATACGTTCGCATACTTTGTCATACGCCAAAGCCCTCCTTGATGTTTTAAGCGTATGAGAAGCGTATGCATAACGCATTACCTACCTACGAGCAGCGTAATTGGAACGTATGCAGCGTATGTTAAACGTGCGAAGAACGTATGCAGCGTATTTTAAACGTGCGAAGAACGTACTCAGCGTATGCGCAACTTACGCGTAGCGCATTGGTCAGCGCCAGGGCGCCGCGAGAACGCCAAGGTAAAAACGATTTCATTAGTGAAAAGGCAAGCCATTGCGTCCTCACCACGCCCTCATTGTGTTGCTACGGAGTTCACCATGCGTTTTACCGCGTTTCTGCGGAGTTCTAGCCGGTGATTCAAAACGCTTGCACGACCTTAAAACTTTCACCTCGCTTCCACGGCGTTCTGGCTGTAGGCACACTGGATTTGTACGTTTTGCTTGACCATACTGAAAACTTCTAGCTGCCTCCACCCATGGCCAGATCCAAAGCATTCTTTGCGCTCTGCTCCATCTGTGTATTTATAGAACTATGCTGGCAGCATCAGCCGCAATTTGTATCTGCTGCGCCTGCATATAAACAAGTAATAAACCAGCTTGTTGGTCGATAGACATTGTGAAAGAAATCCTAATACATGTATGTGCATCTGATTTAAATAGTGTTTTGTTTGTTTTTGTCATGTTTAAAATTTGCATATTTTTTCATCTAGTTTCATCAAAAACACAACTGGACTCGGTAACTGAAAGCTCCGCGCGAGCGCAATAAACGCCGTGAAAACGCCGAATCGGCGCCGTGTAGACGCATTTAGATCATGATGGACGCCGTTCCATCTCTGTGCAAACGCCATAGGCTACCACGACGTTTGCACTATGATCTCACTACATGCCCATGGAGCTCATGGTGCGTTGATGAAGTTCTCACCGCGTTGCCACGGCGTTCTCGGGGCGTTCATACAACGCCCTTATTATAACGCCAAGCGACGGCATTTGTTTGAGTATGTCCAAACGAAATGCCAACCGTGGCGTTCTAGGATTTCCCACGGCGTATGCTGGCGATGCCACCGCGTTGCTACGGCGTTGGTGGCGTTCGTACCGCGCTCACCTCGGCGTCCTGCATTTTTCTAGAAATCCGTAATAGCGCCGCCCTGGTGTGACATGATTTCAGGGTAAGGACAACTGTCAGGTCCGACATGATTTTGGCTGTACGCCGTGGTCGTAAAGCAAAAAAAACAAAAAACAAAAAACAAAAAACAAAAAAAAAAAAAAAAAAAAACAACGAAAGAACCGTGTGCTTAGACAAACATTAAATTATTTACAAATGAATAGATGGATAAACGAAAGTGTTGTTAAAGTACGTCAATGCAATGAAATATCTTGAGATAATCCCTGACTTTTTGTCAATGTATGGTGTACTTACATCTCAGAGTACATCTCAGATTAGGCAAGAAATGTCTAAAACTAGCAAAATGACAGAATGAGCAGAATAACAATGACATTTTCAAACATTGGTTTTCAAGCTACCAGTGGGTTCCTCTATAACAGGGTATGAATGAAATTTCTGCTACTTTCCGACCACCTATTACCGTTTTTCTGATGGCTGGGGCTCTAGCTATAAAGGCCGAGTCATCGGAAAACAAACATAGACTTATACTAAACATGCAGCAATACATAGGGGAGAATGCTTTGTTTGAAATTGATGTTTTACGTCCCAATGGTATCAGGATGTCATGACACTCAAAATTTGCTTCATAAATATAACCACCCAGGCAAACCAATAAGGCCTATATGTACATGTATGAATGGTTTGACTAAACCACTTTTTCTGGGCATGCTAAGAATATTCCACCCTGCGCCAGTTCGATCCAATGGGAAAAATGGGTGCGTTCAGAAAAAGTGGGTGCTTTTAGACCCGATCGAACTGAAAAAAGTATGTGCTTTTGCTTCATGATTAGTACAATTCCTCCACTATTTCTCAAGAAATCAAGATAGGTACCCGGGGTATGCATGTGCCGCCTATGTTAAAAAGAAGGGGGCTTACGGAGCTGATCAAACTGAAAAAGTGGGTGCTTTCAGAGCTAAATGAACGGTAAACATTGTACCTTTAGAGCTGATCGAACTGGGGAAAAAGGGTGCATTCAGAAAAAGTGGGTACTTTTAGAGCTAATCGAACTGATAAAGTAGGTGCATTCAGAGCTAATTCAAAAACGGGGCCTTTACCGCGGCACATACCCGTACTGCTTTAATATGGGAATACCCCCGGGACATGTACTAGCCTTCTTCTTACCAGTTTCTGTTGGACCTGGTCGGAAACCTCACGAAGACTGTTTTCCCCGCGGTTGAGGGCTTTTCTCAGGGGACTGATACATTGCCGGAAGTTTCCAAAGAACGAACAACATCTACAGTTTCGCTTGAGACTTCCTTGCCTTCTTTAGTACCACCATTTCAAATGTCCAGTTTAATTCTGATCACCCTTGTCGAGATGTCTGCCCATCCCCTTATTCCCTTATTTTTCCGTTCTTAAAACTAAAAAAAATGACTAATACATTGTAGTACAGGGTATGATATTGCCATAGACACCATTTGATGCTATTTTCAGCATTACAAGTTTATTTGAAGGTTTATTCATTTATCACCCCCTCTCTCTCTCTCTCTCTCTCTCTCTCTCTCTCTCTCTCTCTCTCTCTCTCTCTCTCTCTCTCTCTCAAATTTCATAAAAATTCATGAAATTGAAAATCAGATTATTTTTTCATACTTCAGTGTCATAGGACATTGTCATAGCATTCATTTGATACCACTTTCGGCATCCTGTTTTTATTTTTTTTTTCTTTTTAATTAACTTTCATGAATAAGTAAATTCATTGAAATAAATATAAAATAAAGGTATTAAGGTTAAATTTGTTAGGTTCGTGCATCACTGTCAGACCATTTATAGTATTCTAGAGCATTTTATTGGTGGGATTTGATTATTTTGTAAGTACATCCTATTCATTAGAATCACATGAGGAGTGGGTGTAGAAATTATGTATTTTTTAATCATTTCATTAATATTCATGAATATGCAAATGAAATAATTTTCATATAGGCCCAGGTCAGCAATTCATTTGTCATATGATATTACTGTTTCAATAACAAAGTGTCACAATGACAGTGTAGCCTGACATGTTCATTTATCGGTTTAACTATTTTCTGCCATTTTTCATGTTTTCATTGAAATGAATGAACATGCAAATTAGACAATTTTATTTTATACTTTACAGTGAAACCCAATGTATATCAAAACTTGATAAAATTGGTATTTTCATTGATATGAAATTTCACTGATATCGAATCTCACTGATATCAAAAGTCACTAGTGACTGATATCAGCCTATATCTTCACTGTAATGACGTCAGATTTTTTGGATTACTTCTGACGTTTCCATTTAGTTGACGTCATTAAATGTGTCTCACTTCACAAATTCAAACGCCTATAACTCCGTTATTTATGAACGAAAACATAAAGTGTTGGTATTCATTTTCTTAGTTAGAACGTAAGGAACAATGTGGTACCAAAATTATTCGTGTTTTCAAAAATTTTTGGTTTTCGCATTTTCACCGTCTGCTTTGTGAATAGGAAAATGCCCGTGTATTGTATAAAATAAAAAGAAAATTTGCTTTTTTTTCGGTGAATACCAAATATATTTCATCTCGTGAGTTGAAAACATCAAAATTTTCACTCGTGCTGCGCACTCGTGAAAATTCTGCTATTTTCAACTCACTCGATGAAATATATTTGGTATTCACCTCAAACAAGCAAATATCCTCAGCTTACTCAGTCTGTGAGTCCTGGCTTTTGATTCATCAGGATGTTTATCATGATTTATTTGTTTGTTCTTGATGATTCATTGACTAGTTAGAGATTCACCACGAGGACCGAATAACTAACTAAATGTTATGAACCACTGCAGAAGCTGAGGGTGAGGTTATGGCCATGTAAAACCGGTTTAAGCCCGCCAGTAACTTTGTGTTACTGATCGTTCCAAGTCGATACTTCTGTGGTGGTTCTTTTTGTTTTAAGTTTTGGTGTATAAAATTTTTTTTTTGTGCTGTTGGCGCCTTATGTATGTTTTCATATTTTTAGTTAAGTTAAGGTAACTGAGTGGCCACCTATTGGGAAAATAGCTGCCCATTCGGCTTACGATATGTTTCATGGTATAAGTACTTGATTGTTAGTTTGGTTTTTTCCCACCTCGGCTTTTGGAGTGGGAATCTTTTTCTGATTGCGCCTTTTCCTGATCTTTGCCTACTTGTACCTTTCTATATATTGTTTAAATTAGGAAGAAAGAACTATGTATAAGTTTTAAAATGAGACCACGTTTAGTAGTCTAGGATAAGTAAAATTGGAGATAAGATCAATTTAGTATGAATACCCCAATGCTTAAGAATCTCGTGAACGGTTGCGATGGAAACCATGCTTTTTTTTCAAAGTGCAATTGAATTTGCTTGCATTTCTGGGGTCCTAATGAATGATTTGTCACTTATCAAAACAGCGAGAAAGTGGAAATCAAATTAAATCGTCCCGTGGGAATTTCATGACGAATTATGACGACCTACCTTAAATCAAACTTTAGGGCATATGTAACCATTTAAACCAATTCGTCACCTTGAGTCCCGCGTAGGGGCTTAAATATGACGTCATCAAAATGGCGACCAGCGCACTCATAATATACATTTTGAACAACCATTTTCATACTATGCTCACGGTGGGTAGCCTTAACGGAATCTACGGGATCATTTCGCCTTTTCCGGCGCCTACGGGATCAGCAACGGAGCCTACGGGAATTATGTTGATGACTTTGGCCATGAAGGCTACTTCAGTGGAAGACTGTTTTGAGAACAAAAATAAGTTTATTGTATATTCTTGTTCACGGGACCCGCAACATATATAGAGGATCTTACACGAGTGGTCATTTCATATGAAATTTATTAAACGAGCCTTTGGCGAGTTTAATAAATTTCATATGAAATGACCACGAGTAAGATTCGTTTTATCATATGACTTTTCAAATAGGATTTTATCGCCTTCGAAGTGGACATATTTTCAATAAAAAATTACATTGTTGTTACGGACGTCGTCAATGACGTTACGTATTCCCGATAAAGTGTTATTACACGTGTGGTCATACGATTTTTATGACATGACGTTATCCACTGAAAAACAGCGACGTCATATGATAATAGTCATATTACAATTGTACAGAAAACTGCAATTTAAGACATTGAACTTGTTTAAAAACGTTACTTTCCTCACCCTGCATGTACACAGGCTAAAAGAAAGGACATTTCAAACATCAATTTTTATTGCTTTACCAATCGAAGACGGGGAAGTCGATCAGACTGTTATAATAAATTCTCCTTAAATTATGGTAGATACTACATTCTTGTCCTTTCTTTGACGCATATAGCACAAATTAATGACGTTCAAAAGGGTTCGTCCTACGGGATCCAGACGAAACATGTGTTTTTATGGCACCGGCCATAACGGGATCACTTGACAACGGATCCTAAGGGAATTGTGTACACGATGAAAATCATCATTATTACCTTGCATTGATATAATACATTGCGACAAAACAGTCAAGTTTTTTTATTATTATTTTTCATTTTATTTATGTATACTAAACATTGTTTGGACTTCTTAGAACCGCAACAACGTTATGTAAACGACCTAGGATTTTGAGCAAAAGTATACCCCTGAAAACCCCAAAATTCCCGATAATGGGTACTTATTATAGGTACCCGGGTACTTATTATAGGCTTATTAGCCTGGCGGTTTAGCCCATAGACCGCTATTTCAGTTACAATATAAGCCTATTCGTTCCGGACCTGCAAAAGGAAAAGCTTGCTTTGCCATCCCGTCCCAAAGAGGAGAACAGCAAGATCCAACAATGCCCGCTTGTCCTCCCAAATTATTAAACCGACCAACAGGGAACTTCGACACGCACCGAAAAAGGAGGAAACCACCCTTGAGAAGAGCAGAAAATGTAGTGCGGAGATAGCTGCCCTTGAGCTTTTGGGTTAAAAAAACCCCATATACTTATAATGGAAAAAATCCCCTAGGCTGCGGTGCCAGATTCCCCTAGGTGTCGTACCTTTTTTATTACATTTTTGGTCATATTCTTTTAGTTTGACCGCAGACTATTGTGTCAAAACATAAACAAATCGAACTAGAATTCATTCTTTTCAAAACGAAAGCGAACTTACTTGGAAGCGTGAATATAAAGGCCCAGCATAATGCATTTTATGCGTGGACCGCCATTTTACACCTAGATCGCTGCAAATAAATTGTCACGTATACAAAAGCATCATGTTGCACAAAATCAAAATGCTGATCAAAATTTTCTGTGATTTTTGAAAAGTTCCGTGCACTACTTACTTCGTGCGTTTCCTGATTCCTGGAAAGAAAGCAACCTTCTGTGAAAATAATCAATATTCTCCGTTGCTGATCCCGTAGGCGCCGGAAAACGGCGATTTGATCCCGTAGATTCCGTTAAGGCTACCCACCGTGTATGCTTGTCAGATAAAATTTGATTTCCAGCTTCCCGCTGTTTTGAAATGGATGGATTTCACCAACTGCATTTATAAAAGCTATTTTAGCACAAAAGTGTCTCGCACAAGGAGCATGATACGGAAAATATGAGCCACACATGAGCCACAAAATCTGCATACCAAGTGCAAAACTATGCATAGTATTCACGGGAGTTAATATGATCTGCCTTGCACTCCCCCAGGACAATTTTTCATGAGTGCCAAATCATTCATTAGGAACCCAGACATACAATCAATTTTTGTCCTCAAAGATAAATTCATTAAACGTTAGATATAGTAAAAGTAAGTATATTATGGGCTAAAACAAGGGCAGATGACTCCGAATATTGAACAGGTATAGCTCATTCTTGTGTTCAAAGATCAAGAATACAGTGTTAAAACATATGACATGATTTTTCCGCTTTTTGACACTTTCTACTGGTAATTTTAGAATGACCGAAGGTACATTTTGTCACGTTGAGGTTCATTTATGATACAGTCAGACATAAGCTGAGCATCACCCTTACATTATTCTGGACTACCCTGTTGAAATATACAAAAATACAGTTATTTGATTTGGCTCCATGTTGCCAAACCCATAGGGTCACTGAAGAGGCTTAAATAGCCGAAACTGCGGTATGGCCCATCCCCTTTCTCATCAATATGTTTGCTGCTCTTAAATCTTCTGTTTTGTTTTTATTTCCTATTACTGCAGCTGGTGTTGTGTCGTGTGGCGGCCGTAAAAAGTCTCCCCGTACAGTGCAGATTATATTTTACTTTTGGTCCTTTGAGATCAGCGAGGGTAGAGAAATCATAATTTTTTTATCGGTTTAGATTCATTTTCTAATCAACGCATATACGAGGATCGGTCAAAAAGTTCTGTCAATCCATATATTTCGCGGTATCTGTCATTGCAAACTATTTTAAAATAACAAGATCTGGAAGACCATTTCTCTAGCCTGTGATAAAAATTGTTTGTGACTCTTCATGAATGAAATGTAATAGTTCACTTTTAAAGTGGTGACTCCCTGACACTGGCATGATTTAAAGAAAACAATGCAAAAATTTTCGAAAAAAAGTCATTTGTGCTATATATATTCCTCGAATATGAGTGATTATATCCTGCAAAAAAATCAAACCTTCAACCAATTTAATTGTTTTATAGCACAACGAACTGTTAAAATCGGCTTGTCCTGGCATTTTTTAAAACTTCAGTTTAAATTCATAGAAAAGACATCTATGCATGAACTTCGAAGCTTTAAATGTATTAAACCATTTAACTGTATCATCTTTGTCTGCTCTGAAGTGAAATCATAATAATGCCAGCAATTATAATGACACAGTGGTATTGAACAGTTACAGGGGTACATGACGTCATCTTTATCGCTTCATTATACAGTCAGTAGCGCACTTGTGACGTTCATGTTTGCCTCATTGCTTTTCTAAATATAACAAAATTTATCACTTCAAATTTGAAGAAAATATGACCAGTAGTTATAAATATACAACACATGAAAGACACAATATAAGGTTCACAATTTCAAGAAAACATGCCAGTGGTTTTACCCCACCTGTCTTTCAAGACGGACAATTTAAACTATTTATTTTTGGGCATGGGTTTGGTATCATTATAAAGGAGAAATGTTGCACTTTCTAACAATGTATAATTCAGCAACCTATGATGTCTATTTATCATAACACCTATGACAGAACTTCCTATGAGTTTCTTAACATAAAGTAATATATAGAATCCAGGTAATTTCGTTTTTGCGACTACTTCAGAAAAAATGAACCTTTAATGACACTTATCAATTACTTCCATCACAATAACATTGAAGTCGCGATATAACCGGGATTTCTAATCTTACATTTCAATGAATGTTTAATTATTTCCTGCACCTTTCTATCAGCCAATAGAAAAACGCTGTAGTAGAAAATTCGAAAATCTAAACTCAACTCAAATTCGGCCTCAAGTGCAAATGTTTGTCACCGATCATTTATGGGTGTGTATGTAGACCGAGTGCCTGTCGTTAGAAGCATTGTTCATATTGAAACTTTTTTTACTTATCATTTAAAAATCATACACATACACTTGGGAGCCCGGGTTAACACTGAAGCAAGTTTTCATCCACACTCTTCACAACAGCATTATCATGGTAAACCAGTTAAGAAGTTCAACTGTGTAAAAAGTGGACGCAACATCCCGACATGACCAAAGCTGTTCACTGGGACTTTAAGCATCAACTCAAACAAACAAACGAAGTTAACGTTGTCACCGCCAGGTAGCTTCCTAGGTCCTCTGTCTTTGTACTGATAAGCCGCATTTGACAGATGCTCGCTAGAATGCAAAACGAACTGCTAGATATGGAACGCCATAACTGTCTTATGTTAAGAACTGTCATCATATGCTGTTGAAATATATTATTATAGTGTTCGTTTGTCATCCCATCTTCTCAGCTTAGTATTATCTTGGCTCCATTCAACATGTTATCATGTCAACTTTACAGATTATTAGGTTAAATCATCATTTTATTGAGTTAATATATAATGTTGTTATGTCTACTCATTATTTTGTTGGCTTCGGGTCTTGTGTTGTCTTGTCATTTTATCGTTTTGTTAGCTTCATAAATTCATAGCTTCTTATTTGGTCAATTTATCATTTACTTCTTTTGATATGGCATATTATCTTAATCATTTCTATGTAGTCAGGTTAATACTGCGTTCTATTGGCTCCAAGGATAATAAAACTCTTCTTTGTCCCTGTTTAAAATGTTTTAGTTGATGCTAGCCGGATGGCTACCTCACGGGGAAAGAGCTAGTCATCTTGCACTTCATCATGTTCATGCGTGTTGTTTGAATTTTTGTGGTGTCTTGTATTGTTCATTTTTTCCTATCTGGTCTCTGGTATTTCATATATAATTGTATCAATTTCTGAACCTTCTATTCTTATTCACGAGAACCCGACACGCCTTTTTCAGGGAGGTGATTCAGTTTACACGAACGAGAGACAACCCTGGATAGAGAAAAGCAGACTATTTGGATATGATGATGACTACAGAACTACTAAAACATTTCTTCAAATGGACTTACTGCCAGACCAATCAGTCAGGCTATACTCAATGTCATTGAGGACAAGGGATCGGCTCTAACTTACCTTAATACCCTTATTTGCCAGGATCTGATTTAGCATAACCTCTCCGTAGTTTGGGAATTCCTCTACAACATCCACGACAATATTAGACAATTACATGTCAATTTCTGAAACATCATTTTTACTCAAACCGAACATTCTCATTCGGCGATAAATGGCACTCACCGAAACCGACAACAGTTTTGCTATTTCCTTTATTTGAAAGCCGATGGATAGTTAATGTTCCATTACAAATTCTAAAGGTCCAGCTCTTTCAGACTTATTCTTCAAAGGTTGAGCAACCAAGTGCCACACATTCAGTACGAAAATTCATGATGCCCAACCTATTTGATACCCCCAGGCAGTTCATTTCATACAAAGACAATTAACATATGAGCCGCTGCATGGGAAAAAGGTACAAGTAGGCAAAGACCAGGAAAAGGCGCAATCAGAAAAAGATTCCCACTCCAAAAACCGATGTGGGAAAAAAAACTAATTAACAATCAGGTACTTATACCATGAAAACATATCGTTAGCCGAATGAGCAGCTATTTTCCCAATAGGTGGCCACTCAGTTACCTGAAATTAATTAAAAATATGAAACATACATAAGGCGCCAACAGCACAAATATTTTAAACACCAAAACATAAAACAAAAAGAACCACCACAGAAGTATCGCCTTGGAACGATCAGTAACACAAAGTTACTGGCGGGCTTAAACCGGTTTTACATGGCCATAATCTCACCCTCAGCTTCTGCAGTGGTTCATAACATTTAGTTAGTTCTTCGGTCCTCGTGGTTAATCTCTAACTAGTCAATGAATCATCAAGAACAAAGGCGTCGCACACATTCTGACATGACCAAAGTGTATACCGACTTTGGTCAGAGGAAGTGAAAAAAGCCTTTCTGTCATTTCATGCCAAATAAAGTGATCCATAGCTTTAATGGCCTTTTTAAGGTGCACTCTATCAAATCAAGAATTTTTTTTGTTTAATTTGATTATGTGGTAATGTTGTATAATCATATGTGGACAAGCTCGTCGCACGGGACCCTCTACACTTCAATTTACTAAGAACCTCGCCGCAATATTGTATTGCCCAAAACCAATTATTATATCTTATGACATGAGATTTGGTAGCAGTTAGACAGGAAGTTAATAATTTAGAAAGTTCAGAAGTAGGCGGACAAGAGCTAAAATTTGCAATAAATCTAGCTTTGTATGGTGAAGCTTCGGTATCCAATACATAGCAGGAAGTTTGTCTTGGCATTCATTGACACAAACAGAAAACTTAACAGGTAAATGGTTTAAGTGAGCTTTCATCAGTATCTGTCTCCAGCTAAGCCCTGGTACCATCAAGCTCCTGTTTTAAGGTTTTAAAGTAGTGAAGAACATTTTTCGCGGCTTTGTCTGCCGGAACCAAGGCATACTTCCTATGAATTGCCTAAATGACGAATTAGGTTTAGGAGGAAAATAATTAGTATTTTGTGAATAAAACTTTATACGCTTATCCACGATAGTGAAGATACTTCTTTTCCATTCTTTAAGAGCATTATCCTGAACACCCTCTCGTTTACACCATCGATTACCGAAATCATTCAATGCAGATGCAATTTCCTCTCTACATTTGTCGAAATTAGTGTAGGAAGGGAATCCATATTTCGGATCTTTGGAAACAATTTTGCGAATGAATTTTAAATTTCCAATAACTATATGCTCGGCTGGTTGATAAACATATTTTGAATTTTTACAATCTCAAGACTTAGGAGTATTAGCATGGATATCAAGATCAGAAACAAGTTTATTGAAATTAAAAATAGTATTTGTATCATCATCTTCCTCCATATCAGTTCATTCCATTCCATACAATCCTTCAATTTGTTTAATCCTTCGTTCAACAATTCTTTCTAGCCCCTTCACATAATAATAACTACATTCGTTCTTAAGTTCGAGTAAATATTTTCTTTCTCTTGGCAGGACAGCCGGGCTTCCCATATGACAGTCATCTCTCAAATAGTTCAAAATTAACCTAAAATGTGAACCGTCTCGATCTAGGAATACGGTATTGCCAGGGGGGAGTCTTGAAAGAAGCGATTTAGGATCCTATCTCAGTGTATGGCGGCTGGTTTCAAACTTGAATCCTCCAACATTGAGGAGGACCCTTTCTCTTTGGATCATGTCAAGGTGAGTCAATCTTTCTTTAACTAGTATTTCATCTTCCTTTTCCTTCTCTCTTTCTACCCTTAATCTTCTTTCTTCCTTTCTCTGCTTCTTCTCGTCATCCTCTCTTCCTAAGTCTCAATGTTCATTTGTTCTTCTGTCCTTTCAGTTAATATTTCATCACACACACGTTCTTGATTTTCAGTCTCCTCATTGAACTCAGCCTCTACACAGATACAGCCCTTTGAAGCTCGCCATCACCTATGACGGTTAATGGTGATGGTGGAGGTGGGGAGATTGGTGGTGGGCTTCTCTAATGGGCGTATGACATACTGTCAATGTGTGAGTTGACTCTATGTCTTTCATAATTGTGTCTTTCATAATTGTCTTTCATATTGTCACTTTTTCTACATTGTCCTTTCTATTCCTATATTCATCGATTGTGATTTTCTGTCTCTTTGCATGATTGTTATTTTCATCTATGTGCTCTTTCTTCTTACTAGTTTCATTTGCTTTCTCTTTTTCGTTTTCCTTTTCACTTGAGTTAACTTTCTCAACTGTTCTCTTTTCTTTGTCTACTGTCTTTTCTCTTTTATCATTCTCACTACTCTTCTCTTTTTCCACTGTCTTGTCTTTTCTTAATTTCTCATTTTCTTTCTTCAGTTACTTTGATTTGTCATTTTGCTTTGACTTTTCATTTCTGCTTTTCTCAGTGCCATTCATTGGTACCTTTTTTTTCTCATTTTGCTTTGTCTTTTCTTTTCTGCCTTTCTCTTTTTCATTCACTTGTTCCTTTTCTTTCCTCTTTTCAACTGTCTGTCCCTGTTTACTTCTTTCAGTTTCTTTCATTTCACTTGTCTTTTCAGTTCTACTTTCCTTCATGTCTTTCTTTGATTCTTTTCCTCTTTCTATTGAACATTCATTTCTACATTCTTCAGTTTCCTTCAGTGGTTCATCTCGGTTCTCTGTTTCAGTTATCTTATCGTTTGTACATTTCTTATTTTCTTTCACTGGTTCCTTTCTTTTCACTTTTTCAACTGTTTGTTCCTTTCTACATTTCTCAACTTCTTTCAGAACTTCCCTTCTGTTCTCTGTTTCTTTCTGAATTTCCTTTCTTTTCTCCATTTCAGGGGTCCTTTCACTTCTTTGTTTCTCGTTTTCTTTCTCAGGCACTTTTGACATTCCATTTACATCCTCCTTCTTAGATTCACTTGAGACACTGCTCGGGCTACACTCTAGATCCTTCTCAAGGATCGATAGCCTCTGGATCTTGCGCGGAGGTTCTACTAATTGTATGTCGTCATCCTCGCATTCAAACAATGGTGGGGGTGTTGGCGATGACATCAGTCTCTTCTCTTTCCGCAAGCTTGGAACACTCAACTGGCTCGGTTACTTTCACAACCACAGATCTGAGTCCAGAGGGCACAGGGCTCTCTGGCTCATCCTCCTCTGCTCTCACATAAACCCAATGATTCTCCTGTTCATATTTTATGAAGTTCATTAACATGTCTTGGGCGGCTGCCCCTGTCACCCAAGTCCTCCTTTCTATAAACACGAAGGTTGGATTGTCAACAGTACATTTATGTTTCAGGTTCCTCCGATTAAAAATCAAACCACAGCCAACACAAGTGTGTCCCACTCCACTATGTTGGTCTTGAAGATGTCGCTGGACTTCATATTTGGATTTTAAGTAGTGCTTCTTTACTGTACACAACTTGCACATGTAATGTTGTCCCTGGAATTATAACAAAGTAATGAAAGTTAAGCATCTCTTTTATATCACGTATCTTTATACTCAATGCCTTTATTTCGTCATCAGAAATTTAGGTCTGTTTACATAGTGTCTGCATACAACATTTGCATTCACATGTCTGAAATGTGTTGAAGGGTCATTAAACAAATCATATTAGGGTTTCTACCAATCAGCCAGCGTTTGTTCAGACTTCAAAATAGTTCTACTGAATAGAACTCAAGAGGTGACAAATGATATATATTGTGCTTCAAACATTGACATGCCTGTTCAGGATCTCGTTACAAGAGGGTTTTCATACATCTTATTTACTTCTTTCAGGTGTCTATTCAACACTACAGCTATAGAGACATCCACAGCAATATCAGCATTACAAACAGCTTTAATGATTATTAAGTAAAGACATTTGCTTAACCTAGTCTAAATGATATTAGACTTCTAATTTTCCACCGTTTTACTGTTTGTCTGTCTAATGGCAGACATATGTACATATTTATACATTTATAAATTTACACATATTGAAACAACATCTTATAATAAAATAAAGTATTTTTTTTTCTTCAATTTTTTACAATTCTTATTCTTGTATTTTATATTTTATATTTATATTATCTTAGAAGAGATAGAAGAAAGAATGGAGAACAGCATAGCTAGTTGGCACAGGTTTCTCAGCTACTATCAAACCATCTTGTTTTCTTAGTTAAGTGTTTGTTAACTATAAATGATTAAATAAAGCTAGTTGTTTAGATTTTGGTTTAAGTTTATAAGTGAGTAAACTTTAAATCTCTGTGTTTAAGTTTTCTTATCACCAAACCAATCTGGCTTGTCTTCCCCTAGATAAGGCTTTAAATTGTCATGATGTACAACTATAGGCTTTGCCTTAGGACCAGACTGTATCCTAAACAACACGTCATTCAAACGTTCAACCACACGATAAGGTCCTTTCCATGGCCTCTGTAACTTAACATTGAAACCAACTTTTCGTTTAGGATAATACGGTAGTTCTAGAACGGACCCGCGAACGACTATAGGGTGAGTTTAGACTCGAGAAGTTTTGTCCCACTTTCATCCGGGCACTTTGAATCATTGGGGCGCATCGAATTCTTACAATCCCATAAAGGAGTATTTAAAATGAAAGCGTCTGTTCACATAGTTAATCACGTGACTAAAAGATTTTCACTGGAGGAGCACGTGATGCACCATAGCCAATCACAGACCACGAAACGTCGGCATTGTTTACCATTGAGACGTTCCGCCATGATCATTTTTCATGAATGAGAATCTGAGAAGACCAGTTCTTGTGGGTGTTTCTGCGACCATCCTTGGTAAATGGTTAATGTTTGTTACGGACCACTAATCCGTTACGAATGTCGCTAATACATGCCGAAGCAGATACGATAAATGCCACACGGTGTCCCTACGATATCATTAAAATCGTACGGACATCGTGTGGTCACCCTACGCCACATCGCTCGGGCTCTGTACGATTTCCTCTTAAATACTGTACATGGGCAGAGGCCTATAATAATCGTTCCCATAGACTACCATTGTAATTAACCGCAAAACAACACATCAGCAGACGAGGAGAGAACGCAAAAAATAAGATGTTAGCCAGCATCCAAGAGCTTTCAAAAATGGAAAGTACATTTTATACATAATAAAACATACTCAGTAATAATGTTTATCACATGAAAACATATGAAATACCATTCTTGATCTCTTACTTATCCCGGGGGCACTTACCACATTTCTCGAAACCATCAGATCTGGTGATACCCCGGGTGATACGTCTGTTTGGTATGAATGGCATTATAATAAAAAATGAGCTACGAGGTTTCAGTGGCCACCAAATGGTGCAGAGATAGATCTACGCCGTTTAGACAGATTGGGCGCCGTATGGTAAAAAAGTACAAGTAGGCAAAGATCAGGAAAAGGCGCAATCAGAAAAAGACTCCCACTCCAAAAACCAAGGTGGGAAAAAACCAAACTAACAATCAGGTACTTATACCATGAAAACATTTCGTAAGCCGAATGAGCAGCTATTTTCCCAATAGGTGGCCACTCAGTTACCTTAACTTAACTAAAATATGCAAACATACATAAGGCGCCAACAGCACTAAAATATTTTAAACACCAAGACATAAAACAAAAAGAACCACCACAGAAGTATCGACTTGGAACGATCAGTAACACAAAGTTACTGGCGGGTTTAAATCGATTTTACACGGCCGTAACCTCACCCTCAGCTTCTCCAGTGGTTCATAACATTTAGTTAGTTCTTCGGTCCTCGTGGTGAATCTCTAACTAGTAAATGAATCATCAAGAACAAACAAATAAATCATGATAAACATCCTGATGAATCAAAAACCAGGACTCACAGATTGAGTAAGCTGCCCGACGATGGAGATCCCTGGGCGCCAAATAACTTACTAACTCCGGAGCTAAAGAAAAACATCAGTTGGACCCCGGTGGGCCAAGCAACAGACAAGAAGCTCCGGCCCCAACCAACTAAAATGAATAGCTTTAAGTAAGGTAAGCATTCCTGCGGTGTAAAAAAATTCATTCCCGCCAAAGGCTGAGATTCGAGGTTTTGATACCCGACAGATGATGTCGTGTAGGCCCTAGGGAAAACACCAACTGCTGGGTAAAATGTAAAGCAAATACAATTAGATCCCATCTTATTGCCTCATGTAGGGCCGTAGGCTGCCAAATAACATTATCCTAATATAGTTACGAATCCTCATTTAATAGCTAAAGCCCCAGACTGTGAAAAGCCATCAAAAAATCACTTTTGGTGGCCACCTGTTTAGCAGAAATTTCCTTGGTATAGTTGTTTAGTACTGTCTTTGGGAAGTATGAAAACCAATGTTTTAATTTTTTTCGGTCTTGCAAAAGTACATTTATTCTTGGTGAAAAGGAAGTACCCTAGCTTGTTTGAACCGCGACATGATGGACATTTATCTCCAGGCACCCCAGGGGCTAATTTGATCTAGCTTGCACATCCCCTCCCAGGACAATCTTTCAAAGGTGCCAAATCATTCATTTGGACCCCATTCATTTCCACACCTACCCATAGTGTGATTCTAATGAATATAGGGTACTCACAAAAATTATGCCGACAATAGCATGTTGTAGAATACTATAATTGGTCTGAAAATGATGCATAGACCAAACAATTTAACCTATTATTCAAATGGATGAATTTGCTTATTCATGAAAATTAATAAAATACATTAGAAATCTTGGAAAAATAGCGGTACATCAGGAAAACATGTCCGTGTAATGTATACCCATCGTCGGGCAGCTTACTCAATCTGTGAGTCCTGGGTTTTGATTCATCAGGATGTTTATCATGATTTATTTGTTTGTTCTTGATGATTCATTGACTAGTTAGAGATTCACCACAAGGACCAAATAACTAACTAAATGTTATGAACCACTGCAGAAGCTGAGGGTGAGGTTAGTACCTGTAAAACCGGTTTAAGCCCGCCAGTAACTTTGTGTTACTGATCGTTCCAAGTCGATACTTCTGTAGTGGTTCTTTTTGTTTTATGTCTTGGTTAAAATTTTTGTGCTGTTGGCGCCTTATGTATGTTTTCATATTTTTAGTTAAGTGAAGGTAACTGAGTGGCCACCTATTGGGAAAATAGCTGCTCATTCGGCTTACGATATGTTTCATGGTATAAAGTACCTGATTGTTAGTTTGGTTTTTTCCCACCTCGGTTTTTGGAGTGGGAATCTTTTTCTGATTGCGCCTTTTCCTGATCTTTGCCTACTTGTACCCGTCATACCCAACTTTCATATAGCAAAACTGGGGTTTACAGGGGTATACCTATTTTCTTATTTTTGCTCCAAAACATAGATTGTGGGTACTTGTTTGAACCGCCTCGGCGATAAAGCTATTCATTTTAGTTGGTTGGGGCCGGAGCTTCTTGTCTGTTGCTTGTCCCACCGGGGTCCAACTGGTGTTTTTCTTTTGCTCCGGAGTTAGTAGGTTATTCGGCGCCCAGGGATCGCTTACTCAATCTGTGAGTCCTGGGTTTTGATTCATCAGAATGTTTATCATGATTTATTTGTTTGTTCTTGATGATTCATTGACTAGCTAGAAATTCACCACAAGGACCAAATAACTAACTAAATGTTATGAACCACTGCAGAAGCTGAGGGTGAGGTTAGTACCTGTAAAACCGGTTTAAGCCCGCCAGTAACTTTGTGTTACTGATCGTTCCAAGTCGATACTTCTGTAGTGGTTCTTTTTGTTTTATGTCTTGGTGTTTAAAATTTTTGTGCTGTTGGCGCCTTATGTATGTTTTCATATTTTTAGTTAAGTTAAGGTAACTGAGTGGCCACCTATTGGGAAAATAGCTGCTCATTCGGCTTACGATATGTTTCATGGTATAAAGTACCTGATTGTTAGTTTGGTTTTTTCCCACCTCGGTTTTTGGAGTGGGAATCTTTTTCTGATTGCGCCTTTTCCTGATCTTTGCCTACTTGTACCCGTCATACCCAACTTTCATATAGCAAAACTGGGGTTTACAGGGGTATACCTATTTTCTTATTTTTGCTCCAAAACATGGATTGTGGGTACTTGTTTGAACCGCCTCGGCGATAAAGCTATTCATTTTAGTTGGTTGGGGCCGGAGCTTCTTGTCTGTTGCTTGGCCCACCGATGTCCAACTGGTGTTTTTCTTTTGCTCCGGAGTTAGTAGGTTATTCGGCGCCCAGGGATCTCCATCGTCGGGCAGCTTACTCAATCTGAGAGTCCTGGGTTTTGATTTATCAGGATGTTTATCATGATTTATTTGTTTGTTCTTGATGATTCATTGACTAGTTAGAGATTCACCACAAGGACCAAATAACTAACTAAATGTTATGAACCACTGCAGAAGCTGAGGGTGAGGTTAGGTAGCTGTAAAACCGGTTTAAGCCCGCCAGTAACTTTGTGTTACTGATCGTTCCAAGTCGATACTTCTGTAGTGGTTCTTTTTGTTTTATGTCTTGGTGTTTAAAATTTTTTGTGCTGTTGGCGCCTTATGTATGTTTTCATATTTTTAGTTAAGGTAACTATTGGGAAAATAGCTGCTCATTCGGCTTACGATATGTTTCATGGTATAAAGTACCTGATTGTTAGTTTGGTTTTTTCCCACCTCGGTTTTTGGAGTGGGAATCTTTTTCTGATTGCGCCTTTTCCTGATCTTTGCATACTTGTACCTTTCTAACATGTACCCACAATCTATGTTTTGCCGAGGCGGTTCAAACAAGTACCCACAATCTATGTTTTGGAGCAAAAATAAGAAAAATATCAAATTTTATCTGATAAAATTTTCAAATTTTACTGGTGAAAAAATTGTGTGAATTGCATGGGCAAGTTTTCGTAACGAGACATACAAAATCACTTGTACCAGAGCTGGTAACAAACTCAAGATGCTGAAAAAAGTATCAAATGAATGCTATGGCAATGTTCTATGTCCCTTAAGTCTAATATAATAATTATCTGATTTTCAATTTCATGAATTATAATGAAAACTCTACAAACAGAAATGAAAAAAGGAAAAAGGAAACTGGTAAACTTACAAAATTGCTTATATTTCGACAATCAAAATCCCTAACCTGCCGAAAATATGCTGAAAATGGCATCAAATGGTTGCTATGGCCCAACGATGCCGTCCTGTGCTACAATATACGAGTCATTTGATTTTTTTGGTTTATGAATATTAACAAAACCTTTCGAGTTTAGAGGAAAAGTACCGAAAAGTTAGGGCGTATACATAGAAAATCACATGTATATTGGCTACTGATAGACCTTGAGAGCTATAATTGGTATCAAATGATTACTAGTACATTCATAACCATCTAATCGGATAAATAAATAACCAGCTATTTTTGTTGTAAGCATATTAATAGGTTCTTTATGAATAAGAGAAAAATCTATGAAAAATGAAGGGGTACACCAGCAAAATCGCTTATATCTCAGCTGCCAATCTCCTTAGAGAACTGAAAATGATACCAATAGAATGCCAGGACAATACACTCTTGCCACATGGTCTGATAGTTTAAGCATTTTCTGAATGCTACATAAGATTTTGAAAAATTGTGGAAATGACAGAAAATTGAAGATTGTGCTCCAACATAATTGATTAAGTCTTGATTGCCAGCAAGCATGATTATATCTAAAAATATGGCAATAAAACAGTGTCCTACCAAAAAATTGAAGCCATTTTAAGTTCTTTACGGCTCTTGTCAGTCAAGATATACACGATTTCGTTTGTGTACGCCTTCATTTTTCGTTGCATTTTGTCTTATTTGTTAAGATCTCATTAACATCCATACAACAAAAATAGCTTATGACTTATCTATGAATTACATGGTCATAGAGAATAGTTTTAGCAATCATTTGATTCCAATTATAGCGCTCTATGTCTATCAGTACCCAAGATACATGCATTTTTCTATGTATACCTCCATAGTTTTTCCGTATTTTTTTTCTCTAAATTCTGAAGGTTTTGCTAATAATCTTAAAACTAAAAATCAAATGACATGTTATATTATAGTACAGGATGGTATAATATTGCTCTAGCAACAACTTGATGTCATTTGCAGCACTTTAGGGCTTTTGATTGCCGAGATACAAGTCATTTTGTAGGTTTACCCGTTTAATTGTTTCAACGTTTCTCTCCAATATTTTAAGCTTTCAACTTGATGTCATTTGCAGCACTTTAGGGCTTTTGATTGCCGAGATACAAGTCATTTTGTAGGTTTACCCGTTTAATTGTTTCAACGTTTCTCTCCAATATTTTAAGCTTTCATTAAATTCATAAAATTGAAAAGCAGATTATTCTTCTATCCCACTTTAGGATCATATTACGTTGCCATAGCAGTCATTTTGATACCTCTTTCAGTATCCTGGATTTATTAACATTTCTGGAACAAATGATTTTGTACATACAACCCTTATTTTGCCATGATTTGTCTCCGATTTCTTATGGGGTATTTTTTGTTAATTTTCATGAATGAGCGAATTCAATGATTTGAAAATTAGGTATCAAGGTCTTATTGGTAGGTCCATGCATCAGTATCAGACCAGTTATGGTATGGTTCCAGGGATGCAAGATAGATCTTAAAACGAATGCAAATGGCTATAGTTTTTCCCTTGTCTTTTTTGCTCGATTTTTGGCTGTTTCATTAAAATTCATGAATATGCAAATGAGATAAATTTCATTTAGGCCCTTGACGTCAATACAGTTGTCATATGATAGTACTGGCTCAATAACAAAGTGTCACATTGACAGTTTGGGCCTGAAATTATTTTATTTATGGAATTTTAATGTTTTTCTGTCATTTTAAAGTTTTCATCAAAAGTCATGAATACGCAAAATAGATGACTTGCATTACTTATCATAGGATAAAAGCTTTAAAGTGATACAAGGCTTTAAAGTGATACCAGGTTAAAAGTGATGTCCTAGCTTTAAAGTGATACGAGGTTCAGTGATGTAGGATAATTAACAGTGGATATATGACCAATTTTGTATGTATACCCTCAATTTCGAGAATCGCATTTTAATATTAGAATGTCATGTGTAGCAGTATACATCCCATATTCTGATGGCTGGGGCTCTAGCTATAAAGCCGAGTCATCGGAAAACAAACATATACTTATACTAAACATGCAGCAATACATAGGGGAGAATGCTTTGTTTGAAATTGATGTTTTACGTCCCAATGGTATCAGGATGTCATGACACTCAAAATTTGCTTCATAAATATAACCACCCAGGCAAACCAATAAGGCCTATATGTATGAATGGTTTGACTAAACCACTTTTTCTGGGCATGCTATGAATATTCCACCCTGCGCCAGTTCGGTCCAATGGGAAAAATGGGTGCGTTCAGAAAAAGTGGGTGCTTTTAGACCCGATCGAACTGAAAAAAGTATGTGCTTTTGCTTCATGATTAGTACAATTCCTCCACTATTTCTCAAGAAATCAAGATAGGTACCCGGGGTATGCATGTGCCGCCTATGTTAAAAAGAAGGGGGCTTACGGAGCTGATCAAACTGAAAAAGTGGGTGCTTTCAGAGCTAAATGAACGGTAAACATTGTACCTTTAGAGCTGATCGAACTGGGGAAAATGGGTGCATTCAGAAAAAGTGGGTACTTTTAGAGCTAATCGAACTGATAAAGTAGGTGCATTCAGAGCTAATTCAAAAACGGGGCCTTTACCGCGGCACATACCCGTACTGCTTTAATATGGGAATACCCCGGGACATGTACTAGCCTTCTTCTTACCAGTTTCTGTTGGACCTGGTCGGAAACCTCACGAAGACTGTTTTCCCCGCGGTTGAGGGCTTTTCTCAGGGGACTGATACATTGCCGGAAGTTTCCAAAGAACGAACAACATCTACAGTTTCGCTTGAGACTTCCTTGCCTTCTTTGCCTTCTTTGGTACCACCATTTCAAATGTCCAGTTTAATTCTGATCACCCTTGTCGAGATGTCTGCCCAGCGGATTTTGACAAGAAATATCATTGAAGTGAAGTTAAAGTCATGAATGCGTTTTGTCCTGGTTTTGTGTTGTTGCATGCCATATTTTACAATAAGCCGAACCATGACGTCACCTCTTCGATGACGTCATTTATAGGAGATGTGAGCACATGTGCCAGCTATCGAGACTGGGATAACATTGCTCTATTCTTTCTTTGATGCTTTGATTTTTATTATTTTTACCGGTATTATTATTATTATTATTATTCATAATCATCATTTTGCGCGAATGATCTCGAGGGACAAGTAACAGCTTTCGTTAATATAGGCCGGTAAAGAAGACGAAAGCAGTTTTTCCGGGATAATCGCAGGATTTATTCTGGGTTAACCGCAGGTTTTCCGGGATAACCGCTGTTCCGCGATAACAGTAACACAAATGCTTATTGTTTGCATGTTGACATTAACGGTTGCAACTGTAACGCTAAGTTTTAACGTGTTTACATTAACGGAGAGGCAACTGCAACGCTAGGTGTCAAGATGTTGACATTTACGGTTGCAACTACAACGTACAATGTTAACTTAGCTTAGTGTTAACATATTGACACTAACGGTTTCAACTGCAACGCATAGTGTTAACATGTTGACACTAACGGTTTCAACTGCTACACTTAATGTTATAACTTTGACACTTACGGCTGCAACTGCAACGCTTAGTGTTAACGTGTTGACAAATATAACACTTGCAAATATAACACTTATTGTTGACATGTTGACACTAATCGTTGCAACTGCAACGATAAGTGTTACCAGCATGAGACTAACGGTTGCAACTGCAAAGCTTAGTGTTAACATGTTGACACTAACGGTTTTGAGTTAATATGTTGACATTAACGGTTGCAACTGCTACACTTAATGTTATAATCTTGACACTGAAAGTTGTATCTGCAACGCTTAGTGTTATCGTGTTAATATTTACGGTTGCAACTGCTAGACTTTGTGATAATGTTGACACTAACGGTTGTAACTGCAACGCTTAGTGTAAACGTGTTGTCATTCACGATTGCAATTGCAATGATTAGTGTTAACGTGTTGACACTTACGGTTGCAACAGCAACGATGATTTTGACATTAACATGTAGACACTAACGGATGCAATTGCAACACTTATTGTTAACATGTTGACATTCACGGTTGCAACTGCAACGCTTAGTTTTAATATGTTGACACTAACGGTTTCCACTGCAACCTTTTGTGTTAACCTGTTGACAAAAGCGGTTGCAACTGCAATCTTTAGTGTAAACTGTAGCAACTGCAACGCAAAGTGTTGACACTAACGGGTGCACCTGCAATGTTTAGTGTTAACTTATTGCAATTAACGGTTGCAATTTCAACGCTTGACACTTACGGATGCAACTACAACGCTTTGTGTTAACATATTGACACTAACGGTTGCAACCGCAACTGTTAGTGGTACCGTGTTGACACTAATGGTTGCAAATGTAACGCTCACAGTTAACGTGTCGACACTTACGTTTGCAACTGTAACGCTGAGTGTTAACATGTTGACATTAACGGTTGCAACTGCTACACTTAGTGTTATAATGTTGACAGTAAGGGTTGTGTTAAGATGTTGACACGTACGTTTGCAACTGCAACGCACGGTGTTAACATGTTGACACTAACCGCTTATGGAAAATATTTTGACATTAACGGTTGCAACTGTAACGTTTACTAACTGTTGAGACTAACGGTTGCAGCTGCAACGCCTAGTTTTAGTATGCTGACAATTACGGTTGCAAAGGCAACGTTAAGTGTTAACATGTTGATGCTAACTGTTGCAACTGCAACGCTTAGTGTTAACATATTGATACTAACGGTTGCAACTGCAACGCTAAATGTTTTCGTGTTGACACCAACAGCTGCCACTGCATCACTTTTTGTTAACAACATGTTAAGAAACACTTATCGTTGCATTTACAAGGCTAATATGTTGACATGTTGACTCTAACGGATGCAATTTCAACGCTTAGTGTTAACGTGTTGACAATAACGGAATGAAACTGCAACGTTTACTATCGGTTGCAACTGCTACACTAATGGTTGCTACTGCGACGCTCAGTGTTAACGTGTTGACACTAACTTTTGTAACTGCAACGCTTAGTGTTAACATATTGATATTAACGTTTGTAACTGCTACAGTTATGATAATGTTGACATTAACGGTTGTAGCTAAGGATTATAATGTTGACCGTCAGGGTTGTAACTGCAACGCTTATTTTTAAAGTGTTGACACTAACGGTTGCAGCTGCAACGCTTAGTGTTAAGATGTTGACACTTACCGATGCAACTGGACCGCTTAGGGTTAACACGTTCATGTTGACACAAACCCTTTGCAACTGCAACGTTTAGTGTAAACATGTATTTACTAACCGTTGCAACTGCAACGCTTAGTGTTAACATGTTGACACTAACGGTTGCATCTACAATACTGAGGGTTAACATGTTTACACTAACGGTTGCAACTGCAACGCTGAATGGTAACATGTTGACATTAACGGTAGCAACAGCAACGCTTAACACTAACAGTTTATCCGCAACGTTTTGTTATAACATATTTACAACCGCAACGCTTAGTTAATATTAACGGTTGCAACTGCTACACTTAGTGTGATAATGTTGACAGTAACTGCAACGCTTAGTTTTTAAGTGACACTAACGGTTGCAGCTGCAACGCTTAGAGTTAACATGATGAGACTAATTGCTGCAACTGCAACGCTTAGTGTTAACATGTTGATACTAACGGTTTCAACTGCAACACTTAGTATTCATATGTTAACATTAACGGTTGCAACTGCTACACTTAATGTTATAATCTTGACACTAACGGTTGTAACTGCAACGCTAAGTGTTTACGTGTTACACCAACAGCTGCCACTGCATCACTTTTTGTTAACATATTGACAATAATCGTTGCATTTGCAACGCTTAGTGTTAACATGTTGACTCTAACGGATGCAATTTCAACGCTTAGTGTTAAAGTGTTGTCAGAAACGGATGCAGCTGCAACGCTTAGTGTTAACATATTGACACGAACGGTTGCAACTACAACGCTTAGTGTGAACATGTTAACATTAACGGTTGCAACTCCTAGGGGGAATCGTAATTATTGATGCGACGTGGAATATTAATGCATGTTATTATGAAGTTTCGTATGCGTCGGCGAGATCGTTACGAATGCGACGTTCCACATCCTCTGTCCTTGGACGGTAAGTACCACGTGTTTTGCTCTCGTGAAAATAAACAAAGCCTAGTTTGAAAATAAACAAAGCCTAATCGTCGTCCACTAGGATAAACAAAGCCTAATCGTCGTCCACTAGGATCTGCAAAATTCTTCTACGTTCCCATTTGAAGTCAATTGGAATAATAACGCAACTTGTGCTTTTCTGCTAATGGTTTATAAAGTTGACAGATAGATACAAGATTGCCACGGAAACTAATTACATTCTTAGTGTCCTTTTGCTTTTCTAATTCTCGCCGTAAACTAAGAAGTATAATACAGTCCTGTGGGTGTCTTATTAAAATATGTACTATACAAAAGGCTTTGTAAATGCGCACTTATTTACTGAGCGAGAAAAACAGTAAGATAAGCATCTTTTGTATGCATCGAAGACTTTGCTAAAGTTTAATATGCGACAAAGAAATGCATCGTGGAAAATCAGTAAAATGAATAAAATAGCAAATTTATCGATATGGAGACAGTGATGCATTTTCTTCAATTGATATTTTCTAGATACATGTTGAAGGGGTCAACCATGGTTTTATACTATATTAACATTTGCAGAGGCTGGAGAAGGTTGTTTGAGCCCGAGGCCGAGGGTTCAAAGTGGTCCCGAAAGACTCTTCTAATTTTAATGCAATTTGAAATAACCATAGTTGATCGCTTTTCTTGTAAAACACACCATTCCGATGGAAACTGCCTCACAACCGCACCTAAAACTCACATAAACCTCTAATTCTTTTGTCCCGCCCCCCCTTGCGTATCAAAAATGCATGGAGCCACCGATATTTAATGATCAAATATTTTTTTGGTTTAGCCTTTGTGTTCATTTAATGTTAGGAAACAAATTAGCTCTGTCACTGATATGTCAGAAAATGATTTGCTTTTTCGAAGCAAGAATAAATAGAGGATATTTGCTTCTTTAAGGTGAATACCAAATATATATCATCGAGTGAGTTGAAAACATCCGAATTTTCACGAGTGTGCAGCACGAGTGAAAATTTTTATGTTTTCAACTTACGAGATGAAATATATTTGGTATTCACCGAAAAAAAAAAGCAAATTTTCTTTTTATTTTGTACAATACACGGGCATTTTCCAATTCACAAGGCAGGCGGTGAAAATGCAAAAACCAAAAATGTTTGAAAACACAATTAATTTTGGTACCACGTTGTTCCTTAGGTTCTAACTAAGAAAATAAATACCCACACTTTATGTTTTCGTTCATAAATAACGGAGTTATAGGCGTTTGAATTTCTGAAGTGAGACACATTTAATGACGTCAAAAAATGGAAACGTCAGAAGTAATCCAAAATCTACAGTGAAGATATAGGCTGATATCAGTCACTAGTGACTTTTGATATCAGTGAGATTTGATATCAGTGAAATTTCATATCAATGAAAATACCAATTTTATCAAGTTTTGATATACATTGGTTTTCACTGTAAAGTATAAAATAAATCAGAATAACTCACTCGAATGTTGACAAAACTGTATCACAAACCCCACTCTGTAACCTCATTTAAAATGGAAAAAATACGCCATGCAATATTGCACTCGTTATGCTTCTGCATTGACGTAAACAACTTTTTTAAGAGCACAACAAAATGCTAATTCTTCCATGACTCATTCTAGTAGTACGTATCTTCGTCTTCGATGCATAAAAAGATGCTTATCTTACTGTTTTTCACGCTATGTGCATTTACAAAGCCATTTTAACGAAGTACATGTAGGAAAAAATACGCCATGCAATATTGCACTCGTTATGCTTCTGCATTGACGTAAACAATTTTTTTAAGAGCACAACAAAATGCTAATTCTTCCATGACTCATTCTAGTAGTACGTATCTTCGTCTTCGATGCATAAAAAGATGCTTATCTTACTGTTTTTCACGCTATGTGCATTTACAAAGCCATTTTGGATACATATTTCAATAAAGACACCCACAGGGACTGTTATACTTCTTAAATTTCGACCAAGACAAATAAAAACAAAAAGACTTTAAGAATGTAATGAGCCTTCCGTGGCAGTCTTGTAGCTACCTGTCAGCTTTATAAACCATTAGCTGAAAAACACAAGTGCCGTAAGTATTCCAATTGACTTCAAATGGGAATATACAAGACTTTTGCAGATCATAGTGGACGCCGATTTTGTTAACTCGGCTTTGTTTATTTTTACGAGAGCAAAACATGTGTTACTTGCCGTCCAAGGGCAGTGGATGTGGATCGTCGCATTCGAAACGATCTCGCCGCCGCATACGAAACTTCATAATAGCATGCATTAACAATCCACGTCGCATCAATAATCACGATTTACAGTTGGGTCCCCGTGTCAGTGTTATAATGTTGACACTAACGGTTGCAACTGCAACGGTTAGTGTTAAATTGTTGACGTTAACGGTTGCAACTGCAACGGTTGTTGTTAACGTGGTGACATTGACGGTTGCAACTGCAACGGTCAGAGTTCACATGATGAGACTAGTTGCTGCAACTGCAACACGTCCAAGGGTACTAAACTGCATTTTCCGTGCCCCGCGCACCCGGGCTCGAATTTTTTCAAAACAGTTCACACGATTCAAATCTTGGACGATCGTCCGATAAGTGTATGGCAATACCAATGTTGAAACCCACGGCTCAATGCCAGAAAAATGGCATTGATTTTCGGTACTTGAAAAATGCTTGTTTTTAGGCGTTCAACGTCACTTGGTCACATGGTCGACGTCAATGCAGATGTCAACAATATGCTTTATTTTGTGTTGGCAACCTAGCCCTATTAAATAAAGTGTATTGCAGCTATGGGAAAGTCGTTTTTCAACGTGTTTCGTTGCTTTAAATTATGGTGGTTTGCACAGTTTTGCAAGAAATTCATTGAAATCGCTGATTTCCTTCATTTTTGAAAATGACCCCTTCGCCAGTTTCTACGCAATTATAGGCGAACGAAAACAGTCTGACGGCTGGTTTTAACAGGTCATCTTTGAAAACGGTTTGACTTTATATATTCGAAATTTCGGATGAATCGACTGAAACCACAAAAAGTTATTAAAAATTTAGTGACGAGTTGCGTTGGCTGTGGAACTCAGTATATGTTTGAAATTTTGAATAAAACTTCCCTTGCTGATGGAATGTTACATATGTTTGTTTGTTAAGGTCAAGTCTACATTTTTCAGACGTGGTGATGAAACCATTCACGGTTTAACACAGTATTTGTTTTATTTGGTATCAAAATACACTATACGTTACTAAAGGAATCATTCCTCTTGTCAGTGTAGACTTCTATTACAATCTCTTATTATTTTAAACTTCAAAATTTCTATGAACCCCTCCATATAGCATGTTACTAAGAACATGCTATAATTTTCTTGTTCTACAAGAAAATGCATGTTTCCCACTTTTAGCAAAAATTTGCCACGGGATTACACAGCGGCCTTGACTAAAAGAGGGCATGGCTAATTTGTTTGTGAATTACGTTACCAGCCTAATGTTGGTGTTTATTTTGGCAGCCATCTTGGATTTTCGACCTGCCATCTTGAACATTGGTTTAATTTTGATTGGCTAAGGAATAAATTTCAAATAGTTCATGCTTATGAACATATCTGCCCAGTTTCATGCTTGTATCCGGAAGTGCAATTTTATGACACTTCCAGCTCCACTAAAGGACAAGGCCTGTAGATAACTGTCAAATAAATTGAATTATGATATTTGGTCCGAGCTATATTCTATACGAATCGAGGTAGATATGCCAAACTATATGTTAATTTGGCATATCTACGTGTTATATACGTTACTTCTATTGCACCAGTAGTCATGATACTTAGATATTATTGAATTTGGTCCTGTAAGGTAACATCTCTAGCGAAGTATTAATAAAATATTTGGTCGTTTTGGCATATATTCTGGTGATCCCCATGGCAGCTTGAACACTTTAAAACTCTACATCGGAAACGTACTTAATACGCTCTGGATCGATACAGCATCAGCAGGAAGAGTGCTAACGAGCGATTACTAGCTTACTAGCCCCACATGATCCCCGCCATGGTGCACCTCCACCATATACTACATAGCATAGAAGGTATTGCATAGGCTCAATACAATAAGAACCGAGCGCATCGAATGAGATGATACGTCTGTACATCATCTAAAATGGTCCTCTATAATCAGTAGAGCACAACCGTTAAAACGAAATATAATATCTCCTTTTTAATAAAGTATCTAAAACTAGATATCATATCTAAATCTAGATATAACACAAAATATTTGAATTTACATATAGTATCTCCTTCTAGATATATAACTCTACATCCGGTTTATCTTTACTTCGTTTTACATATTATATCTAAATTGACATATATTGTCAAAATATCTCCTTTTTAATATAGTATCTAAAACTAGATATCATATCTAAATCTGGACATAAGCACAAAATATTTGAATTTAAATATAATATCTACTTCGAGATATACAGTTCTACACCCGGTTAAAAAATATATTTAGTTTGGCATATTATGTCCCAGTTGACATATATTTTCAAAATATTTCGCCCCTGAGCAACATGTATACGTAATTTGTAGTCAGGATGTTCCCGTCGGTGTTCCTTGATAACTCTCATCCCACGCGGAAGTAGAGCCAGGTGACGAAGTGAAACGGATTGCGGCTTATCTAGCTGATCTACGTAATTTGTTGATCTAGATATTCTATCCATTGGAATATGCCCGCAACTTAGTCTGCAACTGTCATGGCCTAGTTCAACTTGGCGACGGACAAACATCTTAAATATCATCTTGGTGGTGTTTTTTTCAGGTTTTATCTGACAGTCAGTTCTGAAGACTAGGTCCCTTGGACTTAACAAAAGGTCACAAAGTCTGTAGCCTCGTTACAATACGTCCTTGTCAGCAGTTTGTCATGAAAGATTGTCGTGGGACCTCGTCTTTAAGTCTCACCCGGAGGAGTGGAAAAGCATGGGATCGAACTCATGACTCCTTTTTTACAGTGCATTTAGCTTATCCGCTGTGCCTTAGAGGACTGTATTATCCCGCCACGCGAACACGGTCATCGAGTTGCTTATTTTTGAAAACTCCAGTGTGCTAGAACTCGCCAAGATACATGAACCATCTCATCGTATGAAGCTTTGCCGTAATCGGTTAACAAGTCCCCAGTCCGTTAACAATGCTGGTTCATGACCTACTTGTTTTCCAGCAATCATTCTTATATATTTTCCTTCTCTCGTTTCAATATGTCAGAGATGTTCCGGGATATCAAAAAGTTGAGGCGTGCAGACGCAAGAAGCATAAATTCAAATCGGTTCACAGGTACCAGCACCATTCCAATAACGTGTTGATGATAGCCTTGTTGAACCGCATTTTCTAATTTCATATCTGTGTAAAAATAGGTACCAACAAGGCACATTTTGGAAGTGTGACATTAATTTTGTCTATGTTAAATTTCGATGGCGGGTTGGAGGCGGTGAAATTAATGCTATAATTTCAAACGTCTTCCGTTCCTGACGGTACGAATTTATATAACGTCTGTGAAGAACTGGTATGATTTTTTTCAGATGTGTAGAATTGACACAAATCGGTACTAAATCTTCTTACACACGAAAACACGTTCTTGAACCACAATTTTCACATTTTGCAAACTCATCATCTTATGTGAATTATTGGTACCAGCCGGCGAGGAATTGGTAACGAATTGGTATGTAACGAATTTCATTCCATTTCACACGCATGTGAGATAGGTGCATGTAATCAAATTTCATGTACTATTCGTACGTATTCTTCACACTCACGAAAGCCACCCATCTGAAGTGGTTTTGCCTTTGATTCCAATTCTTCAATATATATTATTATATATGAACATTTAGTACCAAGCTTTCACATCTGAGTAAAACTGATACCAGTTTTTCAAAGATGATGTGATGAATCCAAACCAATTCTTCACACGTCAAAACACTGACTCGTTCCGCATGTGAAAATTTGGTACAAATTTTTCACATATGAAAATGATACCAGACATTCACAGATTTTATGATTAAGTGCCGCCGATTTCACACGTGGGAAGTCTGCGATTCAACAACGCTTTGAATACGTACATAAAAGGTGCAAAACATAAAACAAGTAAGACTACAACAGAAGTACCGCCTCGAAGATGTCAGTAATATAAATTTACTGGGTGGTATAAACAGTTTTATATATTTTCCATTATCTTTGTTGAACTAGAGCCACAAGATAAGCTTTTCTTCTCGGTCTGATACAAAATGCATGATTTTGCAAGCACCGGGCAGTCTCGGGAGATTCAACATTATAATTTATAAATCCGTGGTTTCCTGCAGATAGTACATTAGCGTATTACCCAAACGCGCCCGGGCGTATGAAAAATCTCCACACGCTGAAGATTTTGGACTTATAAAAATAACTTGTTTCTCAAACTCGTTTTAGCAGTCGCACATTAGCGCGTGACTGAAGCGTTTGCCACACTTATGAAAAAATCTCAAAACGCTGAAAAAAAAAGAAAAAAAGTACGTTTTGTGTTATATCCAAGACACACTAAGCAGGAAGACCCCGCCCCTTGGAGCTTAAAGACAGATGAGCTACTTGTGCCTCCAGGCAAAGCTTGTTCGCTGCTGACTGACCATCTGATTACTGGTTAACCGCTCAGCTCTGAGCTTGCCCAGGAAAATGGTTTCAAGTCAAACCGTCCACTTGTTGGATGTCATGACATCCTCATTTTGGTTAAAAGTCCCATAAAGTGGAGGCAACGTCCCGACATGACCTTAGCTGTTGACTGGGACGTAAAGCATCAATCCAAACAAACAAACAAACAAGGCACTATAGGCGCGAAACGAAAGTTAAACGCGCGTCTCATACACGCTTGGGGCACGTTATTGAAGCAATATTTCGTAAATTTTAAATCGGAACGCGCATGAACGTACTCTGGCGTGTCTAAAATACTAGTATGCGCCAAACGCGTAGAGTACAGGAGGAGGAACAACCATTGGACCAGTAGATGTTGGTAGAGAACAAGAGCATCAACCATTGTACCAGTAGATGATGGTAGAGAACAAGACGAACAACCATTGGACCAGAAGATGAAAGTAGAGTACAAGAGGAACAGGAACAACCATTGGATCAGTAGATAGTGGTAGAGAACAAGAGAATCAGCCATTCGACCAGTAGATGTTGGTAGAGAACAAGAGAATCAACCATTGGACCAGTAGATGTTGGTAGAGAACAAGAGAATCAACCATTGGACCAGTAGATGTTGGTAGAGAACAAGAGGATCAACCATTGGACCAGTAGATGTTGGTAGAGAACAAGAGAATCAACCATTGGACCAGTAGAGTAGATGTTGGTAGAGAACAAGAGAAAAAAACCATTGGACCAGTAGATGTATGTAGAGAACAAGAGAAGCAACCATTCGACCAGTTGATGTTGGTAAAGAACAAGAGAATCAACCATTGGACCAGTAGAGTAGATGTTGGTAGAGAACAAGAGAAAAAACCATTGGACCAGTAGATGTATGTAGAGAACAAGAGGATCAACCATTGGACCAGTAGATGTTGGTAAAGAACAAGAGAATCAACCATTCGACCAGTAGATGTTGGTAGAGAACAAGAGAATCAACCATTGTACCAGAATATGTTGGTAGAGAACAAGAGAATCAACCATTGGACCAGTAGATGTTGGTAGAGAACAAGAGAATCAGCCATTGGACCAGTAGATGTTGGTAGAGAACAAGATGACCATTGGACCAGTAGATGATGGTAGAGAACAAGAGAATCAACCATTGGACCAGTAGATGTTGGTAGAGAACAAGATGACCATTGGACCAGTAGATGATGGTAGAGAACAAGAGCATCAACCATTCCACCAGTAGATGCTGGTAGAGAACAAGAGGAACAACCATTGGACCAGAAGATGAAAGTAGAGTAAAAGAGGAACAGGAACAACCATTGGATCAGTAGATGATCGTAGAGTACAAGAGGAACAACCATTGGACAAGAAGATGGGTGTAGTGTACAAGAGGAACAACCATTGGACCAGTAGATGCTGGTAGAGAACAAAAGAATCAACCATTGGATCAGTAGATAGTGGTAGAGAACAAGAGAATCAGCCATTCGACCAGTAGATGTTGGTAGAGAACAAGAGCATCAACCATTGGACCAGTAGATGATGGTAGAGAACAAGACGAACAACCATTGGACCAGAAGATGAAAGTAGAGTACAAGAGGAACAGGAACAACCATTGGATCAGTAGATGATCGTAGAGTACAAGAGGAACAACCATTGGACAAGAAGATAGGTGTAGTGTACAAGAGGAACAACCATTGGACCAGTAGATATTGGTAGAGAACAAAAGAATCAACCATTGGATCAGTAGATAGTGGTAGAGAACAAGAGAATCAGCCATTCGACCAGTAGATGTTGGTAGAGAACAAGAGCATCAACCATTGGACCAGTAGATGATGGTAGAGAACAAGACGAACAACCATTGGACCAGAAGATGAAAGTAGAGTACAAGAGGAACAGGAACAACCATTGGATCAGTAGATGATCGTAGAGTACAAGAGGAACAACCATTGGACAAGAAGATGGGTGTAGTGTACAAGAGGAACAACCATTGGACCAGTAGATGATGGTAGAGTGCATGAGGAATAACCATTGTGCAAGTAGATGATGTTAGAGTAAAAGAAGAACAACCATTTTGACAGTAAATGACCAGTAGATGTTGGTAGAGAACAAGAGAATCAACCATTGGACCAGTAGATGTTGGTAGAGAACAAGAGAATCAACCGTTCGACCAGTACATGTATGTAGAGAGCAAGAGAATCAACCATTGTACCAGTAGATGCTGGTAGAGAACAAAAGAATCAACCATTGGACCAGTAGATGTTGGTAGAGAACAAGAGAATCATTCATTGGACCAGTAGGTGTTGGTAGAGAACAAGAGAATCAACCATTGGACCAGTAGATGTATGTAGAGAACAAGAGAATCAACCATTCGACCAGTAGATGTATGTAGAGAACAAGAAAATCAACCATTGGACCAGTAGATGCTGGTAGAGAACAAGAGAATCAACCATTCGACCAGAAGATGTTGGTAGAGGACAAGAGAATCAACATTCGACCAGTAGATGTTGGTAGGGAACAAGAGAATCAACCATTGGACCAGTAGATGTTGGTAGAGAACAAGAGAATCAATCATTGGATCAGTTGATGTTGGTAGAGAACAAGAGAATCAACCATTGGACCGGCAGATGCTGGTAGAGAACAAAAGAATCAACCATTGGACTAGTAGATGTTAATAGAGAACAAGAGAATCAACCATTGGGCCAGTTGATGTTTGTAGAGAACAAGAGAATCAACCATTGGACCAGTAGATGTAGGTAGAAAACAAAAGAATCAACCGTTGGACCAGTAGATGTTGGTAGAGAACAAGAGAATCAACCATTGGACCAGTAGATGTTGGTAGGGAACAAGAGAATCAACCATTGGACCAGTAGATGTTGGTAGAGAACAAGAGAATCAACCATTGGACCAGTAGATGTTGGTAGAGAACAAGAGAATCAACCATTGGACCAGTAGATGTTGGTAGAGAACAAGAGAATCAACCATTGGACCAGTAGATGTTGGTAGAGAACAAGAGAATCAGCCATTCGACCAGTAGATGTTGGTAGAGAACAAGAGAATCAACCATTGGACCAGTAGATGTTTGTAGAGAACAAGAGAATCAACCATTGGACCAGTAGATGTTGATAGAGAACAAGAGAATCAACCATTGGACCAGTAGAGTAGATGTTGGTAGAGAACAAGAGAATCAGCCATTGGACCAGTAGATGTTTGTAGAGAACAAGAGAATCAACCACTGGACCAGTAGATGTTTGTAGAGAACAAGAGAATCAACCATTGGACCAGTAGATGTTGGTAGAGAACAAGAGAATCAATCATTGGACCAGTTGATGTTGGTAGAGAATAAGAGAATCAACCATTGGACCAGTAGATGCTGGTAGAGAACAAAAGAATCAACCATTCGACCAGTAGATGTTTGTAGAGAACAAGAGAATCAACCATTGGACCAGTAGATGTTGATAGAGAACAAGAGAATCAACCATTGGCCCAGTAGAGTAGATGTTGGTAGAGAACAAGAGAATCAGCCATTCGACCAGTAGATGTTGGTAGAGAACAAGAGAAGCAACCATTCGACCAGTTGATGTTGGTAAAGAACAAGAGAATCAACCATTCGACCAGTAGATGTTGGTAGGGAACAAGAGAATCAACCATTGGACCAGTAGATGTTGGTAGAGAACAAGAGAATCAATCATTGGACCAGTTGATGTTGGTAGAGAATAAAAGAATCAACCATTGGACAAGTAGATGCTGGTAGAGAACAAAAGAATCAACCATTCGACCAGTAGATGTTGGTAGAGAACAAGAGAATCAACCATTGGACCAGTAGATGTTGGTAGAGAACAAGAGAATCAACCATTGGACCAGTAGATGTTGGTAGAGAACAAGAGAATCAACCATTCGACCAGTAGATGCTGGTAGAGAACAAGGGAATCAACCATTCGACCAGTAGATGTTGGTAGAGAACAAGAGAATCAACCATTGGACTAGTAGATGATGTTAGAGTACAAGAAAAACAACTGACGAGCTAGTAGACGATTGTAGAGTACAAGAAGATTACACATTGAAACAGTAGATGATGATATAGTATAAGAGGAACAGCCATTGAACACATAAATGATGTAAGATTATAATAGGAACAACCATTGGATCAGCAGATGATGGTAGTGTACAAGAGGAACAACCACTGTGCCATTATATGATAGTAGAGTACAAATAGATCAATAATTGGACCAGTAGATGATGTTTGACTATAGGAAGAACAACCATTGGACCAGTAAATGATGTAAGAGCACAAGAGGAACAACCATTGGGGTAGTAGATGTTGGTAGAGTACAAGAGGAACAACCATTGGACTAGTAGATGATGGTAGAGTAAAAGAGGAGGAACAACCATTGTACCAGTAGATGATGTCAGACTTTAAGAGGAACAACCATTGAATCTGTTGACGATAGTACAGTACAAGAGGAACAACCATTGGACCAGTTAGACTATAAGAGGAACAATCATTGTGCCAGTAGATGATGGTAGAGTTCAAGAGGTACAATCTTTGGGCTAGTAGACGATGGTAGTGTACAAGACGAACAATCATTGGACCAATAGATGATGTTGGACTATGAGAGGAACAACCATTGCACCAGTAGATGATAGGAGTGTACAGTAGGAACAGCCATTAGGCCAGTTTCTGATAGTAGAATACAAGAGGAACAACAATTGGACCAGTAGATGATGTTAGACTATAGGAGGAACAACCATTTGACCAGTAGATTATGTTAGAGTACATAAGGTACAACTATTGGGCTAGTCGACGCTGGTAGAATACAAGAAGAACAACCATTGAATCAGTAGATGTTGGTAGAGTACAAGAAGAACAACCATTGGACCAGTAAATGATGACATAGTAAAAGCAGAAAAACCATTGGACCAGTAAATGATGTTAGACTGTAAGAGGAACAACAATTTGACCAGAAATGATAGTAGTGTTTAAGAGGAACAATCATTACACATGCAAGTTTATGATGGTAGAGTACAAGTGGAACCATAATTGGACCAGAAGATGATGTTTGACTCAAGGAGGAACAACCATTGAGCCAGTAGATGATATTAAAGTACAAGAGGAACAACCATTGGGCTAGTAGATGATGTAAGACTATAAAAGGAACAATCATTGTACCAGTAGATGATGTTAAACTGTAAGAGGAACAACCATTGGATCAGTAGAGGATAATAGAGTACAAAGAGAACATCCATTGGACCAGTAAATGACGGTAGAGTACAAAAGGAACAACTATTGGGTCTGTAAGTGATGGAAGAGAAAACGAGGAACAACCATCTGGTCAGTAGATGATGGTGGAGTACAAACAGAATACCCAAGGCACAAACAGGTGATAGAAGAGTACAAAGAACAGTCCAATATGGAACAAACATTTGGCCGGAACAACCAAGTAACAAATAATGATGGTAGAGTACACGACTAACATTCATTGTGTCAGTAAACAACAGTAGAGTAAAAGATGAATAACCACTGGGCTAGTAGATGCCAGTACAAGAGTTTGTATATGAGGAACAAACATTGGGCCGGTAGTGGATGATAGAGCACAAGAGGAACAACCATTAGGCCAGTAGATGATGGTACAACGGGGACAACCAGGGGACAAAAAGATGACAATAGATTTCAAAAGGAAAATTCATCTGGTTTGTAGATGATGGAAGAGTACAAACTGAACAATCAAGGGACAAATAGTTAATAGTTTAGTTCAAGAAGAACAGCCCTGGGTCAGTAGATTACGGTAGAGTACTAGAGGTTCAGGTATTGGGTCTGTAGATGATGATAGAATACAAACGTAACAAACAATGGACAAATAGATGATAATACAGTACAAAAGGACCTGCCAAGGAACAAGTTGGTGATGGGAGAACAACAGAGGAATAATCATTGCAAAGGAGCACAAAAGAAACAACCGTTGGATAAGTAGCTGGTGCCAGTGTATCAACTATTTGGTCAGTTAAAGAGAACAACCAGTGGGTCAGTAGATAATAGCAGAGTACATTAGGACAAACTACTATGTCAGATGATGATCATAGCAAAGCATAACAGGAACTGGGTCAGTAGTTGATAGCAGACTACAATAGGAATAGACAATGAGTCGGTAGATGATAGCCGAATACATAAAAGAAACAATCAGTGAGTCAGTAGATGACAATTGAGTACAATTTGAACAACCTTTTTGTCAGTTGATGATTGTAGAGTACAAGAGGAACAACCAAAGGACAAATAGATTTTGGGCGATTACAAGAGGAACAACAGTTGGGTTAATAGATAAGAGTAGAGTACATCAGGAACAACCTATGATTAAATAGATGATAGTTGAGTACAATAGGAATAACCATTGAGTTATGAGGATAATTTCAGAGTACAGGAGGAACAATTAACGATTGGGCCAGTAGATGATAGTAGAGTATAAAGGAAAAGCTAATGGGTCAGTAAATTGTATTTGAGTACAGCATGTCTCATGTTTTCCCGTTTTGATCACAGGGAATTGAACGTCGCAATTGGCCGACGGGAACATTGTATAAATGCTACATAAACGCTACGTTTATATCATGTTTCCGGCGATCACAACATTGCCGTTGGTCCGAAATTCCCTGCGTTGTTTCACTTTTTCCCGTTTTGATCACGTTGATCTGAAACGCGGCTGCCATGGTCTCCGGGAACATACGTTACATAACGTTATTATCGGAGGCCATTAGCCGACATGTAGCGTGCCAGGAATTTTGGTCACTTATTCCTCTGTATTCAAGTTCTGTCTTGTCAGAGTTTCTCACACAGCATTACGGCATCCGTGACGAGTCGTGGTAGATATAAGGCGGTGTGTCCCGGTGCTAGGGTGCTCTACGGTTGTCTGAACTTGTCTCACGAAACAATCACGGTTTGTTCCATAACGGCCTGCCGCGTTCTGATGTTATCAGTGGCGTTCTAAGTGCACTTTTGTGTCCGCGGTATACATAAGAATAGTTCCTTTTAAATATTAGTAATAGCTCTCCTCGGTCTGGTTGCTGAGTTTATTGGATACGTGAGGGTACGGTACTATTTATTGTCTGACTGCACCAACTTACCTTTTATAGTCTATTCTTCAACTGCACGTGTCGTGAGCATAACGTTGCACAACTATATAGAACGGGCACAACACCGTCATACACGCCTTTCAACGCAACCAAAAAGTGTCGAGGACTCCATAAGAAACGGAATGAGATGTGAGACGATCATGATAAAACGCACACCGTTATACGCCACCAAATATAGAAGATCCGTAGCACGCGTGTTATTCACTACCTTCCCTTTGCTCTACGACCGCCTCCAAGTTTCGCTATTTACTGTCACCTGTTGCGTTCAGTCCGCTTGATCACGACTCACTACGTTTCTCACTTCCGTCGTGATCATTGTCAAACAATATGCACCGGAGACGGCCTGATCCACTGCGTTGTCTTACGATTAAGATTGTTGGAAACGTTGCTGCCGTGGCCACCTGAGCATAGTGTAACGCTGCATTATATGATTTAGAATGCTAGATGGACCAAAACAGAGGCCAGGATCATTATAGAGCCAGGACCATTTTAGATGATGTACATACGTCTTTTTTTCCCTATTGATGATAAGTGGATGTGATATTAATCTAGTGATCTGGATTTTTGATATGGTTTGACAAGTTTTTAACTGATCCAGGCATGTGTCTTTGATTTAGACTTCTCATGTGTAAAATTTGGAATTGCAACGCATTTGTCTGATTTGTAAAATGGCACTTATTTGGGTTCAGTACCCAATATTGCGCAGTTTGACCTCCCTTTGAACATTTTTCACTGCTTCCACAGCTAACACAATTAAATTGACAAATTATCTGAATGAAACAACCAACATCAAAATGACTCGAAAATCTTTGTGTTATCAAATCCAAAGTTTTACTCTATATGCGCGTGAACATGCCTCAGGCTCCCCTTCGTCAGTTTTTACACAATTTAGGCGAACGAAAAGCGTTTGACGATTCATAGTCGTCCTTGAAAATGGTTGGGCTACATATATGCGGAATTTCGGATGAAACGACTGAAACCACAAAAGGTTATTCATCCGCCGAACTCGAAAACCCACAATCAAAGGCAAGGTTTCAACTATTCTGAAATGATAAAAAAGACTACCCAGGTACTTTAGCCTGAAAAAAAAATGCAAGGATATTAGGGACTAATGCAAGGGACTATTGTAATGCAAGGGACTATTTTACGTGCAGCCGCATACTCAGCGTCAATGAAAAGTTACCACCACTAAAATTTCGATATTTTGAAACATATAAATTTTCTTTCAAAAATTGTAAATTCATTCATGATTCAGGTCAGAGCATATTCAACAGTTCCACTAGCCATGGAACTATGCTGCACGTGATCAACATGCAATATGTGATTTTCTAAATTTTGAAAACTAGAAAGCCCTATTTTCACAAGACTCATGCCTTCACGCCTTTAACGCCCTCAGTGAAAACGCCACCAAATTGTTGGATGGATGGCATTCTATGCCATGAAACTGAATGCTGAGGTTGTCTTTTAACAATGAATCATTTATTGTCGTATGCTAATTGAACCTGATTTACTGGTAACTTTTCATCAGTTCATTGACACTAAGTACAGTAACTTGGTGTTATATGTTGGCGATGCATTAAGGATAATCTGATTTGTGAGCGTGAAACACAGTTTCCTTTTAAAGACATTGGATTAAAATGTATTATGAATATATTGGGTATCTGCATTTATAAAAGCTATTCACACTGTACCTGGATGACTCTACAAAGAAACTTTACGTGAAGTATTACAATAATGCATTAATTTTGTACTAACGGACTAACACATCGCTGTTTTATTTATTATTTCTCTCAGAATAAACACAGAATAGATCGGAATAATTGTCTAGTCGACACGTTTGTTAACAAACGAACTATGTTTCCGTTCGAATGCGACAGTGGCATAGTGCTTAGGTCGGGAAAAAAGCGATTTGGAAGCTTTCACATCGTCTATTTGAATCTGTGAACAAAAGTGACTAAAAAGGGTGTTGAACTGTTATCTTTCTTTTTTTTCTGGAAGAATGATATCAAAAACGTAGGGTCAGTTTTTGGCGGTATCTCATTGTCAGTCTTCAAAATTGTTTACACCAATTTCCGATTTTCGTTCATACATGTACATACTAAGCAAATGCTTCCTAAAGTGCGCTAAAATGCATAAAACGTTTGACAAGTATTTAGTAAGTATTTGAGTGCTGTGTGGGAAAAGAGACTGAATGTGTTTGATTTGCTTTTCAAGTTACCATGGCAACGGTTTTAAGGGAAATGGCTTAACAATGTTCTGTTGTTGCTAGGAAACAGGAAGTGGAGAGTGGTGACTAAATAAATGTTAAACTGTTACAATAATGTAATAAATATTGCATTACGTTTTGAATTAACATATTTCTCGCCTTGTTTCCGACTAGGTTCAAGATGCTTATCTGTGCGTTTGGTCTCTAATAGACACATTGTCAAATAGCAGGTTAAATGACAAAATCATTCGCACAATGACAAGGAATACCTAAAAGGAAGACAGCTATAGAAAGGGAGTAGAATCCGGCAGTTTGCTAAATTTTCTGTTAATAGAAGCAGATTTCGTAAATAATACGTATTATCAAGATGAATGTAGCACTCAGCTCGTACACAATCGCCAGCAATTGGTTTCTGAATGTATAATGCTTTTTTTCATGACAAAATGTCTTATTCAAATATAAAACTAAATCAATTTGTCAGCATCAAAAAGTTGGCAAATTTGTTATTGCCAGACGTCTTGTCAGCAGATTTACCATTTTTTAGCTATTGTGAGACGTCTCCTTAATTTATACACCAACTTAACTTTATAGAACTTTTAAGCAAATGAAATTGAAGTGTTTCTACAGTATAGATACATGAATTTAAATTAAATAATTTTGTCTCCTGCAGCCGACAAGTATAAGCTATCCGTCGCAATAAAACCTTCGCGTCGCGACAAAGCGAAACGCGAAAGCAATCCTGTGGTCCCGTCTACTGTTGCGTGTTTTGACAAATTGGAAAATTCGATTCAATGGCTAAACTCTTGAGAAGAAAGTATCTCAGGGAAAATATTGCTTCAGTATGTTATAGTTATTTTCACAGCGATAGAGGAATGGTGTCTTGATTATGGCAGTGAGAACACAACAGTGAATTTTCAAATCTGAGATAGTGGCATAACATTGCGAACGGAACATATAACAAATAATTTCCTGTATACAAAGTTTAAGCAAATTAAACACATAGTGAATCAGCCACCAGACACTATATATATATATATTTTGTTTAATTTGAGTTTTCAAAGAATCATGGATTTCTCAAGGTAAGTGAATTCTTAGATTTGTTGATAATGATCCATTGATGCATAACAAAATATAAACTCTTTTTACGACATGCATAGATTTTTTTCATTCTTTGTGTTTAGAGAAATAAATCTGAACGAAATATACCTTATGTATTTAGGATTTTAAGCAAGCCGAAACAACAATACTTGCATATGTTCATGTTTCTTCCATGTACGAGGGGGTTTCAAAAAGTTCGCGGAAAAGTGCCATCATATTCTTATTTTGTAAATCAGGTGAATTAAACTAATACATTTATATAGACCAACATGATTTGTACTTATACAGCAAATTTTGCTGCTCTGGTATGAACACAATGCTAACAGTGGTTGCTATGGAAACCGTACATCACGATTACCGGCCCACTTTTGTTCATTTTTGCAAAAAGTCGATGTCTAATAATGAGGTTGCATTTGATAATTAACCGTGCTTTTTTCACCAAACTTTGTATGAGCAAAGTTCAATATGTTTGCGATGAGCACATTACGTCATATATTAAGTCTGTGACGTCATTTTGGCGTTAAGCGCCAATTTTGTTTAGTGGGTATGCCTAAAATGCGAAGGGAACAACGTTATTCGATAAATTGTGTGTTTGGAAAGGACTATAAATGAAAGAAACACTGCTAAGAGCAGAAAGCGCACATGGCAACAAGAAAATTAAGAAAACGGCAATCAACAAGTAGTATGCATGATTTCTACACGACCAGAAATGCGTCCATGTCGACTCGCACAGTGTAACGTCAAATAACGTCATACTGTCTAAAATGATCGTCGTGATAGAAAAGATTAGAATTCGTGAAATACACAACATATCGAATTGTAGTTTCGGCACATTTACCGCATTACACACACAGAACTGACAATCAGACGCCCATATGCCAGGTTGATTCCGAAAATGCTTAAGAGCTAGCCAACAGCGGCATGAATGCGTGTAGCATGACGTTGTTGTGACGTTGGGCCGGTTTTACTGTTGTTACCTTAGAAACGCACATGATTTAATGCCTAATTTTCATCCGATTTTATTCAAATTCTGTGCATATGTTAACTATATGTTAATTTACAAAATGCACAGAGAACGTAAATTTCCGAAGACAATTACAAATTTGGCAGCACTTTTCCTCGAACTTTTTGAACCCCCCTCGTATATACATCGTGAAAGCACTTATGCAAGGAACTTTAACACCGTCTGTCAACATACACCGGATATAGCGATCAGCGAAGCGAGGAAAACTTGACACGGTTTGGATCAAGGTCAGTAATTTCGATTATTTTCACGTAAATACTTGAAAATACATTATATGCAAATTTCACAGTTGTTGTTTATACATTAATGAATGTTTATTCTTACCATCGCTGCTTAGCAATCATCTTTAAGAGCTACGATTAACAAAAATGTGTCCCTGATCACTGTTAATCCTCGTGTGTCTGTCACGATCATACAAGTTTTAAAGACTGTTTCGGTAAAATTTTAATGAAAAGTCCAATGGAATACCTGCAAAAATGCTCAATAATTCATAGCGAGTCACACAATATGCCACAGATTTACTTTTGAAACCGCTATTTTCGATAGATTCTTCTTTTTCAAAATTGTGCGGTGTACGGTCTATAGCAGGGAAGTGTACATTCTATAGCAGAACTCCTGATTTTAGTGTACGGTCCATAGCAAAATGAAATCATCTTGAAAACTGCTGTTTGGAGCTCGAAAAAAGTTAGTTTGATGATCGTAGACAAGGTTATGCCACTCAATAATGTCACAGACCTCTGCCCCGTCTATATTGTAATTTTAATGGTACTGACTTTATTGATTTTGTTTTATTTTTGTCGAAATGTCATTAAAATCAAAGGCATATCCCTGCTAACTACTACAAAAGCTTGTAAGTACATGACTAACAAGCATTTCAACCAGGGCATAGAGCCCAATAAACCTTTTGCTGCTCTTAAATGTTTAACAAAAACTTAACTGGCTATGCATTACTTTAACCAGCATAGATGGGAAGACAATTATTACTTTGCATGACTATCCCCGTCTAGGAAATAGCAACAATGCTCGTTAAGGTAGTTTATTTGAAGTGCGTTTGCCGTTGATTTCAATGCTAATGGACATGACAAAAATTTTGTAATCCAAGAGGTAGCAATTGCGCTAATAGATCATTCAAACGTGTCCATATAGTGTATGCATATAGTGTATAGTGTATGCACCCTTTCACCCCAATTTTATATAAACGAGTATACATGATTATATTGGTTTTCTTATTTTTTTTCTCTAAAACATAGATTGTGGACACTCGTTGTAAAACCCACGTTCATTTGTATGTACATGTTTTCTTAATGTGTCATACGTGTAAGATTTCTACTAAGCATCACAAATTAGTCCTTGTCCTGTTTCCTATTACTACAGAAAAACAATGACATGCAAATGGACAATTTGGTTTATTTTACACATCCACATACCGAAAGTCAGATTTTATTGTCTAACGAGCCATAAGTTTTCAATAAATAATATGCATGCATATTTATTACGTCCCTTTCAAGCTGTTTTACTCATATCGAGACGAATCAATTGGTAGGTGTGGCGAAAACTGGAGTAGTCACCTGACACACCCGCAAGCAGTAAAAATAAATGTGACACTTCTATTTTTGTTCAGTAATATTCTCAATGAAGAGGACAACCAACGGCTGTTTTGTGAGCCATAAGAAGAAACAAATGATTCATGTAAAATCACATATCATGAGTTTGCGTATAGGGTACTAAAAAAAATGATCGAATGAGTGGTCCTATGCAATGAAACGATATTGTGTTATGAGTCCATAAAAGGGCTGTAGAGACGAGCTGATAATGGATTTATCAATTGCCTTTTTCCTGTTTCTTCAATTTTAAACACACACCAGACGACAAAAAGAGAAATACTTTAATTTCAGTGCACGACAACATCTATTCACCGGCATGCACAAAAATTGTACCAAATGTAAAATTAAACAGCTTTAACAGTCGAAAAAGAACTATTTTTCAAAGCTATAGTCCGTACACCCCCTTTTGCTATATATATATAGTAAGTACACCGATATGTCAACGACCTGCTATAGATCGTACACCGGTCAGTTTTAATTTAACAACATAACAACAAAACCAAGAGCAGTTGGGAAGACTTAGTGAGTCTTCATTTTTAAGTGCACAGGGCAATTAAGAATATATAACAAAGCGAAATGTTTCGTCAGATTAAGAAATGAATTGTTAAAAATGGAGATTTTGAGTCGGGCTGCTAAAGGCCATGAAAACACAAGTGATCAGGCAGGTCATTTTTGTTAATTCTAACGCAGAGACACTTTTCACAACTATTTCAGTAGTCACATGTGCACATCAATGTATTTGCGATGTAATTTCTATATTTTCAAAGCCCAATGTTATGAAATACAAAAAATAATGGAAGAAATACTGACCTTGTTCCAAACCCTATCAAGTTTTCCACGCTTCGCTGATCGCTATATCCGGTGTACGTTGATAGACGGTGTTTAAGCTAAACAAAATTGCTAATCCAACACCTGACATTTATGGGATAAAATTTGAAGAAAACAAGCTGTGGGATTCAAACTTGTATAAGGAATAAAGAAACACAACAAATACTTAGTGTCACTAAAATGATTTGTAATGCAAGTCTGTGGTGTTACTGAACGTTTTATACACGGCTAACAAACCTTTAAATGCGTAACCGCCGATTCATGCCCTTCCGGTTCCGCATATGAAGACCAAGAAAAGGTAAACAAAACATACACTACTAGGATCGATTGATGATTATATTTTAGTACAGAAATATATCGATTATCTATGAATGCTATTTTGTCACTTATTTACTATTGTAACTCAGCACCAAAGTAGCTCGCAAAATAATTTGATGGTCTTTGAGTTATTTATTCCCTTCTTCGAACCTGGTGTTCCAACAAGGCCAAAGTCGGCGAAATACAACTAAAAATTGGACAATTTGCTGATAAATATCAAATTTTAGTGATTGTTCCACGACAGATTTACAGATATGAATTAACTAAATTGCATCTGATGTCTGTGCCAGTATTTCGTTGTGTTAGTGCCCGTCATTATCGATTTGAAGGGAAGGAAAAGATGGGTACGCATTTAATTCTTAAAATATGAAGGATATATTTCAAGATACGTTTGAAAACCTCAACCTGTTCAAGTTGTGGTATTTATTTCCCTGTAAAGCGTTTTGAAAGACATAAAACCAAGAAAAAACAAATTAAAGTATACAGAATGCTGTAAAATCGTCTTCATGAACAGGAATATCATGCATGTGAACTATTGTATTACATGTATTTCATAGACAGTTTGCATTATTTTATATCAAACATTTTCACTGCAAATATCACAAACACACCAAATTTGAGTAAGCAACTATTAAGAAAGGACGAGAGAATGTGACAATAATCTTCAGCGTAAAACAATTAACAAAAATAAACACTTTACTACATGTGCTCTATAATGACTATATTGCTATCATTCTAATGATTAAATTCGTAACCGAAATGTTGACACAGCTTTTAACCACATATGCATAGAATGCATTGGCCAGAGGCAACGGAACTGTTACCAGACCTCACACAATGTTAAAATCATCTGCGCACTGTATTGCTTTCCGTTAATATGGACGTAATGAGCGGAAATCTAAAAATATCCCTGCGACTGACCCACATTTTCGTCGTGTACAATGCAATCCCAACATGTGTTTTGGGGTAGGGAATAAAAATCATGATTATTAAGAAAAAATTCTGGAAATCCTTTTGGGTCCAAATATAGCAATGTCTAACTAATAAAATAGCATTGAGAGAATTATAATATTTGTCTTCGAATCGAAATATTTTACTCGGAAACACGAGCTGCAAAAGTTTGTTTACCTTTTGTTGGTCATTTGATGCGAAACCGGAAGGACATGAATCGGATTTCTTTTCTTAACCGCGGTTACGCATTTAAAGGTTTGTTAGCCGTGTTTATATAAACGCAATATCTAAACGTCAAATTGCAGCAGGTTGAGCCACTATGTTAGTTACGTATGCTTAAAGGCGTGCGCGTAACCACATTGACCTACAGTAGCACACCCTGTAACCATGATCAATAAATGCCAAATTTTGAACAAAAACCAATATTTTGTTTCCAAACCTCCTAAAAGTGATTACAGGTGCAACCATTGATCAGTTGGTAACATTTGATTATGTTATGGGACGTTTAACGTCACCAACGACAATATTAAAAAAATGCGTTAAAAACCAGTAAAATTTTATTCGAGTTGCACAATATTCAACAAAAATAGAGGATCTTACACGACTGGTCATTTCATATGAAATTTATCAAACGATCATTCGGCGAGTTTAATAAATTTCATATGAAATGACCACGAGTGTAAGATTCGTTTTATCATATGACTTTTAAAATAGGATTTTATCGCCTTCGAAGTGGACTTATTTTCAATGAAAATTTATATTGTTGTTACGGACGTCGTCAATGACGTTACGTATTCCCGCAAAAGTGTTATTACACGTGTGGTCATACGATTTTTATGACATGACGTTATCCACTGGAAAACAGCGACGTCATATGATAAATGGCTATTTCTGTAAACACTATGACATTTGAACTTCAGACGTCAATAAAACGTTCATTATAACGTCAAAATCAAACACCATGCGCTTGAAAGATTCTCATTATGTTTTTCAATTTTTCTGATTTAAAAATGATCAATGGCGACACTTTTGATTCGAGTGATTACTCAACGCATATTATCCGTTTTACTCATTTACATAGCGTCACATTCTGTATTACGAGCGTAAAAGCAAACGCTTCGGTGACCTATTTCTACGGAACCTGTGACGTCAATGTTCATTCAAAAGAACGCCATGTCGTGTGATTTTTCGATATACACCGTTTAGGTACAAATGTCCCACAATGAATAATTTAAATGACATTTATTGCTCATTCTTCGCTATTGTAAACTTCATCATTCCGTTAACCAGTTTTAACGCAACATGAGACGGCACTTAAGTATGCAATGACGGTAGTCTTTATTGCACATTATCAAGTCGACGTCACGTAACCCAGCATGCAAAAAATTGTCATCTCTACCTTCACCCATACGTTGACGTCACAATTTTCGTTTTTCATGGTTTTTGACGTTTTGTCGTTAATTTGGTCAATAAAATGACGTTTTCTCATTTCATCACGTGCAAAAAGCAGTCAGTAGGTCATTTCATAAAAAGATTTTATCAAAACGTCAAATACATACGCAAAAGATTTGAGCCTGTGCAGGAGAAAACCAACAATTTGGTTTCTGACCAGGTCTGACACAAACCGGGCAGTACAGTCACAGAAGCAGGATAGAAGCTTCAAATTTAAAGTATAAGTAGAGGAGGAATTGTAATATCCGTATAGCGATAACAATTCGCTGATCAGCTGTTCAGTTACTGCACAGCTGATTTGGGCTTTTGTTTTTGCCTATGCAGATTGTTGGTTTTCCCATGCGGTGGCTCATTTAACGTGTTGCGTAGTTTAATTCCATAAGTATATATGGAGCGTTGACCAAAATTAATTCACTTCACTTGATTTTGACGACTTAAATTTGCTATTCCAAGAGAAGCTTTTTATGCTAGTTACCAAGCTAATTCTATAGGCCTATTTATTCATATTATTTCGATGTTTGTATTATAAACTGTATCACAAGTGGAATAGAAAGAGTTAAGCACGAAGAAGTAAGTCAAATACTCACAAGCGGAAAGTTATAAAAGATATGAATCAAGATGGATTATATACATGCTATTATGGTTCTGTTGTTAGCATGAAAATTTGGATTCATCGTTTACGATTTGAGTTGATGGTCAGTATTACACATCAAGAGCATCACAATCCCACAATATATGCTTATATAGGCGCGACCGTCGCAGTACAAAGCGGGTTATTAGTAAAGGTGCCAGATGGGAAAAAGCCACCTGTTTAGCATAACAAAAAATCCTTTTGTGTAGTTGATTAGTACAGTCTTTGGGAAGTATGAAATCAAATGTTTTATTTTTTTATCTTGCAAAAGTACTTTTATTGTGGGTGAAAATGACGTACCCTAACTTATTTGATCCGTGACTTCTAGGACAACCAACAGAGTCCCAAAGCATATGTATGTTGCCTATTTTCATGTTCGTGCAATATGTTTTCGTTGCAGCTGCTAGTAATTATATATAATTGCTAGTGAACACTTAATTTTGCTTTTTAAAAGAAAAAATAATGTTACATACATGTATGTTACGCTTTAAGGACGTAACTACGCCATCATTCAGAAGATGTCTAAAATTTTATTTTCACATGTAAAATTAATTATTATAGTCTTTTTGTTTAAAATGGTTCACTTTGCCAAAATTATTTATTCTTTAAAAAGAAATAGACTTGTTTTAAGACAATGGAAGGCTATAAATCCTTACAGTGTAAAGAATAATTGTCTATAACGTAACATTACAAACAGAATAAATCCCTGTATTTGCGTCGTTCTATAGTGTCCCATCAACTTGAAAATTCATTTTAAAAGTCTTTATGTCAGGTTGCCTACCGCAAAGGTAAGCAGATACAACAAGCATGGTGTATGTTGAAATGGTCGTTTAATCAACGACGATTATTTGACTATATTTACATTGTTCTGAAACCTCCTTAGATGAATCATTAGATGTCCATCTGTGTTCATACTTTCATGAACAACATTGTGTCACGCGACGTGACGTAATCCAAACTTGACGTCAAAAAACATGAATCGCGCCAATCTGATTGGACGTTGTAAACGTCGACGCCGTTCCGCTGTTTGAACACCCAATTTGTGTATATTCTTTGTTTGCTTGTAAATGTGACCGCCTTGGTGATTTTTCAACAAGCGATAGAGGGAAATGAATGTAAATATAAGCAATGAGTTTAATTTTTCTGTTGTTCATGGAGCTATGAACCGCAGTGGGTCGCTAGCAAAGCTTACATGAACCCCTTCGGGGTTCATTCACTTTGCACGCGACCCACTGCGGTTCATAGCTCCATGAACACCAGAAAAATGAAATTCATTTCTTAAATAAAAGCATCGACAAATTATGATGAAATCTTAATTAATATAACACATAATAATATAATACATATTGTGTAAGGGTCATTATAAAAAAATGGAGCAATCCTTGTCCCTAATGGTTTTCTCACAAGCGCGATGTCCGAGGTTTGCTTTTTCCATGTATAATAATAGTATCCGCGGTGCTTTACTAAAACCACACCCGAGTATGTTATTTGAAAAAAAGAGATGCAATAAGTGCTCTTTTATCGATTTTTACCGTGTCCCCGGGTCAGGGTAAGTAGTTAGATTTGTTTCCATTGCAAAAGAAGCTTTTAAATTACAGAAATCACATTTTCTGTGATCATCTATTGCATATAATATTATTGAAGTCAAATTCAAAAATTATATGATATATAAAGTGCTATTTAAGAGTAGGGGCACATATATAGTGTTGTCACTGGAAAACGTATCAGTGCTGCCACAGTTATTGAAAATCGATTTTGACCAGAGTTACGAACCATTTTCTCAGATCAAAACAATTGCGTTTTGTAGACGACATCAAGCTGAAGAGGTAATGGTAAACCAGAGGACCATTGGTCCTGAGAACGCTCACCTGAAGCCTGATCTTGGAGTATTAAGTCATCATGAAATGACCTTGACCTTGAATACTCACACACTTTTATTGACTTCACAAGTTGTCTGCATCTGCAAAGCTTCAGGTCTCAGGCTGCAATAGTTTCCAAAACCCAGTGATTTCTGAGAAAACCATAATTTTAATTTTGATATTTAAATGACCTTGGATCAAGGTCAAGACATGACCTTGGCCTTCATTAATTACTTACCTTCATTGACTCCATTAGTTGTCTGCATCTAGCAACTTTCAGGTCTCGAGATGCAACAGTTTCCAAAATATCCATTGTTTTGCCTTTTCCCATGTAAAAGCCTGTGTTTCCAAAATTGTCCTTGCCATAAAATAGGTCAAAGTCATCCTAGGGTCATCATTTCAATAAACTATGATGGGCTGGAGTCCTAAATGCTACATATCAAGTTTCGCGTAAATCGGCCAGCCGGTTCTGGAGAAGAAGATTTTCGAGTGGTTTTTACCATAGTTGGGCATGGCGGCCATCTTGGTCATGTGACCTGAATTTCGCGAACAAACTTTCGTTCCCCCTACCCATGGACGCTCCACATAAAATTTCACTTTGATTGGCCGAGCAGTTTCAGAGAAGGAGATCTTTCAAAAGTGTGTATGGACGACAGACTGGCCAAGGTCAAGAGATGACCTTGACCTAAATTAATCACATACCTTCATCTACTCCATTAGTTGTTTGCATCTACCACTTTTCAGGTCTCAGGCTGCAATAAATTTAAAAAAATCCATAGTTTTCACTTTTTCCCATGTAAAAGCCTATGTTTCCGAAATTGACATTGCCGTAAAATAGGTCAAGGTCATCCTATGGTCATCATTTGATCAAACTATGATGGGCTGGAGTCCCAAATGCTACATACCAAGTTTCATGAAAATCGACCTGCCGGTTCTGGAGAAGAAGATTTTTGAGTGGTTTTTACCATATATGGGCGTGGCGGCCATCTTGGTCATGTGACCTAGATTTCGCGATCAAACTTTTGTTTCCCCTACCCATGGATGCTCCACATAAAATTTCACTTTGATTGGCCAATCAGTTTCAGAGAAGAAGATCTTTGAAAAGTGTGTATGAATCAAGACAGGCCAAGGTCAAGGGATGAACTTGACCTAAATTAATCACATACCTTCATCTACTCCATTAGTTGTTTGCATCTACCACTTTTCAGGCCTCAGGCTGCAATAAATTAAAAAAAATCCATAGTTTTCACTTTTTCCCACGTAAATGCCTATGTTTCCAAATTGACATTGCCGTAAAATAGGTCAAGGTCATCCTATGGTCATCATTTGATCAAACTATGATGGGCTGGAGTCCCAAATGCTACATACCAAGTTTCATGAAAATCGGCTTGCCGGTTCTGGAGAAGAAGATTTTTGAGTGGTTTTTACCATATATGGGCCTGGCAGCCATCTTGGTCATGTGACCTGGATTTTGCGATCAAACTTCCCTACCCATGTCTTCCCTACCCATGGATGCTCCACATGAAATTTCACTTTGATTGTCCAAGCAGTTTCAGAGAAGAAGATCTTTGAAAAGTGTGTATGGACGACAGACTGGCCAAGGTCAAGAGATGACCTTGACCTAAATTAATCACATACCTTCATCTACTCCATTAGTTGTTTGCATCTACCACTTTTCAGGCCTCAGGCTGCAATAGTTTTCAAAAAATCCATAGTTTTCACTTTTTCCTATGTAAAAGCCTATGTTTCCAAATTTGACATTGCCATAAAATAGGCCAAGGTCATCCAAGGGTCATCATTTTATCAAATTATGATGAGCTGAGGTCCTTGATGCTACATACCAAGTTTCGTGGAAATCGGCCCATCGGTTCTGGAGAAGAAGATTTTTGAGTGGTTTTTACCATATATGGGCGTGGCGGCCATCTTGGTCATGTGACCTGAATTTCCCGATCAAACTTTCGTCTCCCCTACCCATGGGTGCTCCACATAAAATTTCACTTTGATTGGCCAAGCAGTTTCAGAGAAGAAGATCTTTGAAAAGTGTGTATGGACAACAGACTGGCCAAGGTCAAGCGATGACCTTGACCTATATTAATCACATATCTTCATCTACTCCATTAGTTGTTTGCATCTACCACTTTTCAGGCCTCAGGCTGCTATAGTTTTCAAAAAACCCATAGTTTTCACTTTTTCCCATATAAAAGCCTATGTTTCCAAATTTGACCTTGCCGTAAAATAGGTCAAGGCCATCCAAGGGTCATCATTTTATCAAACTATGATTGACTGAAGTCCCCGATGCTACATACCAATTTCGTGGAAATCGGCCCATCGGTTCTGGAGAAGAAGATTTTTGAAGGGTTTTTACCATATATGGGCGTGGCGGCCATCTTGGTCATGTGACCTGGATTTCGCGATCAAACTTAAAATGCCACTACCCAAGGAGGCTCCACATAAAATTTCAACTAGATCTGCCAAGCGGTTTCAGAGAAGAAGATCTTTGAAATTGTGGACGACGGACGACGGACGGACGGACGGACGCCGGATCATGGCCCTCCTATAAGCTCACCTTGTGAGCCTTCGGCTCAGGTGAGCTAAAACTTTTGAACAAATCGCATTACTCCGTTCATATACCATAAAGAAATGTCAAAATTGGAGTGGGAATTTTACACGCATCAGTGCATTTTGCCGCTTCTTTTGCATTTTGCATTTTGCCGCTTCTTGCGAATATCACATACATTTTAAAACCATGACTGAATTTCAACTTAGGAGCAGTTAGAATAGACATGCAAAGTTTCCATCCTGCATTCTGTTGTTAGTCATTAGAATAAAATTTCTGTGTGAAACTCAGTACTGTCACGTTCAGTGCTGTCACGGTCGTGACAGTACTGATGAGACAGCACTGAGTTGACTTCTGTCAGCAGGTGTGGATTCAGGTAATTTTCTAGGCTGACAAGAGTTAGGTCGCCTTTCACGAGAGGGTCTCAGCTACTGACGCCAGCAGCAGCCAGAAGTGGCCAATTTATATTACTTTGAAAATCATTTGAGGTGTGTGTGCGGTTGATACAAAACTAGAAATTCAAAATGCTTCGTCGACCACGGTATCCAATTAACCCCGGGGATGGTATTCCCATAATGATATTGAGACAGTTTGTGTATGTCGCGCGATAAATGCCCTTTTTGCGTAGTCCATTCCAAATTAGATTACCCCTTTTCAGTGAAAAAGAAATTTTAAGCCCCCACTTTTTACGGAAAAATCGCCTTTTTGTTTAAAACGCCATCCCTTTCCTCGAGGGGTGGGAGGGGCAACTCGGGGTAATGCTGGTACGGATGTGCCGTAAAACCTACCAGATTCATTTACCTCGAACAAAGGGACCCGGTAATATACACACTAGGGGTCTATGGTACATGAAAATACGAAAATTTTAACCTTCTATGACGCATGTGTCTTTCGGTGTGTTTGTATGTTGCATACCATTACGAAAATGTGTTACCCATGCAATATACAGAGATTTTTTTAGCTTTAAAAATTGAAGAAAAATATATCTGATTGTGTACACGTTAGAACCGCCTAGGGTCAAAATTAAGAAACAAAAAGAAGTAACACTGTATACCCCATTTTACCCTGTATACTACATAAAAGTGAGATTTAATGGGATATATGTGAAAGCAAACGTGCAGCTCAGCTGCAAGTTAACCTAAATTTGAGGCCCATCCAAGCTCACTAAAAGAAAAATGAGCTTTCTCCCTAGCTCCCTAAAAATCTTTTCCTTGCTCCAAGCTTCCTAAAACCTCTTGTTCTCTTCTAGTAATCCCAAATTCCCTTCAGTTGTTTTCCAGTTCTCCCAAGCTCCCTGAAAACAAACTGGCCCTGCTACCCAGCTCCCTAAAACCCGTGATAGGGTCTCAAATTAATGCGGTCTTTTGTCGTGAACAATCCTGGTTGTCTCAGACCTGGTCGAAAGCCCCAAAGACACATTTTCTCATGCTGTAGCTTAAAGTGATAAGCTGAATAACGCTTCTACTGCGCTTTACGTGTTACATCGCGTTTGGTTTGTGTGAAGCGAACGTGCTTTGTTAGAGCATTGGATCTACGTAAAGGTGTCCCTGGTTAGAGCATCAGCCGAGGCTTCGTTGGTTGCGACCTTAAGTGAGTCACTGCCTCTAAGCTCATCGGTAAATGATCAGAAATTAATCATTTCCGCACACATTGGAATGAAAACGTCGAGATCGGATAATTATCAGTGTTGTCACGACAGCATCAGTGCTGTCACGATATCAGTGCTGTCACGGTCATAATTATTTAAAATATTCAAAACGCATCATATAAAAGTAATTGCTTTTACTATACTGAAATAGTAAACGTTTAGCAGAACTCATTTTTGGTTTAATCCTACAAGATAATGTCTACAAAAATAAAGCGTTTCAGAAACAACAAATCACAGTATGTGCATTTTCATTGAAGATCTCTTCCTCGTTAATTCATTGAAAGTATTTAAGGTTTGTGAGAATTATTGTTCGTGATAAATTATATATGCCCCCACTTACAGATTGGGGAAGTCTTATCAAATGAGCGTTTTCGGCAAGAAAGTTTGTTCGTGACAGCACTGATATTTTTTCAAGGGTACCATACAATTAATTAATGCTGGTGCACTATTTGTTCATTTAAACTCGACATATTTTATTTCTATATTCTATATGCTCCTGTTAATAAAACTATCCCATTAAAAAGAAAAAAATGGACGATCATTTTTTTTTCGTTTTGCCTTTCTGGATTGCTCCATTTTCTGATAATGACCCGTAAACAACTGACAAACCACTGCATGGGTTACGGAAAAAATACAACTTTTATGTCCAACAACTTTTATGTCAAAAAGTACAGCTTCTATGACAAATTTACGTGAAAAACATAGCTGATAAAAAAAAAAAAAAAAAAAAAAAAAAAAAAAAAAAAAAAAAAAAATAGGGTGGGGCAATTTGGGTGGGAAATTTAAATTGAACATCCTAAAATAATGTCTACGTATGCGCATTGCTTACCAAACAAATACTGAATGCTGTTACGATTTTCTCTATATTTAGAACCACAACTCTTGTTAAGCCAGCCCCGACATAAAAGTACTTAAGCTCTTATCTCAAGTCCTGTCTTTATGTCGAGTTGCCTACCACAAAGGTAAGCAGATACAACAAGCATGATGTATGTTGAAATTGTCCTTTAATCAACGACGATTATTTGACTATAAAAGCATCGACAAATTATGATGAAATCTTGTTACTTATATAAACAATAAATATAATACAGCATAATACATTGACAAACCACGTTAAACTTAAAACAGCATGGGTGAGGGAAAAAGTACAACTTTTATGTCCACAGTGATATTAAGGAGAACGTTGTTATCATTAATATCACCCCACCCAAAAAATCTTTCAAGTCAATATCTACATAAATAAAGCTAGCATTATATTTTTTATTTTACAAAATGTATGTGTTTGACAACTTTTTGTACCTTTTTTTTTTTAGGTAAGGCTCCAAACGAAGAAAAAACATCAAAATATCATTTTAGTTAAACATTATTTGGCTGGAACATGTGTTGAGTACAGCGGTCTGACAATATGTAAACCTTTGACAATATGAAAACCTTTATCTTAAAGAAAACTCAAGCTTGGTTGAATAAGAGATGTTTGCACTCTGAGCATCTCGGCATTAGCATGTAATAGGCTGTTACATACATTACTGTAAAAGTGAAAGTATGATGACTATTTGAGCTACAGAAAAATGACAGCACTTTATCATTTTACTCAAATGTACATGTTATGTAAATAAAATTTTTTCCTTTGAAAAACACAATTTTAGGCGGCATCATTCATTTTTGCGAATCCGGGTCGTTTCGCCCGTGGGTCGTTTCGCCGGGTCGTTTCGCCCTGAGTCGTTTCGCCCTTGTTTTATGGGTGGGTCGTTTTGCCCTTATAAGGTGGGTCGTTTCGCCCGTGAGTTGTTTCGCCCGTGAGTTGTTTCGCCCATTATTATTATTATTATTATTATTATTATTATTATTATTATAGTTGTAGTTGTTGTTGTTGTTGTTGTTGTTTTTACTATTGTTCATGATGCTGATGCAGATAGATAGATAGATAGATAGATAGATAGATAGATAGATAGATAGATAGATAGATAGATAGATAGATAGATAATGAAGGAAGGATGGAGAAAGAGAGAAATGAAGGAAGGAAAGAAGGAAAAAGGAACGGATGGAGTGATAGATAGATAGATAGATAGATAGATAGATAGATAGATAGATAGATAGATAGATAGATAGATAGATAGATAGATAGATAGATTTTGTTAAAAGGAGTATCTTGGCGTATCTTAATATAATATTTAATTAAACATTCTAGCGCTTCCACTTCTTTGACTTTTAATGTTGTAGAAAGATAATGGACGGAAGGAAAGAAGGAAGGAAGAAGGAAGGAAGGAAAGAAGGAAGGAAGGGTGGGTCGGTGGGTGGGTCGGTGGGTGGATAGATAGATAGATAGATAGATAGATAGATAGATAGATAGATAGATAGATAGATAGATGTGGTATTTCTGGTATTTCGACAGTCAGCTAAACCAATCAAATAATGAACAGAAGTGTGATATTTGTCTAAGTCAATTGATTAATGTGATAATCCATTAATATGTTTACGCCTTTAATCACACATAAGGTGACAGTAATCGTGTTTGTCAATTAAAGGCAATGTGTGAATACTTTGTCTTTGGCGGTGACCGATAGCAGACATTCTTTAAATGTTAAATGGTAAAAGAATAAAACATGACTCCGATGATAGCGTACAAACTTAAGCACAAGAAAAAAAAAAATTTGTTCAATGTTCATTGTCGTTTAAGGAGCTAGCTTTTTTTTCTTTTTTAGTGCAGTTAAAAGTCAACTAACAGCATTTGCTTGGCTTTTGATGTTTCTTTCCAGAAATCATGTTGGACCTGGTGAATATTTTTCGTCCTCAAAATTTGTTATTGTTGAATATTTGGTAACGATTGAAATCATACTGTATGACGTAAATCACTGGCGTTGACGTTCATGTTTTGGTTTAAAATTAAAGCAGGCGAATTGTATTTTCTGTTCGAAATTATTTTTACCGAAATATCCTGTATTCTAAAAGAATAATCATCATCGCAACCAATTAAATTATAGTGAGGCGTTTTCAAAGTCTTTTAGTATATATATACCCCAAAGACAGTTATGGATTATCAGCCCAAGACATATCCTTAAGTTATAAATAACAAATAATACACATTTGGGCATGGTAGAAAAATAAGGGCGAAACGACTCACCAAATAGGGTGCACTATCCATGTAGCCAAAACAGTGTATTTATTGCCATTACCATGAAGGTTAATTTTTTTTCTACCTTATATGTATTGTTTTATACACTTAAGAGCTTTAAAAAATCAAAATGTACCTTTGGACATTCTGACATTACTAGTAGAAAGCAGCAAAAAGCGGAAAAATGATGTAATATATGTTTTAGAAATAACACTGTATTTGTAATCGTTGAACACTGGGCTACCAAATGAATGACTTTTAAAACATATTTAGTTTCAATATTTGGAGTTGTCTGCCCTTGTTTTAGCGCGTAATACACACTAACAAACTAAATGAAACAATCTGGTCAAATAAAGACTAACAGACTCTACAAACATCATACATTCAAAGCTATTACGTTGTTTTTTTTTATTCTCAAAATATTGTCCGAAGTTACATTTTCTCACGTTGTGGCCCATTTTACATCAGACCGATATTTTAAAGGTACTGACCGTTCCAAGCAATCTTACACTTTTTGCCATGTCACAAAAAAAAAAAAAAAAAAAAAAAAATACTCTACTTCTATTTTACATCAGACCGCTATTTTAATAAAGGTACAGTACTGACCGTTCCAAGCAATCCTACACTTTTTGTCTTTTTGAATTAATGGAGAAAATATTTTACCATTTCAAATGAAGCATGAAGCTTGTAACCATATATAAAAACACTTAAGTTTTAGTTTTGTCTCTTTATACACAGTGTTTCAGGTCCGTCACAGTGTGAGTGATTCTTTATTATATCAGCTACTGATTCTTGATGATATCAGGTAACGGATTCTTGACAAATGCTACGGATTCTTGACAAGGATTGATACTCCCAATTGCAAACAGCAAAAAAAAATGGTAATTTTAAATAGTTGTAGATCTTAATTTTGTCAGGAGACATATTAGCAGCATGGTTCATGACAATCTATGTATATGGTGTTCAAAATAAAACCAATTAGCTAAATTGAGCAAATGAGAAAAACTTGGCAATTCTGTTTCTAAAGCAAACATGTTTGAAAACATTAAAACAGTCAATGAAAGTTATATGTGGACCTTCAAATTCTACATTACTCTGTGTAATAACCCTTTTTCATTTTTTTTGCATGCTACGGATTCTTGATGATACGTTACAGATAACAAAATGTGGGTAACAGATTCTTTATGATAAATGTTACTGATTCTTTATGATAAGTGTTACAGATTGTTTATGATTTAAAGCAGGTTTATGATGGTCTACAACTTAATATGCAGATTTGGACCCATTGTTCACCAATGAACTGTGTTTTTATCAACTCTACACTGCAAGAAATATGATGTGCATTGTAAAATTCGATCAGATTTATCACAAAACAATTAATTATTGTGATTTATGTAGAACCTTGTTGTATATTTGTGTATATCACAAAACCCTATTATTTATTTATTTATTTTCAGCTCACCTGAGCCGAAGGCTCACAGGTGAGCTTATAGTATAGTAGTCGAGCCGGTGTCCGTGCGTCCTAGCGTGCGTCCGTCCGTCCGTGCGTGCGTCCGTGCGTCCGTCCGTCCATTCACATTTTCAAACTTGAATATCTCTAAGACAACATGGTCAATCGCGATCAAATTTTATCTAAAGCATCATTGAGGAGGGGAAAAGGTTGTAATAGGTTTTGGGCCAGGTCGGATCAGAACTCTGGTTTCCATGGCAACAGATAGCTCCCATTGAGTTATAATGGGAAAATGTTGTGGCCACTTTAGCAACTTCCTTTTTGATTGAATCTTCTTCATTCCTCGGAATAACAAGGACAACCATAACATCTAGGATGAGTTCCAATTTCGGCTAGGTTCGACCTCAGATTGCGGAGTTAGCTGCCCTTGGGCGTCTGGAAAAATCCCCATAGACTTATAATGGGAAATTATTGTGGCCACTCTAGCGCCATTATTTTTCAGTGGATCTTCTTCATTCTTGCAGATAACAAGGATAACTATAATATCTCGGATGGATTCGAATTTCAGCTAGAACCGACCTCTGACTGTGGTGTTAGCTGCCCTTGAGTGTTTGAAAAATCATTATTTTGTGTTGTGGCTACTCTAGCGCCTTCAATTTTGATTGGATCTTCTTCATACTTGGAAGTAACAAGGATAGCCATAACATTTCGAAAGAGTTCGAATATCAGCCAGATTTTACCCTTGATTGCAGAGTTATCTGCCCTTGATTATGTGAAAAATCAATATTTATTGTTGTGGCCACTTAAGCGCCTTCAGTTTTATTCGGATCTTCTTTATTCTTGGAAGTAACAAGGACATCCATAACATCTCAGATGAGTTCGAATTTCTACCAGATCCGTCCTCTGACTGCGGAGTTATCTGCCCTTGAGTGTTTGAAAAATCAATATTTTGTGTTGTGGCCACTCTAGCGCCTTCAATTGTGATCGAATCTTCTTCATACTTAGAAGTAACAAGGATAGCCATAACATCTCGGATGAGATCGAATTTCAGCCACATCCGATCCTTGACTGCAGAGTTATCTGCCCTTGACTATGTGAAAAATCAATATTTAGTGTTGTATCCACTCTAGCGCCTTCAGTTTTATTCGGATCTTCTTTATTCTTGGAAGTAACAAGGACATCCATAACATCTCTGATGAGTTAGAATTTCGACCAGATCCGACCTCTGACTGCGGCGTAAGTATCTGCCCATGAGTGTTTGAAAAATCAATATTTTGTGTTGTGGCTACTCTAGCATCTTTGTTTTTCAGTGGATCTTCTTCATTCTTGCAGGTAACCAGGATAGCTACAATATCTCGGACGAGTTCGAATTTCGACCTGATCCGACCTCTGACTGCGGAGTTATCTGCCCTTGAGTGATATCTTATTTTTTACCCAATCACAACCGATTTACTTTACTTATATAAGATATCTACAATGTCAATACAGATATCTAATTTATAGCCTTAATTAAGATATCTTGTATTAATTCATATATCTGAATTATGTCCCCCCAACCGAAGGTGGGGGACATATTGTTCTTGGTGCAGATCCCGTCGGCGTCGGCGTCCGCGTCGGCGTCGGCGTCCGCGTAGTTTATTTCCGACGCGATATCTCTTCAACCAGTGGATGGATTTTGACCAAACTCGCATAGATACATGATTGGGAAGGGGGAAAGAGTTGATTAGATTTTGGTGACCTTGACCTCATTTTCAAGGTCACCAGCCCATGAAAACTGATCAAATTAGGTTTTCCGACGCGATATCTTCTGAACAAATGAATGGATTTTGACCAAACTTGCACAGAAGTATTGTTGGGAGAAGGCTCAGAGTTGATTAGATTTTGGTGACCTTGACCTAATGTTCAAGGTCACAAGTCCATAAAAACTATTGAAATTAGTCTTTCCAACGCAATATCTTGTAAACCAACTGATGGATTTTGACCAAACTTGCACAGAAGCATTATTGCGAGTTGATTAGATTTTGGTGATCTTGACCTAATTTTCAAGGTCACGAGTCCATAGAAATTTTGAAATTAGTCTTTCCAACGCAGGATCTTGTAAACCAATTGATGGATTTTGACCAAACTTGCACAGAAGCATTGTTGGGAGGAGGCTCATAGTTGATTAGATTTTGGTGACCTTGACCTTATTTTTAAGGTTACGAGTCCATAAAAAATGTTGAAATAAGTCTTTCCAACGCGATAACTTGTAAACCAATTGATGGATTTTGACCAAACTTGCACAGAAGCATTGTTGCGAGAAGGCTCAGAGTTGATTAGATTTTGGTGACCTTGACCTAATTTTAAAGGTCAGGAGTCCATAAAAACTGTTGAAAGTAGTCTTTCGGACGCGATAACTTGTAAACCAATTGATGGATTTTGACCAAACTTGCACAGAAGCATTGTTGAGAGAAGGCTCAGAGTTGATTAGATTTTGGTGACCTTGACATAATTTTCAAGGTCATGAGTCCATAAAAAATGTCGAAATTAGTCTTTCCAACACAATATCTTGTAAACCAATTGATGGATTTTGACCAAACTTGCACAGAAGCATTGTTGGGAAAAGCCTCAGAGTTGATTAGATTTTGGTGACCTTAACCTAATTTCCAAGGTCTCGAGTCCATAAAAACTGTTGAAATTAGTTTTTCCGATACGATATCTTGTAAACTAATTGATGTATTTTGACCAAACTTGCCAAGAAGCATTGTTGGGAGGAGGCTCAAAGTTGATAAGATTTTGGTGATCTTGACCTAATTTCCAAGGTCACTAGTCAAAAACTGTTGAAATTAGTCTTTCTGACGCGATATCTTCTAAACTAATTGATGGATTTTGACCAAACTTGCACAGAAGCATTGTTTGGAGGTGACTCAGAGTTGGTAAGATTTTGGTGACCTTGACTTAATTTCCAAGGTCACTAGTTCATAACTGTTGAAATTAGTCTTTCGGACGCGATAACTTGTAAACCAATTGATCGATTTTAACCAAACTTGCACTGAAGCATTGTTGTGAGGAGGTTCAGATTTTATAATAATTTGGTGATTGTGACCCAATTTTAGACATGGTCCAAAACAAGTTTAAACTACCACGCCTTACAGAACAAGATGGGTATGGTGTCTTCCATAGAAAAACTTCATGTCACAAGGTAACTATACTTCAATAACTTAACGCTTGGGGGACGTAGTTTTCCTCAGAAAACACTGTTTTAATTATAGATTAAGATATCTTTGTTCTAATTTCCGAACCCTATATATGTATACACAAAATAAATTTGATTTTAACCTGAAACATAACTAGAAGTTTGACTTCATTTCAGAGCGCGGTGGCGTAGTGGTAGAGCGTCAGACTCCGAATCTAGAGGTCCTGGGTTCGATCTCCACAGGCGTCACCGTGTTGTGTCCTTGAGCAAGACACATTAACTCCCTCAATACTGGTTAAACCCAGGAAGAGTTGGCTCTGTCCTGACATGACTGAAAAAAATGTTGATTGGGACGTTAAGACTTAATACAAATTGACTTCATTTCATTTAAAAAAGGAAGTGCAGTGCCGTAGGGGTAGACTACACGACTCCGATGCGGGAGGCTCTGGGTTCTAGACATAACTCTACCATGCAGGTTGTGTTCATGAATCTGTAGTATTGTTTAAAACACAAGAAGTGGTGGCCCTTTGCCCCAACATGACTTAAAACTTGTTTACTGGGACGTCTAGCCATAACTGAACCAAACCATGTCATAAAATTTGAAAATAAATGCTCAAATCACAGTATGACTGATAAAATAATGACTTGTATACCGAACCAAATAGTTCAAACCTGTTTTGTAGATCAGAGACATTAGTAATTGGAAGTTTATCTCGATAAAAGAGTGGTAGGTTGTAGGCTATGTTGTCATAAAGAATCTGTAACATATCATAAAGAATCCGTTACCCATCATTTAGTATCATACGGAATCCGTGACAAAAGTTTGTCACAGATTCTTTATGATACTTTTGATGCTTGAAAAAAACAAAAGTCTGCAAAACAATTCCTTTGAAGATTTACATGCCTGGAAAAGTGTTAGTTCTCAGATAATTTGTTAAATTTCTAAACTGTTGATAAAATATTTTGATGTGTTATGTATTTTGATGTTCATGTTCGATTTTCCTTGTTTAATTAACCATTTTAAGGATTTAATCACCCATTAACTTTCAACCTGTATACCACGTGGAGATGGAAATTACATGAATCCTGCACTTCCGGAAACTTGGCATGAAACTTGGCAGATATGTTTCTAAGCATGAGCTATTTAAAATTTTCTCGTTAGCCAATCAAAATTGCTCCAATTTTCAAGATGGCGGCTCGAAATTCCAAGATGGCTGCCAAAATAAATATTAAAGCAGAAAATGGTGTTCTAGTCAGTGAGAAAAAACTTAATAATGCTGTAAATAATATTTCTGGATTATTTGCAAATAAATAAATATTTAATTGAGTCAATATTGCCTTTGTGGGATTTTAGAAGGGGCCCACAAAATGGGGAAAAGTAAGGCAATTTTGCTGAAAAAGCTGTTTTGCAACACAACTCTTTTTAAACTTAAGTAAAAAAAAAAACTGAATTCAATTGTCATTATTGCCTTTACCCAAGTCATGAATAACATAGTTTCAGTTTTAATGGGTACTGGAAATAAGGTCTATTTGAATTATGGGGTAGCTGAGGGGCAAAAGTTGAAACTGATTAGAATGGCTTTTATGAAGAATCGTGAAGTTTCTAACCTTTACTGGGAAATATGAAAATTTATAATGCAAATACACTTTGCTCTGCACATTTTGATAATACAATTCTTCTTCGTTTACTTCTTCTTCTTCTTCTTCTTCTTCTTCTTCTTCTTCTTCTTCTTCTTATAAAATATCATGATAAACGATTTTAACATGAAATGAACTATATATAGTCCAGTAGCCATCAGCATAACCTGGAAGATGGTGCCGCATGAAATTTTATTGTGGTTTCCAGTTCACTGGGCCATGCTAGTTCAGAAACTGCATGATGCCACCCTGACATCATTGAGCGTTTTGGGAAATCAAGATGGCGTCCAAAATGGTCGCCTCAAACAAGAAAACAGCACCCCAGGGTTTAATATACTCATTTCTCTGCGAAAAAATGCTCAGTTTATGCTGTAAACAATATTAAAATGATAATTCTATGTTTTGATCCCTATGTTATTATTATGAGGCAAGATGGTGGACAAGATGGCTGCCACAAACATACTAAAAGCAATATTTCGAAATAAAACGGCATTGAAGTGCTGCATAAAACAGTGTATTGTGCTTGAAAGTCCATTTGTGTTGTACACATTATACTTAAGTGTTTCGTTTTCAACTATGACCCCATATCATAACAACGAAAAAAGATAGCGACCAAAATGGCCACCATAATCAAAATTTAAAAGATTGTGCTCTCTGATTAAAACACCATTCCTGTGCTGAATATACTAAATGTAATGCGTTTGAAATGCTCATATAATGGTTTATTGTTTATTCCCACATTATAAAAATGAGCCAAGATGGTGACCAAGATGGCCGCCATAATCATAATATATGAGTACATAATGTTTGATTGAATCAGCATTCTAGTCTATTCCAGTGCTGCATTTGCTCAATGTTTTGTAATTCAAATGCTCAATTAATGTTGACAAATGAAGTGTTTCTGTATTATATTTGACCCAACATGATAACAATAAAACAAGATGGTGATCAAGAGGACCACAATATTCATACTTTAATGTTCTCTGGTTGCAGCAGCATTCCATTGCTGCAAATACTGAATGACTTGTATTTGAAATGATCATTTTATGTTGTAAACATCGCAATTCAATGTTCATGTTTTTTGACACCGCAAAATGATACTGGGGCGTATGTGTCCTACGAAATTATATTACGACTAAGATCTTCTATACTGACCAAAAAATCAGTTTAATTGATTTAGCAGAATAAAAGGAGGGAAGCAAATCAATCTACACCACTATTCGTAACATTTACATCTTAAATATATAAAGAAGAAAAGTGGACTGCATTTTTTCTTTAAAAGATAATTTAGTGAATCCTTCAATAGAGCTATAAAACACTAAACGCTTGGTCTGTAGCATATTTGGAAAGGATGTAACAGACTACAAACGCAGATATGGCTGGTTCACAAAGAGGAAAGGAAGAGTCAAACTGACGATAATGCAACGAACAGAAAAGTTTAAAACGTGCATAGAAACTCTAAATATTGGGATATACAACATTTCAACTTTATATACAATATTGTTGTTTTCTTATTTCAAATAAATACATGTGTAAACATTGGCCCATCCCCTTTCTCATTAATGTGGTCCCTGCTCTTACAGGATCTCAGTTTTATTTTCAATATTATGTTTTCCTACAATTATGACCAGGGGCGAATGGTAGCCTTGCGGTAAAGCGTGGGACTGACTGGATCGAGAGGTCCTGGGTTTGGTCACCTCTGGGGGCGTCGTGTTGTGTCCTTGAGCAAGACACATTTACTCACTACAGTACTGAATCATACCAAGTAGTGCTAGTTCAGTGCAGGTATGACTGCAAAAAATGTTGACTCAATACAAAGAAGAAAAACAATATTGACCATCCGTACATGTTGACTGTAGCTAAATATACCCCTATACTACTATGATTAAAATAAAAAAAATATCAGTTGTTCAACTTTGAAAGATCAGTCGAGTATATAATAAATATTTGTAATGCTTAAATCATATTTTATCTTGTGTCTTTTCACCCAGGAGCCTGTAATGATCCATATGAATGTGTACTTGTTGAGTGATGCTTAAATTATGGCAATTTACCGTATTATATTTTCACAAAAGCAGTTTTATGGCACTGTTGGACACGTTGATGAGTCCCAGATCAATGGTTTAAGCAATGACAATCAGTAGTGCAATAAAATCCACCCATTTACAAATTCCAGTAGTATAGTTTGTCAATTAATCGTAAAATCAAATGATTTTGACGGCCATCTTGAAAATTGCGTTAGCCACCTTGAAAATGGAAAAAATTGAGATGGCTAACGAGAAAATATTTATTAGAAAGGATTAAAGAACATATTCTGAAAGTCTCATACTTGTATCCGGAAGTGCAGGATTGTCTCAAAATCCTGACGTTTCCATCTCCACTACATTGCTAAAATTGATCGAGAACAGTTTCCAGCTCATATATACTATGTATGTGTGCAAAAAAAAGTAATTTCCGGCATCAAAAACCTTAGAAACGCCGGTTTCTCATCACCTACCAATAGATGAGCTAAGAGAATCATAAAGAATCTGTAACGCTATCATAAAGAATCAGTAGCTGATATCATAAAGAATCATCCCGCACTGTGACGGACCTAAACTCCTGTGTTAAGATCATTCTACGGGTCTTCGAAAATGAAATATCCGGCATAATTGGAGTTTGACAAACTTCAGCGGTCCCTCCCAGGCTATTTGGACAGTGAAATGTTGACGCCGGTCTGATCAACCGAACTTTTAACGTCAATATACGTGCATATTAATGTCTCTAGATAATCGACGCCACGACGCTAAATTACGTCGAAATGATTTCGACCATGATCATATAGAAAAGCTAGCATCAGGGCCAGACAATCAATGCAACTGGCAAAACTTGTGTTTTTAATGAGAAAGCGATGCTCTGTATGACAATGGACAAATTGCAGTCATGCTCGATATTATGTTGCAGTTTTGGATTTTAGGGGTATTGCTATATCAAAGACTGTTGCTCACACACTAATCACTATTTTGATACGAAATTCACAAAATAGTTTACATACATATCAATGTTTATGTATGCCAAATTTCATCAAAATCGAACTACTACAAATATGCTACTACAAACATTTGAATTTAAACTTTTGCGTTTTTAAAGCTCTTCAGTGTATTATAATAGTAAATGAAGTATTCAGCCTAACCCTAAGTCTCATATGCCATGTGTATTACTATTTACTTAAACATGTTAATGGTTAAATTTTATGATTTTGATGATTTTATGATTTTGAGAAATCAGAAAATTAGAAAATTATTATCTGTTTAGATTCATTTTTAACCGAATCTTGATAATACTGGTCTTTGTATCGACTACACTGTTGAAAGATGCAAAATTACAGTAATTCTCTTTGGCTCCATGTTGTCAAATCTATAGGGTCACTGAAGAGTCTTAAGTAGCCTAAACCGCGGTATTGCCCATCCCCTTTCTCATTGATATATTCGCTGCTCTTCAAGGATCTCAGTTTTGTTTTAATTCCTTGATATTTGAGTAACGACTGTTACCACGAATCTTATTGAATAATGTTACGCATGTAACATAATGTGTTATGAATAAAGGAGGTCATTGTCATAACAAGGTGAAGACTTTATGTGTCCTATTTTAAATATTTTATATGAAATAAAACAACCGATTTTACTTATAATCATGCCTATGAATCTTCATATAGATAAAAGGTTATTCAAATACTTCCTTTCTAGTGCTGAAATATGAAAAACAGAGAAGATAGCTTCGTCTTGAACAAAACAAATCAATTGTAGTACCGGTAATCCCAAATTAATCCTCCTCAAAGGCACAGCACTTTAACCTTAATGTCTAATAAGCAATTCATTTAATTTGCATACTCATGAATACTTAAACTTAAGATATAACAGAAAAGTTTTGAAAATAAGAGATATACCTACAAATTAACAAAGTTTTGTTCTTGGGCTGTTTACAGACCTAGAAAGCTTAAAGTGGTATCAAACAAATGGCTTTATAGATAAATTATCTTCAGGACTATTTTGGAAAATTAACAATGGAGAAAACACCACAAGAACAATTAAAGGGAAACATTACTATTTAATTCCCGCATATGATTTTCATGAAACTTCCTATGCTTCAAGATAATTGTATCCTTGGACTAAAATCGAAATAAAAGTGGGGAGTTACCGGCCTCGTTTCCATGGTATCAGAACTTTTTGTATGTCTCTCGTGCATTTCAGAAAACCGCACCCGTAGCGCACATATGTTTTAATATATATATTATTATTGCAAAAATAACTAAAACACACGATGAGTGTTATTTTCTTACATTTTGATACTATTTGCTCTTAAACTGAGGAGATTAAATGCAAAATTACCTTTCCCGCCATCTAATCAAACCTGGAAAATTTATGTATTTTTACGATATCTCCAAAACTACGTATATGATTTTGATTAAATTACACCAACAGATAGGAAACGTTTAAAAGCCATTTAAAAGTTCAGATAAAAAGAGGGCTCACCGGATTGCGTTAGAAGCCATAGAGAAAAAAACGTTCAATATTCCCGCCTTTTTCGTTTTAACGCCAAACGTTGCACTGACGTCGCGTATATTTATGCGACGTCAGCAACAGCGAAATAAACGTTTTCACATATAATTACATTGTAACCTTATAAACGAATTTGGGTATATCAATTGCCACAGAACTTATTTTGAATGAACAATATGTCTACCCGCTTTAAGACCTAATTATGCAGATACAAACAGAATAAGATTCTACAGCTTGCAACGTCATTGAAACATCAAAACAAACAAACTACGCGTAACATGCACATACTAAACGCCGACGTTGCGCAGTGTGCTCATTAACAATAGTAATGTTTACACTTAAGCGAGTATTTCTGAGGTGGAACTCAACTACCAAAATCCTTATGTGCTGAAAATGGTGGGGGTGGAACGAATTTTTTTTTGTCCTGCTGGCACTTATGTAAAAAAAATTAGTCTAGGGCAAATAAATTATGAGACAAATAATTATCCGGCTTTATGTCCTATGTTTCTTAACCTTGACATGTGTCCAGAACAAGTGCATGAAATATCAAAATTACAATGAAATAAGACCTTCTATTTAGACTCGCTTATCATAAGTAACGGAAGTGCAAAGCCGAGTTGTTTTGGATGTTATATTACTCATAAAGAATAGTGTTGAATCGAATCGCGTGTCGAATGGTTTATTTTGGCGTATTGTACTGTTATTTAAAGTTGGCTCTCAGTCAAAAGTTTCACAAGCCAGGCAAATTATTGGTTCCTGAAATAACGTTAGCGTTTTATCTGAGCAACAACATGAATAAAAACTTACAACATGGCTGCATATTCCCGCTAATGAGTTTTCGAAAAGTCTGACGAAGTCTGACAATTCAAAATATGCAGCCTGATCAGACAGACGTCTCATTCTCAGTTTTGAATATGACGCAAGTTTTCCCTTGATATGTGATATAGGAAGAATCCTTCGAAAACAAAGTCGGATGTACAGCTGCAGGCTGATCCGGGTCTTCACTTTGTGGAGTTTGTTCGTCACAATACTTCAGCGATAGAACCTTTTTGCTTTTTCCTGCTCACAAATCTGATCATATTATGAAATGATTTGCACATAGAGTTTCAAACATATGTTGAGTGAATGAAACAAATTGTATGCCTGTTGTGCCAAATCGAGATGAGGTTTACCTCCACCATTAGTCTGAGAGCATGTGTAGATTTTTTTGTTGAGTAGAGGAAACTTTTAAGGGTTTATCATAAATGACAGCTATCTCGGTCATATGTCCTTGACCTTTTATACAAAAAATCACGTTTGCCGTTTACAAGGAAGCCTCCCGTGGACTTTGGTTTTGATTGGGAAAGCGGTTTTACTCCTGTGCCATAGATGAAAACTGGGAATGTTTTGAAATACGAGACAATGGCTAATCTATTTTCGGGGAGGGAATATCCAGTTCTAATCTAAGTTTAAATTATACTCTGTATCATAACCTAAACCACTTCTCCTGTAGGTGTTGAAAGGTAAATTACATATCTAAACAAACCATGAACAAACTTCAGAAACATTTGTGATAATGAAACAGAAAACTACATGAAATGATTAAATGATACCGGTACAAACTGAAACAATATTTGCATTTGGTGTTCAATTTATGTTTGTTTGAGCCGCTTCATGAGAAACACACATTTCTAGGGTTTTCAAACAGCCTTGATATTAACTGAAAGAAAACTTTATAGAAGCAGTAAAGAAAGCACATGCCCTTCTGTCGGTATTAATAGATAAAATTCTGCTAGTCTGATGCCCGGGTCTGATGCAGGCTCTTAGAGTACGAAAAGGGTTCGGTGTATGCCCTTCGTCGGGAAATTTTATATGAGGCACGTTCTTGTCAACTTTTATCTTGAAACAATTACGATTTTTCAAGAACAGAAAGATAATGTTATAAGATAGCCGTATACATGCTTAGAAAAGTTTGAGGGTTTAAAAATAAAGGATTATCAAATGGATCATTTGTGATGTTTTTGACTTTTTACAGAATAGTAACAGTGGTTGAACAGAAAGCCTCTGAGATATGATATGAGAGAATAGTTTGACAATATCTTTTCAAGCGAGACTTAACAGTTGTTAAGTCCAAAAATAGTCCAAAAATAGTTTCTGAAGAGATATTTGAAGTTTATTGCCATGTATAGGTATTTAACCCCAGAGCAGGATCAAACAACCACATGGGACCAAATTCTTATAATAAACATTAATATTCTGTCTATTTTTGTATACCAGCAAATTTCCCCATTGTTTTTTCATTTTATCAATTATCCCCATTCATTCAAATGCATAGCGTGACATTACCTTGCATTATGCTTCACGCTTTATGCTTTAACTTTTAATACCGTAGGTCTTAAGGTCCTGGAGAAAAGATTTGACATTTTATGTATAAAAAAACTTCCTTTATCACAGGAAATCTTCACATGAAATTCGGCATTGATTGGCCAAGTGGTTTCAGAGGAAAAATGTTGAGATTTATGGCCATATTTATATATAGGCAGGCAATTTCATAGGACCAAAATATTTTAATAAACATAAATCACCCACTTGTTCCGATGTTGGAGGTTGTTGGCTATCGCAGGTAAACCAAAGACTGACACGGTATGGCATGCTTAGCATTTTCATTTCTAATAGAATTGCGTTAAGAGATTTAAACAACAAACATATCTCTTACACACAATGCATAAAATGAATTTGGACTGAAGTTGTTTGACCACAAATGACGTTTGAATTTGTTGTGTTCTAGATCATAATCATCTTTCGTACGGCTTATTGGAATCGCTGTGATTTTTAACAACTCTGTTCCAGATCGATTAGCCTTTTATGTATTTAGTTGAAAATAGGTATGAGTAGGCAATGGCAAAGAAAAGAAGCAATCAGAAAGAAATTCCCACGCCAAAAACAGAGGTGGGAAAAAACTTAATTGACAATTAATTGACACTTAATTGACACTTAATTGACTTCTACTTAGAAAAGCTAAGTTACCCGAACTTAACGCACATAAGATTCAAACAGCACAAAAATTCGTAATGAAATGATCAGTAATATACAATTATTGGGGAGGGGGGGGGGGGGGGCTTTAAATCAATTTTACAGGGCCCTAACCTCACCCTCATTTTCTGCAGTGGTTCACTACATTTAGTCAGTTGTTCGGTCCTCGTTGTGAATCTCTAACTAGTCAATGAATCATCATGGACAAACAAATAAATCATGATAAATACCATGATGAATCAAAAACGAGGACTCACAAAATTAATAACTTAACCGACGATGGAGATCCCTGGGCGCCGAATAACTTACTGAAGTCCGGAGCAAAAGAAAACACTAATTAAATCCCGGTAGTGGGCCAAGCAACATACAAGAAGCCCCAACCAACTAAAATGAATAGCTTTATGCCAGGGCCATCATAGAGTCTGACGCCCGACCCACCAACATGAAATTAAAGAAGGCAGCATAGTTATCATCATGGGCGTAAAATATGTCAAGGTCATCTACAAGGCTCTGGCGTTACATGTACTTTTTTCTTTTTTTTGCTCAAACCTATAAAATGAACAGTCATTTCGTACCCAATGCATATCGTACCAATTTGAATATGTCGCGAAGTCAAGTAGTACATTAGGTACGAAATATTTGGGAACGCAATGACCAATATGGGCACAAAATACTCTAGGTAAAGCCCGGTCTCACTGTTCCGGTTCTACCCCAGTGAAGACAAGCCGGTATACCGTGATACCAAAATTGATCGTGTTCTCACAGTCACGATGTTATCCCGGTGTAGCCACGGTCTTGGTCCCGGTTCTACCACAATGTCGTCACGGTGCAGGCCGATGTGCCCCGTTTTTTTTCTACGGTTCAACCCGGTAGCGTACCGGTTCACCTCGGTGGCGCCCCGGTTCAGCCCGGTGGCGCCCCGGTGACTGCCAGTCGCGCCAAGGTTATGCCCCGATGTTTGCTAGTATTGAAAATGTTAGCAACCGGGGTGAACCGGGACGGTACCGGAGTGAATTGGGACGCCACCGAGGTGAACCGGGAGGACACCGTGGCAAACCGGGGTTAACCGTGGCCAGATTTTTAAAGCCAGTTCGCCCCGTTGGCGTCCCGGTTCACCTCGGTGGAGTTCCGGTTCACCTCGGTGCCCTCCCGGTTCACCCCTGTGCCGTTCTGGTTACCCACGGATTGCGCCGAATCATCCCGTTTTTCACGGTCGAGTCACGATTTGTAACGGTGTCTCCCCGGTTTTTGACATCTCTCACGGTTCGTCTCGGTCCGCCCCGGTTGTATCAAATATTTCAATACAGCCGTGAAGCCTCCCCGGTTTGCCCCGGTTCTTCCCGGTTTGACATTGTAGCGCTACGGTTGTATTCCGGTGCGTTATGGTTAATCCCGGTTTACCCCGGTTTATCAAACCGGGGCGAACCGGGGAACTAAACCGGGACAGTGGGACAGTCATAGCTTAAGAATGATCCGATTACAAAAATGTTTTTACTAGGAAAGAAATTACCAAAATACATTGGAAAATTTATATAAAAGTATAGAAACAAAACGAATGCGTTGCAATGTAATAACCACTACCATGTGAGAACAAGTATCGCGAACGATTTTGTATCTCACAATCGAATGTATACAAAACTACAAAAGCGAAATTTACATGCATTTTCAGAACCACCGTGCGTATGGCATTCGAATTATTGTTGTAAATGTGAGTGAGAATAGATTTATTACCAATTTATTGACAGAAACATTTTCTGCAGGAGGTTTTGGATAATTTAACGACAAAATAATCTCTGAAACCTGGTAGAGCATTTTGGCACGTGCATGAGATGTAATCAAACAACATCTCATTTTATAAAGTCCAAGATCAGGTAACTTTTTATTTATTCGTCTTTGTCGTAGGTTCAAGTCAACAATTTTAATCGTGTCTGGACTGAGCAGTTGACCTGGGTGTTAACAATTATATATATATATATACAATGTATATATATACGAAAAAAGAAATGACTTCACATGTCACAGCAGTTTTTCGTTTTATTGACGGTTTTTTAACAATAAGCAAACATGTTTCGCCAGAACGGCTCTTCAGTGCAAACCGCCATTGCACATAGCGTACTGTTTCTTAGTAACAAACGGGCTTGATGCGTTACGTAGCGTAACGTTACTTGTACTGCATGAAACGTCACAGTTCAATTTTAATTCAAGATGCATTATTATTATTATTATTATTATTATTATTATTATTATTATTATAACAGCAGCCGTTCAGTCTCGTGTAATATACTTTCCTTCCATAGTCTTTCCCGCTGTCCCGCGCATCTCTCCGGTGTATTTTACAGTCTTCGTCTTATATATATATTATGAGAAGTTTAATGTGAGTACATGTATCTTGCTCAAGGCGGATATAGTCATCGAAATCGGGACCTTACGCTCCAGAGTCATCTACTCTACCCGTAGACCATGTAAAATAATAACCAGGTCAGCTGCAAACCAGTGATTTAAAAAATCTGTGACAGTCTCTTGGGTCTGATGCCCCGTTTTCAGAAGACCAGAACGATGTCTTGAAGGCCCTGGTGGTGGTATTTCATGATTAGGGCAATAGCCCAATGTATTTTGAATCTATAACTGTTAAAAGCGTTTACTATTTCCTCATAATAGTGTAAAAATGGCTAATTTAGCGGGGGTGGGGGTCAAAATTTCATATGTCAGAAAAATGAAAAATTTCGCTTTTCCTTGCTTGTAGTCCTTTCATTCAACCACTGGATCATATTTTGTGCATGCAACACTGTATTAAGTGCGATAAACATGCATAATGTCATTGAAATAAAATTGAAATATTACAACGTAAACATTTTGGGCACAAACCTTTAGCAGTTACCTGTATAAAATTATTGTCTCAATACCACCAAACATTATACAAGACAGTGTTACCTCATGAAAAAACTAGTCCCATTAAATGAGACTTCACAATTCAATTATTATCATTCACATTTTTATTTTACGTTTTCATTGGTCATTTTCTTTTTATATTTATGTTTATGTTATCTGGCTGAATTGTGACGTCTCACTTATATACGCGTTTCTAACTTTTAGTAGCAAATGCTTATTGTTAAAATAAACATAATTACCTATGTCGTCAGATGCACAATACATCAAAGTTCAAAATGCACGCCTCTTTTACTAAATAGTACTAAATACTTCTAAGAAATACACAAAAACATTGAGAGCAATAAAATATTTTTTCCACAGTCTGCCATTTTGGAATTTTGACAGCTCAAGTTTTGGTAATTACAAAAACCGGAATGTTTTGAATATTTTTTGAGCGAAGTTTATTGGTCATTTCGGCCCATAACAAATACTAACAAGACAGTCGACACCGTGAATGAAATTACCACCTTTCCAACTACCACAGTACACTTGGATGGTATGGCATGGTGTGGTAGAATACCTTGCACTCCTAGGGTACCAAGATACCCTACTATCATACCCTGCCATCCTAGTGTAGCATTCTACCATCGATAGCTGATAGTGTGATACCTCTTCTTTCTATATCTGAGATTTCAAGCTTCTAATTATTTCTTTTAACTTTACCTGATTTTTGCCGGTATTGGTTGGAAAGAGATCATCTTATTTAACAGTTAAACATGGATATTGGTTATTTACACATCTTAATCAATGGAAACTGACTTGTAACTTAAATGGGTAAGCGAGGCAATCCTCATTCACCTTGACCCTTGTCATTGACAGTACTCATGCACTTAGCTCCAGCGACATTATCGGCGATCCTGGATTTTTCTACAAAAGTAACTGCTGATAATGGGTAAGCGAGGCATTCCTCGTTTACCCTTCTCCTTGAAGCCAAGACTCTCTTTGGAATATTAAAATCAAACACCCAGGAATTTATGCTGGCTTAGTACTGAAGTGTTTCTTCTGGTTATCTCTAAAGCACGTTCACTCGCGTATTTCTCCATACACAAAAATCTTCGGGATTCACTTATCAGATATTCTAATAAGAATGAGCGATTTCAATGAGAAATCATAAACTATACAGTTTGGCTAAACAAACATCGAATTCAGTCTAGTCTGTCGTCTAGTCTGTCAATCCCAGACCATAGTTCCACCAAGTCTTCTACTATGGTTTCGCCGGAACAAGTGCGGCTAACAGTGTTGAAAATGAGGTACTTCAATCTGAACTATGGTAGAACTAAGGTTCAACTAAACATGGTCGAATTGAGTCTAGTCTGATTAGAGTGACGTCATACCCAGACCATAGTTCAACCAAGCCTTCCACAAGGGTTTCACCGGAACAAGTATGACCGACAGTGTTGAAAATATTTCCTGGTCCACTAATTAATCGATGTCCCTCAATATTTCCTGGTCCATTAACTGACTAATTAATCGATGTACGATCATTTTGAGGCTATTTCTGGTACTTTTGTGTGTTTCTTTGATGCTTGAATTTATATTTTCCCATGTTTTTCAATCTACTGAAATACTCTTTTTTCTTTGTCTTAAAACACGAATGTCCTTGGGCGCTGTCATATGAATTAGACCAGGGGGCATAGATCAGCCAAACCGTAATTAATTTTCATATAAAATGTGGTACTACCGTAGTTAGAGATAGGAAAATACAATCTGATAGCAATTTATTTTCATATAATAATTTAATCAAAAAGTTTATGTAAAACACCTTTCCAGGACTACGCATTACGCTTTCCATTAGAATAAAAACAATCTTTTAGCTTTAATGTGCAAACATATTGGTTGTTCTCGTAGTATCATAAAGAGAAACTGTAAGAAAACTGCTCCTTGGCGAACGCCTGGCAAACGATCTTTTTCTCAAAGTACCATACATGCCTAACTATAGAACAATAAAGGAAAATGTTTTAAACATGTACATTGGCATTTTACGCAGCTACTATTTTTCTGAGATTTCTTTTATATGTATATTGTTTAAATGTGTTTTTGCCTTGGATCTCCACCCTTCGTTGCCAAGTGGTTATGTGTCGCTCACCTTGTAAAGTAGGATATAATATTCTGTAAATGACACGTATGACTAATGCCGTTTTTCTTTAAATGAAACAGACCAAATGTTTTATCCCTATACTTATGGGTCAGCTAAGATCAGATGACAATTTTAAATTTACTAAGAGTTATGCGGTTGTGTAATGAAAACTTCAACACTAATATACTTAAGTTGACTTGCAGAATGTCAAGATTCCATTTTTTTCACAGTATAATTTTATAGCCAGAAATACCACCAAAACAGGTGTTGAAAATTGCTTCTTTTTATGGGTATGGGGATTGAAACTGGCACTTTATGTGCATATAAAATATTTTGTATGACACGTATGCCTAATGCTCTTTTTTTGGTAATATCTTTTAATGGCAAAAATGATAGGTGTCTGAAATGAGAAACAAGTGCAAACTGAGTCTGAATACATTTACTGCTTGAGCTTATGTAAACGGGCTCATTACTTTGATCAAGATATATTGATAATGGCGGTATATGTTCCACCCGAGCAATCCAGATTTTATAACAAAGATGAATTTGAATTGTTTGAAAATGATATCACTCGATTATGTGGTCAGTATGACTATATTATTACCATGGGAGATTTTAATGCTCAGACCGGCGAGTAAGTAGACTACACGTCTGATGACTCTATTTTCACTAATTTTTTTTTATCTTGATCAAGATACGGTTGAATTTTAAAATCAAAAAAGCGTCTTGGAAAGATTGAGAGTAAATTTGCAACGTAAGTCTAAAGATGAAAAGAAAAACAATTTGGGCTACTCTCTGATAGATATTTGTAAAAACAATAATCTGACAATTTTGAATGGGCGTTTCGGGCAGGATAAAAACAAGGGAGAAATGACTTTTAGAAATACATCCGTAATCGACTATGCGATCGTATCTACAAAATGCTTTTACATTTTACGAGATTTCAAAATTATTGACCTAGATAGAATCTTTTCTGACGGACATAGCCTGCTGAGGGTAACCCTGAATATAAATGCCACTAGGACAGAGCGCAGTAGTAAACCGAAATCAAGCCCCCAACGTTTTCTGAAACAAAGTCAGCACCAAAGTTTTGCTGAAAATTTTGACTCGGAGAAAGCTATGACGCTCCAAAGAGATATTCAAATATGCGAAAACTGCAGTAGTGATCAAATGAACTATTTTGTTTGCCGAATATCTAATCTCTTCCAAAATGCCGCTACACAAATCAAGGACTCAGCCCACAAGTTTGAACCGAAGCCTTACCCAAATAAACCATGGTTTAGAAATCAATGTAAATCGGCCCGAAAGAAATACTGCCTTGCTAAGCAAATACACAATAGGTTTTCCACCCCTGAAAATAAAGAAAAACTCATATCTGCTAGAAGAATATACAAGAAAACTATGAATAAACATATATATGTATATGAGTCCATAAATAAGAAACATAGCAAACTAAGACATATGGGCAGCCACAAACCGAAAGACTACTGGAAATTCCTAAATAGCCTGAAACGAAAACCTGACTCTGATTCCCCTGACATACAAGAATTTTACAGTTACTTTAAATCGATGTATGAGGACCTACAAACTGAGGAAATAACCTATGAAGGTGAATTTTCTGTACCTGACCTGTCCGAAAATTCGTGCGAAACATTAAATAAACCTTTTACGAAATAGATAAATGTATACGAAAACTAAAAAATTCAAAATCCCCAGGACTAGACTGTATTTTAAATGAATATATTAAACTTACTAAAACTGAGATGCTACCTGTATACGAAGCACTATTTAACTTAATACTGAAAACCGGAATTATACCACAAGAGTGGACGATAGGAAAAATTAAACCCATATACAAAAACAAAGGAAGCACTACTGATCCAAACAATTACCGACCTATTACTCTCCTCAGTTGTCTAGAAAAACTATTCACGTTCCTTCTAAGCGAAAGACTTGTCGAAGAAAATGAAATTTTACAAGAGAATCAGGCTGGTTTTAGGCATGGATACTCGACATCAGACCATATTTTTGCCTTACACGCACTTGTAGAACTAATGAAATTTGAAAAGAAAAAGCTGTTTTGTTCTTTCATTGATTTCTCAAAGGTCTTTGACTCCGTATGGAGAGTAGGCCTTTGGAGAAAACTACTTAAAATGATATAAATGGAAATTTCTTTCAAGTACATTGTAATTCACAATATGTATCAAAATATAAAATCATGTGTCGCTGATAAAGGAGAACATTCCCATTTCTTTATGACTAACTGTGGTGTACGTCAGGGTGACAATCTCTCCCCTGTACTATTTTCAATGTTCCTAAATGACCTAGAATATCACATTTTATCAGACAGATTAGACATAGGTATAAAAATTGAATGTAATAATGACGAAATATACACTTTTATGGAAGTGTTTATTCTCCTTTACGCAGACGACACGGTCATCCTAGCCGTCAATGCAAAATCATTCCAAAAAAAATCTAAATTCATTCAATAACTACTGCAAAAACTGGAAGCTCAATATGAATAAAGATAAGTCCAATGTAATTATTTTTGGTGCCCGAAAAACTAAAACTTTTAATTTTAAACTTGGCGATACAAAATTAGAGATTGTAGATTCTTATAAATACCTAGGGACCTTTTTCGCACCATCAGGAAGTTGTGTTGCAACGCGTACACATATAGCTGCTCAAGCAAATAAAGCCATGCATCTGCTTAATATGCGAATTAGTAACCTACATTTACCCGTAGATCTTCAGCTTAAACTTTTTGACAATACCGTTCTACATATTCTCACTTATGCCTCCGAAGTTTGGGGCTATGAAAATTGTGAAATATTAGAACGAATACATAATCAATTCCTTAGATCGATCATCAAAGCGCGTACAAGTACGCCTATGTACATGATATACGGAGAACTGGGTAGATATCCGCTTGAAATAACAATTAAGTGCAGAATGATTAGCTTCTGGTCGCGAATTGTCTCCGGAAAACCGAATAAACTTTCATACATACTTTATCAGAAACTTTTGAGTACAAAAAATCTAAAATCAAAATGGGTCCAAAAAATTAAGGAAACCCTACAAAATTGTGGTCGCTTTGATATCTGGCAAAATCCACAGCAAAGTAGTAACGTTGCAGCACAAATCAAAAGAAATCTCACTGATCAAACAAAATCAAATCTCACTGATCAAAAGAAATCTCACTGATCAAAAAATCAAAATCTCACAAATCAAAAGAAATCTCACTGATCAAAATCAATTTAAACAAAAATGGGCATCATCACTAGAAGACTCATCAAAAGGTTTTAATTACTCTCTCTTTAAAGAAATGCCAAATTTTGAAAACAATTGTAAACCTCCCTAAATCTATGTATATAATACTCGCAAAGTTCAGAACAGCAAACCACCGCTTCCCATGTGAAGTAGGACGTCACAACGATACTGAGCTTGCTGAAAGGGTATGCACTCTATGCGATCGCAACTTAATTGGTGATGAAATGCACTATTTATTGGAATGCCAATTCTTTCATAATGATAGAGTAAAGTACATTAAAAGATATTACTACACACGAATAAATGTATTAAAATTTAAAGAACTTATGTGTTCTTCAAATATCAATACACTGAAAAGATTGTGCAAATTTATCGAAATCTTACTGAAAACTGTTAAGTATTGACTCTAGTCGCACAAAGAATGATTTTCCTGAATCCCTGTGGCGCAGCAAACTAATCAAAATCTTAACTAGCCAATACAGTATTAAAAAGGCCAATACAGTATAAGCCTGTTACCATGTAAAATACACATGCAAATAACACTACCATGTTTGTTATTGAAATAATAAGTAAGTACGAGTATGTAGTCTGTAAAATAAATAAATAAATAAATAAATAAATAAATAAATAAAAGCAACTGACCTTCTAATCTGACGCAAAAAACAATGAAATAATATTCCCCACTAAGAAACTCAGCACACTTATGTTATGCTCCAACCCTAAAAAAGCATGATTATCACGACCAACGTGTCAACTCAAAGTTTAACTTACTCACTTATAAGTCAATTATGGATGTGGTGATTGAAATATAGTAAAATTGACTGCTTTCAGGATATTCAAAAAGGTAGCTTTCCAAGACGCATTCTTTATTATATAGATCGAAGACCAAGCACTGATTGTGTTGTGGCATGGATTTACCCAAACCCTCAACGAGGGAGACGCAGTCCCCGCTACACAGCTTTCAGTGAGGAGAACCACTCCTGACTTATAGAAGATTTACGCCACGAAGGGACTCGATACTACGGATCATATTACGTAGAGTTAATCTTATTACCGGCACACACTATGGCACGGTGGATCTATATAACGAACTAAAATTATCCACAAGCTATGGCCCTAACTGAAGATAAATGTGCATGACGTATTCGAGACCCTTCGTGACGATTTCAAATATCTTTTATGTTTTTTGTTAGAAATATATATCGAACAAATCCTTAAGGATCGAGTAGAACGCGCCTCTAGATAAGCGCCTCCATTTTTGTGTGTATATACGCATTTAATACGATCTAGGCTTATGAGCCTTATCGCAGGAAAATCTAATTTCAACGCTTGACCACCTCAGCCACAAACCTGTTGACAAAAGTTGCACAAAAACTAGTAAACATAATGCTATAACTGGAAAACTTGTAAATACATGTGTTAAGGTGAATTTAGAATAGATCACTATATTTGCCTCCCCTTTCCAACTTTTCCCTTCCTACTCCGCTATACCTTGCTCTATCCTCTCTAAATGTTTCGATTATGTTGCCACATTTATGTCTCAATTTGATGTACTTTGTAATTTTCTCTTATGTCTGTACTAGACCTGAGTTTGAAATAAACGAACATGTCTGTCTGTCTGTCCGGATATATTAATGGTAAATTATCAATTTCACAAGACAAGGTCTAATTACATGTATTCCAAAGGGCGATAGACCGAAACAGTTTCGTCCTATTACCTTATTGTGTTATTTATAAAATTGCATCTGCGTGTATAGCGGAAAGAATTAAAACAACTTTAACTAAACTTTATCTGGGGATCAAACAGGCTTTATCAGTGGAAGATATATAGGCAAAAATGCCAGATTAATTTATGATATCCTTCAAAAAGCAGATATCACTGGTCTACTCCTGATTGTTGATTTTGAAAAAGCTTTCGAATCGGTATCTTGGAAATTCATTTTACCATACCCTTAACTTCTTTAACTTTGGTGACTCTATTAAAACATGGATACATGTTTTTTATAACGACATTCAGTCATGCGTTATCCAAAACGGTTTTCGATGTTAAAAGAGGGTGTAGACAAGGTGATCCCTTATTCCCTTATAGTTTTTTATTATGTGCTGAAATACTCTCCCGTCAATTCAAGGCCAGCACCGATATTAAAGGAATAGAAATAGCAGGAATCGAATACCTGCTTTCACAATTTGCTGATGATACTACAATATTATTAGATGGTACTGGAAATTCTCTGAATGAAGCCCTCATGATTTTGAATATGTTCGCGTTAGCTTCGGGCTTAAAATTAAATACAACTAAAACTAGAGCAGTATGGATAAGAAGTCAAAAATTTAGTGGTGAAACTTTTAATCACAGGCTAAAATTAGCCTGGAGCCAAACTAATTTTACTATTTTAAGTATCAAATTTTCATGTAACCTGGATACAATCGTCGGTTTAAATTACAATGTTAAGCTTGCTGAAATAGAAAATGAGATGAAACAATGGTCTAAACGAATTTTGACATCACTTGGCCAAAACACGCATTCACTTGGCCGGCCAAATTTCACACATCATTTGGCCAAATAAAAAATCTTCACATGGCCAAATAAAAAATTATCAGATGGCCCGAAAATTAATATTCACTTGGCCAAAATCGAATTTCGATAACACACCTTTATGAAAATACCACCCTCCTCCTTTTTTGGGGGCTAGGGACCGGCAGGCAGAATCTGGCGAAGTTATGGTATTCTATTAGTTCTGTTTAAAACCAAAATCTTATTTTAAAACCAGTCTTTTTAAAATGTTTGCTGGAGAATCACGGCATCCTGGTACCGACTTCAATAATGTCTACTCGATAGGCGGAAATTTAAAACATATTCTCCGTAGGTAGTCCAGCACTGAAATGTCATCATTTGCATACAGATAGTTTGATAGAACTGCATGAGCATTTTCACGACCACTCCTGGTCATTCGGTGCACACTCTGTGAACTCTGTAATTTCACATAAGTTTCTTCTGTTATCTCGAGGAGCACATTAGCCAAGCAGAAAATATTTGGATGAGCGTTGCCAACTGACTCCTTGATGTGGCGATGGAAAGCCTCGGTACCATTTGTTGTTCGAATAGCTCATTCGACTCATTTGGAAATCTAGCATCTGGGGCAATGTATGTATCCAACATATAGTCACAGAATCTCTGAAACTTCTGGCAGAGGAGAGGCAGGACAGGAAGTTTCGGAGGGCAGGAAAGCCAACCAAAAGAAAAGTTTTAACCATTTTCCGATTTCTGATTCCCTGTCCTTGTACTCATTTTTCAACTTCAGATTCACAATTTTGCGGAAAACAGCCTGTCCGTAATGGAAACGACAGCACAAAATCTCCACAGCTGGAACCTCAGCACGGAAAGCATTATGCGCAGCAATTTCTAAGTCCAGGACCCGGTTGTACGAAGCTCCATTAAATTTAATCATGGATTAGCTTTTAATCCACGATTAAATCGCTAATGGTGGATTAGTTAATGAAGGAATTTAATGGCGTTGCATGAAACGTCATTTAACGCTCCATTAGTTAATTGAGGTTTAATACAGGTTTAATAGAGAGTTCGTCATTAAAAGTGACGTCACAAGTAATATTACGTCAAAAGACGTTACGTTACGCTGTACGCGTGCGGGTTAATTGGTCTTAATTGGCATTTACGCGCACTGGCTAAGCCAAATAAAGTCAGGGCCGCATTGCTACCGTATACATGCTTAATAAATAAATAAATAAATAAATAAATAAATAAATAAATAAATAAATAAATAAATAAATAAATAAATAAAAAAAATGTGTTCCCATAGAGGCGATTTCACCCTGTCATTAAAAACATTGCATCGCAAATGACACGAAATTATGATAGTATTTCCATAATTTCTGTTTTCGATGGGAAAATACAATAGATGATCACAAGTAACTTACAGATAATTCAGAGATGCATGGTAATAAGACACTATATCATTTTTTTCGCACAAGCAGCTAAATAACGATACGAAATGTAATCAAAACCGACACACTCTAGCATTAATTTTGGGAAAGCGTTTGTCAATGAAATAAGCAAAATATTTAAAAGTATAGTAAACACGTCACACCAGTAAACCCTAAAAAGTGGATGAGTCGATCTTATTTGTTTATAAAGGTTTCCATAAAACTTCAGGGTCTATATAAAAATAGAAAATGTGTTTATGAAACACTATGCCCCCAACTGATACGTCGCATTCAAGATGTGACCATTTCTGACAATTGAAAAGGTTCAAATTGCACAAAAGTGACAAAAAATTAATCTGAGGAGTATATCCCAACCACATACATATCTTCAAACTAAAACATGCTGACAATGTCTGTAAAGTTTTTAAAACACCGGTCTTAAACGAGGAGTTGCGCACACAAGGTACCCACTATCCATTCACTAAAATGCCCGAAAAATGGCTAAGTTCAAATTGTGAAAAAATGACAAAAAAAAAAAAAATAATCTGAGGATTATATCCAAATAATATGCATATCTTCAAAGCATGGTCACAACATCTGTAGAGTTTCAAGAGAATCGGTATTAAACTGTAGGAGGTGTTGCGCTCACAAGGTACCCACTGTCCATACACTTTCATTGTCAAAATGCCCGAAAACTGGCTACGTTCAAATTGCGAAAAAAAGTGACAAAAATTAATCTGATGATTATATCCAAACAATATGCATATCTCCAAGCATGGTCACAACATCTGTAAAGTTTCAAGAGAATCGGCATTAAACTGCAAGAGGAGTTGCGCACACAAGGTACCCGCTATCTGTTCACTTTATCAAGTATTAAATAGGGACACCAACTCTCACAGAATGGGCCCCTAGCCCCTTGAATTTTCCTGAAAGAAAAATACGGGTCCTCAAAATTTTCATATACAAAATCCTAGCTCTAAGGGACCGGGCAATATTTATTGGGGGCATGGGGCCGGTGCCAAATGACATGGGGCGACTACTTTTTTCGGTCACTTTCAAGCATGGGGCGAACACTTTTTTAATCACTTTCACGCATGGGGCGAACACTTTTTTACAGCCCTTTGGCCATGGGGCAAGCACTTTTTTCACTTCATTCAGGATTAGCCCTTACAACAGAGCTACAAGTAAAGAACATATTTTCAATATATACTGAAATACTTTAGAAACACACCACTTACTATGTTGCTTTTATCTTCGTAAGGGCTCATTATGTTCACTTTACACTGAAAATTCTTAATTAAGAAGCCTGCATTGTGCACATCTTACATCTAAATTTTTTTCAATAGTTTTTTTTTCTAAATTTTTTCGATATGAAAGGAGGTTTATTCTTTGGTTTAAGTTCTTCATTTGAGAAAATGGAGTTTGTTAGTTAGAGATATACACTGAGTTTGTGTTTTGATTATAGTTCTTTCATATGTAGGGTGTCACATTGATTAGAATGTATCCATCAAATTTCAAAATGCTATAGAAATTGCAAAAATATCTGAAGGGTGGTGAAATTTCACAAGATGAAGCCTGAATGATCTAGAATTGTGATGGTGTGCCAAAAATGTGTATTTTTAAGTTTATTTTTCTTATTTTTTTTTCTCCAGGATTTGCAACTTTTTAGAAAGAGGAGATTAGAGGATCTACTCACCAGTGGATCGCTTCATGGCTCTCTGAGCGCTTTCAAAAAGTGGTGTTAGATGATCAAGCCTCAGATCCAGTCCCTGTCCTATCTGGTGTCCCTCAATGATCAGTCTTGGGACCGGTCCTTTTCTTGATCTTTATAAATGATCTTCCAGACAATATCAGGTCGTCCGTTCGCCTCTTTGCTGATTACTGTGTTTTGTATAGAAATATTAAAACCCTCACAGATTGCCAGATATTACAGGATGACCTGAATAGCATAGGACAATGGGAGACCGATTGGCAAATGAAATTCAACGTTGCCAAATGCCATTCAATGAGGGTGACTCGGCACCTCCCTAGTAATCAAATACACTTTAACTACTCGCTGCCTCAACAAACATTGGAACAGGTTGAGTCCGCCAAATACCTTGGAATTGCTATTACTGACAACTTGGAATGGGGTCAACATGTTTCTGAAATTTCTTCTAAAGCAACTAAGACTTTGGGTTTTCTTCGGCGCAATTTGGCTCTTGCACCTCAGCATAAGAAGGAAGTTGCATACCAAACATTGGTTCGCCCTCAGCTCGAGTATGCAGCTCCTATTTGGCATCCCTATAATGAAACTGAGACGAAAAAGGTAGAGAAAGTGCAGAAGACAGCAGCTAGGTGGGTCTGCAGGCGATGGCATAATAAAAGTAGCGTTGATGACATGCTTAATGATCTTGACTGGCCATCCCTGGAGGACCGCAGGCTTAAGTCTTCCTTAACTTTCTTTTACAAGAATCACTCCGGTACAGTGTCTCTTGACAAAGAAAAATATCTGACCCCGGCACCCAGATTAAGATCTACCAGCTAGGGCATCTCATGATTCACAGTACACAAGATACATGTCCTATAGTGATGCCCTGAATAATTCAGTCTTCCCAAGGACTATTCCATTGTGGAAAATAGACTTCCTTCTTCAGTGGTCGCATCTAAGACCACGGAAGAATTTAAGGCTCTTATTTAGAACCAAGGGTCCAGAGTACCTAGTACCTAGATGGATTTAAGTATCTGAGTTACTGACCAGCTGATCTGTGTCTGTTATTTTATTTATTTTTTTTTTCAATTTATACCATCGTACATGTATCTATATCAGAATGTAGGTTTTGATCCCCATGGGGCCTATAGTTTTTTTCTCGCCACTTGGCCATGGGACAACTACTTTTTTTCATGGTTCTCTTCCATGGGGCAAGCACTTTTTTACTTCATCTCCACCCATGGTGCGCTTACTTTTTTTTACCTGAATTTTTCATTTGCACCGGCCCCAAGCCCCCAATAAATATTGCCCGGTCCCTAACGCTTCTTGACCGAGTGTAAGCGTAACTTCGCACTGGACGGACGGGCCGAGGCATGGACAGACGGACGGACAGACCCAAACCAATATGGCCCCTCAACTTCTTCGAAGTTGGGAGCATAATCATGATATTTTGCAAAATATTGGAGTAGCTTATCCTAATAAAAGCAAAAAGTTGGCAGATCCGTACTACAATTTCTAATATCAGGCAGCTACAGTACGGTTTTCATTCCGCCTCTTTCCATATGCATTGCTTTGTAAGCCCTCCTCCTGTGATATTCAGTTGTATTTGAATTAATTTTACAAAAACTTCAAAGGAAAAAAAATTGGAGGTGGGGGTGTAACTACCTATATATGACATAGTAGGGATGTGCCGCCCGAATAGCCCCCTTTTTCAGCCTCGTCAGTATATGAATAGGCTTCAATTTTCAAGTAAAAGTATACGAATGGCCCCATTTTTTCACACAACAGTATATGAATAGCCCTAGATTTCCTGTGTGGTATATCAATGGCCCATCTTTTCTGGCATCCCTGTATATGGTATTTGCAAAGATTTCCTTTCACGAGTCTCAGTCACGAGATATAAGCCATCAGAATCGGGCTCAGAATTTCTGCGCAGATGATACGAAGCAGCAATTAATATATGAATGGGTATAAAATAAAGTCAAAGGACAGTATATGAATGGGTATAAAAAATCAAAGGACAGTATATGAATGGGTCAATATTTTGATCAATCAAGTATATGAATGGGTCTATGTTTTCAATGACCAGATATATTACCACAATTATCCCTTAGTTACCCCCCCACCCCGTGGGAAAAACAGAAAGTCAGTCATACTACAACGAAATATTTGTGCACCGACAGCACATGCTCAAATTGCACAACATCGTTACCTGCACATCCGCTTTGCACTAAACTGTAATATACGATAAAATATAAAACTGCTGCGCTAATTATTTCTGTGAACACAACCACGGGCCCCGCCCATTGGTGCCTAGGAGAAATAGATGGGCTGCTTGTGCCTCCAGGCAAAGCTTCTAATCTACTGACCGACCATCTGATTACCGGTTAACCGCTCAAGTCTGAACCTGCCCAGGAAACGTGGTTGTAGTCAAACCATCCATACATATAAGCCTTATTGGCTTAGTTGGGTGGTTATATTTATAAAGCACATTTTGAGTGTCATAACATCCTAATTTTAGGAAGAAGTCCCATAAAACGGAGGGAGTGTCCCGACATGACCTTTGCTGTTGACTGTAAAACATCAATTCAAACAAACAAACAAAATAACCACGACGACATTGACAATGACTCTTCATCATCATCATCTTCAATTTGCATATCATAAAACCCATAAAACGGAGGCAACATCCCGACATGATGACCATAGCTGTTGACTGGAACGTTAAAGCTAGTATCTCACTGGCATGAGAATTCCTCGCGACTGTTTTGCGAATTCAGTCGCGAAACTTTTGCACGACACTCGAGTGTCACGAGAATTTTCATGTGTCGCGAACTAGCCTTGCGAAGGTTTTAAACATGTTCAAACGTGAATTTTATGCGATTTTTTCCCCCAAAATATTCGCGAACCCGTGGCAAGAGTGTTACGCGACTGTCGTATGACTGTCGGTTCGACGTTCATGCGAGTGTCGCGATCCTGTCGCCGCGAAATTTGGGCAAATTTACAACGCGACAATTTTGCGACACTTGTATGAATGTCGTAAGACAGTCCCGCGACAGTCTTGAGAAAAACATGCGAACACATGATGACAACATGTCCGTGAAATGTATACCCCCTTAAATCCCACTTTAATGTAGCAAAACTGGGGTATACAGGGGGATACATATTTTTCCAAAACGTAGATTGTGAGTACTTATTAAAAACCACCTCAGCGATGCGGTTCTAACGTATACCCACAATCTATGTTTTGAGAAAATATGAGAAAAGTACCAAAAATTTTATGATGAAATTTTCAATTTTTACAGCCGAAAAAAATTCCGTATATTGCATGGGCAAGTTTTCATAATGAACTCGCGACTATCTGGCGAGAAAATAAAACTTAAGCCCCTATCTCACTGGGATGCGACAACCGGAGACTAGTTCGCGAATAGTTCGCGACTATTACGCGACAAAGATTTACGATATAAACAAAACTTTCATGTTGCAGTCTCATTGAATAGACATTTATGCGACAAATTCGCGAATTTCGATCTAATTTTGAAAATATATCTCACGACTGTCGCGCGACTGTCGCAAGACAGTCGCGCGACATTCGTGAGAGTGTCTCACGACATTCCCGCGAATGTATCTTGTTTTCATTTTTATTCGTACGACAGTCGCGCGACATTCGTGCGAGTGTCTCACGACATTCGTACGAATGACGCTAAGTTTTATTTTTTCGCCAGATAGTCGCGAGTTTTTCCCATGTTGTCTCAAGGCTGTCGCGCGACCGTCGTGCGACACTCGCACGACATTCGTACGAGTGTCGCGAATATTTCGCATTGTAAATTCGCCAAAATTTCGCGGCGACAGGTTCGCGACATTCGCACGAACGTCGCGTGACCGTCGCACGACAGTCGCGCGACAGTCTTGCGAAATATTTTGGGGAAAAAATTCGCATCCAATTTTTAAACATGTTTAAAACCTTCGCGACCAGTTCGCGACTAGTTCGCGACACGTGAAAATTCTCACGACACTCGCACGAATGTCGTGCGAAAGTGCCGCGACTAAATTAGCGTAACAGTCGCGAGGAATTCGCATGCCAGTGAGATACTAGCTTTAGCGACACTCACACGAATTTCGTGAGACACTCTCATGAATGCATACCATGATTTTTTCTGTAACTGTTACAGTAAGGTACATGTATGTGCAAACATTATCGTCTAGGGTCTGGTGCAGTTACATTGGTGGTCCACGATTAAGTCACTCCTGGTCCTGGGCTAATGTCCAGGTTACATCCAACAAGGGGGACGGAATAACTCAGGAATTAGACAGAGCGCACAGACCATGAGGTAGGAAAAAGTAGTTCTATATTCAATTACAAAACAAAATGGTCGCCCCAACCAGGGGATTTGAGACAGTACATTTTGTCATTCCGGTATTTAGACCCACGATTTTCAAAATTGTCTAATATCCCTTGGGTATCCACCGCCCCTATCCCGTTCTTGACTGTTGTATTATTTAGCTGCTTACGAAACACGCCCCATAAGCTGCAAAGGATCCTTAACCTCAGCTTATCTCGCGAAAATTAATAACAGGAAGCGTCAAATGACACGCAGGGATGCGTGTTCGGACACCGAATTTTCCTCGCCGCCGGCGGGGATCGAAGCGATGAACTCTGGCACCAGAGTCCAGTGCGCTAACCACTAAGCTACACAACCAGAACCTGACTGAGGTCTATCTAAAGCTATATTGAGGTCGCAGAACATATGTTTACCAAAAAAGTAAACATTGATGGGAGACAAGTTTATTGATTTTTCACTTCTTATAATGAGGTGTGCCGGCTAGTCAAAGGCGAAACATGCACGATGATTAGTTGAATAGAAGTCGCCATTAAAACTGTGACGTCACTTATTACGTAAAAAGTCAAAACAAAAGCATGACAGATGACAACAACAGAAACATGGAAAAGGAAAATAATAATAAAAAAGATGCTTTGGTTTTCAATGTGGTGGCTGCGCTGTGCTCAGTCAGGGAAACTGCAGGCTTATCACCAGCGTAGAGGTAAATTCCATTGTCAGTTTTGTGTTTTGCACCAATCTTTTTGCATTTACCATGCTAAAAATGCCCAAAAGTAGCAAATTCATCGAAATATTGGGCTCATAGAATCTGTCCGCCATTTTTATTTCTTGAAATCCCGCTAATGAAGGCTTAATGGACCTCCAAGACCAACATTAAGTTAATAGAGGTTTAATCCAGGATTAAAATTTAATGGAGCTTCGTACAACCAGAATTAACAGCGCGTTATTTAATTGAGGTTTTAATCAAGGATTAAAATTTAATGAAGCTTCGTACAACCGGGTCCTGTAGAACAGTACTTGGCTGCCAGATATATCCCAAATCAGAACACTTTTTTTTAACTGAATCCAAAACCTGTTCATATGTCCACTGTGACTTGTCGGAAAGAATTGCAAACAGTAGAGGTGTGTACGTATTGTTCATATAGCCATGAATTGTATAAACTGGATGAGACTGTTTAGTAGAGTGTCAAACGAAGTCCGAACGTTCGGACTTCGGATCCCGTACCGAAGTTCGGATCCAAATTTTAGCATCCTGACGCTCGCTAAAAGATCAATATGTCCAATATTTAGGTAAATTGCCATTAATTTATAACAAAAATACACAAGCTACTTAGCAAAGTAGGAAACACATGAAGTGTCAAAGGTCACTAAGGTGTAACAGGTTAATGGGACAATGCAGGGCACGGTGAAGCGACAATAAACAAAGAAAGGATTAAAGAATTTTGTTGCCTTTTGAAAACGATATGATTCACACTTATCGAGTTTTAAAAAATAATAATTATACAGACCGTCGCACATCAAAACATGTCAGATGATTTAACAGATAGACAAAACAAATATGCTTACTTTGATCTTAATTTGACAAATCAAATAGGTGGATTCTTAAGCTGACCCGTTTATGCAAAGAAGAAACAAATTCAGAATACCATAATCCTGTGACTAAATTGAATTACACGCATCGTAAAAAAGCATACAATCGATGTATGAGAACGTAAAAACATGTGTTAAATTTAAAAACAAATTATCCAGATTCTGTCCTTCAAACATTGGGTTAAAACAGGGAGATCCGCTATCAGCTACACTATTTGTATTCTTTATAAATGATTTAGTTCAAAAGGTAGCACATGACGATATCCAAAACTCATTTTCTCTCTTTGAAGTTAATCTGTTTATGTTGCTCTATGCGGATGACGTAGTTTTGTTCGCCAAATCACCGGAATCGTTGCAACACATGTTAAATAATTTGCATGCATATAGTACTGCTTGGGATCTCGAAGTTAATACCGACAAGACCAAAACTCTTATCTTTGAAAACGGTGGGAAAACGTTATACCAATTTTACTACGGCGAAACACTTTTAGAACCTGTCGATAGCTTTAAATACCTTGGCGTACAGTTCTTTAGTAATGGTAATTGGAATCGAACCCAAAAACATATAGCGCAACACGGCTCTTATGCATTGCACAACTTATATAAAACTTTAAGTAATGTACGATTAAATAAAACTATTTGATTTTTAGTAAGCTCAGTATTGTCATATTCATCTGAAATCTGGGGATATCACCAGGGTAGTGATATCAAAAGAGTGCACACAAGATATTTAAGATATCTTCTTGGGGTAAAAAGGTCTACCAACTTATCAGCATTATACAGCGAGCTTGGAAGAAAACCTCTCATAATTTACAGACAGCTTCGAATGTTAAAATACTGGATAAAACTCAGAAACACAAATGACCCACTTTTGAAATCTATGTTTAATATGCTCACAACTGACGTAGAAAATGACATAACATACAATGGATTAAATAAGGCATTTCAAATAAAATGTATTTTAGATAAACTTGGGCTCTCAAATTTATGGAACACACCTTTAAATACTCAAATTTCTTATCATCTTATAAAACAGCGACTCCTCGATCAATATAATCAAACTCTAACAAGCGATATAAATAACTCTAATAGACTTAGGTTATATAAAAGATTCAAAGAAAATAACGAATATGAAAAATATTTAGACGTCATTAAAAATAGAAAAATGCAAAGAACCTTAAGTCGATTTAGAATGTCATCTCACGATCTAACAATTGAAATCGGGAGACACATAGGTTCGGAAAGGCATGAAAGACTCTGTAAAAAATGTAATATGAATCTCATAGAGGACGAATATCATTTTCTTCTTGTTTGCCCTCATTATACTAATATTAGACGCAAATACTTGCCACGATATTATTGCCGATGGCCTAATTTACATAAATTTTCGACATTGATGTCTTCAAAGTCCGAAAGAATAATTATTAACTAGATTATGTAAATATATACATTTCGCAGAAAAACGACGAATCCAAATCAATGATGATGTAAATTAAACCGTATATATGTTATAACCAAGATTCATGTCCTATATATCTCTATATATTTCTACTGTTCCTTTTGTTGTATGTATTTCACCATGTTTTTTGTATACTCCTCTGTTCAATGTTTGTTTCACTTGCTACTTTGTATGGCCAATAGCATGTTAGAATGTTTTGATGCCAAATAAAATTTTGTATTTGTATTTGTATTTGAATTTGTTTTCTGCTGCGCCAGTTCGACAAAAAGGGAACTCGGTGAATGTTCGTGAATTTTTGATAATGGCATATAGTGAGTAATGCTGTTTTAGCGTGATTTTTATTACTTTTGTGAACGTAAATGAATTATCCTAAATTGCATGGCGTTTCGTTTCTGCGTAGCATCAACGGAAACAACGCCAAGCTCAATGACTCTTGATTATGAATGTTCTTTCAAGGACATACATGTAAATGTACATATAATATTGACCTTATCCGAAAAAATGCGAACGTTTGAACCATCCGGATGTTTGTTTCCGAACGTCCGAACCTTAAATCTGACACCGAATGACATCCCTACTGTTTAGGTGCAATAAAGAATGTTCCATCTGCCAAAACAGTTTGGGTGTAACAGTTACAAAGAGCTGCTACATGTGAATATAAGTAGTCCATTGTTCTGGTCAATCATTTCACTGCACATGAGGAAATCTTCTCGTCTGTTAGTGGAACAAGGAAACTGTTTCATAAACTCTACACTTTCTTCCCTTGTTTTCGGAAGAACTGGATATTTCCGTCGGCGCTGTCTGTAGATCGACTGTTTTGGGTTCCTCAAGTCCTTCGACTGCAATGCAGTTGTGTCATTCAGAAGGCTGAGTTCAGGTCGGAGGATCTTAGAAGGTCGTTCTTCAATGGTTTCCTCTGCTTTCCGTTTGCATATTGTTTGCAACACGACTGTTTCCAACGTTGTTAACTTTATCTTCATGTGTGTATTGGACCGATGGTTCCAAGATGCAATCGCCCATTCCTGATAAGATAAAGATACAGAAAATAACAATAAGCAAGGTTCAGGAACTGATATAATCAGGTCCCACACCCAGTTCACAATATCACAAGGGAAAGAAGTACAATACAAAACGTCTACACAATCAAGCAAACCGTGTCAGCAGCCCCACAATGGATGGCGACCAAGAAGCCCATGGAATCAAACAACAGATAAGACTGTAACAGCAAAGTCAAAAACGAAAAATAAACCCCACATTACAAACATGAAACATTAAATAACCACAACAAAAGCACTGACTAGAAACAGCCTGTAATTTATTAAAACTTATTGAATGTCGCGTTTTCAACAAATAACATTAGCTACTATGCAAAAATAACAAGAATTTAAAATAACAAATACCTGATGAATGAATCTGGGCCTTACAGCCTCTAGCGGTACATCGCCATGTATTGGTTGTTTTGCCGTCGTAGCTTAATGAAATTTTATTGTTTTGAAATATAATACATTTTTTTTTCATTTTTGTGGTAAGGCACTCCATTGTGCAAGCAGTTCTGCCTTATAATGCTGTTCTAACTGTTAAAATGTTTGGGCATTCTAAATAGTTATGTTCATCTCACTCATACAACATGCAAGACAAGTCTTACTGCCATTTGTTTTATGTGATAAAATTTTCATCCATGTATGACTAGTTCAGAGTTGCTCAAATCACACTTTATAGTACAAAAGATTAAGACCAAGACCTACAGCAAAAAGGGATATTGAACAGGAGGGTTCATTGATAAAATGTGAATTGGACAAGTTCATTACTTTGTAGGTGATATTGGCTACAGGTAAGGTATAAATAACTTGGCCGAGTGAGTATTATTTTTTTGCCATCTGATGATTTTTTATTTGATTATCTGATGATCTTTAGTTGGCCATCTGAGTATATGGGGGGACGGACATGTTTCCCCCCCGGACATTTGCCCCCTGCCCAAAAATGGCATGTAAGGACATTTGCCCCCTAACTTATTGACAGCGTTGGACATTTGCCCCCTCATCAATGGGCATACCTAGGACATATGCCCCCTCATTTACAATCATTAGGGCAAGTGCAATTTTCACTGACAATTACAAAGTTTGAGAACCAAGCTGATTCACTAACCTTATCATGCTTAACATTGTCCTTTTAGAATTGTAATAATGTTGATACATGTAATTATTATTTTACAATGAAGTTTAGTACTATACATGCTGATTGAAACTGTTAAGTAATTACAGAATATTATAATTAATTAGGACTCACTTACTATTATTAACATCACTCACTTAATTGTATGATTTTAATTTGATAACTTGTCAGTGAAAGTTGCACTTGACCTAATGATTGTAAATCAAGCATTAAATTCATTGATTAGGTGTAAACACCTGGGAGGGGGCAAATGTCCTAGGTATGCACATTGATGAGGGGGCAAATGTCCAACGCTGTCAATCAGTTAGGGGCAAATGTCCTAACATGCCATTTTTGGGCAGGGGGCAAATGTCCGGGGGGGAACATGTCCTACACTCTACACTCGAGTATATGCCAAGTGAGGTATTTGGCCAAGTGATTGTCAGCCCTATAGGCAGACTTACGGTACTTAAAACGTTATTAATATCAAAGTTAAATCACTTAATAATATCACTACCAAATCCAAAAGTTGACCAAATCTCGAAATTGAACAAAATATTTTTCGAATTTAGATGGAAATCATCTGCGAATAAAATTAAACGAGAAGTAATTATTCAAGACTTTGAACAAGGAGGGTTACGGATGATACATTTAGAAAAAATATATTTAAACTTGGATGATTCCAAGTACAAACTACTTTTTTGAAAGTGTATATAAAAATATTGAATCTATCTTGAATAAAGGTGATACTTACATTGAAGAGTTAAAGAATAACCGTAATAATAAATTCTGGTATGATGTTCTATATGCGTGGCAAAAGTTCATCCCGTTCTTGAAACCTAAAAACAAAAGAAGATATAATGGGCATTAATATATGGAAAAACAGTAACATTACAATAGATAACTCGCTGGTGTTTTACAGAAAATGGCACGAAAAACATGTGGTTTTCATTAAATATCTCTTGAACATAGACGGTAAAATAATGTCATTTGAAGAGTTTCAGAATAAATATAGAAGAGAGTGCAATGTCCTCCAGTTTCTGGGAATAAAAACGGTCATAACAAATTATATGCAACATTTAAAATAATGTCATTTGAAGAGTTTCAGAATAAATATAGAATAGAGTGCAATGTCCTCCAGTTTCTGGGAATAAAAACGGTCATAACAAATTATATGCAACATTTAAACATTGACTTTTGAACCTTTAACGCATTGTGTTATACATGTACCTTTCAATATTAAGCTTATTTTAAAACATAGAAAAGGAAGTCAAGATATGTATAGACTTTTAACTTATAAAACTGTTTTACCAAAAAGTCAAGCTAAATGGAATGAAGTATTCCTAAATTTAGATTTGAATGGGAAGACCATATACACTGTGCCAAAAGTATGCTGTAAAAATACTAAACTTTACTGGTTCCAATATAGAATTTTGCATAGAATACTGGCAACAAACGATCTGTTGAATAAAATGAACATTAAACAAAACAATCTCTGCACATTTTGCAATGAAGAAATAGAACAACTTGAACATCTACTTTGGCAATGCAATACTGTAAATATATTTTGGGAAAATATCGAACAATTGATTTATGAAAAATAAAATGATTACTTAATCAACATAGACAAAGCAAGGGCAATATTCGGAATTCAAAATAATTCAAAAGTTTGTATACTAGTAAACTATTTTTAACGGTTACTCGATACTACATCTATGTTTGTAAACTGAACGAAAATAATCTTACAATACCAGGTTGGCAAAGTTTCGTAAAACAATATCTAGAAGTAGAGAAAATAATTGCAATTAAAAATATACATATAGACAATTCAACAAACGATCTCTTGAATAAAATGAACATTAAACAAAACAATCTTTGCACATTTTGCAATGAAGAAATAGAAAAAACTTGAATATCTACTTTGGCAATGCAATACTTTAAATATATTTAGGGAAAATATCGAACAATGGATTTATGAAAAATAAAATGATTACTAATTAATCAACATAGACAAAGCAAGGGCAATATTCGGATTTCAAAATATTTCACAAGTTTGTATACTAGTAAACTATTTATTTACGGTTACACGATACTACATCTATGTTTGTAAACTGAACGTAAATAATCTAACAATACCAGGTTGGCAAAGTCTCGTAAAACAATATCTAAATAATTGCAATTAAAAATTATACATGTACATATAGACTGATTGATTGATTCTTTATTCCCTCCTTAAAGGAGAGTATACAGTACATACATAATAAGACAAACATACAAGTAGGAACAATAATAAACATAATAGACAGAGAACAAAGAAAAATACATGTATATGGTCAATAACTGTGCAGTCACTAACGAGGCAGCATTGTTTGTAATTGACACTCATGTCAGCAAGAACATTCGAAACAATCATGCACACATATGCGTGCGAGAGACATAAGACCATCAGCAGCTAAGCTTCCAACAGTATTTGGACAAAAATCATCCAGAGTTCATGAAATCAGTGAGAACATATTCAAACTCATAGTCTTTGAGTAGCTGGGATATGTCATTGATGAAACGTTGTGCTGAAAACACAAAACCTCTATAATGTTTTCATATTATACTCTTTACTTTTGCACGAGACCAGCAGTAAAACGACAATGTATACTGTATAGCCACACTTCACGTATCACTTACTACTCGATAACGACATACAAAAAGGTAACTTACTGTTTAGCTGATATACATGTAGTAGAGTGAAATTACAATATAAGCTTTTATCATCATGAGAGAAATTGATCATTGCTATGTAACATAGAGGTACGTGCTGACCAGCCTATCTAACAACTGTCTCTGACAAAGTTTGGCCTTTTTTCTTGTTGTTCCGATTGAATTTATATTCATATAACACTTAGGCCGGTCGTAGTCGCCAAATAAATGTTCTTCTCTCATGCTGGAAGCTTTATTATTGTAATGATGATTAAATATGCAATGTAATGTTGAATGACCACTTATGCCATGTATGGAACCACATATACGAGTAGTTATGTGATATTATTTTGGTACTACTGTTGTGTATTGAGATCTTGTATGTTTGTGTCGGATGGAAAAAAAAAAAAAAAAAAAAAAAAAAAAAAAAAAAAAAAAAAAAAAAAAATGCTGAATACTGTAAATCTGGAAATGTTCACGAGAACTTAATTTTCACTAATATTCACGAATAGAGTTTTCGCTAATAAAGAAATACAATAACACGGCTAACAAACCTTTAAATGCGTAACCGCCTGTTAAGAAAGAAAATCCGATTCACGCCCTTCCGGTTCCGCATACGCAAAAGAAAGTAAACAAAACATACACTACTACGATCGATTGATGATTATATTTTAGTACAGAAATATATCGAATATGTATGAATGCTATTTTGTCACTTATTTACTATTGTAAGTCAGCACCAAAGTAGCTCGCAAAATAATTTGATAGTCTTTGAGTTATTTATTCCCTTCTTCGAACCTGGTGTTACAACACGGCCAAAGTCGGCGAAATACAACTAAAAATTGGACAATTTGCTGGTACGAGGGATTTTCATAAATAACGTGAACTAATTTGATAAATTAAAAACGTGATAAAACATTGCAATAAAAATAATATCAGCAAATTTCCGTATCAATTCGCCGCCCTGTGGCCAAGTTTGGTGTAGATCCGATGAGTTTTAGGAAAGTTCCAGGCTCCCAAAGACAGCTAGTACCATGACCGCGGGGCACGTCAACTGGGCAACGCGACGTCAGCTACGTCATTACCGTTGTGTGATGAAGGCCTGTTATTGATCTGTTCATTTTTTCTCAAAGTAGTCACCATAATGCATCTTTGACATGTTTAACTGCTTTGTCATCACTTTGTAGACAGCACCTATACTCAAATCGAACCTTTCGGACAGGGCATGGGCAATCAATCGTCCCTCTCCACCCAGGGCGTCACAAATCGACGTCAACGTTTTCTTCCTGACACTTGATTTCTGCCCTCGACCCGACCGCTCTTGAATCAAATCTCCACACTCCTGAAACCTTTTATACCACTTAAAGATCAATGTCTGACTTACAGAAGTCTTACTTCGTGCTACTGTAATCATTTTGTAAGCTTGTGTTGGTGTTTCTCCGGGATATCGACAAAATTTGATTACTGCACGGTTTTCAAGGCGATCCATTGCCACAAAAACTGGTCGTTTTGACGGCTCCGAGGAACTTAAAAAGTTGTTTACTTTCAAATGCAGTTGCCAAATCGCGTCATTGTTTCAGCTAACTTTGTAATAATGCTCGGTGTAATTCTGACGTAATTTCAAGCAAATGCACTGATCATCAACTGTTTTATAAGCAAGTAAATGCACACAAAGGAGGTAAAAAATCCGAGTGACCCGCGTGACCGTTACCATGGTAAAATAAACAGCTCGTGTGCCTATAGTATCAACGTTATCACGCTTAAATTTGGTTCACTAATTACACATGAATTCCAAAACAACATAATACATGTTTCAGTACCATACTTTGCTCAGTGAGCGTTTTACAGCAAAAGTCTACGTTATTTATGAACAAACCACGTAAACATCTAATTTTAGTGATTGATCCACGACAAATTTACAGATATATATTAACTAAATTGCAACTGATGTCTGTGCCAGTATTTCGTTGTCTTAGTGCCTGGCATTACCGATTTGAAGGGAAGGAAAAGATGGTTACGCATTTAATCATTAAAATATGAAGGATATGTTTCAAGATACCTTTGAAAACCTCTACCGGTTCAAGTTATGGTATTTATTTTCCCTGTAAAGCGTTTTGAATGACATAAAACCAGGAAAAAATTAATTAAAGCATACAGAATGCTGTAAAATCGTCTTCATGAACAGGAATATCATGCATGTGAACTATTGTATTACATGTATTGCGTAGACAGTTTGTACTATTTTATATCAAACATTTTCACTGCAAATATCACAAACACACCAATTTGAGTTAGCACCTATTAAGAGAGGACGAAAGAATGTGACATATATATTAACGATTTGGCCCAGGAAATAAATAATTTAAATTGTGGTTTAAACATGGGGGACATTATGGTGTCGACGCTTTTATATGCGGATGATATAATTCTCATAGCTCCTGCGGCTGAAAATCTTAAACTTATGTTTGATACGCTCAATAACTGGTGTAAGAAATGGAGACTGACAGTAAACCCCGAAAAATCAAAGGTGATTCATTTTCGGACATCAGCTGTACCTCAAAGTACGTTTACATTTAAATGTGGTGCAAAGGAGATCGAATACGTATCTAGCTACAAATACCTTGGACTTTGGTTTAATGAACATCTTGATATGACTAAAACAGTGAAAGAACTATCAAAATAGGCAAGTCGTGCATTATCAGCGTTATACTCAAAGAGCCTTCGTGCAGGCGGGATGACCTTAAATGTGTTTAAGAAACTTTACGAATCACTGGTTGAGCCCGTCCTCTTCTACAGCTGTGGCGTGTGGGGAATATCAGACTTCAAGGAAATTCAAATGGTACAAAATAAAGCATGTCGATATTTTCTTGGCGGCGGAAAGTGTGCTTCCAATGTTGCCCTAAGAGGAGACATGGGCTGGAATTCTTGTTTCGTAAAAGCAAAGCTAGTAGTATTTCGTCTATGGCTCAAGCTTAGAAATGTGGACGATAGTCGAATTTTGAAACATATACATAACTGGTCGAAACTAAACGGTAGAAGCTGGGATGCTAGAGTTGTAAAACTTGCTAATGAATTGAATGTGTCAGATTTAATTCAGGATGTGAATTTACCAATGAGATCTACTTTGAATGATTTGAAAGAATTGCTTTCAAATAAAGATTTTGAAAACTGGAATAAAAAATTAAACGAATCCGAAAAAGTTAAGGACATATAAAAAGTATAAGAATACCTTAAATGCTGAGTGGTATTGCTCTTTACCTTTACCCAGGGACCACCGCCGCATTCTTTTCAAATTGCGTTCGTGTAGCCTACCTATTGCGATACAGACCGGACGATATACTAGACCAAAGACTGCTTTAAATGAAATACTGTGTAGATTCTGTAATACTAATTCAGTTGAAAGTGAATCACATTTCCTGTTGGAATGCGAACTGTACTCAGACTTGAGGGATGCCTTATTTGTAAAGACTAGGGAATTAAATGACAATTTTATGACATTTAACACATGCGCGGATCCAGAAATTTTCATGAGAGGGGGTCCAACGAAAATGGTAATTTTTGGTCACAGACGAGGGGGGTCCAACCCCCAAGAAAATCCCGAAATAACCTTTTTTTTAGGTAAAATTTTCAAATTCCAGGTGTGGGGGGGGGGGTGTCCGGACCCCCTGTCCCCCCCCCTCTGGATCCGCGCATGAAACAAAAACGAAAAACTATGCTTCTTAATGCAAATGAATGTATTCAGTTTCAACTCGGTTCATGTGTTTCAAAGATGTTTTTAAGACGAAAGGCATTTTTATGAAAGTATATTTTAGACGTAGATTGTAACAATTTGTAATATAGTGTAAGTCGGAAACGGCTGGATATCAATATAATTTTATGTTTTTATGTGTATATGTATACATATTGATATATGATACTTTAATAAACAACCTACTTACTTACTTACTTACTATTTAAACTTCAGCGTAAAACTATTAACAAAAACAAAAACTTTAATACATGTGTTTTATAATGATTATATTGCTATCATTTCTAATGATTAAATTCGTAACCGAAATGTTGACACAGCTTTTAACCACATATGCATAGAATGCAATGGCCAGAGGCAACGAAACTGTCAAAGATCTCACACTATGTTAAAATCATCTGCACGCTGTATTGCTTTCCGTTAATATGGACATAATGGGCGGAAAACTGAAAATATCCCTGCGACTGACACACATTTTCATCGTGTACAATGCAATCCCAACATGTGTTTTTGGGTAGGGAATAAATATCATGATTATAAAGAAAAATTTCTGGAACTCCTTTGGGGTCCAAATATAGCAATGTCTTACTAATAAAATAGCATTAAGGGAATTATAATATCTGTCTTCGAATCAAAATATTTTACTCGGAAACACGAGCTGCAAAAGTTTGTTTACCTTTTGTTTGTCATCTGATGCGAAACCGGAAGGTCGTGAATCGGATTTCTTTTCTTTACCGCGGTTACGCATTTAAAGGTTTGTTAGCCATGAATAAGCTTTATATACTGCACGAGTACTCGTTCGCGATTTCAAAGACTCGCTAATAATTCGAAAATCGAAAAATCGAACTTACAGTACTTCAAAACAATGGCTCGTACCATTTATCGTTTTTAACTACTGGCACAAAATTGGGAGTTTTTAAAGCCCGTTCCCATGTTTATCACCTGAGTTAAGTCCGGTGTACACGATACATCTTTTGCTGTATCAAGATATACCGTGTAGTTAGTGTTGCATACAACTTTTGAGAGCTTCATCAGTCTTTAAGATAAAACATGTCCTAAAACATCTCTAATTGAACGCGTGGGAAAAAGCCTTATAGATATTTGGGAAACCAGTCAATAATGGTAACTAATTATATATTTTAGCTCATTTGAGCCGAAGGCTCACAAGGTGAGCTTAAAGGATAGCCATGCTCCGGCGTGCGTCTGTCGTCGTCTGTCGTCCACAATTTCAAAGATCTTTTTGCTTTGCCGATCAATGTGAAATTTTATGTGGCGCCTCCATTAAGAATGAAAGTTTGTTGTAAAAAGGCGAAAACAATGGGTATTTTGGAAACTATTGCAGCCTGAGACTTAAAAGTTGCTAGATGTAGACAACTAATGGAGCAAATGAAGGTTTGTAATTCATTAAGGTCAATGTCATTTCTTGACCTTGACGATGTCAATGTCATTTCTTGGTCGTTGAAATATCAAAATTAAGTCACAATTTCAAAGATCTTCTTTTTCTCTGAATCAAGTTGAAGTTTTGTGGAGCCTCCTTGGGTAGTTGCATTGAAACTAAGATGGCCGCCATGCCTTTATGGTAAAAAAAAAAAACCCTTCAAAAATCTTCTCCAGAATCAGTGAGCCGATTTCCACGAAACTTGGTATGTAGCACCGGAGACTCCAGCCAATCATGGTTTGCTCAAATTATGACCCTGGGATGACCTTGATCCATATTACAGCAAGATCAATTTTGGACCCATATGCTTTTACATGGGAAAAGCAGAAAACAATGGATATTTTGGAAACTATTGCAGCCTTAGACTTGAACTTGCTAGATGCAGACAAGTAATGGAGTCAATGAAGGTATGTAATCAATTAAGGGTCATTTCTTGTCCCTGCTCATTGAAATATCAAAATTAAGATTATGGTTTTCTCAGAAATCAGTGGGCCTATGAAAGTGAAATTTTATGTTGAGCCTCCATGTTTAAGGGAAATGAATTTTCACACCCGAAATGGCAGGGTCACTTTTGGAAATAAAGGCTTGTACATGGGGAAAAGTGAAAACAATTGGTATTTTGGAAACTATTGCAGCCTGAGATCTGTGAGTTGGCAGAAGCAGACAACTAATGAAGATGTGCGATTAATTAAGGTCAAGGTAAGTTCTTGATCTGGGCCCAAGATCTTTGAATATATAGAAATTAAAGACTTTTTTTTTCTCAGTAACCTCTCAGCCTATGAATGTGATATTTTTTCGAAGCCTTCATGCATAGGGAGAATTAAATTTTGTTCATGAAATCAGGGTAGTATACTCAACATGACTGTCATGCTCACAAATGCTCAAAAATCTTCTTCTCCAGAAGACACGTATTCATGCAACTTGGTATGTAGCCCATCATAGTTTGTTATATCCTTGAGCAAGACACATTAACTCCCTACAGTACTGGTTAAACCTAGGAAGCGGTTGCTCCGTCCCGACATGACTGAAAAATTGTTGACTGGGACGTTAAGCTTCAATATAAACAAATCAACATTTATAAATCTTTAAAAGATCTAAGGAAACCGTTATAAACAAAGAATATCGATATACTTCGTGACCTTGGTGTGGAGAGGTCTAACGGAACACCGACAGAAATATTCCGTCTAATACATGTATATATTCTGTTCTGTTTTAAGAATGTATGTAAACATTAACTTGCATTCTTTTCACAAAATTGACTATTCAACCACTATTTTCATGCGAATTCATCGCGTGTGAAATTGAATTGCTTTCAAAATAGTGTGCATAGTTCCCAGTGCCAAATCATATACTGTAAATCAAATTATGTATGATGTGAGCATGCAATAATGCATCGAAGGATGCAACTGAGTGTTTTTAGCGACGATGGATGTTTTTCAAGTTATCTGTATTGATTTGCCAAATGAGATAAACAACTTAAACCAAAACAGATGCAAGTCAATCAAAACGAAAACAAGAAACTTAACTTGAACAAAGCATTTTTTTCGTCTGGTATATGTCGAATGTGACTAAAAAATCGAAAGAAAGAGGTGAATCGCATATTTTCTGTAAAAGTTATTCTGATAAAGATGTTTTTGTCGCCCCCACCCTCCCGTTGGGACAGTGAGAAATAAATGTGCTGCTTGTTCCTCAAGGCAAAACTTAAAATTGACTATCAGATTTCTAGTTAACCGCTTAGATGGTCTTAGTCGGTTTAGTCAAATCAGCCATTCATAGTATAAGCTTCTTTAGCACGGCTGGTAATGTCGTTAGGGGCAACCGGAAGGTTATGCAAAGCGCATCTTCACGGGAACTTCCGAACATGAGTAAATGTCAACAGCCAAGAGAGTTTTCAAAAATTGTATTTTTTTCACGGTATTGCAGCTTTTTTCACGGTATGGCCACCTATTGGGAAAATAGCTGCTCATTCGGCTTACGATATGTTTCATGGTATAAGTGCCTGATTGTTAGTTTGGTTTTTTCCCACCTCGGTTTTTGGAGTGGAAATCTCTTTCTGATTGCGCCTTTTCCTGATCTTTGCCTACTTGTACCTCTTTATATATACAACAAGAAAAAATATAACATGACTTATCATGTTATTTTTAAGCGGCTTCATAGATGTATTATCAAACCAGAGGACCAATGGTCCTGTAAACGCTCACCTGATGTGGACAGCTTTACTTGCATATATATAAGATCAAAGAGCCGATGTGGGAGTTTGAAGGTATTCTTCCAATAGTAAGCCAAATTTGACCCTAGGGGCATGATTGGCTTAATTTATTATGGGGACTAACAAACAATGCTACATACAAAATATAGAAGCCCTGTGCCTTGTGGTATCAGAGAAGAAGATTTTTAGCTCACCTGAGCCGAAGGCTCACAGGTGAGCTTATAGTATACCCATGCTCCGGCGTCCGTCCGTCCGTCGTTCACAATTTCAAAGATCTTCTCCTCTGAAACCGCTTGGCCAATCAAAGCCAAACTTCATGTGGAACATCCATAGGAAGGGGGAACAAAAGTTTATATAAATGGTCCAGGTCACATGACCAAGATGGCCGCCATGGCTATAAATAGCAAAAACCTTTAAAAATCTTCTTCTCCAGAACCAGTGGGCCGATTTCAACGAAACTTGGTATGTAGCGTCGGGGACATAGTTTATATCAATCATGATCCTAGGATGACCTTGACCTATTTTACGGCAAGGTCAACTTAGGTCGCCAATGCATTTGAATGGAGAAAAAATGGTAAAATGCCATTTAATGGGTAAAACTTACTGGGAATAGGCAAATGGACAGAAGATTAATGTTAATGGAAAATTTTAGCCCCTGGGGGTTGTCTGCCCCTGCCCCGGAGCTATATACATGTATATTTCCATAATAATGAAACATGTTCTCCACTGAAACCGCTTGGCCAATCAAAGCCAAACTTCATATGGAGCATCTTTGGGAAGGGGGAAAGAAAGTTTATATAAATGGTCAAGGTCACATGACCAAGATGGCCACCATGGCTATAAATAGAAACGTTTGAAAATCTTCTTCTCCAGAACCAGAAGGCCAATGATTTTGAAACTTGGTGTGAAGCATCAGGCAATGGAGCTCTACAAAGTTTATATAAATCATGACCATGGGATGACCTTGACCTTTTGTACGGCAAGGTCAACTTAGGTCACCCATGCATTTAAATGGGAAAATAGGAAAATTTCATTTAATGGCAGAAAACTTGCTAGGAATGAGCAAATGGACAGAAAATTTATGTTTATGAAAATATTTTGGGCCCAGGGGGTTGTCTGCCCCTGCCCCGGGGCTATATACATGTATATGGCCATAATATTCAAACATCTTCTTCTCTGAAACCTGCTTGGCCAATCAAAGCCAAACTTTATGTGGAGCATCCTTAGAAAGAGGGAATGAAAGTTTATATAAATGGTCAAGGTCACAAGACCAAGATGGCCGCCATGGCTATAAATATCAAAAACCTTTGAAAATCTTCTTCTCCAGAACCAGAAGGCCTATGATTTTGAAACTTGGCATGAAGCAGCAGGCAATGGAGCTCTATAAAGTTTGTATAAATCATGACGCTGGGATGACCTTGACCTATTTTACGGCAAGGTCAACTTAGTTCACTAATGCATTCGAATGGGAAAAAATAGTAAAATGGAATTGAATGGAGGAAACTTGCTGGGAGTATGCAAATGGACAGAAAATTTATGTTTATGGAAAAAAAATTTGACCCTAGGAGGTTGTCTGCCCCTGCCCTGGGGCTATATACATGTTTATGACCACAATATTCAAACATCTACTTCTCAGAAACCGCTATACCAATAAAAGCCAAACTTTAAGTGGAGCATTGATAGGAAGAGGGAATGAAAATTTATATAAAAGGTCAAGGTCACATGACCAAAATGGCAACCATGGCTATAAATAGCAAAAACCTTTAAAAATCTTTTTCTCCAGAACCAGAAGGCCTATGATTTTGAAAATTGGCTTGAAGCATCAGGCGATAGAGCTTTGTAAAGTTTATATAAATCATGACCCTGGGATGACCTTGACCCATTTTATGGCAAGGTCAACTTAAGTCACATATCCTAGATCTCAGGTGAGCGTTTATAGGACCATTGGTCCTCTGGTTTAGTTTTTCCCATTGTAATTTATGGAGACTATCAACTTCCGGGGCGAGACCAAATTTGACCCTAGGGGCATGGCTGGCACAATTTATGTAGAGGACTATAAGTCATTGCCACATACCAAATATCAAAGCTGTGGGACCTGTGGTTTCAGAGACTAAGAATTTTGTTTGTTTGTTTTTGGCCATTAAAACATATATGCCATGGAAACCAGAATTCCAGTCCGACCTACCCATAAACAATATGCAACCCTTCCTGCTGCCCAGTGATGCTGTGTGTGTGATTTGATCAAGATCCCCTTACTGGTTTTGGAGATATTGAATTTTGATTTGTTTCCTATAGTACGTCTATGGAGACTATAAACCCCCAGGGTGTAGCCAAATTTGACCCCAGGGACATTAACGGCACAATATATAGTAAGGACTAATAAACATTGCTTAATGCAAAATATAGAAGCTCTGGGCCTTGTGGTTTCAAAGAAGAATTTTTTTAATCGTTCCCATTGTAAGTCTAAGGGAGCTATCTGTTATTCATGGAACGACAATTTTGATACAATCTGCTCCAAAACCTAATGAAGTCAATCCCCCAACCCAAAGATAGTTCACAGTATATTTGATCATGATCGGCACAGTAGCTTCAGAAATATTCTTCTTTGAAATTGTGGACAGACGAAGGATCTGGAATATTACATCCATAGAAAACAGCTACATGTATGGTCATGTCTGAATGGTCAGTTATCCTTGCCACAAATCAGGCTACCAGTTATTTGTAATTTGACGCCACACCTATAAATTGCATTTTCAATGGTTTTCAGTATTATAGTCTATTGGGAGCCTAAAGTGTCTTGCTCAGTGGCACCTCACACTGGAGTTACATGTAGATGTCAAACTCACTCTGAATTTCAGTACTCTCTCACTAGGCCGCTAAGCCACCATACTCCCCTACCTTCCCTGACCAATTATATACCTTAAAAATTTAATTTTGCACAATGATATAAATCAAGTTGTATTTTTTAATTTGTTGGAGACGTATCGCATCTTAATTTTGTCTGGACAGACAGACCTTTCTTGAATTTTACAGCTGTTTTGACTTGTTGCTTTACGTCCCAATCAACAGCTATGGTCATATCATGACAATGGTTCCAATTTATGGGACTTCTAGTCACCCAATATTATTAGAATGTCATGGAATCCATAATATACTACAAACATAACCATTCTTGTCTTCAACTACTGTCCATACACCATCTTCCAGAAACTGCCTTTTTCAAAATCTTGCTTTTCTGAAACACCTCAAGACAAATATGAGATCATAACTCCATTTTGCATTCCAACAGTCATAAGGCCATTCATGTACATTCAAAAGGCCTATTAAAATAATTCTGGTCATAATCTTTTTATTAGTAAATAGATTTTCAAAACTTTTGCAGTACTTTTTAAGACTTTAAGAAAAAAATGACATGGTCACATTCTTCTTGTGGTGTTTCTGAAAAGTGAGATTTTGAAAAAATGCAGTTTCAGAAAGACCATCCACGAAGGAATATGTAGGACAAAAGAAAACTACAATACCAGAAATAATTATCTTTCTCTAGAAGAAAATAATTGTCGAATGATGAGAAAATCTTTCAAACTTTGAAAAAAAAACCCGATATCATATACTCCAATAATCTGATCCAAACATATAATTTATCAGTACAAATAGTGAAGAACCTGCATATTGTATATCAGAAATTCCAAGCACTTAAGCCCTCACTGGAATGTGACAACTGGAGACTAGTTTGCGAATAGTTCGCGACAATGGTTAATGATATAAACACAACTTTCACGTTGCAGTCTCATTGAATGTACATTTATGCAACAAATTCGCGAATTTCGGTCTAATTTTGAAAATATATCTTGCGGTGGTCGCACAACTGTCGCATGTTAGTCACGACATTCTTGAGAGTGACTCATGACATTCCCATGAATGAAGCTTATTTTCATTTTCATTCGTGCGACGGTCGCGAGACATTCATGAGAGTACAAATTCCTACTAATGTCACTTAGTTTTGTTTTCTCGCCAGATAGTCGCTAGGTACTCGCATGTTTTCTCAAGACTGTCATGCAACTGTGGTACGACATTCGTACAAATGTCCTGAAAATTTCGCATTCTGAATTCGCCAAAATTTTGCGGCGACAGGTTCACAACACTAGCACAAATGGCATACAACTGTCACTCGACAGTTGGCAACAGTATTGCGAAATATTTTGGCGAAAAAATTCACATAAAATTTTTAAACTTGTTTAAAACCTTCGTGAACAGTTGGCGACTAGTTCTCGACACATGAAAATTCTCATGACACTCGCACGAATGTCGTGGGAAAGCCCACTACAAAATTTGCAAAACAGTTGCCAGAAATTCTCACATGCCAGTGAGATTCTAGCTTTAGGTAGAATATGTTACTACATGTACATGTAGTTTGAGTCCATCCTGATCAAGACTAAGGCATTATTAGGCGTAAACAAAAAAAAAAAATAGCTGTGTTTCCGCTAACCCGACCGACTCTGAGTTTTTGTGCCGACTCTGCAGTTTTTATTGCCAATAAAAATAAAATAAAAATATTTTCACGCCGACCGACCCTCAACATTTGAAGTGGAAAACAGATAATGATTTAAAAACTGCTATAATTTCAACAATACTAGGTCAACTCACGTTCTTTAGCTTCCTACTGGTTTTAAACTTCATCGCATGTTTGTTTTGAGTACTTATGATTAATTTTAGCACGTTTGTACCTTTTTACCCATTTTCAAGAAAGAAAAAAATACTCGAAAAATAAAAAGATTTTCCGACCTACCGACTCTACCCCGTCTTCGGCATGTTAGCGGAAACAAAGCTATTTTTATTTTACGCCTTATATGATTCTTAATGACAAACATCAATACACAAAACTAACAAGTCCTTGAATGTAATGAAAATATCCCAATATCAGGGTTTATGTCGCTAATTTTCCCAATCAGAAAGGTCCATATCGAAGAGCTTGGTTTTAATATAACAATTATTAAGCAATAAGCAGGCTGAAAAAAATCCATGAAAATAAATCATGGTCCCATCCTAAATGGTATTCAAGTGACTGATTCCTCATCTGGAGAAAAAAATCAAATCATAGCTGAAAATATGTCATATATTTGATGTAACTATAAATAACATCTACTTTGAAATTGTTACATGTATTCAAAATTCAAACCCTCCTCTTTTAAATGATATTATAGGATTTTAAAAGACAAACATTAATTAACAACACACCATGTCCTTGGAAATAATTTGTGTAATGAAATGTCCAATTTCAGGGTAAATGTCGCTCATTTTTCCAATCAGAAAGGCCCAAGTCCTATTCCCAAACTTCCCAAAAAAGTCCATTATCTTTTTTGTCACTCTTCAGTGCTGTTACACAGCATATTTGACAAATAGTGTCCTGGTTTTCCTTTATAAATATCTCAACTCTGGATAATATCAATTGATAGCAGTGCCACCATCGGTTCATAAAAAAGTCATTGGTGTTTCACACATTCATATTTTTCTAAAGCAGTGTCTGTTGAGAATTCAATCAGCTTCCTTTCAGTATAGCTTACACCACCATCACCACCTCACCCAGGAGCATTTGAATCTTTTTCATCTGTAATAGAAATAAGATGCAACTGGTCTAAAAACAAATAATGATACACTTTCTTTTATTCTCACATGTGTGCATATGTGAAAAGGATACAGAAAGAGTTGACCACTCCATTCAGGTCAGTTATTCAGTGACAATACCCATTAAGCCAAAAATAACTTAGACCATGATGGTTCATTGTCTGGTTAGAGATTCTCTACAAGGACAGTACAACAATTAAAATGTAGTGAACCACTGCAGAAGCTGAGTGTGATGTAAGGTGGACCTGTAAACTAAGGTACAAGTAGGCAAAGATCAGGAAAATAATACTATATTACTGACTGTTCCAATGCGTTACTTCTGTTGTGTTTTTTTTTGTGTTGAAAACACATATTTGAGCTGTTTACATCTCTTGCAAGTTTTAATATATATTTATTAAGTTAAGTTTGTTTAACTGTGTAACTATTTGGAAATGGCTGCTCAGTTAGCTTACAATATCTGTTCCTTTTATGTTCATACCTGCTTGTCAATTATAAACATGTAGTAGTTCTTTTTCCTACCTTTATTTTCAGAGTGGAAATTTTTTTCTGATTGCACCATTTCCTGATCATTGCTTACTGTTACCTTTACACATTTTCTTCATAAGTAATCCCCATTCTTTTAATGTTACCTTCTTATGAAACAAGTGTTTGTATGGTTGCAAGTGTGAAGAAAAAGATAAACCCACATATAAATAGTGGTGCTACTTAGATCAGCTGGCTAACTGTCACTCCGCTCCACTTTGGTACCTCATTCTACTTCCCTGACAGCTTAGCATAGGTTGCCAATGTCGTAATGATTGCAGATATTGTAAGCGACTTGCAGCTATGTTATTTTCTTCTTATTAATCGTATTATTTTTGTTATGTATTTTTACCAGTGATGAAGATCTTCCAGTAAACACATAAAATTGTCTAAAACGTTTAAATGAATGTAGAAAAGCAAACGATATTCGACTTTTGAGTCGCTAATTCTACAGTAGTCTCCCCTGATCTATCTATAGACATCCTTGAAATTTTCCAAAGAAAAAATGAAGTATTTTATGATTCTGCGTATATAAACAACTAGAATATTTATAAATTATGTCATATATGCAAGAAAATATCTAACTTAAGTTAGAATAACACAGTTTTGCAGTTTTGTTGAATTTTCATTTTCGACCAAGGGCTAAATATATCCCATTTCTGTCGGTATGGAGATGGAAATATTCCGTCTAGTGCTACTGTCTTTAGCTTTTTAACATGACATATATACCAGCTTAAACTGAGCTGACCAGTTACTGAAAATGTTCGCAAGAACTTCATTTTCGCTAATATTTGTGAAGTAGCTGCCCCGCTAATAAAGAAATTACTACATGTATATTAAGCTTAATTAGCCTTAATAGATTGTATGAGTACTCCCTCATGAATTCAAGAACTTGCTAATAATTTGGAAATCAAAAATTCACAAAATAACAGTCTCACGAAAATTTCTGAACTTACAGTAAAATGTGCTGAGACTTGCCATGTAGCTTGTAAACTGATCATAGTGCTTAACTGCATCAACCTGGCAGCTAATAGCATCTCTTGGAACAGCATGCCCTGATCCAGAAAAGCTACACTCATGAGCATTATCCTCAGAAAAACATGCTTTATGCTTGCAGGCTAGAAATTAAATCACTCTGCTGATGACTCATCAGTGATGAGTAATGACTGCCTTTGTTTAAACTACATAATTATATTGTATAACATTTTCAACTATCAAGATCCTATATAAAATGCAAATCTCAAACCATCTTTTGTGTTTGTAGTTCCAGTGAACATCCATATGGAGACGGTAATTTGGGTAGTCAGGTTTGTGTCTGACCTGACAAGAAATTTCAGGTTTTTAGCTCACCTGAGCCGAAGGCTCACAAGGTGAGCTTATAGTATAGTAATCGAGCCGGCGTCCGTCTGTCTGTGCGTGCGTCCACATTTTCAAACTTGAATATCTCTAAGACAACAAGGCCAATCGTGACCAAATTTTATCTATAGCATCATTGAGGAGGGGGACAGGTTGCTTTAGGTTTTGGGCCAGGTCAGATTAGAACTCTGGTTTCCATGGCAACGGATAGCTCCCATAGACTTACAATAGGAAAAACATATAAAAATCTTCTTCTCTGAAACCACAAGGCCAAGAGCTTTCATATTTAATAATAATTTTGTGTGTGGCAATGTCTAGTGGTTCCCTTCATAAATCCTGCCATACGTGCCCCTGGGGTCCATACGGGCCCCGCCCCGGGGGCGTCATAGGGAAAATATAAAACAAGTAGCCCAGGGGCAACGATCGCTCACCTGAGAGTCAACAAGTACAGTCACTGGACAAAGTAATTGGGGTTTTTACCATATATGGGTATGGTGGTCATCTTGGTCATGTGACCTTGAAACCCTACTTACATCAGCAGAAGAGCTCTTGTTTGGATTGTGTATCCTCTTTTCTGCCATTTTGGTTCACGTGAAAAAATCATCTAACAAGGTCAGGGTCCTATAATAACCCCCGGGGTGGGGCCATATTTGACGCCAGGGGCAAGATTGGCAGGATTTATGTAGAGCTCCACATGACAATGTTGTATATCAAATATACAAGGTTTGTGTCATGCTGTTGCAGAGAAGAGTTTTTCATATATTTCCATTATAAGTCTATGGTAGATAATGACATGCCTGGGGCGTGGCCTGTTTGGACCCCAGGGGCACCGTTGGGAGCAGTTATAAAGGAGAGTATTATACATTGGTCCACACAACATATGAAAGCTGTGGGCCATATGGTTTCGGAGAAGAAGATTTTTTTTTATGTTTTTCCCATGACGCCCCCAGGGCGGGGCCCGTATGGACCCCAGGGGCACGGTTGGCAGGATTTATTAAAAGGACCACTATACATTGCTACTGACAAAATATGAAACCTCTGGGCCTTGTGGTTTCGGAGTAGAAGATTTTTTTTATGTTTTTCCCATTGTAAGTCTATGAGAGCTAATGACCCCAGGGGCGGGGCCCGTATAGACCCCAGGGGCATGATTGGCAGGATTTATATAGAGGACCACTACACATTGCTACATACAAAATATGAAAGCTTTGGGCCTTGTGATTTTGGAGAAGAAGATTTTTTGTGTTTTTCCCATGACACCCCCGGGGCGGGGCCCGTATGGACCCCAGGGGCACGGTAGGCAGGATTTATAAAGAGGACCATTATACATTGCAACACACAAAATATGAAAGCTCTGGGCCTTGTGGTTTTGGAGAAGAAGATTTTTAAAGTTTTTCCCATGACGCCCCCGGGGTGGGGCCTGTATGAACCCCAGGGACACGGTTGGCAGGATTTATAAAGAGGACCACTTTACATTGCTACTGACAAAATATGAAAACTCTGGGCCTTGTGGTTTCGGAGAAGAAGATTTTTTTTTTATGTTTTTCCCATTGTAAGTCAATGGGAGCTAATGACCCCCGGGGCGGGGCCATTTTTTACCCCAGGGGCATGATTGGCAGGATTTATAAAAAGGACCACTACACATTGCAACATACAAAATATGAAGGTTCTGGGCCATGTGGTTTCAGAGAAGAATATTTTTTATAGTTTTGCCCCATCACGCCCCGGGGCGGGGCCTGTATTGAACCAAGGAGCACCGTTGGCAGGATTTATAAAGAGGACCACTATACATTGCTACACACAAAATATGAAAGGTCTGGGACTTGTGGTTTCGGAGAAGGAGATTTTTTATGTTATTCCCATTGTAAGTCTATGGGAGCCATCTGTTGCCATGGAAACCAGAGTTCTAATCCGACCTGCCCCAAAACCTTGCACAACCTTTCCCCCTCCTCAATGATGCTTTAGATAAAATTTGATTACGATCGGCCATGTTGTCTTAGAGATATTTGAGTTTGAAAATGTGAACGGACGGACACACGTACGGACGGACGGACGCCGGCTCGACTACTGTACTATAAGCTCACCTTGTGAGCCTTCGGCTCAGGTGAGCTAAAAATCTTCTTCTCTGAACCACAAGGACCAGAGCTTTCATATTTTGTATGTAGCAATGTTTAGTGGTCCTCTATATAAATCCTGCCAATCATGCCCCTGGGGTCAAAAATGGCCCTGCCCTGGGGGTCATTAGCTCCCATAGACTTAGAATGGGAAAACATAAAAAAATCTTCTTCTCCGAAACCACAAGGCCCAGAGCTTTCATACTCTGTGTGTAGCAATGTATAGTGGTCCTCTTTATAAATCCTGCCAACCGTGCCGCTGGGGTCTATACGGGCCCCTCTTTGTGTGGTGCAGCTGGTCCTCCGGGCCATCAGAATTTTTCAGAAAAAAGTGTTTGTTCGAAATGGTACTGCTTCTCAAAGTGAAAGTGCAAGTGTGATGTAAATAGTTCAACCACCTGAATGCAGTGTTGGAAAGCTGTTGACTTGTAATTGCTGCAATGACTGGCTACATTAGTATTGCGTGCAAATAATTTATGTGCTGTTTAATATGGCAAACTGTTTAGATGAAAAACATCGTGCTTTGTTTGTGCTATATTTGTCTTGCAATGCGCTGACCTCTGTATTCAAAACAACTTCGACCTGGAAAGAATAGTTGGGCCAGTTGAAAATTCAGAGGGCCAGTAGATTTTGAGACCAATTGGCCCTCTGGGCCAGTGACATATTGATAGTTAGCAAAACCCCTGCAGTGACTGTACTTGTTGACTCTCAGGTGAGCGGTCGTTGCCCTTGGGCTACTTGTTTCTTCATGTGACAATAATTTTAAACATACCAGATCTTTCCAGTTTTGTCCTGTTCCGAGGGGCATGACATTCCCAGCAGTTTTTGGTCTTCAAATACCATGTTTCATGTACCTATGAACATAAAAGACAAACTTTTGTCATGATTTGAGACATTACTTTACTTTGGTCATCTCTGGTGATGTTGGGTCTGTCAATCATCCTAGCCACACTGGTCCTGCGCAAACATCCCAGGCAGAGTAGGGCAGTCTAATATTACATGAACAGTTTGTAATAAGCAGATGTCAGTTATGCAATGATCATTTGTAACCACCCACCCCAGCCCCGGGGAATAACTGGGACTGACTTTTGGCCCAGAAATCCCTGAAAAAGCCCCACCCTGCAGGTATGGCTCGTTGGTAAAACCAGTTAAATCACTGGGGTTTTCCCCCGCAGCCTGCTAGATCATTTCACACCACAGCCCTTTTTGGTTGATAGGGGTTTAAGATCCCACCAACAGATAAGGTCATATGGAGAGGACCTCAGTTAATAGTCCCATCTGATGGACTGGAGAAGCCTGGGATCGACCTGCTACCCCTGGTTTAAGCTAGTATCTCACTGGCATGAGAATTTCTCGCGACAGTTTTCGCGAATATTGTCGCGGACTCTTGCACGACATTCGTGAGAGTGGCGCACGAGTGTCATGAGAATTTTCATGTGTCACAAACTAGTTGCGAACTGGTCACAAAGTTTTTAAACATGTTTAAAAATTTCATGCAAAATTTTTCACCAATATATTTCGCAAGACTGTCACGCGAGTGTCAGGAATTTGTCACCGCGACATTTTGGCAAATTCACAATTTAATTTTTTTGCGACACTTGTACGAATGTCGTGCAATATCGTACGACGGTCGAGCGGCAGTCTTGAGGAAACATGTGGACACCCGGCGACTAGCTGGCGAGACAATAAAACTAAGCAACATTCATTCGAATGTCATGCGACACTCTCACGAATGTTGCGAAACTGTCGCACAAATGAAAATGAAAATAAGCTTCATTCGTGGAAAAGTATTGAGACACTACGAATGTCTCACAACTGTCGCGCGACTCCGCGAGACATATTTTCAAAATTAGACCAAAATTCGCGAATTTGTCGCATAATCTCCATTCAATGAGACTGCAACGAGAAAGTTGTGTTTATATTGTTAATCTTTGTTGCAAAATAGTCGCGACTACTATTCGTGAACTAGTCTCCAGTTGTCGCATTCCAGTGAGATAGGGGCTTTACAAGGCACAGCCTGTTTTGCCTATATAAAATAAACCAGGTCTGTTTTTTTTTCTTGTTTCTCACATCAATCAATTTTTGATTATTCTTGGGAGGTGTACATTGTACACTCCCATGTGCTGGCAGGATGAGCCTAAATGCATGAGGATAGAACCTGTGTAGGGACCTTTATCCTGCACAGGGGATGACTGTCCCTGCACACTGCACAGGGGGCCTCCAGTTAATGTCCCGATCCGAAGGACGGCGTACTGTTTCATGTCATTCCTGCAAATGACATGAAGGGAAGCATGTTTGGACCAACAACTTTTCCTCGCCCCCAGCGGGATCGAACCCGGGACCTCTAGCACAAGAAGCCAGTGTGCTAACCACTCGGCTACCTTGCTTTAAAAGGTCAAGAATTACAGAATGTTTACTGATAAAAACATCAAATGGACAATACCAATTCCATCTGTAGTAAAATCACTTGGTTGTTTCAGCATATCGCATCAAGAATGCAAGTGAACTGGTCACACAGTGAAAACCAGTTGCAGTACAGAGACAGAGGAAGTTTTATTTTTCGAAAAGCATAAACTTGTTACATTGTTGGAGTCAAGACTAAAATATCTTTCGGAAATTCCGCATACCTGGAACCGAAACTACATCTTCATTAACAGCCTTTTGTTATTATGTCATTTTCCTTTTAGTTCAAAACGACAATTTTCAGCAAAAAATTATCAGTAACACGACCCGTGTCTTGACAATTTGTCTAAAGCGGAAGTGTCAAACACTGAGCGACTTCGGTCAGAAACCATAGTGTCTTTAGTTCGATTAAACGCAGATCGAATTCAGAATAGCCTCACCAGAGGTATCGCCTTTCAGTTTCTAAGACAATGGTTCAAACCCAGATTTCTGCCGAAACAAGGATGACTTTCCGATCGAAATCGCCCAAATGGAGAAAATGCTGAATTTTGATTGGTTGTTCTTCACACACCCCCAACAGCAAAATCATTTGACCCAGTTAGTATTAAAATGGAGGAAACACGAACATGCGAGGAAAATAGCTCACGTAGATCTAATTTAGATGAAATAACAAAAAGAAAATACATATTTTTTGACAGAATACTTTTCAAACTTACGCTAAACAGCCTCTCCGACCACAAATTCTTCTACAGTCGGAGTCATCCCGATTCCGTTTCACTGCGCATAGGTCACTGCGCACTTGCCGAAATAAAATACTGATTTTAAATAGGCTCTATTAAGTATTATACCTGGACGGAATAGTTCCTATAGACGTAATAGCAATGACGTAATCGTTTCTTGCCAAAGCATACTGTACGCAATTCCGCCTAGAAAAGGAGAATACCATTCTCTATAGTAATTATGTCTGCATCCGAAACGAATGAATCGGGCACACAAACGTCAATAGATTACTTGCGATCCACTTTGTTTCGGTGTAATTAGATTTCGTGGTTGCAAGTGGGGGGTTTCGTACAATAAATGCTTTAACATACACTTTTGCTACATATAACCGTATCCTAATCCATTTTGTTTTGCTAACAAACGTTGTCAAGATTTATATTTAAGTGTCACTTGTGTAGATGCTGAGCTTATCGTTTATGTTGCCCCTATCGACATGGGTTGCCCCTATCAGCACAATTGCACCTAACGAGACGAATTCCTGCTATTGCAGCAAAGTCCCATTTCAAGATTATTTTATGATAAAGCAACAACGCGAAAACGGAAATTTACTGAAATATCTGCGATTTTATTACAGTAACTGAACAGTAACGATTGAATCGCGATATACTTCAGTGTTAAGAACACTGACCTCTGGTGCTAGAGGTCCTAGGTTGGATCTGCGCCGGTGGTAAAGAATTTGGTGTCCGTACACGCTTCCCTTCGTGTCATTTGCTGAGACGACGTGAGTAAAATGGGATTGTAGCGCTTGTGGTGGTACGAATTACATTCCAAAACACACATTTAACCCCTAAAAACCTGACCATTTTACCATTTTATCTATGTTAAAAATGCATTTTCTCACAGCAACACACGTTGTGCGACCGGTTTATGATTGCATATAAAATCGGTATTATTCTTTTTCAAGTTGAATATGAGCATGATCGCACATGTCATTGCTCTTATTCTGTTTTTTTTTTTTTTTTTTTTTTTTTTTTTTTTTTTTTTTTCTAAATAAAAGCAAAAATAGAGTTGCCCAAGAGATATCGTGCTGGTGGCCTTGTAAAGCAACACATCGGCACGGATTTTTATTTTTTATTATTTTTGTGTTTTTATAAAAATGCTGTAAAATATGTTTGCGTCAACCGATTGAAATTTTGTATGAATAAACATTGATCATTTTGTAATTAAATGTCTTTGTCTTTTTAAAACAATGACGTCAGACTTACATGCACGAGACAGCGTATTGACGTCACTTTACGTGCCCCGACGCACCTGTACCCCTGGGTTGACTTTGTGTGTGTATTAGGGGGGTTTGGGAAAGTTGGTCGACTTCTTCTAATGGAAGATAATTTTCTAACATTAATTGATCATTTTTTTGAAAACATAAGGCATTCTGATGCGTTATCTACTAATACGGTGAAATTGAATTCAACAGGTTAGCGTAAATTATGCCGATTTCATTTTGTAAACTTAAATTCAATACCTTGTTTTCTGGCCAATGTTTAATGAAATGATAAAAAGAATGACATAAACTATAACTAGCAGAGACAAAGTCAAGAATAGATATGTTTCGAGCTTGCAGTTGTTGTTTTCTTTATTTCCTCTTTCGAGAGCATACATGTATACATATATAGACAAAGTACAAATACAATCAATACAAAGAACAAAAACATATAGATACAAATGACAAAAGACATGTTTAAAGTCATCTCATTTTGCCCAATAAGGTATGCGCTCTTTGCCGAAACGAAATGCAAATAGCATGCTTAATCAGACATATGAGAATTTATATAGCCACAAAAGCGAACATTTCATTTATCGCACTTTCCAGCGTTAAGGACAGAAAGTACGAAAACGAGTGTTCACTGTGATCATCCTAGTCATGGATTAGTTTGCACACGTGATATTATTTTGCTTAAGAGCTATAGTAAACATTCACAGCAGTGTAAACAAAGTTTGCACAGATCGTTATGAAAGTAAAATAATCTTTTTTATTTTGAAATTCGTCTTCAATTATTGATAGACGCTTTCCTAATAAAATATGGAGAAATTGTTCGTTATCTAGACTAGATACTTGTACGCTACAGTTTGGAGAGAGAGTGTCGACAAGATAATCCCAGAATGTAGTTCGGACGTGTAATGTTGACAAGCATGAAGTAACTATATGGTAAATGGGATCAGAGAATTCAAGCATGCAGTTACGACACGTCTCAATTGTGCTTTTAGGGGGTAAAACGGTACATTTTGCAACAAAATGCATCAGCTTTAGTTCTGCGGGCGTGCTGGCAGCTTGCCATATGATACTGGGTATTATGCCGCCCTGTATGTGTTTAAAGCGGGCAATGTATGACCTGTTTATAAGACTTTGATTGGTTTTCATATATTACATGTTTTACAATCTTTTTCCAAACTGCAGTGTTAGGAAACGTGTAGTTGTCCAAATAACCATGCAAATGTTCTAATATGTTATATTTTTCCATAATTTTGATTACATCTGGTATAAATCCAAGTGGGGATCTATCTGTGATATACTGAAAACTAAATAGCCTGCGAATGAAAATTTGTTTGGTTAGTGCGGTTTCAGGCAACCTGATAAGTCGTTCTAAGAAGAATAAATTCCTTTTGTCTATTTCAGATGGCAGTTTAGTTAGACCTAATAAGGATTCGCACATGTAAGATCTTGTTAGCCAGGGCAAGCATTGTATTTTCTTGACACAGAAATGTTGAAATTTTTCAAGTTCATTTAAGTCATGTGCTGTTAGGCGGGACCACGTTTCGCAGCCATACAAAGCACTCGGAATAACAATAGATTTATACAACTTAGTGAGTGTGATTGGGTTAAGGCGTGGTGATTGCGTTGCACTACTTAGGTCTAGCAGGCGATGAAGTGCAGCTCTACCTTTTCTGCATGCATTTTGCACCTTTTCATGACACTTCATGTCGTTCGTTATTGAAATTCCTACATGTGTTGATGTCTTGCTTTGTTTCAAGATTTGGTTGTCTATGGTCCATACATAATTGTGATTCGTGGAGCGTGGATTGAGACTAATGACCATAACAGAACATCTACTTGTGCTGAAGCCAAATTTACAACGTTTTGAATGGTCAACACTTATGTTGATCATTAGTTGTAAATGAAGGGGTGATCTTGAAACAAGAGTCAGGTCATCAACTAATGTAAGATTACTTGCTTTGATATCACAGACAGACACTCCTAAATTGGATTTATCTAATTCTTCGACAAGGTCATTGATGAAAATGATATATAGGAGAGACGACAGGACACCGCCTTGTCTAATACCTCTTTGGATGTTAAAAGGAGCTGACTGATATGTGTTAACTGAGACAATGCTTTGGATATTATGATAAGCATTGGTTATTAAATTCAGATACTGTGAATCTATTCCCAAAAGTTTCAGTTTGTGCAACATTCCTTTGTGCCAGACGGTATCAAAAGCCTTATGTGTGTCTAAAAATGCTACATAGGCTGTGTCACCTTGTTCTAGTGTACTGTATATGGCTTCATGCAAATTGAATGCTACTGTTTCAGAACCCAATTGCTTTTGATACCCTTGTTGTTGCACACTCGGAAACTTTTGGTTTCTTTTTGATAATGCGTTAAGAATATTCTCATGAATGACCTTTTCAAAGAGTTTGTACATTGATGGGAGGAGCGATATTGCCCTATAGCTATCAGGGTTTGTTTTTGCTTTATTACCTCCCTTGTATATTGGAATCGTTATACCGATTTTCCAAGCTAATGGAACGTAACTATATTTGAGCATTGCGCTAAATAAGTTTGATAAGCACTGATGTAGCATTCTACCACCATAAATCAAGTGTTCATTCTGAACTTTGTCAATGCCAGGGGCTTTCCGCTTCTTTAGATTTTTCAATTGTTTAACAATGTCGTCAATTGATATGACTTTCGGTAAGGTTAAATGATCTTGTTGTAATAACGGATCATCAGTTAAGGCGTCCTCGTCATCATTAAAGGAGTAGAGGTCTTTAAAATAACTGGCAAAGGTATTCGCAATATTTTGGGGCGTTTCAGCTTTGTACCCGTTGTAATTTAGCTCAAAACAATGGTTGCTCTTTTTGCCATTTTTTGCATTAATGAGTCTCCAGAACAGACGAATGTCATGTTCTGATGATTCATCAATGTTGATTAATTGTTGGTTTTCGAATTCATAAATTGCCTTTTGTTGAGCACTGCGAAATTTGAACTTTGCACGCTTATATTCAGCGTAGGACTCGTGTTGCATGCCTCTAGGTCTGCCGTCAGTTATCCATGCTCTGCGTTTCTGCATCGCTTCATTATGTGCGGTATTGACATCTGAATTCCAGTATGGTTTCGCATGAGATTTGAACTTAGAATAGGGAATGTTCTTAGTGGCACAATTTTTTTTAGAGTTTCTGAAATGATATGAACATAGTTGTCTATTTGAGCAGTTGACGAGAGATGCAGATTCGAGAGTGGGGATAACTGATTGTGTACGTCTATTTGATATTGTATTAACATTTCGCACGTTGCTTTATGCCATGCAGGCAATGTGAAGTTATTATTCGTAAAGAATCGTTTGACTGGCAGTGACAAAGTACAGAACAGTAACAAGTGATCGGAAGCAATTTCAATGTCACTACTGTTTATGACTTCGCAATGTTGAACAGTATTGAACAATGTTTGGTTTACTAAAATGAAATCAATAGTACTGCGATTTGTAGTGTATGTGTAGTTACAGCCAGTGCATTTGTCGCTTTTATTGAGAGGCACAATATTGTTTGACAGTATAAACTCTGTTAAGAGTTGAGATTTGACTTTTTGCACATGAGCATTTGGCAGTTCTGCATATCTAGCGTTGAATTCACCTAGCATTATTACATCGCCATTTTCGTTATAAACATTCCATATGTCCCATAATGTTGAAACATGTTGTTTATATGAGTCTAAATTATTGTCAAATGGCAAATAAACCCCGAAAATAAACACCGGGGTCGTACTGTTTGTACTTATTTTTAGTCCAATTATTCGATCTGATTCGCACTCAGTCAAATATGAAACAGAGTATAGTAGCGATTTTTTCACCAGTATGGACACATGGGATTTTTCATTTCCAGTATACGCGTCTTGATTTTGTGGTGGAAATGCAGTATAGTCTGGGTGTAATGTTTCTAGAAACTTGAAATTTGTTGGCGAAAGTTTATGTTCGCATATAACAGCAATGTCTGCATCTAGGAGATCAAGCGTTTTGTTGACGCAGAGAGCCGAGGACATTATTCCTCTGACATTCCATGTGAAAATTCGGAGAGATGATGTCATTATAAAGAGTATTAAGAACACTACTATAGATATATATTTATAGTTTATCTGTCTGTTTGTTCGTATGAATGTGTTTGATTTATTTGATATTTTTGAATTAAGTTCTTTAATATTGGTTGTTATAGTCATATTCGTTATAGCTGTTGCAGTCATCGTTGTAGTTCAGCCAGTTCGACCGATATGTGACTTGTCTTGTGTTTTGATTTTTGTCTTTGTAGATGCGTAAAATGTCATTATTTTGTTCCGCATGATCTGTATGATAATAAATATCATTTTCGTTGTGTTGCTGTTTGTTAGGTTTGTCTTTGTATAAAGAGCGTTGTTGTCTTAGTTGATATTTTGACATCCATTTATTCACAACGACGCCGTCGGGCCATGGGATATCGCGAGATTCCATTATTTCTGCCTGATCGCTAGGAATGTTTACTCGAGCAGCGTATTCCCCATTACGGGTTTTGAACATATGCAACATTGTGGGAGTTAGTTCTTGCTCTTCCAAGAATTCGATCAAGCCCGAGTACGTTGAGCTTGAATCGATATGACCGATATAATAACGTGTTGTATTTTTTCGTGTAACACCTTTGAATGTTTTTGCTTCTTGTTTTCTCTGTTGATTATCTGTAGATTTGTCTCTTGAATTTGGGTTCGTCGGTCTCGATCCGCTAAAGGTTGATTGGTGTTGTTGAGGCTGGGATGGATTAGGTGATGTTAGATCGACAGTTTGGGTTTTATCGACGCTACGTTCACTAGTAGAGGGCGGAGCCCTTTCAGTGTGTGTGTCAACTGTTTCACGGCTTGTGTTATGAATTGCCGCAGAGGTCGTTGACGACGGTGTTGCTGCACTACCAGATGCTTGGTTAGTTGTTTTTGAACTTTCTTTGATTTCTGTAAGGTTTTTTGAAATCATATCATCAATGTATTGTATTCCATGTTCTTGTTTGTCACGTTCGTTAATATCACTTGTCTCATGTGTTTTGCTTATAACTTGTTGTTGTTTTCTTTTTATGTTTTCAAACAAAGATTCACTGTTTGTAGCACCTGAAGTGTGATTTTTGGTAGCTTGATTTATTGTGCTACTCTGTTGACTAGCTGTTTTATTTCCCGTTTGGGATGTGATGTCAGTATTATTTGTAGATTTCTGTGGGGAGACAGTGTTTGCATAAGATTTCAAAGATAGTAATTGTTTCTTCATCGTTGCAACTTGGGATGATAAGCTCTGATCGGCTTGTTCAAGCGATTTAATTTTGTTACTAGTCATTATTGGATCAAAGGTTTCTAAATTTTTCAATGGGGTATTTATTCGCTTTTTGAATGCGTCATATGTTGTAAATTTCGAAGATTGCTCGGCACTTAGCTTTTCAAAGTTGTTCCATATTGTATCACAGCGTTCTTTGTTTTGTTTGATAAGTTTATTGTTTTCGGACACATCTTTTTGTAGATTCTCATACTTGTTTTGAATAATAGACTTATGATTTTCTAATGTTTGTATAGATTCTTGAAGTGTTTTGTTTTGTTCTGTCAATGATTGTATTTGTTTCTCGCAATTTTCAATTGTTTTTTTCTGAATGCCGTAACTTGCTTTCAAGGGCAGTAATTCGAGTCATAGCAGTATGTATCGTTGATTTCATAACAACGAATTCCGTTTGAAACGTTGATGATTTCTGTGTATTTTGTTCTGAAACTACAGCACTGGGCTGCTTTTTTAATGTGCTGGGAACAAACACAGTTTCTATTTCAGAGGCGTCGCCTTGTGTAAACATAGTTAATATGTAGCAATCTGTTGCTAACTTTTTTACGTTAGAACTTTTTATAGTGGATTTGCGTCCCTTTAATTCTCCTTTCGGACACTTATCAATCTGTCTCGCTCTGTCCGCGAGTATTCGTCGATACCAAAGGATTAATTCACTATCGCCTCTGGTTTGTGTTATTAGTTTCTCTATGTATAAATCTCGGGTGAGATTAAATAATGCGTTGTCTAAATCACAATAAATCTGCTGATTTTGAGGTATTTGTGGCGAGGCCATGAGTTGGTCATCATAGCCATCGTAGTAGCCTTCGTTTCCGTTATTTTGACCGTTAACGGTAAATTGGTCAAGGTAATCATCCTGTGAACAATCGCCGGTTTGGTTTAGCGTGGTCAATACGGCGTTAGTCAGTTCGCTGGATAGTTCAGTGTTGGTTCCCGTGTCGGAGGACATTCTCTATGCCCATTGAAGCGTGACGAAAGTTTTGCCGTGGGTCTCTCGGGTTTTGATTTGAATAATAATCATACCCCACCCACGATCTTCGGCACACAAAAGTTTGATGTCAAAAGTACTGATTTCACAAATGATAATAGTTTATAGCACTGTCACACATCAAAAGTTAGCATAGAAATGTAATACCTCACACACTTATATCCAACAAAAGTCCATGAAAAGTATTTTAAATCACCATAATATTACTGATTCGAAAAAAGTGATCGGCCATGCCAAGGGAGACCACACAAAAAGTTTTGTCTATTTTACAGAGTCGGTATTTACAAGACTCTACAGACAAATCCATTCAATAAACATCCTCGTAACTTTTCAAACATAAACCGGGGTCCAACTGGCCCACCGGGGTCCAACTGGTGTTTTTCTTTTGCTCCGGAGTTAGTAGGTTATTCGGCGCCCAGGGATCTCCATCGTCGGGCAGCTTACTCAATCTGTGAGTCCTGGTTTTTGATTCATCAGGATGTTTATCATGATTTATTTGTTTGTTCTTGATGATTCATTGACTAGTTAGAGATTCACCACGAGGACCGAAGAACTAACTAAATGTTGTGAACCACTGCAGAAGCTGAGGGTGAGGTTAGGTACCTGTAAAACCGGTTTAAGCCCGCCAGTAACTTTGTGTTACTGATCGTTCCAAGTCGATACTTCTGTGGTGGTTCTTTTTGTTTTATGTCTTGGTGTTTAAAATTTTTTGTGCTGTTGGCGCCTTATGTATGTTTTCATATTTTTAGTTAAGTTAAGGTAACTGAGTGGCCACCTATTGGGAAAATAGCTGCTCATTCGGCTTACGATATGTTTCATGGTATAAGTACCTGATTGTTAGTTTGGTTTTTTCCCACCTCGGTTTTTGGAGTGGGAATCTTTTTCTGATTGCGCCTTTTCCTGATCTTTGCCTACTTGTACCTTTTTAGTTAATAAGTATTAAATAAAATGTGGGCATACGCAATCAAAACGGGTGTTACAACACTTTGAACTAAGGAGTATTTATAGCCCCGCTTTTGAAAAGTGGGGCTATACTGGATTCACCCTGTCCTTCCGTAATTCCGTCATTCCGTCTTTCCGTCATTCCGCGAACAATTCGTTTCCGTTTATTATCTTAAGAACGAATTGACAGAATCTGACCAAATTTTGTATGCACATCAACATCGACAAGTCCTAGCTTGGGATTATTGCCCGTCATTTTTTGCAAAATTTTGACGGAGTTACAGCCCTTGATTGACATCAGAATTTCGTTTCCGCTCAATATCTTGAGAACGAATTAACAGAATCTGACCAAATTGTGTATGCACATCAACATTGACAAGATCTAGCTTGGGATTGTTGCCCGTCATTTTTCGCCAAATTTTGACAGAGATACCGCCCTTGATTGACATCAGAATTTCGTTTCCGTTCAATATTTTGAGAACAAATTGACAGAATCTGACCAAATTGTGTATGCACATCAACATTGACAAGACCTAGCTTGGGATTATAGCGTCATTTTTTCGCAAAATTTTGACGGAGTTACGGCCCTTAATTGAGGTCAGAATTTCGTTTCCGCTCAATAGCTTGAGAAACAATTGACAGAATCTGACCAAATTTGGTATGCACATCAACATTGACAAGATCTAGATTGGGATTGTAGCCCGTCATTTTTCACCAAATTTTGAAGGAGTTACAGCCCTTGATTGACATCAGAATTTCGTTTCCGCTCAATATCTTGAGAATGAATTGAGAGAATCTGTCCAAATTTTGCATGCACATCAACATTGGCAAGGTCTAGCTTGGGATTGTTGCCCGTCATTTTTCGCCAAATTTTGACAGAGTTACCGCCCTTCATTTACATTAGAATTTGGTTTACGCTCAATATCTTGAAAACAAATTGACAGAATCCGACCAAATTTTGTATGCACATCAACATTGACAAGATCTAGCTTAATTTGTAGCCAGTCATTTTTCGCAAAATTTTGACGGAGTTACGGCCCTCATCAGGCTTGACATCAGAATTTCGTTTCCGCTCAATATCTTGAAAACGAATTGACAGAATCTGACCAAATTTTGTATGCACATCAACATTGGCAAGATCTAGCTTGGGATTGTTGCCCGTCATTTTTCGCCAAATTTTGACAGAGTTACAGCCTTTGATTGACATCAGAATTTTGTTTCCGCTCAATGTCTTGAGAACGAATTGACAGAATCTTACCAATCTTTTTACGTGCGTCAACATTAACAAGATCTAGCTAGGGATTGTTTTCTGTCATTGTTTTTCTCACCCTGGAAAAAAGCTCAGAAGCGGGGCTATAGTCAGATCCTCTGACAATTCTAGTTTGAAATAAGAATAAAACTTTGACGTTACGTTGCGCCGCATAACATTAGGCGGTGTTTCCATAACGATAGCTGCAACACACATGTGCGTATTATGCATGCATTATTGCAATGGAATAACTGCATGTACATTGCTGCATTACTTGCTGAAATTTCATCTCGAAATAATAAAAGCGAAAGAAATGACAACAGTTTTATACGTACTTTCTGATCACCCCTCGTATACAAGCATTATACAAATGGGATCCAGAAAGAAGTCTGAAGACTTATTTTAATCTGTATCCCAGTTGCTAACCGATCACGTGGCTTTTGAATGTTTTGGGTGGTTTTGGATGTCTCCATGAGCCCTTCCGCAGGTCCACTCGTTAGTGGTAACCGGTCCGATAGGGGTAGTCATGTCGTAAGTCATAACTTTTTTCCGTTTCTTCTGTAGAAACGTTTTAAGCAGAATTTCTATGGCAAATTCTTTGGACAAGGCATTATACAGTGAAATGCTCGTACGAATTATGTTTATCTACATAAGCTCGTCGACAATGCACCAAAACATGTCCAGTAACAGCTCAAAACAAAACAAACAACAAACCTCGCATCCAGTAAAAACTGGATTTTAGAGATACAACAGCATTTCCCAATCCCACGATAGCAAAAAAAAAAAACAAAAAAAAAAAAAAAAAAAAAAAAAAAAAAAAAAAAAAAACAAAAAAAAAACATATGCAGATATAACTAGAATTGTCAGAGGATCTGACTATAGCCCCGCTTCTGAGCTTTTTATCAGGGTGAGACAAACAATGATGGGCAACAGTCACAAGTTAGATCTTGTTAATGTTGATGTACATTATACAAAGATTGGACAGATTCTGACAATTTGTTCTCAAGGTATTGAGCAGAAACAAAATTCTGACATCAATCTAGGGCCAAAACTCTGTCAAAAGTTTGCAAAAAATGACAGGCAACAATCCCATGCTAGATCTTGTCAGTGTTGATTTACATACAAAATTTGGTCAGATTCTGTCAATTCATTGTCAAGATATTGAGTGGAAACTATATTCTGAAGTCAATCAAGGGCTGTTACTCCGTCAAAATTTTGCAAAAAATGACGGGAAACAATTCCAAGCTAGACCATGTCTGTGTTGATGTGCTTATAAAATTTGGTCAGATTCTGTCAATTCGTTCTTGAGATATTGAGCGGAAACAAAAGTCTGACGTCAATCAAGGGCCGTAACTCCATCAAACTTTTGCGAAAAATGACGGGCAACAATTCCAACCTAGATCTTGTCAATGTTGATGTGCATATAAAATTTGATCAGATTCTGTTAATTTGTTGTTGAGATATTGAGCAGAAACGAAATTCTGACGTCAATCAAGGGCCATAACTCCGTCAAAATTATGTGAAAAATAACAGGCAACAATCCCAAGCTAGATCATGTCAATGTTGATGTGCATACAAAATTTGGTCAGATTCTGTCCATGGGTTCTCAAGATATTGAGCGGAAACGAAATTCTGACGTCAATCAAGCGCCGTTACTCCGTCTAAATTCTGCGAAAAAAACGGGCAACAATCCCAAGCTAGATCTTGTCAATGTTGATGTGCATATCAATTTTGGTCAGATTCTGTCAATTTGTTCTCAAGATATTGAGCGGAAACGAAATTCTGACGTCAATCAAGGACCATAACTCCGTCAAAATTATGTGAAAAATGATAGGCAACAATCCCAAGCTAGATCTTGTCAATGTTGATGTGCATACAAAATTTGGTCAGATTCTGTCAATGGGTTCTCAAGACATTGAGCGGAAACGAAATTCTGGTGTCAATCAAGGGCTGTAACTCCGTCAAAATTATGTGAAAAATGACAGCCAACCATCCCAAGCTAGATCTTGTCAATGTTGATGTGCATACAAAATTTGGTCAGATTCTGGCAACCCAGATTCTGGGTGGCCAAGATATTGAGAGGAAACGCAATTATGACGTCAATCAAGGGCCGTAACTCTGTCAAAATTTGCAAAAAAGGGGCGACAATCCCAAGCTAGATCATGTCAATGTTGATGTGCATACAAAAATTGGTAAAATTCTGTCCATTGGTTCTTGAGATATTGAGCGGAAACAAAATTCTGACGTCAATCAAGGGCCGTAACTCTGTCAAAATTTTGTGAAAAATGACGGGCAACAGTCCCAAGCTAGGTCTTGTCAATGTTGATGTGCACACAAAATTTGGTCTGATTATGTCAATTCGTTCTCAAGATATTGAGCGGAAACGAAATTCTTATATCAATCAAGGGCCATAACACCATCAAAATTTTGCGGAAAATGAAGGGCAACAATCCCAAGCTAGATCATGTCAATAATGATGAGCATACAAAATTTGGTCAGATTCTGTCCATTTGTTCTCAAGATATTGAGCGGAAACGAAATTCTGACGTCAATCAAGGGCTATCCAAGGGCAATAACTCTTCTGCAAATTTGGGGAAACTGACATGCATAAGTAGATATTGTCAATATTGATGCATATGCCAAATTTGGTTAAAGTCTAACAACTAGTTCTCAAGTTATAAGTGGTAACAAAATTATGGACGGAATAACGGAATAACGGAACAACGGAATAACGGAACGACGGAAGGACAGGGTGAATCAAGTATAGCCTCACTTTTTCAAAGCGGGGCTATAAATACTGTTTGGAATAGTATTGCTCGATTTACCTCCGAAAAAAGAATTTTGCGTAAACATAAACAAATGTCACATGTTGTTTTTCGTGTTCTGCTCCCGTTGCTCCTGTAAGGCGTCCGTTTGCGTAACATTTGATTTTCTCTAACGACATTACCAGCCGTGTTTAGTTAGCACATTTTGCATGTCATAAAATCCAATTATTAGGTCCACTGAAATGGAGGCAACATCTCGACACGACCATAGCTGTTGACTTGGGACGTAAAGCAAATTGAATTTGGCAGACTGTTGTTCTTTGATATTGATTAATAGGATCTCTAAATATGAAAACTGTATCCATGACCCATGACTCTAGAAAATAATTCATCGGATTCTGACAACGTATTTGCTTTTTCGTAATTACCAAGTCGTAATAGTGTAATCGATAATAATCCTGGCCAAAGTTCCAAACACAGATTGAAAGATAGTCGACACTCACTCAGTCACCATTCTCTACTTATTCTCTAACTATTATTATAAAATAAACTTATCACTAGCTCTAGCTCAGAATCTCTAGCGAAGAGTTGATCGGTTTGTATGATACCCGAATCAATCACGGAACAAAAAGTTTCTCGCAACCAGGCCTTTTTCATAATAGGAGTCATGATCAAGTTGTTAACGAGGTACTTCTATTGTGACGAAATGAGAGCTGCGTGCAAGCCAAACTAGGCAAACTTACCGTCTATGATGGTCACACCCAGTCTCCCGAATGAAGCCCTCTGTGTTTATTGTATTTTCATTCAGAAATTGCTTGAAATGTCTTTATGGGTCATTATCAAAAAATGGAACAACCCAGAAATAGTGCACCAGCATTAATTAATTGTATGGTGCCCTTGAAAAAATATCAGTGCTGTCACGAACAACTTTCTTGCGTAAAACGCTCATGTGATAAGACTTCCCCAATCTGTAAGTGGGGGCATATATAACTTGTCACGAACAATAGTTCACACAAACCTTAAATACTTTCAATGAATGAACGAGGAAGAGATCTTCAATGAAATGCACATACTGTGATTTGTTCTGTTTCTGAAACGCTTTATTTTTGTAGACATTATCTTGTAGGATTAAACCAAAAATTAGTTCTGCTAAACGTTTACTATTTCAGTATGGTATCATTACATACCAAAAGCAATTACTTTTACATGATGCGTTTTGAGTATTTTAAATAATTATGACAGTGACAGCACTGATATCGTGACAGCACTGATGTCGCGACAGCACTGATAATTATCCGATCTCGCCTTTTTCATTCCAATGTTTGCGGAAATGATTAATTTCTGACCATTTACCGATGAGCTTAGAGGCAGTGACTCACTTTAGGTCGCAACCAACGAAGCCTCGGCTGACGCTCTAACCAGGGACCTTTGCGTAGATCCAATGCTCTAACAAAGCACGTTCGCTTCACGCAAACCAAACGCGATGTAACACGCAAAGCACAGTAGAGGCGCTCTTCATTTTAAGCGGCAGCATGAGAAAATGTGTCTTTGGAGCTTTCGACCAGGTCTGAGACAACCAGGATTGTTCACGACAAAAGACCGCATTAAATTTGGAACCCTATCACGAGTTTTAGGCAGCTGGGTAGCAGGGCCATTTTGTTTGTTTGTGTCTGTGTTAACGTCCCAGTCAACAATTTTTCAGTCATGTCGGGACAAGCTCAACGCTTCCTGGGTTTAACCAGTACTGTGGGGAGTTAATGTGTCTTGCCCAAGGACACATCACGGTGACGCGTGTGGAAATCGTACCTAGGACCTCTCGATTTAGAGTCCGACGCTCTACCAAAACGCCACCGCGCTCCCCAGGGCCATTTTGTTTTCAGGGAGCTTGGGAAAACTGGAAAACAATTGAAGGGAATTGGGGGTTACTGGAAGAGAACACTCTTGGTTTTAGGAAGCTAGGAGCAAGGAAAAGATTTTTAGGGAGCTAGGGAGAAAGACCATTTTTCTTTTAGTGAGCTTGGAGCTAATACCCCCTTGGATGGGCCTTAAATTTAGGTTAACTTGCAGCTGAGCTGCACATTTGCTTTCACATATATCCCATTAAATCCCACATTTATGTAGTGAGGTATACAGGGTAAAATGGGGTATACAATGTTACTTCTTTTTGTTTCTTAAATTTGATCCTAGGCTGTACGGAAGAGTATTAGGGCCAGGTATTTTTTTTTTAATTTTGAAATTTCGACTTAGTTACTCGAAATTTCGACTTACTAACTCAAAATTTCGACTTACTATCTAGAAATTTCGACTTACTATCTCGAAATTTCGACTCAGTAACTCAAAATTTCGACTTACTAACTCGAAATTTCGACTTATTAACTCGAAATTTCGACTTAGTACTCGAAATTTCGACTTACGATCTCTATACTATAGTAAGTCGAAATTTCGAGATAGTAAGTCGAAATTTCGACTTAGTAACTCGAAATTTCGACTAAGTAACTCGAAATTTCGACTTACTAACTTGAAATTTCGACTTAGTAACTAGAAATTTCGACTTACTAACTCGAAATTTCGACTTAGTAACTAGAAATTTCGACTTATTACCTCGAAATTTCGACATAGTAACTCGAAACTTCGACTTACTATCTCTATACTATAGTAAGTCGAAATTTCGAGATAGAAAGTCGAAATTTCGAGTTATTAAGTCGAAATTTCGAGATAATAAGTCGAAATTTCGATATAATAAGTCGAAATTTCGAGATAGTAAGTCGAAATTTCGAGTTATTAAGTCGAAATTTCGAGATAATAAGTCAAAATTTCGAGTTCCTAAGTCGAAATTTCGAGTTACTAAGTCGATATTTCGAGTTACTAAGTCAAAATTTCGAGTTACTAAGTCGAAATTTCGAGTTACTAAGTCGAAATTTCGGGTCACTAAGTCGAAATTTCGACTTACTTACCTGAAATTTCGACTTAGTAACTAGAAATTTCGACTTACTAACTCGAAATTTCGACTTAGTAACTAGAAATTTCGACTTTATTAACTCGAAATTTCGGCTTAGTAACTCGAAACTTCGACTTACTATCTCTATACTATAGTAAATCGAAATTTCGAGAAAGTAAGTCGAAATTTCGAGTTATTAAGTCGAAATTTCGAGTTATTAAGTTGAAATTTCGAGATAGTAAGTCGAAATTTCGATATAAAAAGTCGAAATTTCGAGTTATTAGGTCGAAATTTCGAGTTATTAAGTCGAAATTTCGAGATAATAAGTCGAAATTTCGAGACAGTAAGTCGAAATTTCGAGTTACTAAGTCGAAATTTCGAGTTACTAAGTCGAAATTTCGAGTTACTAAGTCAAAATTTCGACTTCGACTTAGTAACTCATTTCGACTTCGACTTAGTAACTCGAAATTTCAAAATTAAAAAAAGTATTACCTGGCCTTAATACTCTTCCTGAATACTCTTCCGTACATGCGTCAGAGAAGGTTAAAATTTTCGTATTTTCATGTACCATAGACCCCTAGTGTGTATATTACCGGGTGTTTTTTCGAAGTGTATGAATTTGGTAGGTTTTACGGCACATCCGTACCAGCATAACCCCGAGTTGCCCCTTAAACCCCTCGAGGAAAGGGATGGCGTTTTAAACAAAAAGGCGATTTTTTTCGTATAAAGGGGGGGGGGGGTGAGCTTACAATGTCTTTTTTTACTGAAAAGGGATAATCTAATTTGGAATGGACTACCAAAAAGGGCAAAATCTAGGAGAAGAACTCTATAAGTACTTGTGCTTTCGTTTTAATCCTATTAATTATTTTTATCTGTCAATGTATATGTATGTTGTTCTTAAATATGAAATAAATATGTTTAAACTAAAAAGGGCATTTATCGCGCGACATACACAAACTGTCTAAATATCATTATGGGAGTACCACCCCGGGGCTAATTGTATACAGTGGTCGACGAAGCATTTTGAATTTGTAGTTTTGTATCACCCACACACACCTCAAATGATTTTCAAAGCGATATAAATTGGCCACTTCTGGCTGCTGCTGGCGTTAGTAGCCGAGACCCTCACGTGACTCTTGTCAGCCTAGGAAATTAACTGAATCCACACCTGCTGACTGAAGTCAACTCAGTGCTGTCACATCATTACTGTCACGACCGTGACAGTACTGATCCGTAACAGTACTGAGTTTCACACAGAAATTTAATTCTAATGACTAACAACAGAATGCAGGATGAAAACTTTGCATGTCTATTCTAACTGCTCCTAAGTTGAAATTCAGTCATGGTTTTAAAATGTATGTGATATTTACAAGAAGCGGCAAAATGCACGTGATAGGACTGATGCTTGTAAAATTCCAACTCCAATTTTGACATTTCTTTATGGTATAGGAACGGAGTAATGCGATTTGTTAAAAAGTTTTTTACCATTACTTCTTCAGCTTGGTGTCGTCTATAAAACGCGATGGTTTTGATCTGAGAAAATGATTCGTAGCTCCGGTCAAAATCAATTTTCAATAAATGTGACAGCACTGATACGTTTTCCAGGGACAACACTATATATGTGCCCCCACTCTAAAATAGCACTTTATATATCACATTGTTTCTGAATTTGACTTCAATAACATTATATGCAATAGATGGTCACAGAAAAAAATGTGATTTCTGTCAAGCTTCTTTTGCAATGGAAACAAATAAACTACTTAACCTGATCCGGGGACACGGTAAAAATCGATAAAATAGCACTTCTTGTATCTCTTTTTTACAAATAACATACTCGGAAACGGGAAATCGCGTGTGGTTCTAGTAAAGCAACGCGGATAATAATATTATACATGGAAAAAGCAAACCTCGGACATCGCGCTTGCGAAAAAAACATCGGGGACAAGGATTGCTCCATTTTTGATAATGACCCTTATATGCAATGTATTTCCTTTTTTTCGTGTTGAAATTCACAACTTTCATGGGGGCCGCCATGTTTCAATCAGATCGATAAACGCTTGCAATCAAACGCCTCACTCAATGAATTGATAATGGACGGAACCATTTTATATGAGGAAAACAAGACATGTTTTCAAAAGATTTAATTCTTTGAAATATGAAAATGCAAGAAGCATTTAGCAGAATATCATGTATGAATACGAATCATTTACTTTTTTGTAGATTTAAAGTAAAGAAACCTCCAATTATCATACTTATCAAATTTATGAGTTCAACCTGTTTCCCTAGATGGCTAATGGTACAGCCCAAATATGGGTATAAAAGCGAGCGAAAATTGAAAATTGCCGTCTTGCTGTCCAATTCAGACGGTCCAGATCGAAAAAGCAGTAGGCAGTAGTGATTGTCAACTGGAGAAAGCTTCGTGGCACGAACTGAAGGCAGTGTTAGGTTTCTAAGGGATCATTGCGATACCTGGAGACCAAAGCATTGCTTACATTTATCATAGTGATGAGCACACCCGAGGCCTATACGGTTCAAAGGACCATTGCGGTACTTGAACCGGCTGGTCTCAGACAAGCTCTTGGGAAGCTCCAGAGATATATTGGCTATAGAGAGATAGCCATATAGACGTTTAGGCTATAGGATAGCCTTGCATCTACGAGTTGCAAACCATAGAGTTGTGGGAAGGTTTGACTTGGATAGTCTTGGAGCAGCAAGTGGTCTGGGAGGTTTCAGACCATCTCAGTTGAGAACAGCTTGAACTCGAATATATGTTTTCTTGTGATTATTCTGTGATTCTTTTATTGCTCAATGAAATCCTAATCAAAATTGCAGACGAAGTAGTCTAGGTTTTGTTGTAAAATATTTTATGCATAACCAATCATTTGACAATCAGTCCTGTGGAAAATTTCTATAGTGTTTTAATTGTTGAATTTGTGGATAGGACCGCTCGGAATAATACCAAAACGTTACAGTGGTGGCAGCGGTGGGATACTTGATAAACTAACATTATCACGAATCCAAGCTTATATCTAAGAACTATGGACGATCAGGATAGTCCAGGGAGACTCCAAGCCTCTGTGATGATGATTGAAAAGCGGCTGGAAATCATGAGGAAAAAGAGTGAGTCCAGCCTACTTCAGAACGAAATGTTCAGTCTAGAAAGCGAGCTTCATCAGCTGGAGCTGCAACATGAGGATGCAAAGATGCGAGAACAGACTAGTGAGCAAAGGCCGAGAAGGGTTCTGCCAGAAATACCCAGAGGTAGAAGAACTCACATAGGCACTGAGGAACCACCCCAGCTGAACCTATATGATGACAGTAGTATAGGGGGGACTTATACCCCTTTGCCAAGACCACAACCAGGGACTGCAAATGTGCAGGAGGCAGGACATATGCCCATCACCTCGACTCCAAATGTAGCTCAGCCAAGCTCACAAGCAAGTGGAAGCGTAAAAGTGAAACCAGCTACGTTTGACGGCACAGGCTCTTGGCTAGACTACCGGGCTCACTTTGATGCAGTGGCGGAAATAAATAGATGGAGCCAGACAGAGAAAGGCTTATACTTGGCTGTTTCATTGAGAGGACAAGCCCAGGGCGTGTTCGGGAACCTCTCAACACAGTCCAAAGACTACGATAAGCTTGTGCAGGCATTGGAGCAACGATTTGCTCCACCAAACCAGACAGAACTGTATAGAGTACAGTTAAGAGAGAGAAGACAGACTGCATCAGAGACATTGCCAGCATTAGGCCAGGACATTAGAAGATTGGCAAACTTGGCATACCCGACCGCACCAATTGATGTACGGGACACCCTGGCCAAGGAGCAATTTATTGACGCTCTGCATAGTTCTGACATGAGGTTACGAGTAAAACAAGCCAGACCAAGTGATTTAAATGATGCAGTTCGCCATGCTGTCGAACTCGAGGCTTACAATAGGGCTGAGAAGAGAAAAACTGAGGGTGAAGGATATTTGCGCTCAACCAATGCCATGAAGCAGAAGACAAGCACCGATTCAAAGTCGGACAGTCAAAGTGATAAGTTCGAAGCTTTGACAAACACACTTCAGCTGATCCAGAAGGAGCTAAAATCACTGAAAGCACAGAAATCGGATTACAGGGATGGTAGATCACAGGGTGATCGGAGGCCTTATCAGAGACCCCAACCATACCCACGCACACAAAACTCGTCTGAGAGACAGACCTGGAAACGAAGATGGTTTACATGTGGTTCAGAAGATCATATAGCAAGAGACTGTGAGCAGAACCAAGCAAAATCGGGAAATCAGCAGCAGTACAGGGACAAAGGTTCTGGGAAGAGTGTCAAGGTGTCTGGCATACACAACTTAGTTGGTTGTTTGTTTCAGCGTTTGTGAACGGCCAGCCAATTAATTGCCTACTAGATACTGGAGCTACCTTCACCATAATATCTACAAAGGTCTGGGAAACATTGGACCGTTCAAAACTGACTCTGACCGCATTTGATCAAAACATTTCTACCGCATCGGGGAGTCCAATAGAAGTGACAGGAAGAACAAGGGTTCAACTTAAATTAGCGGATTACTTGTGCTATCTGGATGTGGTGATAGCAAATATAGACAATGAGCTGATATTGGGTCTTGATTTCTTGAAGAAGATGAATTGTAAAATAGATGTTGGGAAGGAAACTCTGAACATACAAGACCGATCAGTAAAATTGGACAGCCTCGGCTATATTGGGTGCTGTAGAATCATTGCCAGAGAAATGATCCAAATACCACCTCGGTCAGAGAAAATAATCAAAGGGAAGATGATTGAGTCCACCCTGGAAAATGGTAGATTATGCATGATTGAGCCATCAGATAATTTCCTCAAGAAGGGAAAAGCTATGGTTGCTGAAACCTTGACATACAGCCAGAACACAGTACCTGTACAGCTTATGAACGTTTCTGAGGAAACATGCAGCATATATTCTGGGACAAACATAGCCAATGCATGTTCTGTCACCGAGGTAGAAAAGGTTAGGAGCAAGGCTGCACTAGTTGGAAAAGCAGTTCCAGATCATCTGGCTGATTTATACCAGAGAACGGTTGAAGGCATGAGCAGTAACCAACAGAAACGAGTTGCTCACCAGCTAAACAAGTACTCATCAGTGTTTTCTGAAACGGATGATGTTATTAGACGAACTGTGGTTTTGAAGCATCGAATACCAACAGGTGATGCACAGCCCATCAAACAGCCACTTAGAAGGGTTCCATACCATATGCAGAAAGAGATGGACGATCAAATAGACAATATGTTGCAGAAGGATGTCATCACACCCTCAAAGAGACCATGGGCCAGTGGCATTGTACTAGTAAAGAAAAAAGGATGGAAACAAACGCTTTTGTGTCGATTATCGCAGATTGAATGATGTCACGATAAAGGACGCTTACCCACTGCCAAGGATAGACAAATCCTTAGATAAGCTATCAGGATCATGTTGGTTTTCTTGTTTGGACATGAATTCCGGATATTGGCAAGTGGAGCTTGACCAAGAAGACAGAAAGAAAACAGCATTCATCAGTAGGAAAGGTTTGTTCGAGTTAAAAGTTTTGCCATTCGGGCTCTGTAATGCGCCAGCGACATTCGAGAGTCTGGTTGAAATAGTGCTAGCTGGACTGCATTGGGAAACATGCTTAGTGTACCTTGAAGACCTCATAGTCTGTGGGAAGACGTTCGATGACATTGTGAAAAATCTTGATGATGTTCTGGCAAGGTTACAAGAAGCTGGCTTAAAATTAAAAGCCAGGAAGTGCCAGCTGTTTGCCAAAAGGGTAGAATTTCTCGGACATGTAATCTCAGAAGAAGGTATCAGCACAGACCCAAAGAAGACGGAATGTGTTCGTAATTGGCCAGTGCCAACGAATGTGAAAGAAGTGAGATCTTTTCTAGGGTTCTGTTGCTATTATCGGCGATTTATTTTCCGGTTCTCCGAGATAGCCAAGCCCCTCCACAAATTAACAGAAAAGGGGTCAAGATTTAAATGGACAGAGGAATGCCAAGACGCATTTTTTTCAGCTGAAGAATAAATTGATAGGTGCTCCCATCTTAGCTCACCCCGACTTCAGTAGGAGCTTTATTCTGGACGTAGATGCATGCGACCAGAGCATAGGAGTCGTGATCTCGCAGAAGATTGATGGAGAGGAACATGCTATTGCTTATGCAAGCAGAACACTCTCAAAGACAGAACGTCGATATTGTGTTACCAGGAAGGAATTGCTGGCACTGGTAACGTTCGTCAAGCATTTCAAGCATTACTTGTATGGACAAAAATTCCTTGTGAGAACAGATCACAGCTCTTTGAAATGGCTGATGAATTTCAAAAATCCAGAGGGACAAATTGCTCGCTGGATAGAGACTCTTTCCTCCTATGATATGAAGGTCGAACACAGACCCGGAAGGTTACATAATAACGCCGATGGGGTCAGTAGGATCCCATGCCATCAGTGCAGTAAGAGTGACAAAGTAAGTGAACATGCCTTAAATGTTGTTGGAACTTCTGAACAGGACAGGCCTGACGTGAAGTCGTTGCAGGAAGGAGATAGAGATATTTGTTTAATCAGAGGCTGGTTAGAGAGAGGAGAAAAACCAGACTCAGCAGACATAGCGCTGGAAAGCTATGTTGTAAAAAACATTGGTAGGTCAATGGGAAAGACTTGAGATACACAATGAGTTAGTGGTACGAAAATATGAGGTTCAGGACACAGGCATGATAAATTGGCAGGCAATAGTGCCACAGTCACCGAGAAGACTTGCTTAGATTGTCACACGACGTTCCTTCGTCAGGCCACCTCGGCATCAAGAAAACTTTGAGCAAAATTAGACAGAATTACTACTGGCCGGGACTAGAGCAAGATGTCAAAATATATGTAACCGGGTGCAAAACTTGCCAAAAAGGGAAGGACCCTATTCCAACAAAAAGGGCACCCATGAAAGTTGCCAGAAGCGGATACCCTATGGAAAGGATAGCAGTAGACATATTGGGCGAGCTTCCAGTAACGGAGCGTGGAAACAAATATGTCCTTGTGGTCTCGGATTATTTTAGTAAATGGACAGAGTGTTACCCCATGAGCAATATGGAGGCGTCCACAGTAGCCAGATTGTTGGTAGAACAACTGTTCTCAAGATTTGGAGTGCCAGACCAACTACATTTGGACCAGGGGCGCCAGTTTGAAAGCAAACTTTTTGCAGAGATGTGTAACTTGCTGCAGATTGACAAGACACGCACGACTCCCTATCACCCCCAGTCCGATGGCATGGTTGAAAGGTTTAATAAAACCTTGTGTTCAATGCTTCGGGCTTACATAAATGAGAACCACTCAAATTGGGAGCTGCTCCTACCATATGTGACAATGGCATATAGGGCTACAGAGCATGAAAGCACAGGGACCAGTCCTAACATGATCATGCTTGGTCACAACACAAAAACCCCTCTGGATCTCATTTATCAAATGCCTCCAAATGTAAAACCAGTACCAGCTAATGAATGGGTCTGGGATCTTCAGGATAGACTAGAATCTGTCCACGCTTTTGTCAGAGAGAACACTGGACTGGCGATTCTGAGACAGAAGAAGACACATGACAAAAGAGTGTCTATGGAAAACTTTAACACTGATGTATGTACTGTTTCCTGTCAAGAAACCAGGAGAGACAGTCATATTCAAACAATTTTGGAAAGGTCCATTTCAGGTTCTTGAAAAGCTTTCAGATGTACTGTTGAACATCAATTGTGGCAGACATGGAACCTTACAAGTTATTCACATCAACAGAGTTCGAAAGGCAAGAAAACAAACATTGATAGGAGAATCAGAAGAAAGAGGAGTGCCTGAACCGCTTGACCAAGAATCGGACAGGTATGATTCTCCAGATGAGCAGATGGATAGAGCTGAAACCTCAGATGAGGAAGAACCTTTTGTTGAGACAAGACACAAGCGTGTTGTGAGGAAACCTCGATGGATGAGAGATTATATTTCTGAGTTCTAGAGACAGAACATTTAAGAATAAGGGCAGAGTAATCATGTGTAGATAATTGATTATGCCACAGAAGGCAATATACAGAATGCATAAAAAGGAGAAGAAACAATAGAAGAAAAAAAATCTTTTGTTGTGCTTGCGGGGACGCATGAAATCGGAGGCGTGGGTAGTGTGACGAAATGAGAGCTGCATGCAAGCCAAACTATGCAAACTTACCGTCTATGATGGTCACACCCAGTCTCCCGAATGAAGCCCTCTGTATTTATTGTATTTTCATTCAGAAATTGCTTGAAATGTCTTTATATGCAATGTATTTCCTTTTTTTCGTGTTGAAATTCACAACTTTCATGGGGGCCGCCATGTTTCAATCAGATCGATAAACGCTTGCAATCAAACGCCTCACTCAATGAATTGATAATGGACGGAACCATTTTATATGAGGAAAACAAGACATGTTTTCAAAAGATTTAATTCTTTGAAATATGAAAATGCAAGAAGCATTTAGCAGAATATCATGTATGAATACGAATCATTTACTTTATTGTAGATTTAAGGTAAAGAAACCTCCAATTATCATACTTATCAAATTTATGAGTTCAACCTGTTCCCCTAGATGGCTAATGGTACAGCCCAAATATGGGTATAAAAGCGAGCGAAAATTGAGAATTGCCGTCTTGCAGTCCAGTTATTCAGACGGTGCAGATCGAAAAAGCAGTAGGCAGTAGTGATTGTCAACTGGAGAAAGCTTCGTGGCACGAACTGAAGGCAGTGTTAGGTTTCTAAGGGATCATTGCGATACCTGGAGACCAAAGCATTGCTTAAGTTCATCATAGTGCTGAGCACACCCGAGGCCTATACGGTTTAAAGGACCATTGCGGTACTTGAACCGGCTGGTCTCAGACAAGCTCTTGGGAAGCTCCAGAGATATATTGGCTATAGAGAGATAGCCATATAGACGTTTAGGCTATAGGATAGCCTTGCAACTAGGAGTTGCAAACCATAGAGTTGTGGGAAGGTTTGACTTGGATAGTCTTGGAGCAACAAGTAGTCTGGGAGGTTTCAGACCATCTCAGTTGAGAACAGCTTGAACTCGTATATATGTTTTCTGGTGATTATTCTGTGATTCTTTTATTGCTCAATGAAATCCTAATCAAGATTGTAGACGAAGTAGTCTAGTTTTTGTTGTAAAATATTTTATGCATTACCAATCATTTGACAATCAGTCCTGTGGAAAATCTAATAGTGTTTTAATTGTTGACTTTGTGGATAGTATCGCTCGGAATAAAACAAAAACGTTACACTATCTTAACTATGGTCGAACTATGGTCCGACTAAACATGATGGAATTGAGTCTAGTCTGACCAGAGTGACATCATACAGAGGCCATAGTTCAACCAATCCTTCCACTAAGGTTTCGACGGAATAAATATGGCCGACAGTGTTGAAAATATTTCCTGGTCCACTAATTAATCGATGTGGGTCATTTTGGGCTACTTTTGACACTTTAATCACAGTATGATAACTTATTACGTAAGCTTACCTAAAATTCATAAAAGCAAAATTATAGAAAATGCATGCGGAGAAAATGAAAATGCATTGAAGTAAAAGATCCCCAAGACCTCACTTTTCGTCCCATTGTTGCAGGTCCAAATTGTGAAACTAGCCATTTGAGCCTTCTTCTAGACATACTGCTCAAACCTTTTCTAGAAATTGTTAAAAGTTACTTACGAGATGATATTGACTTTCTCAACTTCCTTCCGAAAGATATGCCAGAAGATGCCCTACTAGTTTCTTTTGATGTTGTAAGTTTATATTCAAACATACCTCATGATTTGGGTAGAACCGCAGTAGAATTTTGGTTAGAAAGACACCCAGAATGTTTTGCGAAGACTTGCGATTGATGAACGCAGTGAAACGCTCATAAGCGAAAACTTATTTTCGCTACACCTGTTTGAAATTTTCTGGCAGGTAAGACTCAATTGGCGAATGCAGACGCATGCAAACGCATTCATGCAAACACAACCAACGCTCTACAACGTATTGAAACTAATGTTCGCAATTAAACGCAAGTCTGCGTTGAGGATGTGACGGCCCCTTAAAGCCGGATGTACGTAATTGGAGGCGCTCAAAAGAACGTGCGTATCTAAGAGTTGAAACGTTATTGTATGTCGCATTTGTAACGTCAGTTTTCGCTCGAAATGTCATTTCTAGCTTCAGTTTACGTTCGGAATACGAAACTATTCAATTATGCAGAGGACTTTCTCGTTATTACGACTTAGTTATCTCGTTATTACGAGATAAGTAGGCCTAAGTCGTTTTTACGAGATAATATTTTTTTCTTTTTCTACAAGTGGACCTTCTAGTATGCTTTCGTAAGATATAAATATCATTTACTGTTTATTTTGATACTCCTTAAATCGTTCAATGATCATTGTATCCATTGTGTTTTCAGACGCTGGTTCCTTATTCTTGCAGTGTCCTTCCAATTCTGGACAAGTTTCATCATAGCAGACATGACCCCAAAGGTATGCCTAGTTTTACACTTAGTCAGAAGTTTTGTTTCAATGAACACTGAAACAAAACATGGTTGATCGCTATTCCTGCATTTTTACACTAATGCACCTATTCTTGAAAATAACATTAACAACGTCAAAACTAATCGAAAACCGTGGAGCTTCTTCAACGTCGGCCATTTTGTTTCTACGGAACACAGTGACGTCACGTCGCAATGACCTTTGACGTCGGCCAAAACACGTGTTCAAACGGCACGTGAATTTCATAATTAGAAAATGGGTTTTGATGTTTGAACAGGGCTTTCGACCAACAAACAACGGCTTCAAACAGCTATGCGCATGGATATCTATGCAAGAATATATATAATTGCATAAATACTTGTGTCACTCGCTATTAACAGCCGTCTATTAATGAAGTGAAAGTCATATATTAATATTGCAATTCACACGCGCACAATGGCTTTTACTTATGCTCGTTACCGAGCGCCACGCAAAGCACGTGCTAATGAGAAATTGAAGTCCGCCCGGAATGAAAGCTTTTGTGCGTTAGGATGTGATGAGGCTGTAAAATATAGTACACCATTATATCTTTAGCTTGTGCAGAATTTATGCAATAATAATGGTCAAAAATAATTTTGTCATTCATTTACATTCGCTAGGTCCCTCGGGGAGTGCTGAAAACATCGAGCTACGCCATCGGCTTGTTAATGAATGGAAAATCATGTTTGATCCCTATAATATTATTGTACTGACGTTAAGTATGATAGTAATCACACGTAAATAAAAACAGTTAAAGCATATAATAGTCAAGTAGTCAAGTATATTTTCTATGTGCATCATAAAGCCGGTGGTGTTAGATTGCCCGGTGTAGATGAAAAAGTGTCAGCCGATTAGGATGAAAAGTTCAGGTTTCAGCACTCCTATTTTAAAGAAAGCGGTCACCGGTCGCGGAACATTGTAAATACATGCAGAATACCTTGCTTTCTTCTTCCAAACCGGCATTTGTATTCCCGTTATTTATAGGGGTTGAAATTGTAACGTTTGGTCACGAGATTGCACAGTGACGCCAGGCGTCTCGAGGATAAATGACGCCAAGCGTCTCGAGAACGACGTTAAGAGTCAAAAGAAGGACTTTAGAATGACTTAGAATGTCACAAGCTTAAGAACGCCGCGCCCCAGTTAGCAAAATTTGACGATGGAATCGCTGGTATGGTTGGGTAATAAGCAGTTATTTCATGGATGTTAGGTTGTATGACCTAATGTCAATTCTATGTAACGGAGACGTTTTACGTGTATGCCAAGTAAGAATATGGGGACCAGGAATCGATACAATTGAAATCCCAACGTAGGCATTAGGTGGGAATGAGAAGACATCACAAAACATAACAAAGTTGTTGTTTTTTCGATAACAGTGTTTCAGAGCAAGATGACTAGCCCTTTCCCAAAAGTAGCCATCCGGCTAGCAACAGCCAAAAACAAAGGCAACGAACACATCAGAGAGACAAACAGAATAAACAAAAGCTTGATCATGTTGGCATGAAGAAAAATTTACAATGGAATCGCAATGAGATCGTAACGCCGGTGGGACGGCATCAGTATTTTTTAATGAATATTGAAAATAGATATTACAAAATGAATATTTCCACTTCTAACATTACGCAAACTCTTGCCGAAACCTACCGGATTATTTCCCATTGATTTAAGCAGGTCATACAAAAATCATACAAAAATAGGTTTTCTGCACATGTTGCTTATGGGGCTTATCTTTTGACATTCTTCGAAATTGATTAAAAATCTAGTTGTTCATTGAATTAAAATCTGGAAATCTTGTTAGCCTTTCTGTCTAAAACGGGTTGGAGCGGTAGGTTTAGTAGTGTGGGTACATCTTTATCTATTACGTTTAAAGTCAGTGCCATAAGGACGTGTTTCTTTCTCTTTTTCCATTTACTTTTGCCGTTTGGTACCATTCTGCTGTAGTTTTGACGTTGTGTGATTCTTTTCAATTTGTCATGTTCCATCACATTATCATCAGACCTGTTTGTCTGCCCAACCATTACACATTTTTTAGACATCGTCACTTTACAAACATGTAACCGCAGGCCGAATCTGCGATGGGTATTATCATGACATAAGTTGTTAGAAGACACCTACTCATTTTAATGTGATGGTGCTGATAAGCGATAGTGAGAGCCATTACTCACAATGAAGATTGTGGATCTGAGCAATGGTCAGGAATTGATGCAATTAAAAACCAGAGCAAGGTCAAACTGAAAATAATGTACTGATACAAAGGTTGTTAATTTTCATTTTTCTCACCTCGGATTTTCGAACGGGAATGTCTGTCTGATTGCACCATTTCCTGATCATTGCATACGTTTACCTTTTAAAGCCAGAGGACCGGCGGTCATGTTTTAATACTAAAATGCGTGAGCTTTACTGTTTTAATATTAATTCCCATGGCTAAACAATGTGCCTTTAATGAGTTCATGTTAGGTAGTCCTGCTTTTTCCCAAATACAGTATAAATGTATCAACCTACATGTACGTATGCCATTTCCTGAATGCATATTGCCTAACTGACAAAAGTAAAATTTTCATCTAGTTGAACCAGTTGAACTAGTTTAATATACATCGGATTCCATATTTGGGATCCGAGAATATACCAACCAAATTGTTTGCAGCCCTTGCTTGATGCCTCCTGGTATCAACTTATCATCTTAAAGTTTCGAGTTTTTATCTTATTTTGCGTTACTTTTGTTTGCATGAATGTTCTGTCCCCGACAATTACACAGGAGACAGATATCAACTTGTCCCTGAAAACATAAAACTCAAGTTTTCATGGCCTGTCTGAGTAATCAAGTTGAATGGAATAGCTATGACATACACCTTCCTCTTAGGTCTCTTGGTGAAGGGAAAGTTGAAAGTTATTATTTTCAACGTTCTAGAAACAATCTCATGATTACTGAGCACCGAGTCTGTCCAGTGAATAAATACTAAAGCCTAATTGACGAAAAATTGATACAACAACCCTGGGGGTGGGCTTTGAAAACGTGGGACATGCATCAGTCCATACTGACTGCGGAAATGTCAGAAGAGTGCGTGTCTAACGTTGTTTTGTTTGTGCAAGGAATTCCACCTCAACCTCTGGTAAATGATTGTCATGGTGTGTAACTACTAAACTGTTCATAGTTATACTAGATCATCGTCTTGATTTATATGCTCACCGGCAAAAGTTTTTCAGTGAAAATACATATAAAATCCCATTGGGACTGTTTAAATCGCTATAGATTCAAAACCCCTTGATAGTTTGGGATTAAAATTACCAAATAACACCTAACATTTCCAACAAAAAAGATTGAAATATCGCACGTGGTTTTGCTAGATTAAATGAAAGGGAGGTAATCTCAAAACAATGAATATTTGACCTTTTGTTTCGCGAGACTGTGGATGAATTTTAAAAAGATTTTTTTTTCGTATTTTTGTCACTGGTAACAACCTCTATCAGAAAGCGCTATTAAGCAAAGCGCTGATTATTCTGTCCAAACAACTGGTGGAGATTCTTTTCAAAATAAAAAAAGAAACTGACTTTGCAAATTTAATGAAGGGTGGCATCTCAGGCAAGCATCAGGCTATGATAGAAATCGGGCTTGTCAAAGTTACTGACTAAACCTTTTTCCTCTGAGTATAGGTACAGAATAAATGTTGGGACTCAGCCTACATACATGTATGCAAATGTTTAGGTCCCTTTCCTGGTAGTGATAATTGTAGGATATTTCCGTGTGGAAGGTTTGAGTGGGTTAACTGGGTTTGCGTATGGAAATATTTTCTTTAAATATTCATACCTTAATCTCTGAAATCAAACCATTCATGCTGTTAGCCTGTCGAGGACCGAATGACCCCGAACCTTTCGTGTGGCTTTGCGTGATGTCTGTGTAAATAGAGCTTTTTCTTTCCCTAAAAACTTCATCGGTTGTTCTGGTCTCCACTTGTTACAGCTAAATGCGTTAAAGACTTGAAATCAAGATTCTTAAAGTACCAAATTGATTCCAGAAATAGTAAATCTACGCCACTAAACCATCTCAATTATAAACGCCCTGTCCAACGTTGACGATGGTGAAACGGTCCCAACACCGGTTATTTTGTCAATTTCAGTAGTTCGCTACAACATTTTGATGGATGCGAATGCATTTCTTGTTTTCTTCAATGTTATATAAATGTTTGCGATGAAGTAAAAAGCGAATCTAATTGAAAATTAACTTGCTTTTTCATTTCTGCTTGAATGAAAAGCTGTTTTTGTATAATTTCTCAAAACATTCTATGCAGACTCGTGAAAATGATGTTTTCAACGCAAGAGATGAAATACATTTGGTATTCACCGATAAAAAGTAAATATCCAATTCACTTTAACTTGCACTTATATCATACCTACAAGTGTAGACATGATCCAAACAGAAACAATCAAGAAAGTTTAACAGACAACTTAGGGAGCGACCAGTTTATTTTTATGCGGTGGGGTGAGGTGGGGGAGGCACTGCAAGATGTTTTCGGGTCTGGATTTTTTTTTCACTCGCGACGCGGTCCTGACTTTTTATTTGTATATAATATATTATTACGTACGAACCCTATCCTAGATATTTTTTTCGGGTAAACTACAGTTCTGGATTTTTTCTCCAAAAAAATTTCCAGCCCCCCCCCCCCTCTTCTCCCATAAAAATTAAGTGGTCGCTCCCTTAATGCAGATGGAAAAACATTGTAACTTTCCCACGTTAATTGCACACATATGCATCTACTCTCAGCAGCAATGATTATTGCTGTAACGCATCGGCATTATCAATGGGCTGCGATTCGTATAAAACGGCATTGCGCACATGGAACATAATTTAAAGTTTTAAACCCCATCTTTTTTAGGGTTTCTTGAGAGCGCTTGAGAGCGAAGTTGCCGAGTGCTGCTGCCTTTCCTGTCCAAATCTTTCATTCAACCTTCATACTAGTTAATTCAACTGTAAATCTGCTTTGATAATCGAATTGTCGATTGTTTGATGTCTAAAAGTGTTTTGGAAAATTCCAAAAATCTGTGATAATTTTTAACCGAGATTTTTTTCTCGCTAAAAAGGTTGTCCATCGACTTAAGAATAGAAAACCGAAAATCGTTGGTTAAGATTTTACAGTGTTTATAAGAAACATTTGTTACTGGACTAAATATTTTCATTCGACAGCACAGTCTGGAAGATCTTTTTTAAGCAAAGCAGACAGTGTGTCCAAAATCGGGTTTCAGTTTCACACTCAAAGATCAAAAGAGAACATTAAAAGCGAAACAATTATTTTTGGTCAATTAATCTTTCATATTCGAGCCCATCGAATTCGAGCCCATACGTATGAGTCATAAGTCGGGTGGGAATACGCACCCGCTTTATTGAAAAAATGTATACCAATGTACACGCCATTTTAATTTATCTGGGTTGTAAGGGGGTATAAATTTTATGGCATGTAATTTATATTGATAGAATCAAGTGAATCAATTTTATGATACATGTCTTATTTTCGTATTCTGGAGTTACTGAAAATTAATGTCGGCAGCGTTTATGGTTCAAGATATTAAAGCATAACGCACAAACCAATTTTTATCATATACGTTTTTATTAGTTTTTTGTCGACTCGTATATATGCTCGAAAATAAGACACAATTACCAGGAATTGTAACAATCAAAACTAAGAATGCCAAAATCACTCTGCACGAGATGTGATGCGCGAAAATTGCAGTTTATGATATCAACATATCAGTCAAACATATGTTTCTTGGAAAACTGCTCTTGAGGAGCGAATTTCTTATCTGAGAAAATATATCAAGCATTTCAGGGAGGAATTTCTTTTCAGGCCGCATTGACAATTGTCCATGGTGAACAAAAGTCGCTGATCCTTGCTGCATTGCTTGTGTTTCTGTTATTAAAATGATCTATATTGTAGAAAACTAGACTTTACTGTCAGAAATATTGATCAAATATGACACATGTTTATTAGAAATAGGAAAGATAATTGCTTTCAGTGGAAAGTTACATATGAATAATAAGGGGCTGTATCCAAATGTCCTGAATTTTGACTAAAACTCGGCATAGAATCTAACACTGAAATGAAGATAAATGCGCATAATCGAAACAAACGGCCAAGAGGAATTCAATTTCGTTATAATTGCATCGTAACTATTGCTATGAAATAAAAGACGAGAAAAGGAATATTAAGGAAATTTCCAACGTCTTGTATCTTGATAAAAGGTTAAGAGGTAGAGAAAATGATATTGTTTACCATTTAATTGAATAGAATAACAGGCATGTGGTGAATGTTTTGAAAGCCAACGCAACTGTTGTGCATATAACGTTCACCATTCCGTAAATATTTGGCTATCAAATGTGTCTGTCTAAGAATATGCTAAAATAATGTATAAAACAGACAGAACAAAACAACTTCAAACTTTTACATTGATCTCATTCATAAAAAAGGTAAAGGTAAGCAATTATCAGAAAATGGCGAAATCAGAAAGAAATTTCCACTAGTTGGAAAAAAAAAACGAAATTCAAAATCAGCCACTAATACAAGGTAAGGTAAGGTAAGGTAAGGTAAGGTAAGGTGAGGGGAGACGAGGTGTGCCTCTATAAACAGATAGAGAATATAGCATGAGCCGAGTGAGCAGCTATTTCGAAATAAGTGGCCACACAACCATCTGGAATCATGTCCAACGAAAACGCACCACTCGCAAAAATGTAAAATGTAAATTTTTCGATTATGACTAAACATTGCACTTCGTTATTTTACATTTCAGTACATGTACTAGTGGATATCTAAAGAATCTGGTCTAGACTGTCAACTGATTTGGAAATTGAAGTTTATCTGTGCTTTTCTGAGGGATCGTCTCAAGTCAAATTAATTAGACTCGCGTTCAGTGGCTATGTATGTAGCTGCTACGTATAAAACACGTGGTTATACATTACAGTATTACATGTATGTGTCGTGGTGGGCTAATGGTTAGCATATTCGGTTTGCAATCAAACGATTGGAGGTTCGATTTCCTGCCGGTAATGGCTGACTTTTTGTGCGTACCAATAGTACGAGTACATTTTATATCATCTAATGGCGTTTTGTCTCACGTCAACGAAATATCCAACTTGTATGTTTGTTTGCATTAAGGATTAGCGTCCCAGTCAACAATTTTAAGGCATGTCAGAGCGGAACCACTGCTTCCTGGGTATTAACCAATACAGTGGAGATTAATATGTGTTGCTCAAGGACATATCCTCACCCGGAGTGAGTATCGAACACAGGATCTCTCGATTCAGAGTCCGATGCTCTACCACCAGGCCCCCGCGCTCTCCTGCAGAATCTAACTATCCAGTCTAGACCAGGCCCGTCAGGACGTTTATTTATCGGTCAGTGATATACTTAAGGAAACTTCCAACGCATACAGTAAATACCTATAATTCCCCCGCTCATTGGGACCCAGAGTAATAGATGGGTTGCATGTGCCTTTAGTCAAAGCTTATACACTACTGGCTTGGCTATCTGATTACTGGCAAACATTTCAGAAGGTTGACCCTGTCCAGAAAAAAGTGGTCAAACCATCCATACACAAGCACTTTTGGTTTACATTGGTGGTTATGCTTCGAAGCACATTTTTGGGGTCATGACATCCTAATGTTGGGTAGAAGTCCCATAAAATGGAGGCATAACCTAAGACATAACATAAGCTGTCTACTGGGACGCAAACCATCAACTAATTCAAATTAATCACTCTGTGAATATTCAATTCATTTTCAGCCTTTAAATGTGAATTTAGAATTATTCACACGATCTGTTAAATTTTCTTACCAAAATTTCGCATGTTATGCTATATACTACTCAAACTTTGATAAGCACCAAAACTTCATTTTTGTTTATAGGTCATTCTGGTTATCTAACACATAAAATTTTGATATATAGCAGAACCATTGCCGTGTAAAAATGCCATTTTCTTCGCGTTGCCTCAGTGCGAGTACGTCTTAAAATGAAGGTATCGCTGCTGCCTACCCTATCCAATTCTGTCATTCACCCCCTCTTATTGGTTCATTTTACTGCAAAACTGTTTTATTTATTTGTTTGTTGTTTTTTTGGTAAAAACAAACACGATTTTTTACCATTTTTTTCGTTGAAAATGTTCTCCATTGAATACACACTCCGGTTTGCTCAAAACAACGTTTTTAAATTGTGTTGTCAAATGTTTTAATCACAATAATGCATATTTCCATTAACGAGAAAATGTTCAGTCCTTTAACAAATGCTTAAAACGCTGTAAACAGTAGGGCACAACCGTTAAATCGATATATAATATTTCCTTTTTCATATAGTATCTAAAACTAGATATCATATCTAAATCTAGATATAAACACAAAATATTTGAATTTACATATAGTATCTCCTTCTAGATATATAACTCTACATCCGGTTTATCTATACTTCGTTTTACATATTATATCTAAACTGACATATATTGTCAAAATATCTCCTTTTTAATATAGTATTTAAAACTAGATATCATATCTAAATCTAGATAAACACAAACTATTCGAATTTAAATATAATATCTACTTCGAGATATACAGCTCTACATCCGGTTAAAATATATATTTCGTTTGACATATTATGTCTCAATTGACAAAAATTTTCAAAATTTTTCGCCCCATAGCAACATGTATACGTAATTTGTAGTCAGGATGTTCCCGTCGGTGTTCCTTGATAACTCTCCACACCACGCGGAAGTAGAGCTAGGTGACAAAGTGAAATGGATTGCAGCTTATCTAGCTGATCTACGTAATTTGTTGATTTAGATATACTATGGATTGGAATATGCCCGCAACTTAGTCTGCAACTAACATGGCCTAGTTCAACCTGGCGACGGACAAACATCTTAAATATCATCTTGTTCGTGTTTAAACGATTCCGTGTGTTCAGATTTTATCTGACAGTCAGGTCTGAAGACTAGGTCCCTTGGACTTAACAAAAGGTCACAAAGTCTGTAGCCTCGTCACAATACGTCCTTGTCATCTGTTTATCATGGAAGATTGTCGTGGGACCTCGGCTTAAAGTCTCACCCGGAGGAGTGGAGAAGGATGGGATCGAACTCATGACTCCTTTTTTACAGTGCATTTAGCTTATCCGCTGTGTGCCTTAGAGGACTGTATTACCCCGCCACGCGAACACGATCATCGAGTTGCTTATTTTTGAAAACTCCAGTGTGCTAGAACTCGCCAAGATACATGAACCATCTCATCGTATGAAGCTTTGCCATCGTTTGGAGTCGAATTTTTGTGCTGTTTGAGCCTTATGTGCGTTTTCATATTTTTAGTTCAGTTCGGGTAACTGAGTGGCCGCCTATTGGGGAATAGCTGCTCACTCGCCTTACGACATATTTTCATGGTATAAGTACCTAAGTGTCATTTTAGTTTTTCCCACCCCTCGGTTTATGGAGTGGGAATTTCTTTCTGATTGCCCCATTTCCTGATCATTGCCTTTTCGTATTTTTTTCTGTTTCTGACGGTACGAATTCATATAACGTCTGTGAAGAACTAGTATGATTTTTTTCCAGATGTGTAGAATTGACACAAATCGGTACTAAATCTTCTAACACGAAAACACGTTCTTGAACCACAATTTTCACATTTCGCAAAGTTCTTATGTGAATTATTAGTACCAAATCCTCCCAGCCGGCGAAGAATTGGTAACAAATTGGTATGTAACGAATTTCATTCCATTTCACAGGCATGTGAGATAGGCACATGTAATCAAATTTCATGTACGTATTCTTCGCACTCACGAAAACCACCCATGTGAAGTGGTTTTGCCTTTAATTCCACTGATTCTTCAATATTTATAGCATTATATGTGAACATTAAGTACCAAGCTTTCACATCTGAGTAAAATTGATACCAGTTCTTCAAAGATGTGATGAATCCAAACCAATTCTTCACACGTCAAAACACTGACTCGTCCCGCATGTGAAAATTTGGTACAAATTTTTCACATATGAAAATAATACCAGATATTCACAGATTTTATGATTAAGTGCCGCCGATTTCACACGTGTGAAATCTGCGATTCAACACCGCTTTGAAAACGTAGATAAAAGGAGCAAAACATAAAACAAGTAGGACTACAACAGAAGTACCGCATCGGAGCGGTCAGTAATATAAATTTAATGGGTGGTACAAACAGCTTTATATATTTTCCACTATCTTTGTTGAACTAGAGCCACAAGATAAGCTTTTCTTCTCGGTCTGATACAAATGCATGATTTTGCAAGCAGCGGGCGGTCTCGGGAGATACAACGTTATAACTTATAAATCCGTGGTTTCCTGCAGATAGAACATAAGCGTATAACCCAAACGCGCCCCGGGTGTATGAAAATTCTCAACACGCTGAAGATTTTGGACGTATAAAAATAATTTGTTTCTTAAACTAGTTTTAGCAGTCACACATTAGCGCGTGACTAAAGCGTCTGCCAGACGTATGAAAAAGAAAATCTCAAAACGCAAAAAAAAAAAAAAAAAAAAAAAAAAAAAAATAAAATAAAAAAAATAAATAAAATAAAATAAAATAAAATAAAGTACGTTTTGTGTTACGTCGCAGACACACTAAGCGGGAAGACCCCGCCCATTGGGACTTAAAGAAATAGATGGGTTGCTTGGGCCTCCAGGCAAAGCTTGTTCAACCTGATTACTGGTTAACCGCTCAGGTCTTAGCTTTCCCAGGAAAAGTGGTTACAAGTCAAACCGTCCACACATATAAGCATGTGTGGCTTTGTTGGATAGTTATATTTTAAGCACTTGTTGAATGTCTTGACATCCTCATTTTGGTTAAAAGTCCCATAAAGTGGAGGCAACGTCCCGACATGACCTTAGCTGTTGACTGGGACGTAAAGCATCAATTCAAACAAACAAACAAACACTAAGCAGGTGCTATAGGCGCGCAGCAAACGTTAAACGCGCGTCTCATACACGCTTGGGGCACGTTACTGAACAAATATTTGTTAAAAATATGCACCAAACGCGTTCAAAGCGTATTCAACGCGCCTGTAACGCGCGTGGAACTTATTCGAAACGTATTTAACTGGCTAATCTGTTGTAGATGGTACTAACCGAGTGACGGTGATTTCCAGCTTAGACACACGACCGATTCACGCCGAGATTCGAGAAAATTTTTAAGCATGCTTAAAAAGCCTATTGAGCCCTTCCCGCGTGGAGTGCGCATCGACCTACAGCGACGTCCCAGCAGGCACATGACGTCAAGTTGACGTCACATTAGGGTTACATTATGGTGGTCACGTCGTACGACGTTATAACTACGTCAGTGTGACGAAAATATGATGACCTAAAGTGACGTCAGGCGTATAACCTTCATGCAACGTCAATATGACAAAAATATAATGACCTAATGTGATGTCATAATTATACCCTACATGTAACGTACTTTCATGGTTGCATTTATGTCATGAGCAATCACCTGGCGTGTGAAATGCATATACTATATCAACGTACACCGAGGCGTACACCAAGCGTACAAAGCGCGCATGTAACGCGTTTCTAACGTGCCTCTGATGTGCTCCTGACGTATGTTGAATTTTACATTATTGTCAACACAACCGGCGCGCGTTTGGCTTATATGCTAATGTGTGTCAGCTATTTTCCTCGTTTCCTGTGTGTTAAGACCTCGTTTACTGTCCTTCCATTGGGACCTAAAAGAAATAGATGGGCTGCCTGTGCCTCCAAGCAAAGCTTCTTCGCTACTGACTGACCATCTGATTACTGGTTAACCGCTCAGGTCTGAGCCTGCCCAGAAAAGTGGTTCGTTTGGTGGTTATATTCGAAGCCCTTATTGGATGTCATGACGTCCTAATTTTTGGTAAAAGTCCCACACAACTCGAGGCAGCGTCCCGACATGACCATTAGCTTTTGACTGGGACGTTAAACACCAATTCAAACAAACAAACAAACAAACAAACAAACAAACAAACAAACATAAAACAAATAGGGAGCGTGGTGACGTAGTGATAAAGCATGGGAATCCGAATCGAGAGGTCATGGGATCGATCACCGTGGCACTGGCAGCACCGTGTTGTCCTTGAGCAAGGCATATTAACTCCCTGGAGGACGAGGAGCCATGCAAATAATGTACCCATCGCCATTTAGCGTAACTGCAACCGAGTTTGACTGTCCCTTGCCGAGTTGCATCATGGTACAGCTCTGGCCAGTGTTGATTCGAGCCCCGCGCCGAGCATTTCTGAGACGAGTGTGAATATGTTGTTTGATCCCGGGATTCGATCATATAGGTTTATTGTTTGAATGTGTTGCTTTACGTTCGAGTCAACATCTATGGTCTTATTGGGATGTTGCTGCCTTTCAATGGGACTTCTACCCAACATTGTGATGTCGTGATATGCTTAAAAATACGTGCTGAAGACATATAACCACACAACAACTAAAGCTTATAACTTTTCCTACGCAGTTTCAGACCTAAGTGGTTACATGTAACCAGTTATCGTGTGGTCGATCACTCAGTTATAAGCTCTGTCTGGCAGCCCATCTATTTCTCACGGCCCCAACGGGCGGGGATGGGCAAAGTCGCATCGGTTTGCCGCCCTTATCCGTTTAGTTTAGTTAACATTGAGAGATCGCTGGTTTCATTTGCAGTCACGCTCTCATTGAACAGTCTGTTCATCGAGATAAATGCTTGTTGCCTGGCATTGTAGTAGAGTCACTCTTTGAAAGAAGAAGAAAAAGAAGAAGAAGTAGAAGAAGAAGAAAAAGAAGAAGAAAAAGAAGAAGAAATAGAAGAATGATTTATTTACGTACAGAGAGGTCCCCGGCGAGATCGTACGTTATCTTGTCGTGAAGAGCCATTGGGCAAAATTTTAAGCTCCCTTGACTTCTGGTTTACATACAGAAAGCGTTGGCTCCTTCCCAATATGACTGAAAAATTGCTGATATGGACGTTAAGTCATATAATCTAACCAGTCCAAACATTTTAGATATAATTAACACTTCTTGGAGCTTCCCTAGTGCTTTATGTCGTTATGTTGAGCAAGTAAAATAGTGTTGACTCATGTAAATCGGACGACGAGTATATTCAAATCCAAACTGTACATAACTTCCCTGGTGAACTTTTCGATGACGCTGGATTTTTTGTTGGAAATTTGTTTCTGCACAAAATTCAAACCTTCGCGCTATGCGAAACTCGATGAGAGACTGCGCATTACGCAAAATGATCACGTGTTCAGATGAAGGAAAAAATATATCTCGATCGAAATATATAATGATATTTAGATTGACATATTATATGTCAATTTAGATATATTATAATAGGGTATATTTCGTTCGAAATATATGGTAATTAGGCATATCTCCTTCTAGATATAATATATCGATTTAACGGTTGTGCCCTACTGGTAAAATCTAAACCAATGTCCGTAGCTCAAATTGGTTTTCTTTTCCGCAGCTTAAAGGGCAACGTTTTAAGCGAAATTCGTTTTTGGGTCAAAAATCGTGTTTTTAACCAAAAATCACAGCTTTCAGAAAATTAACCAAAGTGCATTTTAGACATAAAAGTATCGACATTTCGATTATCAAAACAGTTTTGCAGTTATATGAACAAGTAAGAGGTGATGAATGACAGAATTGGATAGGGTAGACAACAGTGACATGTTCAATTTTAGGGTGGCTCCATCGTTTCTGCAAGTCTGCGAGAAGCGCTCCCAAGCAACATGAAAAAAGATGGAATGTTTGCACAGTGATGGTTCTGCTACATATCTATAGCAAAAGTTTGGGTGTTAGATTACCAGTATGTCCTGTGAATAAAAATAAAGTTTTGATGCTTATGGTACAAGCATGAAACTTATCACAAATGAAGAGGACGTCAATAAAGGTTGCTTCACCATTAGGTTTGCCGTAGGTGACAATGTTAACATTTCGTCACCTAGCTCGAAAACTAACGTAGAAAATATACAAGGCTTACCTCATTTTAAACGTTCATCTTTGCCCATTAATTTAAATGAAAATTATCGACATGTTTACCTGCTCAATTAGAGACTATGTTCCGGTAAACGAAAGCACCGTCAGATAATGTGACTGGGTCTTCAGAGGGGTTCATGAAGAAAAATCCATCCTGTTCCCACCCGATACCGGAATTTATCGACTCAACCATCAAATTCGCAACGACGCATGTTTCAAACTTTAAAACAAACACTTCAAAGCGGAAAATCAGTCAACGATTATTGACAGGGACGTCATTTTTGTCTCTAATGTAAAGTAAATGCTCTCTCCGAAAAAGGCGGGGCGGGTCCTCATGAATATTTAGTAGTATGCACCCGAAATTGATTCCTTCATTTGCTTTCTTCTATCAAAAGATGCAAACTTACTATACGTGTAGCATCTATGCAAAGTTTCAGTGAGATTTGTTGACTGGTTTTCCGGTTATGGCCAATCAAGCATGCCAACCCACCTCATTTTTACAGCGTGGCTTGAATTTGCGATATTGAGAAATAATGGTAAGAAAATCGACCCTAATTGGTATTGTATTACATTTATACATCATTTTATATTGCAGAATGTTGCACGGACACTTATACAACACAAAACATCAGACAAAATATTCAAAATGTGCACTATAATTAGCATAAATTTTCTAAGTATACCCCCAATTTATCGAAGAAAATCGGAAATGCGAATATTCCATAGCGACCATGTGTAATGATAGGTAAAACGATCCATATAACTGTCTAAATGCGCACAACACACACGATTCATCGTAAAACATCGAACACAATCCTTAAGATACAAAATATTTACTCGACTGGTAAAAATGTTACACGAATACTTAGACAATGTAAAATATCAGATGAAAGGTTCCAAGTTCGTATTTCTAATATTACAGACATACTTTTCCTAGGTATACCCCATTTTATTGGGAGAAAATCGTATAGCAACCATATTCATCAGGGGAAAACGAGTCATATAATTGTCCGAATGCGCAGAACTCACATGAATCATAGTAAAACAGCGAACCCAAGCCTTACGAGACAAATGATTTACTGGCAATATGACATTTTATGTATAAGTAGGCCACGAATATGTCTGTTATCAGTGAATCTGTTCTCAGCGACTCAGCTTGAAGCAGAGTTTCGACAAGGCGCATTGTGTTACAGGCACTTGACACTGTACACGTTCCCGGAAAACTTAGCAGTTACATTTTATAAACAATAAGAGCCACAATCTCATTTCTTTATCCCCCATCCCCTAATCCAACGGGAAAGGCTCTATAATCTGGAAACGAGTGTTTGAACCCTATTACAAAAATGACACTAAAATCAATGAATTTTTCATTTTCTCATGAATTCGGAGAATTGATTTTAATCAGAATAGGGTGTTGTCAAGAAAAGAAGTGATACATACCGGACGTAGTCAGTAATTTTCGAGAGTGAGGGGAAAAGTCAAGCAAAAGTCAGTCTGGTCAATCTCCCTTTAGATTGCACTTCACTATTATAGTCCGGCACAGAAACCTAGAATATCAGCCAAAGCGTGCAATACCGTCTATAGAAAATGTTTTTGCATTTTTTGAAAGAGAATACATAGTAGATTTCAAAACCAAGTGATGCCACTTTGGCATCCTTGGGCATCTCGCTGAATTCAGGATGACGTACAAGATGGCGGCCAAATTTATTATTTACATGAAATGGACCCATATAACACTCCTATTATTTCCAAATTGATCTTTCATGGTCAATAAATTAAGAAATTATATTATATGAATCATTTCATCATTGGACAGTTTGATAGATACAAGATGGCATCCAAGATGGCGGCCAAACGTGTTATTTACATGAAATGGACCCATATAACACTCATATTATTTCTAAACTGCTCTTTTACGGTCAATAAATTATGAAATTAAATTATATGAATTATTGGACAGTTTGATAGATACAAGATGGCATCAAAGATGGCGGCTAAAACTGTTATTTACATGAAACGGACCCATATAACAATCGTATTATTTCTAAATTGCTCTGTTATGGTCAATAAGTTGTGAAAATAAATTATTTGCATCATAATCATTTCATCATTGGATAGTTTGTAAAACACAAGATGGTGTCCAAGATGGCAGCCAAACTTGTTTATTTAAATGACAGTAACTCAAAATACATTCCTGTTGTTTATGAATTGTGCTCAATGTCACAAAAAAAGGAAATTAAAGCACAAACAGCCTTGAACATAATATTACTACATATCAATTTGATGTATCCCTAAATGACAAATTAATATTGTAATAGAACATGTGTGTTATCTCTTTTATAGTAACTGCATTTTTTTGCATATTTCGAAACAAGCCAATGCCATGATTGCTCAGGAGTATGGTTCACGATTCGTGAGTTACCTACAGATATACCATTTCATATTTATGTTGAATTATGCTCTCACATTCTAGTTGTAATGGTTTCACATGCATATCCCGAAAATAAAAAGATGCATAATGTCTTTCCTCTACCTCAGATAGTCATCAACATATTGTATCTGGGGAAAAAGATGCCTTAATATAGCATAGAGTAACCCTGTTAAGTGAGGATTGACCAAGAGCATTAACAAAGCGGAGTCCGCCATATCCAGACAAAGAAAACCAGTAAGCAATATTATCACCAAGTATGCTTATCCGACAACTGGTGTTTCGTTCCATTCTTTTCATTGATTTTGACGGTTGTGAATGCACTTTCGGACTCTCCAGGAGAGAGTGATATCCGACTCGGTGGCGGCGTACGATTTCTAGATATGCAGTTTCAAAAATGCCAATACATACATGTTATCATTGTGAACAGTTACTAATTCATGCAAGTCTTATTTTATCTTCATGTATGCCTTTCTGCAATAATGTAAGTGAAAGAGCATCACTTTAAAATGAATAAGATTCATACCAGACTTTGTATAAGCCCCGTAGTAGAACTACACATGACCAACCACATCAACAACTGCAAAACTATCCAAACTAACAGTGCTACCGTCCTGCAAAGTTCCAACACAGAAGACCGGAACAGAAAACAGATGCTAGATCTAGGTATATAGTAACAAAATGTCAGTCTCTCCAAACCTCCAGCTACTGAGTGTTACTACGAAAACATATCACTAGAAATGAACTTTCTGTGGAATGAGTTGTTTGAAGGACTGATGCTTGCGAAATCACTGGGATTCGTAATTGCATTGGTATAACCCATATAACATTTACAGCCCTAAACTCACAAGATGTGTTATTTTCGCTTTATATATTTCAATAACAGTGCTGGTTTCAGTGTTTCTGTTCTCACTTGAAGGGGAAGAAAAAGATCGCGATCTTGTGATTGCTAAGGGCTTGGGACCCACAGACCGGTAATAGAATTTGTACTGCTTTGAGATACAAACCGGCTTTTACAGCGAGCGTTAGCTTCATACGCAGCTGTTATATGAGAACAAAAATAGTTCTTCTTATGACTCTACCGAGATTAGTACCAAGATAATGGTTGCTCTGTCACAATATGACTGAATATTTGTTGACTAGGGAGTGGATCCATAACCAAACCAGATTAAACCTCCTTAAATCCCCTCATTATCGATTGTAACCCCTATCCAACCCCAGTGGAGGCCACTTCAACCCATATTTTAGTCTCTACACATATCCTACACAGCCAACCACTTTTTAACAAGTCGTCATAATACGTGAAACCCAATCCTACCCATCTCACCATATTCTACCATATTTGATTTCCATCATACCTGCTACCTATACCTTTGAAACAGTCGGGCGAAAGTTAAATTGTTCCTAGCATTGTAATAATTTGTAATGCTTTAATCATGTTAATAGACAGCAGCATTGCTTGACGGTAGATTACTATTGTATGATCTTCTATTTGTACGTGACCAGGTTATTTTAAAATTAAACAAAGTTTCCTAAAATCCAAATTATGGCAATTATATTGGCGTTTTGGCAGTTTTTGTTGAATTTTGTTTAATAAAACACAGATATGGATTTTCATTTCATTTCTTAATACCCAAACACACTCTATCTACTTTCCGGTCATCATCTTAAATTTTAACAGCCATTTCTATTTTATCTTCTGTTACTTATTCATGAACAACCTTAGCTTTATGACTTCTGCACCTTCAATGTCATGTTTTTTTTTTTTTAAATTTCATCACATATATTGATGAAATTCTATTAAAATAACATTTTGTCGACCATCTTGGATTTTAGTGGCCATCTTTATTAATGTTGCTTTTGTTGCATACGTGTATTAATGGAAATAATGTCTTAACTTGAAGTTTTCTCCACTTTAAATAACCTCTTTTTAACATTTCATCACGTACATGTAAGAACTTCTATCAAAAGCCCTTATTTCGTCGGCCATCTTGGATTTTGATGATCATCTTGATTTTGATATTTTAATTTTGTTGCGTTTTGATGAATGGGGCTAAATTTAATTATTTCTTAAATTTTAAGGCAATCATTTAGCATTTAAACAGGTATCTGTACGAAATTCTATCAAAAAAAAAAAAAAAAACCTTCTTTTGCGGCCATATTGGATTTTGGCGGCCATCTAGAATTGCCCAAGGATGCCAATCTGGCATCATCCGGATTTCAAATCAGGATACTCATACCAACTTATTTCTGCAAAAACATTTTCTATAGACGCTATTGCACGGTCATCTTGGGTTCATGCCGGACTATTAGGTTTTCCATAGGTGACAATGCTAACGTTTCGTCACCTCGCTCGAAAACCAGACAAAGAAAATTTACAAGGCTTACCTCATTTTAAACGTTCATCATAGCCCATTAATTTGAATGAAAATAATCAACAAGTTTACCTACTCAATTAAAGGCTATGTCCCGTTAAACGAAAGCACCAGCAAAAACCACGATTCGCAATGTGGTTATATTTTGAGATGGGTTCATGACCCGTTCCCATCCGATACCGGGATTTATGTTTCAAGCTTTTTTAAAAAAAACAAATACTTCGCAGCGGAAATCGATCAACGATTATTGACATGTGACGTCATTTTTGTCTCTAATGTAAAGTTAATGCTCTCCCCGAAAAGGGCGGGGCGAGTCCTCATGAATATATAGTAGTACATACCATTAAAGCGAATTTAGATATGGAGGCATTCTGAAGAAAGAAATCAACTTCCGGTTTGATTCAAGATGGCGGATTTTTAAGCATACAGACTGGAAAATATCGCAAGACCTTTTGTTGAAAATCATCACAGTCAACATGATTTTCATCAAAAATAATTTAAAAAATGATGTAAACAGACAATTAAGGATGATGTCGACCGTAGAGGTGATTTTAAACGGCTCGATATTTTTTTTTTTTGTTATTTTTATTTCGAAGATACTTTAATATGTTTACTTTGCACTGGGCAAATAAAACGTGGGGGTCACCAGGCTTAATTTTGATTTATACCAGTTTGCGTGTGCCGAAAAATGCCCTTTTCGCTAGTTGCTACTACATTTTGGCAATAAAAATTGCGAAAAGTACAATCAGTACTATCCAAATACAATACATTTCACCAAGACTAGACGTTGTTGAATGATCATGAATATAACCATCATCAAGTATGCGCTTTGCCTAAAAGTGGAATTACGTAAATTTGTGCTTTTATGGCTATTATGTTTACATCCTTGTTAACGTAGCAAATCTAATATTATTCAAAAACTCGCCGATAAATTTCCGCGATAAACTTTTCAGTGCAAGACCATCTTATAACAAGTAATTTTATGAGAAAAAATCATGTGGTCATAAAGAAAAAAATACTACAGACAACTATGTTACCCCACCCCCTTTGATTCTGCTTACGATTTTCGGGAATTTGTACGTGTTTAAATTGCACTGTAGATTGTAGACCATAATTTTATACCTGAATGTGTAGCGCAATGTTTCTTAGTTGATATTCAGTAAAAGTTGAGAACATACTGCTTGCTTGTGTAATTTAACGCGCAGTTTAATTAGCCCAGTGTCGCAAATTTCAAAGTCATGGCGGCAAAAAACGTCGCACGAAATAGATCTAAATGCAACGTAACGTCGCCTTTATTATGACGTCATTGGCATCATTCCTATTCAAAAACTTGTACAGACACTATTTAGACAATTATTTAGTAAATTTGTTTGAATAAATCTTTCGTTTTCAAAATCTGAAGCTGGCGATACATAGCTCTCATCAAGAGTTATTCCCATGTTGTCGGCATAATCCTTAAGCCAATTGCTTTTTGTTTCAGCATAATTCAACGTCAGGTTAAATCCAAGATGGCGGACCGGAATTTCTTTATTTTGGTCAGTTTCACGAAATCGCTCATCTAAATGAAACAATATCAGGCAATTTTTCTTTTATATAAAAATGAAAGGATGTGAGTACAACTGAAAGCTTTGCTCGATACGCATGCGCCAAACTTCTTACTTTCAGTTTGATTAAAGATGGCAGATTTGGAAATGAATTTCAATCTTTAAGCCTACAGGCTGTAACAAATTTCAGGATCTTGGGTTCAAAGTCAACACAATGTTCAGCATAAATAAATTAAAACTCGTATCAAAAGACAAACCAAATGCATTTTGTTGCAGCAAATTCAACTTCCTGTTAGATCCAAGATGGTGGACTATTATTTCTTTATTTTTGGTTTATTTATCAAAATATCGCTTTAATATCTAAATTAAACAATATCGGAAAAAATGTCTTTAATATCAAATGAATATGAAACGGAGTGTATGTGAGTACAACTGCAAGTTATGACCAATACGCATGCGTCGAATGTCTTATTTCTGGTTAGTATCGTATGTTCAAGGGTACAAACTAAAGTAAAAACTTAATATTGATTTGATAAAATTCCCGAATAAATTGTGACTGGATTTTTTTCAAGTGTTAATTCATGACTCCTGCGTGAAATTCTATTTATTTAGCAGCATTTGCAATGTGTACTGACCCAGCTAACAAAACAAAGTTGTATAAACGTTAGTGCAACGTTTTATTTCAACCATAAAAAACTTGAGAAATTGAGTTGGTTGTGAAAACGTTTTGATTTAACAAGGAGAGTTTTCTAGGAAAATTTTCCTAATGTTTTCAAAATGTTTTCGTTCAACGTTGCAGAAAACATTTCTACAACGTTACAAAAGCATTTATACAACCTTCTTGTAACCTTTACACACCATAATTGCAACCTTTCTGTAACTTTTTATAACCTTTCATAGCAGCCAGTTAAACTTTTGGGATTATATGGATTGGTTAAACGAATAGGTAGTGTTCAGTTTTCAAACACAGCAAACACATTACTTCAACCGTCAGTCAACCTCTCTGCTGTGGAATATGTACCACCTCTTCAAGTCAGTTGTCATGAGGATCGCTAATATATCATAGGCACCTCTCCCAAACAAACCTGCATGAGGATCGACAAATTCGCACAACCTACAAAGTGCACTAACCTTTACAATAATGTGTGAGCTGACAGACTGAAAGAAACTTTTAAAAGCAAAACACACTCAGTGAAGGTACAGTTTGTCTCAGTAGGACGCATGGAAACGTTCAAACCAGAAACTTATAAAACATCATAGACAAATTATGATGCTCTGTCATTTTTTTTTTGATATATCTATGAACATCAACGTCAGCAATAATATTCCCAAGTGTAGGGCATTCCATGTCAGACAACCAATTGCGTCACAGCATCCTGAAATAAACGAAAATATATAAGTAATGCTTCTACTGCACAGCGTTTAGTAAACGTTGCGTCAACGTTTTAAGTGCATGTACTAACGTTTGGAGAACATTTTCACAACGTTTTGGTTAAGCAAAAGTATTTCCTAGATTTTTCGGGTCAAGTATAATATAGGGGACCCTCCCCCACCAATCTCATCCCAATCATTAATCCTCCATACTTTTCTTCGGTTTTTAGGTTCACCAACTTTTATTCATGTTTAGGTGTCGACCATTTATCATGCAATCATTCTGTCTTAGGTGTCGATGTGTCAACACTGTCGACACTTATCAGAACTCCCAAAACTGATGACCCACTGATTCAGACAATGAACCAATGGAATGCTGGGTATTTCTCCATTTATCACGCAATCACCCTGCCATAGGTGTCAACGTGTCAACACTGTCAACACTTACAACAAGGCCCAAAAACGATGTTCCACCAATTCAGACAAAGATTCAATGGAATGATCGGTATTCCACATTTTATGATTTCTATCAACCTGGCGTAGTTACATTCTTTAGCATGCTTTATCATGGGGCTGTTGAATATGTTGGCGTGGTTATCATGTATTCATCCTGCCTTAGATGTCGACGTGTCTACGCTGTCAACACTTAACACAAGGTCCAAAAACACTGTTCCACTAAATCAGACCAAGAACCTGTGGAATGATGGGTATTTCACATTTTATCAATTCAATCTGGTAAGTGTTGACAGCGTTGACACGTCGACACCTAACTCAGATGGTCAAGCATGCCGTTGGTAGCGTTATCGACCCGCTTTAAGGGTCAATGCTTATATATGAGGTATTCATTCTAATGGGGGTGGTCTGGAGCGCTTAAGAAGCTATGGAATTACGGGTATTTCACGATTGTTCATTTCAATCAGCCTGCCGTAGGTGTCGACGTTGCCAACGCTGTCAACACTTATCAGATGTCCTAAAACCGATGATCCACTGATTCAGACAAAGATCCTATGGAATGATGGGTATTTCACATTTTACCAAATCAGTCTGGTAAGTGTTGACAGCGTTGACACGTCGACACCTAAGTTAGATGGTCAAGCATGCTGTTGGTAGCGTTAGTGACCCGCATTAAGGGTCAATGCTTATATATGGGGTATTCATTCTAATGCGGGTGGTCTGGACCGCTTAAGAAGCTATGGAATGACGGGTATTTCACGATTGGTGATTTCAATCGGCCTGCCGTAGGTGTCGAAGTTGTCAACGCTGTCAACACTGATCAGATGTCCCAAAACCGATGATCCACTGATTCAGACAAAGATCCTATAGAATGATGGGTATTTCACATTTTACCAATTCAATCTGGTAAGTGTTGACAGCGTTGACACGTCGACACCTAAGTTAGATGGTCAGGCATGCCGTTGGGATCGTTAGCGCCCCGCATTAAGGGTCAATGCTTATATATGGTGTATTCATTCTTTTTCGGGGGGTCTAGGGGGCTTGCCCCCAGGCGTTCCGTTGTGAAACAATACCGATGCTATGGAATGATAGGTATTTCACGATTGATCATTTCAATCAGCCTGCCGTGGGTGTCGACGTTGTAAGTGTTGACAGCGTCGACAGCTTCTTTCACTATATCTGCTCACGAAGCAATGTAATGATGGGTATTTCACGATAGATGATTTCAATCAGCCTGGCGTTGGTGTCGACGTTGTCAACGCTGTCAACACTTATCATATGTCCCACATTCCACATTTTATGATTTCTATCAACCTGGCGTAGGTTATCATGCATTCAACCTGCCTTAGATGTCGATATGTTAACGCTGTCAACACTTACCACAAGGTCCAAAAACACTGTCCCACTAATTCAGACCAGAAACCTATAGAATGATGGGTATGTCACATTTTATCAATTCATTCTGGTAAGTGTTGACAGCGTTGACACGTCGACACCTAACTCAGATGAATCCAGGTGTTCCGTTGTGAAACAATACCGATGCTATGGAATGATGGGTATTTCACGATTGATCATTTCAATCAGCCTGCCGTAGGTGTCGACATTGTCGTTGTAAGTGTTGACAGCGTCGACAGGTTCTTTCACTATATACGCTCACAAAGCAATGGAATGATTTCACGATTGATGATTTCAATCAGCCTTGCGTTGGTGTCGACGTTGTCAATGCTGTCAACACTTATCAGATGTCCCAAAACCGATTATCCACTGATTCAGACAAAGATCCAATGGAATGATGGGTATTTCACATTTTACCAATTCAATCTGGTAAGTGTTGACAGCGTTGACACGTCGACACCTAAGTTAGATAGTCAGGCATGCCGTTGGGATCGTTAGCGCCCCGCATTAAGGGCCAATGCTTATATATGGAGTACTCATTCTTTTTCGGGGGGTCTGGGGGGCTTGCCCAACAGGCGTTCCGTTGTGAAACAATACCGATGCTATGGAATGATAGGTATTTCACGATTGATCATTTCAATCAGCCTGCCGTATGCGTCGACGTTATCGTTGTAAGTGTTGACAGCGTCGACAGCTTCTTTCACTATATCCGCTCACGAAGCAATGGAATGATGGATATTTCACGATTGATTATTTCAATCAGCCTGGCGCTGGTGTCGACGCTGTCAACGCTGTCAACACTTATCATATGTCCCACATTCCACATTTTATGATTTTTATCAACCTGGCGTAGGTTATCATGCATTCAACCTGCCTTAGGTGTCGACGTGTCAACGCTGTCAACACTTACCACAAGGTCCAAAAGCACTGTCCCACTAATTCAGACCAGGAACCTATGGAATGATGGGTATTTCACATTTTATCAAATCATTGTGGTAAGTGTTGACAGCGTTGACACGTCGACACCTAACTCAGATGAAGCCAGGCGTTCCGTTGTGAAACAATTCCGATGCTATGGAATGCTAGGTATTTCATGATTGATCATTTCAATCAGCCTGCCGTAGGTGTCGACGTTGTCGTTGTAAGTGTTGACAGCGTCGACAGCTTCTTTCACTATATCCACTCACGAAGCAATGGAATGATGGCTATTTCACGATTGATGATTTCAATCAGCCTGGCGTTGGTGTCGACGTTGTCAACACTGTCAACACTTATCAGATGTCCCAAAACCGATGATCCACTGATTCAGTCAAAGATCCTATGGAATGATAGGTATTTCACATTTTACCAATTCAATCTGGTAAGTGTTGACAGCGTTGACACGTCGACAAATAAGACATCAGATGTCTCAACACTTATCAGAACTCCAAAAACCGATGATCCACTGATTCAGACAAACAACCAAAGGAATACTGTTTTTTTTCTCCATTTATCATGCAATCACCCTGCCTTAGGTGTCGACGTGTCAACGCTGTCAACACTTATAACAAGGTCCAAAAACGCTGTTCCACCAATTCAGACCAAGATTCAATGGAATGATTGGGTATTCCACATTTTATGATTTCTATCAACCTGGCTTATGTTATTATGCATTCATCCTGCCTAAGGTGTCGACGTGTCAACGCTGTCAACACTTACCACAAGGTCCAAAAACACTGTCCCAGTAACCAGGAACCTATGGAATGATGAGTAAATCACATTTTATCAATTCATTCTGGTAAGTGTTGACAGCGTTGACACGTCAACACCTGACGCAGATGGCCAAGGATGCCGTTGGTGGCGTTAGCGACCAGCATTAAAGGTCAATGATTATACGAGGTATGGCAGAAAAGTTCGTAGACACCATTAGTATTTTCAACAGGAAAAGAAATTCAGTCAAAATGAATATATCTGGGTTTGCAAAAATATTTCATGAGCAAATAGACGAAGTTTTATGAAAATCTGGCCAACACGACATCTTCTACAGCCGTATATGTGCACCTCCCTAACCGGGAGCGGGGCAAGGGTCAACGTCTCAGTGACGTTACTTGAAGTTTATTGCTGTCAGTGCTTTATATATTTGTTACAAGTTTAACCGATGTTTCAGAGTTATTCCACATAGGGTCCTTGGATAACGGTACAATTTTATTATGTGTATCCAGCTGTCAATTGCAGATCTGTGCCAATTGTCCTCAGGTTCTCTGATGACCGGTTGAACATATGAAACCTGTTTCATTCGCTGAGAATGTAAGTCGAGTGCCCTTCCGCCGCCGTTTATCATCTTAGATGATCTATCGAGCATCCAAAAACCAACCCTGCCACTTGTAAACTAGTGACAGAAGAGCTGCTAGCTTTTATGTTGTTGTTTATATCATTTTCATCGTGTTTGTTGGCCATTTCCATGACAAAAACACAGGATTTTATGGTTATCGGCTGTTCTCCGACGTCAAAATTACGCCATTTTTTCAAACATTTTTTTCGGACTGCATCTGGAATTTTATTCACAGATATCAAACTGTACTGCCGCCAAGGCCCAAACATTCCGAAAAAGTTGTTGATTGAACATTCTTTCAGGATCAAAATATTTTAACGTTACAGCAAACTTCCGTGCCGTTTCACAAGCAAAAACAGAATGTGAAAATCGTCACATTTTATCACGTTTTGACACCTGCCCCGCACGGCCCTACCCTCAAGCAGAAAAGTGGCAATACCAAGCGTGTTATTACTTCAAATTGCACAAAATTTCTGAAATATACTCATAAGATATTGCTGCTTGAAATTATTTAAAACGCTTCTTCAACAACGCGTTATTTTTTCTGATAGCTGAAGTGTCTACGAACTTTTCTGCCATACCTCGTATATGGGGTATTCATTCTAAAGCGGATGGACTGGGGCGCTTAAGAAGCAATGGAATGATGGCTATTTCACGATTGATCATTTCAATCAGCCTGCCGTAGGTGTTGACCTTGTCAACCCTGTCACCTCTTATCAGATGTCCCAAAAACAATGATCCACTGATTCATACAAACAACAAATGGAATGATGGGTATTTCAACATTTATCATGCATTCTCCCTGCCTTAGGTGTCGACGTGTCAACACTGTCAACACTTACAACAAGGTCCAAAAACGCTCTTCCACGAATTCAGACCAAGATTCAATGGAATGATGGGGATTCCACATTTTATGATTTCTATCAACCTGGCGTATGTTATTATGCATTCATCCTGCCTAGGGTGTCGACTTGTCAACGCTGTCAACACTTACAACAAGGTCCAAAAACGCTGTTCCACCAATTCAGACCAAGATTCAATGGAATGATTGGGTATTCCACATTTTATGATTTCTATCAACCTGGCGTATGTTATTATGCATTCATCCTGCCTAAGGTGTCGACGTGTCAACGCTGTCAACACTTACAACAAGGTCCAAAAACGCTGTTCCACCAATTCAGACCAAGATTCCATGGAATGATTGGGTATTCCACATTTTATGATTTCTATCAACCTGGCGTATGTTATTATGCATTCATCCTGCCTAAGGTGTCGACGTGTCAACGCTGTCAACACTTACAACAAGGTCCAAAAACGCTGTTCCACCAATTCAGACCAAGATTCAATGGAATGATGGGGATTCCACATTTTATGATTTCTATCAACCTGGCGTATGTTATTATGCATTCATCCTGCCTAGGGTGTCGAAGTGTCAACGCTGTCAACACTTACCACAAGGTCCAAAAACACTGTCCCACTAATTCAGACCAGGAACCTATGGGATGATGGGTATTTCAGATTTTATCAATTCAATCTGGTAAGTGTTGACAGCGTTGACACGTCGACACCTAACTCAGATGGTCAAGCATGCCCTTGGTAGCGTTAGTGACCCGCATTAAGGGTCAATGCTTATATATGGAGTATTCATTCTAATGCGGATGGTCTGGGGCGCTTAAGAAGCAATGGAATGATGTCTATTTCGCGACTGATCATTTCAATCAGCCTGCCGAAGGTGTCGACGTTGTCAACCCTGTCAACACTTATCAGATGTCCCAAAACCGATGATCCACTGATTCATACAATGAACCAATGGAATGATGGGTATTTCACCATTTATCATGCAATTTCCCTGCCTTAGGTGACGACGTGTCAACACTGTCAACACTTACAACAAGGCCCAAAAAAGCTCTCCCACGAATTCAAACTAAGATTCAATGGAATGATGAGTATTCCACATTTTATGATTTATATCAACCTGAAGCCCAAAAAATTAATTTGTTAAGCTTAATTCATCATGATTTAGGTATATATTGAAGAGGTTATTTAGCTTTTAGCCGTTTTGTTTTGGTATTAAATTTGCAAGTTTTTGTATGATTTGATTTTTGTTGTCATTTGTTACACAGACCATGTTCGTTAATCTCATTATCAATTATGGTGAACACTGTTTTCAGTCTTGATTTACAGTGCCACTATAGCACTTAACTGTTATATCTATGATTGGTGTATCTAAAACAGAAATGTTTTTTGTTCTGATATATATGAGGGTCCCCCATGTTATACTTGAGCCGTAGAAACTACATAAATGGTAGCTACATTATCAGAAAACCAGACATATGTGCTGCTCAGCTAATCATATACGTGCGTGCCTTGACAAAGAATGCACATAGCCTTGGTCGCGAAAAAATATAACAATCACAGTTGTCGAAAACAATCACAGTTGACATTATCAGAAAACCAGACATACATGTATGTGCTGCTCAGCTAATCATATACGTACGTGCCTTGACACACTAATTTTGAATGATTAATAAAATGTGAGAAGCATGTATTGAGTTCAAAGTTTTATTTACTCAATCAATATATACAATTGCAACATGAGGAACATGGTATAAATACATGGTTAACGAGGCATAATAACATTTCATAGTAAGATGCATAACATGGTAACATATAAACGCATAACGATATACCAGTGTCATTCAAAACAATGAAATACATATATAAACACATGTATGGGAGGGTGTTTTTAAAGTGTAGAAAGTTTGTTGTATGAAAAGACATAATTTTTTAATGGCAACATGAGGAACATGGTATAAATACATGGTTAACGAGGCATAATAACATTTCATAGTAAGATGCATAACATGGTAACATATAAACGCATAACGATATACCAGTGTCATTCAAAACAATGAAATACATATATAAACACATGTATGGGAGGGTGTTTTTAAAGTGTAGAAAATTTGTTGTATGAAAAGACATATTTTTTTCAGTTTTTATACGCTCTTACAATTCATTAGTTTAGTAAACTTAAAGGTATTTGGGTGACTTAAGTAACAAGAATCTAAATATTTCCTACGCACATCTTTAAGCATTTTGCATGTCATAATATAATGATACTCGTCACCTATATCTGATTCGCAAAGCTGGCATTTTCTTTGATCTCTACTACCTCTTCTCCAACGACCAGTGTCAATTGGTAATTTATGATTTCGTGTTCTAATTGAAGTATTATTTACAACATCATAACTGATACTTACGCTCTGTCACGCCGTTTCCTTTTGTTGCATATTCTAATAGCCGAGAACAAAGGAACCACGTGATGCGACGCTAAAGGAACCACGTGATGCGACGCTAACGACGGCCGAGCCAAGCCAAAGCAAACCCCGTCGGTGGAAAAACATGCTCATCCACCAAGGGTGGTTTACTGCGCTATATATACCCAACACTAATACTCGATTCATAAAGTCTCGAGTTTGAAATTTGCATATTTCCAAGGGAGGCCATCCCGTCACATTACTTCCCCCTCCGAGATGACTCGCCCCGAGTCTTGACCTGGGGACTACATGGGTAAGGCAACTCCGTTCTGGCAGTTGTCATCATCACACCGCTGCCACCAAATGTAACGGCGGCCGAGCCAAGCCACAGAAACCCCGTCGGTGGAAAAGCATGCTCATCCATCAAGGGTGGTTTACTGCGCTATATACCCAACACTTACTCGATTCACAAAGTCTCGAGTTTGAAATTTGCATATTTCCAAGGGAGGCTATCCCGTAACATTACGTTTCGAATAAACATGATTGAATGAATTGTCGCAAATGCATGCACCAACAGACCAAAATTGCAACAGACAATCGTCTGATAATACGCTTTCCATTCCCAGTTTCATGAATATTAATGAAAACTTTAAAAATTAGAGAAAATACATAAACAGTTCAATAATGCACAACACCAACACGAATAAATGTCCAGATTTATTTAACCCAGCGTTTCGCCATCTTGGCTTCTTCAGGGATATAAATAAACAAGTATATGACGTCGCGCACCGTAAAACGCAATGTGTGACAGCGCGCCACGTCAGATACGTTATGAGAAACTAGCGGAAAAAATACAATGTGACAGGGGCATAAAAAAAGCCCCGTAAATGTGAACGTAGCAATTAAGCGAATATTAGAAGTATTATTGTGAGAAAACTATTGGATCGAAAATGATACAATTATTCCTATAAGATCGTTACACAAAAAAGTCATAATAGGAACAAACAATAGCTGCTTAACTGCTACTCAACATTGTACAACAATTTGGAATTCATGCCTTTTGGGGACATTGTTTCGAGTTTATGTATCCAATAAGTTTCCTTACACAGGCGAGTCATTTCATCATTAACAACATCAATAGGAAGGAAACTGAAATCTGCAATGGAATGTGAATCTGAATTGAAATGTAAAGCAACGTTTGTTGCATAACCCACACTGTCATAATTATTTATGTCAAATCTATCGCTATTCATACGTTTGGAAACTTGTTGATTTAGTTTGACCAACGTATTGCTTATTGCAACGTTTACATTCAATCAGATAAATAACATTTTGTGACGTACAATCTGTAGAAAACCGTAGATTGAACGAGTTTTGAGTACAGGTGCTAGTAAAAACATCAGTTTTAATGATGTTCTTACAATGAGAACATCTCCGTCTGTCACAAGCCTGAGAAAAATGACTGGTTTTATCTTTAAATGCAGAATGAACAAGAAAGTCTCGCAAATTCCTAGGTCTTTTAAAGGCCAAAATAGGCTTATATTCGTGCACATATTTTACGCTGTCTTTGCGTGAGAGTTGCAACAAATCCCAGTATTTATTTAATATAAGACCTATATCAGGTAGAGAGGGGTTATATTCTACCACGAAAGGAATAATGTTTTTGTTACGACTTTTCTCGGAAGATTGGAGTGCCTGTTCTTGTGATAATGAAGAGACTTGATCAAGAGCATGATCAACAACATTTACGGGATAATTTCGTTCAAGAAAAAAATCACGAAGTTGGGACACACTTTCATCGAACTTATCATCATCAGATATTATTCTTCTGTACCGTTTACATTGACTAAAAGGAATGCCATTTTTGCATGATTTAGGGTGGCACGAAGAGTATTCTACATATTGGTGAATATTTGTGGATTTAACATATACCTCAGTAACAAAACCTAAATCGTCAGACTTTGAAACAGTGACATCAAGAAAATTTACTTTCTCTGATGAGATAGTATATGTAATTTTGATACTCGGATGAAAAGAATTCAGGGCATCTATAAAACTGTGTAAACTCTCAAGAGAGTGATTCCAAACCATGAAAATATCATCCAAAAACCTTAACCACATACTAGGTAGAATGCCTCTACCTTCTAAGAATTCCTTTTCAAGCTTGCCCATAAATAATGAAGCATACGCTGCCAATAAATAATGTGCATACGCTTGCCCATAAATAATGTGCATACGCTTTTTTTTTTTTTTTTTTTTTTTTTTTTTTTTTTTTTTTTTGAGAAAATACATAACAAATAAGCAGGTAAACCAAAATCTATAAAACTGTGTAAACTCTCAAGAGAGTGTATTTTTTTTGAGAAAATACATAACAAATAAGCAGGTAAACCAAAATCTATAAAACTGTGTAAACTCTCAAGAGAGTGATTCCAAACCATGAAAATATCATCCAAAAACCTTAACCACATACTAGGTAGAATGCCTCTACCTCCTAAGAATTCCTTTTCAAGCTTGCCCATAAATAATGAAGCATACGCTGCCAATAAATAATGTGCATACGCTTGCCCATAAATAATGTGCATACGCTTTTTTTTTTTTTTTTTTTTTTTTGAGAAAATACATAACAAATAAGCAGGTAAACCAAAATCTATAAAACTGTGTAAACTCTCAAGAGAGTGTATTTTTTTTTGAGAAAATACATAACAAATAAGCAGGTAAACCAAAATCTATAAAACTGTGTAAACTCTCAAGAGAGTGATTCCAAACCATGAAAATATCATCCAAAAACCTTAACCACATACTAGGTAGAATGCCTCTACCTTCTAAGAATTCCTTTTCAAGCTTGCCCATAAATAATGAAGCATACGCTGCCAATAAATAATGTGCATACGCTTGCCCATAAATAATGTGCATACGCTTTTTTTTTTTTTTTTTTGAGAAAATACATAACAAATAAGCAGGTAAACCAACATGTCTTTCAGCAATCTAAAGTCTGAATGTGATGAAAATGGCATCAAATGATTGCAAAGATATAGTACATTTGCTTTTTTGAGGTGAATACCAAATATATTTCATCGAGGGAGTTGAAAACATCAGAATTTTCACGAGTGCGCAGCACGAGTGAAAATTTTTATGTTTTCAACTCACGAGATGAAATATATTTGGTATTCACCGAAAAAAGCAAATTTTCTTTTTATTTTTTACAATACACGGGCATTTTCCAATTCACAAGGCAGCGGTGAAAATGCAAAAACCAAAAATGTTTGAAAACACAAATAAGTTTGGTACCACATTGTGTCTTACGTTATAATTAAGAGAATGAATACCCACACTTTATGTTTTCGTTCACAAATAACGGAGTTATAGGCGTTTGAATTTCTGAAGTGAGACACATTTAATGACGTCAAGTCAATGGAAACGTCAGAAGTAATCCAAAATCTACAGTGAAGATATAGGCTGATATCAGTCACTAGTGACTTTTGATATCAGAGAGATTTGATATCAGTGAAATTTCATATCAATGAAAATACCAATTTTATCAAGTTTTGATATACATTGGTTTTCACTGTAAAGTATAAAATAAAATTTTCTATCACCCTTCTATAATAACAAGTCATCTGATGAGCATCAAGTCTTAAATTAGATGTTGACGATCATCCGCCGAAGAATTAAGGTGGTGTCCCTATCAAACCAGATGAATCTTGGCTACTAGAAGACCTAGACAGCTGAAATTGGTATCAACCGGTTGCTAAGACAAGTTCTTTAACCATATGATGTTAAAAAGAAATCATATGAATGTTTGTTTCATGAATTGCAATAAGAACTTAAAAAATCAGGGAAAAATGCAGAAACGTGACCTGTATCGCCACTTTCAATAGCTGTCGAGTATCATATTTTACTATTTGATCACTTGAATAATGAATTATTGTCATATTGTTTGATACTACATTCAGCACTCTAAGGCAATTAGCACTCGGGATATAAGTGATTTAATTGGTATATCTCTTCATTTTTCTCTTTTTTTTTTCTTATTTATGAGGTTGTTATTTTAATGTTAGTGACCTTTATCAGATAAAAAGGTTTACATATCAGGTTACATGGTTATAATACATTGTCATAGCAATCATTTGATACCAGTTTCAGAACAGTAGTGTCATCAGTAGCCTAGATGTATCAACATATTGCCCTTGAATTATCTTGCAGACAAATGTTAGAATTATGGTAAAACAACCTTTTGTTTATTTCCAATCAAAGAATACTACAAACATATTCAGCTGGTAACAGTTGTTATTTTTAAATGTATGTTACACCGTTACGCCTTGGCGTACAAAGTGCAAACATCCCTCATTTGAATGCAAATAGCAAAAACATGTCATTCTTACCTTGCACATTGGTGTTTGCAGATTGTACTCCACAGAAACTATTACTGAAAACCTTATTTGTGTATAAATGTAAATTCGCAATATCTGTTACATACGTTACATAAGTTATACAAATACAGAACCATTTATATCCACTTGATAAAATTATGCATCCCCAATATTGTCCTTAGAGAATCTTGCAAAAATGGTAAAATTATGGTAAAACTACCTATTGTTTATTCCCAATCAAAGACTACTACAAATATATACAGCTGGTAACAGTTGTTACTTTTAAATGGTCGTTACATCGTTACGCCCCGGCGTACAAAGTGCAAACATCTCTCATTTGAATCAGAAAATACTGCTGTTTAAGATAGAATACAGGGTGTCCCAAAAACGCAACTGCTACTAATCAGTGCGTAACATTTTTAGCAAAACAGATATAAGTAAGAAATTTGATACAGTAGTAGTTCAATTATTAGCTCACCTGAGCCGTTAGGCTCACAAGGTGAGCTTATAGGATGGCCATGATCCGGCGTCCGTCCGTCGTCTGTCGTCCGTCCGTCGTTCGTCGTCGTCCACCATTTTTAGCTCACCTGAGCCGTTAGGCTCATAAGGTGAGCTTATAGATGGCCATGATCCGGCGTCCGTCGTCCGTCGTCGTCGTCCGTCCGTCGTCGTCGTCCACCATTTTCAAAGATCTTCTTCTCTGAAACCGCTTGGCTAATTAAAGCCAAATTTTATATGAAGTATCTATGGAAAGGGGGAACCAATGTGTTTATAAATAATCCAGGTCACATGGCCAAGATGGCTGCCATGCCCATATATGGTAAAAACCCTTCAAAATTCTTCTTCTCCGGAACCACTAGACCGATTTCAACGAAACTTGGCATGAAAAAAAGGTACAAGTAGGCAAAGATCAGGAAAAGGCGCAATCAGAAAAAGATTCCCACTCCAAAAACCGAGGTGGGAAAAAACCAAACTAACAATCAGGTACTTATACCATGAAACATATCGTAAGCCGAATAAGCAGCTATTTTCCCAATAGGTGGCCACTCAGTTACCTTAACTTAACTAAAAATATGAAAACATACATAAGGCGCCAACAGCACAAAAAATTTTAAACACCAAGACATAAAACAAAAAGAACCACTACAGAAGTATCGACTTGGAACGATCAGTAACACAAAGTTACTGGCGGGCTTAAACCGGTTTTACAGGTACCTAACCTCACCCTCAGCTTCTGCAGTGGTTCACAACATTTAGTTAGTTCTTCGGTCCTCGTGGTGAATCTCTAACTAGTCAATGAATCATCAAGAACAAACAAATAAATCATGATAAACATCCTGATGAATCAAAAACCAGGACTCACAGATTGAGTAAGCTGCCCGACGATGGAGATCCCTGGGCGCCGAATAACCTACTAACTCCGGAGCAAAAGAAAAACACCAGTTGGACCCCGGTGGGCCAAGCAACAGACAAGAAGCTCCGGCCCCAACCAACTAAAATGAATAGCTTTAAGTCGGGGCCATCATAGAGTCTGACGCCCGACCCACCGGCGTGCAATTAAAGAAGGCAGCATAGTTATCAACCATGATTGGGTTAAAAACTAAGCATGCAGACTGTCGCATAACATTCAAGTTATAACCTATACGTCTGTAACGTGATATGATTTTTCCGAACTGAAGAGAAAAATCATTTATTCCTTTAAGTTTCTTTAATTTGTAAACCAAGTCACCATAAAATTCAGGTTCCGAAAGGCCCTCACTTAAAAGTGTCTTTAACCCAACATTATATTTGGAAATCAATTCATAGTGTCTACGATAAAATTTAGAAAAGGTTTTTCGAAGTTTATGATACCGATAGCCCTGTTGGAGAAGTTTTGCCGTTAAACATTTATTTCGAGCGTTGAAGTCTGTAACATGATTGCAGACTGTAGCAAACCTAATAAGTTGCGAAATGTATACACCATAAGAAGCACGACGAGGAACGTCACCATCCAAAAAAGGAAAATTTACTATATCAAAAGCAAAGTCATCGCGCTTATCATAAATTTTAGAAGAAACAAATCCATTTGCAACAGAAAGATGTAGATCTAAAAAGGGGGCTTCGGTATCTGAGATATTAGCTTTGTTCAACTGAAGCATTTGGGACTAGAGTACTACAATGTGTTTATAAATTATGACCTTTGGATGACCTTGACCTATTTTACGGCAAGGTTAGTATAGGTCGCCCATGCATTTGAATGGAGAAAATTGTTAAAATGTCATTTGAAAGGTAAAACTTGTAGGAAATGGGCAAATGGACTGAAGGTAGGTAATTATGAAAAAAAAATGGACCCCAGGGGTTGGTCTGCCCCCACCCCGGGGTAATATACATGTATATTACAAAAATATTCAAAGATCTTCTTGTCTGAAACCACTTGGCCAATCAAAGCCAAATTTAATAGCAAGCATCTATGGGAAGGGGGAGTCAATGTCTTTATAAATAATCCAGGTCACATGATCAAGGTGGCTGCCATGCCCATATACGGTAAAAACCCTTCAAAAATCTTCTCCCGAACCAATGGACCGATTTCAATGAAACTTGGCATGAAGCATCGGGGACTGAAGTACTACAATGTGTTTATACATTATGACCTTTGGATGACCTGGACCTATATTACGGCGAGGTCAACATAGGTCGCCAATGCATTTGAATGGGGAAAACCTTTAAATGTCATTTTAAGTGAAAGTCTTGCAGGAAATGGGCGGTAGGACTGAATATTAATGATTCTGAAAAAAATTGGACCCCAGGGGCATATTTGCCCCTACTGCAGGGCATTATACATGTATATTACCATACTATTCAAACATCTTCTTCTCTGAAACCGCTTGGCCAATCAAAGCCAAATTTTATGTGAAGCATCTATATAATGGGGGAATCAATGTGTATATAAATAATCAAGGTCACATGACCAAGATGGCCACTATGCCCATATATGGTAAAACCCCTGCAAATTCTTCTCTGGAACCGGTGGACCGATTTCGAAGAAATTTGATATGAAGCATCTATGGCTTAAATACTACAATGTATATATAAATCATGACCCTGTGAAGACCTTAACCCAGTTTATGGCAAGGTCAACATGGGTTGACCATGCATTTAAATGGGGAAAACTGTTAAAACGTCATTTGAAGGGAAAAGCCAGCAGGAAATTGGCAAATGGACAGAATATTGAGTTTTCTGAAAATAAAGAAGAAAATGGCCCAAGGGCTTCATCTGCCCCTGCACTGGGGTTAAATACCATAATATTCAAACATGTTTATTGGTATATGCAGCAGATCTCAGGTGAGCGTTTACAGGACCATTGGTCTTCTTGTCAAAGATCTTCTTCTCTGAAACCGCTTGGCCAATCAAAGCCAAATTTTATATGAAGCATCTATAGGAAGGGGGAACCAATGTGTTTATAAATAATCCAGGTCACATGACCAAGATGGCCGCCATGCCCATATATGGTAAAAACACTTCAAATTATTCTTTCCCGGAACCACTGGACCGATTTCAACGAAACTTGGCATGAAGCATTTGGGACTAGAGTACTACAATGTGTTTATAAATTATGACCTTTGGATGACCTTGACCTATTTTACGGCAAGGTCTACATAGGTCGCCCATGCATTTGAATGGGGAAATTGTTAAAATGTCATTTGAAAGGCAAATCTTGCAGGAAATGGGCAAATGGACTGAAGGTAGGTAATTCTGAAAAAAATTGGACCCCAGGGGTTGGTCTGCCCCCACCCCGGGGCAATATACATGTATATTAAAAATATTCAAAGATCTTCTTGTCTGAAACCACTTGACCAATCAAAGCCCAATTTTATAGAAAGCATCTATGGGAAGGGGGAATCAGTGTGTTTATAAATAATCCAGGTCACATGACCAAGATGGCCGCCATGCCCATATACGGTAAAACCCCTTTAAAATTCTTCTTCTCCTGAACCAATGAACCGATTTCAACAAAACTTGGCATGAAGCATTGGGGATTAAAGTACTACAATGTGTTTATAATTTATGACCTTTGGATGACCTTGACCTATTTTGCAGCAAGGTCAACATAGGTCGCCAATGCATTTGAATGGGGAAAACTTTTAAAATGTCATTTAAAGTGAAAGTCTTGCAGGAAATGGGCAGTAGGACTGAATATTAATGATTCTAAAACAATTGGACCCCAGGGGCTCATTTGCCCCAGTCCCGGGGCATTAAACATGAATATTATTATAATATTCAAACATCTTCTCCTCTGAAACCGCTTGGCCAATCAAAGCCATATTTCATATGAAGCATCTATAGAATGGGGAAATCAATGTGTATATAAATAATCAAGGTCACATGACCAAGATGGCCGCCATGCCCATATATGGTTTAAACCCTTGAAAAATCTTCTTCTCTGGAACCGGTGGACCGATTTCGAAGAAACTTGGCATGAAGCATCAATGACAAGTGCTACAACGTATGTATAAATCATGACCCTGTGATGACCTTGACCTATTTTAAGGCAAGGTCAACATGGGTTGCCTATGTTTTTGAATGGGTAAACTGTTAAAATGTCATTTGAAGGGAAAAACTTGTATGGACAGTATATTTGATTATTCTGAAAAAAAAAATGGCTTCACCTGCCCCTATACTGGGACTATTTTCTATAACATTCGTATATACAGCAGATCTCAGGTGAGCGTTTACAGGACCATTGGTCCTCTGGTATATAATCCTCAATCTGACACACACGCAGTTCTTCAACCGTAGGTGACGTCAAAGTAAATATGTGATGCCACTTCATGTTGTCTGCTGCAACTTACATTCCTAGAATGCAATTCTAACCATTCGCTCTTTATTCTCTCTTAAAAGTGGTATAAAGTTGAGAAAATTGCCATAATTTAAGAGAGCTAATTCAAATATGGACACCATTTGATGAATTTCAATGAAAATTGTATTCCAAAATAGAAAGTGGGCGACCATCAAAAGTGTCATGTACAATTCCCCATACTCCGAAAGCAGTCTTTTGCAATAAAGTCGGTCATTCCAGATATAGGAGTAGTACATAATAACAAATCTTATACATCTGAAGATATTGTTTTGAAGCATATTTCAGCTAAGTTTGATTTAGTTATCTTTAAAAAAGAACTACATAGAAAACAGGCATTATAGCGGCTACATTCTTATGGGAAATTTTACATGTAACTTTTGATCTTTGTTTGTCATGCACTTCCCATTTTGGAATAAATTTTGCATTTTGAGCAAACAGTGTCCATTTTTGTACAAATTGCCTCAATTTTCAGATAATTATGGCAACTCCATGCATATTGTATACATTTTAAGAGAGAATTAAGGCTTGAGAACGCCTGAAAATTACATTTTGTTTAATGCTTTCCATTTCCAGGATTGTTAGTTGCAGCAGACAACAGGAAGTGACATCACAGATTAGTTATGACGTCGTCACTTTCTGTTGAAGAATCGACTAGCAAACTGGTGTCAGATTAAGGATCAAATATTACAGAACTATTGTATTAAATATCTTACTTATATCTGTATTATTAAAAAACGTTATGCACTGTTTAGTAGTGGTTGCATTTTTAGGACACCCTGTATATCTGCTAAATTCCCTAGGTGGGGAGCAGGACCTTTTTCAGCCAGAAGTCTAAGTGATCGAAGACACATAAAAGTTATCAAAGCTGAAGCTGTGAGCACTAGTACTCGACGGGTACATATTACGACTCAACACAAACTGATATTGAATATGTAGTAAACCGTAAGTTTTACGTTGATACCAAACATTAGCATACCAAATATTGTTAAGCCTGGTCGTGGTCGTGGAAGTATTGGTGGTGGTCGTGCAAGGTATTACACGCCACAAGCCTGGGTTAGAGTACCCAGTGATGACCAAGATGAGGGCGTAGAAATTGACCCCGCCATAAAACTGTAGTGACGATCGAGTGTGTCATTGTGCTGACCAAAACTAGATTTCATAGGAAGGTCAAGTAAACTGTATACTACGAATGTTTCAGTTGGTTTGTCATTGGCATGAATATAGCATATAGTATATACATGTACGCAACGGCGCCAACGGTTATCACAGCCTGGTACGTTTGCCTACCCCGTTCCCCTGCGTTGCCTCACGTTTATCCCATTTTTATCATGGTGGTCTGAAACGTGGTTGCTGTGACCGCTGGGAACATAGTAATTTGTTTCCTGTAAGTATACTTTAACATATATTTAATGATGGTGATGCATAATAGCTGAGATTTAAAGATTTTTAGCATTATCACCCCGATCAATTTTGTATAACACCTTGTTCCAGTTCTTAAGTTCTAAGTTCTTAAAGTATGGTCTATAAGTGTTTTTGATTCGGCAAGTGTGCATGGGTTCAGACGTCACATCAAATATGATACCATCACATTAATTATTTCTCGATAGAGTATACCATGCAAGGTCATTCACAGCAAAACAAAAAATATCACATGAATAAATCTCTAGATTAAGAACATGACAGTTTTTTTTTATGTATTTGCTGTAGAAGTGCATGTATTTTAAACTGTATTTGTAACAAGTTGAATTGTACAGGATCAAGCTGCTGACAGAACATAAAACAGATGTGTACCTTAAATGGGTTTTTGTGGTGCATTCGATTTAAAATTATCTCAAGCAATTCTACACTTAGTCCGGCATGAACCCAAGATGACCGTGCAATAGCGTCTATAGAAAATGTTTTTGCAGAAATAAGTTGGTATGGGTATCCTGATTTGAAATCCGGATGATGCCAGATTGGCATCCTTGGGCAATTAAAGATGGCCGCCAAAATCCAATATGGCCGACAAAAGAAGGGTTTTTGATAGAATTTCGTACATATATCTGATGAAATGCTTAATAATTGCCTTAAAATTTGAGAAATAATGGAATTTAGTCTTTTTCATCAAAATGCAACAAAATAAAAATAAACAAAACCAAGATGGCTATCAAAATCCAAGATGGCCGACGAAATAAGGGCTTTTGATAGAAGTTCTTACATGTATGTGGTGAAATGTTAAAATATGGCATTTAAAGTGGAGAAAACGTCAACTTAGACATTTTTCCATTAAAACATATATGAAACAAAAGCAAAATTAATAAAGATGACCATTAAAATCCAAGATGGTTGACAAAATGTTATTTTTTTTATTGAATTTCATCAATATATGTGATGATATGTAAAACATGACATCGAAGGTGCAGAAGTCATAAAGCAAAGATTGTTCATGAATATGTAACAAAAGCTAAAATAAAAATTGCTGCTAAAATTCAACATGGCCACCGGAAAGTAGATAGAATGTGTTTCATTACATTTCTGTGTTTCATTAAACCAAATTTCAACAAAAACTACCAAAACGCCAATATAACCGCCATTATTTGGATTTTAAGAAAATTTGTTTAATTTTAGAATAATATGGTACAAATAGTAGATTATACATCAAGCCATACTATTAAAGCATTGCAAATAATTACAATGCTAGGAACAATTTAGCTTTCGCCCGACTGTTTTAAAGGTATAGGCAAAATATGTTGGCAGTCAGATATGGTAGAATAGGGTGAGATGGGTAAGATTGGGTTTCACGTAGTATGACGACATGTTAAAAAATAAAAATTAAAACTGAGATCCTTTAAGAGCAGTGAACACATTAACAAGAAAGGGGATGGGCCATACCGCGGTTTCGACTATTGAAGTATTGTCAGTGACCCTTTAGATTTGGCAACATGGAGCCAAAGAGAATAAAGGGCGGTTGGCTGTGTAGGATATGTGTAGAGACTAAATATGGGTTGATGTGTCCTGCAGTGGGGTTGGATAGGGGTTACAATCGATAATATGGGGATTTTAGTAGGTTTTATCTGTTTTGATTATGGATCCACTCCCTAGTCAACAGATCTTTAGTCATATTGTGACGGAGCAACTACTGTCTTGGCACTAATTTCAATGGAGGAAATGTTTTTGTTCTCATATAACAGCTGCATTTGAAGCTAACACTAGCTGTAGAAGCCGGTTTGTAACTCAAAGCAGTACAAATATGCAGTTAAGCTAACACGACCACATAGTTTATTCCGTCTCCATTTTAGATTCATCCACAATTATTCTCTATTTCATCCATCCGTGAATCTTTATATTCGAAGTAGATGTCCACAGATCCATCAGAGGGGTCGTTTATCGTTGAAACCAAATGTAACAGGTTGAGAACTGCTAACTGCCTTGTACAGCAGGAATAGGTTGACGAGGGTAAAATAAGACTTATATGATCTAGCTGGTAACTGTTCACAATTATAAAATCATTCATGGAATGCAATTTCGGTACAGTATGGCGAATTTAAGGGGTTGTGTTCGGCTGGTCACTGTCTCAGACGAGAAGTTACTTTTATGTGCGAACATGAAAAATAAAAGGGTCAAGTGTATTAATGGGGACCCTTCTCTTTCTTTCAAACCATGCATTTAGTCCTTTTAAATATCCGTAGATAGGCCGACAAGTCCACAAATCGACAAATCAGTTTAGATAAATAGATATACACAAAGGTCGACAAGTCGACAGGTCGACAAGCCGACAAGTCGACAAATCATGTATATGAATGGAAGTGGAGATGTTGGTCAAACGGATCTTTGTTATTGTCATTAGCATGTGATAAGCCTATAAGTGTCCAGTGGATATGCGGCTGTACATCTATATATGTCATTTATCTGTACTGCCAAAGTTGAATTGTCGACTTGTCGACCTGTTGACTTGTCGACCTGTCGACTTGTCGACCTGTCGACCTGTCGACTTGTCGACCTGTCGATCTAGTGCTATTGTCAACAACAAAGATCCGGTTAGGGTTAGGGTTAGTGTGTGGTTAGGTTTAGGGCTGGGCTAGGGTTAGGGTTAGGGTTAACTGTTGACATACAGATTGGGACAATAATGACCATTAATGAGGACCCTTCTCCCAATCTCATAGGTCGACAAGTCGACAGGTCGAGAAGTGACATATATAGATGTACAGCCGCATATCCACTGGAAACTTAAAGGCTTATCACATGTCGATGTTGCCAGACAAAGCTATCTCGGAGGATTCTTTCTTTAGCTTGGGGTCGGGGGGGTGCTTCCCTCCGCAGGCGTCGTATGCGATCATGCTTCAGGTATATGATGATTATTATGTATTGACAGCTATATGTACCACATAGGTTTTTTTTTCCATCATGCACTTAGTCCTTGTAGTTTCGCTTGTAGCAATATTGATTTGTCGACTTGTCGACTTGTCCACCTGTCGACCTGTCAACCTAGTGCTATTGTCAATAACAAAGAACCGGTTAGGGTAAGGGTTAGTTTAGGGTTAGTGTTAGCAATTTTGGCAATATTGATTTGTCGACTTGTCGATGTCGACCTGTCGACCTAGTGCTATTGTCAATAACAAAGATCCGGTTAGGGTTAGTATTAGGGTTAGTGTGTGCTTAGGGTTAGGGCTGGGCTAGGGTTAGGGTTAGGGTTAACTGTTGACATACAGATTGGGACAATAATGACCATTAATGAGGACCCTTCTCTCAATCTTATAGGTCGACAAGTCGACAGGTCGACAAGTTGACAGGTCGACAAGTCGGCAAGTCGACAATTCAGTTTTGGCAGTACAGATAAATGACATATATAGATGTACAGCCGCATATCCACTGGAAACTTTAAGGCTTATCACATGTTGATGTTGCCAGACAAAGCTATCTCGGAGGATTCTTTCTTTAGCTTGGGGGTCCCCCCAGGCGTCGTATGCGATCATGCTTCAGGTATATGATGATTATTATGTATTGACAGCTTTACCTACCACATAGGTTCTTTTTCCCATCATGCACTTAGTATTTGTATTTCTGCTTGGACTATACCTACCTATCCATTTATATATTTTGGCAATATTGATTTGTCGACTTGTCGACTTGTCGACCTGTCGACCTGTCGACCTAGTGCAATTGTCAATAACAAAGACCCGGTTAGGGTTAGGGTTAGGTTTGGGTTAGGGTTATGGTTAGTGTGTGGTTAGGGTTAGGGTTGGGTTAGGGTTAGGGTTAACTGTTGACATACAGATTGGGACAATAATGACCGTTAATGAGGACCCTTCTGCCAATCTCATAGGTCGACAAGTCGACAGGTCGACAAGTCGACAAGTCGACAATTCAGTTTTTGCAGTACAGATAAATGACATATATAGATGTACAGCCGCATATCCACTGGAAACTTAAAGGCTTATCACATGTTTTCCCCCAGGCGTCGTATGCGATCATGCTTCAGGTATATGAATGCCACCCTTCTACTGTAAGACCCACTAGGTGGCTAGCTCCCGAAAGTCCGCGCTCGGCGATGACAGGCCTGCCAAATACCCCACCCCCTACCGGCACATGTTATAGCGCCCTATGTTCGAGTTATAATTTCCGAGAAACCAGAGTTTTCTCGGAATAGCCGACCTATGGGCCATGAAGGCACTTGCATGGACTACAAAACCCACTGGGTCTCCAACTCCCGAAAGTCGAAAAAGTACCCAGCCGAACAGCGTATAGCGGCATGCCTTTTCTATATGGAAATGTGCATTTTCGGTCATATTTGTGCCAAAATTTCTTGGAAACCAGAGTTTTCCCGTCATAGCGGCGTATGTGGTCCCAATCTCATAGGTCGACAATTGAATTGTCGACTTGTCGACCTGTCGACCAAGTGCTATTGTCAACAACAAAGATCCGGTAAGGGTTAGGGTTAGGGTTAGTGTGTGGTTAGGTTTGGGGCTGGGCTAGGGTTAGGGTTAACTGTTGACATACAGATTGGGACAATAATTACCATTAATGAGGACCCTTCTCCCAATCTCATAGGTCGACAAGTCGACAGGTCGACAAGTCGACAATTCAGTTTTGGCAGTACAGATAAATGACATATATAGATGTACAGCCGCATATCCACTGGAAACTTAAAGGCTTATCACATGTTGTTGTTGCCAGACAAAGCTATCTCGGAGGATTCTTTCTTTAGCTAAGGGGTCTGGGGGGCTTGCCCCCCACGCGTCGTATGCGATCATGTTTCAGGTATATTATGATTATTATGTATTGACAGCTATATCTACCACATAGGCTCTTTTTTCCCATCATGCACTTAGCCCTTGTATTTCCGCTTGGACTATACCTACCTATCCATTTATATATTTTGGCTATATTGATTTGTCGACTTGTCGACCTGTCGACTTGTCGACCTGTCGACCTGTCGACCTTGTGCTATTGTCAATAACAAAGATCCGGTTGACCAACATCTCCACCTCCATTTGTATACACCACTCATACTGATTTGTCGACTTGTCGACTTGTCGAAATGTCGACTTGTCGACCTGTCGATTTACTGATGTGGACAATATAGAGGATCCATCTCCCTAGCCAATTCTGATTTCTGATTTTTATCTGTTGACCTATAGATATGGACAATAATGACCATTAATGAGGGCATCTACACATCCATTTACATGTTTACATACATGTATAATCAATACTGATTTGTCGACTTGTCGACTTGTCGACCTGTCGACCTATCAACCTATTTCTGTTGACAATAACAAAGATCCGGTTGATCTAGACATTCACTTACATTTATATATACTTCTAATACTGGATTGTCGACTTGTAGTTCTGTCATCTAGTCGAGCTTTCGACCTACTGCTGTTGACATTAAAGGAATCCATCTCCCTTGCCGGTTTCTGAATTGTAACTGTGGACATAATGTCTTAGCGTTTGTCACATAATACATATGCTTTTATTTCGTCTATGAGTTAAATTAATCATAGTAGTGTTATTTAGACTATAATGTTAATTACTTAATGATACCTTGGGTAGATGTGGTATTATAGTATGTTTCGGTATATCTGCAGGTAACTCATGAGTCTTGAACCATACACCTTAGCAATCTCGACATCCAATAATCAAAAGTTAACCATCAAATTTCTTTCTTATGCATGTCTACCACGTGTTTTGCTAAAACGGCAGTGGCTTGTTTAACAATATGCAACAATTTAGTTACTATAAAAGAGAAAAAATAATACAAAATTTAATGTTCTTTTACAGTATGATTATATCCCGTTATTTGTCATTTAGGGATACATCAAAATGATATGTAATAATAAATTATGTTCAAGGCTGTATATGCTTTAATTTCCCATTTTTGTGACCTTGAGCGCAAATCATAAACAACAGGAGTGTTTTGGATTACTTTCATTTAAATAAATTATTTTGGCCGCCATCTTTGACGCCATCTTGTAGCTAACAAACTGACCTATGACAAAATGATGCATGTCATTTAATTCTACAATTTAATGACCATAAAAGAGCAAATCGGAAATAATACGAGTGTTATATGGGTCCATTTCATGTAAATAACACTTTTGGCCGCCATCTTGGGCGCCGTCTTGTTTCTAACAATCTGTCCAACTATGAAATGATTCATATGATTTAATTTCATAATTTACTGACCATAAAAGAGCAATTCAGAAATAATACAGTGTTATATGGGTCCATTTTATGTAAATAACATGTTTGGCCGCCATCTTGGACGCCATCTTGATTTCAGCGAGTTGCCCAAGGATGCCAGAATGGCATCACTTGGTTTTGTAATGTACTATGTATCCTTTTTCAAAAAATGCAAAAACATTTTCTATAGACGGTATTGCACGCTTTGGCTGATATTCTAGGTTTCTGTGCCGGACTAACTCGATGTGATTCAAGTTTGTATAAGTAATGGGGGAAAAGAGTGAAAACAAGAATCACTCCAAGTGCAAACTACTTTTTTTTTTTTTCACAAGGTGTTTGCCTACCCGAACCGAAGTCTTAAGTGCCAGCCAACAGTCATGGTCATGTCGGGAAGTTGCCTCTATTTTATGGGACTTTTACCCAAATTAGGATGGCACGACACACAACCATCCAAACAAGCCACCTAGGTTGGATGGTTTCACTTGAACCACTTCCTGGGCAGACTCAAACCCGAGCGGCCAAACCGAGACGCAAACAGCGCATCTATTTCTTTTGGTCGAAATGTATGGGGGCCCATATTCCCACCCGAGGAACATAAAGTGACTGAACACTACTTTCTATTGTGATCTGTTGGTTGCGACTAGACTGAATGGACAAACCACGTCACATCTCGCGAGATTCACTTGAGATATATATCAAAACCAAATCTGCATACGAAATGAATTACATAAAACATATTTCCAAAACCTGGATCCTGCTTAAAAACTAAACCACGTATGAACATAATAATGGTTTTGACTTCTTTTGAACAGTATACCAAACCAAGATACATGCGCATTTTGTTTGTCTGCCAGAGTAAAATACTGTTAATTGAATTTTAACAGTGTCTAGACAATCTCTTCAATAGAAATGAACACTTCGTACAATTGACAAACGAAATGCAACAACTACATGCGTATACTTAAGATAAAACAAACCACATCTTTGTTTTATAGTTTTTTTTTCCAACAGCAAATACTATGTAATTAAATGAGAATCTTTTCATTCATTTTTACATTTCAGTCAATATATTAATGTTTCATTTGATACAAGTTTGACATCCTAGTCAATAAATTTTCAGTCATTTCGGTCGAAACAACTGTTAACCAGGTGATCCAAAACTAAGATTCAGCAACACCGCATGAATTGAGCCCGAGACCGCTGTATAGTGTGAAGCGCTAACACTATGCCACAACACTCCCTTGAGTCAAAAATACAGGATACAAAAAATATGTTAAGCAAAGTTACTATTCTCCTAAACCCCTATTGGCGGCTTGGCTTTATAATTACGCCAGGATGAACATTTGTCACCAACATGACAGGCATATGTACTAGCCGGGTTTCGAACCCACAACCTCTTGATTGCTAAGCAAGTACGCTAAACATTACACTAGCGCGGCTGTACCAACTCATGACATACATAAAAATGCAAAAAAAAAAAAACAACACTGATATCTATCAGCCCTAAAAACATTGGGTAGATGACTAGAATCCGCTAATTCATCCAACACATGCTTTGTCGAATGTGGGTCTTCCTTTTTCCATAGACATAATTGGCCAGACTTCATGATTGCACAAAATTTTTCATAAAAGAGGCTTATCTTGTTTCTGGGAAAGGTGAACCTTAGATTTTTCTACTTTTACAGCCTTCATCTACTTCTTAAATTCCAAACTTCAAACTTGGTTACCGCCCCTGAGTCTCTTCAAACCACTTATCACCCCTACTAACACTTTGTAAAATGGATTTCAATTATCCCACTATGGCATTTACTGTACCAGCAGACAACAAAACACAAACTATTCGCCAAAAGTGCTTCCAATGTCGTGAATTTGAGTTTTCTCTTTTATCTTACATCATAAGAATTATACTACAAAATGCTTTCACCTCTGCAATCAAGTAAAACTTTTCAAATTCTTTTGCAATGGCGTTTTCTTTTTCTTCTTAGTGTAACGTTTTGGTATTATTCCGAGCGGTCCTATCCACAAATTCAACAATTAAAACACTATAGAAATTTTCCACAGGACTGATTGTCAAATGATTGGTTATGCATATAACTACTGTACAACAAAAACTAGACTACTTTGTCTACAATCTTGATTAGGATTTCATTGAGCAATAAAAGAATCACAGAATAATCACCAGAAAACATATATACAAGTTCAAGCTGTTCTCAACTGAGATGGTCTGAAACCTCACAGACCACTTGCTGCTCAAAGACTATCCAAGTCAAACCTTCCCACAACTCTACGGTTTGCAACTCCTAGTTGCAAGGCTATCCTATAGCCTAAACGTCTATATGGCTATCTCTCTATAGCCAGTATGTCTCTGGAGCTTCCCAAGAGTTTGTCTGAGACCAGCTGGTTCAAGTACCGCAATGGTCCTTTAAACCGTATATATAGGCCTCAGGTGTGCTCAGCACTATGATATGAACTTAAGCAATGCTTTGGTCTCCAGGTATCGCAATGATCCCTTAGAAACCTAGCACTGCCTTCAGTTCGTGCCACGAAGCTTTCTCCAGTTGACAATCACTACTGCCTTCTGCTAATTCGATCTGCACCGTCTGAATAACTGGACAGCAAGACGGCAATTCTCAATTTTCGCTCGCTTTTATACCCATATTTGGGCTGTACCATTAGCCATCTAGGGGAACAGGTTGAACTTATAAATCTGATAAGTATGATAATTGGAGGTTTCTTTACCTTAAATCTATAAGAAAGTAAATGATTCGTATTCATACATGATATTCTGCTAAATGCTTCTTGCATTTTCATATTTCAAAGAATTAAATCTTTGGAAAACATGTCTTGTTTTCCTCATATAAAATGGTTCCGTCCATTATCAATTCATTGAGTGAGGCGTTTGATAGCAAGCGTTTATTGATCTGATTGAAACATGGCGGCCCCCATGAAAGTTGTGAATTTCAATACGAAAACAAGGAAATACATTGCATATAAAGACATTTCAAGAAATTTCTGAATGAAAATACAATAAATACAGAGGGCTTCATTCGGGAGACTGGGTGTGACCATCATAGACGGTAAGTTTGCCTAGTTTGGCTTGCATGCAGCTCTCATTTCGTCACACTACCCACGCCTCCGATTTCATGCGTCCCCGCATGCACAACAACAAAAGATTTTTTTTCTTCTATTTTTCTTCTCTTTTTTATGCATTCTGTATATTGCCTTCTATGGCATAATCAATTATCTACACATGATTACTCTGTCCTTATTCATAAATGTTCTGTCTCTAGAACTCAGAAATATAATCTCTCATCCATCGAGGTTTCCTGACAACACGCTTGTGTCTTGTCTCAACAAAAGGTTCTTCCTCATCTGAGGTTTCAGCTCTATCCATCTGCTCATCTGGAGAATCATACCTGTCCGATTCTTGGTCAACCGGTTCAGGCACTCCTCTTTCTTCTGATTCTCCTATCAATGTTTGTTTTCTTGCCTTTCGAACTCTGTTGACGTGAATAACTTGTAAGGTTCCATTTCTGCCACAATTGATGTTCAACAAAACATCTGAAAGCTTTTCAACAACCTGAAATGGACCTTTCCAAAATTGTTTGAATTTGACTGTCTCTCCTGGTTTCTTGACAGGAAACAGTACATACACCCTGTCATCAGTGTTAAAGTTTTCCATAGACACTCTTTTGTCATGTGTCTTCTTCTGTCTCAGAATCGCCATTCCAGTGTTCTCTCTGACAAAAGCGTGGACAGATTCTAGTCTGTCCTGAAGATCCCAGACACATTCATTAGCTGGTACTGGTTTTACATTTGGAGGCATTTGATAAATGAGATCCAAGGGGGTTCTTGTGTTGTGACCAAGCATAATCATGTTAGGACTGGTCCCTGTGCTTTCATGCTCTGTAGCCCTATATGCCATTGTCACATATGGTAGGAGCAGATCCCAATTTGAGTGGTTCTCATTTATGTAAGCCCGAAGCATTGAACACAAGGTTTTATTAAACCTTTCAACCATGCCATCGGACTGGGGGTGATAGGGAGTTGTGCGTGTCTTGTCAATTTGCAACAAGTCACACATCTCTGCAAATAATTTGCTTTCGAACTGGCGCCCCTGGTCGGAATGTAATTGGTCTGGCACTCCAAATCTTGTGAATAGTTGTTCAACCAACAATCTTGCTACCGTTGACGCCTCCATATTGCTCATGGGGTAACACTCTGTCCACTTACTGAAATAATCTGACACCACGAGGACGTATTTGTTGCCCCTTTCCGTTACTGGAAGTTCGCCCAGTATGTCTACTGCTATCCTTTCCATAGGATATCCACTTCTGGCAACTTTCATGGGTGCTCTTTTTGTTGGAATAGGGTCCTTCCCTTTTTGGCAAGTTTCACACCCTGTTACATAAATCTTGACATCTTGTTCTAGTCCCGGCCAGTAGTAATTCTGTCTAACTTTGCTCAAAGTTTTCTTGATGCCGAGATGCCCTGACGAAGGAACGTCATGTGACAATCGAAGCACAAGTCTTCTCTGTGACTGTGGCACTATCGCCTGCCAGTTTATCATGCCTGTGTCCTGAACCTCATATTTTCTTACCACTAACTCATTGTGTATCTCAAGTCTTTCCCATTGACCTACCAATGTTTTTTACAACATAGCTTTCCAGCGCTATGTCTGCTGAGCCTGGTTTTTCTCCTCTCTCTAACCAGCCTCTGATTAAACAAATATCTCTATCTCCTTCCTGCAACGACTTCAAGTCAGGCCTGTCCTGTTCAGAAGTTCCAACAACATTTAGGGCATGTTCACTTACTTTGTCACTCTTACTGCATTGATGGCACGGAATCCTACTGACCCCATCGGCGTTATTATGTAACCTTCCGGGTCTGTGTTCGACCCTCATATCATAGGAAGAAAGAGTCTCTATCCAGCGAGCAATTGTCCTTCTGGATTTTTGAAATTCATCAGCCATTTCAAAGAGCTGTGATCTGTTCCCACAAGGAACTTTTGTCCATACAAGTAATGCTTGAAATGCTTGACGAAGGTTACCAGTGCCAGCAACTCCTTCCTGGTAACACAATATCGACGTTCTGTCTTGGAGAGTGTTCTGCTTGCATACGCAATAGCATGTTCCTCTCCATCAATCTTCTGCGAGATCACGACTCCTATGCTCTGGTCGCATGCATCTACGTCCAGAATAAAGCTCCTACTGAAGTCGGGGTGAGCTAAGATGGGAGCACTTATCAATTTATTCTTCAGCTGAAAAAATGCGTCTTGGCATTCCTCTGTCCATTTAAATCTTGACCCCTTTTCTGTTAATTTGTGGAGGGGTTTGGCTATCTCGGAGAACCGAAAAATGAACCGCCGATAATAGCTACAGAACCCTAGAAAAAATCTCACTTCTTTCACATTCGTTGGCACTGGCCAATTACGAACACATTCCGTCTTCTTTGGGTCTGTGCTGATACCTTCTTCTGAGATTACATGTCCGAGAAATTCTACCCTTTTGGCAAACAGCTGGCACTTCCTGGCTTTTAATTTTAAGCCAGCTTCTTGTAACCTTGCCAGAACATCATCAAGATTTTTCACAATGTCATCGAACGTCTTCCCACAGACTATGAGGTCTTCAAGGTACACTAAGCATGTTTCCCAATGCAGTCCAGCTAGCACTATTTCAACCAGACTCTCGAATGTCGCTGGCGCATTACAGAGCCCGAATGGCAAAACTTTGAACTCGAACAAACCTTTCCTACTGATGAATGCTGTTTTCTTTCTGTCTTCTTGGTCAAGCTCCACTTGCCAATATCCGCAATTCATGGCCAAACAAGAAAACCAACATGATCCTGCTAGCTGATCTAAGGATTTGTCTTTCCTTGGCAGTGGGTAAGCGTCCTTTATCGTGACATCATTCAATCTGCGATAATCGACACAAAAGCGTTTGTTTCCATCCTTTTTTCTTTACTAGTACAATGCCACTGGCCCATGGACTCTTTGAGGGTGTGATGACATCCTTCTGCAACATATTGTCTATTTGATCGTCCATCTCTTTCTGCATATGGTATGGAACCCTTCTAAGTGGCTGTTTGATGGGCTGTGCATCACCTGTTGGTATTCGATGCTTCAAAACCACAGTTCGTCTAATAACATCATCCGTTTCAGAAAACACTGATGAGTACTTGTTTAGCTGGTGAGCAACTCGTTTCTGTTGGTTACTGCTCATGCCTTCAACCGTTCTCTGGTATAAATCAGCCAGATGATCTGGAACTGCTTTTCCAACTAGTGCAGCCTTGCTCCTAACCTTTTCTACCTCGGTGACAGAACATGCATTCGGCTAAAACACAATCAGGGTGGACATTTCACAAAATACATGTTATACGCCAGTATTTTGCCCTGATGCACTCTTAGAATGATGTTATTGTCATAGCTCAATAGGAAACTTCTCAAGCTTTCCAGTGATATATAATATGTGTGGGTTATTAGTAGCGGAACAGTTTACTGCCTAGTCAAAAGGCTAAAATTTGGCCATTTTTGAGTGTTATAAAGTTTCACTTCAAAATTTCTATTATTTTACAAGACTCCAGCTATTATAATTTCATCTTTAGCCAATAAGTTTATGTCAGAAATTCAAAAGGAATACCTTAACTCTTATCTGAGGTGATTAATACATTGGTACATGCCTTTGCATTTATTCCTAAGAGCTTTTCTTAAAAGTAGCCCTTTGTTATACATTTTGGCTTTTTTAATATCCCCAAATCAGGGGTTTCCAAACTTAATAAACTGCAAAATATATAATCACAAATGCCATATTAAGCATAAGATACTTTTTGAATTTCGATGGAAAAGCCCTAATTGAATAGAAAGTGATGATGGAATCTGCCAGATGCAATTTTGTAACATCATGTAAAATGTCGTGTCCGTAGCCCCCTATTTTCAAGCCTCTGTTAAAGTATGTTATCAATGCTTTATATAAACATGACCTTCACTTTCCGTTGTGGGTCCAGGGATTTAACATTTTATAAGAAAAATTTTGTGGCTAGCTAAATGGTTTCATCAGATATCACGGTAACTATGCTGTCCGTAGCCCTGTCGTGTCCGTAGCCCCCCATTTTTGTTGTTTGCTTAAAATGATCATTTTAAGCTTATCTCATTTTGTTTGGGTTTTAAACAAACAAGAACACCATTAAAAGTCATAAATGTACCAGTAGATATGAATATTACAATTTAATACTTATGACAAAACTGTATTAAAGCAGATAGGGCTACGGACACGACTCATTTTCATATTTGTCCATATGTTGAAAATTTTCAAAGATTTTTCAGATTAAATCTGTTATCTAACACCAAAAAGTGCCCTAAAAGTAAAAATTATCAATACAAGATAAATTGCATTAGCCAAAATGCATGTTATATTTTCAGATATTTAGGCCCGTAGGCCCTAAAGGCATAGGTATGGTGAAATTTTTGAAAGCCTGAAAACAAAATGAAAATTTCTGCATTTTCGCACCTACAAGATGTCTCTGAAAACAAAAATGCCATCTAAATATGCCCCACTGAAAATTCATTTTTTGACAAAAGTGAAACCCAAATGTCCACCCTGATTGTGTTTTAGCCGATTGGCTATGTTTGTCCCAGAATATATGCTGCATGTTTCCTCAGAAACGTTCATAAGCTGTACAGGTACTGTGTTCTGGCTGTATGTCAAGGTTTCAGCAACCATAGCTTTTCCCTTCTTGAGGAAATTATCTGATGGCTCAATCATGCATAATCTACCATTTTCCAGGGTGGACTCAATCATCTTCCCTTTGATTATTTTCTCTGACCGAGGTGGTATTTGGATCATTTCTCTGGCAATGATTCTACAGCACCCAAAATAGCCGAGGCTGTCCAATTTTACTGATCGGTCTTGTATGTTCAGAGTTTCCTTCCCAACATCTATTTTACAATTCATCTTCTTCAAGAAATCAAGACCCAATATCAGCTCATTGTCTATATTTGCTATCACCACATCCAGATAGCACAAGTAATCCGCTAATTTAAGTTGAACCCTTGTTCTTCCTGTCACTTCTATTGGACTCCCCGATGCGGTAGAAATGTTTTGATCAAATGCGGTCAGAGTCAGTTTTGAACGGTCCAATGTTTCCCAGACCTTTGTAGATATTATGGTGAAGGTAGCTCCAGTATCTAGTAGGCAATTAATTGGCTGGCCGTTCACAAACGCTGAAACAAACAACCAACTAAGTTGTGTATGCCAGACACCTTGACACTCTTCCCAGAACCTTTGTCCTTGTACTGCTGCTGATTTCCCGATTTTGCTTGGTTCTGCTCACAGTCTCTTGCTATATGATCTTCTGAACCACATGTAAACCATCTTCGTTTCCAGGTCTGTCGCTCAGACGAGTTTTGTGTGCGTGGGTATGGTTGGGGTCTCTGATAAGGCCTCCGATCACCCTGTGATCTACCATCCCTGTAATCCGATTTCTGTGCTTTCAGTGATTTTAGCTCCTTCTGGATCAGCTGAAGTGTGTTTGTCAAAGCTTCGAACTTATCACTTTGACTGTCCGACTTTGAATCGGTGCTTGTCTTCTGCTTCATGGCATTGGTTGAGCGCAAATATCCTTCACCCTCAGTTTTTCTCTTCTCAGCCCTATTGTAAGCCTCGAGTTCGACAGCATGGCGAACTGCATCATTTAAATCACTTGGTCTGGCTTGTTTTACTCGTAACCTCATGTCAGAACTATGCAGAGCGTCAATAAATTGCTCCTTGGCCAGGGTGTCCCGTACATCAATTGGTGCAGTCGGGTATGCCAAGTTTGCCAATCTTCTAATGTCCTGGCCTAATGCTGGCAATGTCTCTGATGCAGTCTGTCTTCTCTCTCTTAACTGTACTCTATACAGTTCTGTCTGGTTTGGTGGAGCAAATCGTTGCTCCAATGCCTGCACAAGCTTATCGTAGTCTTTGGACTGTGTTGAGAGGTTCCCGAACACGCCCTGGGCTTGTCCTCTCAATGAAACAGCCAAGTATAAGCCTTTCTCTGTCTGGCTCCATCTATTTATTTCCGCCACTGCATCAAAGTGAGCCCGGTAGTCTAGCCAAGAGCCTGTGCCGTCAAACGTAGCTGGTTTCACTTTTACGCTTCCACTTGCTTGTGAGCTTGGCTGAGCTACATTTGGAGTCGAGGTGATGGGCATATGTCCTGCCTCCTGCACATTTGCAGTCCCTGGTTGTGGTCTTGGCAAAGGGGTATAAGTGCCCCCTATACTACTGTCATCATATAGGATCAGCTGGGGTGGTTCCTCAGTGCCTATGTGAGTTCTTCTACCTCTGGGTATTTCTGGCAGAACCCTTCTCGGCCTTTGCTCACTAGTCTGTTCTCGCATCTTTGCATCCTCATGTTGCAGCTCCAGCTGATGAAGCTCGCTTTCTAGACTGAAAATTTCGTTCTGAAGTAGGCTGGCCTCACTCTTTTTCCTCATGATTTCCAGCCGCTTTTCAATCATCATCACAGAGGCTTGGAGTCTCCCTGGACTATCCTGATCGTCCATAGTTCTTAGATATAAGCTTGGATTCGTGATAATGTTAGTTTATCAAGTATCCCACCGCTGCCACCACTGTAACGTTTTGGTAATGCTCCGAGCGGTCCTATCCACAAATTCAACAATTAAAACACTATAGAAATTTTCCACAGGACTGATGGTCAAATGATTGGTTATGCATATAACTACTGTACAACAAAAACTAGACTATTTTTTCTACAATCTTGATTAGGATTTCATTGAGCAATAAAAGAATCACAGAATAATCACCAGAAAACATATATACAAGTTCAAGCTGTTCTCAACTGAGATGGTCTGAAACCTCACAGACCACTTGCTGCTCAAAGACTATCCAAGTCAAACCTTCCCACAACTCTACGGTTTGCAACTCCCAGTTGCAAGGCTATCCTATAGCCTAAACGTCTATATGGCTATCTCTCTATAGCCAGTATGTCTCTGGAGCTTCCCAAGAGTTTGTCTGAGACCAGCTGGTTCAAGTACCGCAATGGTCCTTTAAACCGTATATATAGGCCTCAGGTGTGCTCAGCACTATGATATGAACTTAAGCAATGCTTTGGTCTCCAGGTATCGCAATGATCCCTTAGAAACTTAGCACTGCCTTCAGTTCGTGCCACGAAGCTTTCTCCAGTTGACAATCACTACTGCCTTCTGCTAATTCGATCTGCACCGTCTGAATAACTGGACAGCAAGACGGCAATTCTCAATTTTCGCTCGCTTTTATACCCATATTTGGGCTGTACCATTAGCCATCTAGGGGAACAGGTTGAACTCATAAATCTGATAAGTATGATAATTGGAGGTTTCTTTACCTTAAATCTACAAGAAAGTAAATGATTCGTATTCATACATGATATTCTGCTAAATGCTTCTTGCATTTTCATATTTCAAAGAATTAAATCTTTGGACAACATGTCTTGTTTTCCTCATATAAAATGGTTCCGTCCATTATCAATTCATTGAGTGAGGCGTTTGATAGCAAGCGTTTATCGATCTGATTGAAACATGGCGGCCCCCATGAAAGTTGTGAATTTCAATACGAAAACAAGGAAATACATTGCATATAAAGACATTTCAAGCAATTTCTGAATGAAAATACAATAAATACAGAGGGCTTCATTCGGGAGACTGGGTGTGACCATCATAGACGGTAAGTTTGCCTAGTTTGGCTTGCATGCAGCTCTCATTTCGTCTCATTAGCATATCATGAACTATCTATAAGCATGATAAGGATAGCGTCTCTCTATAAAGTAATTATCCTCGTCTATTTTTGTTGGTTGTGTGTTCCATAGGTCTAAGAGACCTGAAAATCAGCATCAAAGGCATACATGTACAAGCAATGAAAAACACAAGTGAACCTCTCGCCGGTACAAAATTCTATCGAAAGAACAAATAACATCGGTGAAATATTTTTGCCAAAACCAGTTCAATTCTAAGCTTTTAAAATCAGGAAATAACCCTGTGTAGACGGATAGAGAAGAATACTCTTTTCTCCTAGACTTTCCACTTGTAACAAATGACCAAAAGAGACGCTAACACAACGGGGCTGGTTTTACAGCAGGGACAACAATGTAAAGGTGAAAGTAATCGATGATCAGTAAATCGCACAATCAGAAATGATTTCCCACTCCAAAAACAAGGTTGAAAAAACTAAATTGACAATCAGGTTCTTATACAAAAAGTGGGCCGAATGAGCAGCCCAACTTCATCTTCATCTTCCAAGAAAGTGCTGGACCCAAGCATGAGCATAGTCGCACTGTGAAAAACTATGTACATGTGTGAAGGAAGGCTCTTTGTACAGGTCCACAGCTATTTCCCGATAGGCGGCCACTCTAACCAGGCGGCTACCCGAACTTTACAACCTTTGAATTTGATTCCAATAGAATCTAATCAGAGGAAAGATAAGGCAAAACGGTGGGAAAATATAGGTATTGATCTCCTTGGAAATATCTTATGAAAATATATTCACACCCGCTACCGATTTCGTAGGGGAAAATTGAGGAACGCCATTCATCGCTTGTTCCCATTCTATCCATCATAGCATTTGATTATATTGCCATTAAATCTGCTGAATGTGGACCAGACCAATTCCCAACCACTAACCATTTATCTTTGGCCAAGGTTGCGTCCTTACATGACAGGTGTCTAGCTAGACACTTCATCTGCAGGGTTATCTCCAGTATGAATATACTTAATGTTCCTCACAATAGGTCAACATAAACAGCCCTTTTAAAGCATAATTCAATGTGGGATCCCATACTTTAACAACAAATAATTATTCACAGCATGCCAACCCTATGACCCGTAACTAACTCATGAATGACCGATAATGTATTAATCTCAGCTTATACCTCTTTCATGACTAGGAAATGATTCAGAACTCTTGTCATCTAAATAATCCCCAAGTTCTAAGTTCCTGTCTAACTGCGTTAGATATGCTCCCTAACGAAGGGTGGAAATCTGTTCCTAGAACTCTCCACAAATACTTCTTATCTCTGCAAGTTGCAAGACCCTTCCGATTCTCAATACTTTGCCAAACAACAGTTCATTTTAAGTTCTTCATACTACCGTTTTAGAAGCAATACTTATGGCTCTGTTCACCTCCCTAGAAAATAGTCAGCATTGCAAGAAACAAAGAGCAGTGTTTTCCAGAGTACCGTTGCAATGTCTTCAAAAATACAGTCTGGCTAGTCAGAATACTGTCTCTAAGTTGTTCTATAAAATGAAATGTGCGTTTCTTTTCCCCCAGTAACACAAACTTTTTTTAGAAGTACAGAACATGTTCAACATTTTCAGACACTGGGTAAGTTGAAAGATGATCTTATACAGATTCAAAGATAACCTAGTCGGACTAGCACATGACATACAATACATGCCCATAAATTTTGAAAGAAGCCAAAATTCCTGACCAGGCCTGAGATATTTTAGACATTCTCGCCATTCATTAAGTACATAAGACAAGGAACACAAATCTCTCTACAATAACTCATTGGTACTACTGTAGCCCTGTAGAAAGATAGATGAAAGCATTAGCTTTAAAATTCAAAACTGATTATGTTAAACACCATAAACCAACCTGCAAACTGAATACCAGAATATTTCCTTGAATCTTTACCAAGAATGTGGTTCTAGTCCGATTTATCTTCGAGAGAAACCTTAATAACGTACCTACATGTATCTACAGTACGAGATATTTTCTGCGAAGTGTCTGGGGCGAAAGGAAATTAAACCATAAATTGAGGTACCACTTGACTAGGATTTGAATTGTCCCGTCAAAGGTAAACTAAGTAGGAGGGGTCACTCTTACACTTCCAATTCCCTTGAAATGTTTGATATAGGTACAATATCAACAACAAATCATTATTAGGGTGATGTAACATTCTCCATTCTTTGAAACATATATGAATTTCCTTTTGCAAGTCTCTAAATGTTAAATTATCAAATTCAACATTGTTCATCACGGTCTGCAGAGATCATGTGAGTGGGAGGCTGGGTTGTCTCCGTCTGAATTGACCCAATGTTCATCTGTAACTTGCACTATCACACTTGGGTCAAAATCCAAACCTCTTTCCAAAGAGGAGATATCTGGACAAAAAATTCTTTTTTTTTGTACAATTATATTTGATGTGTCCTGAAAAGGACATAGAAGGAAAATACCACAGAGAGACAGCCAGTCCCCACCAACGTGAATAAATCCACTGGGAGATTAGATCTCCTGGGTAAGGACAAAGGTATCAAGCTGCAAACAAATACATATGAAAAGCAAAATGTGTTCTAGCTTTCAATTATATTACTTATTTTATAAAGCAAATCCTACGTAAAATTAGATCAAGCAACGTAAAGACCAGAAAATACCCACATCTAAACTGATACCCCATGTAAGATATACCCTTAAAATGATGATACGTGTACCACCAAATATCGGTTTGCAACCCTTACATATCAAAACATGTGCTTCTTATTGTACAGCATTAACCATCCTCAATAAGCAAAAGTGAGAATTATTAACATGAAAAATATTCACTTAGACAACAAAAACTTTGTTTAAGGCAATCCATTAACTATCAGTTGGAACTGAGGGACTTGATATGACTGACCATGGCTGCATCTATTGGACGAAAACCCATATTCAGCATAGCATAACCTGATTGAACTTGGTCCTGATTTATAAACATTCACTTTATCCTTACTTTTATTTTCTCAGTTTTATACTTCTAGACTTAGCCCAGTCATCTATAACGGATTTTTTTTTATCCTTCTGAGAACAATATAGTTTGATAATCCTCATACTTTACATATACTTAGATTTTCAAATCAGTGTCCAATTTAATAGTTTTATTCCGTTGGAGATTTCCACTCAATACTTGGCAGTCCAAATCCATAAAAGTCGCTTAGTTTTCGTTTTGTTGGCATTTTTGAGTACATTATTCTACATATGCTCATAATATGCCTTTTTTAAAACATGTGCCCAAACTCGTACGGGTGGATGCCAGGTCTGTAAATGACCCTGGGTCACAGAACTAGGTCAAAGGTCAAATGAGTACAAAATTGCAAAAATCTGTAAAAACAAAAATAAACATTATTTTTTTTTGGAAAACCATGGAGTGATTTTAGGAAACTTGTACTCATGTTATTCCTTGACATGTGTCCAAAGACATAGGGGTTGATATCAAGACTGTAAATGCTCCTGGGTGACAGAATAAGGTCAAAAGTCAAATGAGTGCAAAATAACAAACATCCGTTACAATAATCAAGTAATTTGCATATCAAACATGGACTAACTTAAAGCAACATGTGTTTATATATTCATTGACAAGTGCTTAAACTCATACGGGTATATTCCAAGTTTGTTACTGCCTCTGGGTCACAGAATAAGGTCAAAGGTCAGATGAGTGCAAAATATCAAAACCTGTAATGATTACTAAAAACTGCATTTCTATCACAAAATCATGGACTGGCTTAAAGAAAGTTTCCAATAGCATTTGTAGTACATATCTGAGATGGTATAAGGCTAATATAGAAAATAATGCATGTCAGCCATTGAGGTCAGAGGTCAGTTGAGGTCATCAATTTAAAACAGGGTATACCCTGAAAATGCATTCACAATGTCAGTTACTGGAACGTTTCTGTTGTAAATGTAGCTGACAGAGATAGGAGGTCTAACTGTGCTTGTTTGGCATTGATAGTTTTAAGTATGAAATACAAATCTGGACTTTAGTCATCTGTTCTTGCAGGTTTATTTGTGCCCTGTCGCACTGTTTCACTTAGGATGAAAGTGTAGCAAAACCAGACTACATTATTAAATACTGTTTCACTATTACCCACAAAAATAAATTTTCTTAATCTAAACTACTTTGGTAAAGATTATACCATAGGATGTTCATTTCATTTGTACATGATGTGAAGATCCTGTCCTTAGTGAATGTTATTGCCCCAACCCATTGACCCCCCCCCCCAAAAAAAAAAAGAAAACAAACAAGCAAAATGACAAAAATCATAGGAATGCATTGTTAATTTGCCCATTTTTAGAACGGTAGCAATTTCAAGAATTTAAGTCATGATATAAAATTTAGAAATGTGGAACTTTCAAAGATGGGGTACAATATGGCTACCAACATAAAATGTTTGGCAATAGGAAAACAATACTGTTATGCTAAACTTACTGTCCATTTTTATTGTGCGATAACTTAAATTTTGGTAAAGCTTTCCACAGTCAGTTGTTATTAAGCAAATAAAACTGCAAAATTGATAGGTACTGCAGCATTCCAAGAAGGCAATGCTTAACTACATATGCCCAGAAGCAAACGTTTAGTTAGTGAAAATACATGTACAATTCCATTGAGCCTTTTTGCCAGAGTGTACGTGGGATTATCAAAAATTACGTGGACTTTTCCCATAACTTGACAACGATTCAGGCAAACATGTTCAAATGTTAGCTGACGATAAACTTGCTTAAATTCACTACATTCTGAAAGTTTGGTTGATCTAAAGTGTTTTATTAGCGGTTGGTGATGGTTTTATTTACCCCACCCTCCCTATGGCGGAGCACGTCAGAAATGACGTTAAGCTTTGCACTGCAGTTTCGCATTTCATTTGCGTTTTCTTCAAAACGGTTTTGCAGATCACAGCAAAACGTACCATGTGTCTTAAAGAATCCATAACAAAACAATTTATGCTTGCTCAATAATTACGGTGGACCGGTTATGCACCTACGTTGTTTTGCTAAGGCATACATGTTTGCTTTTTCGGAACTTTTAAACGATGTCTGAATTTCATGCAACACAGATCAACCAGCAATATCGTGCAATTCCCAGTTTGAAACAAATCCTAATTTCATATTTGCCGGTAACACTTCACGGTACTTTGATTAAGCATTACAAATGAAACCTTGCATGCACGTTTGAACAAAAAGGACCAAAATAAGTATCAAAATTCCTATCCGTCATTTAAAATGTTTTAACGTCTAAATCATAATGTTAAAAATCATCATCAATATGCCCCGTCCAAATTTATTCTCAAATCAAGGCAATACATTAATAATTTTATACAGATTGGTAATTTAAACCATGCTCCAATAGTGGATAAATTTTTTAAGATACTTTGAGCAGTAAACCTGTAAAAATCCGTAGCCCTAAAAAGGGCTTTTTGTGGTTCAAAATCAGTGGTTTTGCGTCGACGTCACTGACGTGATCGGTGTGCTCCAGGATGGCGAAAGTGGGTGTTTTCATGTCAAAATAATTTTGTAAAGGATGAAGGGATTGTGATAAAATTTTGCACACTAATACATATTACATGGGTCCATGTGGATTGAAAGTTTTGAGTGGAGTCGAGTCATATAATCAGAAGTTATGGGAAAAGTCCACGTAATTTTTGATAATCCCTCGTATACACCAATTTTCCTTCTTATTTTAAACCAAAGGGAGGCAATCTCCAAATGTTTGACATGTTATTTCTCGAGACTGGGGCTAAATTTTGCTGAGAGTTATTCAAATTCTTGTCACTAACAACAACTCCTATTCCACAACGCAATAAATAAAAGTAATGATTTTATCATTCATCGGGTAGATGCCGAAATGATGTATTGCGAATAAGGCCAATGACTATGTCAAGATGTTTAACTTGGGTAATATTTTATCAAATTAAGAAAGAAAAAAGGTACAAGTAGGCAAAGATCAGGAAAAGGCGCAATCAGAAAAAGATTCCCACTCCAAAAACCGAGGTGGGAAAAAACCAAACTAACAATCAGGTACTTATACCATGAAACATATCGTAAGCCGAATGAGCAGCTATTTTCCCAATAGGTGGCCACTCAGTTACCTTAACTTAACTAAAAATATGAAAACATACATAAGGCGCCAACAGCACAAAAAATTTTAAACACCAAGACATAAAACAAAAAGAACCACTACAGAAGTATCGACTTGGAACGATCAGTAACACAAAGTTACTGGCGGGCTTAAACCGGTTTTACAGGTACCTAACCTCACCCTCAGCTTCTGCAGTGGTTCACAACATTTAGTTAGTTCTTCGGTCCTCGTGGTGAATCTCTAACTGGTCAATGAATCATCAAGAACAAACAAATAAATCATGATAAACATCCTGATGAATCAAAAACCAGGACCCACAGATTGAGTAAGCTGTCCGACGATGGAGATCCCTGGGCGCCGAATAACCTACTAACTCCGGAGCAAAAGAAAAACACCAGTTGGACCCCGGTGGGCCAAGCAACAGACAAGAAGCTCCGGCCCCAACCAACTAAAATGAATAGCTTTAAGTCGGGGCCATCATAGAGTCTGACGCCCGACCCACCGGCGTGCAATTAAAGAAGGCAGCATAGTTATCAACCATGATTGGGTTAAAAACTAAGCATGCAGACTGTCGCATAACATTCAAGTTATAACCTATACGTCTGTAACGTGATATGATTTTTCCGAACTGAAGAGAAAAATCATTTATTCCTTTAAGTTTCTTTAATTTGTAAACCAAGTCACCATAAAATTCAGGTTCCGAAAGGCCCTCACTTAAAAGTGTCTTTAACCCAACATTATATTTGGAAATCAATTCATAGTGTCTACGATAAAATTTAGAAAAGGTTTTTCGAAGTTTATGATACCGATAGCCCTGTTGGAGAAGTTTTGCCGTTAAACATTTATTTCGAGCGTTGAAGTCTGTAACATGATTGCAGACTCTAGCAAACCTAATAAGTTGCGAAATGTATACACCATAAGAAGCACGACGAGGAACGTCACCATCCAAAAAAGGAAAATTTACTAGATCAAAATCAAAGTCATCGCGCTTATCATAAATTTTAGAAGAAACAAATCCATTTGCAACAGAAAGATGTAGATCTAAAAAGGGGGCTTCGGTATATGAGATATTAGCTTTGTTCAACTGAAGTTCAGGTGGATAAATTTGATTGACCATACCTTCAAAATAAGGGTTGTCAATGTTCAAAAGGTCATCGAGGTACCTAGATGTGGAATTAAAAGCCTCGCAAATTCAACAAGAAGGAACAACTAAGACCATCAGCAGGATAAATAGTTACGGGGCTAGTCAAAGTTAATAACAATGTCAAAACTCTATCCTCTGAGTATAGTTGCACTTAATATAAGCTGAGGTAAGCAAAGAGTGAATAAAATGATATTTTAACCTCATTTACACCATGCTTGAGAGCTATGGTAAAATGTGCAAATAAGAAACTTGATATTTCTAATACGTGCAAAAATAGCATGCAAAAGTGCAGTAAACCACTCTTTGTGGTTGCATTGGTGAGATGATAACAATTGTCATGCCATAATTGCCTAGCCCATGCTATTCCTAGGCCAAGTCTCGGGACAAGGAAGTAATGTGACACTGTGTGTCATAGATACGCTGGTATAATTTATGAGAGCCATGATGAAATTTACATATAAGAAACTCAGTACCTTGAGACACAAGTAAAGCTTGCATATAGATATTTGCAGTACTCCCCACTTGGTAAATGAGAATGACTTTTCATTGACAGGATTTGTTGTTAGTACGGCTCATGTTGCATAAATAGTGTACTGAAACTATGTTTTAGCTTTTAAATCATAGAATGAGCAGCGACCTCAGTAAAGCTAAACCAGACATAAGTTTGGACATGCAGTGACTTTTCAATTTTATCTGTCTAAATACCAAACATACACAAGTTTCTATACTTCATAAGTAAAATATAACTGTAAGTAGTCTCATCAAATGATAAAAAGCAGCAGCTGAGCTTAATCAATGAAGTAATGCATTTATGATAATCACGTAATAACATACATCTTATGATTTTATACCATACTCTATTTTCGATTGTGTAAAACTCCCCAAGTTGCTATATGATATCTTAATGAATGGACATATGTACAAATGCCTGAGTCAAAGCTAGCATCTCAATGCTAGCACAACCAAGCCAATCTCTCTACCAGTGCAAGACATCTCTACATAATCAGAGTCTCCACAAAAACGTAAAGATCTTTCATGTCGAAAGGATTTAAATTTACGAAAATGCTTTGCTCTTCCAATTATACTCTGATCGCTCTGCTGACAAACCATATCACGTGACCGTAAGCCAAGCCTTATGGCAAAGTCACGTCAATATCAGCCAGTGCTGTTGTTTGTTTACTCATGTTGGCGTGATGTCGGTTGCATATTGCCATGACGTTAAGCTCGAAAATTTAGCGTTTGGGCTTTTTTCGAAATTCCGGTAAGTCTGCTTTTTTCGAAATTCCGGTAAGTCTGTTTTAATGTCAAATATACGGAAAATTAGCAACAGTTTTTTGGAACTAAAAGACAGATACTTGATTGATAATAAAAATGTAAATATAAGCACTAAAATTCAGATGTTTAGCTTTCACTGGATGATGAAAAACGGCAGTTTTAATGTCTTCGAGAGGCCCTTCGGGCTTCACAAACATCAAAACAGCCTGAATTTCAACCAATTTATTTTTTATCATTAATACTATTTATTGATCTGGCAGTTTCAAAGAATATGTTAGCTTGACGACTAAATTATTGAAGAGAATATGCCATAAACAGAGTTGCTTGCAATGAAACCAAGATGTATTATGTTCTCCATACGTAAGGTAATAAAATTTTACCAATACATATTTAATCATTGCTGTTGTGGCAGCAATCTTGACCACCATCATCATAAGTAAAGAAAAATAAAACATTAGTATCAGTCTGACTGCTTTGAATTAACTCTGAATACCATTAATACTCTTATTTTCAATCATCACTTTTCTCAGGGTCAAAATTAGAAAACAACATGAAAAATAATTATTTTTTCCTTACATGACATTGAACCTCAAGTATATAAATCAATATCATTTATAAATCCAAACTAACTGATGGCGATCAACACCATAAATGTATCAAATGATTCTAGGTTTAACAAAACTGATCAATTACAATATGAGAAAGTACAATAAAATTGGATGTGTATGAAGATTTTTAGATGATGGTAAGTTACTTGTACATGTATCAACTGTTATAGCATTCTCTTGTTTTTGACAGCCATATTGAACACCATCTTGAAATGATAAAAACAAACTACAAAATAAAACGGTAGTCTCAAGAAGTACCTAAAAGAACTTTATCCCCATCAGAATACACTGACACTGATGTTTATACATACAATTGTAAAATGGCATGAAAATAAGCATTTTTTTGTACTAAAGTGACCTTTGAACTCAATCTGCTTCTTTTTGTTGTAACAATTGTTGCTGATTAAACCTCACAAATGTATTAGGTGTATTTTAGGGGTTATTTTGACAAATAAATTGAAAATATTACATAAGCTATTGCCGATATGTTTAAATATATGAATTTTGCACTTAGTTGACCTTTGACCTACTTTTGGGGCTCCGGGGCATTTTCAGACTTGGCATCGACCCTAGCGTTTATTGTTACACATCAAGGAACACATTTAGCATGGATGCCAAAATGTACTCAAAAATGCCAACAGAAAAATATTTTGATGGCTTGGGAGGCCAACTACAATATCCAAGGCCCTTACAATAGTTACTATACGGCTTCCACCTAGAATCTTCTCATGGTCTATTACTGTGTCGCTGTATCAGAAGTAGCCCCACCAGCCTCAACAGAAGGTGACTCTGTATCTAAACAGAAGATTCATGAAATCAAGTCTATATTCAGACCATTGACAGAAAACAATAGCATTAAGTTAACGTAATACTTGCTACCAAGATTGTTTTCCTCCCTAATTACTGAATAAGCTCTTTTCCAAAAGGTCTCAACCCATGAGAAAATATTAACGTTTTCATTAAAATCTGACATTACAAGTCTGTAACAAATTCCAAACGTACAAAATAACTTTTAAAAGTGACACTCTGTTGTCCCACCAACACCTATGTTTCCTCCGCTTGATGGGACTTAACGTTAGAAAATCATGGCATCGCAACACTATTCTAAAATATAACCAATTAAGGAAACAGTTTTACCTGAAGTAGACCTGGAGAATTAGGCGCCACCATAAATTGCAGAGGTTGGTCTTTTGGAGCACGCACATGCACTATAACATGATCCATCTGTTGTCATCAGAATGCGCACTACACCTTCAATATTATTTTCCCTCCCTGTGCATGGGATGACATCATTGACTGGTTCCCCTATTTAGACAATAGATAGTTATCAACCATGTCAATACAACATATCGAAGTAATTACAAATTGTGATAATATAAGAATCGAGTCAGACTCTATGGATCTACGTGTACCTTACTGGAGACGTCAAGCTAGACATCTGTGCACCCCTGTACCACTTTTTTTTACATCACCTCATTTGTTTGTTTGAATAAGGTTTAACGTCCCGATCCCAGTCAGCAAATTTACGTCATAATGGGACGGGGTCACCACATCCTGAGTATTAACCATTACTCTGGAGGGTTAATGTATCTTTACAAAGACATGTAACACTGTATAAGGATTGAACCAAGAACCTCTCGATTCGAGGCTTGTTGCTCTACCATTACGCCGTCCCGTGCTCTCTTCAGCCGCTCACTAAGCTCTCAAATTAAAATACGTTGGTTTATTAAACATTGCCACAACATAGTCAAATACTATTTACCTGATAGTCTCTCAAAGGATCTTTGACAGTGGTAATGGGAGTCACAATGTATAGCTGCCCTGTATTTCGAAAAATATAAAAGTGGGTAAAATGCTTTGGTCCCCATTTCGATACATGTATAGCTTTATTTTTGGGCTAAAAAGCTACTTTTTGTATTGAACATATAGGAAAACAGAAAACTGTTTTTTGAACATTGTTCCCCCCCCCCCCCCCGAGTACCAACAAATCCTTTTGCATGTTGATAGGTCATCATAAAATACATATTATATTTGAATTTCTTGTTGGTACTCGGGGGGGGGGGAACAATGTTGCCCAGTCGAAAATGTAACCCAAAAACTATGTACATGTATATAAAATAGTTATAAGTACTTAATACAGTGAGAATGGTAGAAATTAGCTTCTTTCCTGTCAAGTGCAATTAAGCAAGACATACATGTACTAGTTTTGTCAACCGATACGGGAATATAATTGATTTTTAACCATTTTTCATTGTTAAAAAATAGAGAAATAACATTTCATGGAACAAACGTTTGAACCAGTCTATACTACAACACAAGTTAAAACATACACGCCCCCTAATCTTTCAAAGCACATGACTGAATTCAACATGTGGAGAGATCAGTCTTGATTAAAGGACAGATAACGGGTCATGTGTCCCTCAATGCACTTAGACTATACATTGGAAAGTTGTCAGTATTAAAATTGTGTAATGGATGATCTCTAAGTACATGTATTTCGTGTCAGCATCATGACATGAAGATTTTGACTACTTCATGCAGTTGCTTTATTAAACTTCTTAATCCATGATTTACAGGGAATCTAGACAAATACTTAAGTGGCATCATCTTGGTTTACTCTTGACAGTATGTCTTGACTCATTTAGACCAACAATATTTCACTGAAGTACGTCTTTCTCTATACATTTCATTGATGTGTATTATGAAAGAGATAGCAGGGCGTGTTATAGCTAAATTGGTGCATGTATACCAGGTGTATATGCCATAGTTTTAACATTGAAAAATATGTGACCACTGTAGGAACATTTTAACACCAGAAAGTATATAGATTTCATATGCATCTAATTTGAATGGTGGCATGCATGCATTTATTCATTCCAGACATGCAAATAAGTTCTTCTGTGTCATTTTGTTAAGGAAAATCATACAGTAATTGAGGCATCCATGAGAAAATGTGTTTTGCATATACATGTACCATGCTTAAAGAACAGATCATCTGTGTGGCAGTCGCCAATGGCTTGGACATTTTGCTTCCTCTGTGATTTTAAACCCCTGATTTGTGAAGTATTTTGTCATATTCTTTGACTACATAACTTAGGTTTATGTTCTACCTGTTTGGAAACCAATGACAGATTTTCTCATGACTTTGCTCAATACTTGTCATTGTTAGCAATGATATACAGGTTACTCCCAAAATAATTTATGAAAATAATGTCGCTTATTAAGCATCAAACTTTTGAGATGAATTTTAGGGTGTCTAGGACCCTTGACACTGACCTACATGATTAAAAACCACATCAATGGAGAAAGTGAATACAGACATGCAACAAAAAATGATTTTTATTCCAATTTATATTTTCAAATTTTTGACCCCTACCTCCGCTTCGTTAGCCATTTCTACAGTATGTGTAGGAATGCTTCATACATTATAGCATTTATCTGTTCTTAAGACATCATTCTACCTTTCTCATTGCAAAGTTGTAGTAGAAATTGCTTTAAAAAGGAGTTTTGGGCTTTCGAAAACAGGGTATATTTTACAGGAAAGGGTCAATGGTCCTTCCATCCCCAACTCGGATGTTCAAGCTGATATTCAATTTGTCAGCCTCTCGAGCTCTAATCCATCCTCGACAGCCGCCTTTGTTTTGGTGATCAGATTCTTCCCCATTAGAGAGCATCTTGGTTTCAACACCTTAGCCACACCCAACACAGTTTCACTAGAAAGGATTAGAAAGGTTTTTTAAACAACCAGCACAATTTTTATTGAAACCGTCATAACACAGATCTACTTTCACTTTGTATTCCTCGAAAAATGCTCTCTACAGCGTCCGCGCTTCAAACCATGTACAATAGTTCAATGATTTACATGTGTCACGAGAAACATGAATCAACACGGTGTAAACAAAGCTAGCACCTGTGTCACGTGCGCTGTGTAACAAAACTGAACACTCCCAATACTCAATACAACTGACCCTTTACACATCAACCAGAGGTCATTCTATGTACACAATATGCATTGAATATACATGTGCGGCATATCCAGCCAGACATGACAGCAAAATGGCTTCGGCATACAACTTAAAAATGCCAACGCCACAAAACGCTACACAAAGAAAAACTAAAATATCAAAACAAAAGTACCAAACTGAGAGCATACTTTACATAAAAAGGCTCCCGATTTTTGTTCGACCTAGCCAACGCAATTTAGCCTCTACGAACACCAATTTCGTTTTTAATTTTAAATGAAACCACAGTTCTCCGTCGTACCTCCTGACTGTACCGAAATCTTTGACCATCTTTGTTTGGCCCATCCAACATGTCCAACACAAATTTAATCACAACGAACACATAGCTCGTCAACATACACCAAGTTCGTTTTTAAAGTGAAATGAAAATACAGTCTCCGGCCGTCCTGACTGCGCACAAAAATGAAACTCTTCAAACTCGTGTTCGACCTATCGAACACAGTTTCAACCACAACAAACACAAACTGACAAAGTTCGTTTTTTATAGATTTAAATAAAATACAGTCTACGGCCGTACCTCCTTACTGCACACAAAAATGAAACTCTTCAAACTCGTGTTCAACCTATCGAACACAGTTTCAACCACAACGAACACAAAGAAACTCTTCAAACTCGTGTTCGACCTATCGAACTCAGTTTGAACCACAACGAACACAAACTGACAAAGTTCGTTTTTTTTTTTTTTTTTTTTTTTTTTTTTTTTTTTTTTTTTTTTTTGTTTTTTTTTTTTAATACAGTCTCCGGCCGAACCTCCTGACTGCACACAAAAATAAAACTCTACAAACTCGTGTTCGACCTATCGAACCTATTCAACCACAACGAACACAAACTGACAAAATTCGTTTTTATAAATTTAAATAAAAATACAGTCTCCGGCCGTACCTCCTGACTGTACACCAAAATGAAACGCTTAAAATCCAAATAAGCGTAACACAAATGAACAAAATTCAAATTTCATAAACTTACATTTGCCCGGCCACGTGGCCACACAGGTATTTTATGAAAGTTGACAAGCTACGATCTGTACTGGTCAGTGGTTGCGACTAGACTGAATGGACAAACCACGTCACATCTCGCGAGATTCACTTGAGATATACCTGTATGCAACAACAGCACAGTTGTCTGCACATGCAAAGAAGAAAACTTGCCAAAAAAGTACTTTGTGTAACAAAATAAATGTCTGAGCATGAATGTAAACAAGTTGCAATATATTATATTCAAACACCAGCCTAATATATGAATTAGTTGTTAAAAGATGGTTCAAATATTATATCTACGGTACCTATATTAGTTAATAATATTTATTAGTTAAAAATATTTATTTTAATATGTGCATCCAAAATCAATCTCCATGGCTGATTAACTGGTCAGTTGTTTGCTTATCTTCCGACAAAAGGAACAATGGTCCTATATAGCTCACTTGAGGAAAAAATAAGAACTATTTAAGAAACACATCAGCTCTAGCAGTGAATTGTTGAGTAATAATGCACTGTTTGGAGGTCAGTTGTAAAGCAGATCAAATCGCGAGCGCGCAGCGCGTGATTTATCTGCGTACAACTGACCGACATACAGTGCATTATTACTCAACAATCCACGCACTAGAGCTGATCTATTTCGATGCTGACATAAACGAAATAAAATGATTTTAAACTTAACTTTTCCACCATTGCGTTGAAGAAATCCCGCCAAACTTTTGACTGTACCGTAAATGTTTACATATGTTACGTTTTTAACGCGTTGAAATGACGTTACACCGTCTAACGTCGAGGTAACGTGACTTATGGGATAGCTGACGTCATAATTTAATAAAAATGGCGTCAAAACTGCCCAAAGTAAAGTAACGTTTTGCCGCCCAGTGAAATTGTTGCACAATATAACGCGTTTTAACCATTAGCTATATAGGCGAGTTGTGTTAGAATTGTCTTTTTTAACAACTGAACATGAAGTGATGCTCCCTATACAAATGTGGTTAAATGTTTATGGGATCAAATTTGATGTTTTCATTCAAATATGGTCTGATTTTTTTCAATGTGCAGGGCGGAGCCTGTCAATATTTGATTGACAATGACAAAATTGACCATTACATTTAAAAATAGGTAGTTCTCACTTGGACTCTTACTTTGACCCACTTGTTATTGTTGAACCAATCAGTGTCAAAATTTAACCTCATGCACTGAAAATGATGGGTAAACGCATATTGTCACAGAAAAATATTCTGTACTACAAGACAGTATTTACGTATGACCATATTGAAAATTCCCTTAGTAAATGCCTGGTAAACTTTCTTGTTGTATGACTCTCTGTTTTTCGTTTAAAACTTTATTTCTGATACAATTAAATATCAAATGATGCAGACTTACTTTAAGTTACTAATTTACTAACGAATGAAGGCGGCAGAAAAAAGTGCAATCACTACAGTACGGATCTATAAAGTGTTACTGACAGCTCAGTCAAGTTAGCAGCGAATATGTTACAGCAGCAGCAGCAAAAAAAAAAAAAAAAAAAAAAAAAAAAAAAAAAAAAAAAAAAAAAAAAAACCTCCTGTTAGTTGCAGTGAAACTTTTTGCCGCCTATTGTCTTTTGTTCATACAGACAATGCTCCAGAGTATCATCGTCTATCTTGAAGCTTACACTGATAAGCAAATCACTAAGGTGAGCTACAGCACAATTTGTTCTCTCGTTTTCGTTTAAGTCTGTCTATGAGCGCTATGAGAAACGATGATGAATGTCATCACAAACAGACGTTTTATATCCCACCTATTACCCAGTCTATGGACACTTTTACTGTTGGCAGGGAGCTTTTGTCCTAAAGCTATGTTATGGGTGGGATAGAAAAGTCTTGTTTGCGGCATAAGTATTCGTTACCTATAGCACTCACTTCCAGACGAAACTAAAATCGGCAACATTTTCCATAACGTTGGTAATATTTGGTCTAGAAAATTTCTGTTGCAGCATTCATCATCATTTTCTACATAGCGATCACAGCCAGAATTAAATGAGCCTGTGCATGAGAAAATCAACAATTTGCATTTGCGAAAACAAAGACGCAGATCAGCTGTGCAGTAACTGCACAGCTGATCAGCGCCTTTGTTTTCGCCGCACGGATAGCAAAATTCCTCTTCTACTTATATCCAAAGTTTCAAGAGTCTAGCTTTATTCTGTGACTGTACAGCCTGGTTTGTGTCGGACCTGGTCGGAAACTCAAATTGTTGGTTTTCTCATGCACAGGCTCAAATAACAAAAAATGGTAACAAACATTTCCACTTACATGGAACCTTTTTTGTATTTGACATCTAAAATGATTGTGGCAAAAAATGTCATTTTCTTAAGCGCAATCACCTAGATTAAAGCCAACACATTCTGCGACAAAAAATGTTCGCTGCAAGCGAAATTGCTGCTTACCTGACAGTTTTTTCACTGAAGCAAAATAGCTGCTGACTTGACCAATTTCGCTGCAGCAAAATTGCTGCTAACTTCACTGTGTTTTGCTCAGCAAATTTAATTCTAACGCTGCAAGCAAAATTGCCATTAACTTTACTGCTTTTGCCGTAGCAAAATTGCTGCTACATGTAGCATGACCGATTCTGCTGCAGTAAAATTGCTGCTAACTTGGCCGTTTTGATGCAGCGAATTTGCTGCTAATTTGACCGAGCTGACCTTGTAGGAAAAACTTGATAAGTCAAATTAGCTGGTTCTCCGCTTCATTTTTTCAAATGGTAATTTATTGACCTTCTTCTGTGGTCATGTACCAACAGTAAAGCACAGAGTTGTTTACAAAAATAGAGGCATTGGCTAACTTTATAGAAATATTTGAGTGTAGCTGTATGGTTATATTTTAGAAACAAAATGTTTATGTTTTTGTGTGTCTACCATACACTTCACCTATTTTGAAATCATTCAGGTGAAACACAGGTATAGCACAAAGACAACAAGCATATTCACCTTTACCTCAATTATACATTGTCAGCTCTAGGACCCTATCTAAACAATGAAATCATCCGAGGCTGGGCTTAGCTAGGCCCTGCCCTGCACATTGAAAAAAATCCAAGTATATATATTTTTGATTCTTAGCTGTATATATTTTAGTTTGTACCATAGCAAGACTATTGTAAGTTTTAATTTTTTGTTTGTAATTTACTGTGTATCAATATGAGACTCAGATAAACAAAACGTACATATACCGGTATACAGGTGCTTCACAAAATTTTTGTGGGTAGCAATTTTTCTCATAATTATTTACATACCCCAGTGTGATTAACAGGGCAGTCATCCGCTTAATTTTGCAGTCAAAGTTTTTGAAGTCAAAGTCTTGTCACGTGATTTGGTGTCGACTTTTCCTTTGCAAATTCACAGGTTTGCGTTGTCCTGGGATCCTACTCTTAGTTTCATGCAGTGTCTGGACCACTTTAGGCCCTATGTTTCTGGAATATCTCCTGGGGTTGAACATGAAGGGGGTAGAAATGCAAATGAAAAAAAAAATCAATTTTTGATGTCATCTAAAGTATCAAAATAAATGTGTGAATAAAAGAAATCTAGTTCTAATGCACTGTGTCCTACCTTTAGTTTCATGCAGTATCTGGAACACCTCAAGTTTCTAGAATATTTCCGGAGGGGGGGGGGTGGGGGGGGGTGAAAGGGGTAGAAATGCAAATTGCAGAAAATCAAATTTTGATGTCTTATGTGTATTAAAATAAATGTGTGAATTAACAGAATTAAGTTCTAATGCACTGTTTTCATTATTCTTTGGTAAAACATAAACGTTATATAATTTAACCTAATAATGTACATGTAAAAGGCATTTGCAGCCAAATGCTCTTTACGCCTTGAATATTCCATATGAAAAAGTTCAGTGCGGGGTGTTGACTATACAACATTTTTTGAAGTTAACCCCACAAATGTTTTAAAATATTTCTTGGTATTTCGGTAAGATCTAAAGCATATTATATCATGATCTGACAGTGCTTTAAAAGCTTTTGATTTATTTTTTATACTTTAGATGACATGAAAAAACGATCTTCTGCCATCTGTATTCCTACCCATTTCAGGTTCAACCCCAAGAGATATGCATGAAACCAAGAGTAGGGTCCAGTGCGTTGGAACTTGATTTCCTTAATTCACACATTTATTTTCATGATTAAATTGACATCAAAAATTGGTCCTCTGCCATTTGCATTCCTATCCCCTTCATGTTCAACCCCCAGGGGATATTACAGAAACTTAAATTGGTCCAGACACTGCATGAAATCAAGAGTAGGGTCCCAGGACAACAGGAACATTTGTACTGCGTGTAAGAATGGTGATCGGTTCAACATACCATGCAACAAAACTTTTGATGTCTGCGAAATTAAGCGGATGGCTGCGCCGTTTATCACATTGGGGTATGTAAATAATTATGAGAAAAATCGCTACCTATAAAAAGTTTGTAAAGCACCTGTACAAATGCGTCAAGGAAAACAGGTTGGATCGTCATTTATACAAATGTCATTATAAGTAATTGCCATATTCTTGTCTGTATTGTAAAAGTGCATCTCAAATAGAAGCTTTGTGCACTGAGTTCTTTATGCTTACACACATATACCAAGTTATAAGATGATATACTGTACTATTGTAGTATTATGTTTGGATCTGAAGACTAAAGACCTTAAATACTGTACCAGCTTGACCACCATCTTGGACATGCTTGAGACTTAAACTACAAACATAATAAATTATTATGTTGCTTATTATTGTTTACATTTGTTCACACTTTCATATTGACGCTGGCTACTAAATTAAGCATTGGTTAGGCAAGCAGTTTTGGAAAGGAGATTTTCAATGTACACGCATATAGCCAAGTGCACAGGTGGTGCAAACTGGTCAACAATGTTTCATTAACAAACTATGTATTCTGCCCATTAAGCCATTTTTGCAATTTGATTGACTTTGTAAACAGCTCGCACATGCGAACATATTTGACATTGATGTCGTTCTTGCAAACTTTTGCATGCCGTTCGTCTCTCACTAATAAGAAAGACCATCGTTACTTCTAGAATACGATTCGTGACTTCTAGAATAAGGTTCGTGTGTGTTGGTGAGTCTTGGTCAATTCTAATTATAAACTGTCGGTTGCAAGTAGAGGCGCACAACGTGCAGTTTGCTATTGAATGGCAAAATGTTTTCTGAGGAGAAACCTTTAAAATGTTCACTTTAAGCTCACATTCCAACGGTGAGCTAAAAGACTATGAAACATAAATGCACTTTAATATCTACATGTATGTATGCTTATCACCAATAAGCCACAGCATTATTGCATTCTATCCTAGAGAAAACAAACAAACTAAATGAATAAAACAGCATTCACTGAAACACTCTTACATGTCTGTTCTTAGTGAATGTCTTCCTGCATAGGTTGATAATAGTATTCACTGAACATTTATGCCAATTTATGATTTTACTATGCAGCAGCTCAAAGTGACTAACGACTGATGATAATGTGACTGACAACTCACCGACTAACATAATACCCAGACCCCAAAAAAACAACTAAATGTACATATAGTTCCGTTGAAGTGAACAACAAGTGTTATCGGAGTTATCCATTTCTCATTTACTCTTGCAGCAACGCCATGGATTTCATCACACTCATAAAGATGTCAGGTGGGACAGATGGTCCGCGTGGTCTCCTTGCTCGTCTGACTGCGGTGCCGGTGTTTCGGAGAGAAGTCGTTTATGCCGGTCTGTGTCCACTGGGTAAGAATTAGCATACAAGCATATGACATGTGTCTATCCAGTTAACACAATGACGTCAAAACCACATGCAATTACTGGGTCATTTATTATAGTAAGGGATAACCCATGATTTAGAAACAAAAGCGAATTGTAGTGCTGGTCGATATCTGCTGCTGTGTAGATCTACTTGTATTACTCAGCTTCTCTGCATCTTTGTTATCACAAATATGAAACGTAAGGTTTCTTATGACATGGATCTTCTGTAGAATTTGGAAGTGCATATGATCAGCGGCTATCTTTGATTCAGAAAATTTATACCAGATTTTATGAACACTCTGATATTCTTTATGTTTCATGATGATTGCGGATATTCACGTATTCTAAAATAAGTAGCGCACCCCCTGTCTCGGGGTGTTTAACCAGAGGACTAATGGTCCTGTAAACACTCACCTGAGATCTGATGACATGTTTGAATAATTATTTAACCTCAGTGCAGGGACAGATGAAGCCCTTGGGCCATTTTCTTTTTTTCAGAATAATCAATATTCTGTCCATTTGCGAATTTCCTGCTGGCTTTTCCCTTCAAATGACATTTTAACAGTTTTCCCCATTCAAATGCATAGGCAACCCATGTTGACCTTGCCATAAACTTTGTCAAGGTCTTCGCAGGGTCATGATTTATATATTTCGAGTACGTTAAGCCATCGATGTTTCACGCCAAGTTTCCTTGAAATCAGTCTATTGGTTTCAGAGAATATTTTTGAAGGGTTTTTACCATATATGGGCATGGCGGCCATCTTGGTCATGTGACCTAAATTATTAATATACACAGTAGTTCCCCCATCCTATGGATGATTCACATTAAATTTGGCTTTAATTGGCCAAGCCAAGCGGTTTCAGAGGAGAAGATTTTTGAATATTATGGTAATATATATGTATATTGCCCCGGGATGGGGCCATATAAGCCCTTGGGTCCAACTTTTTTTCAGAATCATTAATATTAAGTCCTACTGCCATTTTCCTGCAAGATTATCAACTCAAATGGATTTTTAAAAGTTTTTTTTCGCATTCAAATGCAGCGACCTATGTTGACCTTGTCGTAAAATAGGTCAAGGTCACCACAGGGTCAACTTGGTCATGTGACCTATTTTTAATATACACATTGGTTCCACCATCCTATGGATGCTTCACATAAAATTTGGCTTTGATTGGCTAAGCGGTTTCAGAGGAGAAGACGTTTGAATATTATGGAGATTTACATGTATATTGCCCCGGGGTGGGGGCACATGAGCCCCTGGGGTCCATTATTTTTTTCAGAATCATTAATATTCAGTCCTACTGCCCATTTTCTGCAAGACTTTCACTTTAAATGACATTACATTGACACAAGCAGTGGCGATGACATCATTGCTGACGCTCCCTGGTATTTTGTTGCATGTTTCATTAGCTCATGTTTTCACATAAAATGTTTGTCCTTGTTGTTGTTTATTAAATTTATTAAAAGAAAGAAGAACAACAAACAAACAAACAAACAAACAAACAAACAAACAAACAAACAAACAAACAAACAAACAAACAAACATATAAACAAGCAAATAAGGAACAAACACACACACATACAAAACAAACAAACAAAAACATTGAATGCATAAACATAAATAATTCGGTACTGGGTACCTACGTAACCAGAGTCACCATGCTAGACCAATGTGCTACCCAGCCAACGCACCTGATTGTGAGCATATAAATTTCATTCTTTGTACCTAAAAATAACCGGTGTTTATGTTTACCATTCTCTGTTTACAAACTTTAAAAATGATAATAGTGTCACTAGAAATCACCAGACCTATAGTAAACCATGCTCCGTCGTCCGTTATTGTCGTCGTTGTTCACACTTTTCAAACATCTTCTCAAAATCGCTTGGCAAATCAAAGCCAAACTTCATGTGGAGCACCCTTAGGAAGGGGGGACGAAAGTTTGTATAAATGTCCAGGTCACATGACAAAGATGGCCGCCATGGCTATAAATAGCTTCTCCAGAACCAGCAGGTCTATGATTTTGAAACTTGGCATGAAACATCAATCAATGGAGCTCTGCAAAGTTTGTATAAATCATGACCCTCAGATTTCGACCTATTTTACGGCAAAGTCAACAGAGGTCGCCCATGCATTTGAATGGGGAAATTGTTAAAATATGATTTGAAGGGCAAAACTTGCAGGAAATGGGCATTTCGTCCCCAGGGGGATGTCTACCCTTGCCCTGGGGCTATACACTGAAGAACTTTGAAAACGCAAAAAATGTTATTTTTTTGCACAAAGGACATTTTAGTCTTCCTTAACAGGTGAAAGGGGTCGGTTACTGTACTCTACTTCTATTTTTACATGAAACCGGCATTTGTAAAGTCTTTTACCACCCACAGTAATAAAATGTCATTTTACACTTTTTACCATGTGGCGTCTCGTTGAATCAATGAAGAAAAATATTTGACCGTTTCACACGCATATTGTAGTAATCCATACATAAAACACTTTAGTTTTAGTTTTGTCTCATTTTTGACCATTCTACAGGTCGTTGAAAATGAATAATCTGGCACAATTGATTTTTTACAAACTTGATGACGTATATGTGACGTCATGTTTACCATCTTTCATATATACGGCACTGCAGCAGTCCCTCACAGGCTATTGGGACAGTGAAAGTTTGACACCGGTCTGATCCACCGAACTTTTAACGTCATGGCACTAATGTCTCTAGAGATTTGACGTAAAGACGCTATATTACGTCAATTACGTCGAAAATGAACATTCAAACAAGCTATCATTATTGCCAGACAATCAATGCAACAGGCAACTCCTTTGCTTTTAATGAAATAGCAATGCTCTTTGTGTCAAGGGGCAAATTATAGTCGTGCTCAATATCATTTGCAGTGTAGTGCTATTTCAAGGACTGTTGCTCTCACATTACTCATTATTTTGATACGAAATTCACAACATAGTTTACACACATAATAATGTTTATGTGTGCCAAATTCTATCAAAATCGAACTACTATAAATATGAAAAAACATTTGAATTACAACTTTTGCGTTTTTAAAGCCTATGATCATAATATTGAAACATCTCCTTCTCTGAAACTGCTTGGCCAATCAAAACCAATTATATTGTGGAGCATCGTTAGGAAGGGGGAAAGAAAGTTCGTATAAATGGTCACGGTCACATGACCAAGATGGCCGCCATGGCTATAAATAGCAAAAACATTTAGAAATGTTTTTCTCCAGAACTAGAACACCTATGATTTTGAAACTTGGTATGAAGCATCAGACAATGGATATCTACAAAGTTTATAATATGAATTTGATAGGTGGTACCTATACTCGGTCGTTCTAGAGTAAACATCCACTGCCATATATAATGCTATTGACCGTGTTTAGACTAAATGCTTTTGTTCTCCTCTAAAAGAAATGAAGTTGCATGTCATGGCTTTGACTGATCAAGTAATCTCATAGAAAAACTTTTAAGCTTGATTTTTGAAGGTTGACTTACGCCAATAAGTTTATCGATAAGGTCAAGGCTGTGGGAATATACTTGTAAAAATTCATTACGAAAACATGCCCATATGATATACAGTAATTTTTTCAGGGCAAAAATCGATAATTTTCAGAGGAAAATGTTTGGTATTTTTCTTATTTTTTGCTCAAAATATAGATTGTGAGGCGGTTCTAACGTGTACCCACAATCTATGTTTTGGGGCAAAAATAAGAAAAATAGGTTTACCCCTGCATACCCCAGTTTTACTATATAAATGTGGGGTTTAAGGGGGTATTCATTGCACGGAAATGTCTTCCTGATGCACTTATGAAAACATATAAATACTTGTCAAACAACTCAAGTGTAAACCTAAGCTGAGTCAGGTGTGGACGCAGGTGGAAGCCTGGAAGCCTAGGCTTCAACATAACTTTTTTTCAAGTATGGTCTTTCTGAGAAAAATCTATGAAAAAGAAAAGTTTCATTGAAATCGGTCCAGTGGTTCCGGAGAAGAGAGTTTTTGAAGGATTTTTACCATATATGGGCATGGCGGCCATCTTGGTCATGTGACCTGGATTATTTATATACACATTGGTTCCCCATTCCCATAGATGCTTCATGTAAAATTTGGCTTTGACTGGCCAAGCGGTTTCAGAGAAGAAGATGTTTGAATATTATGATAATATACATGTATATTGCCCCGGGGTGGGGGCGGATGAGCCCCTGGTGCCCAATTTTTTCAGAATCATTAATATTCAGTCCTACTGCTCATTTTCTGCAAGATTTTTCCTTTAAATGACAATTTTACAATTTTTCCCATTCAAATGCAAAGGCGACCTATGTTGACCTTGCGGTAAAATAGGTCAAGGTCACCGCAAGGTCATGATTTATATACACATTGTAGTACTTGAGTCATCTATGCTTCATGCCAAGTTTGGTTGAAATCGGTCCAGTGGTTCCGGAGAAGAAGATTTTTGAAGGGTTTTTACCATATGTGGGCATGGCGGCCATCTTGGTCATGCGACCTGGATTATTTATATACACATTTGTTCCCCCTTCCCATAGATGCTTCATGTAAAATTTGGCTTTGATTGGTCAAGCGGTTTCAGAGAAGAAGATCTTTGAAAATGGTGGACGACGGACGACGGACGGACGACGGACGACGGACGGACGGACGGACGACGGAGCATGGGTATACTATAAGCTCACCTTGTGAGCCTGACGGCTCAGGTGAGCTAAAAATCTACCCCAGCTTTCACCAAATAATTATGTAAAAATTTTGGACATACAAATGGACCATGCCTATCCTTTAGGCTCATTTGTAGGCCTCGAGCTAAGGTGAGCTAAAAAGGCATGGTAAATAGGAGAATATATATTGATTTTACTTCACATTATTTTATATTTTTAACATTGAAGAGATACAAAAACAAAATGGAAAAACAGGAAAGCTCCTAGAAAATTCATTAAAACATAAGGGTTGAAGGTAAAAAAAATGACACAATCACATAAAATCTATCACACACAAATTTTTGTTTATGGTAAGGATGTTTGCTGCCAAAAAAAAAGTATTCAAACTTTTTTTTCTAATTGCTCTTTTTTGCTTCCAAACTATAAAACATGACATTTGAAAACAAAATTACTATAGGGCAGTGTCCATTTTTCAAGCTACATGCCTCTAAATGCGACCTCTTAACAACACGTTTAAAATTTAGAAGAAACCAGAGGACCAATGGTCCTGTAAACGCTCACCTGAAACCCCGAGATATATACCAATAAACTTGTTTGACTAGAATGGTAATGTACATGTATATAACCCCAGGGCCAGGTCAGAACAACCCCTGGAGTCAATTTCTTTTTGAAAACATAAAACCTCAGTCCATTTGCCAATTTACTGCAAATTTTGCCCTTCAAATGACATTTTAACAATTTTCCCCATTCAAATGCATGGGCGACCTATGTTGACCTTGCCGTAAAATAGGTCAAGGTCATCCAAGGGTCATGATTTATATAAACTTTGTAGAGCTACATTGCCTGATGCTTCATGCCAAGTTTCATAGGCCTTCTGATTCTGAAGAAGAAGATTTTTAAAGGTTTTTGCTATTTATAGCCATGGCAGCCATCTCGGTCATGTGACCTTGACCATTTATACATACTTTCATTCCCACCCTAACAATGCTCCTCATAAAGTTTGGCTTTGATTGGCCAAGAGGTTTCTGAAAAGAAGATCTTTGAATATCACTGTAATATACATGTATATTGCCCAGGTATGGGGGCAGACAGACCCCTGGGGTCCAAATTTTTTCAGAATCATCAATCTTAAGTCCATTTGCCCATTTCCTGCAAGTTTTTCCCTACAAATGACATTTTAACACTTTTTCCCATTCAAATGCATGAGCGGCCTATGTTGTGCTTGCCGTAAAATAGGTCAAGGTCATCCCAGGGTCATGATTTATATAAACTTTGTAGAGCTCCAGTCACTGATGCTTCACAATAAGTTTAGAAATCATTGGCCTTCTGGTTCTGGAGAAGAAGATTTTTAAAGGTTTTTTCTATTTATAGCTATGGCGGCCATCTTGGTCATGTGACCTTGACCATTTATATATACTTTCTTTCCCTCTTCCCAAGGATGCTCCATATGAAGTTTGGCTTTGATTGGCCAAGCGGTTTCAGGGGAGAAGATGTTTCATTATTATGGAAATATACATGTATATAGCCCCGGGGCAGGGGCAGACAACCCCCCAGGGGCTAAAATTTTCCATTAACATTAATCTTCTGTCCATTTGCCTATTCCCAGTAAGTTTTACCCATTAAATAGCATTTTACCATTTTTTCCCATTCAAATGCATTGGCGACCTAAGTTGACCTTGCCGTAAAATAGGTCAAGGTCATCCTAGGGTCATTATATATATAAACTATGATGGGCCCAAGTCCTTGATGCTACATACCAAGTTTCGTGGAAATCTGCCCACTGGTTCTGGAGAAGAAGATTTTTTAAAGGTTTTTGCTTTTTATAGCCATGGTGGCCATCTTGGTCATGTGACCTGGACCATTTATATAAACTTTCGTTCCCCCTTCCTAAGGATGCTCCACATGAAGTTTGGCTTTGATTGGCCAAGCGGTTTCAGAGAAGAAGATCTTTGAAATTGTGAACGACGGACGACGGAGCATGGGTATACTATAAGCTCACCTGTGAGCCTTCGGCTCAGGTGAGCTAAAAATAATCAGTTAAATCTTATTTCTTTCATATATGGTTGTCCTGCACACAAATTCATGAAGAATGTCCTTGACTATTGTTTTATTTTGCTAAAAAAGAATATTCTGAACTTCAGTTATTCGAAAATTTTCAACTTGAACTGGATGTTAAAATTTTACGAACCATGTAACAACCCTGTCCCCTAACTTGAAAAGTTGTTAAAAGTCAGAATTTGTAAATTTATCAAATCCATATTTGTAGATTCAAACTTTTTAAATATATTTTCACATAAAATAATACTAAGTATAAAGCTTGTCCATATTGTTCGAATAAAGAAACCAGAGGACCAATGGTCCTGTAAACGCTCACCTGAGATCTGCTGTATATACCAATAAACATGTTTGAATATTATAGAAAACAGTTCCAGTATAGGGGCAGATGAAGCCCTGGGACCATATTTTTTTCAGGATAAAAAATCAATATCCTGTCCATTTGCCAATATCCTACAAATTTTTCCCTTCAAATGACATTTTAACAGATCAACCCATTCAAATACATAGGCAACCCATGTTGACCTTGCCTTAAAATAGATCAAGGTCATCACAGGGTCATGATTTATATACATTGTAGTACTTGAGTCATCGGTGCTTCATGCCAAGTTTCTTTGAAATCGGTAAACCAGTTCCAGAGAAAAAGATTTTTGTAGGGTTTTACCATATATGGGCATGACGGCCATCTTGGTAATGTGACCTGAATTATTTAAATATACATTAGTTCCCCTTTCCTGTAGATGCTTCATATAAAATTTGGCTTTGATTGGCCAAGCGGTTTCAAAGACGATATTTGAATATTATTGTAATATACATGTATACCCACCCCAGGGTGGGGGCAGAACAACCCCTGGGATCCTTTTTTTTTCAGAATCACATATCTTCAGTCTATTTGCCCATTTCCTGCAAGTTTTTCCTCTCAAATGACATTTTAACAATTTCCCCCATTCAAATGCATGGGAAACCTATGTTGACCTTGCTATAAAAAAGGTAAAGGTCATCCAAAGGTAATAATTTATAAACACATTGTAGTACTCTAGTCCCCAATGCTTCATGCCAAGTTTCCTTGAAATCTGTCCAGTGGTTCCGGAGAGGAAGAATTTTAAAGGGTTTTTACCATATATGGGCATGGCGGCCATCTTGATTATGTGACCTGGATTATCTATTTATAACACATTTATTCACCCTTCCCATAGATGCTTCCTATAAAATTTGGCTTTGATTGGCCAAGTGGTTTCAGAGAAGAAGATCTTTGAATATTATTGTAATATTATGCAATTATTGACTATTGAGTCATTGAATATGATGTGATATCCAACAGAGACTACCAATATTGACCGAGGAGAAGCCGAGGTCAATATTGGTAGTCTCTGTTGGATATCACATCATAAGTCAACAAATGTTTTATTGTATAACACTTTCTTTTAATACAAAACTTTTAAAAAGAATGAGCGGAAAAAAAATATTTTTCATTTGAAAATGGATTGTTTTCAACAGCTTGCATAAAGTCCCAGCATGACTAAAAAGTTCATTGGGACATAAAGTCTTAATTCAAATAAATTAAACAGTAGTAAATACCATCATCAGCAGGACTGCAAGACATCAATCAATGTATATTTCCATGATATATACAGTGTTCTAAATTTAGCAACATATATTTAATGTGAAAAACCCCAGGTCATAGAATATGACAAAATATGCAATGGGCTGAAAGCATTGTCTGAAATACTGTCTATTTATAGTTATATAATAAACATGTATATTGCCCCCAGGTAAGGGCAGACCAACCCCTGGTGTCAATTTTTTTTCAGAATCACATATCTTCAGTCCATTTTCCCATTATCTGCAACTTTATCCTTTCAAATGACATTTTAACAATTTTCCCCATTCAAATGCATGGGCGACCTATGTTGACCTTGCCATAAAATAGGTCAAAGTCATCCAAAGGTAATAATTTATAAACACATTGTAGTACTCTAGTCCCAATGCTTCATGCCAAGTTTCCTTGAAATCGGTCCAGTGGTTCCGGAGAAGAAGAATTTTGAAGTTTTATACCATATATGGGCGTGGTGGCCATCTTGGTCATGTAACCTGGATTATTTATAAATACATTGGTTCCCCCTTCCCACAGATGCTTCATATAAAATTTGGCTTTGATCGGCCAAGCGGTTTCAGAGAAGAAGATCTTTGAAAATGGTGGAAGACAAAGGACGACGCGGGATCATGGCCATCCTATTAGCTCACCTTGTGAGCCTAACGGCTCATGTGAGCTAATAAAACCAGAGGACCAATGGTCTTGTAAACACTCAACTTCGATTTGACTATAATGGTCATATACATGTATAGCCACAAGGCCGTGTCAATTTCCTTTTCAAGAACAAAATCATAAATATTCTACTAATTCTAGCCATTTGCCCATTTCCTGAAGTTTTTCCCTTCAACGGCATTTTGACAGCTTTCTGCATCATGTGCGAATCCAGAAATTTTCATGAGAGGGGGTCCAACGAAAGTGGTAATTTATGGTCACAGACGAGGGGGGATCCAACCCCCCCAAAATCCCGAAATTACCTTTTTTTAGGTAAAATTTTCAAATTCCAGGGGGGTCCGGACCCCCCCCCCCCTCTGGATCCGTGCATGTGCACTTAACTTGACTTTAAATTTGTCCAGGTCATCACAGGGTAATGATTTTTTTTTTATTCAATTTAATGTCCCTTACAAGATTATTTCAGCTCATATGAGACGGGCCAATCAGTAGCTGGGGCAAAAACGGAGAACCCCGAGAAAAAAAAATGACACACCCACAAGCAGAACTTGGCTTTTCTCTCATGTGGCCAGAGCGGGGCTTGAACCCACACCAGACACAGTGGTGAGATGATCGAATGGTTAAGTGCGGTAATGAAATATCAGCGCTCTTAACCACTCGGCCACGGGGGCCGCCAAGGGTAATGATTTAAAAACACATTGTACATGTTCTACACTAGTTCCAATTAATACATATGTATACCAAGTTTCATTGCAATAGGTTCATCAGTTCCGAAGAATATTCTTGAAGGATTTTCACCATATATGGCCATGGTGGCCATTTTGCTCATGTAAACACATTGGTTCCACCTTCATATACAGAAGTTTCCTTGAAAATTTGACTTTGATCAGCCAAGGGGTTTGGGACAAGGACTTTTGAATATTATGATTATATACATGAAAATACCTCTGGGATCCAGTTTTCCTTTCAGAATCTTAAATCGTAAGCATATTTGCACATTTCCTGCAAGATTTGCCCTTCAAATGACATTTCAACATTTTTCCCCATTCAAATGCATGGGCAACCTAAGTTGACCTTGTCATAAAATAGGTCAAGGTCATCACGGGGTCATGATTTATACAACTTTGTAGAGCTCCATTCCCTGATGCTTCATGCAAAGTTTCAAAATCAAAGGCCTTCTGCTTCTGAAGAAGATAAATAAAGGTTTATGCTATTTATAGTCATGGGTGCCTTCTTGGTCATGTGACCTGGACCATTTCTATAACCTTTTGTTCCCTCTTCCTAAGGATGCTCCACATGATGTTTGGCTTTGACTGGCCTAGCTGTTTCAGAGAAGATCTTTGAAATTGTGAATGACGGATGACGGAGCAGCTCACCTGTGAGCCTTTGCCTCAGGTGAGCTTAAAATGGTTTGGTGCTCGCTATTTTTGATCCCTGAAAAAAATGTTTAAAAAGTTTGTGTTTCTTTTTGTACAGACTGTATTTAACACTTTCACTTCTCATATAATTCTGACTTTTCCACTTTTTTTGGTATAAAGTTTAAAGTTTCTCAGTGTCTACAATATTTCATTTATGTTGTGACAGAGCCACCGCTTCCTGGGTACTAACCAGTACTCTAGTGAGTTCATGTGTCTTGTTCAAGGACACAACATGGTGCCTGGGGGTGTTCGAAACCAGGACCTCTCAATTTTAAGTCTGATGTTCAACCACCAGGCCACCGACTCTCCTTTCCATGTTTTGATTACAAATGGCTTAATCAGTTTGCAGTGAGTATTTCCTTGTGTTCTTTAAGTTTCATTTCCAGCACTAGCTTCCACTTTTATCACTGGCTTAGCACATAGGAGTCACATACAGAATGTTCAATTTCACCGTCGTTTCTTCAGCATGCTTCCTCGGAGGGATCACCATTCTGAAACGAAAAATACCACATCGAATAAAGAGAAAACAAGTGTTACCAGATGTAGCCTACCACATTGTAAATCTTTTCTCTGTTCAAAATCCAACCACAGGACCAATGGTGCTGTAAACGCTCACCTGAGATAAATACTGATAAACTTGTTATACAGCTTGTTTGATTATAACGGTCAAATACATGAATATTATAGCCCCAGGGTGGGGGCAAATGAACTTTTTTCAGAATCATACATGAATCTTGGAAGCTTTTCCCTTCAATGACATTTCAACAGTTTACAGTTTAAGACGATACTTCTGTTGTGGTTCTAATTGTTTTTGTGTTTTGGAGTCAATTTTTGTGCTGTTTGAGCCTTACATGTATGTACGTTTTCATATTTTTAGTTCAGTTCGGGTAACTGATTGGCTGCCTATTGGGGAATAGCTGCTCACTTGGCTAATGATATGTCTTCTTGGTATACGTACATGTACCTAAGTGTCAATAATAAATTTAGTTGTTTTTTTCCCATTCCTCGGTTTATAGAGTGGGAATATCTTTCTGATTGTGCCATTTCCTGATCACTGCCTACTTGTACCTTTCTGTACATGTAAAAGTTGGCTTTAATTGGTCAAATGGTCTCAGGGAAAAAGACCTTTGAATATTATGGTAATATACTCAAGTATATTGCCCCAGGATGGGGGCACACAAACCCATGGGCTTAAAAGCTTTTTAGATTCATAAATTTTCAGTCCATTCGCCCATTTCCTGCAAGATTTTCCCTTCAAATATTTTTTTAACAATTTTCCCCATTCAAATGCATCCACAGATGACCACCTGCGTTGACCTTGCAGCATTGAGTAAAATAGGTAAAGTCTTCACAGGGCCATCTTTTATAAACACATAATAATGACATTGTAGTAGTGCCTGATGCTATATGCCAAGTTTTGTTGGGCCAGCAGTTCTGGAGATTTTTTTTTAAATTCAGTTTAACGTTCCTTTCATGCTGGTGGGACAAAAATGGGAGAACCCTGAGACAAACCACCTGGCACACCTTCAAGCAGAACTTGGCTTATCTCACATGTGGCCAGTGCTGGGCTCCAACCCACATGAGATAATCAAGTGATAAATAAACTGTGCTCTTAACCGCAAGGCCTTGGGGACCGCCCTTTGAGACTTTTAAGGACTTTTACCTTATATGGGCATGGCAGCCATCATAGTCATGTGACCTGGATTGTTTATTGGTTCCCCCTTCCTATGGATGCTTCATGAAGAATTTGGCTGAAATTGTCCAAGCAGTTTCAGTGAAGATCTTTGAAAATAGCGTACGACGACAGATGTCAGGTGCTTCCTATCCTATAAGCTCACCCGTGAAAATTTTGGCTTGGGTGAGCTAATAATGCTACCCTTACTATGGGCTTAAGGCTAGATCACTGAGGAGCTAGTATTCTTGCACATCATGTGTGCTGTTCAAAATTTTGTGTTGTATACTGTGTAATAATAATAATACATGCGAGTACTTCTTTTTCAGCATGCTGCATGGGTTGATATTTTAAATGCAACTGAATCTTCCCACTAAGAATTTGAAATAATGATGGATGTTTGAAGTATGTTTACATGATTGTTCTTCTTTCTTTTTCTTTGATTTAGTTCAAAGTCCCTGTCAAGATTATTTCAACTCATATGAGATGGGCCAATTGGTAGTTGGGGAAGAACCCCGAGAAAAACCACCTGGTACACTCACAAGCAGAACTTGCTTGTCTCACATGTGCCCTGTGTGGGGTTCGAACTTCGAACCCATATCAGACATCGGTGAAATGATCGAATAACTAAGTGTAGTAATGAAATATCAGCGCTCTTAACCACTTAGCCATGGGGCCGCCCACACAATATTTCAAAATGTAAAGGATGATGCTCTAGTAAACCTCTCTATAGTCTAGAAATAATTGCAACGTATATATCTGTTGATTCAAGTAGTAACCTTTTTTTATATTTGTGTTTTTGAGAACATTGCTGAAGCATTTGTACCTCAAATGACAGATCAAATGTCATTCACGCTTGAAGAATTTCTAGTACATGTAGTAACGAAGATCTTGTCATCTAGAAATTAACCTCAACTAGCTGGAGGTAGTGGAGGATCTTCAAGCCACCCTAGGACACACTCTACCAAGTCTGTCATTGTCCTCTCCCGACTCCGCCCGATCTATCAGCGAAATTCAACACAAATGAAGTTGAAAGGTCAAACACCACCACAAACCATATCTGAAATAGAACATCAGTTGATAACAGACCTAGATATTGTACAAATGGTTTCCTTTGAACTCAGTTGTGTATGAAATTTATTCTGCTCACAATTTACAGCAAAATGATACAAGCATACAGCTTGAACATATTTCATCACCCGGTAAAAAGAATGCATGTTTGTGAGGTTAACATAAAAACACTTTAAATGTTGAAGTTTGAATAAAAATATCAATATGTTAGTCACGCAGGGTGCGCTTATGCATGTGAAGGGTGTTTCGGAAATGACCAGGGTGTGCATGTGTGCTAATTAGAACAAATATTCTGGTATATCTAGCTACCAACCTAATTACTGCGTAGTTCTACAGGTTTTTTTCTATGCATACAGTTAGCTGGTCACATCAGTTTCCACACTTTGTTAACAAAATGATGATGGAGTAGACTCCTAGTTCTGTATGGGCCACCTCAACCCATTCCTCAACCTGAGAACCTGAAAAAGAAATTGCTACATGTATTATCTCAGTGGCATTCAACAACTTGTGACTAGTTAGCAACTACTTAGCAACATATTGGCAACAAAATTTAGAATTACATGTACAGATTTGCAATTTTCATGTTTCAGCCTCACTGAATGGAAGTTTAAAGTATACAACATTTTTCTTAGCAAATTTCCGCCTAACTTTGCAATTGTCATGACAGTAACTACTGAGAAATTTGTGAGTGTCACAGGTTGTTCACACACATTTCCACTTGTATGACAGCAGAGAGACATTCACAAGGACACAAACTGCTGGGGATAAACATTTATGGACTACTTCATGCAAATAAGAGCTGTAGTAGGACACCGTAGCTCGCATGACTTGTGCTTTGTCACTAAACTTATCAAAATCTATGACCCATGACCTTGACCTCAAGGTCGCTCAGGTGGGTTGTACAGCATAAAATTTCAGACCAATATCCATAAACATGCAAAGTTTCAACTTGATCCATCAACATAGAGATATATAGACTTCAAAAATCTTTAAGCCAAAACTTTAACCAAAAATTTCTAAGGCCATGACCTTGACCTCAAGTTCACCCAGGGTGCGTCGTAATGGTACAGCATAAAACTTCAGACCAATATCTACCAACACGCAAAGTATCAACTTGATCCATCTACATGTTCAAGAGATATAGACTTTTAAAAACTTTAACCGAAAACTTTAACAAAAAAATTCTAAGTCTGTGACCTTGACCTCAAGGTCACTCAGGGTGGGTCATGATGGTACTGCAAAAAAATTCAGACCAGTATCTACCAACATGCAAAGTATTGACTTGATCCATCAACATGTTCAAGAGTTATAGACTTCTAAAAACTTTAATGAAAAAGTCACTATAGCACGAAACATAGGTCAAGGTCACTAGATCAATGTAGGTGCAAAGTTGGGACATCGAGGAGAAGCCATATGCAAGGTTTGATGGTTGTAGGCTTTATAGTTGATGAGATATTAAGGGTTGGCTTAAAAAATGACAAAGTCACTGGAGCATGAAATATAGGTCAAGGTCAGTAGGTCAATGTGGGTGCCGAGTCGGGACATCGAGGAGAAGCCATATGCAAGGTTTGATGGTTGTAGGCTTTATAGTTGATGAGATATTAAGTCACTAGAGCACGAAATATAGGTAAGTAAGTAAGTAAGTAAGTAAGTAAGTAAATTCTTTATTTTAAGAGGGTAACCCAATTGGTAATACCAATCTTCCTTGGGGCCCTCTAAAACAAGTTAACATATATACAACAATTGTACAAAATCATTTTATGCAATAAATGGTCAAGTAGAGTAATGGATATAATGTAATGAGCAAAAAAAAAACTAAAAAAAAAAAACAACTGTGACATGTGACATATCATAACAGGAGAAATAAAATGCGTAGATTGGCGGTGGAGGCAAAGTTATCAAAATATAACTAACTTTTGATCCACTCAGAGCATCGTTTGCTAAAAATATTTATGGATGAAGATTGTTTTATTTCTAGCGGGATACTATTCCATATCACTACTCCAGAGAAAGACAAGCTACCCTTAAATAAATTACATTTCGCCTGAGGAAGTACATAGTTTTTATTCGCGACCGATCTTAAATTTGAAAGTGTGCTATCCAATCTGCCTTCTCTCATTTGAAATAATTCAATCAAGTAACCAGGAGCTAGATTGTTATAAACTTTGTACATAATTTTTGCCTTGCTAAGGAAAACATTCTGATCAAATGACAAAATATCCAGTTGTTCTAAAGATTCATTTAAACTTTTATAATCTGTTGATAAAATTAATTTACATGCCCTCCTCTGCAATTTATTGATCTTATTGACATTAAAATTAGATGAATTGCTCCATATTATACTACAGTAATCAAACTGGGGCTTAATATATGAATTATAATACAGAAGTTTGTGATCTAGTGATAAATAAGATTTGATTTTGCTTAAAAGCCATAAATATGATGAAACTTTCTTTGATATATGTTGATAATGATCATTCCAGCATAAGTTTTCATCAACATAAATACCTAGGATTTTATCACTTGTGGTCATTCTAATGTCCATATCACTATATGTAAGAGTTAATGTGCTTTCATGTAAGTTATTTCTTTTCTGTCTACTTGTGATCAACATTACCTTCGTCTTCAATGTATTTAATACCATACCGTTTTTTCTACACCAATCATGAAGCAAATTTAATGACTTTTGTAAATTTCTTTGAAGAATTTTCAAATCAGAATGATGCTCATATAAGGTGGTGTCATCTGCATATAGATCAACAAACGATACGGTATCATGCAATAACAAGGGTAGGTCAAGGACACTAGGTGAATGTGGGTGCCGAGTCGGGACATCAAGGAGAAGTCATATGCAAGGTTTGATGGTTGTAGGCTTTATAGTTGATGAGATATTAAGAGTTGGCTTCCAAAATGACAAAGTCACTAGAGCACGAAATATAGGTCAAGGTCACTAGATCAAGATGGGTGCAAAGTCGGGACATCGAGGAGAAGCCATATGCAAGGTTTGATGGTTGTAGGCTTTATAGTTGATGAGATATTTAGGGTTGGCTTAAAAAATGACAAAGTCACTGGAGCATGAAATATAAGTCAAGGTCAGTAAGTCAATGTGGGTGCCGAGTCGTGACATCGAGGAGAAGCCTTATGTAAGGTTTGACAGTTCTAGGCTTTACAGTTGATGAGAAACTAACACAGCATCTCAGCATTGTACAAAGGTGTCCTAGATATTGACCTCTAGCCCCGCCCCCAGGCACGACCCCAAAGGTCCCTTCACACTAAATCACAGAGGACCCTTATATGTAGCGATGTTCCAAATATGAATGATTTCTGGTCAGTAACTATCAAGATATAACAATTTTAAAAACTTTAACCGAAAGTGTGAAGCGGACGCGGACGTAAACGTACACGTACACGGAGACGACCGAGGTGACTACAATAGCTCTATGCACTTCGTGCAGGCCAGCTAATGAGTCAAATGTCGAGGGTTCCCACTGAATTTTGAATTTGAGGGTAGACTGGCTTACTTTTCTTAGTTTTATACCCCTGTGTATAGGCCTGTATGCAAATTTTCGGGTATATGTATGGCAAACTTTAGGGTTAAAAAAAACACCTGTATAGAGGGTAAATGGAAACACTGATGTAAAAAATGGTGAAGTCCAAGGATACCATGACAATCCAAATAAAGAAATTCTGATTCAAATGTATCAAATTTAATGCTAACAATCTGTCATAAATACATGTATTGTTGAAGAAATACAGGGTATGGATTTAAAAAAATGTTTTTGTATTTGAAAAGGCAAGAAAAATCTACATGTACAGCAGGAGCAGATTGGCACAGGGGTAGAGTGGTTGACTGCAGTCCCAGAGGCCCTGGATTCAATTCACAGCCCATACATGGGATACCTCCCTATTTCCGAGGGATCTCCCTATTTTTGACAAAATGTTCCTATCTTGAATTTCAGAATTTCCCTATATATCTATTACATCTCCGTATTTCAAATCAATAAATTTCTTCTTTGTTTAATCATTCTCCGTACATGTATTTGGAAAGAGAAATCTCCCTCTTTGGCTTCTTAAGAGTATCACATGTATGCCTAAGCCTAGGCGCCTTTCCTTGTGATATCTTTTCTTTGAAGGTTTGCGAAATTTGTGAATATGCGGAAGGCCATACAATAAACAGGTTCGTTGACGCCTGTACCGTGAATATCCGAGCCCGAGTTGTTATCAATGCAGCCCTAAGTCTATCCCCATGGGGAAGGGTGGGGGTTAGCTGGGTAAAATGCGGGGCAATAACTGTTAGAACTTGGAGTATCCCCACACTTCAGAGGAAATGACAGGGCTTTGATCCTTCTCCAAGAGAGATTTTCTATTGCAAAGGGCAGCAGGTCTGGCTCATCTCGGAAAATCGTGATCTAAATTATCGAGCATATACGCGACATTTAATTCTCCATATCAAGAAGAATCACTCCAAAACCAATAATTCTGACTAAATAATGAAACGAATTGAGACTAAATAATGAAACAAATTGGAAATGGCTGATCACGCATATGCGCAATCTTCGATAATTGAGGTGTGGACTCCAGCTGTAAGGTCCCCCTCTTCAAAAAAGATTACAACCCAGAAATAAAAGATTACAAACAGATATTTTACTATCTGAAACTCTTTCAAAGATCAGAAATCAAAATGGTGTAAAAATTGGTTCGTAGAAAAATTTTGTGATTCTGTCGGCAGATGATTAAACTCCTTGTTTGTTTTGCAAAATTTTCGTCTGTACTTCTGTAGTTTCCCTCTACATGGTCTGATCACATCCGAAAAAAGCCAGATTCGTTGAAAACCAGGCATCCGAATAGCTCAGTGGTTTTGTACAGGAATTTCTGAGCTACATACCTATTCCGTAGGTTGAGGGTTCGCATCATGGCTTGGACGAATATATTCTGTACAGAAATACAAAAGAAATTAATCAAATACCCGACGAAGCGTACGTGGCCTGGCTGTCGCCTTCCCAGCGCGGTGGTTTCACAGGCACATTCCAGGAAGCAGAGATGTGACCTGGCTTTCCTCCACCTCAGGCAGCCCTGCCGCGCATAATACTCAGTAATGAGGCAGCGTTCCCACACAACCACACAAATTATCAAATATAATTCCATGACTTTTCCATGATAATTCCATGATGGGAGTTAAATTTCCAGGACTTATTTGTCTGTTTATTTGTTTATTTTTTGTCACAAACACCTTTTAAAAGGCAAGGACGGATAATTATATTGCAAAAGTAGCTTACTCCAAGGTATTATCTGTTTTTCTGGTTTGAATGCCCTTTTGAAAAGCATAACTATTTATCAATATTCATTGAGCGAGCTAATGTAAAGAAAAAACACAAGATAAACAACTTCGCTTTTTCAAATACTCACCCGTCACTTTGAAAAGACAAACTGATTCACTAATCCGTAACTTGAATGGTGGAAGCGACGTAGCCGAGTGGTTAGCGCACTGGTTTCTTGTGCTCGAGGTCCCAGGTTCGATCCCCGCCGGCGGCAAGAAAATTTGTTGGTCGGAACACGCTTCCTTTAGTGTCACTTGCAGTCATGACATGATACAGTGCGCCGTCCTTCGGATCGGGACATTAACTGGAGGCCCCCTGTGCAGGGACAGTCATCCCCTGTACAGGTTAAAGATCTCTACACAGGTTCTATCCTCATGCATGTAGGCTCATCCTGCAAACACACTGGAGTGTACAATGTACACCTCCCAAGAATAATCAGAAATTGATTGATGGGAGTAACAAGAAAACAAAACAAAAACAAAAAAAAAAAAAAAAAAAAAAAAAAATACAAGAATCTTACATATCAGCATGTCCAGGAGTCATTACGCTTCAAACTGACGCAGAAAGCATTTAAATATTCCATTGCATAGCCAGAAATATAATTGAAAGTTTTGAAAAAAAAGTACAAGTATGAGCTTTTGAAAAAAAATCTGAACAGTTTACTGAAGGAAAAATAAGACGCTAAACTCGGCTATGTGTAAATCCTTGACCTTGTGGTTTCCTGCACTTTGCCTCCGACCGATTTCCAGTAACAAACATTAACCATTTACCAAGGATGGTCGCAGAAACACCCACAAGAACCGGTCTTCTCAGATTCTCATTCATGAAAAATGATCATGGCGGAACGTCTCAATGGTAAACAATGCCGACGTTTCGTGGTCTTTGATTGGCTATGGTGCATCACGTGCTCCTCCAGTGAGAATCTTTTAGTCACGTGGTTAACTTTGTGAACAGACGCTTTCATTTTAAATACTCCTTATGGGATTGTAATAATTCGTTACGCCCCAATGATTCAAAGTGCCCGGATGAAAGTGGGACAAAACTTCTCGAGTCTAAACTCAACCTATAGTCGTTCGTCCTGAACGAACGGACCCGCTTCGCGGGTCCGTTCTAGAACGACCGTATAAATCGTGACCCAGTGAAGACCTTGACCTTTTTACGGCAAGGTCAACATAGGTCGCCTATGCATTTGAATAGAGAAAATTGTTGAAATGGAATTTGAAGGGCAAAACTTGCAGGAAATGGGTAAATGGACTGGAGATATAAGATTCTGAAAATACTTTGGACTCCAGCGGTGGGTCTGTCCCTGTCCCGGGGCATTATACATATATATAACCATAATATTCAAAGATCTTAAAGATCTTCTTCTCTAAAACCGCTAGTCCAATCAAAGTCAAATTTTATGCGAAGCGTCTGTATGAAGGGGGAACCAATGTAATTATAAATAAACCAGGTCACATGATTGACCAAGATGGCCGCCATGCCCATATATGATAAAAACCCTTCAAAAATCTTCTTCGCAGGAACTGCTTGATCTATTGCAACAAAAATTGAAATGTAGCAATAAAGACTAGAGTACTTTAATTTATGTATAAATCAGGATCCTGTGATGACCTTGACAGATTTTACGGCAAGGCCAACATAGGTCACATTTGCAGAAAACTGTTAAAATGACACTAAAGGGAAACGCTTTCAGGAAATGAGCAAGTGGACAGAATATTTATAGATTTGAAAAGAAATTAACCCCAGGGGGTATTCTGACCCTGTCCTGGGGCTATATACATTGATATGACCTGTTTATTGGTATATATCACAGATCTCAGGTGAGTGCTTACAGGAGCTTTGATGCTCTGGTGTTCAATCATCTTCTTCTCTGAAACCGCTTGGCCATTCAAAGCGAAATTTTATATGAAGCATCTATAGGAAGGTGGAACCAATATCCAATAAAAGATCCAGCAAACACACACACACACACACACACACACACACACACACCAAAAAAAAAACAACAAAAAAAAACTCTGGCCCAAGACATGCACTATTCCCAAAGGGCTAAAGGTATTTCCATACTTTTTTTTTTCATATGTATATATTTAACACTTGTTTTTAGACCCGCCCATCGGGTTATGGCAGAACAAATGGTCTGGTTGTGGCCTCTCGGCAGAGGTAGGTAATGGCATATAAAGCGCTTGTTAGTGGTTTCTCAACCGATGTAGTGGTGTAGCACGACAATGGGATGTTATATATCTACAGGTTGGTGACGTCCTGACATCAGAACGTGGTTGCTTAATTGGACGCATTGGTCATCGGAATCGGTTAATATTTTTATTTTCCTATATTATTACTTGATTTTTACCTCTATACCTAAATCTATTCTATTGTAGATTGGAGTCTGAAGGATGTCCTGGTGTTTCTTCTCAACTAAAACTTTGTATTAATGCGGTAAGCCACGACAATAATTTTCACATAATGACATAAAGCACTGCATATAAATCAAACAAAATACGAGGGTGGTCCCAAAAGTTTCGATACACCCACCCATAAAAGCGTACTTCAGTCCAAACAACACTTATTACCCTGTAAAAAAAAAAAAAAAAAAAAAAAAAAAAAAAAAATTTCAACCGCACACCTATAAGTTTTATCTTTAGCTTACATAGCTTTTACAATTACCGAGAAAAATAAACACACCGCTACAAACTGACTTTATACAAAGTGACGCGCAGTTCATTCCGCCATTTTCAATTAATTTTAAGTCGAATACCCACTGCTGTGTCAACTTTGACACATTGAATGCGATTTTTTTGTGTGTATTTTTGCATTTTCTTGTTTCATTTTATTTATTTACCTATTTTCATTTTCCTCCAGGTTTTAGACTCTGAAGAAGGCGAAAGCCGAAAGTTGTTCTTGCACTGTTAATGGTCAATTAAATTGGTTTCGGGTTCTACTGGGTTGAGCATGAAAAATATCTTGTATTTTAGTTTTGACGTTTTTGCCGCGACGTCAAACCTTTAATCTATGTTTCCCGTAAAGATAACGTCAGGACGTTATAAATTTGAATTTTGGTAACGCTAAAACAATATTGCGACGTTCCTGTTGAAGAGTTGTTATAAGTGAAAGCGCTACAGGACTGAAATAAATTGTTTTCGTAACTTCATTTCTTTCTTTTTTTCCTATCAACACCGACACAGCTGATTCACATGCCGTTCACCAGTGCGGCTTTTCAGTGTAACGTTAACACGGCGACGCTTCCGGTTACGTGACGCTTTCGACGCTTTCGGTGGTCCACAGCCATATTTTATGTTCGTAGCGTTCCGCCGTTGAATTTTCGTTTAAAAAATAAGAAATTTAATCAGTTTAGCTAAAGATATGACAAGACATGAAATAGCATATTTACTTTATTGTGATTTTAAATCGAGTAACTTTTACGGTCTAATTCACTAGTTTCAGTCCCACAGCTTCATTGGTTCAATTTTTATGCAAAACATTCAGGTGTTCGGTTAGGAATTTTGTTAAGTATATAAACTTTCACTCATTATTTGCAAATGGTACAGATAGGTATTGTGATGTTTTACAGAGTTGCATTCGAGCTGATGAGAATTCTGAAGCGTGTAAAGAGTTAGACAGTGTATCCTACGGCGGTCGGCGCTATACATGGGAACCGTACATACACCGTAAGTCTCGTAATTCTGATTTACTTCACTGTCAAGATGATTTCACTTATAGACGAATCAATCTTACGGCAAGGTAAACATTGAAGGTCGCCCGTGCATTTGAATGGGTAAAATTGTCAAAATGTCATTTGAAGAGAAAAACTTGAAGGAAATGGGCAAATGGACTGAAGATTTGTGATTCTGAAAAACATTTGGACCCCAGGGGCTAGTCTGCCCGCACCCCGGGGCAATATACATGCATATAATAATGTTCAAAGATATTCTTTTTTGAAAGCGCTTGGCCAATCAAAGACAAACTTCAGGTGGAGCATCTTTAGGAAGGGGTAACGAAAGTGTATATAAATGGTCCAGGTCACATGACCAAGATGGCTGCCATGGCTATAAATAGCAAAAACCTTTAAAAATCTTCTTCTTCCGAACCAGAAGGCCTATGATTTTGAAACTTGGCATGAAGCATCAAGGAGAGGAGCTCTACAAAGTTTATATAAAGCATGACCCTGGGGTGACCTTGACCTATTTTACTACAAGTTCAACATAGGTCGTCCGTGCATTTGAATGGGGAAAATCGTCAAAATGTCATTTGAAGGGAAAACTTGAAGGAAATGGGCGAATGGACTGAAGATTTATAATTCTGAAAAAACTTGGACCCCAGGGGCTGGTCTTCCCCCACCACGGGGCAATATACATGTATATGACCATAATATTCAAAGATATTCTCTGAAACCGATTTGCCAATAAAAGCCATTATTTACGTTTTCATAAAAAAATTGAACTTGAACCTTTTATTTATTTGAAAAAATACCCACAAACAATAACTGTTGTCTGGGAATCATTTGCCAGTATTTTAAGCAATGTTTGGCAATTTGAGGGCATGGTACGTTTACCCATCTAATTTTTTCGGCGTTTTTCTTGTATTTTTACGTTTTTGTTAATACATGTATTATTAGCACTTTAAATTTAATATCTCTGAATATTAGCAAATAGGACATGATCAAAGCAAAAATTTGACGCCATTTCAAGTAGAGCTATTTAAGGCCCTCAAAGAACTTTTGTAAATACACCCCTTTGTTCTTTAATCATTTTAATTTTTTCTTTTTTATTTTAACAAGATACAAAAGCTTTTATATGTTTAACAATTCTACATTATCCCACTATTTTTATGTTTTCATATAAATTATTATCACTTTGAGCCGTTTGTAGGTATACCCCTATATTTTTTCCTCATATTTTCATATTTACAATTTCAATAATCTTTTTGAAACTTGAAATCATATTATTAATTCATCTGATTAATTACACACCAATAGATAATTGTCTAAACAATAATTTGACACCATTTTCTGCCCTCTATAACCATCGGAGATTAAGATACAAGAACATTTATACGTATACCCCTATGAGTTCTCCGAATTTTACCTGTATTTTCTATGCTTTCATAAACATTTTAGCTCTCTGAGCCATATGATTTATATATCGGAATACAAGCTAATAGAACAAAATCAAAGTAACCATTTGACACAATTTTAGCTATTTAAACACTACCAAACACGTCCATAGCAAATATTATTTAACTATCGAACATCATGGTAAACACAATAAAACAATTATATACGATCGTACAATCGAAAACACTTGGGATACGGGGCATGACTAAGTGTTCCACCCTTTTCAGACTGAGATTATGACCGAAGCCGAAACAACGCGTCCGTATTCCTGGCTAAATTACAACTGAGGCCTGGCTAGATATTTTAAGCTCAGCTAGCAAATTGATGACTAAGCGCCTGTGAGGCGATGTTGCAGCTTGTTCAAAAGTTAGGCATGTTTAAACACTGGTTACAAATATAACCCATATTTAATGGCCGTCAGGGCCAAGATACAATATTTTTTGTAAGTAAACGCCTTTAGTTTTCGTCAATTAATCTGATCACATACCAATTTTAGAACTTGATAACCATCGGAGGCCAAGATACAGGATCTTTTGCTCAATGCCATATTATTTTTCCGCATATTTTCCTCTATGTTTTTTTCTTTTGCTTTTATAACAATTATTAACACTGCAGGCCTATAGAACAAAACAAAGCAATCATTTGACACCATTTGCAGCAATCTATGCTATCAGAGACCGAGCTACAAGACCTGGTATAAGTTTTTCCGCTATATTGCTTCAAGTATTTTCCTTTTTTTGTCACTTAAAGTCACAGGATTGTTTATCTGAGCAGTGACCATCATTACATTGTCTCAGCAATCATTCAACACCATTTGCAACTCTTCAGATCTGTCAGAAGCAGAGATACAAGAACTTTGGTAGATATGATTTATATATCTGGTAACAGACGGTGCCTGGATGTTTCGCGACCTGGTCCGTAGCTTAGTTCTTTTGCGACTTGCCATTGGTCCTTTCGCGACTTGTATTTTTCGCAGCTTTTCGCACCTTTACGACCTTAGTCGGTTCGCTACCGCACTGTTTTCGCGGCTTCCCCTTCTGCCACTGTTAAACTTATGTACGCGTTCTTGAAGGCGCGGATGTTGGCGTTATGTGGTCCAACGTGGTGCAGGAAACCGGAGAACCCGGGGAAAACCACCTAACCTGGACGGGCGACCACTACCCTGCCACATGCATTGACCCGGATTCGAACCCGGATCGCCGTGGTGACAAGCTAGTGCGTTATCCACTACGCTATCCAGGCCCCCACTACGCTATAGATACCCTGTAAAGTACAATTTTAACCTTATGTGTCATGTTGTGATGTCACTGCTAAATTGATATTTTTTTCACAGTAACCTGTATATCTGTGTAAATAAAACGGAATCTTAAAGTTCATATTCTGCGTGCATTGCTGGTGGTTCTTGCACCAACTGTACACTCGGTTGCTGTGAACTATGGCCTTGCATTAGCCACATGACGCTAGAAGCACCTTAGTAGGCATTTTATATTTTTCTGTTTAGAAAGGCCAATTTATTTTGTTTCCTTTCTTTTATACAGTGTAGTACCTTATGTACATAAAGATTGACATTGCAAGATTAGATTAGATTCGTAGCTAAGCTACGAATATGTCCTTGTCAGAACATTTTCGAGGCAGAGCGCTTGCTGTCTGGACATCGGTTTCTGCCACAGGCGCTCTGCCTCTTGTACATTCTGATGTATATAGGTTATGCTAATACGTTTTGAAGTATCCTGCTACTCGTTGAAATAGTGTTCATCTGTTTTATATGTATATATGTATGTACAATGTTTAGATATTTGCCAACGATAGTAGTCTCTTGTAATTCTATATAGAATGGGTTGATATAGTTCATATATTTATAATTATATATAGTTAATATATTTATTTATTTATTTCGTAATTTATGATTATGTATGTATATTGTATATCATCATGAGACTCAAATAAACTATTGAATTGAATTGAATTGAATTAAATTGAATTGCTTAATATGAGACATTATTTTCATAAATTATTTTGGGAGTTACCTGTGTAATGACAAGTATTGAGCAAAGTCATGAGAAAATCTGTCTTTAGCTTCTAAACAGACCATAAACCCAAGTTATGTAGCCAAAGAACATGGCAAACTACTTCACAAATCGGTATTTAAAAACACAGAGGAAGCAAAATTTGTCAATGCCATTGGCGACTACCACACATTTTCTCATGGATGTCTCAATTACTGTATGATTTTCGCAAACATACAATGACAATGCACGCATGCTAGTTGGCCTCCCAAGCCATCAAAATATTTTTCTGTTGGCATTTTTTAGTACATTTTGGCATCCATGCTAAATGTGTTCCTTGATGTGTAACAATACGCGCTAGGGTCGATGCCAAGTCTGAAAATGCCCCGGAGCCCCAAAAGTAGGTCAAAGGTCAACTAAGTGCAAAATTCATATATTTCAACATATCGGCAATAGCTTATGTAATATTTTCAATTTATTTGTCAAAATAACCCCTAAAATACACCTAATACATTTGTGAGGTTTAATCAGCAACAATTGTTACAACAAAAAGATGCAGATTGAGTTCAAAGGTCACTTTAGTACAAAAAAATGCTTATTTTCATGCCATTTTACAATTGTATGTATAAACATCAGTGTCAGTGGTATTCTGATGGGGATAAAGTTCTTTTAGGTACTTCTTGAGACTACCGTTTTATTTTGTAGTTTGTTTTTATCATTTCAAGATGGTGTTCAATATGGCTGTCAAAAACAAGAGAATGCTATAACAGTTGATATATGTACAAGTAACTTACCATCATCTAAAAATCTTCATATACATCCAATTTTATTGTACTTTCTCATATTGTAATTGATCAGTTTTGTTAAACCTAGAATCATTTGATACATTTATGGTGTTGATCGCCATCAGTTAGTTTGGATTTATAAATGATATTGATTTATATACTTGAGGTTCAATGTCATGTAAGGAAAAAATAATTATTTTTCCTTTTGTTTTCTAATTTTGACCCTGAGAAAAGTGATGATTGAAAATAAGAGTATTAATGGTATTCAGAGTTAATTCAAAGCAGTCAGACTGATACTAATGTTTTATTTTTCTTTACTTATGATGGTGGTGGTCAAGATGGCTGTCACAACAGCAATGATTAAATATGTATTGGTAAAATTTTATTACCTTACGTATGGAGAACATAATAAATCTTGGTTTCATCGCAAGCAACTCTGTTTATGGCATATTCTCTTCAATAATTTAGTCGTCAAGCTAACATATTCTTTGAAACTGCCAGATCAATAAATAGTATTAATGATAAAAAATAAATTGGTTGAAATTCAGGCTGTTTTGATGTTTGTGAAGCCCGAATGGCCTCTTGAAGACATTAAAACTGCCGTTTTTCATCATCCAGTGAAAGCTAAACATCTGAATTTTAGTGCTTATATTTACATTTTTATTATCAATCAAGTATCTGTCTTTTAGTTCCAAAAAACTGTTGCTAATTTTCCGTATATTTGACATAAACAGACTTAACGGAATTTCGAAAAAAGCAGACTTACCGGAATTTCGAAAAAAGCCCAAACGCTAAATTTTCGAGCTTAACGTCATGGCAATATGCAACCGACATCACGCCAACATGAGTAAACAAACAACAGCACTGGCTGATATTGAAGTGACTTTGCCATAAGGCTTGGCTTACGGTCACGTGATATGGTTTGTCAGCAGAGCGATCAGAGTATAATTGGAAGAGCAAAGCATTTTCGTAAATTTAAAGCCTTTCGACATGAAAGATCTTTACGTTTTTGTGGAGACTCTGATTATGTAGAGATGTCTTGCACTGGTAGAGAGATTGGCTTGGTTGTGCTAGCATTGAGATGCTAGCTAGCATTGAGATGCTAGCTTTGACTCAGGCATTTGTACATATGTCCATTCATTAAGATATCATATAGCAACTTGGGGAGTTTTACACAATCGAAAATAGAGTATGGTATAAAATCATAAGATGTATGTTATTACGTGATTATCATAAATGCATTACTTCATTGATTAAGCTCAGCTGCTGCTTTTTATCATTTGATGAGACTACTTACAGTTATATTTTACTAATGAAGTATAGAAACTTGTGTATGTTTGGTATTTAGACAGATAAAATTGAAAAGTCACTGCATGTCCAAACTTATGTCTGGTTTAGCTTTACTGAGGTTGCTGCTCATTCTATGATTTAAAAGCTAAAACATATTTTCAGTACACTATTTATGCAACATGAGCCGTACTAACAACAAATCCTGTCATTGAAAAGTCATTCTCATTTACCAAGTGGGGAGTACTGCAAATATCTATATGCAAGCTTTACTTGTGTCTCAAGGTACTGAGTTTCTTATATGTAAATTTCATCATGGCTCTCATAAATTATACCAGCGTATCTATGACACACAGTGTCACATTACTTCCTTGTCCCGAGACTTGGCCTAGGAATAGCATGGGCTAGGCAATTCTGGCATGACAATTGTTATCATCTCACCAATGCAACCACAAAGAGTGGTTTACTGCACTTTTGCATGCTATTTTTGCACGTATTAGAAATATCAAGTTTCTTATTTGCACATTTTACCATAGCTCTCAAGCATGGTGTAAATGAGGTTAAAATATCATTTTATTCACTCTTTGCTTACCTCAGCTTATATTAAGTGCAACTATACTCAGAGGATAGAGTTTTGACATTGTTATTAACTTTGATTAGCCCCGTAACTATTTATCCTGCTGATGGTCTTAGTTGTTCCTTCTTGTTGAATTTGCAAGGATTCTTTCTTTCTTAATTTGATAAAATATTACCCAAGTTAAACATCTTGACACAGTCATTGGCCTTATTCGCAATACATCATTTCGGCATCTACCCGATGAATGATAAAATCATTACTTTTATTTATTGCGTTGTGGAATAGAAGTTGTTGTTAGTGACAAGAATTTGAATAACTCTCAGCAAATTTTAGCCCCAGTCTCGAGAAATAACATGTCAAACATTTGGTGATTGCCTCCCTTTGGTTTAAAATAAGAAGGAAAATTGGTGTATACACTCTGGCAAAAAGGTTCAATGGAATTGTACATGTATTTTCACTAACTAAACGTTTGCTTCTGGGCATATGTAGTTAAGCATTGCCTTCTTGGAATGCTGCAGTACCTATCAATTTTGCAGTTTTATTTGCTAAATAACAACTGACTGTGGAAAGCTTTACCAAAATTAAAGTCATCGCACAATAAAAAATGGACAGTAAGTTTAGCATAACAGTATTGTTTTCCTATTGCCAAACATTTTATGTTGGTAGCCATATTGTACCCCATCTTTGAAAGTTCCACATTTCTAAATTTTATATAATGACTTAAATTCTTGAAATTGCTACCGTTCTAAAAATGGGCAAATTAACAATGCATTCCTATGATTTTTGTCATTTTGCTTGTTTGTTTTCTTTTTTTTTTTTGGGGGGGGGGGTCAATGGGTTGGGGCAATTACATTCACTAAGGACAGGATCTTCACATCATGTACAAATGAAATGAACATCCTATGGTATAATCTTTACCAAAGTAGTTTAGATTAAGAAAATTTGTTTTTATGGGTAATAGTGAAACAGTATAATTTAATAATGTAGTCTGGTTTTGCTACACTTTCATCCTAAGTAAAACAGTGCGACAGGGCACAAATAAACCTGCAAGAACAGATGACTAAAGTCCAGATTTGTATTTCATACTTAAAACTATCAATGCCAAACAAGCACAGTTAGACCTCCTATCTCTGTCAGTTACATTTACAACAGAAACGTTCCAGTAACTGACATTGTGAATGCATTTTCAGGGTATACCCTGTTTTAAATTGATGACCTCAACTGACCTCTGACCTCAATAGCTGACATGCATTATTTTCTATATTAGCCTTATATCATCTCAGATATGTACTACAAATGCTTTGGGAAACTTTCTTTAAGCCAGTCCATGATTTTGTGATAGAAATGCAGTTTTTAGTAATCATTACAGGTTTTGATATTTTTGCACTCATCTGACCTTTGACCTTATTCTGTGACCCAGAGGCAGTAACAAACTTGGAATATACCCGTATGAGTTTAAGCACTTGTCAATGAATATATAAACACATGTTGCTTTAAGTCAGTCCATGTTTGATATGCAAATTACTTGATTATTGTAACGGATGTTTGTTATTTTGCACTCATTTGACTTTTGACCTAATTCTGTCACCCAGGAGCATTTACAGTCTTGATATCAACCCCTATGTCTTTGGACACATGTCAAGGAATAACATGAGTACAAGTTTCCTAAAATCACTCCATGGTTTTCCAAAATAATAATGTTTATTTTTGTTTTTACAGATTTTTGCAATTTTGTACTCATTTGACCTTTGACCTAGTTCTGTGACCCATGGTCATTTACAGACCTGGCATCCACCCGTACGAGTTTGGGCACATGTTAAGGCATATTATGAGCATATGTAGAATAATGTACTCAAAAATGCCAACCAAATGAAAACTAAGCGACTTTTTTGGATTTGGACTGCCAAGTATGCCGCCATTCAAATAAGATACATATGAAATCTAAATGCATCTGTCGTTAAAATGTTTCTACACTGATAAAATATTTTCAATGTAAACTACTGCTTGTAGACCTGGTATACATGTACCTGTTTATCTATAACATGCTCTGCTATCTCTTTCTTATGCCTAGGTCACACTAGGGCTTACGTACGCTGCGGGCGCTGCGGATAGGTGTTCCGTATCTGTCCGTCCTATCCGTAACGATTCGTATCTTATCCGTAATGTCCGTAACTGTACGTATCGTATCCTCAGGGTGCGGAAGATCCGCAGGCAAATTCTCATAACTGTCAAAAATTCATGCGCGGATGGACGATCGGTAATGGTAGGTAATGATACGTAACTGATGGCATTTATTCGAATCTGTCCGTATCTAATCGGTATAAAAATGTATCTAAACGTATCATTCCGCGATCAAGCATTTGTTGCGGACCGATACTGTTCCATACGTGTTGTTTCGTTCGGTTGCGGTCTTTGTCGTTTACAAACTTTTCGATACAATTTAATACATTCAGATACTCTGAGTTAGATACGAACACGTAATGTCACGGTTCGCCTGTGTTACATAACCGGTGACACCATTTTGTCGTGTTTATGTATACACAATATACTTGTTTCATTTTTTCTTGAAAAAAAAAAAAAAAAAAAAAAAAAAAAAAAAAAAACGCTATTTAAACCTTTTGCAGCCGATATAGTAAATAGTATGATTTTATGGCTTGGTAAAGTTAGCAAACTAGCAGAATGCGCAGAACGAATTGGTAAAGTTAGCAAACTGGCAGAATGAGCAGAACGAAATGGTAAAGTTAGCAAACTGACAGAATGAGCAGAATGAAATGGTAAAGTTAGCAAACTGGCAGAATGAACAGAATGAAAAATGTCTTTGTCCCATTCTGCTGGCAGAATGAAATGGTAAAGTTAGCAAAATAGCAGAATGAGCAGAATGAGCAGAATGAAAATGTCTTTGTCGATTTTCCCATTCTGCCCATTCTGCAGGCAGAATGAAATGGTAAATTTAGCAAAATGGCAGAATGAGCAGAATGAGCAGAATGAAAATGTCATTTTTATTCTGCTCATTCTGCTCATTCTGCCATTTTGCTAGTTTTACCATTTCATTGTGCCAGCAGATTTGGCAGAATAAGCAGAATGGGAAAATCGACAAAGACATTTTCATTCTGCTCATTCTGCCAGTTTGCTAACTTTACCATTTCATTCTGCAAGCAGAATGGACCGAATGGGGAAAAAATCGACAAAGACAATTTCATTCTGCTCATTCTGCCATTTTGCTAACTTTACCATTTCATTCTGCCGGCAGAATGGGCAGAATGTGAATATCGACAAAGACATTTTCATTCTGCTCATTCTGCCATTTTGCTATCTTTACCATTTCATTCTTCCAGCAGAATGGGACAAATACATTTTTCATTCTGCTCATTCTGCCAGCAGAATGGGCAGAATGGGAAAATCGACTAAGACATTTTGATTCTGCTCATTCTGCCAGTTTGCTAACTTTACCATTTCGTTCTGCTCATTCTGCCAGTTTGCTAACTTTACCGGCTTTGATTTTATCCCAAATATTGACTTTTTGAAATACTTTCAAAGACTGTAGTCAAGAAGTTGAAGATCATTATGGTTAAAGTTTTCTCCTGAAGTTTACACAGCATGCCATACGTACGAAAACGGAATCAAACCAGGATGTATCTTGAACAATGCTAATTAGCGTGTTGCTGAGCCCTCTAGAGCTGAGTGTTCTGTATTCAATGCTTGAATGACTCATACAAGAATGTTTCTGAAATATCCAGTCTCATTGATAAAAATGTCCGTCATTTTTCTATTATACAGGTAAAAATTATACAAGTATTAAATTTTGATACACTACTTCGTTTCGACTCACGTATCTATGGCGTATCAAGATAAGAAAGGTAAATGTACGTCTCAAGTACGTTGTACATACGTGAGCATACGTAGCCATACTCCTCGATACGTGGCTCATACTCTTCATGTGCCGTGGTGTTACGTTTTTATGTGTGAATTTAAGAATTCTTAGCACGTACGTGACAGGGCCGATACGCCGTGCATACGTCACGCATACGAAAGTAACGTGGAAGGTACGTCATAGATACGTAGCTTATACTCCTGATACGTCACACGCTCGTAGCGGTTAATATGCCACGTAACTGTGGCGTATGTACCGCATGCCTTTTGTATCTGCTACGTATGTATGACTTACGTATGGTGAATCATAGACTCTCTTTACGTATCTACGGCGTATCAGCGACGTACGTGTGGCGTAACTCGCGTATTAACGGCGTATGTGCTACGTATGTGCTAATTATAGCACAGAAGCCAGCTCAAAATATCAAGCCAGAAAAGCATTTTCGTTCCACCCCCTCCACATAAAAGGTTTGATGGTCTTATGTTAAAGATCATACAATGGGCAAGTTTTTTAGGCCTGGGTGCCAAGTCCGGATGTGGATTCTTTATACCAAAATCCAAGATGGCGTCCAAAATGGCCGCCAAAAAGATAAATTTTCTAATTTGTCCCCTAAAGGAGTAAAAATTTAGAAAATCATGCAGATTTTTGTGTTGTTTTACCCAAAAGTAACTTACAAAGCATAATCAGGCCTTAAATTGTTGCTAGCAATAGATTTTTTATGACTAAGCCCATAAGTGTCACAAAAAATGGCATATTTAATACAGATTTGCTGCCTGTCCCCATTGCTCAACCAAAAATATGTTGTTGCACACACACCACAGAAAAGTTTTTTTATCATTAAAATTAAATTTAATATATAAGAAAATTGTTCAACATGGGTGTCAGCTAGGATTGTGGTATCAAATTGGAAATATTCTTGTCTTTATAACGTAAGGGTACATGATAAGATTATTGCAAATGAAGGGGGTAGGGGTAGGTTTAGCTTCACAAATTTCGTTTCATCAACCTCTAGAAAGGTTTGATGGTTTCATGATGAGGTTCATTGAATGGGCAATCTTTTATGCCTAGGTGCCAAGTCTGTATGTGGGTACTTCACACAGAAATTCAAGACGACATCCAAAATGGCCGCCAAAACGGCATTTTTCTGATAATTCACCTTGAACATTTAAATTAAGATAAAATACAGGTTTTGTTGGTTTACTCAAACGTAAATGGAAAAGCATAATGAGTCTTTAAATTCTGCTTGCAATAGATTTCTTCTGAATTAGCACAAAATTGTCACAAAAATGCATATTTTATACAGATTTGCTGCCGGACCCATTGGTCAAACAAAATATTTTGTTGCACGAGAACGACTGTAAACGTTTAGGATGGTTGAATGTTTCTACGGTATATCAGAAAAGTGTTCAACTTGGGTGTCAACTAGGATTGTAGTATCAGATCTTTATAATTAAATAGTACATGGTAAGATTCTTGCAAAACAAGGGGTTAGGTCACCAATTTTGTTCCAGCCTCCACTTAAAGATTATATGTTAAAGGGTCATACAATGTGGGCACTTTGAGGCCAAGGTTCTAAGTCTGGATGTTGATTCTATGTACCACAATCTGAGATGGTATCCAAAATGCCCACTAAAGTGATGCAATTACTGATATTTCACCTGTAAAGATGTGGATTCTTTCTACCAAAATCTAATTTGACATCCAAAATGGCCACGAAAATGTTGAAATATCGATGTTCATCCGCAGTGAATAAAGAATTATGATTTGTTTAATAATGTTATTATTTTTGTTATTTACTCAGAAATAACTGAAAACGTATAATAATGCAAGCTATATATTTCTTCTGAGTGTGTGTAAAAGTGTCGCAAAACTGGCATAATTTAAACAGTCCATGAGTCAAACAAATCGGTTTAGTTGCACATCCGTCTTAGGAGGTAAAAGTAGGCAATACTCAGTAAATGGCGCAATCAGAAAGAAATTTCCACTTCAAAAACCGAGACGGGTAAAGACTAAATTAACAACCAAGTACTTGTACTAAGGAAACATAATGTGAGCCGAGTGAGCAGCTATTTTCCCAATGGGCGGCCACTCAGTTACCAAAACTTAATTAAAATATGAAGACATACGTAAGTGCAAACAGCTCATAAATTCAACACCAAACTGGCTTGGTCAATGCATTAAACAAATGCCAATGCATTAGCAATGCATTAGCTATTTCTCAACTAATGCTAATGCCAATGCTTATATTAGTTTTGGCATTAGATCAATGCTAATTGTAATGCATTTCTTTTGCAAATTGTGCTAATGCATTAGCATAAGATTGGGCATTAGCTACAAAACATTTTTCTATGATATACATACTTTGTCTAAATTCATTAATTAGGATCCTGTTTAGAAACTATTTCCAAAGGTGTGATAAATTGCCACTTAAATACATATTGTTATTTGAGAAGTTGTTTGTTTGAATTTGGCTATTACCTAGCAGTGTTGTGTTTGTTACAACCAATGTTAATTAATAATCTGCAGTCACCTGTGTCCCTTTATGAAGATTTATGTCAGGTGAATACATCCATTGAGGCATGCTATTGAACAGCACCATTTCGCAATAATAGAATTTTAGATAACATCATGGAAACATCTCCATGTGAAACTTAACCCCCTTCAAACCTATACTTATATAGTAAAACTGAGGTTTGACGGGGTCAAGAGAAAAATCAATAATTGGTGTAATTATGTAATTTAATAGTCAAAAATGCTAAATTATTACAAAAATCAATTTAATAAACCATTATTCTATGATAAATATTTGTAAAATTAAAATTTAGTTCATCAATAGATATTTTATATATAATTAAAAGAAATTCCCAAGTAGGCATGGAAACGTTTCCGTAATGATAACTGCAATTGTACAGACATTGTGTACTGCAATTGTACAGTCAATATGGAAACTAGGTTTGTAGTTGAACAGTGATTAATTCATAATTTAATACATTAGTACTTGTTCTCATACTGAGCTGATCATCTTTTTTATGAATGAATTAAATAACTTTAAAGTACCAGAATCAGCAAATTGTATGATAGTTGTTTAAATGTTCAATGAAGATACATGTACAACCCATCACTGCACTGGTTCAATTCCCTATTTCAAAATAACCTGAAAACTAATGCTAATGCCAATGCATTATTTTGGCAAATAATGCTAATACCAATGCATTGTTTTTATAAACTAGCTAATGCCAATGCTAATGCCAATGCTCCAAATCAGTTTTAATGCTAATGACAATGCACTACTTTGCTAAGTAATGCTGCACAAGCCTGACACCAAAACATAAAACAGTAGTACCTCTAGAGAAGTATCGCCTTGGGACGATCAGTAATATAAAATTACTGGGGGCTTAAACTTGTTTTATAGGCTTCTAACCTCACCCAAAGCTTCTGCATGGCTTTAATATATACATATATAAACAAGCAATAAGGAAAATCTTGTTCCGAAACATAAAACATAGGTACCAACGCATAACATGTGTAAAGAAAAGCATAGTGAGCAGCTATTGAAGTGAAGTGGTAACAGTGCTACCTTGGACAGATCAAATAAAATGCAGAGGGCCAAGTGAACAGCCAAATGTTATTCGGGTGGCCACAAAGTCATACAAGATATAAATCATAATTGGAATAACTTGGATAATTGTGAACCACAGCAGTCCTGCCTTGGAACGGTCAGTTATAAATAAATGGGGGCTTAAACTAGTTTCTGCAGTGGTTCACAACGTTTATTTAGTTGTTTGGTCCTCATGGTGAATCCCTAACTAGTAAATGAATCATCATGGAAAAACAAATGAATTATGATAACCACCAAGAAGAATCAAAAACAAGGACAGTCACAATAAGCTGTCTGGCGATGGAGATCCCTGGGCGCCACTAACTGAAATCCGGAGCAAAACAAAAAAAAAACAAAAACAAAAAAACAACAGTTGAACCCCGGTGGGCCAAGCAACAGACAAAAAGCTCCGGCCCCAAACAACTAAAGTGATTGGGTTAAAAACTTAAGCTTGCAGACTGTCTCATCACATTTAAGTTATATCGCAGTGATGTAGATAATAATTTTTCACAATGCGTACTGTACGCATCAAAATAAATATTCAGTGCGTACCGACAATACAACTGTGTACAAGTTTTCTGAGGATTCTTATTCGTACCTCTCATTTAGAATCAAACTAATAGATAAAGGTACACGTATGGATAGGACCATTTAATGAAGTATGAAAATTCAAGTAAACTGGTTGACAATTACATGTCATTCTATCATTTAGGCATGTTAAACTCTACTTTTGTCCCCTGCATAGATAATAAGAGAAACAAATGAGGAAACATTAAAGACTGGGATGGCTGTAGAACATGGATACATCAAGTTTTAAATTGAAAACAATGACCAGAAATCAATGCAAAATGCCAATTTAATAAACCAAAGTGACAGACTTCCATTAAACTTCATGAATAAAACTTTGATAAACAATTTGTCTGGCCGCAGTACTGAACGGAGAGCACGTATATGGTATAACTACTGAAGATACATGTACACAACATATTGCATGATATGTAATATGGAACGATCAAAAGCTGCATTAATATGGTAACTACTTTTCGATTGTTGACAGAGCTGCTGAAAAATTGTCATTTTGTGACAATTTTAAAGGTATTTTATCTGAGTACGCATAAAACCGAAAACTGTTAGCATACTGCTGATTTTTACTGCGTACATGGTACGCACAGGTCTGAATTTTTTATGCGTACAGAGCGAAAAATCGTGCGTACATACGCAGTACGCATCGTTATCTATTTCGCTGATATCGTATACGTTTGTATGGTATAATGATAAAAAAAGAAAAAAAAAAAAAAAAACAAAAAAAACATTCATTTCTATGTTTCTCAAATATGAAAACGAAGTCAGCATAAAATTCTGGTTCCGAAAAGGCTCTCACGTAAAAGCGTCTTTAACCCTACATTTTATTCGGAAAGTAATTCACAGCGTCTAAGATAAACTTTAGAAAATGTTTAGGAGGTTTATGGTGTTTTGTTCAACATCTTGGCTTACAACCCTAGCCTCAAAGTGCCCTCATTGTATGACCCTTCAACATATAATATTTTAGTGGAGGCTGGAACAAAATTCGTGATGCTAAACTTAGACCTAACCCAAATCCTAGTTGACACCCAAGTTGAACAATTTTCTGATATGACATAAAAAATTTTAACTTTAATGTAGATTTTGTACAACAAAATATTTTGTTTGACCGATTGGCTCGGCAGCAAATCTGTATAAAATATGCAATTTTTTGCGACAATTTTGGGTTCACTCAGAAGAAATCTATTGCAGGATTTAAAGCCTCATTATGCTTTTCCATTTACTTATGAGTAAATCAACATTATAGAATCTGCATTTTTTTATCTTTAATTTTGACTGTTTCAGGTGAATTATCAGAAAATTAACGGTGAACATTGTGGATGTCATCTTGAATTTCCGTGTGAAGAATCTACATTCAGACTTGGCACCTAGGCATAAAAGATTGCCCATTCCATGAACCTCAACATAAAACCATCAAACCTTTCTAGTGGCAGATGAAACAAAAATTATGAAGCTTAACCTTTTCTGTAGTGTGTGTTTCTGCCATTGACATTTTGTAAACTACTTGCTATAAAATGCAATTCTCAGAAAACATATTTCGTTGTCTAGCAACCACAATCTATGGAAAATGCATAAAACCGAAATGGCCTAGGTTCTGGCGTTGCTAAGCAACAGCTGACACACGTGGGGCTGTATGAACATTGCAGTTGCCTAGAAAGTTCTGGCTAAGGTGACATTACACAAACATGTCAATAGATAGCCATTTAAAACACCATCAAAGAAATACCAAAGCTTAATGTTCACTTTTTTATTTTTGAAAAGTGGTTTTGTGGCCATGACACCTTAGCTACCATTCTATGGTTGCTTAGCAACATAAAAAGTATGGTCCGATTTAGTTGATGTTTATTTTCCTGAATGCAGATCGGCTCAAGCTTTCAGAAATTAAAAACATTACCTCTGTCAGATAAAAATACACAAAAATACGCTACATATTGCATTACTTTTTGAATGACCTACGTATTTAACTCCAGAACAAAAATGAAGACCACAGCAAAATCACGCCACAAATGTGAACATGTAAGTATTTCAACGTAAAAGATTTTATTCGAAGGTACCAGTCAGTAACAAACATTATTAACCCGTATGTGAAAGTAACTATGGTCGCGATTTTGCGCAATTGTCGGTAAAAATAGTTTTTTTATTTTATACTTTACAGTGAAAACCAATGCATATAAAACTTGATAAAATTGGTATTTTCATTGATATGAAATTTCACTGATATCAAATCTCACTGATATCAAAAGTCAATAATCAATAAGATATCTGACTGATATCAGCCTATATCTTCACTGTAGATTTTGGATTACTTCTGACGTTTCAATTTACTTGACGTCATTAAATGTACGTCACTTCAGAAATTCAAACGCCTATAACTCCTTTATTTATGAACGAAAACATAAAGTGTGTGTATTCATTTTCTTAGTTAGAACGTTAGGACCAATGAGGTAAAATTATTTGTGTTTTCATTTTTTTTTTCATTTTCACCGCCTGCCTTGTGAATTGACAAATGCTCGTATATCGTATAAAATAAAACTTGGCTTGTCTCACATGTGGCCAGAGCCGGGCTCGAACCCACACCAGTCACAGCGGTGAGATGATCGAGTGATTAAGAAACAGCGCTCTTAACCGCTCGGCCACGGGGGCCGCCTGGTGTGGGTTCGAGCCCTGCTCTGGCCACGCGTGAGACAAGCTAAGTTCTGCTTGCGGGTGTGCCAGGTGGTTTTTCTCGGGGTTCTCCCGTTTTCGCCCCACCTACTGATTCGCCCGTCTCATATGAGCTGAAATAATCTTGAAAGAGGCGTAAATAGAATTTAAAAAAATATCAAGTACCTCTTTCCGCATTTTGTTTAAGCAGGTAAGAAAGTTAAAAATATCGGTCCCTCAAACGAATTGTCGAGCTTACCCGATTCATTCATTCATTCATTCATTCATTCCGAGTCAGTCAGTCAGTTCCGGCTGATCATCATGCTGATCATCCATGTTTTTGCGATGCTTTGTTACAAAGGTAGCTGACTACTTTTGTAAAAACCTAACTTTTTACGCACTTTACCGATTACAGTGGATTCATCCTAGAGGTCATGGCTCAGGGGTCAAAACCGGACTATAGGCATTTCTATAAACTTGGATTAATTGACTATGTTCATCGTATTTTGCAAAATATGACAATGTATCGTATGCCTCAAGGCGTGAAAAGAGAATCGTTTGCCACGCGTACTATAGAAACATGTTAGGGGTATTCTAGTTTTTATGACACCTGAGCCGGGCCAAAAGAAAACAAAAGTGTGGTTTCTACGCAGCTTAAAGCCAAACACACATAATCTCACTGATTTTAAGCATTATTGCGTTGTTAATCCGGGTTCTCAACGTCTGTCAGTTTCGATTTCGAATCGACCATAATGCCGTCTAGGTATTTTTTTAATTGTTTTTTTTTTTTTTTTTTAGTTTGGACAAACAAGCATGCACGCACGCGCACCAGCACACATTTCCAAATACTTAGTCATATTTTATGTTCGCGCTTGATGAACAATGATTTGTTAAGATTTGCCGAGTGAAAATAACTTCACGAACGAAAATAGATTTGAATTCTGGACAAAACTGTTTTTCTTAAAATGAAAAAGTAACTTCGGCATCATAGACGCTCGTTCGCGCGCGCGCACGCACGCACGCACGCACGCACGCACACATGTGAGATATTTTGTAAGTTTAACATTTCAAAAAAAAAAAAAAAAAAAAAAAAAAGAAAAAAAAAGAAAGAAAGAAAGAAAAAAGAGAAAATCAGTGCATCGAGTTTACATGTATCAGTGTCTCTTACAGGTCTCGTATTTCTTTTTCCACATCCGGCATCCAGGGTTTTATCAAAAAGTTAACAAATAAAATTATTCAGTGGGCATAGTTCATGTAAATGGGATATGATGTGTCTGTCAGCAGCAAAAAGTCGGTAAATTTGCTTTTACCCTGGGCGTCTGTCAATAGCAAATTTACGGATTTTTTTGCTGCTGACAGACGTCTGGTAATAGCACATTTACCGAATATTTGCTATTGACAGACGTCTGGTAATAGCACATTTACCGAATATTTGCTATTGACAGACGTCTGTCAATAGACACTCCGAAAATAAAAAGAAAATTTGCTTTTTTTTTTTTGGTGAATACCAAATATATTTCATCTTGTGAGCTGAAAACATAAAAAATTTTCACTCGTGCTGCGCACTCGTGAAAATTCTGATGTTTTCGCGTCACTCGATGAAATATATTTGGTATTTACCTCTAAAAAAGCAAATATCCTCTATATGTAAGCTTTTGAACGTAACTTATCAGCATCTAAACGTTTGGTTAGTTATAATGCTGTTAAATACCCGTAACCGAACGTCATAAAAGGTAGAAACCCACATGGTGTCATGATATCTGTCCGCAGCCAATGCTTGATTGTGGGTTGATGTGTTCATTTACGGTGTAGATACGTTTGTGTTACGGTTTAGATACGGAAATATTCGAATCAATGCCTTCAGTTACATGTCATTACGTATTATTACGGATAATTCATCCGTGCCTAATTTTTGACTTTTTTCAAAATTTGGGCGCGGATGGAATCGGACAATACGTTAAGATACGGGTATATACGGAAAAGATACGAATTGTTACGGATATAACGGATATATACGAAAGGCCGGTCCGCAGCGTCCGCAGCATCCGGATGTGCTAGTGTGACTGTAGTTTGACCCAAACCTGCGTTTTCTTGCATCAGATTTCACCGTTATATACGCAAGAAAACGCAACATTACGTATCTGAAGGTGTATGTATGTATCTAAACGTAACAGATGATATCGAAAGGTATATAGTCAAGTATCTTAACCGTATGTATTCGAATTTATCCGTAACTATCTACGAACGTATCCGTATCTTTCCTGAACTACCCGTATTTATTCGTATTTAAAGGTAAAAAATTCATTAAGAACCGTTAGCCCCGCCCAAAAAAATCTGCGGATCGCTACGTAAAGTATTCGCAACTATCCGCGGCATCCGTAAGCGCTAGAGTGACCTAGGCATTAATGGACAGAAATGAAATGTTTACAGAAAGAAGTGCTTCAGTGAAATATCGTTTGTCTAAATGAGACAAGACATACTGTCAATAGTAAACCACGATGATACAGGCCTTAATTCCCTGTAAATCACGGATTCAGAAACTTAATAAAACAGATACCTGAAGTAGTTCAATTCTTCATGCCATGATGCTGACTCCAAAATTCTTAGGGATCATCCGTTACACAATTTTAATACTGGTAACTGTCCAAAGTATAATCTAAGTGCATTGAGGGACAACTGTCCCGCTATTTGTACTTAATCAAGACTGATCTCTCCACATGTTGAATTCAGCCATGTGTTTTTAACGATAAGGGGCGTGTATGTGTTATCTTGATAGCTCACCTGAACCGTTAGGCTCACAAGGTGAGCTTATAGGATGGCCATGATCCGGCGTCCGTCCGTCCGTCGTCCGTCCGTTGTCCGTCGTCCGTCCACAATTTCAAAGATCTTCTCCTCTGAAACCGCTTGGCCAATCAAAGCCAAATTTTATATGAAGCATCTATAGGAAGGGGGAACCAATGTGTATATAAGAAATCCAGGTCACATGACCAAGATGGCCGCCATGCCCATATATGGTAAAAACCCTTCAAAACTCTTCTTCTCCGGAACCACTTGACCGATTTCAATGAAACTTGGCAAGAAGCATCAATGGCTCAAGCACTACAATGTATATATAAATTATGACCCTGTGATGACCTTGACCTATTTTACAGCAAGATCAACATAGGTCGCCAATGCATTTGAATGGGGAAAACTTTTAAAATGTCATTTAAAGTGAAAGTCTTGCAGGAAATGGGCAGTGGGACTGAATATTAATGATTCTGAAAAAAATTGGACCCCAGGTTCTCATGTGCCACCACCACGGGGCAATATACATGTATATCTTCACTATATTCAACCGTCTTCTCCTCTGAAACCGCTTGACCAATCAAAGCCAAATTTTATGTTAAGCATCAATAGGAAGGGATAAGCAATGTATATATGAATAATCCAGGTCACATGACCTAGATGGCCGCCATGCTAATATATGGTAAAAAGCCTTCAAAAATCTTTTTCTCTGGAACCGGTGGACCAATTTCAATGAAACTTGGCATGAAGCATCGATGGCTAAAGCACTACAACGTATATATAAATCATGACCCTGTGATGACACTGACCTATTTTACGGCAAGGTCAACATAGGTCGCCAATGCATTTGAATGGGGAAAACTTTTAAAATGTCATTTAAAGTAAAAGTCTTGCAGGAAATGGGCAGTAGGACTGAATTTTAATGATTCTAAAAAAATGACCCCATGAGCCCCCACCCCGGGGCAATATACATGTATATCTTCACTATATTCAAACGTCTGCTCCTCTGAAACCACATGACCAATCAAAGCCAAATTTTATGTAAAGCATCAATAGGAAGGGTAACCAATGTGTTTATAAATAATCCAGGTCACATGACCAAGATGGCCGCCATGCCCATATATGGTAAAAACCCTTCAAAATTTTTTTTCTCTGGAACCGGTTGACCAATTTCAATGAAACTTGGCATGAAACATCGATGGCTAAAGCACTACAATGCATTTATAAATCATGACCCTGTGATGACCTTGACATATTTTATGGCAAGGTCAACATAGGTCGCCAATGCATTTGAATGGGGAAAACTTTTAAAATGTCATTTAAAGTGAAAGTTTTGCAGGAAATGGGCATTAGGACGGACTATTAATGATTCTGACAAAAGATGGACCACAGGGGCTCATATGCCCCCACCCCGGGGCAATATACATGTATATCTCCGTAATATTCAAACATCTGCTCCTCTGAAACCACTTGGCCAATCAAAGCCAAATTTTATGTGAAGCATCTATAGGATGGGATATTCAATGTGTATATAAATAATCCAGGTCACATGGCCACCAGGCCCATATATGGTAAAAATCTCTCAAAAATCTTCTTCTCCAGAACCAGTGGACCGATTTCAAGGAAACTTGGCTTGAAGCATTGATGGCTCAAGTACTACAATGTATATATAAATCATGACCCTGTGATGACCTTGACCCAGTTTCTGGCAAGGTCAACATGGGTTGCCAATGCATTTGAATGGGAATAACTGTTAAAATGTCATTTGAAGGAAAAAGGCAGCAGGAAATTGGCAAATGGACAAAATATTGATTATTCTGAAAAAGAAAATGGCCCAAGGGCTTCATCTGCCCCTGCACTGGGATTAAATACCATAATATTCAAACATGTTTATTGGTATATGCAGCAGATCTCAGTTGAGCGTTTACAGGACCATTGGTCCTCTGGTATTTGTATAGACTGGTGCAAAAATTTGTTCCATTAAGTGTTATTTCTCTATGTTTAGGACGCATCAAAAATGAAAATTTGTTAAAAATCAATTATTTTCCACTATCAGGACATGTATTTCTCACTTAATTGCGCCTTATAAAGTATTTATAACTATTTTATATACAGCTCAGTTACAAAAATAACAAACAGGTACAAGTAGGCAAAGATCAGGAAAAGGCGCAATCAGAAAGAGATTCCCACTCCAAAAACCGAGGTGGGAAAAAAACAAACTAACAATCAGGCACTTATACCATGAAACATATCGTAAGCCGAATGAGCAGCTATTTTCCCAATAGGTGGCCACTCAGTTACCTTAACTTAATTAAAAATATGAAAACATACATAAGGCGCCAACAGCACAAAACATTTTTAAACACCAAGACATAAAACAAAAAGAACCACCACAGAAGTATCGCCTTGGAACGATCAGTAACACAAAGTTACTGGCGGGCTTAAACCGATTTTACAGGATCCCTCAGCTTCTGCAGTGGTTTATTTATACACAGATATAAACATGAAATAAGGTAAATCATGATAAGAAAATATATGATATAGGTACCAACATGTAACATGTATAACGGAAAACAGGGTGAGCAGCTATTGAAGTAAGGTGGTCACAGTGCTAGCTTGGACAGAAAAAGTAAAATGCAGAGGGCTAAGTGAACAGCCAAATTAAATTCGGGTGGCCACAAAGTCATGCAACATGAAACTCATAATTAGATAAACCCCTGCAATGTCGCAAAATAAATTGACCTCATTACCTTAATTGCATAAACCATTGCTTGATGACTATTAATCTGTTTCGAGTGAAACTTCTACATTTTGTGCATATGTTTATGTGTGTTTAAAGGGTATTAAACTTATATTGATCATGAACAGTCCGATCTGACAGGAAGCTGCCTATGGCGTATACCAACATTCTGACAAGTTTAAATAAAATATAAAGGTTTGATCCTTTGGAAGCAGTAAAACATTCAAAGGGAGATAGTATGGACTATATTGCGCAATTTCGGGTAATGAACCCTCGTCAGTAGCCCTCTTTAAACCGGCAACGAACGCCAGACTATAATTGTGCTGCAATTTCGAGCATTTACACGAGGAGTCTGAATCAAAGACACATTCTTAAATTGGGTCAATAATTAAAAAATTGCTTAGAAGTATGTTTCTAAACGTGAGTGTTTTAAACACTCTGAATATCTGTACCGATCTCAAAGGACCGAAATAAAATATAATCTGCACTATGGATGATGTACGGGGAGACTTTTTACGGCCGCCACACGGCACAACACCAGCTGCAGTAATAGAAAATAAAATATAAAGGTTTGATCCTTTGGAAGCAGTAAAAACATTCAAAGGGAGATAGTATGGACTATATTGCGCAATTTCGGGTAATGAACCCTCGGCAGTAGCCCTCTTTAAACCAGGTTTTAAAGTCAGGTTTTCACGTTTAGTCGGTTGGTATGGTGTACGTACTGTGAATATTGCCACTTTATGGCATAATTGCTATGCATTGATACCGATTTGAGACATCTAAAATCTTATACCACATTCGAGACAAAACAGAACCAGAAAGTGGAAGTTTAATGTACACACTGCCTTGTATATTAGTGCATTGCAAATGCATGTTTTCGGCACATTAATTGTTTTTAAGTTTATAAAATGCAATAAATGTGTGTCTGAGAATCGCAGTAATTATCAACATGATTATTTATAGATAGTTTCGATAGCATTGTTTCTCGTGCATAGCGCACATGCCTAAAATAATGTTAAAGTTATGTAATGACCATCTTAAGCATAAATTAATTAAAGCCGTTTGTTGGCATGCGAATATATTTGATTGAAATTCTGTGACTGGTGGTCTTATCAAGGCGGTTTATATGAGTTAACATCATATGAAGCACAGATAAAAATAGAGAGTAAGAGCAGTTTTGCTTCCATAACACATGCCTGTAATTAAAGGCATAGCGATAATTTAATCATAATTTCAGTACTTAAAATGTATAGCGAATGTGGTGCAAGTTTCAAGCTATCTAAAATGGATATCAATGAATAGCATTCAGGTCAGAAACTGACAATATTCACAGTACGTACATCACACCAATCGCCAAAAACTTAAAAATTTGACTTTAAATCAGTCAGAATTTTGGAGTAAGCCAAAGGCAGCTTCCTGTCCGATCGGACTGCTCATGATCAATATTAATTTAATACCATTTTAACACAAATGAACATATGCACAAAATGTAGTTCTCCATTCGCACTAGGCTAATAATCATCAAGCAATGGTTTATGCAATGAAGGTGAAGAGGTATTTTATTTTGCGACATTGCAGGGGTATGCTATTTTTGAAACCGAACTGTACATATACACATTTATTAGGTTGCATTTTTGACTGGGCAACATTGCCCCCCCCCCCCCCATACCAACAGGTCATTTAAATATAATATGTATTTTACAATGACCTAGTCAAGTCAAGTCAAGTCAAAATTTATTCAGTATTGATCCTTAACAGAGAATCATTGTTCAATGTTCAATGTTCAAAAAATAGTTTTCTGTTTTCTATTTGTTTTTATTTGTTTAAGTAGCTGTTTTAGCCCAAAATTAAAGTCATACATGTATCGAAATGGGGACCAAAATCCAAAATGCTAAAATATGGACTGACTGTGAACTAACGTATGATGGTTGAAGCATTTTACCAACTTTTTTTCGAAATACAGGGCCGCTATACATTGTGACTCCCATTACCACTGTCAAAGGTCCTTTGATACTACTGTCAAAGGTCCTTTGATAGAAAACAAAGCAAATTGTCCCAGCAAAACAGAGTAAAGTTGGTGCTTTATTTAGTGCATTTGCTTTTATTTTAAAACTCTACCAAATAAAGCACCAACTAAGTTACTTAGCTGGGACTATTTGTTTTGTCTCTAACAAATTATTGTATGGGGCAGGGCAAGTTGTTCAATCTCAAAACAGTACTATTACACATAAAAACCCAATAAATGACTAAATGGTAGTTGTAAAATCAAAATTAAAAAAAATCTTGCATACAAACCGGCAGTACAGCAAACGGATATGACTTCTGTTTATGAAACTCCCCAATATCATCAAATGGGGCCTGTGCTTACCTACCATAACCTTAGAACGCAATGTTGTTTGTATTCTTTGCTGTTTAGCTGATTTTTTTCAAAACCACTGGTTAATTTTCAAAAATGTCAATTTTCTAGTTTTTGTAAAAACTACGAATTCTCTAAAATTTAAAACGTTTCGTTGTTTTTATGTTGCTGTCATGATGCAGACCACATGTGCAATGAACATTAATCGAAATTTTTCATTGGTAATCATTTTTTCCACCAAACATGCAATTTTACACTTTTTTACCCAAAGATTTTGCATTATCATCCAAATTCTTGAAGTTGCTGCAAAGTCAAAGATTTAATATTGGAATTAACCAAAATATAATGTGAGGAGTAAAATAATTTTAGTTGATCATAAAAATTAACAAAAGCAGGGTGGTGCATTTTTTTTTATTTTCAGTGTAATACTATTTGATATCTTGTTGTTTTAAATAATTGGGAAATGGAAAAGCGGTTGTTGTATATATTGTACCAAGGAAATGTGAGACAGACAGAATGCAGTCCAGAGCGACGGGTTTAGTGCGTGTTGTATATGTTGTACCAATGAAGTGTCAGACAGGTAAAATGCAGTCCAGAGCGACAGGTATAGTGAGTGTTGTATATATTCTACCAAGGAAGTGTGAGACAGGTAAAATGCGGTCCAGAGCGACGGGTTTGGTGAGTGTTGTATATGTTGTACCAAGGAAGTGTGAGACAGGTGAAATGCGGTCCAGAGCGACGGGTTTAGTGAGTGTTGTATATGTTGTACCAATGAAGTGTCAGACAGGTGAAATGCGGTCCAGAGCGACAGGTGTAGTGAGTGTTGTACCAAAGAAGTGTCAGACAGGTAGAATGCGGTCCCAAGCGACAGGTGTCGCGAGTTGTATATTTTACCAAGGAAGTGTAAGACAGGTAGAATGCGGTCCCGAGCGACAGGTGTAATGAGTTGTATATATTGTACCAAGGAAGTGTCAGACAGGTAGAATGCGGTCCCAAGCGACAGGTGTAGCTAGTTGTATAGTTTACCAAGGAAGTGTCAGACAGGTATAATGCGGTCCAGAGCGACATGTATAGCGAGTGTTGTATATATTGTACCAAGGAAGTGTCAGACAGGTAGAATGCGGTCCAGAGCGACAGGTGTAGTGATTTGTATATGTTGACCCAAGGAAGTGTCAGACAGGTAAAATGCGGTCCAGAGCGACATGTATAGCGAGTGTTGTATATATTGTACCAAGGAAGTGTGCGACAGGCAGAATGCGGTCCAGAGCGACAGGTATAGTGAGTGTTGTATATATTGTACCAAGGAAGTGTGAGACAGGCAGAATGCGGTCCAGAGCGACAGATGTAGTGAGGGTTGTATATTTTGTACCAAGGAAGTGTCAGACAGGTAAAATGCGGTCCAGAGCGACAGATGTAGCGAGTTGTATATATTCTACCAAAGAAGTGTCAGACAGGTAAAATGCGGTCCTTAGCGACAGGTGTAGTGATTGTTGTATACATTGTACCAAGGAAGTTTGAGACAGGCAAAATGCAGTCCAGAGCGACAGATGTATATTTTGTACCAATGAAGTGCCAGACAGATAGAATGCGGTCCAGAGCGACAGGTGCAGTGAGTGTTGTATATTTTGTACCATGGAAGTGACATACATGTAGAATGCGGTCCAGAGCGACAGGTGTAGTGATTGTTGTATGTATTGTACCTTGGAAGTGTCAGACAGGTAAAATGCGGTCCTGAGCGACAGGTGTAGTGAGTGTTGTATATATTGTACCAAGGAAGTCTGAGACAGGCAAAATGCGGTCCAGAGCGACAGATTTAGTGAGGTTGTATATTTTGTACCAAGGAAGTGTGAGACAGGTAGAATGCGGTCCAGAGCGACAGATGTAGTGAGTGTTGTATATTTTGTACAAAGGAAGTGTGGGACAGGTAGAATGCGGTCCAGAGCGACAGGTTTAGTTAGTGTTGTAAATGTTGTATCAAGGGACAGGTGTAGTGAATGTTGTATATATTATACCAAGGAAGTGTCAGAAAGGTAAAATGCGGTCCATAGCGACAGGTGTAATGAGTGTTGTATATGTTGTACCAAGGAAGTGTCAGACAGGTAAAATGCGGTCCAGAGCGACAGGTGTAGTGAGTGGTGTATATGTTGTACCAAGGAAGTGTTAGACAGGTACACGTAGAATGCGGCCTAGAGCGACTGGTAAAGTGAGTGTTGTATATATTGTACCAAGGAAGTGTGAGACAGGCAGAATGCGGTCCAGAGCGACTGGTAAAGTGAGTGTTGTATATATTGTACCAAGGAAGTGTGAGACCGGTAGAGAGCGGTCTTGAGCGACAGGTGTAGTGGCACTTCTATATATTCTAGTATCTACCAAGGAAGTGTCAGACAGGTAGAATGCGGTCCCAGAGCGACCGGTGAAGTGAGTATATATTGTACCAAGGAAGTGTCAGACAGGTAGAATGCGGTCCCAGAGCGACCGGTGAAGTGAGTATATATTGTACCAAGGAAGTGTCAGACAGGTAGAGAGCGGTCTAGAGCGAGGTGTAGTGACCGGCACTTGTACAATGTATATATTCTATCAAGGAAGTGTCAGACAGGTAGAGTGAGTGGCAACAACGCAACTGTCAAATATGTGCATATAATAACTTAATACTAATTTACGTATTTGCTTTGTTTCTGAAGACTTCTGATTGTTAAATTCAAATTCAAAGTAAGCAATGACCGAGGTCCTACGTAATCAAATAGAAACTATACACACGGACACTTAAAATTTTCTAGAGTGGTCCTCCTAAACCATTTATTGGAAAGTTGAAATATTCAAAAGTGCATTCAAACAAGCTATAACAGAAATGCCACCTTCAAAAATTACGTTGGCTGAGTTCTAGCCTATAATGTTACGTGGGCGAATAAAAGAAGTCTGACGACTGGAATTAATATTATTATCTCAAAAATGATTGGGCAACAGCTATGCTAAATTGAATCGACCGAAACTACAAAACTTAAAATGATTATCTCCGTTGGCTGTAATAGAGCTCAGCGGTCTACTCGTGCAAATTTAGGTTTACTTTTTCAGCCACAAAGAAGTGTGAACTAGCATGTCGTCCGGTTGGCTATACATTTTACCAAGGGGTGGGACGTAACGCCACAAATGGGACGTCGTGTGGTAGTGACGGAAGCGTATGTGTTGACGGCGTATGTAAAGTAAGTTGAAGGACACCTAAATAGGAATACTCAGTCATGAAAACTGGTTGCAGAAAGTAAACAGTATTCAAAGATTAAGGTCAGAATTTCTTTTAACGAAAAATCACAATGATATCTACACGCGTCTAATACCATGACATGATACATGTATAGTTTCGTTTCATAAGTTTAGTACATAGCGATTTGTTTCATTAGTAATGGCATAGCAGTACCAGAACTTGAAGCTTGGTCAAATTTTATCGGGTCTTCCAGATTTGAACGGACTTCGCTAAGTCTATCCTAATACATAGAACTATGCACCGATTGCAACATCTTAGATTTTGATCGATTGATAAATAGATAATAACACATAAAATATAATAAGCGAAATAGCATAACTTTTGTGACACAAATATCAAAGTTAGCATTGATTTCTCACACTACATGGAAGTTTGAACTAAAAATTTATTATTCCATTACAATGACAGATCATCAAGTAGACTACACCTTACATACAATTGCGTCTACCCTATGTACAGTCAGTGTTATCGAAGCTTGATATATTGCATCTTACAAGACTGCCTCACCTTGTTCGAACGTTCTTTTCAGTATTTTGTTCCCAGTACCTTTTCGAGCGGTTTCCTTGGGATCAAATATTTACATGCAATTGTTTGACCAGTGTTTTTGTTTGTAAACACAACCGATGATATGTATTATTATGTTTCAAACGCTGACTGATTGTATAATATGGTGTACCAGGGCTAGTACGATGCGACATTGCAAACTTCAATAACCTTGAATATACACAGGGTAGACACAATTATTATTATGAGCCGCCTCGTGGGAAAACCAACAATGTGGTTTCCGAACAGGTCTAACACAAACCGACCTGTACAAGCACAGAAAAGAGCTAGAAGCTTGAAATTTCGGATTTAAGTAGAAGAGGAATTGTACTATCCGAGTAGCGAAAACAAAGGCGCTGATCAGCTTCGCAGTTACTGCGAAGCTGATCTGCGCCTTTGTTTTCACCTATGCAGATTGTTGGTTTTACCATGTGGTGGCTCTTATGTTAGGTGTAGTCTACCGCGTGATTTGTCAATTTAACAATACAATCTGTTTTTGGTTCAAACTTTCTTGAGTGTGCGAAATAAATATTAACGTTGATAGTTGTGTCACAGAAGTAATGCTATTTCGCTTATCTTATTTTATGTGTTATTATCTAATTATTAATAGATCAAAATCTAAAATGTTACAATCAGTGCATATTTCTATGTACTAGGATCACAGTGTTTCAGGTTTGTCACATTGTGGATGATTCTTTATGATATCAGCTACTGATTCTTGATGATATCAGGTAACGGATTCTTGACAAATGCTACGGATTCTTGACAAGGATTGATACTCCCAATTGCAAACAGCAAAAAATGGTAATTTTAGATAGTTGTAGATCTGAATTTTGTCAGGAGACATATTAGAAGCACGGTTCTAGATAATCAATGTATGTATTCTACATGTTAGGTGTTCAAAATAAAACCAATTAGATAAATTGAGCAAATATGAAAAACATGGCAATTCTGTATAATTATTTGAATTTCTAAAGCAAACATGTTTGGAAACATTGAAACATTTATAAAAGTGATATGTGGGACTTCAAATTCTACATTACTTTGCGTAATAACCCGTTTTCATTTTCTGGCATGCTACGGATTCTTGATGATACGTTACAGATTCTGTATGATAACAAGATGTTGGTAACAGATTCTTTATGATAAATGTTACTGATTCTTTATGATAAATATTACAGATTCATTCTTTATGATTTAAAGAAGTTTATGTTGATGTACAACTTAAAATGCAGATTTGGGCCCATTGTCCTCCAATGAGCTGTGTTTTTATTAACTCTACACTGCAAGAAATATGGTGTGCATTGTAGAATTCGAACAGATTTATCACAAACCAACTGATAATAATTGTGATTAATGTAGAACCTTGTTGTATATTTGTGTATATCACAAAACCCTATTATTGATTTATTTATTTACTTAGTTTTTAACTACATATTTGATAAAATCAATTCGATTTTTATCTCACCTGAGCCAAAGACTCACAAGGTGAGCTTAAAGGATGGCCATGCTCCGGCGTCCGTCTATCGTCGTCGTCCTTCGTCGTCTGTCCACAATTTGAAATATCTTCTCCTCTGAAACCTCTTGGCCAATCAAAGCCAAATTTAATATGAAGCATATAAGAAATCCAGGTCACATGACCAAGATGGCGGCCATGCCCATATATGGTAAAAACCCTTCAAAAATCTTCTTCCCAGAACCGGTGGACAAATTTCAATGAAACTTGGCATGATGCACTGATGGCTCAAGCACTACAACTTGTATATAGACTATTACTAAAATATCCAAACATCTTCTCCTTTGACACCGCTTGGCCTATCAAATCCAAATTTTATGTGAAGCATCTAAAGAATGGGGGAATCAATGTATATATAAACAATATAGGTCACATGACCCAGATGGCCGCCATGCCCATATACGGTAAAAACATTAAAAATGTTCTTCTCCGGAATTGGTGGACCGATTTCAAAGAAACTTGGCATGAAGCATCGATGGCTAAGGTGTGTATAATGTGTATAATATGTATATAATGTGTATAATATATATCAAGACCCTGTTTTAACCTTGGCCTATTTTACAAAAAGGCCAGCATAGGTCGCCTATGCATTTGAATGGGGAAAACTTTTAAAAAGTCATTTGAGAAGATCTTGCAGGAAATGGCAGTAGGACTGAATATTAATGATTTTGAAAAAAGTTGGACCCAATGGCTTATATGGCCCCACCCCGGAGCAATATATATGTATATTACCAAGATATTCAAACATCTTCTCCTCTGAAGCAGCTTGGCCAATTAAAGCCAAATTTTATGTGAAGCATCCATAGGCTAAAGTACTCCAATGTATATATAAATCATGACCCTGTGATGACCTTGACCAAGTTTATGGCAAGGTCAAAATGGGTTGCCTATGCATTTGAATGGGGGAAACTGTTAAAATGTCATTTGAAGGGAACAGCCACCAGGAAATTGGCAAATGGACAGAATATTGATTATTCTGAATAAAGAAAATGGCCCAAGGGCTTCATCTGCCCCTGCACTGGGGTTAAATACCATAATATTCAAATATGTTTATTAGTATTTGCAGCAGATCTCAGGTGAGCGTTTACAGGACCATTGGTCCTCTGGTTTCAATCAGTGAGACCGACAATCTTAAAAGTAGTAGTTATGTGTGTACAATTTTACATTTTTTTTTTTAGTTTTTGGTCTCATAAGCATGGACATTGATCCCATTTCCAACCACCTTACCGCTTAGATATGTCACCTTATGTATGTTTTCATGTTTGGGTAACTGAGTGACCGCCTAGTGGAAAATAGCTGCTCACTCAGATTACAAAATGTTCCGTAAGTATAACAAGTACCTTATTGTCAATGTAGTTTTTTCACATTGGTTTTTAGAGTGGGAATTTCTGATTGCACCGTTTCCTCTAATCATATTCATTGCATACTTTTTCCTTTTTGGTGCCACTTAACAGAGGTAACATTTACTACCAGACTGGAATTCAGTAGATACAAATATTCAAGGCCACTAATGAATATTGATTATCACGGCTGTTACATGATATCATTTCTATGGCAAGCCGTTTTACCATTTATTCAAGAAAGCAGATATCTGTTATGCAATATTAGATATCTTGTTTAATAAATAAGATATTTACTTTAATTTATTAGATATCTATTATTAAGAAGATATCTTATATAGCCATATTATTATCCATTTTATTATATTAGATATACAAAATTTTAATATTAGATATCTGCAATGTTAATATTAAATTTCTGCAATTATAATTTAGATGTCTTATATAGTATATTTTGATATCTTTCGTGCTTAATAAGACATCTAAATTGACAATTATAATCTAAAGATTATATTAGATATCTTATTTGTAAAAAGTATATAACATATCTTATTTAATAATTAGTTATATCGATATCTGATATAGCAATTATGATATCAGATATTAGATTTTTTACTTAATAAGACTTCTTAATCAGCATATGAGATATCTAAAATAGTTCAATGGACATCTTTGTTAACAAATAAGATATCATATTTGTCGCAAAATATATCTTCTGGAGTATATTAGATATCTAAATTACATTCATATATAAGATATCTGATATGCTTTTAAAAGTAGATATCGTTTTTGACGAATTATCTTATTTACAAAAATAGATATCTTAAACCCTATATAAGCTATCTTATTGAGCTAAACAAATAAGACACCTCTAGTCGTAAGATATCTTATTAAACCCAATCACAACCGATTTCTTTTACTTGTATAAGATATCCACTATGTCAATACAGATATCTAATTTAAAGCGTTAATTGTATTAATTCATATGTTTTTCTTATTAAGATATCTAATTTACCGAATAAGATATCTTATTGACCACTATATATAAGATATCTGTATTACCAATTAGGATATCTTATTTGCTAATTAAGATATCTAGTTTAGCAATAAAGATCTCTTATTAACCAAAGTAGATATATTGATTAATCTTGTAAGGAAGATATCTGGATTAATCTTGTAAAGAAGATATCGAATTCAGGTATAGCAGATATCTTATTTAGTATATAAGATCTAAATTATATTCGTTTCATAATCACTCAGTCATCTCAGCGCTGTGTTTGGTTTGGGTTCGAGTCCCGCACTGACTTATTGTGAGACAAGCCAAGTTCTGCTTGCGGGTGTGACAGGTGGTTTTTCTCGGGGTTATCCTGTTTTCGCCCATCTACTGATTTGCCCGTATCATATGAGCTGAAATAATCCTGAAACATAACTAGAAGTTTGACTTCATTTCAGAGCGCGGTGGCGTAGTGGTAGAGCGTCGGACTTCAAATCAAGAGGTCCTGGGTTCGATCCGCACAGGCGTCACCGTGTTTTGTCCTTGAGCAAGACACATTAACTCCCTACAGTACTGGTTAAACGCAGGAAGAATTGGCTCTGTACCGACATGACTGAAAAAATGTTGACTGGGGCATTAAGCCTCATTACAGATTGACTTCTGCATTTAGAAAAGGAAGTGCAGTGCGGTAGGGGTAGACTACAGGACTCCGATGCGGGAGGCCCTGGGTTCTAGACATAACTCTACCATGCAGGTTGTGTTTATGAATCTGTTATGTAGTATTGTTTAAAACACAAGAAGTGGTGGCTCTTTGCCCCAGCATGACATAATACTTGTTTACTGGGACGTCTAGCCATAACTTAACAAAACCATATCATAAAATTTTAAAATAAATGCTCAAATCTCAGTATGACTGATAAAATAATGACTTGTATACCGAACCATAGGTGTTTTCTTTGTTCAAGCCTGCTTTGTGTATCAGAATCATTATTAGTTGGTAGTTTATCTTGATAAAAGAGTGGCAGGTTGTATAGGCTATGTTGTCATAAAGAATCTGTAACATATCATAAAGAACCTGTTACCCATCATTTAGTATCATACGGAATCCGTGACAAAATTTTGTCACAGATTCTTTATGATACTTTTGATACTTGAAAAAACAAAAGTCAGCAAAACAATTCTTTTGAAGATTTACATGCATGGAAAAGCGTTAGTTCATAGATAATCAGTTAAATTTCTAAACGTTTGATAAAATGTTTTGATGTGTTATGTATTTTGATATTCGTGTTCGATTTTCCTTGCTTAATTAACCATTTTAAGGATTTAATCACCCATTAACTTTCAACCTGTATATCACCATTGCTAGAGAACACTTTCCAGCTCATATATACTATGTATGTGTGCCAAAAAGGTCATTTCTGTCATCAAAAACCTTAGAAACGCCGGTTTCTCATCACCTACCAATAGATGAGCTAAGAGAATCATAAAGAATCTGTAACGCTATCATAAAGAATCAGTAGCTAATATCATAAAGAATCATCCCGCACTGTGACGGACCTAAACCCCTGTGAGGATTGACTTAGCGAATTCAGTTCAAATCTGGAAACTCTCAATTAAATTTGGCCAAGCTTCAAGTACTGGTACTGCTATGCTATTACTTATGAAACAAATCGCTATGTACTAAACTAACGAAACGAACCTGTACTATGGTATCTCTGTACTCAAGGTAAGTAAACACTGCAAGCGTCACCCAAACATACCGTGAACACTACAGGAAACTTGACTGGGGAATTGTCCCTTTTAAGTCCAAGGAGGAACATTTTTGTAAACATTAAAAAATCTCTCTTTTTGTTTTTCTCAAAATTGTTTGAATGAAAATAAAACAGATCCTTTAAGAACAGTGAAGGTAATGGGCCGTACCGCGGGTTCGGCTACTGAAGCCTCTTCAGTGACCTTAAATTTGGCAATATGGAACCAAAGAGAGTTATTGTAATTTATTGTAAAGAATAGGCTTGACTTTCAGAAAGATGCTAAAACATCAAGATTTGAAAATGCAGAACGTTCCTAAACTAAAACATTGTACTTTATAGACAGTTGGCTGTGATGAGGTAATCGACTCTAATGCGACCATCGACCGGTGTGGTGTATGTGGCGGGGATGGGATGTCGTGTCAAACAGTAATCAAGACGTTCACCGACTCAGTGAAGTTTGGGTATAAAACAATCGGCATCATCCCCGCAGGGTCTAGTAACATCAAGATATCAGAGATTGAAGAATCTCGAAACTATTTAGGTGAGACCGTGTATTGAAAATAAAAACACGCCTTTTTGCATAAATGTAGCGGTGGTTCTAGACTAATAAAACTCGATCTACCGTATGCCTTCTATTTTTCTATCAATAATTTTGACTTTCAGCAGGGTAGTCGATACAAAGATTAGTATTCTCCAGTTGGGCCAAATATGCAGGTATATTATGTATATAAATGCTTGTTAGAAAATGTATCTAAACCGATAATAATTTTCTGATTTCTCGGAATGTCCTCGTTGATCCCAAACACACAAGCGAATCGCCTGATTAATATATGGGTTTTGATTTCATTATAATACACCAGTTAATATCGTATGTCATGGGTATTAATGCAATAATATAGAGGTGAAACATGATTTTCCATTCATTATGCGTGGCCCTCGGTTTTCAACTCTCCGCGAGGGAAATAGCGAATGTTAATGAATGACAAAATTCATTTTTGATCGATATTAATAATATTTTGCACAAACGAAAGAAATAATGGAGCACTATATTTTACAGCCTCGTCACAATTTCATACGCGTAAAAACTTTGTCCCGGGGGACTTTAGTTACTCGTTATTTGCACGTCCTTTGCGCAGCGCCCGGTAACGAGCATAAATAAATGCGGTGTATTGACACACATGCGCACGTGAATCGCAACATTAATACACGACCTTTTTCTTCGTTAATATATGCCTGATAATATCGTGTGACACGGGTATAATTCGGCAAATAGGTCACTGTATGGGCCTTACCTCATGAATACGTTATTGGGTATGATCTATCTTTGACTTGGGTAAAAGCTTATGTTATATATAATTGATTCAATAATATTGATTCTTTTAAAAGCTATTACTTATAATTTATATATATATAATCAAAGGGGAGTAACCCAATTAATTAATATATATTTCTTTTTATGTTTCTACAATTTATTATCTAGAACTTTGTAGAAGAATGTCATTGATTATTTTTATCACTGTTATATAATTTAGAAGTATAGAAAATTCTATGAGCACTTTGTGGATAATTCCAGATGAAAATAGAGTGAGTGTTTTTTTTTTTACCATAAGTTAAAAATATATTTGGACTATGTATACTGAGATCTCGAAGGGTCTAGTGGACTCTCGTTTAGTCTTGATGGTCGTTGCGGCCTTGAATTCTCTCTGGAGAATTCTAAATTCTCTTTGGAGAATTTAAAAGAACTTTCGTTTAGTTCGTTTCTTTTCTAGAGAAAAGTTTATTATATCATTCTCTAGAAACCTGTAGAATTTCCTTAGATGTATAAATATAGGTCCCAATTCAGTCTTAGGCATTCAGAAATTTGAAGTGATTTAAGGTATATAATTTTGGTTGTTTCACTAGTGTTTTGGATTAGAAGAAAAGTGTGGATTAAAATATACATGTGCTCATATTCTGGTTACTGGATTGTGGACTTACATTTGAGGGACAAGGACTTATTTGACATTAACTTTGTAAGTTATTTATTTATTTATTTACTTATCTGTTTGTTTGTTTTTATGTATTTGCAGCATTTATTTGTTTGATTAAATATTGTTAAGTTTAAATTACTTGGTTGTTTTTCGCTGTACCTGTCTAGTTACGCTAGGTCGTAACAGATTTTGGGGGCTCTGAGCCGGGATTGAACATTTTGTGCACCTATTTTATTCTGAATTTGAAAAGATATTTATTGTTTGTCATACCAGCAAAAAGCAACCATGTTATTCAAACTTGAAGATTTCATTGCTGCGCCTTCTCAAGAGCTGTTAAACTTGGCCAAAAAGAGTGATCTTTTAGACATTGCTAGTCATTATAGCATACCTGATGTCAAAACATCTATGTTAAAACGTGAAATTAAGAATGTTATCATTCAGTTTCTTGTTGATGAGGAATTTTTTGAACCCTCAGCTACATCTCTAATTATGGTCTCACAAACCGACATACAGCTGAAAGAGTTAGAATTAAAAAGGCATCTTGAATTGGAAAAATTAAGATTAGAATTTGAAGAAAAAAGAAGGGCAGATAAGGAAGAAAGGGAAGAAAGAATGCAAAAAGAAAAGTTAGCATTTGAAGAAAGGGAAAGAGAAAAACAAAGAGAAATGGAAGAAAGACAGAAAGAAAAACAAAGAGAAATGGAAGAAAGAGAGAAAGAAAAACAAAGGGAAATGGAAGAAAGAGAGAAAGAAAAACAAAGGGAAATGGAAGAACGAGAGAAGGAAAAACACAGAGAAATGTTAAAAGAAATAGAACTTGAAAAAGAAAGAATGCATTATGATATTAAAATGAAAGAGCTTGAATTAAGCAGTAAATCAATGCCTCCTGTGTCTTTTGATCCTAGTAAAGTATTTGATGTTACAAAGCATATCAGGCTCGTTTCTCCATTTCAAGAAAAAGAGGTAGATAAGTACTTTTTACATTTTGAGAAGGTAGCAGAAAATTTGAAATGGCCAAAAGAGCATTGGACCTTGCTTCTACAGAGTGTTGTTATTGGTAAAGCTCGAGAAATTTACACTCAGCTTCCACTTGATCAAAGTTCAGATTATGACACAGTCAAAAATCTGATTCTTAAGGCTTATGAGTTAGTACCTGAAGCTTATAGGCAGAAATTCAGAAATTGTAGGAAAGAACATGACCAAACCCATGTAGAATTTGCTAGAACTAAGGAGCAATTATTTGATAGGTGGTGTTCTTCAAAGGATGTAAAGTCTGATCATGCAAAATTAAGACAGCTCATGCTTGTTGAAGAGTTCAAACGATGCATACACTCTGATGTCAAATCTTTTCTTGACGAAAGGGAAGTAGAAACTTTAGATGTAGCAGCACGATTAGCTGATGATTATGCTTTGACTCATAAAGTGTCTTTTGTAAATAAGCCTTACAAGAAACCTTTTAACCCTCAATTCAAACCTAATACACCTCAGTCAAAACCATTTAACCCTCAACAGAGAAATAATTCTCCTCAACCTAATCCACAACCACAAGCTGGACTAACAGCTGATAGTTCCAGTCCTTCACATAATCCTAAAAATAAAGATACTAGTGAAAACAAAGGTCAAAGATCCTCATACTCACCCCGGCTGTTTTGCAATTATTGTAAAGGTGACGGTCACGTCATTTCTGAATGTGAAACTTTGAAAAGAAGAAAAGAGAGACAAAATCAAAATAATTCTAGACCAACAGGTCTTACTTCTTTAAGGTCAAAACCACAGTCGATTATTCAGGATGAAAATCCTATTTTGGCCAAAACGTCTGCGACTGATTGTATTATGGAGATTTATGAACCATTCTTATCAGAAGGTTTTGTGTCACTTACTAGTGATTCTGCCCAGTCTACCCCTATTAAAATCTTACGAGATACCGGAGCTTCTCAGTCTCTTATTTTAGCAGATACCTTGCCTTTTTCCGAGAAGACTTCAACTGGGACAAGTGTCCTTATTCAGGGAGTAGAGTGTGGATTTGTTAATGTACCGCTCCATAACATTTATTTGTCTTCAGACTTAGTTTCTGGTCCTGTGGCTGTAGGTATTAGGCCTTCTTTACCTTTTAAAGGTGTTCACTTGCTATTAGGCAATGACTTAGCCGGAGATAAGGTTGTGGTAAACCCACTTTTGACCAATACACCTTGTGAGGATCAATTGCCTGATCCCATTGAGCAGGAAATTCCTGATCTTTACCCTTCATGTGCCGTTACAAGGGCTATGGCAAAAAAGTCAAATTGAATGATGGGATACAGGATATTGACTTAACTGACACTTTTATAGGTCAGTCTTTTCATGATGAGATTTCAAAATCTCTTTCTTCAAGTCAAACTGACTTCAACAATCAAAGGTCAGACAATGACCTTTCACCTTCAATTTTTGACCAAGGTCACGACCAAATGTCAAGGTCACAACTTTGTCAAGAACAGCACAGTGATCCTGAAATATCGCCATTATTTGAAAGGGCTTTAGATGAAAATGAAATTTCTCAGGTTCCTGTTTGTTTTTATGTCAAAAATGACATCTTAATGAGAAAATGGCGTCCTCCTGATGTTTCAGCGGAAGACGAATGGACCATAAATCACCAAATTGTGGTTCCTAAGGCTTATCGTCCTGAAATCTTAAACTTGGCCCATGAAACTCCCATGTCAGGTCATTTAGGGATAAATAAGACTTACCACAAAATTCTCAAGCATTTCTACTGGCCAGGATTAAAATCTGATGTTTCCCAACATTGCAAATCCTGTCACACTTGTCAAATGGTAGGAAAACCTAATCAGACTATTCCAAAAGCTAATTTACAGCCTATTTCTGCATTTGATGAACCATTTAGTAGGATTATCATTGACTGTGTAGGTCCGTTACCCAAGACTAAATCAGGTTGCCAATATCTCTTGACTATAATGTGTGCTTCAACACGTTTTCCTGAAGCAATTCCACTCAGGAATATCAAGACGAAAACAATAGTTAAGGCCCTTGTAAAGTTTTTCACACTTGTAGGTCTTCCAAAATCAGTCCAATCAGATCAGAGTTCCAATTTTATGTCAGGAACATTTCAGCAAGTAATGCATGAACTTGGCATTAAACAATACAAGTCATCAGCTTATCATCCTGAAAGTCAAGGTGCTTTGGAAAGATTCCATCAAACTTTGAAGAACATGATCAGATCTTACTGTTTTGACACCGAAAAAGATTGGGATGAAGGCATACATTTGCTATTATTTGCTGTCAGAGAGTCAGTACAAGAGTCTCTTGGGTTCAGTCCGTTTGAACTTGTTTTCGGACACACTGTTCGTGGACCTTTAAAACTTATGAAAGAGAAGTTTCTTTCAAGTAATGACAGTCCTTTGAACTTACTTCAGTATGTGTCTGACTTCAAAACTAGATTGACAAAAGCTTGGGAAGTTGCTCGGTCCAATCTTAAGTCAGCTCAGAGCAAAATGAAGTTGCATTTTGATGAAAATGCTCAGAACAGAAATTTTGACCCTGGAGACAAGGTGATTGCTCTTTTGCCCATTCCTGGCAGGCCATTACAAGCTAGATATTATGGTCCATATACTGTTGAGAAAAAGTTAAGTGATGTAAATTACATTGTTAACACTCCTGGGAGGCGCAAGCAAAAACAATTATGTCATATTAACATGCTTAAAAAGTACATTGATAGGGATAGTGATAATGATAGTTCAGTTATTTCCTCAGTAAGCATAGTTAATTTTGTCCCTCATGAACAAAATCAGACAGACTTTGAAGAAATGAACTCTGTGAACTGTGAACCATTATCCTCAAAACTCCAGAATTCTGACATTCTGCATGACCTCGATCAGAAACTGTCACATCTAGATCCGGACAAGAAACATGAACTAAAACAATTAATTCTTGAATATGAGCACTTATTTCCGGACATTCCATCCAGAACCGATAAAATCTACCATGATGTAGACATTATTGAAGGAGCAAAACCGGTGAAACAACATCCGTATAGACTTCATCCTGAAAGACAACAATATCTCAGGAAAGAAGTTAAGTATTTGCTGGACAATGACTTTATAGAACCTAGTCAAAGTGAATGGAGTTCTCCTTGTATACTTGTGCCAAAATCTGATGGGACATTTCGAATGTGCACAGACTATAGAAAAGTAAATTCTGTCACAAAAACTGACACATTTCCCATACCAAGAATTGATGACTGCATCGACAACATTGGTCACGCCAAATATGTGACGAAATTCGATCTTTTGAAAAGGTTTTGGCAGATTTCATTTATAGACAGTCCAAAGGAGATTTTAGAATTTGTTACTACAGAAAGACAATTTCGAAATAAACTGAAAGCGCTGAAATGTTGCTTGGTTTGCTTGGTTAATAGTTTGATTTTCGGTCTGGATGGGTGTAAAGCTTACATCGACGATGCCATCATCTACAGTGAAGAGTGGAAACAACACCTGGAGATCATCAGAGAATTCTTCAAAAGACTCAGTGATGCTAAACTGACAATAAACTTACCGAAAAGTGAATTTTGCCATGATAGTTTGACATTTCTAGGACATATTGTTGGACAAGGTCAGGTCAGACCTGTAGAAGCCAAAGTTGAGGCTATATCAGATTTTCCTGTACCTACAGGAAAACGGCAACTGATGCGCTTTTTGGGTATGGCTGGATATTACAGAAAGTTCTGTAATAATGTTTCAGTTTTAGCTGAGCCTTTGACAAACTTACTTTATGATAAGAAGGTCAGGTATGTTTGGAATAGGGCTTGTCAGAATTTTTTGTTCTGTTTGGGCCATACTTAAAAGTGTTTCAGCTCTATTTACACTGTTAATCTGAAAAATAGACTCCATCTGAGTATTAGCTAGAGCATGAGTCTCATGTTGCAAGAGCACAATCTTGACATTAGACACATAAAAGGTAGAGATAATATAATTCCAGACACCCTTTCAAGAGCTTGACAGTTTTGCCTTGTATGTTTGCATATGAGTATTGTAAAAGAAAGTTTTATTTCACAAAACTTTCTTTTCGTTGAAGAGGGGAAGTGTTATATATAATTGATTCAATAATATTGATTCTTTTAAAAGCTATTACTTATAATTTATATATATATAATCAAAGGGGAGTAACCCAATTAATTAATATATATTTCTTTTTATGTTTCTACAATTTATTATCTAGAACTTTGTAGAAGAATGTCATTGATTATTTTTATCACTGTTATATAATTTAGAAGTATAGAAAATTCTATGAGCACTTTGTGGATAATTCCAGATGAAAATGGAGTGAGTGTTTTTTTTTTACCATAAGTTAAAAATATATTTGGACTATGTATACTGAGATCTCGAAGGGTCTAGTGGACTCTCGTTTAGTCTTGATGGTCGTTGCGGCCTTGAATTCTCTCTGGAGAATTCTAAATTCTCTTTGGAGAATTTAAAAGAACTTTCGTTTAGTTCGTTTCTTTTCTAGAGAAAAGTTTATTATATCATTCTCTAGAAACCTGTAGAATTTCCTTAGATGTATAAATATAGGTCCCAATTCAGTCTTAGGCATTCAGAAATTTGAAGTGATTTAAGGTATATAATTTTGGTTGTTTCACTAGTGTTTTGGATTAGAAGAAAAGTGTGGATTAAAATATACATGTGCTCATATTCTGGTTACTGGATTGTGGACTTACATTTGAGGGACAAGGACTTATTTGACATTAACTTTGTAAGTTATTTATTTATTTATTTACTTATCTGTTTGTTTGTTTTTATGTATTTGCAGCATTTATTTGTTTGATTAAATATTGTTAAGTTTAAATTACTTGGTTGTTTTTCGCTGTACCTGTCTAGTTACGCTAGGTCGTAACACTTAAGGTATACAGTAAAAAAATTCAACTCACATGTTTTCCGTTAGAAAATAAGAATGCAATACGAGTTTGTCTAATTCACTGGATTTGACAAAATACAGGTAGCTGATTTCTAACGGTAAATATTTGACAGCGGTCCAGGCGATTTTTGTATAATCTCCCTACTAGCCGACCACGCCTAGATATGAATATTAAAGTTGCCGCCTATACAGTAACCTATTTGCCAAATTATACTAATTTATTTATGCAATAATTGGTACATGTATTATTCAACTTGCATAAATACCCGTGCCACGCGAGATATTAACAGGCGTATATTAACGGAGAAAAAGCCGGGTATTACTGAGGCGATGCACATGTACAACGTATAATTATACTCGTATTTATGCTCGTTACCGGGCGCCATGCAAAATACGTGCTAATAATGACTAACTGAACTCCGCCTGGAACAAGTATAAGAATGAAAGCTTCAACGCGTATGAAAATGTGACGAGGCTTTAAAATACAGTGCGCCATTTTAGCTTTCCTGAGCCGAAGGCCCAAAAGATGAGCTTATATAGGATGGCCATGCTCCAGCGTCCGTGCATCCGGCCGTCCGTCAATTTCAAAAATCTTCTCCTCTGAAACTGCTTGGCCAATCAAAGCCAAACTTCATGTGGGTAAAACGTAAAACTGGGTTCCTTTAAGAGAGGGAAAACATTAATGAGATAGAAGATGGGCCATACCGCAGTTTCGGCTACTCAAGCCTAATCAGTGACCGTATAAAGCTGGCAACATGGTGCTATAGGCAATTACTGCAATTTTACAAATTTTAACTGGGGTGTGAATACATATACTTGCAAATCTAAATAGAGCCAAACGATTAAAATTGTTTAGATGAATGCATCTAAACTGAGCATAAATTTCTGATTTCTCAGAATATTATCACTGATCTCAAAGGAACAAAAGGAAAATATATTCTACACTATGTATGGTGTACGCTAAAACCGCTTGACCAATCAAAGTCAAACTGTACAGAAAGCATTTGTGTGAAGGGTGAACCAAAGTTATTAATAAACCAAGTCACATGGCCAAGATGGCCGCCGTGTCCATATATGGTAAAAAGGTACAAGTAGGCAACGATCAGAAAAAGGCGCAATCAGAAAAAGATTCCCACTCTAAAAACCGAGGTAGCAAAAAACTAAATTATTATACCATGAACACATATCGTAATCCGAATGAGCAGCTATATATTTTCCCAATATCGGCTATCTAGACTTAACTAAAAATATGATAACATACACATAAGGCGCCAACAGCACAAAAAATTTAAACACCAAGGCATAAAACAATAAGAACCACCACAGAAGTATCGATCAGTAATATAAACTTACTGGCGGGCTTAAATCGATTTTACAGGTACCTAACTTCACCCTGTTCACAACATTTAGTTAGTTGTTCGGTCCTAGTGGTGAATCTCTAGCTAGTCAATGAATCATCAAAGACAAACAAATAAATCAACGAGGTCAAGTTGCATATCAAGTGGTAAACTGAGATGTCTAATTTTTCTCAGAAGTGCAAAAAGTGCTTTATTCGCTTGTTCTGCAATATGTGCTTTCGCTCTAGTGAACCCACCCCCTCTTGTGAAGATTATACCCAAGTATTTGTATTCATCTTTAACTTCAATATTCATGCCGTTTAAAGTGAATTTATATTCCTGTTGTTGCCCGCTAGAGAAAACCACTACATTGGTTTTATCTACGTTAACTGTTAATTTCCATGTCATGCAATAGGAATGAAATACGTCGAGAGCATGCTTCATGTCTGATTCCGAGTCACTGAATAATACTGTATCATCTGCATACAATAATATCATGGTTTTCAAATAGATGTATATTTCCTGACTATTAAATTCGCATGTTGTACCATTTAGATTTTTAGACATTAAGAAATGATTAAGGTCGTTTAAACAAATTTCCAACAACATACACAAAGAGCAGAATAACTCTAACTCTTTCCCAACATGGTAGCCATCCGGCTAAGTTTAAACGAAACGAAGGGCAACGAGCACGACAGAGAGGCAGGCACAATAAACAAAAGTATAGTAAAGATAGACCACTTTGCCTGGGACACCTATTATCGTTTTTACTGGAGACAACGCCAAAAACTATTTTTCCTGGGATCGATTTCATAAATAAAAACAAACATAGTGTTCAAGTGGCGATCACATTTTACAAAAAAACTTTTGGTGTAATTAAGTTAAAATCCCAACCAAAGACACCAGAAATACAGAGATTATCATTTTCATTAATAAAACCATTTTACTAGGACAACAAAAGTACCATTTCTATCAGTACAGCGAAAATGTATTAGCGATTATTAAAACGGATTAGAATAAAATTAAACCAAGATCTCAACTGGCTAACATATGTATTACAAAATGTTGCTGCAATAAAGCCAAAACCTCAGCCCAAAGATACTAGGCGGGAAGGAGACAATTTCTACTGATTCATCAATAAACCCATTTTTACCAGGACAGCGAAATTACCATTTCTATAAGTACATGTACAGCGAAAATGTATAAGCGATTATTAAAAACGGATTAAATTGCAATTAAACCAAGATTTCAACTGGCTAACATGTTGCTGCAATAAAGCCAAAACCTCAACCCAAAGATACAAGGCGGGAAGGAGACCATTCCTACTGACTGATCAATAAAACCATTTTTACTAGGACAGCGAAATAACCATTTCTATCAGTACAGCGAAAATGTATTAGCAATTATCAAAAACGGATTAGAATAAAATTAAACCACGATCTCAACTGGCTAACTGATGTATTACAAAATTTTGCTGCAATAAAGCCAAAATCTCAACCCAAAGATACAAGGCGGGAAGGAAACCATTTCTACTATTTCTATAACACTGAATTGCATACTGTTTTCACAGCGTTGAAAACAACCGATGGGAGCTTCAAACTTAACACTGACTGGCGGCTGAGCAGGTTTGGAGAGCATCCAGGCGTCGGGACAGTTTTCAACTACAATCGCAATAAAGGGGCGGACTGCCCGGGGGAGTGTATAGAAGCTAATGGACCAACAGATGTGGATATCGAGGTTGTGGTGAGTGACAGCTACTGCCAATCATTATCATAATTACATGTAACACTGATACAAGGGGAGAGCAGTTGTATGACGCGCCACGATGTTGTGTAAAGAAAAGGTAATGTCACAAAATCATCATAGAATCAATGTGATATTGCAGCCATAGCTTTTTATGATAACGTACCAAACAAAAACTCGGAAGGGGGAGGGGGGTGGGGGGAGCGTGGGGAGATATGGATTTATTCTTGATAGGGTAGCTGACTGCCGAAATGTTTTCAAAATATTATTTACGTTTTAGAACGACTGCAAAATGCTATGTAAAATTACATATTCATTACCGTATTAGTATAACTTTCAGGGTTTGTTTTATACAAAGAAAGGCGCTATTAGATATTCTTTTACTGTGCCTGCAGACAGTTCGAACATTGTTCTGGAAGACGATATCGAAAGATATGAAGGGCCTATATTCTCACACGACTTTACGTTCAAGAGAAAGAAAGCAGGTCATAAAAATAGCATTCATCTTAAACACATTATGCATAATAAGATAAATCGACATGAAAAAAGGGATGATCTGAAAGAATCGGCATATTATGGAACCCGATCAAAAAAAGAGGCGAAGAGGGTAAATAGTGAAATTAGTGAAAACGAAGTGAACAAAAAAGATGACTACAGTGGAAGAAATAGTAGCGAAAAAACAAATATTAGTCACTCAAAAAATACAATAGGCGAATTAAAATCAAAAGACAACAGAGAGGAGCCCGGAGTAGAAGAGGATGATTTCGAAGACGGAATTTATTTGAATGAAGCAATGGCTAAGGAGTCGGGTGAGGTCAGTTCAGAAGACAGCGATGAAGGTACATTTATCATAGTTTCAATTTAAGGTTGCTATTAAGAAGTGTTCCCTGTGTCCTTCTTCCTTTGTATAATTGTACAAAGCACGCATAAAAATATACATTTTAAATGGTATTGAGTATACTGTAATGAAAATGTTTGATAGCTTAAAGGTAGACAATCATTCAAGGTGCAATGTTATAATGAAGGCACTAAGTGATGCTTTTACATTTTAGTGTCTCAAAGAAAGTCCCCGTAAAGTTTGTTTAACTGACAAAAGGAGCTTTTAATATCATTACTTTTAGATCCTGCACACAGAGATGCCGTTGCCGATAACAAGTTCAAAAAGGACAACACAATACCATCCCTCTATTCATGGAGGATAAGAGGATATACGCAGTGTAGTACTAGCTGTGGGGAAGGTAAAGTAGTTTTTTTTCCGTTTGGCTGTGAGGGTATTTATGCATACACTTGCTCCGGCGTCTGGCGTCCGTCTTTAAGGTTATACTGAAATCCATTGTCCAGTCAGAATAAAACATTTCCTTTGAAAGAGGAACCAAAGTTTCTATATAAAATGCATAAGTGATTTGTAGCCACCGCACTCCAGCACCGGGGGACCGCGGAAACATTTGCTTTTGTACAACAGATCCTTGCTAAAAGCCCCGCGCTTCGCAACTTCATGTGTTTGTGAAAACATAACGACTTTTTTTCTCTGCAGTCTGCAATGTTAACATTACACTGTCCTTAAGGTCAGGGTGTTGTAAAAACGCCACGATGGATTTTTTTTATTTTTTCTTTTTTTCTTTTGCATATCAATGTATTAAATGCTCCCCCATCGGAATATGCAAAATTATTTGTTGACTACCGGATTAGTTTATGAGCTACAGGCAATCCCAAAACACCATTTTTGCCATTGAACTCAATGGGGAAAACGGAAAAAGATGTCGGATTTCGCACAAAAACATATTTTTCTCCTAACTTCCAGGATGATTAAAAAAAAAAAAAAAAAAAACCCTGATATTATCTGCGTGAATCACTTTGGAATAGGTTGCTTGAAAAAAAAATCCCTTAACAACGCTGCTCGTTTTCGTGCTATTTGGGGTTTTGCTATGTATGGTAGGGCGTTTTTTGGTATTTTCCGCGACGTAACGTAACGTCTTGGCGCGAACACGCGTCGCATTTCACTGTGCGACTGACGCAATAATTACAATAAATGCCTTTTACGGCAGAAAATCTCATTTTCTATGTTTTGGTGAAAATTTGTCGCAGTCTTAAATGGAGAATGAATATAAAATTTGTACTAAATGACGTAAATGCTACAGCTTTCTCCGGTTCAAAAAGGCGCGACATAAGATCGTCGGCGTCGCGAAGCAACGTCGCACGTAACGCTGCATACGTTTTACAACACCCTGACCTTCAAGCCAGGTGTACGTAATTGAAGGCGCTCAAAGGAACGTGCATATCTAAGGGTCGAAACGTCATTTTACGCCGCATTCGCAATGTCAGTTTTCGCTCGAAACGTCATTTCTAGCGCCAGTTTACGTTCTGAATACGAAACTATGTCCATACAGTTATGCAGAGGACTTCAGAAATGTACAAAAAATAATATTATTTATTATTTTTGCTCAAAATATAATTTGTGGACATGTTATCCCGAGGAAAACATCATTTGCGCGACAGTTAGAAATATTGAATACTAAATAGCGCCGGAGATTTGGGCGCAAAATCGACGTCGCGCGTGAAATGTACCGAATTCAGCAACGACTACCTCTCTTCGCATTCTTATTGCAGGAAAACGAATCCGGTAACTAAGGACTATCTCGTTATCTACCTGTACTTCAGGAATTTCTCTAATACATATCCGTGTTGTTTCTTTTTTTTTAAATCCTACCGTGGACTTTTTTTTTTTTAAATATATCAAGAAATTTAACAAAAAGGGGGTCTAAAATCGCATTCTACGTTGACGTCAATGTATTTTCGCTCTCAAAGTTGACGATTTTGAAAGCCGATATCTCGCAAACAAGCTCGGAACGGTATCGATTTTTTTTTTCATTTTCGTATATAGGACATCAAAATACACTAGCATGCAAAAAAATAAAAAAAAATTCTACCGTGAGGTCAATTACGTACATCTGGCTTTAAGATTTGAATTTATATCAGCAATACCAGTCTTACAAGTGGTTTGAATTGAGCAGTTTTCATGGACAGTCTCAGAACAATAATGATTTGCATATATGCACAATTTACAGACCATATGGCCGGGTGCCGCTGGTGACTGATGCCTACATAGGACACACACACACACACACACACACACACACACAGACTAGTAAAAAAATTAGATTCTTGTTGCTTCATTTAAAACATCAACATACCCACAAAGATTACCACAAAACAGCATAGCAGACTTAAGAAATATGCACCAGAGATACCTTGCCAATAAGCAGTTTCAATCTCTGTGTCAACGAACGGTCTGCATATTCAGGGGCGTTAACAGAATGTTCTGAATATTTCAGTGTTCAAGAAAATTGATAAAATGTAAGTGGACGGTTAGGACTTTTGGCTAGTATACATGGCCACCAATCCAGCTCTTTGATAGCAAACTGCAATGATAATAAATTGATTTGCGGTACTTCATACTATGCAGCTGCGGGGTTCGAAACGTGTAAGTGACTTAGTGTTCTCTTGTTTTATTATCAATTACTCCTATTTTAAGGTATCTCTCAAAATCGGAGAATGACAATGTGGGAAATTTATCTAGCTTCTTTCACCTCCAGCCGATCTGCTGAAACCCTAGCCTGTGGTTTGGAATCCGGCACTTTTGGGGTGTTTTAGGTTGTAGGCTAGACTTTTAATACACAAACAAGTTGCACAACGTCGTTTTCCAGCTTATGCAATGCGTCCATTTTATTCCGAAGATTTAATTTTGACAAATGATGAAGATTTGTGATTTTAAACTTAATTTGTATACCTGTGATGGAAAATAATCGATATACTATGAAGTGGCGTGATATGCGAGACTAGCCATGAAGAAAACTTGTTATATATACTATGAGCAAGAGCAGTCCAGTTAATTGTAGTATAATGAAATGCACTGGTCAGCCATGTATTGTTGAGAGGCGTATTCAATAGCCTCTTTCAGCTTATTTGGCAACTAAACAAAGTTGGTAAATGTCTTGCTTGTTTTGAAAAGGTATGGGAATATAGTAAGTATTTATTGCACATAATTAGACCGCTGCACTTTTTCTAGCTCATCATCGATACAATCACTCTTGCGCTTACATCGGGTCATTCAATCAGTCGTTGGATTTTAAATCTGACACCGGCGCACCTCTTTTTAAACTCTTTTTATCATGCAGCAATGCTGGTTACCAGAGATGGGACCAATTACTTTTGAAAGGGTTTGTTTGTCTAACCTCCTTGTTGTCTAACCGTCATTGACTGTTAGCTAATGTGCTCATTTGAATGGTCAATTTAAAAATGATAGGTAGTTTGACGGAGGACTCAATAATATTGTTGATAATGGGTATATGACAGGCACAGTACTAATTTTCCCCAATAAGTTAACGTGTTATGGTGTATAGTATGTCAGCTAAAACTGACGTTTTGCTGGCTTATTATAAGTGATAGAATTAAATTTCTTGCGCCAATGTTATTTGTATTCTAATACATGTACATAACTGGAAACTGATTTTCAGAATTTTCACTTGTTGTTTTCTTGCATTTGTCTATTAAACTTAATACCAAAAATTAGGGCTTAATGAAGGGGAGTACTTTAAGTTATTGTAACAGCTATAGTCACCGCCCAAGCTCAAATCCAATTCAATAAAGTTTCTATAGGCAGATTAATGTCATTCAATGTGAATCCAATAGTATACCCTTCAACAAAGTGAGTGCTCTAACTAATGTTAATGACTTTTCAATAATGTCTTTAGTAACCACTTTCATTAAGCTTCTATTGTTATTATCAGCGGTGCACGACTTTTCGTCGAAAACCCTTTGGTCGAATTGACATTTGATAGAATAAGGCACTTGGTCGAAAAAAAAAAACGATCAACTACGACACTTCGTCGATTTTTTCTGGGCGGAATAATTCATAAAATATTAATTAATTGATAAGAAATTGTCATATCAGTGAATTGATAAGCAATGTTTAGGAAAATATTAATAAATAGTCCATTTGGTTTCAGGAAAAAAGGCTCAATAGGGGGTTCATGAAATTGCCTAAATTTAGCTCCTCTGGAAATTGTTTGGAATTTGCTTTATTAGCATTTTGTTTTGCCAGATGGTTTCATGTATGTGTTTGAGAATTTTTCTTCTTCTCGTTGATGTTATGTTTATCGGTGTTTTGATTATTTATTTGGATTTTATTAGCTTTGCATTGTTCTGTCTGTTTTCATATTCAATTTGTTTTCCCTATATGGGGCCTCTATTTGCCTCCACAGCTAAAGGACCTGTCCACCATTAATTTTACTTACTTGAATCAATTGGAAATATTTTTTTTTTGTTTTATTAGTAAGTGGATATCAGTTTTGTCATATCAGAGGTTGGAGAGAAGGATTTATTTGCTTAATTTTTCTAACAATAGTTGTTATTAATGATTTTTATTTTGCAACAGGTGTCTATTGACTGTGACTGTACAAGCTGACCTACTTTCAGTTGAATAGTTGACCAAGGAAATTCCACTGGTAAAGTCCAGTTTTGAATAGCATAGGACTTGTTTGCCAGATGTTGAATATCTTGCTATATTTAATATTTAGTTTTTCTGTGTTAAACCTACCGGTATTCGAAGTTGGTACCGTAGAGTATCAAAATCCACTGTGATGGAGATCAATGTTTACGAAGAAAGAAATGACTCAAGGTTTGTATCACTCTTTTTGTTTGATTGTCAATCTAGAGCTACTTGGAAATAGAATTGCGGGGCATTTCATGAATTTTTGGTCACTACAGTAGGTAGTATTTACCAAATGTTACTGTAAATGCTTTTGGAATGCAATGTAATTTCTTGTTAGACTTGTATAAGCTTTTCAAAAAGGCAGTGTCTAGCCATCCAGTCCCGGACCTTAAATTTAGACCAGGAATCTAGCCGTCTGGGTCTGGACGCTTGCTGTCTGGTAGTCTTGGAGATTCTAACCAACAGGACCCCATTAGAAATAATCGACACGCATACTGTGTATTATATAACCATTTGTTTTATAAAAAAAATTCTGTCTGTTTTTCATCTTTCACACTCTTGGGCACTGTTCTGTTGGTGGCACCAGGCTTGATGACTTCCGGAGAAGTTGGGTGCAGGTGAAGAAGCTACCTATCTTCTGAGTCGATCAATTTCTGATCTATAGGGAGTACGGTGGCGTAGTGGTAGAGTGTCGGATTCCGAATCGAGAGGTCCTGAGTTCGATCCCCACAGGCGTCACCGTGTTGTGTCCTTGAGCAAGACACATTAACTCCCTACAGTACTGGTTAAACCCAGGAAGAGTTGGCTCTGTCCCGACTTGACTGAAAAATTGTTGACTGGGACGTTAAGCCTCAATACAAAAAACAAAATTTCTGATCATCACCTCAGGTGTGGGGTGGTTGGCTAAATTTAGAATTTAGTTTTGGGAAAAATAGTTTTGGGGTGGACCATTTAAACTACTTACACTAAAACGACTGCCTCGATATGGGCCTATGTTTTAAATAGAAACGTTAAATTCCTGAAATGGTCTTGGATGAGACCACTCGAGAAGGGATACTATTCCAAACCTGAATAGTTCTGGGGAAAAATGAATTTTATCAGGTCTGATGCAAGTCAGGATTGAGGTACTATACCTCGATTGAGGTTTGTAACCTCCATTGAGTTTTGAAATATGCATAGACATGTGCAAAATTTCGAAAAATGAAGCATTAGGCGTAAACAAAAAATAGCTGTGTTTCCGCTAACCCGACCGACTCTGAGTTTCTGCGCCGACCCTGCAGTTTTTATTGCCAATAGAAATAAAATAAAAATATTTTCATGCAGACCGACCCTCAACATTTGCAATGGAAAACAGACAATGATTTAAAAACTGCTATAATTGCAACAATACTAAAGTCTAAAAACTTGCCTCTGATAATGGTTTTTCGCTGAATTTTTTTGGTATGGGGGACGACAGAAAAAATATTTTCATGTCAAAATCTTGATCTTAGTTTGTCCTAATAGGACCTGCAAAACTTTTGAAAATCGGCGAACAAATAAAGTTTTTATGGCCAAAATTAATTTTGCATAGGGATTTGCATTGGCAAGGGAGATAATCGATAATCGTGAAAATGCATATTTTTCGAGAATTTTTACCTGATCATGAAGATTTTGTCTGAGGTATGTCATTTGTGTCAATTTATAATAATTTTGAGCAATCATGATTGAATACATGTAGTTAGAATTTAAAATTTTTGCGGGAAAATATTTACCTCCATTCCATGAGATTTTTGTACAGGAAATCTCTATTCAAAAATGTTTTTGACCAGAAATTCTTTATTTGTCAACCAATTTTCAAAATTTTTGCTGCACATTTCGCGACAAACTGGATGCTTAATTGTGCCAAGAAAATATTTCCTTTACATTTGAACAGCTGTAAAATATCTGCGAAAAACCATTATCACACACTATAAAACAGACTTTAGGTCAACTCGCATTCAGCTTCCTACTGGTTTTAAACTTCATCACATGTTTGTTTCGAGTACTTATGATTAATTTTAGCACGTTTCTACCTTTTTACCCATTTTCAAGAAAGAAAAAAATACACAAAAAATAAAAAGATTTTCCGACCTACCGACTCTACCCTGTCTTCGGCATGTTAGCGGAAACAAGGCTATTTTTATTTTACGCCTTACGTTGAAAATTGCAAAATTGTGCTTTGATAAATCTGTTAACCTTGGTCGTTTACTTATTTTTGATACAACTGTTTTGAAAATTAATGATCATCTGAGAATATTTTTTACAAAACATGTTTTTAACTAATGTTACTATTGATTTCTGCTTTAAGGCCCCCCCCCGGGCCCCCCAAAAAAAGAATGCTTCCGTAGAATATCACAGTTAGCGTACCGTCGATTATACGATCAATACATGCGCATGTGCAGTACTGATAAAATAGCGGCCTCCAGTGGCAGTGGCCAACAAATTCTCGCACTTCGCATAAAAAAATGCTAGCACGGCAGTGAAAAAAAACTAAAGTCATCATTAGACGGTCAATCAACACTAAATGATGTGTTCAAAAAGTTTCACACTTTCAAGGAAAACCCACTTACCATCTCAAAAACAATTGCACAATTTCAGTGTAAAATTGGTTTAAGCCCCTCCACCGAGTCATTCGAGGTGGATGGGGAAATGTTGGTCGACGAACTTCAAAGTCATTGAGATGGCATGCAATTTAAGCAAAGAAAACCAAGTGGAAACAATCAGTAAAATATTGCCATTTGCAGAATCACTATGTACGCTTACAGGCACAATTGCAGATTCACAATGCAAAGATTGAGTGCTTTGAAACAGTAATGCATTATCACCTGTACCTTAAGTGTTTGCTGAAGTATCATGTGGTCCAAGTGGAAGCTTCATCCAAATAAAAAATGTTGAATTGAAGTTTTAACTAAGAAGCTGTGCATGTGCACTGGAGAAGAAAACAGTTTAATTCTGATTTATAAACTGTATATCTATGTTCAGGTATTTTACATGGTAAGGCTTCCCTCAAAAAAAAAAAAAAAAAAAAAAAAGACCCATTTTTTTTCTGGCATGTTACCGGAAACATTTTTTTTTACTTTTACTGTCCGGCATTGACGTCTCTCTGATTGACACAAACCTGGTTTCTGCCACTGACATCAGGTGTAAGTGGTGATCCTTTTTTTTTTTAAAGTTTATACTTGTTTTCAGTTTTTGTTTACTAGTACTGCAGCAATGTTAAACATCAAATGATGATATTCTTAGAAAAAAAGTATAAAATGCACAGAAAGCAGCAGAAATACTGATACACTATTCAAATACATGCCATACATTGAAGACTATTATTTTAAATCTCAAAAATTACCCCTTCCACCTATTATGTATGAAATTGGAGTTGCAAAGAATTCTCAAACAGATTTTCATTTGAAAGCTGCACATTTTGCAAGCAACATTGGCGGGGCCCGGAATGATGTTGCAATTTTTTGCATAGCTACATGTACATGTATTTGTTTAAAAATTCTCAATATGAGCCGCTACGCGAGAAAACCGGTCTTCGGGGTTTCCGACCTGGTGCGACATTAATCGGCCTGTACAGTTACAGAAGCAGGCTAGATGCTTGAAATTTTGGCTATAAGTAGAAGAAGAATTGTACTATCCGAGTAGCGAAAACAAAGGCGCTGATCAGCTTCGCAGTTACTGCGAAGCTGATCTGCGCCTATGTTTTCGCATAGGCAATAATCCCGTTTTCTCACGACGCGGCTCATATAGTAATTTCATGTACATTTTCAAACCTCAATGAGGTTAAAAACCCTACCTCCAGGGATTTTTTTGACAATTTTGGGAAGGGGCCCTAGGGCCTTTCTGATTGGGACAATTAGCGAAGTAAATTCGGAATTGGGAAATTTTAAGTTCTAGACATTCACAATTGATATTTTCCAAAGTGACATAGCTTAATAAGGGATTTCATTTAGAATAATTAGATAATAATAATTTATTCATAATCAAAAGTGTCAAAAGTTAAATAACATTTCTTTCTAACAGCAAAGTTTGAATTTCACAATGTATGGGGAACTGTTGAAAATTATTTTCAGCTGGAATTGGGAATTTTTTCTTCAGATTGTGGAAAAAGACACCTAATAGTAATTTGCATTGGGAATGAGGCCTAATTTCGGCCCCTGAGACACAAAAAAATCCCTGACCTCAATCCTGACGTGTACCAGACCTGACTATAGGTAAATTGTCTTGTGTATTTCTTTAAGGTTGGGTGCTGGGGTCAGGTATTTGTTTTTATCAAGATACACTATACCAGAGTGTGTCTTAGGAGGACCGCTCCCTGCGGGACTCCAGATAATGGAAACTCAAGTTTGTCTAGATATCACCAACGCTACTGGTGTTCCTCCATCTCCTGCAGGTCCACCTGGCTGCAGTCCTTTGCACCTTCTCTATCTTAGCAGTCTGAGTATCATTATAGGGATGCCAAATAGGAGCTGCATACTTGAGTTGAGGTCAAACCAATGTTTTGTATGCAATTTCCTTAGTATAATGCCTAGGTGCCAGTGCCAAATTATATGTATTTTGCTACACGACCCATACCTGGATCTTTTCCTGGGTCTGGGACTGTGAGACATGATTTTTTTCATTTAATTTTTTACACAATCAAACAATTAAATGCATCCGCTGTGATATTTTTATTACTGGTCATCTAAATTTGCATCTTTAACACATTATCTTTTAACAAAACACTCTTTAAACTGTATCTTCTCACAGACTTATTTTTCATAAAATGGTGTCTTTCAAAATGTTTATTTATACTAGTACATTTTTTGATACATTTATGCACATTATATTCGGGTATATAGGGTGATATTGCAGGATAGATACATGTACATTGACAGTACTACTTCAAACTTGGATAAAATACCAACAGACATGAAAATGATGAAAGAGTTCAAATGATATTTGTCTGTTTCAGATTATTGTTTCGGTTGAAAAATTGACACACTGACAATGTGTATGTTGGATATCTAATGATTCAAGCAGCGGAAAGATGTTTCAGTGTTATTTCAATGATACAGTTTTTGGTAAGATCATCTTTAGTGATATTAGTCATCACATTACATTGTAGGGAGAGCGTTGGCGTAATGGTAATGTGTTGGACTAAATAAAGAGGTCCTGGGTTCGATCCCTACAGGCTTCACCGTGTTGTGTCCTTGAGCAAGACACTACAGTACTGGTTAAACCCATCCTGACAAGACTGAAAAATTGTTGACTGAGATGTAAAAAAGTACAAGTAGGCAAAGATCAGGAAAAAAAAAGAAAAGAAAAACACAAAAAACAACAACAACAAAAAAACAAGTAGCCCAAGGGCAACGATCGCTCACCTGAGAGTCAACAAGTACAGTCACTGGACAAAGTAATTTTTTTCTATTTTTTTTTACCCTAAATGGGTTTGACGGCCATCTTGGTAATGTTTCAGGTCTATGGCTGCAATATTTACCATAGGATCATCGGTCCTGTAAACGCTTACCTGAGACCTAGTTGTCACTTTTCCCCATGTTTCCATGTGTGCCTATGTTTCCAAAATTGACCTTGACCTAAATTAATCAGATACATGTACCTTCATCTACTCTATTAGTTGTTTGCATCTACCACTTTTCAGGTCTCAGGCTGCATTTAGTTTACAAAATATCCATTGTTTTCACTTTTTCCCATGTAAAAGCCTATGTTTTCAAAATTGACCTTGCCTTAAAATAGGTCAAGGTCATCTTAGGGTCATCATTTTATCAAACTATGATGGACTGGAGTCCCAAATGCTACATACCAAGTTTCGTGAAAATCAACCTGCCGGTTCTGGAGAAGATTTTTTAGTGGTTTTTACCATACATTGTATATGGGCGCGGCGGCCATCTTGGTCATGTGTCCCAGATTTCCGGATCAAACTTTCGTAACCCCTACCCAGGGATGCTCCACATAAAATTTCAGTTTGATTGGTCATCTGGTTTCAGAGAAGAAGATCTTTGAAAAGTGTGTATAGAGGACAGATCGGCCAAGGTCAAGAGATGACCTTGACCTAAATTAATCACATACTTTCATTAGTTGTTTTGCATCTACCACTTTTCAGGTCTCAGGCTGCAATAGTTTTCAAAAAATCCATATTTAGCACTTTTTCCCATGTTAAAGCCTATGTTTCCAAAATTGACCTTGAGGTTAAATAGGTCAAGGTCATCCTAGGATCATTATTTGATCAAACTACGATGGGCTGGAGTCCCAAATGCATCATACCAAGTTTCGTGAAAATCGGCCTGCCCTTTCTGGAGAAGAAGATTTTTGAGTGGTTTTTACCATATATGGGCGTGGCGGCCATCTTGGTCATGTGACCCAGATTTCGCAATCAAGCAATCAAATTTTTGTCCCCACTATCCAGGGATGCTACATAAAATTTCACTTTCATTTGCCAAGCGGTTTCAGAGAAGAAGATCTTTGAAAAGTTTGTATGGATGACAGATCCTTCAAGGTCAAGAGATGACCTTGGCCTAAATTAATCACATACCTTCATCTACTCCATTATTAGTTGTTTGCATCTACCACTTTTCAGGTCTCAGGCTGCAATAGTTTTCAAAAAATTGCAATTTTCTGCTTTTCGTCTTATAAGTCAATGGAAACTTTAAGTTGCCATAGCAACCAAAGTACATGTAGTGGGACAAGGACAATAAAAAACACAAACTTTGTAGAGGCTAATATCATAAGCATGTATGCAAAGTTTCAGCTTCATCCGCCTTACAGCTTCTGAGAAGATTTTTGAATATTTTTTTCGAAAATTTACCCTTTACGTTGCTAAAGCAACCAAACGAATAAAGTGATTTTTACAAAAGTTGCCTAAAACAGGGAGGACTACTCAATAAACATTTATGTAAAAACAAAATTTCAATATCCTCAATGAAACGCCAGAAATTGCAATTTTCCACTTTTTGCCTTATAAGTCAATGGAAACTTCAAGTTACCATAGCAACCAAAGTAGTTGGACAAAGACAATAAAAAACACAAACTTTGTACAGACAAATGTCATAAGCATGTATGCTAAATTTCAGCTTCATCCCCCGTACGACTTCTGAGAAGAAGATTTTTGAATATTTTTTTCAAAAATTTACCCTTTATGTTGCTATAGCAACAAAACGAATAAAGTGATTTTTACAAAAGTTGCCTTAAACGTTGAGGACTACTCAATAAACATTTATGTAAAAACAAAATTCAAATATCCCCAACCTGACAACAGAAAATGCCAATTTCCACTTTTTCTCCATACAAGTCAATGGAAACTTCAAGTTGCCATAGCAACCAGAGTTCATATCCGATCGAAATAAAAAACACAAATATTCTCCCCCCCCCCCCCCACCTGTAGATGCTATATGTGAAATATGAAAAGATTCGGCCTGGCAGCTTCAGAGGAGAAGTCGTTTGAAAATGTTGACGACGACGGACGACGACGACGCACGGATGCCGGCGCGACTATTATACTATAAGCTCACCTTGTGAGCCTTCGGCTCAGGTGAGCTAAAACAAACATTACATAGTACACATGGCTTTCATGGTGTTACAGGATGTTTCACGCACAAACCAGTTCCTCCCGGGACTGTTTGCGTAAAAAAATATTTTTTTTTCGAACGGGACATTTACTCCCGAAGAGTGCCACATGTTTTATAAAATTGATTTAATTTTTAATGATTTTTTCATTGAAATTATTTATTTTTTTTTTATGTCATTTCAATGAACAATTTAAGACATCCAAATAGGATAAACATGTCGCTTAAGGACTTCTAAAACTATAATTGGTGAACCTACCCATAAATTTGATTTTTGAGCGAATCGTCTCACCTTTTTTAGCAAACAGCCCCATTCGATTTTTTGCGCAAATAGTCCTGGAGGAAACGTCACAAGGAGGAACTATTTTTAGGAGCCCTTTCGTAGTACTCAGAAAGTGACTGCATGTATGTCCAATTTTGATAGGTGAAAATGTCATTGTTTTGTTATTTTGTGTTTCTAGTGAACATAAAATTACTGATGCGTGTATTCATTTATTTTCAGAGAGGAGAGAGCTTATATCATCAACAGCAAATTGGGCAGGTAGTGAACCACAACAGAAAAATTATATTTTAAGTCAATTAGAGTGGATGACTGCATATACAATTAACTATTCACCCTAACTTAAATGATAAGTAATGGACTTTAATACAATCTGTGTTTTTGACGTGGACATGAGTTATAGTAATACTGTGAAGAAATCAAGATATACATGTAGTTGATATTACAAAGCAAAAATCATTAAAGTTTAGTTTTAAAGCCCTGCTATAAAAAGGCTGGGCTATACTGGATTCAACCTGTCATCCCATGGTTATGTAATTCCCTGGTTTTGTTATTCCATAGATTTCTCCTCTGGCACACTTACAATATCATGAGAATAAATTACATGGATGTGACAGTGCCATTGACAAGATCTATTCTGGGGTTTGAACTGTGCATCATTTTTTAGCAACTTGTGTCCTTTCCCATAGGCGTTTTATTGAAGCGAGGATTTAGTCTGCATGATTCTCTGACAATTGTTGTTAAATACTCGTATGTGTATGTTCGTTTCTTCTGCATGAAGGATCTTGCTGTCTGTGGCATTAGACCATGGTGAGAAGCTGTTAACAAACATGTGCATGTGCACGAAACATGTTTCAGTGATATATAGTAAGAATACCAAACCGATTATCCAGAACTGAGAACAGCCAACGCGGATAAAATCAGTAAAAGTCTCAAAGACTGTAGTATGCAATTACCTGCCTTAGAACAACTTTACAAAGAAAATTGGGATCTGTGGAAAGTTGTCTCCACACAGGCATTTATCATGGCATCGGCATTGTTTGTTTTCATTCACAATTCTCTCTGAATAACCAGTGTGATATAGATTATAATACTTGCAATATGGATTTGTTTATCAAGGTTGACTTTCTTTCATTATCCATTAATGGACAAACAGGACAATGCAGGTCACATGGAGTTTTCATACTTAAATTCGAAAAACAAAAAACAAAAAAAAAAACAAAAAAACATTGCATGTACAAACATGTATTTTATATGTATATAATGCATTTATGTTCTTTCCTAGTGTGCATAAACAGAAATAAATTTCATGACATATGTGTTGGTTTTAAAATTTATGACTTCGAGATCAGTCGGGGTGCAAGAAAACCTGTCGCCAGGGATTCAGAGTATGTTCCTGAAATAGAACTATACAGGCATGATTGCTGCAGCCAAGGTTTAGCACATTACAGTCATGTACTTAGATGTACTTAGTGAGGGCAGTGGCGTAATGTTGAATCACAAAGTTCTGGGTTCAAACCCCACTGGGACTTGGTTGAGTCCTTGAACAAGACACATCTGAATGGTTTACTGATGACATGCCAAATTGACAATATTTCACCAGGGGGTGGGGGGAGGTGCGCCAGCAGGGAAATTAGTCCATGGCTCTCATGATTTGCACCCTGGTTGATACCCAGAAAACTGTCGCACCATCCAGACATAACTGAAAAATTGATGACCAAGAAGGAATGTTAGACCTTAAATTGAACACCAGAATTTTTAGAGCTAAAATGGCGTAGTCAGCAGCTGCCAGATTTTTAAGAAAGACTAAGAAACAACACTTTACAAAATATACAACCCACATTTGAACTGTGCAACCCTTTGGTTTGATTTAGGTATGGATGTAACGTCCCAGTCAACAATATTTCCGTCATGTCCCCAGCTTGGGACACTCCTTTGTGTGTATTAACCAGTACTTTCCAGAGTCGATGTGCCTTGCTCATCGTGCAGTGATGTAAGCCAGCCACCAGTGGGGATCGACTCCCTAACCAGAGTATGATGCACTAACCACCAGGCCAACATGCTCCTTTGAATGCATATTTGTATACTAGTATACACGCCAGGTCCCATTTTTAGCTCACCTGAGCCGTTATGTTCACAAGGTGAGCTTATAGTATACCCACAAGAAAGACTAAGAAACAACACTTTACAAAATGTACAACCCACATTTGAACTGTGCAACCCTTTGGTTTGATTTAGGTATGGATGTAACGTCCCAGTCAACAATATTATCGTCATGTCCCCAGCTTGGGACACTCCTTTGTGTGTATTAACCAGTACTTTCCAGAGTCAATGTGCCTTGCTCATCGTGCAGTGATATAAGCCAGCCACCAGTGGGGATCGACTCCCTACCTCCCTAACCAGAGTCTGAGGCACTAACCACCAGGCCAACATGCTCCTTTGAATGCATATTTGTATACTAGTAAACACGCCAGGTCCCATTTTTAGCTCACCTGAGCCGTTATGTTCACAAGGTGAGCTTATAGTATACCCATGCTCCATCGACCGTCGTCGTTGTAGTCATTGTTGTCCACAATTTTCTGTGAAACATCTTCTCCTCTGAAACCGCTGGGCCAATCAAAGCCAAACTTTATAAGGAGCATTCTCAGGAAGGGGGAACAAAAGTTATTGCCGCCATGGCTATAAATAGCAAAACCTTTAAAAATCTTCTTTTCCAGAACCAGAAGACCTATGATTTTGAAACTTGGCATGAAGCATCAGGCAATGGAGCTCTACAAAGTTTTTATAAATCAATCCATGGCCCTCTGATGACCTTGACCTATTTAACTGCAAGGTCAACATAGGTCGCCCATGCATTCGAATGGGGAAATTTGTTAAAATGTGAGTTGAAGGGCAAAACTTGCAGGACATGGGCAAATGGATGGAATATTTATGTTTACAAAAACATTTTGGCCCCAGGGGGTTGTTTGCCCCTGCACCGGGGCTATATACATGTATATGACTGTAATATTCAAACATCATGTCCGGATTGAATCAAGAGGGGAGGGGTTCATCACCCAACCCTCACATATTTCTTAACCATTCTTAAGTTTTGCATTCAGTCTTATTCTTCAATCATGATCTTCTTCAGAAATACTGCATTAATTATTAAATTAAAGGATCACTGCTCTTTTGAACTTTGTAAATTTCTTTTTATGTGACTACATCGCTCGAGTTAGTATACCGATTATACATTGTATTTGCATAAACAGAGTGTGTAGTCATAGTCGGAACCGGATCATTAATGTCTGTATCTATTTGTTAATTGACCGAAACGCCCGAATCAGTGGATAGCAGTCCGATGAATGAAGGAATTTTAACACGGAGCCGTTTCCGTAATAAAACCTTAGCAAATCAAGCCATATTTCTTTTTAGTATTTCTACCACTTTTATCACACCGCCCAATTATTACATGTGGGTACATGCTATAGCTTTTCTTGTTAAAAGTAGAAGCACGACACTTTGTCGAAACAAATTCGACCATGTGCCGTACTTTTACTTTTTTTCAAATCGAGTTTGAAAGGCGATTTTTTACCTCGCTTCGGCCATTTACAAAATAATTCATAGGTGTACAGGTGCGTTCACTTATTAATATACCCCTGCGATATTCACAAATAAATTGACAACTTTTCTTGCTTTTGAATAATCGTCACTGGCAAGAAATAGACAACTGGATCAATTTGTTCATATAATATGTTAAGTATGTCTATAAATATTATTTCTGTATAAAATAACTTCCAGATCTTGTGATGTTGTATGCCTTAATTGATTACATAACATATGGAGCCAAATTTTTAACAAATAATTCGCTGATATTCGAGTTTCAAAGATTCCACAAGGAACCATGGTAAAGGGTTTGTAATTTTGTTTACAAATTATGTAAGAATAGCCATTTTTTGTACTAAGGCTGAAAATTTGGTGTCTTTATGAGTACTATTTACAGAGTTACACTCTGATTTTCATTCATTGTGCTTTTTATAATTTCGTAGTAAAACGGTTCTTACAATATAAAACTAAGCATGTCAGTGTTATTTTGCAAGGAAACTAATATTCTACCCGGACGGTTTTACGAACAAAACTTGCTAGTGGGTTCCTTTATGAGGTAAGCATGCATTAAGGCGCTGTGGAGTCACAAATGACTTTGTATTCTGCCAAAACGTGGGTTGACATGTCATCATACAATTCATGGTTTGTTTCTCGGCACAGAATATCATACGGGACTTGGAGTTTCACAGAGAAATTTTCATACTTAGGCTATCTTTCACTGCTTATATGCATGATATTTAAATCCTCTTGTTAAGGCACAAAGTCAAGGAAATCACCAGGACATTCAAAGACAGACTTTCCTCTAATATCAATGATACGGATGAATACAAAGAACATTTGCTTTGCATAAATACCTGTTTGACATCCTTTATTGGCATGTTAATTAATTTCCGTGACTTAATCGCTATAGAAGAGGTTTGGAATATCATGAAGAAAAATTATGAGTCATTGTCCAACAAAACATTCAGCCCACTTAGCCCCTCGGTGCGTAGGAAACAATCATGAACCGTATGATAAAATGCCAACCCACTTTTTGGCAGAATAAAAAGTCATGGGTGACTCCATAGTGCTTTAAGACATGCTTACCTCATCAAGGAACCCACTAGAAAGCTTTGGTCGAATAACCGCCCTACTAGAATATTTGTTTTCTTGCAAAATTATACTAACATGCTTAGTTTTATATAGTAACAACCGCTTTATCATGAAATTCAAAATTGTATAATAAATGAAAATCAGGGTGTAACTCTGTATATAGTGCTAATAAAGACACCAAATTTGCAGCCTTTGTACAAATATGGCTATTCTTTCATAATTTATAAACAAAATTAAAAACCATTAACCATGGTTCCTTGTGGAATCTTTAAAAGTCGATTATCAGCGAAATTTTAGTTAAAAATTTGGCTCCATATGTTATGTAATCAATTTAGGGATACAGCATCACACGATCTGGAAGTTTTATATACAGAGTAAATGTTTGTAGACATCCTTAATATATTATATGAAAAAAATCACCCAGTTGTCTATTTCTTGCCAGTGACGATTGTTGAAAAACAAGAAAAGTTGTCAATTTATTTGTGAATATCGCAGGGGTATATTAATAAGTGAACGCACCTGTACTCGATTGTTTGACAATGCGCGTCTTCAGTAAACCGGTCACGCTTATGACGTATTATTACCGTTAGACAAGACAAGACAAAGCACTTTATTCTCTCAGTCCACAAATATGGCAACATGAGGAATGAAAAATATCGATATACAAAAGAGGCAAACATGTGTAATGACAATATAGTTTTAACTTATCAAAATATTATACGTGTTGAAAAATGTATAATATCAGTATAAATATGACATATTGCATGTTTGAGTATTAAACCGTTATAAGCATAGGCATCTGTTTTATCTTTTGATATGCTAGCATTTTCTTTTGTACACCTTCAGTCGGGTTCAGCAGCGAGTAAGCGAGGAGGGCGATTATTATTTTTTGCAGTATTCAGTGGGCAGGGAGGGTCGGGGTTGTGCGTAATCTTGAAAACTGAAAAATCCGTTTTAAATGTTTTTTAGTAATTATTGTACATAGTTAAGCTTGTTTGCATATTTCATAAATTATCTTAATAAACTTTGAAACTGACGTGAGTATTTTGCTATTTTTGCTATTCATTAAACTGTCATATTTTAGAATATTAGGTCTTCTGTAAAAACTTACTTTAAGGAAATCTTGTCGTATTGCCTTCAATTTGTCGCATATGAACAAATAATGAAATTCGTCTCAGACCGCATTTAAGCATAATTTACATTTTCTTTCTTCTAAATCAAGTTTCCGCCAGCGCCCTGTTTCAACTGGGAGACGATGATTTCGAGTTCTAAAACTGACTAAATATCGCAGATGTTTTGCAGGTACACTCGTATTTATTAAGTACGGCTCTAATTCAAATTTGTGCTTAAATAATCTATAATTTAGGTCTTCATCTACGTTTTTATACCAGTCTGAGAGGAATGCATCACGTATTTTTGATTAGTTGCTTTAATGAACCAGTTTCTATTTATTGAGTCTTGTGAATTCCATATTTCACTATTTCCAGTTGAGTCTAGTATACTTTTAATTTCATACACCCATTGAAAGTAGCGAGGTCTACTGGTTATGTTGCTTAAATTAAAACGATGTTTTGTTGCTAAGTATATGCTAGTAGTTAATGTTCCTAGGTTTTCATGTAACAGAAGTTTACTCCAATATGATACCATTCTAGTTTGTATATCAATTTTTAAGGGATATACGCCTACTTCACCATAGACAATGTGGTTTGGTGTGCACCTTTTAAGGTTAAGAATAATTTTAATAAATTTTAATCGCACTCGCTCGATGACTTCAACATTGCCAAATCCCCAGACTTCGCAGCCATAGAGAAGTACAGGTTTCACAAGTTTATTAAACAATTCAATTTGTAGATCAATCGGTAAATGCATGTTTCTAGCTTTACGTAGAAGACTATACATAGCTCTAGACCCTTGCTCAGCTATATGTTTCTTGGTGGTGGTGAAAGAGTTATTACTACTAAATAAAACACCCAAATATTTATATTCATTTACTATTTCTATATCATTAGAATTCATAGTGAAAACATATCTTATTGCTTCACCCTTACTAAAAATGATAATTTTTGTCTTCGTATAATTTATATGTAATTTCCAGGTTTCACAGTAAGAACAGTAAATATTCAAAGCAAATTGGAGATTTGCTGCAGAATCTGCTATAATGATTGTGTCATCTGCATACAGTAATAGAAATATCTTTAGATAAACGAATAGATTTTCATCCAGTTCATGTATGGTAATGCCTTGACACTGATTTGTTCTAAAGTATTCATTTAAGTCGTTTAAAAATAAGTTAAAGAGCAATGGTGAAAGGTTTTCACCCTGCCTTACACCTATATTACTGATGAAGAAATCTGTTTTTGAGCCATTTACAAGTACACACGATTTTATATTTCCATATATTTTCTTTATTATACGTAAACATTTACCTTTTATATTATGCAATATCAATTTTTCCCATAAACCATCTCTCCATACTTTGTCAAAAGCCTGTTTTAAATTTATGAAGGCACAGAAAAGATTCTTTTTACCTTTACAAACTAGGTCAATGAGATTATGTAATATAAAAATATTGTCAGTTGTACTATGATCTTTTCTAAAACCTGACTGGCAGTCATTTAAGAGCTGGTTTTCTTCTATGTAATTTTGAATACGCGTGTTTAGAACGGCTGTAAAAACTTTGCCCAGACAACTAAGTAATGTTATGGGTCTGTAATTTGAAGGATCTTTAATATCTCCCTTGTTTTTATAGATCGGATTGATCATACCTAATGTCCAAATCTCAGGAAATATACCTGTATCAAATATCAGATTGAAGAGGTTTACTAAAATCGGGCTGAGCGTTTGCGACAATGTTTTTAAATGTTCATTTAAAATTAGATCTATGCCACTAGCTTTATTATTTTTCAATTTTTTGATTGCAGATTTGATTCCATCTATTGTAAATGGCGCATTTATTTGTTCATTTGTTTGTTCTTGTTGTGATCAGTCTTGTGTAGAATTTGTAACTATAGTATTGTCACCTGTGATGTCATAATTTATGTTCTTATAAAAATCGAATAATGAGTCAGCTGTCGCTTCTACTTTATTTTTAGTTTTACCATTTAAAATTTGCCAATATCTTCTGGGGTTTGATTGCTTTAGATATTTTAACCTTTTAACTGCATCGATTTTAAATTTTTTATGATATTGTCTTACAGTTGTTTTGTAAGTTTTACTTGCAATTTTTAAGTTTTCTTTACTTTGTAAATCTTTTCTAAGCTTATATTGGTATCGCGCAGAATGAAATTGTTTCCTGGCTTTTTTACAATTTGTTCCAAACCAAGTTGGTGGATTTGTGTTAGGGGCATTAACTTTAGCTCTTTTTGGTTTACGAAAGCTTTTATCTGCACTTGTCAATATGACATTGTTTATGTTTTCAATAATTAAGTCTAAATCATTTTGTGTTACGTTATTTGTTGACTGATGATGTATGATTGTTTGATTTATGTTTTCGAGTAGAGCGTGGTCTACATTTTTAATAAACTCGTCAGATTTATTTTTATCCCATGAGGATTTTATTTTGGTCTATACCAGTGTCGTTTAGGTATTCTGGTTGTAAGTGATGGAATTGAGTTTTAAATTGTATTTGGAGATTAACGGGACAGTGTGCATCCGACGATATCTCTGAAAATTCATGGACATGCAAATTTCTAATGTAAGGCATCATGTTAGGTGAACTTATGAAATAATCTATAGTGCTCGAGTTTTTACACGCACGACGTCCCATACTGCTATCTTCACCAACGCGACCGTTCAAAATATATAAGCTATTAGTTTTACAAAAATCCAATAATCTGTAACCATAGTTATTAATGCCGGTATCAGAGTTTATTCTTTGTAAATTTAGAGGGCTTTTTTGAAAATAAGATATATCGGTAGCATACTCGCTTACTAGCTCGTCTGAATGAAAACGAGTAGATAAATACTCTTCTACTTCTATAAAATCACTTGACATTCTAGTTCTAGAATTAAAATCACCAAAAAGCAGAATATATGAAAACCTGTCCGACATGGTGTATAATTCGTTTTCGATTTCATAAAATGGGTCTTCTACAGAGTACAATGAACCCTCTGGCGGAATGTATACTACCCCACATAAAATATCGCCAGTTTTAGTAAATTGTTTCGAAATTTTGAATCAAATTATTAATTTGGAGTCTGTCTCAATAATAGTTATGTACGATTTTAAAAATGCCTTGTATGCTAGAGCGATACCCCCCGACCGTCTGGTCGAGATATCCTTTCTATGTTTGTAGTAACAAATAAAGTTTTCAATGTTTATATCATCAAGCTGATCAGTTTTGGTTTCCTGGAAACCCACAATGTCATATAAACTTATCTTATCATTGAACTCTGGGAACAGTGTCTTAGAGCGCAAACCACATACGTTTAAACTAAGAAAACTTAAGTTCGTCAATCGTTCTGTATTTATGAAGTAACGTCCGTTGCAGAACGAAAATGCAGACTCTGTAATGCAAATGACGTAGGTGATGAGATGCACTATTTGTTAATATGTTCATACTTCCATGAAGAACGTATAAAATTCATCCCGAGACACTACACCAGGACTAACGTATTAAAGTTCAGAGTTAATGAATACTCAAAATGAGAATAAACTGATCAAATTAGCTAAATTCGCAGGTATACTGATACAAACTGTAACATCTTAAACATGCACTATCTTCAAATAATAATAATAATAATAATAATAATAATAAAGTAAAATATCTAATAACGACACTCACTCATCACATGAGCTTATATGCATATTTACGCACTGACGTAGTAAAACGCCAGATGACCCTTGTGTGCAAATATTAAACTCGCCCGTGAGATACAGATCTCGCGACATACGTGGGTTGGGATTTAAGTTCGTAGACTTTCTTAATAAAAGTTCATATGTATGTCACACAGAAATAAAAATGATATCATCTGAAAACACACTCTTTTACCTTTCGTATAAGATATTAAGCATAGTTCTTATTATAATAGTTTCGTCACAACAATGAATTGCACACAATGGCCTCTCAACAACCGGGGCAGGTCGTGGAAATTTTGACGTCAAAACTACGTCACATTTCAATAAATGTCAGCATTAAAATGCTTTGTTTGGAACAACACAACCCGCCATACCTTCACTTGTTTGCAAGATTTCCTTCAGGGGGTTGTTGGTCATTATTGTTGAAATACTGCTTTCACCATATATAACAAATTTTAAGTGCATCAGGCATATTCGAATTTTAACCTAAGAATGCTGACCGTAGCGTTTGTAGATTCATTGTAGGTGTGTGCAATTCTCATCGTGCAAAATTCAAGTACGTCCATCTGGAATCTCGCAAACCATTTAAATACCACTGCGCCATCTGTTCTACAACTGTACTACAAATCCCGGTAATTTTGAACGTTTCTTTGGGAACTTTTGCTACTCAAACATAAGATATGATCATAGCACTTGTTTAGACGTTGATTGTTAACGTCGTTTTTCTTTCCCAAGAAACGCGACTGGATTTACATTTTCTCCAATCAATCTTCGACGTAACTTGCTTAAAATTTATATGAAGATAACAGCATGATATTAGAATGCCTCAAATTGATTTAGCTCAAGTTTTGGCCTGTTATATAGTTACTAATGGTATGTTCTTTAACGCCATATAACTTCAGAATTATTCAAAATACGACGTTCCCCGGGTAGCGAGACCAAGGTTGCCATGGAGATCATTTTTATGTGCACTGCGCATGATTTCATGAAAAGCATTGCAAACGCGAGACAATGAGACTTTGGTTCTTTATAATAATGCATCAAATAGTGGATAAATAAAAATTAAAACAGATCCTTTAAGAGCAGTGAAGACATTAATGAGAAAGGGGATGGGCCATACCGCGGTTTCGACTACTAAAGTCTCGTCAGTGACCCTTTAGATTTGGCAACATGGAGCCAAAGAGAATTACTGAAATTTTGCAACTTTCAACAGGGAAGTCGATACAAAGACTAGTATTATCTAAATGGGGCCAAATATGTAAAACATTTGTAAGAAAATGAATCTTAACCGATAATAAATTTCTGATTTCTCAGAATGCTGTAACAGAAAATCAGTGGCCAAAGTCTACGAACTTAAATCCCAACCCTCGTATTTTCTAATAGATCCCACACGGACGGACTGAACACTATATGTATCGCCTACTTTCAAGTACTGATACGGTATTCTACACAACTCTGTATTGTAATAACCAAAGATAGCCCCCCTTTTAAAAGGAATAACCCTAAATCCTCTAGCCAGCCCTATATTTCGTTTCGCCAGGGCTGGTCAGTTCTAGGTCAGGGTGTTTCTAAGTAGCAACACCTAATTACTCGAGTCACGTTCACTTGCCATTTTGGTAAGATGCGTGCATCGAGTAATCCCAAGCACACATGCAGTGACACTAAAAACCAAAACGCAAAAAATCTACTCACAAATCTGCAATGATATTCCTAAAATTCCAACCCCGAAAATGAACTAATAATCGAGTGTACGATTTCCATTTAATTCTTTGTCTGTAAATGTGCAAACGATTAGCCCGAGAAAATCATGAAACCTGAAGTGTCACGCGTTGATCAATTTATACATAGCCGTATATACCCACCAATTTTTCCAATATAAACGCGTGAATTACGGTAGTCATTAAACTGACCCCGCCCCCCCCCCCAAAAAAAAAAAAAAAAAAAAAAAAAAAAAAAAAAAAAAAAATAATAATAATAATAATAATAAAATCTTTCCAAAACACAATTTTGACATATGTATACACTGAAAAAAAGTTATAAGAGGCCACCTCATATTTTTTCTTCTATTTCAGAAAGTAAATTACGATCAATTAAAATTCATGATCAGATTAATAAAACAATGTCTAACAGTGGCTCTGAGAGTGTCTGCATTCCAAAATGCGTGATATGTCTCACGCAGTCGAAGCATGAGTAAAGGTACCCTCTTTTCGAAAATCACACTTTATTATCATCAAATTAAATGTCATATTATGACATTGTGTTTTACATTTTAATTTATTTGAAAGTGCTACTGACTACCATGATGCAAGATAAAATTAAATCAGATGTGTTGCTGCAATAAGAATCTTCATTTCTGTTTTGTACATGCAAGAAGACAGCAACATGAATAACATGAATTCAGCTTTTTGTATGCAATTTGCATACAAACTTTGTTCATCTCTGGTTGCATTATTATCAGCAGTATGGAATTGAAATTTTCAGCGAGTATTATGGTATAATACTAGACTCTGATAAACTTTGAAAATTTGAAAAATCATCCATAAATTTCGCTATTTTGTTCGTTAAAAATTGGCATTGAAACCGGAAGGGTGCGTCAGCCGTGACCTGTTGGTCCTCGAAAATAGTCTAAAATAGCTCACTCGGGTTATATCTCTCATTTCCAGGCTTCATCAAGTGAATTTAATTGCGATTAACATGTTTAAGAGGCACATTGATGAATTTTTCAAAAACTCTCAAAATTAGCGATTTTTGAAAATGCGCAGAAAGTCTACCAGTAGAGAAAATTCGAATGTTTGATGTTTTTCCAAGCCGGAAGGGCCCCTTTGATGACACCCGCTCATAATTTCAATTAATGTTGTGCTTTATCAAATCTTTTATTCAAAAACATTGATTTTTGCATTTTTACTCAAAAATCGCGTTTAGTGAAAGAAAATTATTTCTGAACACTTTGGAACTTTACGTACTTGAAAGACACGTTTTTAGACTAAAGATCGTGCAATTTTGAACATGGCTTAGTTACAAAAAATGAGTTTGAAAAGTGGCCTCTTATAACTTTTTTTCAGTGTATGTTACATATGTACTCTCTCAACTTTTATAGCCTTCCAATAACAAAATCACACAGATGTTCTCCATTCATTTAAAGAAAAGCACAGGGCCTGGGGCTGCACCAGCGGACTGGCAACAAACGTTGTCGACCCTCTGTTGCAGCTTTTAAATTCCTGATAGTATGCGAATCGAAGCGAAGACAGGAATGCTTATAATAGTACCAGTTACCCTATCACGCTGATGACTTTGTTATTGCCTCCCCTTCACTCTACTCTTCACTATCTTCCTCCCTACTCCTCCTCATCACTCTAATGTTGTTTTGAACTTTTTGTTTACCATTTACTACACGATGCCATGCCTCACTGTATTTTTCTGTAAATGTTTGCTCGATGTCAGATATCTGGCCAGAGTTTGAAATAAAAGTATTTGTCTGTCTGTCTGTCAAAACAGGATATTGTCCTCCTTCGCTGTCCTAACCATCATTGCGCTCTCCCGACTGTGATACCGGATCTCCGCCCGGGATTTCCGTAGCGTGTGACGATGACTGATCACCCTGTGTATCCGAGAACGTTTTATCACACCGTTTATCCGAATCATGCGTAATCATATCCATAAGCTCTGAATCAGGAATATTTGAGTCGTTAGATATGTGGTTGGGGACGGGGGTGGGGGTGGGGGTGGGGTTGGGGTTGGGGTGTTCCGTACATTCAGCGTCAACTTCTTTGCGTGATGTATTGTTTGAAACTTCTGGGCCATCCAACACAATCGTACCTGGGGCAATAACATCTTTCTGTTTTTTGGGAGAACCTTCCTCACTCAATGGGGACAGTGTTTTATGTTTTTGTCCTGGTAAGCGTTCATCCGTCGAGTTCGTATTATTGTCCGCGACCGACGCTAGGTTTGCTAGCATAGTAAACCTGTTGTAAGTGGATATTGGATCCGAACGTTGATGTGGGGGCGGGGGTGGGGGTGGGACACTGTAGTTTCTACTCGTATTGTAGCCACTTCCAAGCGATAGTTCTTGTCGTTCTGAAAATCCTTGGTAAGTATGTGTTTGATCCGAACGTTGGTGTTGGGGCGGGAGTTGGGGTGGGGGTGGGGCACTGTAGTTTCTACTCGGGGTATTATAACCACTTCCAAGCGATTGTTCTTGTCGTCCTGAAAGTCCTTGCGAAGTAGGTGTTCCAAAGAAATCCGAACGTTGATGTGGGGGTGGGGGCGGGGGTGGGGCACTATAGTTTCTATTCGGGGTATTGTATACACTTCCAAACGATAGCCCGTGTCGTTCTGTAAGTCCTTGGGCCAAATGATTAACATATTGCGTATTTCTGTTTGGTACTGATTGCATAAACCGGGTACTGGGACCAGAACTTGAATCCGATCGTCTGTATGTTGTTCTGGGGGGTGGTAATCTATATTCGCTATCCTCCTCGGGAATATACAATTTTCCGTTTAAATAAAATTTGTCACGCACCATGTTTACGCAATTCTGTGGATTTAATTTTAATCTATACATTGCCGAATATAACAGTTTCCTACGGTCCTCAATTTCCTTAGGGAATTGCTCTCGCACCTTATATTTAGATCTTGGGTTACTATTAAGTTCCATCCCAGCTTTGCGAATAGTCTCGCGATCTTGGAAGCGCTCAAACTTGGCCACAATTGGCCTAGGTTGATTTGAATTCCGTTTCCGTGAACCAATACGATGAACTCTATCAAATCTAATTTGTTGCACTAATTCTGGCTGTTCTAGGGGCAACTCACTTTGCAACATTTGTTTCAAAACCTGCTCAGTATTTTCAGCAATTGTAGCAACCTGTTCACTGTTAGTAAATGACGCAGCATCTTGTAATCCGGTCTCTACTGATTGTTGATCGATTTCAGGAATCCCGAAGAAAAATAAGTTTTCCTGCATTGAACGAGTTCCAAAAATTCCTCTTTGAGATTTGAATAACTAGTTTGTACCTCAGCCAACTGATTCCTGAGATATCTGTTCTCATCCTTTACCTCTGAAATATTACTGGAATTCGTATCATTGTCTTTTTTCAAATCCAAAATTTGCTTTCTTTGAGTTTCATTTGTTTTATTAATGTTATCAAAATGGTCACTGTTGCTTTGGCTAAATACTTCTACATCTATCAACCTTTCATTAAAGTCTATATTGCTATCTTAATGTTCGACACATCGAATTTCACTGTTGATAAGTCAGATTCAATATTCGCCAATTTCCCCAAACAGGATTCGATCGATGTCAATCTAGACGACACGGCTGTTACGGAATTATTCACCTGCTTAATCATATCTATAAGTTCATCGTTACACGCAAGTCGACCCCAATTCTCATTCATTGATGTGTTAATACTCGATTGTCCGTTAAGTCCGCAAGGCTGTTGGTTTATTTGCATATCAAACTCGTTACGTTGAGGCATATTGAACTGTGTATGCTCATAACTGTGTTGGTATGTCGGCCCAGCTTGAACAAATGTCCCTTGTTCATTTAAAGTGCCCATACTGCCCATACTGTTTATATTGCTCATAAGTAAGTAAGTAAGAAAATACTTTATTTTAAGAGGGTGACCCAATTGGTTTAGTACCAATCTTCCTTGGGGCCCTCATTGTACAAGTTACAAGCAATACAATCAATACAAGCAAACAAAATAGCATGGCAAAATATGTGGTGGAATATAAATATTAAACAATTACATTAACAAAATGATAGAAGCATCATGACAGTCAGACAGACAGACAGAGAGAGAGAGAGAGAGAGAGAGAGAGAGAGAGAGAGGGAGAGAGAGAGAGAGAGATTTTCTTAATTCATTAAAATTGACGTTCAAATTATTTTCACGTGCAGATGGCGGCGGAGGTATCATGGGTATAAAAGAATGTATATAACTAATCTTTTATCCAGTCTATACATCTTGTCACAAAAATGCCCAAAGACGACGACGTTTTTATACTAACAGGAATACTATTCCAAACGATAACGCCTGAGAAAGAAAGGCTTCCTTTGAACAAGTTGCATTTAGCTTGAGGTACAATATAGTTATTTTGTGCAACTGATCTCAGATTTGAGGCAGTGTTATTCAAAGTAGCATCTCTCATATGGAACAATTCTTGTAAATAAATGGGTGCTAAATTATTGAATACTTTATACATTATCTTAGCTTTGTTTAGGAAAACTGACTGATCAAAAGACAAAATATTAAGTCGTTTTAACGAGTTCTCTAATCCATCATACTCTTGTGCTAAAATAAGTTTGCAAGCTCGCCTTTGTAGTTTATTTATTTTATTGATATTGTTGTTAGATGTATTACACCATACAACACTGCAATATTCAATGTGCGGTTTAATATAGGCGTTATAGAATAAAATTCTATGATCTGTAGACAAGTAAGACCGTATCTTGCTTAAAAGCCACAAAGACGATGAAAGCTTTTTTGATATATGATGAAACTGTTCATTCCATAACAAATTTTCGTCAACATATACACCCAGAATTTTATCACAGGTTGACATTCGTATATCAATATCATTGTATTTCAAAGATAAAGTAGAAGTCTACAAATTTTGTCTCTTTTGTCTACTGGTTATCAACATTACTTTTGTTTTTTCCGTATTAATTACCATGCCATTTTTTCGACACCAATCTTGAAGGGAGTTAAGTGTCAGCTGAAGATTATTTTCAACTTTTCCAATGTCGTTTTGAAAGTCATAGAAAATGGTATCATCTGCATATAAATCAACAGCAGCTGATTGTTTAAGCACTAATGGCAAATCATTGATGAAAATCAAAAATAATAATGGGCCCAGAATAGAACCCTGGGGAATACCACATGTTACTGAAGCAGAATCAGACAAATGATTATTTAAACAAACGCGTTGACTTCTTTTCGTTAAGTATGATTCAAACCATTTAAGACATTTTTCATGGCATTTGTAACATTCCAATTTTTTTTAAAAGTACTTTATGATCTACTAAGTCAAAAGCTTTTCTGAAATCAACTAAAACGCAGCCAATGAGCTTTCCAACATTAACTGCTTTCAACCTGGAATCTACCATTTGAGTAAGAGCTGATTCTGTAGAATGCTTAGGTCTAAAACCACTTTGAGATTTATGTAGTAAATCAAACGAATTTAGATATTCTAGAAACTGTTTATTAACCCACTTTTCAATAATCTTTGATAACGTGGGTAAAATAGAAATCGGTCTATAATTATTAACATCATCTTTAGCACCTGCTTTGAAAAGAGGTTTGACTTTAGCTTCGTTCCATAAACTAGGAAATTCGCCGGAAACTATGCTCTTATTTATAATGAACGTAAGGCTTGGTGTTATAACATTAGCTGACAATTTAAGAATTTTAGGGCCTATTTTATCTACTGCAGTAGATTTATTTACATTTAGCGAGGAAATGAAATTCATAACAAAAGTCTCGTTTGTTGGAGCTATTAGAAATTCAGTATTAGTGGGGACCTTGGAGTTGACATAGTCATTTAGAATTCAAAATCTGATGGAATAATTGGTTCTTTAAGGTTTGAAGCGACATTAACAAAATATGAATTGAAAACACCAGTTAAATCAGACTCATTAGTTATAACCCGATCACCTACATTGATGTTTAAATTGGGTTCGTCACTAGTACTTTTTCTGTTGGCCCCAAGCTCCTTGAAAAGTTTCCATATTGATTTTGGATCAGAATGGCCATCTTCGATTTTCGATTGATATGCTTCCTTTTTAGCACATTCTATTAAACAAGATACTCTATTCCTTAATGTATTATGCTTCAATATTCCCATTTATTTTATATTTATCCCGTTCTTTCATTGCGTCTAATATTTCAGGGGTCAACCAATCAGGCTGATATCTCTTTTTTATTAGCTCACCTGAGCCGTCAGGCTCACAAGGTGAGCTTATAGTATACCCATGCTCCGTCGTCCGTCCGTCCGTCCGTCCGTCCGTCGTCCACCATTTTCAAAGATCTTCTTCTCTGAAACAGCTTCGCCAATCAAAGCCAAATTTTACATGAAGCATTTATGGGAAGGGAGAACCAAGGTGTATATAAATAATCCAGGTCACATGACCAAGATGGCCGCCATGCCCATATATGGTAAAAACCCTTCAAAAATCTTCTTCTCCCGAACCAGTGGACCGATTTCAACGAAACTTGGCATGAAGCATCGATGGCTCAAGCACTACAATGTGTATATAAATTATGACCCTGTGATGACCTTGACCTATTTTACAGCAAGGTCAACATAAGTCACCAATGCATTTGAATGGGGAAAACTTTTAAAATGTCATTTAAAGTGAAAGTCTTGCAGGAAATGGGCAGTAGGACTGAATATTAAAGATTCTGAAAAAAATGGACCCCAGGGGCTCATGTGCCCCCACCCCGGGGCAATATACATGTATTTCTTCACTATATTCAAATGTCTTCTCCTCTGAAACCGCTTGACCAATCAAAGCCAAATTTTACGTCAAGCATCAATAGGAAGGGATAACCAATGTGTATATAAATAATCCAGGTCACATGACCAAGATGGCCGCCATGCCCATATATGGTAAAAACCCTTCAAAAATCTTTTTCTCTGGAACCGGTGGACCAATTTCAATGAAACTTGGCATGAAGCATCAATGGCTAAAGCACTACAAAGTATATATAAATCATGACCCTGTGATGACCTTGACCTATTTTACGGCAAGGTCAACATAGGTCGCCAATGCCTTTGAATGGGGAAAACTTTTAAAATGACATTTAAAGTAAAAGTCTTGCCGGAAATGGGCAGTAGGACTGAATATTAATGATTCTGAAAAAAAAATGGACCCCAGGGGCTCATGTGCCCCCACCCCGGGGCAATATACATGTATATCTTCACTATATTCAAACGTCTGCTCTTCTGAAACCACTTGGCCAATCAAAGCCAAATTTTATGTAATGCATCAATAGGAAGGGATAACCAATATGTATATAAATAATCTAGGTCACATGACCAAGATGGCCGCCATGCCCAAATATGGTAAAAACCCTTCAAAAATCTTTTTCTCTGGAACCGTTAAACCAATTTCAACGAAACTTGGCATGGAACATCGATGGCTAAAGCACTACAATGTATATATAAATCATGACCCTGTGATGACCTTGACCTATTTTATGGCAAGGTCAACATAGGTCACCAATGCATTTGAATGGGGAAAACTTTTAAAATGTCATTTAAAGTGAAAGTCTTGCAGGAAATGGGCTAAAGGACTGACTATTAATGATTCTGACAAAAAATGGACCACAGGGGCTCATATGCCCCCACCCCGGGGCAATATACTTGTATATCTCCATAATATTCAAACATGTGCTCCTCTGAAACCACTTGGCCAATCAAAGCCAAATTTTATGTGAAGCATCTAAAGGATGGGGTAATCAATGTGTATATAAATATATTTATTATAGACTACTGAAGTAATTTGGGTTTAAATGCAAGTCTTATAGGGGAAGATGTATTATCGTTTCGTGTGTATTAGTAAATACGGTAAATGTTCACTGATTTTAGCATGAGTATATCGCTTCAAGTCGATGATATAATATCATTTAAGCCCATGAACTGCGTGAATCTAGAGTGAGTACTGTTCAGTGAGGGTATAAATAATGATTGCATAAGTCTTAAGGTCATTCGAGGCTTGACAGACGATACGGAGCAGTTGAGTTAGGTTTTGTGCGCTTGCCCCCCCCCCCTCCCCACCCATATGCTTGATATAAATGTTTTAGTGCAGGTTTAAAAGAGCTTACTCGTTTCCGCTGTACCCATAGCGCATGGTATACCGCAGTGTACAGTGAATCACATACATGTATCTAGTGGTCAGTCCTGATCGAAACCTGAATGTACCAAATGTGATGGGTCGTGTTGCTACAGACCGATGACGCAAGTCGTGATGTAAATTCAGTTTCTCAAACGTAATTTGTTATTGGTATGTAGTACAGCTATTTGGAAAATAATGCAAGTGGTCTGTTTTTCGTTCATGGAAGATGGTTTAGGAGTAAAATAGTGTGAATATCGAATACATAGACCATTTCAGATTCAAAGGCACCTGTTCAAATGAGTAATGCTTTTTGAAATGGACATATCATGTCAGTTCAACCACATGCACTTGGCTTTATGCAATGCATAAAGTAGGGATCACGTAACGTTTGTTTAAACTTATGATCGATGTTGTCAATCAGTGATTTATTTCAAAATACCAATGTTACATGTACAAATATCCATATGTAATATGCAATAGTTGAATCAAACCGAAGTTTTTAAGTGAGTTTTTGAGTACACAGAACTTGGGGGAAAATTTATTAACATGGTGCTTATCACAAATTTCGCATTTTCAGTTATAACTGTTTTTATTCGAGTCAGAATTTTATTTCTGTTCAGTCATGTGAATCACGACGAAATGTGATTAGTCAGTCTAGTTTATATGTGCGTAGCGTTCACAAAGCTTTTGTGTAAAGCTTACACGTGTAAACCGTTAAATGCTACTTTAATTCTTTGGTTTTGTTTTAGTTTCCTTTCAGATTTGGCATTTATAGTATACGAGATGGATCTATGTACTTCATACTGTCGGAGAGTCATGATAAGGGACCGTATCCAACTTAATGTGTTTAAAGCTTTCATAAACATTCTTTGAAAAATTAAGCTGGCTGTCAATTGATTGTTTGTGAAATTTGTATTCGAATAAAGATAACGTGCTCCGGTCTGTGCTCGCCATCACACACGTATATGTTGTTGTGTTTTTATTATGTATCAAGGTATAACGCTGCGAGCATGAATGAATATGCTGTACATGAAATGCTAGATGGTTCAGTGGAATTCATATCAGACGGATCAGACGGGTTATATGCTTACGCCATATTCATTGTAGTGTTCGATGTGTTATACCTCGTTTCCCAAATAAGGAAGTAAAGATAATAAATAATTTATGTTGCGTCTGAATGAAATGAAAGAGAACATAAATAATCTAGGTCACATGATGGCCGCCAGGCCCATATATAATAAAAATCTCTCAAAAATCTTCTTCTCCGGAACCAGTGGACAGATTTCAAGGAAACTTGGCTTGAAGCATTGATGGCTCAAGTACTACAATGTATATATAAATCATGACCCTGTGATGACCTTGACCCAGTTTATGGCAAGGTCAACATGGGTTGCCAATGCATTTGAATGGGAATAACTGTTAAAATGTCATTTGAAGGAAAAAGCCAACAGGAAATTGGCAAATGGACAAAATATTGATTATTCTGAAAAAGAAAATGGCCCAAGGGCTTCATCTGCCCCTGCACTGGGATTAAATACCATAATATTCAAACATGTTTATTGGTATATGCTGCAGATCTCAGGTGAACGTTTACAGGACCATTGGTCCTCTGGTTTCCAAATTTATTTAAACTCTGCGGGATATGCATGTGTTTTTGAAGAATTATGACACTGCTACAAATACATAACACAAATTCAAATAACCATGACCAAATAATGAGGCTAAAAGCTTATTACGAAATCCATAATTAGTTCGACCATAGTTTGAATGTAACCTATGCTAAGCTGTCACGGAAGTAGAACGAGGTCACTGAGTGTATCGGAGTGCAGGTTAGCCAGCTGATCGAGTCCGTGGGCTTTTCAATGTACAATAGTCTTCGACGTAAGTAGTATCATTTTTTGCTCTATTCTCTGACGTAAGGAGCATCGTTTTCTATCCAAAAGTCTTCTACATGAGTTGTATCGAGGTAATTGACTCGTATAGGTAAGTTGTATCCTAATCGATCTACCCTGTGTGTGTTCAACACCATATTGTGAACAATTCAGCCTGACTTCATAATTGTTTTCTGCTTGTATGTAACAAAGAATGATTTTGGTCTATATTGAAACGTTAAAAATGTCAATAGGCGACGAAAGATTGGAGAAATTAGCAAATGCAATCATTTTTCGTGACGATGGTGGAATTTTCCGCCGAGAAAACTATTGTTTCTATGGCAAGGAGATGTTGTTTAGAATACTGTTGATGGCAAACAAACAGAGGTATGTACACTTTTATTTCTCTGCAAACTCTTGACCCAAACTCCCCCACATAAATGCCTGTAAAATTAAAATAATCGTCAACTCACCTGACTCCATCTTAAACCACGCGCTGCGTCGAGTTGTATCAGTCTCCGACGTAAAGTAATTGATTGTATTACGGGTACAGAGGGTGAAATAGTTTCTGAATAAAACTAGGGAAGTGTTAATGTTGTACAGCATCCCACTCCAGGGCTGGGGTAATCATAATTTGTAAACGTAATCAGCTGTAATCGATTACAGATTTTGAAGTAATCAGTTGTAATCAGTATCAGTCATTTTTATGATTACAAGTAATTTAATTTAATCGATTACATTGAAAAAAATGCCTTTTAATCATGATTACATTCTGATTACATCTGATAACAGTTAGATAGATTTTGACTGGTTTTATGCTAAATGTTAATGTGCATCAATGGTATACATGAACATGGGCAAATCCAAACCAACCCCCACCCCTCAAAAAATAATTCACGTAACTTGTCTTTCTTGTCTGTAATGGCACAGGCAAAAGATGTTTTGTAAATTACAGTTATAAAATGAAATGAACATCATTTGATATACATTTTGATGCCTATAGCAGTCTGATATGGAAACTGCATATTTACTGAAAATTTATGTTATCTAACATCCTAAGCAACAAATCATTTTAATACAGCAATCACATGCAACTATATTAAAGCATTTCAGTAGCCTACAACTTAATGATTCTTCTAAAGCTCAGTCTATTGCACCAATTATGTTTATATGGCTGTGTCAGTTTAATTGGTTTGTTGGTCTATTGAAAACAAAGGTTGTTCAGGGTGTGAACAATTTCTTTTGTCGTATGCTGATGAATTAATTTGATTATGCATTTGAGTCAAAAAATGGGAGATTTACCTGTGATCACACCTGTATAAACCGTTAATAATCAAGGTATGCAGAAGTAGACAATTTAATTTTCTATACATATGGGATATGGTAAGTTAACCAAAGATCATCAATGAGTGAAGTTAACCAAAGTTGTAGCTTCTTGCAGTTTGGTTTTGGATAAGGGCTTGTTTATAATTGTGTCCATTCCTGGTCACTGCTTATTGTTTCACTCATGAACGGCCTTCTTTCTGACTGTGTTTTAGAAAAAAAAATGCATTAAATGCAGGTTTATCATCCTCACTCACTTGATAAAATTCAGCAAAATAACAACAACTCAAAGAAAGACAAAACTTAACAATTTGTTGTCCACTCAATTGAGAGGTCCTAGCACCCCTTGCTGAGCTTTTGCAAGACTTTTTATCTCCAGCATCAAGTGCTCAGGAAATAGTTGTACACCTAAAGTGGCTGAAAAATTGGTAACTGGGATGAAAAAGTTTTGGGGGATGGACATGTTCCCCCCCCCCCCGGACATCTGCCCCCTGCCCAAAAATGGTATGTCAGGATATTTGCCCCCTAACTCGTCTAAGGGGGAGGACATTTGCTACCTTATCAAATGTATAATGGTGGACATTTGCCCCCCCTCTCACTAGCAAGGGGATGGTCACACCGGCGTTTTACGAATGCGCGAATTAAAATATCAAATGCGCAGATTTTTTTTTACGAATGCGCGGAAAAAAGACTATCAAATGCGCGTTTAAATTGCGCGGAAATCAATTGTTTTTACAGGTATTTTAAGGTTTATACCGATTGTATCTCGCTATCAAGACCGAAGTTATGGAAGCGAGATTCAACCACAGTTCAACCAGCGTTGTATTCAATGTCTGTTGCCCCCTGCTCACCAACAGGGAGGTGGAAGTCAGAGTACAACATCAATTCTATAACTATAATCATTGTGTAACAAGCTTTTCTTTCCACTATTAGTGTCAGAAATTTTAAAATCCATGATGGATACAACAATATTCTTGGATAAAATACAAGTTAAAAACACTTTAAAACGTCTAAAACGTATAAAAGCATGTTAAAATATGACTTTCATAACGGTCGTATCTGTCCAAAGCTAGTGTGAACATAGGTTAGGCTATTTACCCTAAAGTCCATTCGCGCAATTGATACCTTGACTTCACGCGCAATTCAAACAACGTCACGGTATGAATTTTGCGCAAATGATATACGGCCGGTCACACAGACAGTAACATTTTCTCAGAGCTTTTGTCACAGAATTGCAAGATCACTTAAATACCAATCTTGAGAACCAAGCTGATTGACTAACTTCATCAGGCTTAATATTGTCTATTGCCCTAATTAGAACATTAATAATGTTTTATATGTAATTATTATTTTACAATGAAGTTTTGTACTAGACATGCTGATTAAACAGATGTTTTGTAATTACAGAACATTAAAATTATTAGGGCTCACTTATTATTATCAACACAACTCACTTATTTGTATGATTTTAATTTGATTAATTGTTGGTGAACATTGGACTTGACCTAATGATTGTAAACCAAGCTTTAAAATCATTGATTGGGTGTTAATGAGGAAGGGGGCAAAAGGTATGCACAATGATAAGGAGGCAAATGTCCAACTCTGCCAATCAGTTTGGGGGCAGATGTCCATACACATCATTTTTCAAAGGGGGGCAAATGTCCAGGGGGGAACATGTCCTGCACTCAAAAAGTTTAACTCAGAGAAACAGACTGGAATAAACCATCTTGTGAATATTTTCTCACAATATAATTGATATGCCTTAGAACTTACATGTAATCAGCTTGTCACTTCTTGTGTTTTCTAGCTGAGCTGCATCATGAGAAAACCCGATTTTTACATATGCACAAACAAAGGCGCAGATCAGCTGTGCAGTAACTGCACAGCTGATCAGCACCTTTGTTTTCGCTACACTGATAGTACAATACCTCTTCTTTCTAAATCCGAAATTTCAAGCATCTAGTCATCTTCTGTAACTGTGCAGATCGGTTTGTGTCAAACCAGGTCTGAAACCCCGAAGACAGGTTTTCTCACGTCAGGGCTCACCTCATCTATTTGTCTTTGTTTTGTTCGACTAATGAAAGTGCGACATTGCTTCTCATCTGAATACACGTACCAAGAAAGTGCATATTCTTGGAATAATTTATTTTTATACTTTTTAGCTCACCTGAGCCGTTAGGCTCACAAGGTGAGCTTATAGGATGGCAATGATCCGGCGTCCGTCCGTCGTCCGTCCGTTCGTCCGTCCACAATTTCAAAGATCTTCTCCTCTGAAACCGCTTGACCAATCAAAGCCAAATTTTATATGAAGCATCTATAGGAAGGGGGAACCAATGTATATATAAGAAATCCAGGTCACATGACCAAGATGGCCGCCATGCCCATATATGGTAAAAACCATTCAAAAATCTTTTTCTCCCGAACCGGTGGACCGATTTCAATGAAACTTGGCATGAAGCATCAATGGCTCAAGCACTACAATGTGTATATAAATTATGACCCTGTAATGACCTTGACCTATTTTACAGCAAGGTCAACATAGGTCGCCAATGCATTTGAATGGGGAAAACTTTTAAAAAGTCATTCAAAGTGAAAGTCTTGCAGGAAATGGACAGTAACTGAATATTAATGATTCTGAAAAAAAATTGACCCCAGGGGCTCATGTGCCCCTACCCCGGGGCAATATACATGTATATCTACATAATATTCAAACGTCTTCTCCTCTGAAACCACTCGACCAATCAAAGCCAAATTTTATGTGAAGCATTTATAGGATGGGATAATCAATGTGTATATAAATAATCCAGGTCACATGACCAAGATGGCTGCCATGCCCATATATGGTAAAAACCCTTCAAAACTCTTCTACTCCGGAAACCGCGGACCAATTTCAATGAAACTTGGCATGAAGCATCGATGGCTCAAGCACTACAAAGTATATATAAATCATGACCCTGTGATGACCTTGACCTATTTTATGGCAAGGTCAACATAGGTCGCCAATGCATTTGAATGGGGAAAACTTTTAAAATGTCATTTAAAGTAAAAGTCTTGCAGGAAATGGGCTGTAGGACTGAATATTAATGATTCTGCAAAACATTGGACCCCAGGGGCTCATATGCCCCCAACCTGGGGCAGTATACATGTATATCTCCATCACATTCAAACATCTTCTCCTCTGAAACCACTTGGCCAATCAAAGCCAAATTTTATGTGAAGCATCTGTTGCATGGGACAACCAATATACAATGTATATATAAATAATCCAGGTCACATGACCAAGATGGCCACCTCATCCATATACGGTAAAAACTCTTCAAAAATCTTTTTCTCCAGAACCGGTGAACTGATTTCAAGGAAACTTGGCATGACTCATCGATGGCTCAAGTACTACAATGTATATATAAATCATGACCCTGTGATGACCTTGACCCAGTTTATGGCAAGGTCAACATGGGTTGCCAATGCATTTGAATGGGAATAACTGTTAAAATGTCATTTGAAGGAAAAAGCCAGCTTGGACAAAATATTGACTATTCTGAAAAAGAAAATGGCCCACGGGCTTCATATTGGTATATATCTCGGGTCTCAGGTGAGCGTTTACAGGACCATTGGTCCTCTGGTTCTATGACTTTTTTCAGGAGCATGCTTATTTAATGTTTCTAGAAATAAGGAATTCCAAACACTGACCATATCATCTACACTCTCAAAGTTTTGAATTATTTCCCAAGGAACAAGACTTAAATCATTGAGAAAATTTGATTCATCAAAATGTTTGAAAGACCTGTAAGTTAACACTTGATGCGTATTTTTATTCAAAGGTGAACCATACTTTCTATTACATAATATTGCAAAATGATCACTTAAGAAAAGATTTTTGACACTAACACTTTGAATAGTTTCTTCAGTATTAGTATAGATATGATCAATAAGTGTTTTTGAATCTTTGGTAACTCTAGTAGGTTCACTAACAAGCTGGGTTAGGCCTAGAGACGTTGTAAAATTACCCCAATTCCTTTCTGTTTCTTCAATCAATAGATTTTTATTAAAATCACCAAGTAAAATAAATTCTTTTTCTTGGTTACTAATCACATCAATAAAATCCTCAAACCTATCATTGAATTCTATTGTTGAATTTGGAGGCCTATATATATTAACTACCAAAAATGATTTTCCGTTTGTAGGAGAAATTTCTAAACATAAACATGGAATATCATGCGTCTCTAAATCTTCCCGCCGTTTGGCGTTTATATTATTTCTGACATAAACAATTATCCCTCCGCCGCCATTACTACAATTATCCTTCCGAAAAGGTGTCTGAAAGCCTTGAATTGTGAAAACACTGGTTGGCTTATGAGCTTTCAATTTGGTTTCACTTAACCCAAAAATATGCAGATTGTTGTTTCCGGGCGATGTTAGCAAAACTTGTAATTCCGAAAATTTACTAAGATTTTCGCCACAAATTCCCTGTATGTTTAAGTGCCCAATATTTATGCCCTTGTTATTTAACTGAAGATCAATAGGATAACCTGGATGGTGATTATGAGATGACTGTGTTACATCATTTGGTGCAGTATACGTACTTGAAAATTCACATGACATTGAAAGCAAACTTTGATCACCGGTTCTAGTGCTACTGTCTAAACACCATCTTCCAGAAACTGCATTTTTCAAAATCTCACTTTTCTGAAAGACCTCCAGAAAAATATGACCATGTCACCATTCTGCATTCCATTAGTCTTAAAAAATACCACAAAAATTTCGAAAATCGGTTAACAAATAAAAATTTTATGCCAGAAAATAATTTTGGATAGGGCTTTTTCCATTGTAAAAATGTCAGTAAGGGAAGTAACTATTTTCCCGGAAATAATCTAAATAGATTATTTTTCATTTAAATTGCACCAAACCAAAACAAAATTGTATTGTATGCATAGCTGAGCACCAAACTCTTAAAATTATTCCACAGATTCGCTTGATTTTAAATTTTTTGGTGTATGGATTACCTCCCTTGCACATGCAGAAGGCCTATTCAAAACAATTTTTGGGCATTATTATTTTACTAGTGAACTGATTTTCAAAATTTTTGCGGCACTTTTTACGACTTTTGGGTTGCAAAAAGATGACATCGTCATATTTTTCTTGTAGTGTTTCACAAAAATGAGATTTTGAAAAATGCAGTTTCTGAAAGATGGTGTTCAGACAGTAGGCTCATGATCAATGCTGTTCATTTGTGAAATATTTGGTAATCTACACTGATTGTTACTAGTGCCCATAACAAAATCACTTTCTGAACAAGAGCAATGATAAGCATTACAAATACCACACACATTTGTAATAAAATGAAATTGGTTAATGTCATTGAGCTCGGCCACTGAATTATGACTTTTGTTTGAATCACGTGAATTGTCTGTATCGTTCAATAAACTTGGTCGCAGACAAGAACATTGAGATATATTACAATTTGCACACAAATTTTCTAAAACATTAAATCGATTTTCATGAACATAAGCTGCGACACAGTCTTTCTGGGCAATTGTGCCTGACCGCTATTGCGTAAACCAACACTCTGCAACTATATGTCCCGGCATCGAGCAAGCAAAACAAACACGTCCTCGATTTGCTCGATGTTCATTTGAACGTCCATCCAAGTTGTTCCTACCCGACGACACAGGACCACCACGACCATAACCAGGTCCACGCATACCGTTCTTGTTCCCGTTTCTCCGCTGATCCCCGCCACTGTTTCTCCGCTGATCCCCAGTACCATTTCTCCGCTGATTCCCAGTACCATTTCTCCGCTGATCCCCAGTACCATTTCTCCGCTGATCCCCAGTACCATTTCTCCGCTGATCACCAGTACCATTTCTCCGCTGATCCCCAGTACCATTTCTCCGCTGATCACCAATACCGTATCTCCGCTGATCCCCAATACCGTTTCTCCGCTGATTCCCAGTACCATTTCTCCGCTGATCCCCAATACCATTTCTCCGCTGATCCCCAATACCGTATCTCCGCTGATCCCCGCCACTGTTTCTCCGCTGATCCCCAGTACCATTTCTCCGCTGATCCCCAGTACCATTTCTCCGCTGATCCCCAGTACCATTTCTCCGCTGATCCCCAATACCATTTCTCCGCTGATCCCCAGTACCATTTCTCCGCTGATCACCAATACCATTTCTCCGCTGATCACCAATACCATTTCTCCGCTGATCCCCAGTACCATTTCTCCGCTGATCACCAGTACCATTTCTCCGCTGATCCCCAGTACCATTTCTCCGCTGATCACCAATACCATTTCTCCGCTGATCACCAATACCATTTCTCCGCTGATCCCCAGTACCATTTCTCCGCTGATCACCAGTACCATTTCTCCGCTGATCCCCAGTACCATTTCTCCGCTGATCACCAATACCATTTCTCCGCTGATCCCCAATACCGTATCTCCGCTGATCCCCAGTACCATTTCTCCGCTGATCACCAATACCGTATCTCCGCTGATCCCCAATACCATTTCTCCGCTGATCCCCACCACCGATTCTTCGCTTATCCCCAAATCCGTTTATCCGCTGATCCCCAGTATTATTTCTCCGCTGATCCTCATGATGTGGGAAGACACATGACTGGAAATCATGTACAATCGACACGTGCCGGTTGATCGCATCAATTACCCTTTTTGTACCGGATTGCGACATATGAATTCCATCTCGTGAGAAGTAACGTGCGCACGGCAAACCATCCGGGCCAAAGAAAAGCTGATAGTCCGACTCTATGGTTTTTACCTGGTACATCCGCCAGTCGTTCGCAACTCGCTCTATCGATAGTTTATATCAGTGACATCGACGTCTCCTCGAGGTACAACTTTACAAACATAGATATTGCATGTATCGTTTGCCGCCTTGATAAATCCCAAGAGTTCGTCATATTTCTCCTCAAAACTGCTTGCTTCTGTTCTGCTCGAGCTGTCATTTCCTCCCACGCATATAATAATGTTCTTGAAAGATGCGAGATTGTACATGCTTATCTCGTCCCAAATATCTTTGACCATGGCACCATTCTTGACACAAACTCGAACTCCTTTCATCAGACCTTTCCGATTGACCCCTTTGAAAATAGAATCTCCCACAACAAGGGTGTTAGACGAGTTTGACGTATTTGAAATATTACGCTGTTCGACCGTCGTCTCAGATACAGAATCCAAATGCTGATTTCTGTTGGTAATGCGAACTGGTACCGGCTGTGGTGTGGAAATGGCCCTCTGTTGATTTTGAATGTTGCGGTTCGCTGGAGCAGGAACAGTTCTTCGCTGTGTGCTGTCATTTTCTGTACATTGGCCAGATGATCTGATGGGAGCGGGACTTGATTGAGGTTGAAAGACGGTCTTCAACTGTGTTTCAGAAGACGAACGGATAATATTCAAAGATGATTGACCTCCATATCCCTCGTCCACATTGCTGGAAGCCGACATGTTTAGTTGGTTTTCTGGTGGTGCTTGCCCGATGAACTGAATAGAGCTCGAGTCTTTTGTGACGTTCGCATACGTTCTATTTGAGTCTATCTTCTCTATCATTTCCACGACCGAGGACTTCAAATCATCTAGCCTACTTTCCATCTGATGCAGTATGTCTTTCTTTATAGCTTTTATTCCACATTCAAGTTGTTCAATTCGGTTGAAAATAGCGCGTATGGCTTGGCTGGCTAGACCGTGACTAGTTTGTTCTTCCTGTCTTGATATGATCGGAGTAGAGGTAAACGCAGGGGGGCTCATTTGTGTCAATATTGTATGTTGTTTGTCTTTGGGAAGTAAGCATGCGCCTTTCATTACTCAAAGCCTTGTCGATTTTATGTACATGTTCTTGAGTGGTCTCATTATTCACTCCGCTTAATTCCTGGTTTGCAGCGTTACCATCCAATTTAGCGCTTAATTCTAGTCCAAGCGTGTTCGCTATGCCTCGGCTTTGCATGTACAATCTGGTGATGTTTTCTGCAGTAAATTCAGGGGATTTGTTAATCGAATCTGCATTATCAGTTGGGTTTTGAAGATCATTTTCCTTCTGTGCTGGACCATACACATCTCCCTGTTAAATGTTTGGCTTCTCATTTACAGTTGCGTTACGTTCCTCGACATTACGGCTGGATAAAACGCTTCCGCTGTCTGCGACGTCGCTACTTGGCGCGACGTCCCCATTTGGCGCTACGTTGACGTCAGTTGTTTTTACGCACGCTTCGCACGTCGGTAGATCGCGCTGATCATCAGTTTCAGTCCCATGCTCTAAACTCGGCTCACATTGACTCACATCTTCCAGCTGGCTATCCAAATCTTTCAATATTCGCATAAACCGGGTTCTAGTAATCTGAGGAAAACGCTAATTCCTCCACATTTGATACCCGAGTCCAGAGAGCTCAACATTTTTGAAGTGGCAGTCGAGTTTAAGCTCACATTTTGCCCCTTTGATGTGCGTTGTGCATTTTGAAATGAAGCTTGTTGGATCAATGTCTACACTATTCATATAATCAGCATGAATTTTATCCTTAAAAGTGTTAAAGAACGCAGCGGACACGAATTCGATGCAAAGTTTTGATTGCTGTGTATGTGTTCTGTATATTGTGCCCTCAAACGGATCAATGTAACCCATACCACTGCTCGTATTATCTGACTCTGCGTTCCAAGAAGAGTTGGTGTCACTCAGTGATAGTGTACTGTTGAAACTAGCGTCACTGGGTTCTGATTTTATCACGGATATTCCGCTATCCATGTTTGTACGGCCATCTTTGCTTTCCGAAGAATCTCTCATTGTAATGTGTGTGCATTTATTTCAAAATCTGATTTATTATTTCAGTTCTGGATATACAAGCGTTGCTGACTCTTATGGAAACATAATGTATTTCTTACGAAAACAGTATTTTGATGCAATAACAGAAAACTAGAATGTATCAGAAAAGTTCCCGATCAGTTTCAAATCCGACAACGGTCGCTTTCAGACCAATACGAAATGTCTACCTCGTTTATACTGTTTTCCTCCGATGAATAATAACAAAAACACTATATGATGAAACTGTCTCTTTAGCACACTCGAAACAATCCTGATTCCGATCTTATACCACCAATATTCTTCTTTATTTATATATTTTCTGTTAATTTTAAGCGAGATTTTCAAAAAGCAGCCATTGTTTTTCAACGTCACGTCGTTCTACTGTTTATATTCTGTCCATAGAGCTGCTGAGGATATTGTTGACCATTGTGGGGGTCTGATAACTTGGTGGCTGCGGAAACGGTCCTTGCTGCTGCACATTTAACTTAGCAGGTTGGATAAAATTACCCCCGGACCGGTGGGAGGTTTTTTACTGGGTTCGTTCTGTGACATATTCAAATTTTTATATTGAGATTTCCTGTTACTGTCCTTTTTCGGTGGCATTATGAACGCTGATTCCGAGTAACGTATAGTAACACAAGTTCCAGACAACAAAATTCATTCACAGAATCTATCCTTTGTTGTCTTAAAACTGGAAATTCACACTATGTTTTATCCGTTTGAAAATATCCGCCATTACACATAGCCTCGCTTTCGTTTAATAAAAAAACAAAAAAAAAAAAAAAAAAAAAAAAAAAAAAAAAACCGTTATCTATGATGGAACAATACAATGGGACAAATAGGTAGGTATAGGCTAGCTTAAAAGGTATGAGTTACTGTTCAGAGAGTTCAAAGTGTTCAAAGAGTCTGTTCTGTTGTATTTACAACAGGTTAGTATGGAATGAGCTAAAATCAACCGTTATTGTCACTTTTGTTAGTTTTCACTCTTGAGCTGGTGATTTAAATATTTTGGATTTTCTTATGTTTTTCTGTGTTCAAAATGGCAGAAATGGCTGATTGTATAGAGTTTTTCACTAGCAACAGGGGGGCACAGAAGTTGGCATATAAAGGATTCCAGTACTGTAGGGACAAAAAAGTTGAGCAAAAAATTTATTGGAAATGTGATGATAGAAGTTGTAAAGGTAGAATAATCACAACCGCTGGGGAGCCAGTCTCCATCATTAAAGAAACTCCACATAGTGCTCATGGACCAAATGTTGCACAAGTAGAAGTCAAAAAGGCAATGGCGCGAATGAAAGACATTGCGGCCCAGGGTCAGGATGCACCAGCTAGGATAATAAATAGAGAACTACAATCATCACTACCTGCAGAATTTAGGCCTTATTTGCCCAAAGATGCTACAGTGAAACGAGCAATTCAGCGAGAGCGACGTAAAAAAAATTCCAGAGCCGCCAAAGTCATTAGCAGAACTCGAGATACCAGCTGATTGGCAGACAACTTCGACTGGAGAGAATTGGCTTCTCGTTGATATATCCTTAGAAGGTAGTAATAATCTTAATTTTCTGTACAGAACAGAACTTACGTCACCTTGCTCGAAGTACTATATGGTATGGTGATGACACCTTTTCGGTTGCACCGCAACATTTCTACCAATTGTACATCATTCATGGTGTTGTATTTGGACAAACGCTCCCCCTAGTGTACTATCAGAATCAGTTGATTCTCCTGCCTCTTAATCCTCACTATCACAGTCAATGTTTCAAAATATTTTAAGGTGTTCACAATCACATCCGATTTTTATGGCAAAGTTTTAGGTGGCATTTCTTTTTTCTTGGTGAATAAAAAAGACAGGTAAAATATTAAGTTATACATACAGGTATTATAACTGCATTTTGCGCATTATAGCCATGACATTTTAAAACCTTCAATATGGTATCTGTTTCCAATGTTAACTGGAAGACTTACCAGTCTCTACTCACCATCGGTTGGTCAGTTTGGGAACTTGCTATTCCCATGTGCAAGTTTTTGAACAAAATAGACCACTCAAAGTCTCACCTCATTTGGAGCACAGGCTGGTTCTTTGTTTTACCTAGTGCAATTTCCCTTATGTGCAGTTTAATAACTAACAAAGTACAGAGTTATACAAAGGAGCATATTCCTAGGCTATTACATAAACAAAGGATCTCGGAAGACTATATAGGTTTTCCGCCCAAAGTTTGGTTCTTTCTAGCAGCTTCTGTGTCAATCTTAAAGAAAAAATGTTGCATTCTCTGTAAAATTAAAGGTTTGATTAATGCAACAACATGACAGAAACCTTTTGATGTTACATACCTGCAGCATAAATCTGTGCCAAAGAGGGAGGGGGTCAGATTTTTTCGAAAAATTATTTTGTCATAAAACAACTTTTTTGCCATAGATTATCAAGAAAATACTACAATATGTTTATTGCAACCTAAAATTGTGGGTAGAAACTATTTATGGACTAATAACTGATACATCATGTTTATCAGATTTATAATTCTAAATAACACTGTCCATCACTTTTGCAAAAACCTGTACCTTAAATATACTGTGCTAAAACGTTGAGCAACTTTTTGTAGACATTAGGGAAGTTCTTCTGAAAGAGCCTTGCATGTATCAAAATAAGGTAAAACCAATAGTTGTGTGGTGCTAATGTAACGTTAGGTTTTAAGTCCACGGACCAACATCTCAAATAAAAACATATACCGTCAAAAATTGAGAAACATATTTTGCACAGTATATTTATATGCATTGTAAGGTGTACACTTGTAAAATGTGTATACCTGCTAAAATAGGACAGATAGTCTGTTCGTTCAGGTAGAACATACATATACAGTATATTTCCATAGTCTTGGTACATTACAAATAATAGAGCTGAGCCCGTTTATCGGTTTTTGGGCTTTTTGACAGCCTTCCCCCCCTTGCCCAAACATGACATTTTGATATAATATGTCGTTTACAAAAATACAGTTGTGTTCAAAATATTTTGATTGGGCAAGTGGGGGAACATGGACTTATAAAAAGTTTCCTATTTCCTATATGATCCTATATAAAATTTAAAGATTTTGTCCAATTTCAAAAGAGGTCACTTCTTGACTTACACACAACATTACATGTCTTAATACAACAAAAACTTACTTTTTGATTGTAATAAACTTCATTTAAGTGCCTGGAACTTGAGATTTTGAAGATTTCCTGGGCAATCTTACTAAAGAAATCTTCCGAGATCCTTTACTGCCATGTTCATTACAGCCAAAATGCCCTGTAAAAATGGACAGTTTTCAAAAGAAACCTTTTAACCTTAGATTGTAAAAAACGTTAAAAATATAGATTGGTTATGTATAAAATAACCATTCAAAATGCACATTACAGCAAAAGGATTGGTTTTGTTGTTTTGAAGATATTCAGCAAAACATCAGTTTTTATAGACAGCTGACAGGCTATACAGGCCTTAAATGCTTCTAACCTTACATATTACAACAGGACTGTCTAGAACTGATTAATCATGCAACAAATTGCAAGAATTAAAATCTGTTTATAGAGGAACCTCTAAATTCTTTTGAAATTCTGTTTACTTTATTCCCTAAAATTGACTATCGACTTTGAAAGGACAATTTTACAAAAATAAAATTGTCCTGAATAAAATTGTGAATATGATGTTTTGCTTTACTTTCTTAGTTAAATTCAAGTTTTATTTTTTACATTCAACTTTCATGTTTTATTTTATGTTTGCAACTAACTAGTCATATGTTTTTTGAGTGTTTGGATTTGAAGCATCCATTTGTGTTTTATAGTCGTTCATGAGTGCATCTGTCAAACAATGTAGATAGGTAGTCTTTAATTTGAGTTAATCTCAACTGAGCAACTGTTTTCACACTTTGCAAACGCTTTTGTTCTTCTTTATCAACTGTAGTAACATCAGAGTTGATTACCAATATTAATCTTGATATTGCTTTAGAATTGTACTATAGTGATCAATAATAAAAAGTTTTATCTCATGGGAACTTAAAGATTTTTAAATCCTAAAACAACAAGTTTTGCTTTTCATCATCATCACTGCTGCTGACACTGTCTAACATTATTAATTTACAAACTGTAAATATAACATTTTTAGCTCGACTGCACGAAGTGCATAGAGCTATTGCAGTCACCCCGGTCGTCCACGTTCCCGTTCCCGTGCGCGTGTGCGTCACACTTGCGTTAAAGTTTTCTAGAAGTCCATATCTTGACAACCACTCATCAGAAAGCATTCATACTTGGACCATAGATACCTTTAAGGATTAGCTTTCATTCCATGGCATCAGACCCCTGGGTCCAGGCCAGGGGGTGGGGCTTGAGGTTAAAATCTAGAACACCTTCAAAATGGCCATTCTTATGTTAAATTCTTCTAGAAGTCTATATCTTGACAACCACTCATCAGAAAGCATTGACAACTGGGCCATTGACACCCTGTATGGTCGGCTTTCATTCCATGGCATCAGCTTCCTGGGTCCATGCCAGGGGGTGGGGCTAGAGGTTAAAATCTAGAACACCGTTAATAATAATGGCTTTTCTGTGATATAGTATTCTAGAAAAAGGTACAAGTAGGCAAAGATCAGGAAAAGGCGCAATCAGAAAAAGATTCCCACTCCAAAAACCGAGGTGGGAAAAAACCAAACCAACAATCAGGTACTTATACCATGAAACATATCGTAAGCCGAATGAGCAGCTATTTTCCCAATAGGTGGCCACTCAGTTACCTTAACTTAACTAAAAATATGAAAACATACATAAGGCGTCAACAGCACAAAAAAAAAAAAAAAAAAAAAAAAAAAAAAAAATTTATACACCAAGACATAAAACAAAAAGAACCACCACAGAAGTATCGACTTGGAACGATCAGTAACACAAAGTTACTGGCGGGCTTAAACCGGTTTTACATGGCCATAACCTCACCCTCAGCTTCTGCAGTGGTTCATAACATTTAGTTAGTTATTTGGTCCTCGTGGTGAATCTCTAACTAGTCAATGAATCATAAAGAACAAACAAATAAATCATGATAAACATCCTGATGAATCAAAAACCAGGACTCACAGACTGAGTAAGCTGCACGACGATGGAGATCCCTGGGCGCCGAATAACCTACTAACCCCGGTGCAAAAGAAAAACACCAGTTGGACCCCGGTGGGCCAAGCAACAGACAAGAAGCTCCGGCCCCAACCAACTAAAATGAATAGCTTTATGTCGGGGCCATCATAGAGTCTGACGCCCGACCCACCGGCGTGCAATTAAAGAAGGCAGCATAGTTATCAACCATGATTGGGTTAAAAACTAAGCATGCAGACTGTCGCATAACATTTAAGTTATAACCTATACGTCTGTAACGTGTTATGATTTTTCTGAACTGAAAAGAAAAATCATTAATTCCTTTAAGTTTCTTAAATTTGTAAACCAAGTCACCATAAAATTCAGGTTCCGATAGGCCCTCACTTAAAAGCGTCTTTAACCCAACATTATATTTGGAAATCAATTCATAGTGTCTACGATAAAATTTAGAAAATGTTTTCCGAAGTTTATGATACCGATAGCCCTGTTGGAGAAGTTTTGCCGTTAAACATTTATTTCGAGCGTTGAAGTCTGTAACATGATTGCAGACTCTAGCAAACCTAATAAGTTGCGAAATGTATACACCATAAGAAGCACGACGAGGAACGTCACCATCCAAAAAAGGAAAATTTACTATATCAAAATCAAAGTCATCGCGCTTATCATAAATTTTAGAAGAAACAAATCCATTTGCAACAGAAAGATGTAGATCTAAAAAGGGGGCTTCAGTATCTGTGATATTGGCTTTGTTCAACTGAAGTTCAGGTGGATAAATTTGATTGACCATACTTTCAAAATAAGGGTTGTCAATGTTCAAAAGGTCATCGAGGTACCTAGATGTGGAATTAAAAGCCTCGATAACATCAGCTTGATTATCATGGTTAAGAGAATCCATGAAATCTCTTTCGTAGCAGTATAAAAATAAATCAGCTACGAGAGGTGCGCAATTTGTACCCATCGGAATTCCAACAATTTGTCTGTATAACTTGGTCCCAAATCTAATATAAATATTATCAAGGAGATAGGATAAGGCATCGCATACATTCTGACATGACCAAAGTGTATACCGACTTTGATCAGAGGAAGTGAAAAAAGCCTTTCTGTCATTACATGCCAAATAAAGTGAACCATAGTTTTTTAATGCCCTTTTGAAGGTCCACTCTATCAAATCCAGAAGTTTTTCTTTTATTAGATTATGTGGTAATGTTGTATACAGAGTAGAAAAATCATATGTGGACAAGCTTGTCGCACGGAACCCTCTACACTTCAATTTACTGAGCACCTCACCAGAATTTTTAATTGACCAAAACCAATTTTTATTTGAAGTTTCATACACTGTCTCACAGTATCTTATAACATGAGATTTGATAGCAGTAAGACAGGAAGTTAATAATTTAGAAAGTTCAGTGGTAGTACAAGAGCTAGAATTTGCAATAAATCTAGCTTTGTATGGTCTTTTGTGAAGCTTAGGTAACCAATACATCGTAGGAAGTTTGTCTTGGCCTTCATTGACACAAACAGAAAACTTAACAGGTAAATCGTTTAAGTGGGCATTAACTACAGACACCTCATCAGTATCTGTCTCCAGATAAGCCCTGGTACCATCAAGCTCCTGTTTTAAGGTGTTAACGTAATGAAGCCTACAAACGACAACAACATTGTTTGCGGCTTTATCTGCCGGAACCAAGACATACTTTCTATGAAATTCTTGGATACCCTGCTTCAAATGCCTAAATGACGATTTGGGTTTAGGAGATAAAAGATTAGTATTTTGTGAATAAAACTTAATACGTTTATCCACGATAGTGAAGATACTTCTTTTCCATTCTTTAAGAGCATTATCCTCAACACCCTCTCGTTTACACCATCGATTACCGAAATCATTTAATGCAAATGAAATCTCCTCTCTACATTTGTCGAAATTAATGTAGGAAGGGAATCTATATTTCGGACCTTTAGAAACAATTTTGCGAATTCTAGAATCCGAATTATTTTTAAATTTCCAGTAACAATATGTCCAGCGGGTTGATAAACATAATTTGAATCTTTACAATCTCAAGACTTAGGAGTATTAGCATGGATATCAAGATCAGAAACAAGTTTATTGAAATTAAAAATTGTATTTCTGATTGGTTTGTTATATTTGTAACAAATAATAGGAGGTTCTGAATTTTGGAAGTAGGTAGGTATAGACTGTATCACTGATTTATCCTGGAATATGCTTGGTAAATCAATAAAGTCAATTCCTTTATTGATGAAAGGAATTTTAATAAAACTTCTAATGTGATTAGATTCGGAATCGATAAATGGACGAAGAGCATGCTGAGTATAACATCTTGTTAACAGTGCAGCGTCATACATTTGATGATTTCTATCGTAAAATCTATTAACCTCTGTGTCCAAGGAACGTAATGCAGCAATAGGTAGAGAACTAAGATACGACAGCATTGGATGTCGACCGTGAATCCTTAGTTTAACAGCTAAATCATTAAGAGAAATGTGCAATTTCAATGCAGCGCACCGTTTACGTTTGTCATTACCCTTTTTCCGTATACCATGAGATCTAGATTTACGTTTACGAGAGTCCGAAAGTGTAAATACATCAAAATCGGGCATTTTGGAAATATTGCCTTCATGGTAAATGTTGTCGTTAAATCCCAGTGGAAAGGGTGTTTGCAGTAATTTTATCCATTTAAGTTCAGTTTCAAATCGTTTAATGTTTTTGAATCTAACTGAAGAATTTTCATCATATGTGATTTTCTCCACTGGTTGAACTTTAACATCATTGGGAGAATGACCAGTGCGCTTAAAATGCTGGTACAGAAAGGTATCATTATTTTTGGGCTTTCTGATTCTACGATAGTGCTCGTCTATATCTTGAAAACCTTTTATCAGGAGGCATTCATACTCGGACCATAGGTACCCTGTAGGGTTGAGCATCGGATCTCTGGGTCCATGCCTGGGGGTGGGGCTAGGGGTTAAAAACTAGAACACTGTAAAATAGATGTACTGTTGTGTAACTTTTACAAGGAGTCCATATCTTGACAACAACTTATCATAAAGCGTTTATACTTCATACACTTTAGGTTCCATGACATCGGTCGGGCCTCTGGGTCAGAGTCAGGGGGTGGGGCTAGAGGTCAAAATCTAGAACTCCCTGATTGTTTTTCTTTTTTATTCTTAATAGAAACAACTTAGGAAAATGGTTGGTCATTCATCTTTTGATTTTGCGACACTGACTTGTGTGTCATGACGGTAAGGATCGGTTGACCTACTTTCCATAGTTCAGTGATTTTGCCTTATATCTTGACACTCAATTAATATATTTTCTTACTTCTTTCAGATTATGAGTGAGTATGACCAGGCCTTTGACCCCAATATACTTATAGGTCACTGTGACCTAATATCACGGTTCAGTGATTTTGCCTTATATCTTGACACTCAATCAGTATATTTTCATACTTTTTTCAGATTGTGAGTGTGTATGACCAGACCTTTGACCCCAATATACTTACAGGTCACTGTGACCTAATTTCACGGTTCAGTGATTTTGCCTTATATCTCGGCACTCAGTTGGTTTGTAAACAAACTTCTTTTACACTACGTTTGCGTATGACAGGACCTTTGACCCTAAAGTAGTCCTAGGTCATTATGACCTAATTTCACGGTTCAGTGATTTTGTCTTATATCTCGGCACTCAATTGATATATGAACATACTGTTTTCAGGACATGTTTGCGTATGACAAGACCTTTGACCCTGAAGTATTCCTAGGTCACTGTGACCTAATTTCATGGTTCAGTAATTTTGCCTTATATCTCGACACTCAGTTGGTATTTTTTCTTACTTTTTTCAGATTATGAATGAGTATGACCAGACCTTTAACCCAAACGTACTTATAGGTCACTATGACCTAATTACATGGTTCAGTGATTTTGCCTTATATCTCGGCACTCAATTGGTTTATGAACAAACTTCTTTCACACTATGTTTGCGTATGACAAGACCTTTGACCCTGCAGTAGTCGTAGGTCATTATGACCTAATTTTACGGTTGAGTGATTTTGCCTTATATCTCGGCACTCAATTGGTATATGAACTTACTTCTTTCACGATATTTTTGCGTATGACAAGGCCTTTGACCGTAAAGTATTCCTGTATCACTGTGACCTAATTTTAAAGTTCAGTGACTTTGCCTTATATCTTGACACCCAGTTGGTATTTTTTCTTACTTCTTTCTGATTATGAATGAGTATGAACAGACTTTTAACCCAAACATACTTGTAGGTCACTATGACCTAATTTCATGGTTCAGTGATTTTGCTTTATATCTCAACACTCAATGGGTATATGATCATATACTACTCAAACTTTGATAAGCATCAAAAGTTTATTTTTCATTACAGGACATATTGGTATTCTTGCACACGAAATTTTGCTAAAGATATATAGCAGCACCATCACCGTGCAAATATTCCATCCTTTTTTCGCGTTGCCTGCGAGGCCTTCTCGCAGACTTGCAGGAACAATGGAACCCCCCTGAAGCTGAAGTTGTCACTGCTGCCTTCCCTATCCAATTATGTCATTCATCCCCTCTAACTGGTTCATTCAACTGCAAAACTGTTTTGATAATCGAAATGTCGATACTTTTGTGTATAAAATGCACTTTTGGAAAATTTCAGAAATCTGTGATTTTTGGTTAAAAACAAGATTTTTTACCAAAAAATTTTTTTTCGCTTAAAATGTTGTCCTTTGCATGGCGTGCATGAAACTGAAAACCGTTTTTGAATACGCACTCTGGTTAGCTCAAACAAGCGTTTTTTTTTTTTAAATTTGTTGTCAGATGTTTTAATCACATAATGCAAATTTCCATTAAGAAAACGTTCAGTCCAATAACAAATGTTTTAAAACGCTGTAAAATCTAAACCAATGCCCGTAGCTCAAATCGGTTTTCTGTTCCATACTCGCAGCCTAAAGGGCAACGTTTTAAGCGAAAAAAAAATCTTTTTGGTAAAAAATCGTGTTTTTAACCAAAAATCACAGATTTTTGAAATTTTCCAAAAGTGCATTTTAGACACAAAAGTATCGACATTTTGATTATCAAAACAGTTTTGCAGTTGAATGAACCAGTAAGAAGGGGTAAATGACACTATTGGATAGGGTAGGCAACAATCAATGAACAATGGCAACTTTAATTTCAGGGGGTTTCAATCGTTTCTGCATGTCTGCGAAAAACGCTCGCAGGCAACGCGAAAAAAAGATGGAATGTTTGCACAGTGATGGTTCTGCTTCATATCTATAGCAAAATTTCGGGTGTTAGATTACAAGTATGTCCTGTGAACAAAAATAAAATTTTGATGCTTATCAAACTTTGAGTAGTATATTTCTTTCACATTATGAGTAAGTATGGATAGACCTTAAAGTTTGATCCTTCTTTCACAATATGAGTGAGACCTTTCCAGTACCTTAGGTAGTTATAGTTAACTTTCATGGTTCAGTGATTTTGCCTTATTGCATCAAGGCAAAGACATGTATGAGCATAATGCTTTGGGTTACAGGTCGGGTTAGGCTTTATGTTTGACAAAGGTCAGAAGCAGTCGAGCGCGCTGTTCTGCGACAGCTCTTAATACATAACCCTGACCTGATATACAGTTTGCGAAGTTGCAGATTCAGTATCAAGTTTTAATATACAAAGTAACGAAAATGTAATGATAAGTAATGGTGGCATTACATACATTTTTTTTCAATTGTAATTCATTAAATTACCATTACTTGTAATGATAAAATCCTTCATTACACATTACTTTCTATTACTTTGATATTTGTAATGCATTACAATGCATTACCATATATTCCATTACACATTACCATTACCCCATCTCTGCTAGTTACTGTATGAACCCTGATAGTTCCATGTACAAGAAGAAGTAAATTGATCACTTTCTGTAATGCATATAGGTTTTTTCCTCTAATTAGAAGCGAAGTATATATATAACCAGGAGGTCCGTGGTTCGATTCCCGGTCGCGACACGACCGACTTTTTGTTTATATAATTTTCTGTATCATGGCATTCTCTGTTTCTTCAATACTTATTCCCGATGCAGTAGAGCGTCTATAAATCTAATATAACAAATAAAATAAACAAAAAGCAAACACAAATAGAATGAAAATGACCGCCGTCCGTAGGTTATAAAAAGAACCGAAAATGATAGGGTCGCCTATGGCGGTAAATGAAAGGCCGCTAAATAGCGTCATTAACGTCAAAGGTTTATAGGTGCTAAAATTGGCGTACAAAATTGGAAGACCGCGGTGGTGTAATGGTTAGCACGTCTGCCCGGAATGCAGGAGGCCCGTGGTTCGATTCGCGGTCGCGGCACGACCGACTTTTGTACGCTTATTCTGTTTGTTTATATATATAGTACATAGATATAAATTTAAGCATGCATATCGACAAAAACACGAGATAAAACCTGTAATACATAAACACATACATAAGACAAAACATGTTCTTGTAAAGGAGGAATTATGTTTTTTTTTTTTCAAAACAAGAAATACATTTACCAGCTTTGCTTAGTTCCTGTCGAAGCTGAGGAAGCTATTAAATACTCCTCGTGACGATACAGTGTTGAACAATGTATTTCGTTATAGTACATTCAACTGGACTGCTCTTCGTAAAAGCATAACACGTTTTCCTTCGGGCTCTCGGTGCATGCATTTGGCTGGACAGGTCAGGAAAGTATCATACCCACCTGTCGCGAAGCGGGTAATTACTACGTAATTGAATATAAAACAAGAGAACACGAAGTCACTTACCTGCAAACCCTACAGCTGCATAGTGTGAAGTACCGCAAATGAATTTATTATCATTGTATTTTGCTATGAAAGAGCTGGATTGGTGGCCGTGGTATATATATATATATATATATAAACAAACAGAATTAGCGTAATTTCCTGTATCGTGCTGTTCTCTGTTTCCTATATATATATATATATATATATATATATATATATATATATATATATATATATATATATATATATATATATATATATATATGGAGATTTTATCATCAACAGTGCAAAATCCTATTTGTGCCTGAGCGCGCTTTCGCCTTTCGGCTTCTTCAGAGGCTTACTAAATACTACATAATAAGAGTGTGATATCTACATCTGCCATTCATAGGCAGTCCAAAACTAGGAGACAAAATGTAATCTAAAAATTCTACATACTACTCATAACATTGTAAAACCTTATATAACTACATAAAAAATAAACACACCGCTACAAACTAGAAAAAATGTAACTACAGCAAAATGGCTACGGAATTTTGAAAATGAAGAAAATTGGAAAATTAAACAGAAATTTAACAAAATTATGATTTTTGTGGGCTAATACATCTTGGAGAGGTTTGAAACAGTGTTAGAACTGTCAAAGTTGAAAATAAAAAGTACTAAATGGCGTAAAATCGTAAAACTGAAATTGAGAGAATTTCGTGACCGTTCACCACCATTTCGTGACCGTTCACCACCACCGTTCACCACCAGGTGAACGGTCGCGAAATTCTCTCAATTTCAGATATAATTCGGCTTGAAATGTGAAATTTCAGGCCTCACATTTAAAAGACAACGCTACAGCGAAACTTTCTGGAAGACAAGTCTAAGCAAAAATTCAGTAAAAATGACGTTACTGATTAATGGCGGAAACTCGCACATCGGTAAAATTTGTGCGAGACTTCCCAATAAAATCTACAGAAACTTTTAATTTGTTATAAACAGCTAGAGACACGCCAGAACTGAATGATTCAACATTTTTCAATGATGTACAAAGTGTTAGTCACAAAGAAATAGCTATTAAAACAACAAGTAAGCAAAAAAATCTACGTCAAACAACATATTAACAGCCTGGCATGCCCCGGAAAATCCTTACGTCTGTTATAAAAACTAAAAACTATCTATCGATTTGCCTTAAACTCTCGACTCTAATCCTGCACGGATGGGGAATAAAGATGTGAAACTTTGCTTGAAGTCGTATGAGGATTAATATATTTATAGGAACTTTTGGCTCGGCCAATGTATACAGAAATCCCGGTGTCAAATGACGTTAACGTCTTGGCGTGCTCCGGGTAGTGCAAACACCCATCGAACAAATTGTCATAACAACAACGTTTATCAAGTGATTTGCCCGAAACTTTCCCCGTATATATATTAAATTGACCGCAAACATACGATAATTTTAGATAAATCGCATCAGTACTTTTGATTTAATAAACAAAGTGCACGAATTTTTAGCTCGACCCTCGTATTAACACTATTTTATTAATAAAGAATTGTTTAGTTTGACTCCACAATCCGGGGCTTTTGACATTTCATATGTGGGTCATGATCCAAAATATGATGTAGTTTGTGGACATTTTCGTCTTGTCGGCTCGGGTAACTTACTGCTGATCATGGCGGCGCGGGTTGCTGTGACGCGCATGTGCGTAAAGAGCTGCGCATGCGTATTGCTGTAAGAATAGAGGGACCAGGAATCGATGCAATTAAATTTAAAGTCCCAACATAGACAGTGGGTGAAAAAGAAAATACATAAAACAAAAAAACATTTGCCGACAACACACTCGAAGAGCAGAATGACTAGCTCTTTCCCAACAAGGTAGCCATCCGGTTAAGTTTCAACAAGAACGAAAGGGAACGAGCACGACAGAGAAGTAGGCTCAATAAACAGTAGTATAATGAAGACAAACCGATTTTCCTGGGACACCGATTATCGTTTTAACTGGGGACAAGCATGATGGAGACAAACCACTCTATCTGGGGCACAACTTTACGTTATTACCGGGCACAACGCCGAAAACCACTTCTCCTGGGGACTTTCTCGAATTCATAAAGAAAGAAAATTAAATAAAAACAAAAATAGTGTTCAACTGGCGAAGACATGTAACAAAAACTTTTTTTTATAAAATTAAGTTAAAATCCCAAACAAATACACCGGAAAAATACAGCAATTATCATTATCATTAATAAAAACCATTTTTACTGGGACAGCGAAATTACCATATCTATCAGTATAGCGAAAATGTATTAGCGATTATTAAAAACGGATTAGAATAAAAAAAATAAGCCAAGATCTCAACTGGCTAACACATGTATTACAAATGTTGCTGCAAATAAAGCTAAAGATACTAGGCGGGAAGGAGAGCATTTCCACTGGTTCATCAAGATGATCATTCACGAAACTAAACAAGAGCCCCAACAAGAAATGCAGCAATTCGACAATATTAAGTAAAAACATACCGACTAGAGACTAGAGCTGTTCGGGCTTATTATTTGGATGGCTCTGGTTGGCAGGTCGGAAATGCTCTGTGACAATCACTAATTAATGTACTTGTATTATATTGGTGTATTTTCTGTGTTCGTTTGTATGTATGTTTGTATTTTGTATGTGTTTATGTGATATAATGGCTCTCCTATCATAGAGGATAATAAAGAATCAACCATTTTCCAACGCTTAACGCCATGGTGGTACGCGAACGCCGTCACACCAATATGAGTAAACAAACAATGTCGACGTCATTCCGCCCACGTGCGGGGCATAGACCACGTTAATTGTAAATGTAGTTCAATGGGAATGATTAGCCTCTGGGGCGTTCGCAATGAAAATGTAAAAATGTGGAGAGCTGTTCTAGTAGCTGACAGCTAACCGGTAATTTTACATATAAACTCAACAAAATAAGTTATGCACGCCTGGTTTTTGGAATATATTCTGTGATTATCACGAGCGGGCGCATTAATGTTATATTTCGAAATGTGAAAAATGACAATTAAATGTTTCCAAAAATGAACAAAGTTGTTGGAAAACGAATTTTTTAACAATGATATGAACATGAAATAAAAGAATGGTATGTATTCGAAAACCAAAGTAATTCTTTGTTGAGTACATTTTATTTCAGGGGACTGTATGACACTACTCGTGTATTTAAAAAAAAAAAAAAAACGCCCCTGCGAAAATATTGCATTCCGTAAGTATGTGTCGCCTGAGAAGTAATTTATTCATCAAAGTTTTGTTTTACTTATATGGCCTTTGTGTTCATAATTTATTCGCCTTTATAAAGCATGTAATATTTACTTTCAGGAAAACATTCACAGATACTAGAATGCATTGTGACTAATAAAGCAACAGCAGTCACCGAACTTTATTGTGCTGACGAGCCAAAGCCAGTATCTCAAGTTAAACCATGCTCCTATGGACCTTGCCCACCGACGTAAGTACAGTTCAAAATGGGGATCGATCAAAACAAATGAATGTAGACTATCACCTGTTAGGATGTTAAAGGTGCCTCTAATGGATCGTTTAAATGTTCACATGGAAAAAAAGTTAGTAATTCAACGTAATTTTCTCGTGGAGAAATCATCACTTTCCAATCTTGATAGTCGGTTAAGTATGACACTATAAAGCCATGAAAGGCAAAAAGCTAAATGTACACATACTAATAACAGCACATAAACGGTTTGATTTGTGCTATAGGGGGGTAATTAAAGCTGTGGACAATATTCACGGATTTCATTCGGCTACCACAGTTTTATGGTTTTTATGCTGATACTTCTAATTAAATGATATTTTTATTAATGACAAATTCTTAATCTATCATTCCAGGCTGCCAAACGCAGTTTCGGTCACGAGACGAAAGCGACTTTGACTACTCTGTATTTTCTCAGCCAAAAAGTAGTGCGATTTTAGAATGCAGAATTTTCTAAATATGTAGGCAAATTTATTGTAAGGCTGTACACGTCGCAATCAGAATCGACATTATATCTTAAAATGTGAAAAATGAATGACACTGCTGTAATCACATTCATTCGCCTGCATTTCGTGAGCATTCCTCATTCTCACCGTCATCTAGCGTTCTACACACTGGCCAAAAGGATATGGTCCATGAGCCAATACCGTAAATTTTGGGGGTCGGTACCATCTGGCCTGAACAAATCCCCTTATGATTTTCATGTAGGACTATGTTTGTAGACTTGTAAAAAATCGGGGGGACTTGCATTGCTGGTAGCTTTAATGGTGAAACGACACGTTATTTACGATACCCCATAATTATAAAAAACGTCATTTTAACACAAAAAACGGTAGGGAATAGTCTTCTAGCTATCCATATGCCCCTTTCCTCCCCAAGGGAAATTTCTACACTATTATTCTCTAAAAGTACATTGAAAAAGCTATCAAATCCTGTTTTCTGCCATCTGAAAGTTGAGGCGTTTGCGTTTTACGCTATGTTTTATTAAATTACTCTAAACATTCAATTTTTGCGTCAATAATGGGGGTACACATAGAAAATTGATAATATCTCAATTGTTTTTTATCCTAGACCATTGAACTTGGTCTCATTCTTAAGCTTAGTTGGTTGGGGCCGGAGCCTCTTGTCTGTTGCTTGGCCCACCGGGGTCCAACTGATGTTTTTCTTTTGCTTAAGAGTTTGTAAGTTATTCGGCGCCCAGGGATCTCCATCGTCGGGCAGCTAACTCAATCTGTGAGTCCTTATTTTTGATTCATCAGGATTTATTTGTTTGTCCTTGATGATTGATTCATTGACTAGCTAAAGATTTACCACGTGGACCGAAGAACTAACAAAATGTTATGAACCACTGCAGAAGCTGAGGGTGAGGTTATGTCGATGTAAAATCGATTGAAGCCTGCCAGTAATTTTATATTACTGATCGTTCCAAGGTGATACTTCTGTGGTGGTTCTTTTTGTTTTATATCTTGGTGTTTAAAAATTTTGTGCTGTTGGCGCCTCATATATGTTTTCATATTTTCTGCTATGTTCAGGTAACTGAGTGGGAAAATAGCTTTTTTTCGGCTTACGATATGTTTCAATGGTATAAGTACCTGGTTGATGATTTTAGCTTTTTCCCACCTCGGTTTTTGGAGTGGAAATCTTTTTCTGATTGCTCCTTTTCCTGACTGTACTTATTGACTCTCAGGTGAGCGATCGTTGCCCTTTGGCCACTTGTTTCTTTGTGTGGTGGAAACAAATCTGATAATACTGTTATTCAATTGAAGCGATAATAATCTTCATTTACATGTATTCTAATCTAATTAATGCCACTCTGGTGTTTTATCATGCTGCCAATTAATTTATGAACAAATGATTATGTTACAGTTTATCATCTATTGACACTGTGTCTATTTATTTATGGATACTATATTCTTGATTGAAATTTTTATATACATTGATAAAACTAAAGCATTACATTATATTAATTCTGCACTTTAATAGCTTTAAAGATAATTCAAAGTCCTGAAATCCTTAAGATATAGGCAATGCGTTTGTTTACAGATGAACTAAGGTGTTCCATATGGCATGTTTGTGACAATTTTACACCAATAATATGCAAGGAGAAATTATGCATTGTTTTCTAGTGGCAGTCTTAGATGTCATTTTAAATATATGAACCTCAACGCGACAAAATGTACCTTCGGATATTCTGACATTTCTGGCAGAAAGCAGCAAAAAGTGGGAAAATGATGTAATATACGTTTTAGAAATAACACTGTATTTGTAATCTTTGAACACTGGACTACCAAATGAATGAGTTTTAAAACATATTAATTTTCAATATTTGGAGTTATCTGCCCTTGTTTTAGCCCATAATACACATAATTTTCCTATATCAATCGTTAAACGGTAACCATAGCAACCGCATCATCATAAAAATAGACAAAATAATTTCGTCAGATTGCCTGTAAGGATCATGCGTCTACCTTAACAATAGGTTCTGACCAGTGCTTAAACAGTTTAAAGCAAATGCATCCAGATTTGTAGGCTCTACTAACATGCATAAATGCATTACGCAACTTTGACGTCATTTTTCAGGACAATGACGTCTGTAGGGCTCATAAAGTAAATTGGTCATAACTCACAAAATAACTGAAATAATCTGGTCAAATAAAGACTTACAGACTCTAGAAACATCATACATTCAAAGTAACTTTGTTTTTCTAATACTCAAAAAATGTCCGAAGGTACATTTTCTCACGTTGTGGCCAATATAATGTTTACTTTGCAAAAATATATTAGCTTTGAATTTAAATTGAAGTTTATGATTTGATCAAATGCAAACAAACATTCACTTTCAAATCATTAATCATCTCTATAGTTAGGAATCTGTATCTTGCAGACATTTAGTTGGATGGAATTCTTCATAGGCTAAAGACAAGGGTTGATTATTTGGATTCTGTAATGAAAATGTCTAATCCACAAGAAGCTCAAACATGTATATATGCTTAAACAGAATCTTAATGAAATCTTATTTTGTCAGCCATCTTAGATGCCATCCTAAATTTCTAAAACCAGAGAACAATAACTGAAATCAGTTATAATAATACCTACTATAAGATTGCGAGACAACATAGCATTTTTATTCATTTTAAGGGCAAACCCTCTAGTAGTTATGTCCCCCCTCCGAAGGGGTGGGGGACATATTGTTTTTGGTGTGGATCCCGTCGGCGTCGGCGTCGGCATCGGCGTTGGGGTCGGCGTAGCTTTTTGTCTGCACAATATCTCCTGAACCACTGGATGGATTTAGACCAAACTTGCACAGAAACTTCATTGGGACAGCCGAATGGAGTGATTAGATTTCGTTGACCTTGGCCTAATTTTCAAGGTCACAAAGGTCAATTAACTTTGAAAATCCATGTGTCTCCATTCCTTTCCGCTCTCTAACTTGAGTAGTTTTTGACCGATTTTCTTCAAACTTTGCATATTACTTGATACCGACAAGTAGTGGTTTGGGATTGTAGATGGTTAAATTTCTTCAAACGACCTCAGAGTTATGGCCCTTGATTGATGTTAAAAATTGCATTTTGTTCGTTTCCGCTCTCTAACTTAAGCAGTTTTTAACCGATTTTCTTCAAACTTTGCATGTGAGTTGATACCGGCAAGGAGTGGTTTGGGATTGTAGATGGGTAAATTTCGTCAAATGACCTTAGAGTAATGGCCCTTGATTGAGGTTAAAAATTGCATTTTGTTCGTTTCCGCTCTCTAACTTGAGTAGTTTTTGACCGATTTTCTTCAAACTTTGGAAATGAGTTGATATTGGCAAGTATTGGTTTTGGATTGTAGATGGGTAAATTTCGTCAAATGACCTTAGAGTTATGGCCCTTGATTGAGGTTAAAAAATGCATGTTGTTCGTTTCCGCTCTCTAACTTGAGTAGTTTTTGACCGATTTTCTTCAAACTTTGCATATGTGTTGATACCGACAAGGAGTGGTTTGGGATTGTAGATGGGTAAATTTCGTCAAACGACCTTAGAGTTATGGCCCTTGATTGAGGTTAAAAATTGCTTTTTGTTCGTTTCCGCTCTTTAACTTGAGTAGTTTTTGACCGATTTTCTTCAAACTTTGCATATGAGTTGATACCGGCAAGGAGTGGTTTGGGATTGTAGATGGGTAAATTTCGTCAAATGACCTTAGAGTTGTGGCCCTTGATTGAAGTTAAAAATTGCATTTTGTTCGTTTCCGCTCTCTAACTTGAGTAGTTTTGACCGATTTTCTTCAAACTTTTTATATGAGTTGATACCGACAAGGAGTGGTTTGGGATTGTAGATGGTTAAATTTCTTCAAACGACCTTAGAGTTATGGCCCTTGAGTGATGTTAAAAATTGCATTTTGTTCGTTTTCGCTCTCTAACTTTAGTTGTTTTTGACCGATTTTCTTCAAACTTTGTATATGAGTTGATACCGACAAGGAGTGGTTTGGGATTGTAGATAGTTAAATTTCTTCAAACGACCTCAGAGATTTGGCCCTTGATTGATGTTAAAAATTGCATTTTGTTCGTTTCCGCTCTTTAACTTGAGTAGTTTTTGACCGATTTCCTTCAAACTTTGCATGTGAGTTGATACCGGCAAGGAGTGGTTTAGGATTGTAGATGGGTAAATTTCGTCAAATGACCTTAGAGTTATGGCCCTTGATTGAGGTTAAAAATTGCATTTTCTTTTCGTTTCCGCTCTCTAACTTGAGTATTTTTTACCGATTTTCTTCAAACTTTGCATATAAGTTGATACTGGCAAGGATTGGTTTGGGATTGTAGATGGGTAAATTTCGTGAAACTTTAAACTTTATAAATATGGAAAGCTGAAACGTGATATTTAAAAATGTCTGTTGGTATATATTGGATTCAATTTAAAATGTCTGTTGGTATATATTTTTCAGGGTTATATGCAAAAAATTACAAAATTAAAAGTGGGTTGGGGCAGAGAGGGGGGACATATGTTTTCCTCTGAAAACTCCTTCTAGTTAAGGAACACTATTAGCCCTCGGGGAAAGTTTGAAAAAAAAAAATCCATTTTTCTTTTTTCTGGCGATACTGAAATTCTTATCACATATATTTCATACCTTGGCCTAGCTACAGACCAATTTAAGGGAATTCACAACATTTTGTCTTTGTACTACGGAGGATACAATATGCCATATGTGAAAAACTCCATTTTTACTGAATACAAGTTTGCCTTTTTGCTTCTGCACTCCGCAAAACTCAATTTTTGAAAGCAAAACAGGAATAAAATGTTGAATCTGATCGTTCTGAATGAATAAACGACTTCGGACCTAAAAGTTCATGCTTCATCTCAAAACCAGCTAATCATACAAAATCTACAGTTTGCATTGATTTCTATGGAAAGCTAAATTCTTGGATATTTTGCAAATAAAGCTGTAAAAGAATAATTCCGCTAGGACATTTTAACCAGAACGTGCATGTTTAGATTCCTAAAGGGTCGTATCAAATATCTGGCCCAACATTTACAAACTGCAAAATGTATACCCAAAGAACAAAACGTGATCATGAAACCTACCCCCGGAAAAGTATGGCCCTACCGCCGACAGTCGGTCAGAAAATAAAGAATTTATAATCAGAGTTCAACAAGCAATGTCTCAGCTTTATGTTAGCGAAAGATTACGACAATGCGAGTTCAAATAAAGAAGTTATCGCAAAGACTAGCAGTGCGTTTTTTAAATTTAGCAAATTTTTTTTTGTTAATCAAAGATGGCCGCTGTCCGCCGCAGTTTATGTTTGATGCTAACCATTTTCACTCAGAAGCAATTTTTGAAACTACAGATTCTGACAAGTTGTCAAAACGTTCTTTATAATTTTTTACAAAGAAGGATATACAGTATACAGTCCAAAGTTGGAAGTCACATTATTACAGGTATTAGTCCGAGATCCAAGGTCGAAATTTTTGGTTAACCCTATACGATCTTGGCCTTAAGGTTTGATGGGGTTTTTTTTGAAAGATATATGATAGTAGTCTATGAAACAGGTCCGTGTATAAAAATTTAGGCCGGCGAAAGTCTTCAAAATGGCCGCCATCCAAGATGGCCGCCGAAATTAGGATTTATACAGGCTTGAGTAAAAAGCGTTTTCATTTTAGATTTTGTTACATTTAAGTGCTTTCAGTGTAGATTTTCTATAAACTCAACATTATGCTTTAGCATATTAAGTTGAATTAACCCAGTTTTGATGTTCTCATGCGTTACATACGTTACTATATTAATGTTAATTGCGAGAAATGAAAATATTGACTATTAGTGTTTCTCTTAGTGCCATTCTTCAAAGTTTTTGAAGTGTTTATGCAAAGTGTTCCTTAAAAGACTTGAGTAGCGTCTTGATAAAGCTTCTTTGGGTCGTTTATCTGCATTTGGTGGTCAGCCTCAGGTCTTTTATCACATAAATCAAGGTTCACTCCTTGATCACTTAATATTGTAAACTCACATATTTTGGGTAAACTCACATATTTTGGGTCTGATCATACATACAATCAACAGCTGTTGATGATTTGTTAATAAATTATAATGGATTAGAACCGCTAACTCCATTTATATAATTTTGATACCCTCAAGACGTTCCTAACTGTTACATATGTTACCTTTTTTATAATATTTCCTACAAAATTAATATATTGACTATTCTTGTTTATTTTAATGTTATTCTCTAAAGTTTTTGATTTTTTTTTGTTTTTAATGCATTAAAAGACAAGAAAAAATATCTTTATTAAGTTAGTTTGTGTGCTTTATTTGCTCCATCCATCAGCGATGGGTCTTTAAACACATTAATCCAGGTTTAAACTTGACCCCTAAAATATTATACACTCACATATTTGGGGTCAAACACATTGATAAAACAGCTGATGGGGTTTTATAGATTGAACATATGTAATAGAATTTTAACTAAAATGTTTTAGAGTTAAGATGTACCCAGCTGTTACATACGTTTCTTTTCTATGGAGCCTTTAACACGATTAACATTATTTCCATGTTCTGAAGATGTTGACAACTGTTACATTCATCACTTTTCTTAAATGATATATCCTACAGAATCAATATATTGACAACTGTCGTAAATGGCGTTTATATGCTCTTAGGTTTTTGAATTGGTATTATATTGATTGCATTAAAAGACATGGGAGACATTTTGATAAAGACATTTTGGATGCGATATTTGCTTTGACAGTCAGCAATGGGTCTTTGAACATATAAATCCGTGGTAAACTAGATCATTTACATATTGTAAACTCAAATAGTTCGGGTCGGAACACATAAATTTTGAATTGGTATTATATTGATTGCATTAAAAGACATGGGAGACATTTTGATAAAGACATTTTGGATGCGATATTTGCTTTGACAGTCAGCAATGGGTCTTTGAACATATAAATCCGTGGTAAACTAGATCATTTACATATTGTAAACTCAAATAGTTCGGGTCGGAACACATAAATATATTTATAAGAATCTTAAACTTAATATACAAGTACATAATTTCAATGTTCTCTACGTGTACTCAACTGTTACATACGTTACTTTTCTATAATATTCTATACAAAAGCTCCATAGGGTCACTGAGGAGGCTTAAGTAGCCAAGCATCCCCTTTCTCAATAATATGTTAACTGCTCTTAAAGGATCTCAATTTTATTTTTAGTTGAAGAGGACTGTGTATAGAACTTTAGACTGGGAAAGTCCTAAAAATGGGAACAATTCATTTATACATATATGACTTACTGGATCAGATTTTACGGGAAAAGGGGTTTGTCTCCCATGAGTGTCTTTTTGTTACATATCTGATTCAATCATTTAAATTTTGATAAGCTTAACCCACCATGTCACTTTCTTTTTTGAGTGGTATTGTCTGAAATGTATATCCAAACAGCAGATGATGATGAATAAAAAGATAAAATGTCTAAATATGACATCATCCATAGTATGTACATTGAGAGCCATATTCTAAACATTGTTTTAATTACCTGACCCAATTTAGGCATGTGTCTTAAATTTAGACTTCCTTTGTGTAAATTTTTGAACTTGCAGTGTATTTATCTGGCTATCGTATACAATTTATAAAGAGTCACTAATGAGGGTTCATTACCTGAAATTGCGCAGTATGGCCCATTACTTCACCTCTTTGAGGGTGTTCACTGTTTCCAATATTTTATTCATTGGCAGAAATTGTATAATCTACCCACACTTCTCCTTTTAATTGTTTATGCCACTTCCAAAGAATATAAAGTAAAGGGGTCAAGGTACCGAAGTCGTAATCCTAGCTCGTAAAAATCCATAATAATATTGACAAATACGAGATATGTAGCCATACAGGCATGGATCCCCCAATAACAGGAGGTGTGATCAGGTGTTTGCGAAGGGTGAGCATCACCTGCCCATTATAATGCACCCGCCATGTCCTTATGACTGATTACAAAGCCGAGAAAATTAATATCTGGTAAGAAACGAATGTCCAGTAATTGAAAGCCTTATTAATTGTTGCCAATTGGCATAAGGTCAGTCACAAGTTTAGACGCAGCCACGCTGTAGGGATCAACAAGGTCATGGTGTCTCCCATAGAACTTTTTAAGAGTTGACACAAGCTTGGTCCTGCGATATCCCTGTGACAACAATTTGGTGGTGAGTAACTTCCCCCTATCAACAAAGTCTTCGTAGTTACAACAGGCTCTAGCATAGCGAATTAGCTGAGAGACATTTAACGTTTAAGTTCTGATAATGTTATAAATCTTTTGCAAAATTAATACATGTGTGTACAAGTTCAATCATAAAAAACCCATAAAATTACTATAAACAGTTTATAAATGAACAAAAATGGTCAAACTCTTGATTTTATGGGGATATACCAATAAGAGTAACATATGTAACAGTTAAGAACATCTACACTGTGTTAATAAAGAAAAATATTCTAACACGTAACATTATATATAAAATATATATAAAACAACAATATGTACATGTAATGTAAATAGTTAAGACCAAAGATTATATGTGTTTAATTCAACTAGTAAAGGGGAATGTTTGTTTTTAAACAAACAAAACCAGTTTGATCACCCAAATGTTTTATTTGTGTTGTAGGTTAACATGCCAGTCAAATAATGGTTGCGTAATGTGTTGACAGAGACATTTAAGCAGATACCTTTAGCTTAATTAGCTTAACACATATAAGCCTGGCGTCCCTTTTATGGGACATAGGCAAACAGAATAGCCCAAGATGTGACGTTGCAGAACGCGGCATCCCAACTGGGGCTATTCTGTTTGCTTAAAGAATTTTCATCGAAAGTTGAATTGAATTTAAAAATTACACCTGATGCCCCTAAGAATTGAATACTCACCAGAATGATAAAGACGGGAAAATGCATTCGTCAAATATGGGTTATGGAAATGTAACTCTGTGCCAGCATGGTTCAAAATAAGGAGCACTCGTTTAGGAGTGTGTTGCTATAATACTACACCAACATGGTCTTCAAAACTACACAAATTTACTTTGATTAAAATTGTCACAATCTTTTAAAATACAAGATAGGCTTTCATTAACAGAAATTGGGACCATTAAACAAACAAGATTAGGCAAATAATGATTTTATATGGGATTATGGGATATCCTATGACAAGTAACATTTGAGAAAGATACCAATGTACATCAATATGTTGAATTCTCGTCCTGTCATCCTCTTTCATGTAAAAAGGGTATACCATATAGCCAAGCTAAACGATACAGACGTATCACTTCGGATAATGACAATTTTAAGAGAGACTTGAATAGGCTTGAGACTTATTTCCAGACACGTAACTATCCTGCTGATATCTTAAGTGAGGCCATTCAAAAAGCATCAAATCTTACGGTTGAAGAAGCTTTAATGTCCAACTCCTGTAAACAGAATAATCAGAGCATTATTCCTTTTGTCTGTTCCTACAACCCATCACTTCCAAATATTGGTAAAATCATTAATCAGTACTGGGGTTTACTTAAAATATCAGCCAGTGAAAGTGTACGTCGTCTCTTTGAATCGAAACCTATTGTTGCTTACAAGAGGCCTACTAATATCCATAACATATTAGTTCACTCAAAAATGGGCAAACAAACTGCTTCATTCAATGTTACTAAATGTAATAGGAAGCGATGTAGTCATTGTTCCACTATTAATGAGTCGGACTGTTTCACCAGTACAAACACAGCATCAGTACATAAGGTAAACTATGACCTTTCATGTACTTCCACATCTGTAATATACTTGATTACATGTAAAAAATGTAAGGCTCAGTATGTCGGACTGACCCGTCAGAAATGTGCAAATCGTATTAACAATCATAAATATGACATTGCTCATTTTCCTGATACATTCACAAATGTTTCTGAACATTTCAATTCTGCTGGACACTCCATTCAAGATTTCTCTTTTATGCCAATAGATAGAGTTACAAATGACTGGAAAAGGCTTTTAAAAGAAACGACTTGGATGCATGTTATAGATACAGTTTCTCCTAATGGTATGAATTCCAAAGTATTATTTTAACTATTAGCATGTTTTTCCTAGAACAGTTATTGCAGGCCTTATTTTTATTCAGCTTTTTTAAATTGCACTTTGCCTGTAATTATGTATCTTCATAGATCCTGTTTTCTTGTACTGCATGCTTATTGTTATGGAATCACCATTTTTTACGCCAACGTCATTGCCATTTTTTGACGTCGTTGTCATTGACGTCGTGTGACGTTGATGTCATCATTCTCCATTGTTGTTTATTGATGTCCCTTGACAAAGGTAATGCACCGAAACTAGTCGGGAAATAAAGAAAATCAAATAATTCTTGGAGTTTGATCTCTTTTACCATTTATAAGTAACATATGTAACAGTTGTCAACATCTTGAGAACATAGAGAACATTCAAATATAATTGGAGGTAAATGTGCTACGACATTTGTATTATAATTCATAATAGAAAAATCAGCAGCTGTTGAAATTTTGTGTGTTAAGAACCCAAATGTATCAGTATTCAGTGATCGAGTTGAACCTTTATTTATGCCTTCAAAAACATGCTGCTGACCAACAAAAGCAGAAAAAAAACACCAAAAAATGGCTATAGCAAGACACCCCTCGTGTTTTGTAAAAATATTAATGCAAAAATACACAAAAACTTTAAAGAATAACACTAAAATATACAGTAACAATGGATATTATGATTTTGTAGCGTGTAACATTAATGATGTAACGTATGTAACATGTGGGAACATCAAAATCGTCCTAAATCAAATTAATTTAAAAATGCAAATTTCTATTTTATGTTTTATTGATAAAACATAAGTGGCTGTTCAATTAATGTATTCAAACCCAAAATATGTGAATTTATGATATTTTAGTGATCAAGTGTGAACCCGGATTTATGCGTTCAAAGACCCATTGTTGACTTAAGTGTTAAGATTATGTATCTAAAATTGCTTTATATAGATGTTCCTTATGTCTTTCACTGCACTAAATACAACAACACACTTAAACCTTTAAATGATACCACTCAAACAAACAATAACAGCCAATCTATCATTTAATGGCAGATAGCGTTTAAAAGTAATGTATGTAACACATGAGAACATACAAAATGTGTTAAATAAACTTAATATGCTTCAACATATGTTGAGTTTATAGAAAACCAACACTGAATGCAGTTAAATGTAACAAAATCTAAAATGAAAAAGTTTATTACACAAACCTGTACAATTCCTAATTTTGGCGGCCATCTTGGATGGCGGCCATTTTGAAGACTTTCGCCGGCCTAAATTTTTATACATGGACCTGTTTCATAGAATACTATCATATATCTTTAAAAAAAGCCATCAAACCTTTAGGCCAAGATCGTGTAGGGTAAACCAAAATTTTGACATCTCCTGGATTTTGGATCTCGGGCTATGTTCCCTAACTTATTTCCATGTGTATATTTTAGACGTCTTGGACGTCCTGAATTTCTCAAAATGCTCAATGACGACAGGCTTATTCTTGTCGCTGTATATTCCACCTGTATATAGGCGCACGTAGTATTCTCTGTGTTTGATGTCCACTTAATACTGATCAGTAAATAAATGTATGGTCAGCAGGAGGGGTTGGCATCATCAAGGGTCTTGGAAAATAATAATAATAATAAAATAAAAAACAAAAAAAAAAAAAAAACGTGCCGGACATATATGTTTTGGTATCTGTAATGTTATTTTAGACGTTTTATATGAATTGACAACAGGTGGCAGCCACAACCATGGAGTAAATGCAGCGTCACGTGTGGAAGTGGGTCTCAGCGTAGAAATTTTGTGTGCACTACGCCAGACGGTAAAGAAGTCAGCCGGCGTGAATGCAGTTCTTCTCAACCTCGGTCTGAAGAGAGGACATGCGATGTTGGATCGTGTAATATGGGCTGGTATCACACACAGTGGCCAAATGAGGTAATTTGAGCACGTGCGTTATAAATTCCCAGCAGTAGAGAGTATCAGATGAAATTTGAATTGTTTTAAATTTTAACTGTTACACAGTATTTTATACTGAACAAAAAAGAAACTTATATTTTTTATTTCAATCATTATCCAAGAACATTACTGCTGTGAAAAATACCAAATTTGGTTTACAAGAAACACGGAAGTATTGCTTCATGTGTAACAAATGCAAGTGTTTTGGTCGTTTTGTCAGACTACATAACCAATGCTCTGTTACGTCTATTTTGACGTAAACATGACATTCTCACTGTACAATGCAGGTTGATCGGTATTCTTATTTGAAGGACTCCCCAATAAGGTATGTAGATACATGTATTCACATAACCGATATAACCGGATTGTGGTAGTTTCCGTTGAATTCGCCGTCATTTTTAGAGGAAACTATTTGGACCAGGTAACAAAAACATATGAGCCGCCCCATCAACATGCATAGACGAAAACAAAGGCGATGATAGTACAATTCCTCTAGTTTCTTAATTTAAATCTAAAATTTCCATCCTCTAACCACCACCTGTGCTTGTACAGCTCGGTTTGTGTCAGACCGAGCATTAAAAATGGTACGATTTAAATTCGCTATAAGCCCAATTTAAAATCACTATGTACCACTCAGCAGATAACTCGAACGATCAAGAAATAAAAGGAGTAAAATTGAAATTATCCCCCTTTCAATTAAACATATAGGGATTTTGATGGTTTTAATTACAAGCTTGTGTGTCGTGGAACTTTGTCTTTTTCATGAATTTTGCAGCTGACATTGTTTCTTGAAGAGTTGGAGGTTCCAATGTGTGCGCATGCGCAGAGCAAATCTTTCCAAATTTGCATTGTTGAAGACGACAAAAAATTCTCATTCATTTTTTATCGAAATGAAAATCAGTTTTTTGCATGATATACCCTAATGTCTCATGCATTAAAATCATACAGCAACATACCTGAAATTATCAACGTTTTACCTTTAAAATCGTAAATCCTCGGTGGCCTATTGTTGCCTATTGTTGCGTTTCTTTTCTTGTTCAGTATATATCCTATAAATAGTAAAGACACTAGCCTATTCGGATCTACATACATGCCTCTAGCCGCTGATTCTTCTGCTGATGCATAAGCTCAGCTAGGATATGCGATCATTCGATGAAAAGCGTATTTTTAGCTCGCCTGAGCCGAAGGCTCACCAGGTGAGCATATAATACGATGCTGTTACATGAACTTAGGCACCGAAGCATTATTTGGCCGTTTTGGTAACGAAATAAGCTCCCTCTGAATAAAAAATAATTCTCTGTTTACAAGAACATCTTATACATACAATTACCGAAAAAAAAAATCAGGAAAACAATGAAAATATTCCTCAGAATACCAACGTAAACAAACTTACCACCATGTTTTTTCCATATGTCAACTGTCACATGTACTTGCGCACTTCATTCATATGACGTCAGTTGTGGGCTGTCCTTAAGAAAGTCACTAGGTATGGAGTAATAGTAAATTTAAACTAATAACTTCTAAAGTATTAAATGTTAATTTAAAGGCAGAACAGTTATGAAAACACTTAAAAAGTTAACTTGGGAACATATATACAAAGAATCATGGCTGCATAGTTTATTGTTCATTTTCACACCTGGGACACCTGAACTCATAATCATCATTTAACTCACGAACAGCTGTACAAAATTTGAGATGAACCCAACCTCCACACCTATCACAATGACCCCAAGTGACTAACTGTATTTGCAACTGAAGGTTTAATGCATCTGGCTGCCACTTTCCACACACTGCACAGTTTACGTTGTCATTTTCCCCAAGAACCGGGTCCACTTTCACTATCTTCTTTCCTTTCTTTGCTGGTCCTTTTCTTCTCTTTGAATTTGGCACGGGCCCTTTGCCTTTCCTTGTTGATTTTATTTCTTGCTTCTTCCCGCAATCGACTCTAGCTTTCTTACTATTAGGCATTTCTTTATTGTCATCTATAAATATCTCATCACTGGGACTGGGTCGCCGACTTTGAGAGTAGGGTGGGATCAGTTGTTTGCTTTTACATAATAGTTTCTTCTGTGTCTTAATCTGCTCCTTTTCAGTTTTCTCTTCGTTTTCAGTTTTCTTCTTTTCCCTTTTCTCTTCCCTTTCCTTCTTCTCATTCTCCGTCAATTTCTTTTTTTCAAAGAACGAATCTTCAGTTATGGCTGCTCCATAAGGGGGTACGAAAGTGCTCCTCTTTTTCTTTGGTTCAACAACTTCTTTCAATTTCATGAATTCCTCTGACTTTTCTTGAAACAAGATCTTCACTACTCTGTTGTCTTTCCTTTCTTTCCTTGATGCTTTCACTGTGGGCTTTTCTTCTGTAATTTGTGGGGGTGCAACACGGGGTGAGGTGGGGTCAAAGGGAAATATTCCAGGTTTTCTAAACCCAGGCATGATGGTACTGACTGTCATAGAGCTGGATAATGTAAAGCCCATTATCTTTGGCAAGTCTTCCTTTAACAGAACACGACTAGGGTTGGCATGTAGGAACTTATGGCACTCAGAGCAGAGGTGTTTCTTAAAGGGCCCAAACACTGACACATCAAGGGGTTGACTGTATGTGGAGGTAAAACAAAGAGATGTGCATCTTCCTGCCTTGCTGCCTCTATCACATCACGTGTAACATGGGTTGAGTGACCATCATACAGAAGAACACAGGCCTGGTGGTAACATGGTGCATAAAATGGTTTGTGGAGAAGTCCAGGAAGAGGCTTGAATTGGACCATCCAGTCTGTGACGATCTGTACTCTGTACCATCCATGCCATCTTTTCTTATATCTTTGGACAGCCTGTCACCTTTGAAGATCACATATGGGGGCATAGTCTCTCCGAGTGCACTTACTGCTCCAATTACAGTGTTAGTAGTAGACTTCCCTGATGCCACACAATGAGGATTACTTCCTGCTCTAGCCAAAATCTTTGTTGGATTATGGTCCAACGAAGTTCCAGTTTCATCCACATTCCAGATGAACTGAAGTTTATTCTTAATGTCATACTTGTTCAAAATATTCCCAAGTTCCTCAAAATATGTGCTCAATGTTTCTTCATTTACGGCATCATCTCGTGCTTTTTCACGCTTTTTGGGTTAATCATCTTAAGCTCCGGGAATCTTTCCAGAAAACCATAAAACCAGCTCTTAGTTGGCTCACTTCTGCACCCAATAGCTTCCGACACGTTACCCGCGTTTTCAAGAACCTGCCACCCCCAGATGTGCCATATACACACAGTGATCAGCAAGCATTTCTTCCTGGGTCCTTGAAAATATGGTTGGACCGCCCTGTTTCACATCTTCTCCTTTCTGGTTGGTAAGCCGCCACCTCAGGGTAGATTCTGGAAGGCCATGTAGTCTTGCAGCTTTTCTAACAACATACCCCTTCTTCTTGACAGCCTTATATGCAACATGCAGCTGTAGATACCCATATTTAGGTTTCTGGGGCTGTTTCTTTGAGGACATAATGAATGGACTGAAAAAAATTGGGACCGGTATACAGGGTTTTAATCTTATCCAAGAATGATGGCAGAAGGAAACCTTACATTGTTTGTAATTACTGATTTAAAGCTGTCAATTTGTAAAAAAAAAAAAATAAAAAAAAAAAAATAAAGACTTATGGCCTTCCGTACATTTTGACAATGTATATGCCAATGCGCGCTCCGGGGCCGCGACATCAACATGTCAATGGCGGGAAAATCGTCTGTCACATTTACAAGGAAGTTGGAGTTTTCTCAGAAAACAGTTTTATAGCAATGATTTGGAGTGGAAAATGTGTTTTTAATTTATTAGCGTATGCCAAGAGTGTGAATTCTAGCTGTGAAAATGTGTAATGATTTGAGTTGAAAGACGCTCGCTTTGCGAGAAGAAACTGGGTCAGAGGGCAACTTCATGAATAACTAATGAGGACGACGCAATGTAACAATGAGATTGACAGGTATGTTTTCCTTTCGCTTTCTCTGTCTTATCTTTTCGCCCGATAATATACTTCGACTTGGATGTATTTTATGAAGTGTTTTGACTAAATTTTTCTCGCAAACGATTGACTGCAATCCCGCAGAAGTACAGAGATACGAAACTACGATATGCGCAATTTCATGTAACGCGCAAGTTCCTGGGACTCGAGTGTATACCTATGCCCAGGTGTCCGTCGTCCATCGTCGTCGTCCGTCATCGTCCACAATTTCAAAGATATTCTCCTCTGAAACCGTTTGGCCAATCAAAGCTGAACTTGATGTGGAGCATTCTTAGGAAGGGGGAACGAAAGTTTATATAAATGGTCCAGGTCACATGACTGAGATGGCCGCCATGGCTATAAATAGCAAAAACTTTAAAATCTTTTTCTCCAGAACCAGAAGTCTGTGATCTTGAAACTTGGCATGAAGCTTTAGGCAATAAAGCTCTACAAAGTTTATATAAATTATGACCCTGGGATGACCTTGACCTATTGTACGGCAATGTCAATATAGGTCTTCATTTGAATGGGGAAAACTAGTAAAATGTAAAAATGATGAGAAACTTGCTGGAAGTAAGCAAATGGACAGAAGATTTATGTTTATGAAAAACTTTTGTCCCCAGGGGTTGTCTGCCCCTGCCCTGGGGCTATATACATGTATTATGACCATAATATTAAAACATCTTCTACTCTGAAACCACTTGGCCAATCAAAGCCAAACTGTATGTGGAGTTTGCTTAGGAAGGGGAAATGAAAAGTTTATATAAAAAGTCAAGGTCACATGACCAAAATGGCCGCCATCGCAATAAATAGCAAAAACCTTAAAAAAAATCTTCTGTGATTTGAAACTTGGTATAAAGCATTTTTACGGCAAGGTCAACTTAGGTCGCCCATGCATTTGAATAGGGAAAGATAGGAAAATGTCATTAAATAGCAGAAAACTTGCTAGGAATGAGCAAATGGACAGACGATCTATGCTTATGACACTATTTTAGGCCCAGGGGGTTGTCTGCCCCTGCCCCGGGGCTTTATACATGTCAATGACCAAAATATTCAAACATCTTCTCTGAAACTGCTTGACCAATCAAAGTCAAACTTCATATGGAGCATCCTTAGAAAGATTGAATGAAAGTTTGCATAAATAGTCCAGGTCACATGACCAAGATGGCCACCATGGCTATAAATAACAAAAATCTTTAAAAATATTCTTCTTCAGAACCAGAAGGCCTATGATTTTGAAACTTGGCACGAAGCATCAAGGAATTTGTATAAATCATGGCACTGGGATGTGCTTGGCCTATTTTACGGCAAAGTCAACTTAAATTTAGTAAAAAGTTAGAAATTAAAACATTAGTTCGTTATAACGTGTCTTTTTATCTTTCCAATGAGGCCTCATTTGAACTTGTAGCATCGGCAGTGGCTGGGAAAATTAATGTCAAAGTTGACTAGTCGTCAATCTAGTTGTCACACAATTGCAATATTGTTTGGTTTGAGTAAAAAAAACCGTGTCAATGTAGACTCTTGCCTTAAAAGCATAGACTTTGAAGACAAGTTTTCTCATGACAACAGATCTTTGTACAAGTCAAGATGTTGAGGCATGTCATACTGCTTTTTCTGTATCAATATCATTTCCCAGATGGCAATATCAGGCTGCAATGCACCACAGCCAACTGACAACTCTTTTACCTGACAAACAATATACCGAATTTAGTGCTGAAAAGTCAGTCTCCTTTCTCCTGAAGCACCACAGCAAGACCCTGGAGAGTTTGAGTTTTTGGTGCCAGTATTCCACACCAGACCCCACAGAATTTGTAGCACTTGTTCAGGGGGAGTGGGGGCGCGTATGCTAGCAAGCAAGCAAGTTTTATTATAGTGACATGTGTTATGTACAATACAAATTTCAAATATGAATTCAAACAACATCCGACCGCATTGGGCCTACAAGTCACTCACATAATACAAATACATATAAGGAATGAGATAAATTGGTATAACATAGTTTAACAGAATCATGCGTGATTTTGAATGTGTGCTTACACACAATTTTGTATATACATGTACTGTATAGTACAAGAAAAATGTAATGTAGCTAGAGAATATGCATAGCTAATCATATTGGCAATAGGCGTTAGATTTCAGTTGTAGTGCTAAAAACTTCCTGCGTTTCATTGCTACATAGATGAAATGGTTGTCAACAACATGTCTTAGTTTTTCAAAATCATTTAACACTAAGAAATTTGACTTAGTTTCCGTTGCTTTAGAAATGAGCGTTTGTCTGAGTTCTTGATAGCATGAACATTTGAAAAGAAAATGGATCTCATCTTCTGTTTCTGTTGATTTACAAATATTACATCAAAGCAGGTACTAAACGCCTTGCACAACAATTCAATTTCACATACAGGTACATAGATGATGTTTTATCTCTGAATAATTCAAAGATTTCGGAGTTTATTGATGTCATCTATCCATGTGAACTTGATATAAAGGACACAACCGAGTCCAGTTTATCTGCCTAATACCTAGATTGTTATCTCAATATTGACAATGGAAAGCTTATTACTAGACTTTATGACAAGAGGGACGACTTCAATTTCCCAATAGTTAACTTTCCATTTATGAGTAGCAATCAGCAATAGCACCTGCTTACGGAGTATATGTCCCTCAGCTAGTCCTGATATAACTACGAAGACTTACAGTCTTTGTTGATAGGGGGAAGTTATCCACCACCAAAATTGTTGTCACAAGAAATTGCAGGGTGAAGCTTGTGTCAACTCTTAAAAAGTTCTGTGGGAGACATCATGATCTTGTTGATCCCGACAATGTGGCCGCGTCTAAATTTGTGACTGACCGGATGCCAATTGCCGATAAATAGTACGGCTTTCAATTACCGGACATTGGTTTCTTACCAATTTTCTCGGGCTTTGTAATTAGTCGTATGGACATGGCGGGTGCATTATAATGGGCTGGTGATGCTCACCCTTCGCGAACACCTGATCACACCTCCGCTTTTTTGTGGGGGGGGGGGGGGTCCATGCCTGTATGACTACATATCTGGTATTCGTCAATGTTATTACGGATTTTTATGATTTTTACGATTTCGGTACCTTGACCCCTTCACTCTCATGAACCTTTAAACCTGAATATACCCTGTCTTTACTCAGAGGGGTAAAATGTCACACCTGAACTGGGCAAAATGTGATTTTTCAAGTTTTGTCATGTTAGAAAGTAGATACTTTTCTGTACTATGCCGCGATCCGGACATGTTTTCACATCAGTGATCATAGAGTCATCAGACACGTCGGTTCCCAGAGTAGAGATAAGTGCCCTAGCGGTTTCCATCAATGAGCGGTCGTGACGCACGGGTCCATTTGTAGCTACAGGTGCGTTCAGTTATTAATATACCCCTGCGATATTCAGAAATAAATTGACAACTTTTCATGTTTTTGTACAATTTACACTGGCAAGATATAGACAACTGGATAAATTTGTTTATATTATGCGTTAAGTATGCCTATTACTATTTACTCTGCATATAAGACTTCCAGATCTTGTAATGGTGTATGCCTAAATTGATTACATAACATATGGAGCGAAGTTTTTAACAAAAATTTCGCTGATATTCGAGTTTCAAAGATTCCACAAAGAACCATGGTTAATGGAAATACCAACCCACGTTTTGGCAGAATACAAAGTCACGGGTGACTCCACAGAGCTTTAAGACATGCTTACCTCATGAAAGAACCCACTGGCATGCTTTGTTCGTAAAACCGTCTTGATAGAATATCAATTATCTTGCAAAATAACACTGACATGATTAGTTTTATATTGTAACAACCGCTTTACCATGAAAATTTAAAATGTACAATAAATGAAAATCAGGGTGTAAGTATGTAAATAGTGCTCATAAAGACACACAATTTTCAACCGTAGTACAAAAATGGTTGTTCTTTCATAATTTACAAACCATTAAACATGGTTCCTTGTGGAATCTTTGAAACTCGAATATCAGCGATTTTTTTGTTTTATGCATGATGCTGCATAAAAATGAGTACTTGCGTACTAGACATGGTATTGTATAAAAATAAGTACTTACGTACTAGACATGATGGTGCATAAAAATGAGTACTTGCGTACTAGACATGATGCTGCATAGAAATGAGTACTTGCGTACTAGACATAATGCTGCATAAAAATGTGTACTTGCGTACTAGACATGATGCTGCATAAAAATGAGAACTTGCGTACTAGAAATGATGTTGCACAAAAGTGAGTACTTGCGTACTCTATAGACATGATGCTACATAAAAATGAGTACTTGTGTACTAGACCTTACAATACATTAATTTATGCAAACACTTGCAAAGTTTTAAAACTCAGGTTACTGTATTATCCGGTGTTACTTTGATTTTGCGGTATTTTATTGAAACTTACATTTGCTTGGGCAAAACATAACGAGCAGTCGGCTTCATATGATAAAAAAGGTAAAAGTATGCAACGATCAGAAAAAGGCGCAATCAGAAAAAGAACTCCAAAAACAGAGGCGGGAAAGAACTAAATTAACAATCAGGTACATATACAATGAAAAGGTACAAGTAGGCAAAGATCAGGAAAAGGCGCAATCAGAAAAAGATTCCCACTCCAAAAACCGAGGTGGGAAAAAACCAAACTAACAATCAGGTACTTATACCATGAAACATATCGTAAGCCGAATGAGCAGCTATTTTCCCAATAGGTGGCCACTCAGTTACCTTAACTTAACTAAAAATATGAAAACATACATAAGGCGCCAACAGTACAAAAAATTTTAAACACCAAGACATAAAACAAAAAGAACCACTACAGAAGTATCGACTTGGAACGATCAGTAACACAAAGTTACTGGCGGGCTTAAACCATACAAACTGATTGCAAGCAATCCCTGAAGATTGGAAAAATAAGAGCATTAAATGGATGTACGGGGAGACTTTTTAGGGCCGCCACACGGCACAACCACAAGAACTCTGATATAAAAACATATCGTAAGCTGAGTGAGCATCTATTTTCCCAATAAGTGGCCACTCAGTTACCTAAACTTAACTTAAATATGATAACACATGAGGCGCCAACAGCACTAAAATTCTAAACACCAAGACATAAAACAATAAGAACCACCACAGAAGTATCGCCTTGTAACGATCAGTAATATAAAATAACTGGCGGGCTTAAATCGATCTTACGAGGGGAGTTCTTTAACACTTGTCATTTGCTTGATTACTTTTCCCGTGGACTTACAATGAGGAAGTTGTTAATATGTAGTGAAAGCATACTCTTTTCTGACCCGATTAGTATCAAAATTATTGCTCTCTGACGCACGACCCTATAGTAATCTCATTCTAAAACCGGGTACAGTAATGAAACTGCGTTGTTTTCCATTAAATTTAAAATATGTAATTTCGATCACAAGTATAGAAAATGCTGTAACATTCGCTACACTATATACATGCCCGCTTCAATTTTACACATAAACTTGCCATTCATATGAGCATCAGAAAACATGAATGTATTCACCTTTACTTCATATAATTATTGCCCCTGCTTTGTGACGGCATAATATTTTGAATATATGCCATTTAAAATCAATGCACAGGCTTCGCATTTCAATAGTTTAAGATTTTTCATATTGGATTGTATGGTGAATATATCAAATTTATTGTTATCTTAATTTTGTCTTAAATGGTCTAAATGGATATTCGCTGTAAATTGCTCAACTAGAAATTTAACATTTACGCCAGGCTTAAGGTAAAGCAGTCGCAAAGTTTCTAGGACAGCTGTTCGTCTCTATAATAATAGAAACCCAGTCAAACTTTCTGATTGAAACCGTCTACCAAAAGGCTTCCTACAAATGTCAAATGAATAGGTTTTGGGAATCTGTAGTGGTATTAGCACATGGTTACATTGTGGTATGGACGCCTCTTTCAAAAGACTTTGGTGTTATTTTTCAAAATGTTACAACTTATAAATCAATGGTTTAAATGATAAACAATCCAAAACTTGTATCAATGGAATAAGTAAAGATCTGACACATAGCAGCATTAACAGTTTGGATCAGCCTTAACTGGAAATGAAATTATGAGGCTCTGAAACTTCTATACCGACGTTCTTTCATTTTACAATTCATAACAAATAGGCGTAGTGCTATGTTTACAATTTTCGTAAAAATCGCAATTTCTGTTTTAGGAAAATAACTTTTCGCCTATGTGTTAGCAAGGTAATGAAGACTCCGCAAGTATAAAATGGTTCTTCTAACCATTTTAATTCAAACATTATACTGTCTTTTGTAACTGGGTGAAGTATGTGTATGCAGTGTCATAAATGTGTCCCTCTTTAGAGACTCATTTTGCAATGGTAAATTGTATCATCTTAAAATGCTTTGGTGGTTTCAGTATCACAAATAATCTACCTATAACTATCAAGTAGTTTTCTTCTGGAACAGATGTTGGTTAGTCGATGACAAGAATTTAAGAACACCCCTCGTACAGGTACCTAACATCAGCTTCCACAGTGGTTCACAAGATTTAGTTAATTGTTCGGTCCTCGTGGTGAATCTCTAGCCAGTCAATGAATCATCATGGACAAACAAATAAATCATGATAAATACCATGATGAATCAAAAACAAGGACTCGCAGATTGAGAAAGCTACCCGACGATGGAGATCCCTGGGCGCCAAATAACTAAATACCTCTGAAGCAAAAGACAAACACCAGTTGAACCCCGGTGGGCCTATATAGAAATGCAAAACCAACCAGCAGTTTATCATTTGTTTTGAAGAAAAAGCGGCCCCCGTGGCCGAGCGGTTAAGAGCGCTGTTTCTTAATCACTCGATCATCTCACCGCTGTGTCTGATGTGGGTTCGAGCCCCGCTCTAGCCACATGTGAGACAAGCCAAGTTCTGCTTGCGGGTGTGTCAGGTGGTTTTTCTCGGGTGTCTCCCGTTTTTGCCCCACCTACTAATTTGCCCGTCTCATATGAGCTGAAATAATCTTGAAAGGGACGTAAAACTAAATTATATATATATATATATATATATCTCAATTTCTAAAGAAAATTATATCGAAATCGATGCACCAGAAAATCTCTCATTTCGACCTTTAGTTGCTGGCCCTATATGTGAAACACACAGACTAAGCAACTTCATTGATATTCTATTACAGCCATTCTCAAAGCGCGTGAAATGTTATATCAAAGATACTAATGATTTCTTAACAAAGCTTCCAGAATCAACAGACCCTAATGTATGGAACGCCAAAGCTGTCTGATGGTAAGAAATAAAAACATTTGATGCATCATCGTCATTATATCTAGTTGCTAGATCTCACTCCGCTATATTACACATATATGTTCCATATCCTTTCGTTGCGATCCCAGTTGGCTTTTCAATGGTGAAACGAAGTGTCGATAATTGCAATTTTTTCAAGATAAATCAAGTAGAATACACTTCACCAATGCATTACTAACATGTTTAATGTGCTTTTGGAAAAAATCCAACATATTTTGTCCGTTTTTAGCGGTTTTATTCTCGTTTAAAAACTTCTGGTTGTCATTCTTTCAGTGCACTAAATCGTCCGTATATGTTCGTATGTTTACGCCGAGAATTGACTTCCGACCATTTCCATATATGGAAAGTTAATTGTCAATTAATATTTAATTGACCAATAAGTAAAATGCAGCGTGTGTTACTGACGTCAAACGCCGCGCGCCGAATTCAAAATGGCCGACCTGATTGACGTCATTTGTAGAAATACATGCATATCATTGGACAAGGCCAAATCCTGACCTTTCAACTGGAATAAATTAATGTTCGACGTCAGTTTCCGTAAACGTCGGCATATGTGTTCGGCTCGTTCCGGAAACGGCCCCACACGAGTGAACACGATGACAAACAGCTGAAATACGAATCTGTTAGAAATAGAAAACGCAGAATTTTGAGGAGAAAATTTTATTGAAAGAAATTTAAATATGTGTTTCATCAAATAGCGAAGTGTCGGTGAGCATTTCTTTCTATTAACGATGGAATTCTATGTAAAACAATCGGTGTGTAAAAACCACTTGTTTTCGCCATCTTGTTTTACGGATGGACACGAGGCTGAAAGTACATTCGGAATGGTGAAGAGACGTTTCGCTCCATGGAGATTGTACTCATCAGCTGAGTGTACGAGTCTACATTATATCCTGCTCACATTTGATTATATGTTGTATAGTGTGCATTATATGATGAGAAAAGTCCATTATATGTTGGACCAGGTTCTTTATATTATGAAAATTTTCATTATATGATGAGTAAACATCTTTATATTATGGTAGACTTACATTATATGATGGGTAAACATCTTCAAAATTTTCATTATATAAAGAACCTGGTCCAAAATATAATGGACTTTTCTCATCATATAATGCACACTATACAACATATAATCAAATGTGAGCAGGATATAATGACGATGATGCATCAAATGTTTTTATTCCTTACCATCAGACAGCTTTGGCGTTCCATACTAATGCAACCCTAGTGACATTTGATGTTGAAAGTTTATATACAAATATCCCACATACATTTGGTCAAGATGCCATCAATTTTTGGCTACAGAAACACCCAGAAGATATACCTAGTAGAATAAATAAAAACTTCATTCTAGAGGGAATTAAATTTATCTTAGAAAATAATTATTTTTGCTTTAATAATGAGTTTTACTTACAAGTAAAAGGCACAGCAATGGGTACTAAGGTCGCTCCGATTTATGCAACCCTAGTGCTGTCATATCTTGAAGAACAACTTTATATTCGACTTGAAAAAGATTTCAATCACCAATTCAGTCAGTATATTGAAGAATTCTTGATGACTGCTTCATCCGATTTACAAAATCTGATAATGAACTGGAGAAATTATATCAATATTTAAATGATTTGCATCCCAGTTTAAAGTTCACAGTAGACAACAATGCTCATCAACTCCCATTTCTAGATACAATGGTTATTAATGATGGGGGTAAAATACAAACCGACATCCCAGGCTTGCCATAGACGCCTTCTTAGGACTAAAACAGGAATCGTCGACTCCAAAGAGCCATCAAGATTATTCTGACAAACTGCGACACCGCCTGGAACACGCTTACAACATGGTGTCAGAAGAGGCTAAAAAGTCAGCAAAGAAGGATAAGAAGTACTACGATGAAAAAGTGAGACATGTACAACTTATGCCAGGAGATCGAGTACTCATCAGGAAAGTGGACAAGTCAAGTACCTCATCGGAAGAGTCGTCTGAAGTCTCTGAAAGATACGTCATTCCCCAGAGAAGAAACCTGAAAGAAAAACAGAAAGTTAAAACACAAAACAGAGGAATATATGATGATGATAATACAGATTCAGTACAAGAAACTGCGACTCCAGTGAGAATCAGCCAACATGATCAGTACTCCGATTCTTACTCTAGTGAATCTTCTCAAGTTTCCACTCACAGTCGCCGTGATCCAATGAGAAGAGGAGCCAGACAGAAACGTCCACCACTGTGGATGCGGACAGGCCAATGACAGGTTTAACATCAGCCCTAAAATCTTAAAAAATGATCAGACAGAGATATGCAGTTATGATTGAAATATGTTTTAAATGTAAGTACCTGATTTTTTTTTATTTTATTCCAATTGAATACTTGTGGCGCGTCTCTGAATGTATCTGTAAATAGCGCTGCAATTTATTTTTCACGTGTGCACTCACCTTGAAAGCCAATATGCCTTGATATCCATTTTCCCATAATATGTCATCATCATTCATCATTTGATATTGTATATTTGTTATTTTTCATATATGATTTTACCTACCATCATGCGTGATTATGTACTTACTGTCATGTGTGATATTTCATAGTACTTACTGTCATGCGTGATATTAAAATGTACTTACCGTCATGCGTGATATTAAATCGTACTTACCGTCATGCGTGATATTAAAACTTTCCGTCATGCGTGATATAACCATCATACTTACCGTCATGCGTGATCTCATAAAAACGTTTTTATACAAACATACTTACCTTAGTATTGTAAATGTCGGGACGCAATTTCCCCGAGTGGCGAAGTATGTCACAGGTCAGTCAATCGAGCGGTTTGGCCCGATTGGTCCTCTTGGTTAAGCCTTGGTTAAATAGAAAATACTTAACCTGAGCATACTTACCTTCTTAAGTTATATATCTCAGGTGAGCCGTGCGGTCCATTTGAACCTCGTGTAATGGTTCAAACCCCATTCTATACAATACTCTCTATTGATCTCTCTATTATAACAATGCATGTCCCGTTACTAACAATAATCTGCATGTTCGATTGCAAGCTTCGGTGCACTTTGCCACTGACAGCCGTGAAGTAAAGTTATATACTTTCTTCTCCTATTTGTAAGCATGTAGCTGTCATGAAAATATTTGTATATTTTCAGGTATGAATTATTCTTATTTGTATCATGCATTGTTAATTAGTATCTTAATGTTTAATCAGTAAGAAGATTAGTTATGAAGCTTCGCTTTTGTCCAGGATAACATGTTTTGATTAGCCTATGTTATTTGTTGTACTTTGATATTTCATTCATGTCTCATTTTCCATCATACGTTTTCATACATTGCTTTATAAGTCATGTTCTGAGTAAGGGGCACTTTGCCACTGACAGCCGTGAAGTAAAGTTATATACTATGATCTTCTATTTGTAATCATGTAGATGTCATGAAAATATTTGTATATTTTCAGCCACCATCAGCTAGTATGTGATCTGTCTACATGTTTCATCATTCAACATCATCAACTCATCTCATTAAAGATATATATGTTTGTACACGATGTCTTGTGTGTTTTCTCCGTAACCAGTGAAGAACCCGATCGGTGACAATGGTGGCCAGTTGTGACACTGGATTTGATCTCCACGTGAGAAGTATTCAGCCGATATAGTGATTAATACACATGATTATTATCGTGTTTATTCACCATGTAATTATACCTTCCAAAAATAGCTAGTGGGCGGATCTACTACGACCATGTGACATCACTTAATATGCGTGCGCGTTCCAATGGCATTACATCTCCTGGGATGACGTCAAACCGGAACCTCGGACTGTAAACAAGCTTGTGAATGAAACACGTGTTTGAATGGGCCCATTGATAAATTCGAGTGAATGACTTGTCGCGACGTCGCGTATAGAAAGACAACGACAGCATCGACGGATTACGCGTGGATTCTATTCCAAGACTTGACGGCAGCGTGTGAAAAGTGTTAGTGACACTTTGTCAGGTTTTTGTGATCTGACGGACTTTTGTGTTGTGTAGTGTTTGTGTTGTTCCTGGACATATTTGGATATATGTATTGTCAGGTACGATTTACTATGTACATCATCTTTTTATTTTGAATTTTGAAAATATTTTGTACTGCTAGATATTTGTCATATTTATTTGATAAATTTATTTCAGTCAGAGTCATGTCAGTCATGTCTGTGTTAAGTGTAAACCCTGATCAAACTGCTCCTCATCATACACATCATCATCTTTTGTTTCAGTGACAAACATAATCATTGAAAATATGCTGCATTAACGTTGTTGACAGTTTACAATCATGGGGAATCTGTTTTGTGTTTTTTTCGAGGGTGGTTATAGCTGTCAGCCATGTTGTGTGGTTAACTCCCTTGAAGTAACTTCCCCTTTGTAACTCTTGTTGTCAAAAGTGTAGTTACATCCCGTAGTCTTTGTTTACGATAGTGATTATTTCCCCTTTAGTTACGCTGATTTAAGAATCTGTTTAGTTGCATCTTCTGATCACTGTCTTCATACTAACATGTTTAATTAACTGTCAGATTAATTATTCTTCAATCTAAGCCCAATCCCCTATTTCGTCAACTTTCCGAAAATGAAACAGAAATTTTCTCGTTAGCCGCCGGAAAATAAAATCGATAATCCCCCTTATCGGACCTCGATTTGCGGATTATTGAATAGTAGCTTATTCATACACAGGTGTTCCATTCGTCGCCGTAGTGTAGTGGATAAGGCGTCGGTTTAAGAATTGGAAAGTGGCTTAGGTTGTAGGATCGAGTCGCACGGAAGTCAAATATTTTTTTTTCTAGTTCTGATTTTTTTTTTCTTTTTCTTTGCACTTATATTTTTTTCTCAAGTAGTTTGAGTTATTTTTTTGTCTCTCACTGATAGCTGGATAATATAATTATTTCAGCATTATAGCTTTTGATGATTATTGTATTCTGCGAAAAAAAAAATCATTAGTGAAACATAGCATATTGCTGTATTAGCCAAAACAAAGAAATGAATATGGAAATGTATGTTCTGTTGTTTTCGGTTACAAAGACTGTAATTGATTGGAGGTTTGTATAAAACTTTTATATTTACTTCCATTTCAGCATTTGTTTTGCAGAGATGTTGCTGTTTTTCACCATGGCCCAATTCCTATAGCCATTATATAGCCATGTATATTAAATATTGCACATTGCACTGAATATCACTTTATTTGCTCAATTTTGTTTTGTGCGCTGTGCTTACAAGAAGAGCTCTTATGCGTCGCTTTGTTTTTGGAACATTTTGCGTCGAATAAATATTCCGCGGAGTATTTTTGTGCGAATATTAGTGAAAGTGGAAATTGTGATTGTCTCCCTTACATCACAAAGGATATTCTGTGAACATGTGAAGATTGTGAATTTTGAAAAAGTGTGCATCAACATATTTGAAGGAATAGAATTGAATAAACTGTAAAAAATACTACGGAGGCTTCAACACGTCATGAATGGAAAATTCAAGGGAGGCTTAATTTTGTCACAGATTGTTCAAATGGAAGAAATAAAATAGTGTGGCAATACATAGGAAATTGAATAGAAATAGTTTATATTTATCAGTGATATAGTGAACTGAATTGACTTTACTGTAAAGCATTCAGTGTGAAAATATATAGTGACTTAGTGACAATAGTGGATTATTCTATGGAAGCTCATGTGTGTCATAGTTGTTTATGGTTTTCAACATTCTTAAACAAACTGTGTTATTGTGAAACTGAAAATATTGTGTTACTGTTAAATTGTATGGTGGATTAGTAGTGTCAAAAAAATGAATTCGAGATAATTCTACGGAAGCACAGTAGTGAATAAGTTGAATTGAATAAGTTGAATATATTTATTTTTGTGAGGAGTTTTGAGAATAAGAAAATGGCAATGTCAGAGAAAGAAACCACGAGTGGTTGGAGCCTAGCTGATGGCAGTGAGGCGGAGGCGGAGAAAGAAGACATGAAGCAGAGGTTCATAGAAGAAAGAGATTATATAAAGAAGAAAAGAGAAGTGATAGAACATGATTTAGAATCAGCAGAGAGGAGCTTGATACAGTTAAGCAAAAGCGATAAAGAGCTGATTAAGCAGATATTAGCCGCCCTTGAGAAAGATTATAGTTTGTTAGGACAGAGAGAAAAGAGAGAAAACGAGAGATGAAAAAACAGAGTTGAGGAAGATGAAAAGTACATTAAACAGGAATTAGACAAAATTGAATGGGATGAAAGATTTACAAGACGGTCATTAGCAAAAGAGCAAGAATATTTAGAGAAGCAAAGAAGAAAGAAGCATGTGCGATTTGTGCTTTCAGAACAGGAGGACAAAGACTCTACCCAACTTCGAGGACGAAGTTCTACAGCAGGGGGAAAGAGTCTGCAGACAGAGAGAGAAGAAGTTGGAAGGGAAGAGCAACCGTTAGATTTGAGTGTGAGATCTGGCATTACGAAACAAGATGCTGAGAAAATGTCACTATCAGAATTGCAAAAGCAAATGCAATTATTACAGAAGGAGATGCTTAGTAGAACTGAAGCAGAGTGTCCACATACAAAGGAGAGTCCGTTCGAAAGACAGTTTGATCAAATAAATGTACAAGTGAATGAAGAAGATGGAGTAAGAAGTGGACAAAGTTATCCACCAAGTGAAGCTGGATACTTTGGAAGAGAAAGACAAACTCCAATAAATTTTTCCAGTTGGCAAGCAGTTAATCTTGCAGATGGAAATAAAGAGAAACAGTTTCTGACAGAAAATGCAAATGAGGATAGTTTGAACACAAATGTAGACAACAAATACAGACATATGAAACCACACTCAGAAATGATGACGACAATAGATAGAGAGGTGCATGAAATGGATGAACAACTTAGGTGGATTAGGCAAGAAAGTTTACAATTGAAGGAAAGAATGCAGAGAATATATGATACAGAAAGGAACTTAGAGAAATTGGAAGCCACAATTAAACAACATGGCTCTTCAGCAATGCATCTGAAACAAGAAGGGGATAGATCGTTACCTGCAGAGAACAGATATAATGAAATAGAAACTGATAGACAGTTTACCAGAGACCAAAGCCATATAACTGAAAAGGAATTGAGAGCCAAGATACTGAACGACAGAATGATAGAGAGTTCTTTGAGGAGACGTGAAAGAGACTTAGAAAATGAAATCCCTGGAGAAGGAAATGTAAAGGAAACAGATACAGATAAGAAGAAAGATGAATATATCTATATAGAGAAAGATCCCTTTCCGAAAATAACACCCTTCTCAGGAGAAGAAGACAGGCCAAGAGGAGAAGCATCATATGAGGAATGGCGATTTGAAGCTAATTGTCTCATAAGAGATGTGAAATCCAAATTTGTGATTGGACAGGCCATAAGGAAATCTCTGAGAGGACCAGCGAAAAGAGAAATTATCCAACTGGGACCAACTGCAACAGTTGAGGAAATTATGGAACGGCTTGAAAGTACCTTTGCTAATGTAGCGTGAGGCATAAGCATTATGCAGGAGTTCTCTATCGCCAGTCAGCAACAAGAGGAATCAGTATCAGAATGGGCTTTAAGATTGGAAGAGATAATTAAACATGCAATAGATAAAGGACAGATAAAGGAGGATGAAAAGAACGATTTGCTAAAGGACAAGTTCTGGAGATCTCTACGTAGCGAACGGCTGAAGAATGCCACAAGACTAGACTTCAGAACCATTGAAAATTTCAAACAGCTAGTCCATGCAGTTAGAACAGAAGAATTATCAATGAAAACAAATGCTAATGCCCAACATCAGGCCGTCTCTACAAATGTAACAACAAGACAAGATAAACAGGATGAAATGGATAGTTCAAAACAGGAAGAGATGTATCACACACTTGTGGACTTAAGGAGAGAGCTGAAACAATACAACAAGCAAAAAGCCCAAGAAAAACAGTGGTACAGAAAAAAAGGTCGGCAACAAATGAACCAACAGCAAGGATTTCAACAACAGGGATTTCAACAGCAAGGAAACCAGCAACAGAGAAATCAGAACCAACAACAGGATTTCCAACAATGGAACCAGCAACCTAGGAATCAGAATCAGCAACAGGAATTACAACAAGGGAACCAGCAACCAAGGAATGAAAATCAACAATCTGGAACACAAAGGAGCCAGAGACCTCAAGGAACATCTAATCAAGGGACACAACAACAACAGCGACAGGGTCAGCAAAACACACAAAGATCAGGCGGACCGAAGAAGTTAAACAGGTAGGCGTCTCCGTCGCGGGGCAGACCGGGGACAGGCGTCAACACAGCCCCAAGAAAATTGATATTATGTCAAGACTGGTTGGAAACAGCAATGAAACTACAGTGGAATTCAACGGAATAGAAACTTTGGCCTTAATCGACAGTGGATCACAGATTTCGACAATTTCAGAGGAGTTTTACAACAGCATGAATCCAAAGCCGGTGTTGTATTCGATAAAGGAAATGGGTTTGAAAGTTGAAGGAGCAGGCTGTCACATTCTGTCCTACATGGGAGCAATCGCGTGTACCCTTGCAGTTCCATTTCTACAGAACCAAGTGATTGAAACAGCCGCTCTTGTACTACCTACAACTGAATATAGCTTGAAAGTACCGGTGATAGTGGGTACGAATGCTATCAACAAATGTAAAGAAAAGTGTGAAAGATCAACAGGAGAAATACCAACTCAGTGGAAGAATGCCTTTATCGCTTTACAGCTATCACACATCGGAGTTGTCAAAACAACAAACAAGACGACGATACAAGTACAGCCAAATGAAACAATAACAGTCTCCGGCTTTGTTAGAAAGAAGAAAAGTGTAGACTCGGCAGTAACTGAACAGACACAGGGAGCGTCATCGCGTATTGGCGTTTATCCCCGGGTTGTCTCTTTAGACAAAGGCGAGAAGAGTCAGAGAGTGCCAGTCCGCATCTTTATTATGTCAGCCAAAGTACTAACCATCGGTCCAAAGTCTGATCTGTGTGAATTGCATGAAGTAAAGGTTCTAAGAAATGTTGACCCTGTTGGAAAAGATGAACATATAGTGAATATTAACCAACAACGAGTTGCAAAGGAAGATAACAACACAGGAGTTACCACCAGGAGTTACATGATTTAACAAGTGAACAAACAGAACAGCTACGCGCATTTCTTCTCAAATGGAAACATATCTTTTCTACTGGAGTAACGGACTTAGGAAACTGTGACCTTGTGAAACATGAAATCAACTTGAGTGATGAAACACCTTTCAAAGAGCCACACAGACGGATACCACCAGCACTGTTTCAAGAAGTGAGGGAACATTTAAAGGAGATGTTGGCTGCTGATGCAATAAGACCAAGCCAGAGCCCGTTTTCATCAAATGTCGTTGTGGTTAGGAAGAAAGACGGTTCTATTCGCTTCTGTGTGGACTATAGGAAACTCAACAATAGAACAATAAAGGACGCTCAAGCCATTCCTAGAATTGAAGACACGCTACACCTGCTGGCCGGCGCAAAGTACTTCACCAAACTGGATTTAAGAAGTGGCAGGTTGAACTTAAGGAAACAGACAAGGCCAAAACAGCATTCCAAGTAGGGACCATGGGCTTCTATGAATTCAACCGCATGCCCTTCGGGCTTTGTAACGCCCCTGCAACTTTTCAACGATTGATGGAGCGCTGCATGGGGGAGCTAAACTTGAGAGATTGCCTGATCTATCTTGATGACGTGATTATATTCTCAACTACTTTTGAGGAACACCTTGAACGTCTGGATGCAGTCTTTTCAAGATTAGAAGAACACAATCTAAAGCTCAAAGGAACCCAATGTGAATTCATGAAGTCCCATGTTACCTACTTGGGCCACGTTGTCTCAGAGAATGGCATCGAGACCGATCCTGACAAGACAGAAGCCATACGAAGTTGGTCAATTCCTAAGACAGTGAAAGAGGTGCGTGCCTTTCTCCAAGACTACGCGAAAATAGCTAGGCCACTCAATGGCCTACTTGTGGGACACTGCACCAACAGAAAATCGAAATCAAAGAACAAGAGTAAGAAAACTCCATTCGTCTGGACTGAAAAACAGCAGGACGCTTTCGACACACTGAGAGACAAGTTGATGAACCCACCAGTGTTGGCTTACGCTGATTATCGTCTGCCATTTAAACTCCACACTGATGCATCCACTTCAGGTCTAGGAGCAGTCCTCTATCAACACCAGGAAGGACAGGATCGCGTCGTGGCATATGCGAGTCGGAGCCTCAAGACATCGGAGCGAAACTACCCAGCGCACAAACTGGAATTTCTAGCTCTCAAGTGGGCCATAACTGACAAGTTCCACGATTATCTTTATGGTGCCACCTTCGATGTCGTGACGGACAACAATCCACTCACATATGTATTTACGACCGCGAAGTTGGATGCTACGGGACAACGCTGGCTGGCAGAGTTATCCAACTATAACTGCTCAATCAGTTACAGAAGTGGAAAACAAAACGCCGATGCTGATGGGCTATCAAGAAAGAAACAAGAAACTACCACTCAGATATTCCCAGATGTGTTGAAAGGTGTGTGCAACGCAGCAATCTGCCATGCAGTGACTGTCGATGATGTATCATTATCGGAAGTGCTGACAGATCCAGAAGAGGAGACATCTTCAGAACCTGACCATGATCAGGAAGTCCCACAAGAGATACTGCAAGGAACGGCCCTTACAAGTCAGGATTGGCACAAGGCACAGTCATCAGATAGTAACATCAGAGTTCTAATTGACGGCATAATAGAAGGAGAATGTCCATCAACCAACGAGAACAAACATCTTGATAAACGGTTTCTCCTAGCCTGGGATAATTACAGATTGAAGGATGGCATATTGTACAGGAACACCACAGTGCATGGAGAAGATGTAGACCAGTTAGTGTTACCAGCAGTACTTACAGACACCATCTTCAAAGCATACCATGATGACTTAGGCCACCAAGGTCGAGATCGAACAACATCACTGATCCGACGACGATTTTTCTGGCCGGGAATGATGGAAGACATCAAACAGAAAGTTCGCTTGTGTGAAAGGTGTATAAGAAGGAAAACCGCTCCAACGAAAGCCGCAGAACTAGTCAATATTACTTCATCAGCACCAATGGAGCTTGTGTGTATTGACTTCTTGTCTCTCGAGAAATCCAAAGGAGGCCTTGAGAACATCTTAGTGATTACAGACCACTTTAGTGGATATGCACAAGCAATACCAACACGCAACCAGAAGGCAACAACAACGGCTAAAGTTCTGTTCGAGAATTTTTTCCTTCATTACGGATTTCCAGCAGTCCTACACAGCGACAAAGGGGCAAATTTTGAGTCCAAGGTCATCAGAAAACTATGTGACATTGCAGGCGTAAAGAAATCTAGGACAACCCCATACCATCCAATGGGAAATGGAATGGTGGAGGGCTATAACAAAACACTTCTAAACATGCTTGGGACTCTTTCTGACAATCAAAAGAGTGATTGGAAGTCTCACGTTTCCACCATGACACACGCCTACAACGCCTCAGAGCATGAGAGCACTGGTTTTGCCCCATTCTATCTCATGTTTGGAAGACATCCCAGGCTTGCCATAGACGCCTTCTTAGGACTAAAACAGGAATCGTCGACTCCAAAGAGCCATCAAGATTATTCTGACAAACTGCGACACCGCCTGGAACACGCTTACAGCATGGTGTCAGAAGAGGCTAAAAAGTCAGCAAAGAAGGATAAGAAGTACTACGATCAAAAAGTGAGACATGTACAACTTATGCCAGGAGATCGAGTACTCATCAGGAAAGTGGGTTTTGAAAGGAAAGCAAAAGTTGGCCGACATATGGGACAGAGAACCGTACATTGTGAAGCGGCAACCAATACCAGACATTCCTGTGTACGAAGTTCAACTGGAGTACAACAGAAGGAAGAGCAAACTATTGCACAGAAATATGCTGTTGCCATTCAATGGACTTCCTGTACCAAAAGAGTTGAAACCTCATAGGCGTAGGAAGAGGGGGGGCCAGGGGGGGCAGGCCCTCCCCCATAATTGAGAAGGGGGGGCCAACATATCCTTTGGCCCCTCCAATAATCCACTCATATTTTGTATTTTCTGTGCACTATTGTTTGCTAGACAGAAGTTACAAGTACTTTGCTTTTGTAATAATTCTTTAAACTCGCAGTATATTGTTCATTTCATATGCATTAATGTTTTTGAACACTGTCACTTCACTCAGGACAGGGTGTTTCTAGTCCGAAAATGGTTTCAATGTGGCCATCTAGTCATTTTATTCAGGGATGAAGGCCTCGTGCAATACAGAAACAATTTACAAATCTAGTCTGCATAAGGTTTACCTTTTGTGAAATGTTTATCATTCTAGTCATTTATTGCCGTTTCACTTTAGTCTTGACCAGCACAATTGTCAACATGATTGTCACCTGGGGAAGTTAGAAAAGAAGTTCCTAACCATGTTCTCAAATTCATTCAAATTTAAATTGCTGCCTTACAAATTGATGGTGTAATCTGTCTTCCTAGTGTAGAGGCAAAGCTGATAATGACCCATAATCAAGGTATTATGAGTCACACCATGAAAAAAATTGTCTTCAGGTTTTACTATCAGTTCTGAAACAAACCTGAATGTGCAACAACAGGAGATTGCTACAAGCTTGAAATTTCAGAATAATTAACAAGAGGACTTGCGCGCTGGTTATCCAGAGACAACCAACATGACGGAGAATAACCAACGCAGATGACATCAATTTACGGCTGTAGTATTCAAATACCCGTCTGTAGAAAGTTGTTCCCAGACAGGTATTTATTACCTAATGTTGCACATTGATTCCATCTGTGTTTGTTTGTCTCAGCTGTGTTGGTTGTCTCTTGGTACTCAGTTTGACTTGTATAATCTATTAAGCGACAACAAAGTGAAATGTATACCCCCTTAAACCCCACTTTTATATAGAAAACCTGGGGCTTGCAGGGGTATACCTAATTTTCTTATTTTTGATTCAAAACATACATACTCGTTGGAACCGCCTCTTTATATTGCATGGGCATGTTTTCATAATGTAACCCGTCAATACGTTTTACATGGGCAAAGCGATTTGATAAAGAGAATGTTGCACAAATTGCTCCTTGGAGGCTGGATTTATTTATATTCAATAAGCTCATTTCTAATTTATTAGGTGAGCTAACAAGACTTTGCTCAGGTGAGCTGACAATGATAGAAAATAATTATTGTTATGTTTCATTACATTGTGTGTATATTATAATCAGTGAGAACATTACTTATTTGCCAATTTAATTGGTCAGCTGCTGAAAAAGACACCTGATAAATTCATCAAGTTGACCAATATCATTAGGTATTATATTGGTTATTCAAATGGTAAATTTGCCATAAGAGTCTAATCAGATGTCTTGCTTCATGAGCAAATTATACATAAGAATGATGACTTGTATTCTTACAAAGTTTTCTGAAAACATAGGGTTTCAACATGCAACTGGATTTATCCATCTTCAGCTCAGGTGAGCTAAGAAGCATTTGCTCAGGTGAGCTAACATTGACAAAATTGCTGCTTTTCAATACATGGTGTATATTATTATCATGGAAAGTATTACATGGTGTAATATTTTTGATATTAGGCAATTTTCTCCCCTTTGACAATGATCTCTTCACACCTCCTATTGTAAACTTGTACACTAGGAATATATTATTGGGGAATTATCTCTAGACCAATTCAATTGATTTACCAACTCCTCAGGTCAAGTTGTGAAAGGGACACCTGATGTATTCATGAACTTGACAAGGTAATTGCCAATTATATTGGAAACCCTTATTGTGAAATAGCCATAAATATTTTTAAGTATAATAAAATGTAATCTGCAGCATTTGGAAACTATGTCAATGTTACTTGCTGTTATTATTATTTGAAAGAACTGCATAAAATTATTTTAATGACATGTTAAATTGGATGACACCTTAACACATTTCAAGAAGTCCATTGGTTAAGCTTTTATGCAACTAGTATTTAAGTTAGAGCTTATGAAGTTTTATGCAACAGAGTCATGTTTCACAGCAACTTTTTAGTAAAAGTGCTACAACTGTAGTGCTTTGATTGTTATGTCAAAACAAATAGTTACCTCATTAAGAATAGTCTAGTCTGTTATTACTTTGACAATCACACTTAATAATATGCCGAATTAAATTTCAGTTTGAATGTTTTTCATATTTGTGTTTTGCATATTATTTATCCACAATAATGTTGGTTAATATCTGCTTCCGGTACTGGTTTTCAGCCTAAAAATAATGTTGGAAAAGCAGGTAACCTACCTGCAAAATAATTGAATGGGTAGGAACAAATTACTGGGTATGGAGGATGTTTTGGGCCAATAACATCTGCTTATCCAATGATGATTAGTTGTACTAAAACAACATTTTTAATTATGGCGAATTAATAACAGTAACAAACAAACCAGTGTTCCACTTATATGCCTTTCAACGAACAGTTGATGTGTGTGTGTGTGTTTGTGTATTTAAAATAAACTTAGAAATTTTTTTCTAAGTTAAAGCACACAAATGGAGGAAAAAATGGAAGCTACAGAAGCAGATAAAATGCAGTTAGAAAGTGTCCAGAATGCAGGAAATGGCTTCTTAGAATTCAAAATTTTTCTGGGGGAGCAGACCCCCCTAGCAAGCTCCCGAGTTGCGCTCAGTCGGTTTTCAAACTAGAACATTTGCCCCCCCCCCCCCGCCCCCCATATTATAAACCTTCCTACGCCTGTGAACCTGCCAAACCCAGCAAAGACACTGTTGTAGAAGTCTCTGACGATCCTTACCAGGCGGACAAGTCAAGTACCTCATCGGAAGAGTCGTCTGAAGTCTCTGAAAGATACGTCATCCCCCAGAGAAGAAACCTGAAAGAAAAACAGAAAGTTAAAACACAAAACAGAGGAATATATGATGATGATAATACAGATTCAGTACAAGAAACTGCGACTCCAGTGAGAATCAGCCAACAGGATCGGTACTCCGATTCTTACTCTAGTGAATCTTCTCAAGTTTCCACTCACAGTCGCCGTGATCCAATGAGAAGAGGAGCTTGACAGAAACGTCCACCACTGTGGATGCGGACAGGCCAATGGCAGGTTTAACATCAGCCCTAAAATCTAAAAAAATGATCAGACAGAGATATGCAGTTATGATTGAAATATGTTTTAAATGTAAGTACCCGATTTTATTTATTTTATTCCAATTGAATACTTGTGGCGCGTCTCTGAATGTATCTGTAAATAGCGCTGCAATTTATTTTTCACGTGTGCACTCACCTTGAAATCCAATATGCCTTGATATCCATTTTCCCATAATATGTCATCATCATTCATCATTTGATATTGTATATTTGTTATTTTTCATATATGATTTTACCTACCATCATGCGTGATTATGTACTTACTGTCATGTGTGATATTTCATAGTACTTACTGTCATGCGTGATATTAAAATGTACTTACCGTCATGCGTGATATTAAATCGTACTTACCGTCATGCGTGATATTAAATCGTACTTACCGTCATGCGTGATATTAAAACTTTCCGTCATGCGTGATATAACCATCATACTTACCGTCATGCGTGATCTCATAAAAACGTTTTTATACAAACATACTTACCTTAGTATTGTAAATGTCGGGACGCAATTTCCCCGAGTGGCGAAGTATGTCACAGGTCAGTCAATCGAGCGGTTTGGCCCGATTGGTCCTCTTGGTTAAGCCTTGGTTAAATAGAAAATACTTAACCTGAACATACTTACCTTCTTAAGTTATATATCTCAGGTGAGCCGTCCGGTCCATTTGAACCTCGTGTAATGGTTCAAACCCCATTCTATACAATACTCTCTATTGATCTCTCTATTATAACAATGCATGCCCCGTTACTAACAATAATCTGCATGTTCGATTGCAAGCTTCGGTGCACTTTGCCACTGACAGCCGTGAAGTAAAGTTATATACTTTCTTCTCCTATTTGTAAGCATGTAGATGTCATGAAAATGTTTGTATATTTTCAGGTATGAATTATTCTTATTTGTATCATGCATTGTTAATTAGTATCTTAATGTTTAATCAGTAAGAAGATTAGTTATGAAGCTTCGCTTTTGTCCAGGATAACATGTTTTGATTAGCCTATGTTATTTGTTGTACTTTGATATTTCATTTATGTCTCATTTTCCATCATACGTTTTCATACATTGCTTTATAAGTCATGTTCTGAGTAAGGGGCACTTTGCCACTGACAGCCGTGAAGTAAAGTTATATACTTTCTTCTCCTATTTGTAAGCATGTAGATGTCATGAAAATATTTGTATATTTTCAGCCACCATCAACTCGTATGTGATGTGTCTACATGTTTCATCATTTCAACCTTCATCAACTCATCTCATTAAAGATATATATGTTTGTACACGATGTCTTGTGTGTTTCTCCGCAACCAGTGAAGAACCCGATCGGTGACATACAAACCAACAGACTCGAAACAGTATCTTTTATATACATCATGTCATCCAAAACATACCAGAAATAGTATCCCATATAACTTAGCCAGAAGACTGAAATCTATAGTGTCCGATGAGGGCACTTTGAACAACCGCTTAAGTGATTTAAAGAAGTATCTACTAAAACGCAAATACCCCCTTAAACTTATTAAAGATGCAATTTCAACAGTGCGCTCTTTAGACAGAAGAACATTTCTAAGCAACAATAATAAAACAGAAAAAGCAAATACCATACCTTATGTAACCACTTTTAACCCATACAACCCCGAAATTTATCCTGACATTAAGCAATTTAAATCAATATTGCACAGGAATAATGAGCTACACGAAGTTTTTAAGAATAAAGTTTTTCTTAAAAGCAAACTGCAGCCACCAAACTTAAAACGTCTTTTAACAAAGGCTAAATTTACAAATAATATTGACAACGGTTGTCAGTGCCAAGTAACAAAATGTAAGGAGCCGCGATGCGGCCTTTGTAAATTTATAACAGAAGGATCATCAACATATTTTAAAGATAAAGTATTCACAGTAAAGGACAACGTGTCTTGTAAGGCAAAAAATGTCATTTACGTAATACAGTGCAATGAGGCTGCAATGAACAGTATATAGGCGAAACAGTTAATTTTAGAAACCGCGTAACACTTCATAATCAACATAAAAAACACGCGGAATTAAGGAAAATACCTGTGAGCCAACACATTGCTGAGTGCTCTGACCAGGACCCAATATTCCCCTTTTATCAAATGAAAACAGAAAGTATTATAAAACGAAAAGAAAAGAAGTATTTTTTTCGAACATTTTCACCTAAACTGAACTCCTTACATTGATATTTAATATTCTTGTGTATAGTTTTGAGAATATAACGTACATTGTATTTACGACGTTTTCAGACAATTTATTTAACGGAAGGAAGTATTTGGCGTTACGTTACGTCGTGTCGCTTGACAACAGGACGCCATTTTACTTTCATTACGATCAAATGTTTTAAAAGGCTTTGAAAATTGATATTTATCATGAAACCGGTCAGCCATACGAAAAGAAAAAAAAAGTGCATTCTAAAGAGCTTTTTATTTACTAATATATATATTTAGTATGAGATTTGGGTGATATACATCAAACAGACAAACCTGTCGGTAGCACCGGGTCCATAAATGTATGCTTGAATGATATGCTTTAAGTATGTTTTACACATAACCTATCATATGCGGCATAGTTTATGTTTCTTCCTCGAGAAATGGCGGCGAATCCAACGGAAACTACCGCAATTCGGAGTCAAAACAACGCCGATCCAGCGTTTCGACCGTTCTTCCGGGGTTCCGATTCGACACGGTGCATATGTTTAACCAAGTCCATCTCATGAACTTGAACATGTTATTTGTGTATATAATAAGCTTTGTCGGAATAGTTCGCTAAACCCGTAGACTTGAAAACCAATGTTTTTCTGTTCTAGTGCCCAGTATCTTGTGGGGACGGGGTAATGTCCAGAAAGATTTATTGCGCCAGTGGCAGTAGTGATCCTATGGAGGTGTGTTTAGAGAAAAGTAAACCGCAGACAGAGAAAAGGTGTAAAGGCGACGTCTGTGGGGCAAGTTGGTTCACTGGGCCCTGGTCAGAGGTATACAATAGCGATTCAGTCAAAATCGCTGCTATCAGCCACCTTATCGTAAAAATCGTTTTGCTAAATAGTTTAATTGCCAGTTTAATTGACTGAAATGAATTAAAACTTTGGAAATGAAACAGATTATACTACATGTAGGCATTGACACTTAGAGAAGACATTCAGGGAAATGATTAGACAATGTGCACAATAATCACTAACTTCCCCTCGTAAATATCGTATCGCGGGGCAACAGGTTTTGTTTTCATTATTATTTTATTTTTAAGGTTTTTAATACAATTGCTGTTGTTGCTGTTTTGCTTTCCCAATTGCTTGTTGTTGTGATAGCCAAATTGTTTTTATAGTTTGTTGTTCGAACATCCCAACATACTTTTCTTATCTTCAAACATTCTTAAAACTTAAGCAATAATTCTGATCTTTTCACAATAATTCCGATCATACATTATTTTTCAAAAAAAAAAAAAAAAAAAAAAAATAAAAAAAAAAAAAAATAACATAGGCTACAAAATTTGAATTATAAGCTCTATATTTAACGAGTTCTTTGCCACAGGGAGTGATTCGGTCAAAAATCTTCGTTGATGGGAATGTGATTTATTTTATTGAAATATTGTTTTCTACGCAATTCTTTATATTTTGATGCATAATTTGGGGTTGAAAGTGGATGTTGGAAACTTCTTTTTCGTGATGACGAAGCAATAGTAGAGTGAATAGTAGAGATAACGTCACGTAACGTCGCGCCAAACGTGAGGGGCGTTCAACAGTTTTACATCGGAATCATACCGGTACTTTGACCTTCTGGCAAAAAAAAGCGAAAATCAATTTCATTTGCTCTTGCATTTGCTTTACATGTATATATCGGTACACTCGAAATTTCTTCTGATTAAAACACCATGTTAAAATTATTTCAATCCGTTTGGACCGTTTTTCCCATTTACTTACATGTACATGCAGACCTATGCTTGTGCGTTTATATAATGCGATAAAAATGAAAACAAAATGAAATATTGACACAGCTCTAATGTCAGGTGGAAAAGAAACATACAATATAACTTGTCAAACTGAAACAAGGTGATGGTCTCTGGACTTTAACTTGAAACCTCGGGAAACACATCCCGATTAGAATTAGATGGTAAAATCTGCCCCAAGTACTTCGTGAGGGTTAATTTCCATATTTTAGCCAGGGGCTCGTTTCACGAAGCGTTTTAAGGCATTTCTTATCCTAAGACAGAACGTATTACTAATTCGGTATAAGATCTGTCTCATCAATAAGGTATCTTAACTTTAGTCCTAACAATAGGACATATCTTATGATTGATCTTATTTAATAGTAAAATAAAAACCGTTCAGCTTTCCACACAGTGAGTTTTAGTTTCTGTATTAGTTTTAGCCTTACTTGTACTAGTCTAGAAGCCATACAATGTTGTTTAGTTTAACCACCCATATTTGTGCTGTTGATTTGCATATACATGTATATACTGTGATATTAAGGTGATATTCATCAAACAGGAGTACGGGAGACGTTTTACGGCCGCCACACAGCACAACACCAGCTGCAGTAATAGCAAATAAAAATAAAACTGAGGCCCTTTAAGATCAGCAAACATATATTAATGAGAAAGGGGATGGGCCATACCGCGGTTTCGGCTACTTAAGCCTCTTCAGTGACCCTATAAATTTGGCAACATGGAACCAAAGAGAATTACTGTAATTTTGCATCTTTCAACAGGATAGTCGATACAAAGACTAGAATAGTCCAAACGGGGCCAAAAACCATTGGTTAGAAAATGGATCTAAACCGATAATAATTTTCTGTTTTCTCAAAATACCCTCGCTGATCTCAGAGGACCAACATGAAAATACACTGAAGAGCTTTAAAAACGCAAAAAAAAAAAAAAAAAAACCACGAAAATTAGTATTTTTTGCACAAATGACATTTTTAATTTCCCTTAACAGGTGAAAGGGGTCGGTAGCTGTACTCTACTTATATTTTCACATGAAACCAATATTTTAAAAGGCACTGACCACCCCCAACAATAAAAAGCCATTTTACACTTTTTGCCATGTGACGTCTCTAAGAACTAACGGAGAAAAACATTTTACCATTTCACATGAATAATAGAAATGAAACTGAGATCCTTTAAGAGCAGTGAACATATTAATGAGAAAGGGGATGGGCCATACCGCGGTTTCGGCTACTTAAGCCTCTTCATTAACCCTATAGATTTGGCAACATGGAGCCAAAGAGAATAATTACTGTAATTTTGCAAGTTTCAACAGGCTAATCTAAACAAAGACTAGTATTATTCAAATGGGGGCCATTATATTAAACGTTGGTTAGAAAATGAGTCTGAACCGATAATAAATTTCTGATTTTTCAAAATACTCTCGCTGATCTCAAAGGACCAAAAGGAAAATATAATCTACACTATGAAGCTTGTAGCAATCCATATATGAAAAAAAACCTCAGTTTTAGTTTTGTCTAGCTTTTGATCATTCTGCAGGTCTTCAAAAATGAATTATCCGGCACAATTGTAGTTTTACAATCTTGTCGACGTATATGTGACGTCACGTGACATCAATTTTACCATCGTTAAACTTTTCGGCAACTCAGCATTCCCTCCCAGGCTACTGTGACAGTGAAAGGTTGACGCCGGTCTAATCAACCGAACATTTTACGTCAAGGCGCTAACGTCTCTAGATAATTGACGTACGGCGCTGAATAACGTCGAAATTACGTCGACCATGATCATTCAAACAAGCTATCATCAGTGCCAGACAATCAGTGCAATTGGCAAAACCTTTGCTTTTACTGAGAAAACGATGCTCTGTATGCCAAGTGGCAAATTGTAGCCATGCTCAATATAAAAAGGTACAAGTAGGCAAAGATCAGGAAAAGGCGCAATCAGAAAAAGATTCCCACTCCAAAAACCGAGGTGGGAAAAAACCAAACTAACAATCAGGTACTTATACCATGAAACATATGGTAAGCCGAATGAGCAGCTATTTTCCCAATAGGTGGCCACTCAGTTACTTTTACTTAATTAAAAATATGAAAACACACATAAGGCGCCAACAGCACAAAAATGTTAAACACCAAGACATAAAACAAAAAGAACCACCACAGAATCATGCTCAATATAAGTTTGCAGTTTTGCATTTTAGGGGTATTGCTCAATCAAAAACTGTTACTCTCACCTTACTCATTATTTTGATACGAAATTCGCAACATAGTTTGCATACATATTAATGTATATGTTTATTAACTTTCATTGAAATCAAACTACAACAAATATGTAAAACATTTGAATAAAATCTTTTGCGTTTTTAAAGCTCTTCAGTGTAGAATCTGCACTATGGATGATGTACGGGTAGACGTTTTACGGCCGCCACACGGCACAACACCAGCTGCAGTAATAGCAAATAAAAATAAAACTGAGATCCTTTAAGAGCAGAAAACATATTAATGAGAAAGGGGATGGGCCATACCGCGGTTTCGGCTGCTTAAGCCTCTTCAGTGACCCTATAAATTTGGCAACATGGAGCCAAAGAGAATTACTGTAATTTTGCATCTTTCAACAGGATAGTCGATACAAAGACTAGAATTGTCCAAACGGGGCCAAATATATTAACCATTGGTTAGAAAATGGATCAAACCGATAATAATTTTTTGTTTTCTCAAAATACCCTCGCTGATCTCAGAGGACGAAAAGGAAAATATAATCTGCACTATGGATGACGTATGGGGAGACGTTTTACACAACACCAGCTGCAGTAATAACAAATAAAAATAAAACTGAGATCCTTTAAGAGCAGCAAACATATTAATGAGAAAGGGGATGGGCCATAAGGTGAACACATGTTTAATAGAAATTTGATGCAATTTGATTAAAATCCCGACAAGTAAAATCAGAAAGAAAGAAATAAAGAAAGAAAAAACACGGCATACAGACTTTCTGGTGAACGGTTTTTAGCTCGACTGCACGAAGTGCATAGAGCTATTGTAGTCAGCCCGGTCGTCCCGTAGGCGTTCGCGTGCTCATCACACTTGCGTTTAAGTTTTCTAGAAGTCCATATCTTGACAACCACTCATCAGAAAGCGTTCATACTTGGACCATTGATACCCTGTAGGGTTGGCTTTTTATTCCATGGCATCGAATACATGGGTCAGTACCTGGGGGATTGGGCTAGAGGTTAAAATCTAGAACACCATTAATCATGGCTTTTCTGTGGTATAGTATTCTAGAAGTCTATATCTTGAAAACATTTTACCAGAGGGCTTTCATACTTGGACCATAGGTACCCTGTAGGGTTGAGTTTTATGTCATGGCATCGGAACCCTGGGTCCATGCCAGGGGGTGGGGCTAGAGGTTAAAACCTAGAACACTGTAAAAATGGATGTACTGCTGTGTAACTTTCACAAAGTGTCCATATCGACAACAACTTATCATAAAAAGGTACAAATAGGCAAAGATCAGGAAAAGGCGCAATCAGAAAGAGATTCCCACTCCAAAAACCGAGGTGGGAAAAAACAAACTAACAATCAGGCACTTATACCATGAAACATATCGTAAGCCGAATGAGCAGCTATTTTCCCAATAGGTGGCCACTCAGTTACCTTAACTTAATTAAAAATATGAAAACATACATAAGGCGCCAACAGCACAAAAAAAATTCAAACACCAAGACATAAAACAAAAAGAACCACCACAGAAGTATCGCCTTGGAACGATCATAGTTAGAGATAGGAAAAATACAAACTGATTGCAAGCAATCCCTGAGGATTGGAGAAATAAGAGCATTAAATGGATGTACGGGGAGACTTTTTAGGGCATTGATAACTTATACACTTTATCTGGGTCGGAGTCAGGGGGGGTGGGGCCCGAGGTCAAAATCTAGAACTCCCCGAAATATTTCTAAATGGAAACGACTTTGGAAGATGGTTGGTCATTCATCTTTTAACTTTGTGACACTGGCTTGTGTGTTATGACGGTAAGGGTGGGTTGGCCTATTTTGCCTTACATGTCACTGTGACCTAATTTCATGGTTCAGTGATTTTGCCTTATATCTTGACACTCAATTAGTATATTTTCATACTTCTTTCAGATTATGAGTGTGTACGACCAGACCTTTGACCCCAATATACTTACAGGTCACTGTGACTTAATTTCACGGTTCAGTGATTTTGCCTTATATCTCGGCACTCAATTGGTTGATAAACAAACTTATTTCACACTATGTTTGCGTATGACAAGACCTTTCACCCTAAAGTACAGTACTGTCAAGACGAAAGGTAACAGTAAGTGCACTTTACTTGCAATGTTTGATAGTGATCAGTGCACTTTTTAGTGCACTCCATGTGCACAAGGGTGTTACCTTTCATCTTAGCTTAGCTGTAGTCCTATTTTTTGTGACATCATTTCACGGTTCAGTGATTTTGCCTTTTATCTCGGCACTCAATTGGTATATGAACATACTGTTTTCGCGATATGTTTGCATATGATATGACCTTTGAACCTGAAGTATTCTTATGTCACTGTGACCTAATTTCATGATTCAGTGATTTTGCCTTATATCTCGACACTCAGATGGTGTTTTTCTTACTTCTTTCAGATTATGAATGAGTATGACCAGACCTTTAACCCAAACGTACTTATAGGTCTTTTTGACCTTATTTCATGTTTCAGTGATTTTGCTTTATATCTCAACACTCAATGGGTATATGATTATATTTCTTTCACATTACGAACAAGTATGACTAGACCTTTGACCCTAAAGTACTTATAGGTCAGTGTGACCTTATTTCTTGGTTCAGTGATTTTGCCTTGTATCTCGGCACTCATTTGGTATATGAACATACTTCTTTCACAATATGAGTGAGACCTTTAAACCTTAGGTAGCTATAGTCAAGTGCCATGGTTCAGTGGTTTTGCCTTATAGCATCAAGGCAAAAAGATGTATGAGTATAATGCTTTGGGTTACAGATCGAGTTTAGCCTTATGTTTGACAAAGGTCAGAAGCAGTCGAGCACGCTGTCCTGTGACAGCTGTTATTTTCTGGGGCGAAAGTATTTAACAGTGTGAATTTCAGGTATTTGAAATGTTTGTTACGTTAAACGTATCTGTTATGTAATGTATTTAAGTATTTGATAAAGCCCTATATGTTTTCAGTATTCTGTCAATCATTTCGTGACGTCATTGAGAACGTTAAGATTTAACATTTTTTATAGATGGCAGTTTAGTTGGAAATGCTGAATTTCATGTGAAATAGTTCAAAAGTTATGCCTGCTTCACTGTTTATGTTTATTTTTCCTTAATTCTCAGTTTTTTATCGTTTTTGTGAATTTGTTGTTAAAATGTTAATGAGTGGGCGTGTCTATTGTAAATTGCGTCCTAGTGATCTGAAGCAGCCATTTTCATGCGTTGATTGAAGTTTTGTGCTTGCTTAGTGTTATTTATACTTGGTTTTGGAACAGTGGGAGGCTTTTTTTGGACAATGTTTTCTTCAATGTAGGGAATATGCGTTTTCGCTGCGAGGTATTCTGCTTATTTTTTTGCAAATATGGCTCAAATTGTACGTTGACCTACTTATGATGTGTTTGTCAATATGTGTAGGTAAATTAAATTGACCGTGCCGTTTGAACTCACGTGATATAGTTTTGTAAACACGCTTTAAAGAGGCACCTATTTGTTTTACCCATTTTCTAGTGCAATGTGAGAGTTCGTCGGTAATATATTGTTTACCGTCAGTCGCATTATTGAGAACATGTTTATTTAAGCAGTCTGATCAACATGCATATCTATGTCAGAGGTTAAGCAACACGGTTTAAGTACTAACCTAAAAGCTGTAGGGGTCTTCAACAGGTGTTTTATATTATATTTGACCAGACAACAAAGAATGTTAAGGTGAAACCCCCTTAAAGTGCCCCATTTTATACTGGTTTCCGATTCTTTGATAAGACGTATAATAACTTGTCTGGTTAAGCGGTAACCAGTTCTTTGTTTATCGATATTTAGCTGGAAAAACCGATGCATGCTAAAAATAGCGTGGTTCTGATTTTAGAATAGTACAGAATACAAGGATAGCTTTGAAAAAAAGCTAGAAGCGGCTCGTTTAGCATTATGTTTTGTTATCACATATTATCGATTAAAGTTGTTTGCTAGTGATGTTTGAGACAGCAAATATCTGATTTTGATATATGGGCGTTTGCTAAATCGTCAAGAAATCATCTTGAATACTGCTATAGGTCGGCGCGCGTAACAAGCGTGTTCAAAAAAATTCTTCAAGCTCGACGTGTGTCGGACGTGTATCATATACGTTTCGAATAAGTTCCGCGCGCGTTACAGGCGCTTTGAATACGCTTTGAACGCTTTTGGCACAAGTTTTAGGCACGCTTATGTGCGCTACACGTTTTTTCTCTATATATATTTTCTTATTTTATTTTTTTTTCAAAATGGTAAAAAAGTTTTCAAAGGCTATCCGAGCATGGCTTTTAGACATAGAAAAGTTTCTATAGTTACTTCTCCTGCCTTTCAGTTTGAAACGAACGTCCTTACGGATAACGTGTATTTGACGTCTAGGGAATGAAGCGCCAGAATACCATTGCTCCATCCTTGGCTATTAATTTGTAATAATTCGACTACTTTATGAAGATTAACTCCAGGTATTAATCCGGATATAACGGCATCGTTTCTGAAACGTTTCATCATTAGATTTCGTAAGCAGAAGAGACGTCGACGTCAAAAAGATTTTGCTACAGAAGCGTCGGCGAAAGAGCTACGGTAACAAAAAACGAAAGAGGGAATCTTATATCTAAGCGAACGATGGTCCCAGACTTTGGAGACGCCAGAAACCGAACAGTATCAGTTTTTCGTTCCATCTGTTTCCTTTCTTGTGAAAAGTCCCTATTTTTTTATGTTTTTATTTTTCAGCATTTCAGCTTCACGTTGTCCAGTATGTAACGTTTCAAAAGTTTGATGTTCTCCAGTTTGTAAAACGACTTGCACGGCTTTCAAGAATTTTCACGTCATAAACGTCTGTATAATGACGTCATTGTGCATTTTTAAAAATGGTGCACCCATGCAGGTTTTGAGAAAACTGCGCATCTTAAACAAAGTCGGTTTATGCTATACCATGAGAGAGAATGTAAAGTAAGGAAAATGCAAATCATGTTCAATATTGTGTATCTATTGGTCAAGTTATGCAACATTTTCGGTGAGGCGTTTTTATTGACGTCCGTATAGTACCAACATACATGTACATCGAGGCAACGAACTCTTCGTTTCAGAGTCATGGTTGACGATTCGATAATGCCTCACTGTACATTGTTGTCCATTCGATCTAGCCTTCAATCAGTGCACTCCATTTTTTCAACGAGTCGTGTAATGTTGGACCAATCTACGCTATTTTGGTACATGTGAAGCAGGGAGATTGTAACCGAATATGGTTTGGCAGTAGTTTGAAAAATTAAATGAAGTAAAAACAAATAGTTTTATTATCAACATGTTTAAGTAATAAACCCGACAAAATAAACGCAATGATGAGATTTTTCCATTAAGTCTTCACATATTGCCATAATTCAACATGTTGAATTTTTCTTAGTTCTAATTAATCTTGATAAAATTCACATACAGAGTACTGGAATTTATTTTCTTTAAAAGTTATAGAGGAAAAACATTTATGCAGCCGGTAATCATGCTTTGAATGTGATTATTCAATGGTACCGCCAATTCAAGTTTCGGGCAGAAGATCAGGGTGAGGTTAGGCGCCTGTAAAACCGGTTTAAGCATCCAAGTCATTTTATATTACTAATCGTTCCAAGGCGATAGTTCTGTTGTGGTTCCATTTGTTTTGTGTTATGGAGTCGAATTTTGTACTGTTTGAGCCTTATGTATGTAAGTTCGGGCAACTGAGTGACCGTCTTTTGGGAAATAACTGCTCACTTGGCTTTCGATATATTGTCTAAGTACCTAATTGTCGGTTTAGCTTTTCACTCCTCGGTTTTTGGAGTAGGAGTTTCTTACTGATTGCGTTTTTCCTCTTCATTGTCTACTTGTACTTTTTTTGAAAAGGGTGTCAAATGACATTCTTCGCCTTTAGAACCCGTCGTTGAACAACATACAGATAAAAGAGGGAGAGAGTATGTGTCTGAGTACCTTCAGGACTGGTGTTCTAAAAACATTACATACACCTACAGCAATTATTGTAAGGAGAATATAAAATGATAAAATTTTAATGCGACTTTAAACATTTGACCCCCACATGGTTTATAGATATGCGATACATACGGGATCTTCGTACCTGAAAAATATGAGCCGCATAACGAGAAAATCGGAAGTTTGCATATGCAGTAACTGCACAACTGTCCAGCGCCTTTGTTTTCGCTACTCGGTAAGTACAATTCCTCTATTAATTGTAGCCAAAATTTCAAGCATCTAGCTTGCTTTTGTGTCGCTCCCGGTCGGAAACCCCGAAAACCGGTTTTCTCACGTCGAGGCTCATATGTCTTTCAAATTATATCATTACTTGTGATTTTTTATGAAAAAATATGATACACGGTACCCTTTCGTTTCTTATATTGTCGGGTACAATTACACGATTGCATTTACATTGTGTCAAAGACGTGTTCTTTAGTGAAACATTGCTTATCTTTCAAATTCTGGGGTAGATCAGCTGGCTAGCCTGCACTCCGATACACTTCGTGACCTTGCTCCTCTCCCGGTATGGAGAGATCTAACGGAATACCGATGGAAATATTCCGTCTAAATCTGGGGTCGATACTTTGCTCTAGAAAAATTGCGATTGACCAGGTGGGGTTCAAATGTAAAAGTGGCATAAAATGTACAGTTTGAATTCTCTAAACAATGATTAATGCTTGTGTTTGGACCCTTTTGAAAACCCTTGTATATGTACTCAGACACTAATTCCTACCATATTGTATCTGCATTTAATTCGAATCGGCGTTCTATCCTCTGACACCTGTTTGAAAATCGATTGTATACAGCGAATAAACCCTATAAACCGTAAAACATTTCAAGGTCAGGGGGGGGGGGGGTGGGTTAATGGTTATCTGTATTTCTAATATCGATTATTTTCAAGCTGGAAACCAGCCGATAATGCAAAAATGGTGAATAATTTTAATTACTTTAACGGTCATGACCGATCAAATTTGAGTTTCTAAAGACGAACAGCATCGGCCTCAACTTCAAAAGGTTCTAAAATAATGCAAAGAATAAATTGTAATCCCAGCTTAACGGCCTAGGGGATTTAAGGCTTGATTTCGGCCTCAAGCGTTGGTAAAAAAATGAATTTTGAAATTTTTGAGTAGAAAAATATTGCAAATAGCAGGTATATGTCATTGCTTATAAATTCTGGCACAACTACCACTTGCAAATTACACATATTGGCATGGCAACGCTCCGAAAAGCATAGAAATACCACTTTTTGTAATTTTTGGTCTAATTTTCACAATTTAACACCATTTTTTACTACCGGCCCTCGCGACGAACAATTTCTTCTTATAAAATAATTATGAAGTATCATCCAGATATATTGCATGCAAAGTATCATTTTGGTGGTCATGTGGGCCGGCACATAAAATTAAAAATGTGTTCAGAAATGGTCAAAAAATGCCAAAAAGTGCAAAATGGGCTCTATCAATGGTTCTGTAGGATAAATAAAGTACTTGTTCTGGTTTTAAAAAGATTGGACATATGGCTGTTTTAGGAATAGTTTTCTCACCTAAATTCCAAAGTTCATTTTTAGCAAAATATGAGGCCTTTTTTCGAACCTTATATTTATGGTACCTTTGAATGATCACGTCAAAACATGTTCGCTGGTTGAAAGACGACTTTATGTAATAAATGTGTAAAGAACAGATATATGAGTACTTCAAATATGAATTTTAGCAAGATTAGATGAGGTCTTAGATAAAAAAAAGTAAGAAAGTTGGTTGCGTCCCAGTCATACAGGGTGTATTGTTTTCTGCCTTTGTTAAGTCACGTCATGCATACATATGTACCGACCAGCCAATAAGTTTTAGTTTGGATATTGGATTATCTTTCCACGTGTGTTCATGAACTGAAATGAAAAGATGATGCAATCCCAATATTGTTTAATTTTAGCCCTCAAACTTCTATGAACCGCCCCGTATAGCATGTTACAAATAACATGATATAATTTTCTTGTTACTCGTTTTCTTATGAATTTTTATTTGTTTACATATATACAGTTTTTTACATGGAGCTGTAAGCACATTAAGGCTATCAAGGCATCCCAATGTTGGATAGAGGCGTCGTCCGGAATTAATGGGAGAGCTTCTTTTTTTTTTAAAAGTATGTAAATTAAGCTTAAGATATTTTTTCTTCAAGTGTAATGCAACTTGTGGTGTAGCCCACCAGAACAGAGCAGTGGTTTGTATACTGAGACAGAGGCGCGGTCGGACCATGGTTGTCGGGGATAGTTACTGTACAGGGGAAGAGAAACCGACAACGTATATGTCATGTGATCTGGAACTGTGCGGGCCTGAATGGTACATGAATGAATGGAACAGGGTACGTTAACATGTACTAACATGACCATTATATTCCACCGATGCGTTTTTTTTAAAATAATAATAATAATAATAATAATAATAATAATAATAATAATAATAATAATAATAATAATAATAACCAGAGGCCTATTGGCCACGTAGCTCACCTGAGTAATGCAGAAACGCTGCGTTTGTAGATATTTGCAAAATTCAACATAAAATATGTCAAAGGTGTCCTAGATCTTGACCTCTAGCCCTGCCCAGGGGCATGGCCCCAGGGGTCCAAAGTCATGCGCTGAATTCCAACCCTCATGGGTAACTTTTATCCAAATATGAATGATTTCTGATCAGTGTTTGCCGAGATGAACACACTTTAGAAACTTCATAAATTCACCCTTACATTGCTATAGCAACCAAATTAATTATGCAATTATGACAAAAATTGCCAAAATTGTGAAGGACTAGTCAACAAACATTTACGTAAAAACAAAACTCAAATATTTCAAGCGAAATGGCAGAAATTGCAATTTTCCGCTTTTCGTCTAATAATTCAATGGAAACTTTAAGTTGCCATAGCAACCAAAGTAGTGGGACAAGGACAATAAAAAACACAAACTTTGTAGAGGCTAATATCATAAGCATGTATGCAAAATTTCAGCTTCATCCACCTTACAGCTTCTGAGAAGAAAATTTTTGAATATTTTTTCGAAAATTTACCCTTTACGAACGAATAAAGCTATTTTGACAAAAATTGCCTAAAACGGGGAAGACTTCTCAATAAACATTTATGTTTCAATGTCCTCAATGAAACGGCAGAAATTGCAAATTTCCACTTTCCACAAAACTCAAATATTTCAAGCTAAATGGCAGAAATTGCAATTTTCCGCTTTTCGTCTTATAAGTCAATGGAAACTTCAAGTTACCATAGCAACCAAAGTAGTTGGACAAAGACAATAAAAACACAAACTTTGTACAGGCTAATGTCATAAGCATGTATGCTAAATTTTAGCTTCATCCCCCAAACGGCTTTTGAGAAGAAGATTTTGAATATTTTTTCGAAAATTTACCCTTTATGTTGCTATAGCAACCAAACGAATAAAGTGATTTTTACAAAAGTTGCCTTAAACGTGAAGGACTACTCAATAAACATATATGTAAAAACAAAATTCAAATATCCCCAGCCTGACAACGGAAAATCCCAATTTCCACTTTTCTCCATACAAGTCAATGGAAACTTCAAGTTGCCATAGCAACCAGAGTTCTTATCCGATCGAAATAAAAACACAAATATTCGTTCCCCTCACCTGTAGATGCTATATGTGAAATATGTAAAGATTCGGCCTAGCAGCTTCAGAGGAGAAGTCGTTTGAAAATGTTGACGCCGACGGACGACGGACGCCGACGGACGACGACGGACGGACGCCGGATGCCTCCCTATACTATAAGCTCACCTTTGAGCCTACGGCTCAGGTGAGCTAATAATAATAATAATAATAATAATAATAAACAAGAAAAATATATGTACAAGACCATACAGTGTATGACATGCATGTAGCTAAAACGAACATTTTATTGCTTTTTATTTGAACAAGAGCTATGTATAAAAAGTATTGCATGAATTATGGCTCCATTATTCAAATAAAAATGCATTGGTAGTACTGAAACAATGCTTTCAAGAAGTGGAGGAGGCATTTGATTACGGCCTAGCATGCTGCATTGTACTTGAACATGATTTTCCATTCATTAACATTTGCTAGGTCCCGAGGGGAGTGTTGAAAATCTCGGGCTACGCTCTCGGTGTTCAACAAAGCGAATGTTAATGAATGATACAATCATCGCTATTATTGAATAAATTCTGCACAAGCGAAAGAAAAAATGGCTCACTATATTTTACAGCCTCATCACATTTATGCTCGTTCCGGGCGGACTTCAGTCACTCATTATAAGCACGTGCTTTGCGTGGCGCCAGGTAACGAGCATAAGTAAAGGACCCTTTAGTAATATCACCTTTCGCACGTGCAATATAAATACATGGCTTTCTCTTCATTAATAAACGGCTGTTAATATCGTGTGACACGGGTATTAATATTGTTTTCTTTACTGTAGTAGTATTTTTTCTTAGTTTCGTTTTTCTCCAGTGCTCTGCGTCCTGTGGTGACGGTCAGAAATCACGTGATGTGAAGTGCTTGGACATTAACAAACGCCCAAGTGAGGACTGTGACCCGGCCACTATGCCCAGGGAAAAAGCATCGTGTAATGAGCGAAAGTGTCCACAAATCGGATCGGGACGGCACCAGCCTACAGGTACATAATTAATTATATACTGCTCAAAATATTTAACGGAACATTGCACTTCCATATACTGCAATATAAAGTACCCTTACTTTGACCCACATTTAAAGGCATGTTCGAAAAATATCGGTTGTCAGCTTCAATCCCACAATGCGAATAGTGTCTCGAAGTTTCGGATTACAGGAAATTTGATGCACTTGCTATCCTGCTTAGTTTCACTGATCGTTTTGCATTGTTTTGAAAATTGTGAATTTTGGCATTGTTCTTTGGCAAGTCCACAGATAAGAGGACGTTTTCTTTGAATCCGATCTTCCTGTTAATTTAGTTTGAAAAGCATTATTGTAAATAACGGCATTGTCTAATTCAAAGTTCATTGACGTCATTCTGAAAAAAAAAAAAAAAAAAAAAAAAAAAAGTAAACAACTATGTTTTGGAGAAATCAAAATTTTACAAAATCGCTCCATAGACATTTTCCAATTCAAAATTTTACAAAACTTTGCGAACTTTTACAAAATAGCATGGCATTTTCTATTTCAAATTTCTAAAGAATGTAATGTCGAGTTACTGTACAAATGATGAAAAAATGATGAAAATTCTTCTATGTCGCGGAATTCTAGCTTGAGGTAATTTCGATTTTTTTTTAATTTTTGCAAAAACCCAATTTCATGGGGACCCAACTATTAATCGTGATTATTGATGCGACGTGGAATGTTAATGCATGCTATTATGAAGTTTCGTATGTGTCGGCGAGATCGTTACGAATGCGACGTTCCACATCCTCTGCCCTTGGACGGTAAGTACCACATGTTTTGCTCTCGTGAAAATAAACAGAGCCGAGTTTACAAAATCGGCATCCACTTTGGCCTGCAAAATTCTTCTATGTTCCCATTTGAAGTCAGGCGGAATACTTACGACACTTGTGTTTTCAGCTAATGGTTTATAAAGTTGACCGGTAGATACAGCGGTGCCACGGAAACTCGTTACATTCTTAAAGTCCTTTTGTTTTTCTTTGTCTTGACCGTAAACTAAGAAGTATAACACAGTTTTGTGGGTGTCTTTATTGAAATATGTATCCAAACGGCTTTGTTAAAGTCTCTGTCAATCAATTTTATATGTGATTTTTTTGCTAAAATGGTGCTTAAACATGGGCATTAAAATTCTCATTAATGCGCCTTAATTTGAGCTAAAATTAAGGGAAATGCCTTAATTTTGCTTCATTTATTGATGCGACGTGGAATGTAATGCATGCTATTATGAAGTTTCGTATATTTGGACGTGACTAAAGGCCGGGTACCGTAGTAGGCTTGCGCACTCACAAAGTATCACGTCATCAATAAAAATATCAACAACATGTAGCCATGAGCGGTTCGTCAATGCCTGAATGATGAAGCAAACAAAAAATTTAGGATATAGTGATTCTCCAATGGAATATGGAGATGGGGAGCGGGGAACAGGAGGAATGACGAGGCAGTTTCGAAACTTCAAGACATGTGGTAAGGGTTCAGTCGTTCAGTCTCCGTTCTGTTTTTCAAACATAAAACTAAATATAACACTCATGTATATTTTGCATTTCGCTTTGCTTAAAGAGTCAAGATGCCACATGGATGGGCGTATATATAAATCTGTAGAATAGCACCTTGTCCACCATCCAATTTCGACATTGTATAACAATTGAAAGTGGTATAGAGACACGATTTTATTAAAATGTACATGTACTGTATATCTATTTTATTTGAGGTTCGATGCAGGTGTTGACTACTTATGATAAGTTTTCGCTTCTCAAAAGAAAATAACAGTGTTGATTTCGATAATCACAGACCATCAGGCTTTTCAGTGCCTATAACCAGTAACAACAAAGCATTCATGTACATGTAATACATACCGGGTCATGTTGCATGATTTTGTCGTTTTTGGCATTGTTAGTGAAAATCAGACACATATGCTGTCAAGACCTATCGAGAGGGCTCAGATGAAATTTTCATTAATTAAGTTCTATTTTCACTATGGTTTCCAGTCGTTTCGTACCCGGATGTTTTTTTCGTACATGTACCTATGCCATTTCGAAAACCACTTTGGTCTATTCTTACCATATTTTTGTTCATTTCATACCATTTCCTATCAATATAATTTGGAGTTATTCTCTCTGGCGATTCAACTTTACCTTTGTCTGCAAATGTTGCCATATTCGAAGCCGTCCAAAAGTATATAACAGATACCAAGCGATTTGATACAAACTAATGTACAAAGATGGTTCATGCTAAACCATAACATACAAACGTGCGCTGCTGTGATGAACAATTGACCTTGCATACGGCTCTCCCTCTCCCCAGCAACCAAAGCTCCACTCTCTCTCTCTCTCTCTCTCTCTCTCTCTCTCTCAAAATCATCGTTCATGCTTTTGATTTGTTTTCTTTGTTTGTTTGTTGTTGTTTTTTTTTTAAATTTCAACTTTTGCAATTAGATATTTCCATACTTAATACTAGGAATTTTATGTTTAGACAAAATACTTAGAACTTTTCATCAAAATATTGGGCACTAATACTCTTTGTTTTGTAAAAATTATACATGATCCCTTTCTATGATATTTGTTCGTTTGTTTGAACATTGCCATCTCTCTTTCATTTCATTGAAGTCAGTACACGGGAGAAGAACTCAATAAGCTATAAGCTTCCGTTCTAATCCTACCTTATTTGTATCATGTTTAAAATATATGTATATGTCTATAATTGTGAATAAAATATGTTTAAACTAAGATAATTTCGTAACCACTTTCATCATTTCTGTCCTAGCTATCTTGTTACTACTAAATGACTCAGTTTGTCAAGTCGTCGGTTCGTAGCTAATTTTGTCATTTTCTACCTAGGTGGTTCGATGAAATCTTTTGGTCATTTCGTGCGTAGGTTATTTTGTATATTTGTTAACTTTGAGCCTCGGAAATATTATTGGTAATTTGGAGTGTCATTTGACCATTCTCCAGCAAAGTCTTGCTCAAAGAGTAAAACAGTTTTGTTTGTTGCTTTACGTCACATTTAACAGCTACGGTCATGTCGGGACGGTGCCTCCAGTTGATTTGACCTCTTCAAAGCATTTGGAAGTCATGATATGCCCTCGTCGTTTTTTTTCGCGTTTCTAAGCAAAAACATGGCATTTTCTTTATTTTTTTTCTATCTTAAATTTTTGAAGCTTTTCTACAAAAAAAAAGGTTTCCGCAATATTGCTGGCGACCCAAAATCAATTGATGATAGTTTGTTTGAGCCGGGTTCCGTCCCCACATGACTGGAAAAGTGTTGACTTGGACGTTAAATCTCAATACATGTCTGGAATGATAGTAGGTCCCGTGTTGCTAAATCCATTTGCGCACATTTTTCCAAAAAAAAAAAAAAAAAAAAAAAAAAAAAAAAAAAAAAAAAATAGTTTTCGCACAGTTTACATTTGTGCAGAAATGTATATCATGTGCGCACACTTTTAGTATTATTTAAACATTCACTGCTAATATCGTCTGATTTATATGAGCCGCAGCATAAGAAAAAAAAACAATTTGCATATGCGAAAGATCAGCTGTCCAGTAAATGTATAGCTGATCAGCACCTTTGTTTTCGCTACACTGATAGTGCTATCCCTCTTCTTCAAATCCAATATTTCAAGCTTCTAGCCTTCTTCTGTGGTTGTTTGTGTCAAAACTGGTCGAAATCATAGATTGTTGGTTTTCACATGCGAAGGGCCAGATGTAACTGCTTGTAAAATTAGTAAAATGCAGTTTGATGACACAAGAGCAACACTCCATCAGCGATATATCTACACCGTTTCTACGTGACGTATTACATAATAATCGTTACGTTCACGTGGCGTATTAGGAGTACCTGCTGTGTTGTATTCTTATACATGCAATTGACGCATGCACGGCGAACCGGAACAGCGGCGTTATGGTACGTACTCGTAAAAATGTAGCACCTCAGTCTGCCAGTTGTACGAGTTGCGTATCGAAGAATGCGAGCTACGTATACTCGTAACATAGACGGTTAGCCGGTTTACGCGGTTAGTTCCTGGTGTTTCCGTGTCGACATGGCCCATATTCCACTGACCACATTCTCGTTTTTAACCCGGACATTGAGAATTTTTGTGATAAACGTAAGTTTTCCCTGATTTCATTGCAACGCCACCCCGTATGCAGGCTAGCCGCAAAACACAACATTACTTACGGGAGGATATATGACATTGTGCCCACGATGTTGGTATAAAAATGACTGTGCCAACGTTCTGGTAATGCATTATAGAGAATGCAAAATGGCTACAGAACGCGACGGTTCTTGAACGGTCTTTCGTGTATAGCGCAATCTGCGCCGATTGTTATCTTCCTTAATTTCCCCTTTTGTCGCCTTTCCGTAATTAAAATCGATTATGTACGACAAAATACTACTTTGTATACGGCACACACTCTTGGCATGGGGCAAGTAGTCGTGAACAGGATTTGTCTATGCACACGATCATACTTTCAAATATTTTTTATTTTACAGTAAATCATAAGTATATACAAAACTCGGCAATTGTTTTTGGTAGTATATAGAGTTTGTCACGTGTTTCTATTTACTTCCGGTTCCAGAACTTTGCGCATAAAATTCGAGTGTGAAGGCGGGCAAAATATATATTTATCACTGTCACTCATTTAAGTCAAATTTTAATAAGTCTTTAATTGGTTTATCTGAAATGCATTTGGGAAGTTTACGACAGATCCTTGTTCGGCAAACAAAGCACTAGAACATATCAAAATTGAAAAAAAAAGATTAAAAATCGACAGAGATTTTAATGCACATTTATCTGCTAAGCGTGAAAAACAGTAAGATAAGCATCTTTTGCATGCATCGAAGACGAACTTAATATGCGACACAGAAATGCATCGTGGAAGAATGAGACCGATTAATCAGTAAAATAAAATGGATTTTCTGGTGGGCATGTTAAAGGAGTTAACCATGGTTTTTATACTAAATTATTATTTGCAGAGGCTTATCCGCTTCTTTGTCTTCTCCATCTTTCTTTTTTCAGATAATATGTATCCATAATACTAAAGGAGCGAATTAGACGGGTAAAGTTGGAAACGGTACATTTGACCAGCGTGTTATGGTATGGAAGTGTGAATATATTGCCCTCATTGATAATTTCGGTCTAAACTTCTTTTTGTTATTTTCAAGTTTTTAAATATTTTGATATAATGAAATTTTCTGCTCTATATTCTCCCAACATCATGTACATTTTGACAGCAAATCAAAATGCTCGGGTCATTATGATAATATATTACGCCCATAGTGATTGGTTAAATTTATGCGCTCACGAGACGACACAAAGCGTGCGTTCGGACTTACTTGAAATGGTACAATTGGTAGACCAATACCGTTCAAGGTTTTACTAATGGTACCAATGTTACCAACATGAGGTAGCAAATAATGCAGACAAAATACAGCAAGGGCAAATTTACCAACGCAAAAAAAAAAAATTCGCATGATTCAATATGGAGAGCATGAAAACGTTTTATGAGTTTATCAAATAAGCACTATTTTTGTCAGACATGCAAAGAAGTAACACAATATACATATAAAAATAAAAATGACCGAAACGAGTGAGGTTATATACATGTAGATGAATATGATAAAAATTTGTATTGCCTAAATGCGATCTTACTTTAAATTATATATTAAATTGTTTTATAGAAATACAGACTGACCATGTAACATCAACAAATACATCTTCGGCGCTTGCGCGCTTGCGCAAGCAATATAATTCCGCACTTGCGCGGGCTCTTTTCTAGTTATATCAACGACCATACTATGGCCCTACCAGGGGTTTAGGGGGCGGCAAAGGAGAAGGGCCTTTTATTTTCTGGGAGCGGGGGAGCACTAAAATATTTCAAGGGAACTGGGGAGCAAGCAAAATCTTTTTTGGGTTTTATGGAGTAGTGAGTTGGGGAAAACATTTTCTGGAGCTGAAGCCATTTGTTTTTCTGGGAGCAGGAAGTTTGGTAAGGGTTCCAGCTTGCGTCAAAACCATCGCTTCTCGTAAACCTTCATTGCTGGTTTTGTAGTTGTGTCACTCGAATGTTAACAAAGCTGAATCAGGAACCCCACTCTGTGATTTCATTCAAAATAAAAGTGGCATATGCTTTGAAGCTCGCTCAACAAAGTACACAAAGTACATGTAGACCAAGAAAAAATACGCCATGTAATATTGCGCTTGATAAAGGCACTCGTTATGCTTCTGCATTGACGTAACTGACTTTTGAAAGAGCACAACAAATTGCTAATTCTTCCATGACTCATTCTAGTAGTACGTGCCTTCGTCTTCGATGCAAAAAAAAACAAAATATGCTTATCTTACTGTTTTTCACCCTCCGTAGATAAGTATGCATTTTCAAAGCCGTTTGGATACATATTTCAATAAAGAGACCCACAGGACTGTGTTATACTTCTTAGTTTATGACCAGGACAAACAAAAACAAAAGGACTTTAAGAATGTGATTTAGTTTCCGTGGTACCGTTGTATCTACCGTTCAACTTTATAGCTAGGGAAATTAGTGAAAAATCGTGCCTTTGATGAAACAAGCATGAACTTTGGCATGTAGGATCAGAATGCCCAACTGTTTCAACCATTTTCAAAATGGTCGCCCTGAAAGACTACATATCATAGTTTATTGTCTAAAACATCACCGCATTGACTGATTTTCAGGTTGTTGGTGTAAATGTTCATGTTTAAGAACCCATTGAATCGAAATTTTCACGTAATATTCATACTGGCGGACAAAATGGTGGCCACTTGAATTACAGTTTTTCATCTTACACTTCACTGCATAGACCGATTTTCATGCTTTTGGTGTCTAAGTGTATGTAAATGAACCTATAGAATACATGTATAAATAACCACATAGTTTTCTTGTATTTATCATTTGTCATGATATATTTACCAATGTAAAGCAAGAACATCAGCCTTTGGTGTGCAAAATGCAGCCGTGTTATGAAAATAATGATTTTAGTTCCATTAACTCTTTGTATAAACTTGATATGAATTTGCCAGGTGATTAATGATTGTATACTTGCATTTATTTTTTTTAGCAATTAACACAATTAAAACTCAAAATGGTGGCCATGTTTTGTCCATACAGGTACATTCCCTTAAAACCGGCAAAGCACCGTTTTGATTATAAAATAGGACCGTTGTATAATGATTTTTTTTGCACATTATCTTGTGTAACGAGAGCGAAATTGTGCCTTTTAAAATAAAAGCACCATAAATGTCCATGATGTCCTCTGTAAATGACAATAATTGTTTGGAATATATGAACTCATGGTCACTTTAAATGGTGTGTGTGTAAGACATGTGTAGGAATCAGTGCCATTTTTGTGGTAGCTGCGTGCATTGGATACACAATAAACGTAATTGCATCAAGGACACCTTGTGTCCTGTCCCTGATTTCAAATGTGCTTTATGCCTGGGCATAGCTAGTCCTATTGATGGAACAGACAAAATGGATGTGGAGGTTGGTGATAAAAAGAAACAGAGGGAGAACATCCGTCAAGAAACGACCATACAATTAAAATATAAAGGTTTGATCCTTTGGAAGCAGTAAAAACATTCAAAGGGAGATAGTATGGACTATATTGCGCAATTTCGGGTAATGAACCCTCGTCAGTAGCCCTCTTTAAACCGGCAACGAACGCCAGACTATAATTGTGCTGCAATTTCGACAATTAAAAGTCATGAAGACTTAGTTGACGCCGAGGACCAGTAAGTCCAGTAAGGTCGAAAAGGTCACATAGTTTTGCTCTTTAGGGATATGGTCTCTGGCTGGCTGCTGTTACACGCTGAAAATCAATTTGGGGAAAGTCCCGCCATCTGCTTCCCCTGATCGTGACCCGCAACCTGTCACTTCTGACCCGATAACCCGATAACGGGTGTATTCAACCTGCGTGAGTGGTATGTTTCATGCTACAGAAATGGGCCATGCCTGTGACTACTCTGAACCATCTCCGGTGGTCCATTTATTTGTAATGTCAAATAAAATGATGAAGTTAGCTATTTCTCTCAATGCGTGACGTCCAAAATGAGATGGTTTGAGCATGTGGAGCGTAGCGATGTAAAATTACCCAAGTATGCAAACTGCACAGAGGAGACAATGAAAGCCAAAGAAAACTTGGGATGAAGTATAGCAAAAGAAACTTGGAATGGATTTAGCTACCTTCAAAACCAGTCTCAACGGAGAAAGTCAGAAAGTTCAACCCTCAGTAGAGGAAAATGAACTATGAACTGGATATAATGATATTATGGTGATGAAATTATATTTTTGTGTTCAGACCTTTTCTAACCATATTCAGGTCTTTCTAACCATATTCATGTTAGATGTATCGATTTTCTGCCATTAAATTTTGTAGATGTACTGTCTATACATAAGCAGGACACTGTGGTGGCATTACTGTTGTGCCACTCAACATGAAGTTCAGTATCAGCTAAACAGAATTTATTGAGGTTAAGATACTTTGGAATTCAAAGCATTCCAAATGCTATCTATAGAGCTCAACTTTATAGTCTAAAGTGCATACGGGTTTTCTTTTGGCCTGCATTATCTCTTCTATGCAGTTTGCGTACTTGCGCATTCCTTCCATTGCTACGCTCCACATGTCCAAACCGTCTCATTTCGTTAGTGCAAAGTACAACATACGAATTTTGTATGTCAAGCTTTGAGAGAAAGAGCTAGCTTCATCATTTTCTTTGAAAGTAAAAATCAAATGGATAATTGCCCTGCGATAACACCGGAGATGGTTCAAAGTAGTCACAGTTATGGCCCAAGTCTCTGCAGCATGAAACACGACACTTCTCACGCAGGTTGAATACACCCATTATTGGGTCAGAAGTGACAGGCACCGGTTCGCAAGAAGGGGAAGCAGTTGGCGAGATTTTCCCCAATTGGTTTTCAGCGTGTAACAGCAGCCAGTTCACACCCCTAAATATCAAACTATGTGAACTTTTCCACCTTACTGGACATACTGGATCTCGAAGTCAACCAAATCTTCATGACTCCTATAGACGCTTATTGATGGGTGCCCCTCTGTTTCTTTTCATCAGCTGCCTCAATCTCCATTTTGTCTGTTCCAGCAATAGGACTAGCTATGCTCAAGCATGAAGCACAGTTGAAATCAGGGTCAGGACACTGTCACACATGGTGCCCTTGATGTCATTACATTTATTGTGTATCAAATGCACGCAACTTTCACAAAAACGACACCTGTCTTACACACACCATTTAAAATGACTATAAATCCAATCCATATATTCCATACAAGTATTGTCAATAAGAGGGGTGGCATGGACATTTATGGTGCATTATTTTACAAGAGGGAATAATTTCACTCTCGTTACAGAAGATAATGCGCAAAAATAATTTCATTTATACAATTGTCTCATTTTACAATCAAAGCGGTGAAAGTACCTGTATGGACAAAACATGGTCACCATTTGAATTTTTATTGCGCTAATTGCCTAACAAAATTATTGTTATTTTTTTATTCAGTTAAACGTCAAGATTATTTCAGCTCATATGAGACGGGCCAAAAAGTAGGTGGGGCGAAACCGGGAGAACCCCGAGAAAAACCACCTGACACACCCGCAAGCAGAACTTGGCTTGTCTCACATGTGGCAATATTCATATCAAAGGCCTATGGTGTTTAAGGCCTGATTTTGGCCTCAGATTTTGCTAAGAAATAAATTTTGGAATTAAGTTGAGAAACTTATTCCTAAAACAGCCATATGTTTCCGCTTTTAAAAACCAGAACAAGCTCTTCATTTATCCTACAAGCATTGCCATGGCAACACGGAGATTAACCATAGATATAGTACATTTTGCACTTTCGGGTCTATTTTTTACCATTTCTGAACACATTTTTAATGTTTGAGTACCGGCCCACGCGAAAAACAAAATGATACTTTGCATACAATATTTCTGGATCTCTGGATGATACTTTATAATTATTTCATAATAAGAAATTTTTTGTTGTGTGGGCCGGTAGTTGAAAATGATGTTAAATGGTGAAAAATAGACCCAAAATTGCAAAAAAAAAGTATTTCTATGCTTTTCTGAGCGTTGCCATGGTAACATTTGTAATTTGAATGTAATAGTTGTGCTAGAACTTATAAGCAGGGACCTATACTTACTATATGCAATACTTGTCTCCTCAAATATCCAAAATTCATTTTCTACCCACGAGAGCAAATCATGTGGTACTTACCGTCCAAGGGCAGAGAATGTAGAACGTCGCATTCGTAGCGATCTCGCCGACGCATACGAAACTTCATAATAGCATGCATTAACATTCCACATCGCATCAATAATCAGACATTTCTCCAATCAGATTTCTCATAAATTTACATCGAATAAATACCCAAATGATTAAAAAAGAAACAGACACCCTTAATCTTTGTGGGCTCTGCGTGATTGTGGGTAATATTGCAGTGTTCCTTAATTATTTTAAGCGTTGTATGCTTTAAAAAGTGATATTTTGCGTCGATGATTGATATCAGTAAATATTTTGCTGTAGAATTTTTATAACCTCTGACTTTTCTCTAAATGTGTATCATTTGGGCTCCAGTAATGTCGTACCCAGGTTATTTCTTTACCATTTTGGTCGTTTCTTACCCAGCTTTTGTACCCAGTTACTACCATTTTATCACCAGGCCCTTTCGTAACCACTTTGGTCACTTGTACGAAATACGAACATAATAAATGCTATGTTAATTCGTACCCAAGCTATTTTGTTACTAATTTGGTCATTTTGTACCCAGGTTGTTTCGTACCTTTGACGTTTATGATTTTTAAACGAGTTCGTGCTTAGGCTATTTCGTGTCGAATAACAGTCACATAATGGTGATAGTAAGTGTATTTCTCAAAAAGGAAAACAGTTTTGTTTGCTACCCAGTTCAACTAAAATAAAATAATTAGTATCTTAGTCATTTTGTACCGAAATGACCAAAGTGGGTATAAAAATGTAAACCCTCAATACGAAATGACTAAATAAAGTTCAAAAGTTATATAAAAGTTTGTACGAAATGGCCAAAGTGGGTATGAAATGTCAAAGTTACGAAATGGGTACGAAATGACCGGTTGCCTCTTGGGTCGGTCCTACGAGGGGTTTTGGGGATCTGTGGAGAAGGATAACGTAATTTTCAGGAGAAGGGCCATTTATTTTCAGGGGCCTGGGAGCAAGCAACAAATTTTGGGATTGAAAAAATTGGAAAAATATTTTTTGTATATACATGTAACAAAATCATATCCTTTCAATTTCAGATTCCGTGTAACAAAATCATATCCTTTCAATTTCAGATTCCGATTGTGTTGACAAGTTTAGCTCCTGTCATATGGTGATTCAAGCAAGACTTTGTCAATACAAGTACTATACAAAGATATGTTGTAAATCATGCCAGAATCTCAATACTTAGTCGCTTAACATACATCCAGGAGATTAGATAAGGAAATCCGTTGATAATAATTGATGATAATTCAGAGATAATATTGCTTATTTCTTATAAAGATTCTATGTTGTACTATGTTGTATGTGCTCATTACAGTCACCCCTATGAAAAACTTATAATTATCTCTTCATTATCATCAATTTTTATCACAAATTCAAGAAGTATATGACCAAAATCTTCAGACGCGGATTAGCAATAGCTAAAACCCAGGACAAATCTATCCACGCGCTTCATTGGATTCGTCCCTCATGCCGATCAGCATATGAGTATGTCAAATGAGTGCACGTAAAATAGTTATAGTTTGTTTGATGCTTAGTCGACATGACTGTAGCCTAAATGGCTTAACAAACATCTACTTGTTTACTTGAACAAGAGGAGATTTTAACGTGTTGTTACACACCAATACATGTGCTAGACGAGACATGAATAAGATGTGAAAACATCTCTAACACAATCTATCTAACCACCAGCATCTCGGTATCAGGGATTTGAAAGTGAGAGTTTTGGGCGATTTTAGCCCTAGGGTAGCGTAATATTTGCCTTTAAATCGCACACGTCCGATGGTTGAAGAAATATGAGAATCTCTATATCTATCATTAAACAAACATGTAATTATATTAGTCAAAAGTTCTAACCGGCCACATCTCAAATTCATTTTCTCTCACAATCCACTATATTGTCGTTTTGATAATTTTGATTTCAATAATATTTTCCAATAACAAAACTCTCTTTCAGTGAGGACGGTCTTTTTATGGTAATTTAGTAATTGAATGCATAATACTATTGGAAAACGTACTGCATTCAGCATTCATCCATATTGCAAACAGATCAGTGGTCACGGCGATGTTGAATGTATCCGTAGGTCCCGGTTCGAATCTGGGTAGGGCCAATTTTTTTTCTTCAAAAGCCTATATCGGCGCCAATTTTTCATTTTTCTTGTTCTGAGTGTGAATTTTATAAAATGGTAAAAGTAGGCAATGGTCGGGAAAAGGCGCAATCAGAGAGAAATTCCCAATCCACAAACCGAGGGGTGGGAAAAAAACCAAAATGACATTTAGGTACTTATACCAAGAAAACATACCGTAAGCCAAGTGAGCAGCTATTCCCCAATAGGCAGCCACTAAGATAGTAATACCAGAACTTAACTAAAATATGAAAACGTACATAAGGCTCAAACAGCAAAAAATTCGACTCCAAAACACAAAACAATAAGAACCACAACAGAAGTATCGCCTTGGAGGTGCATGAATAAATCGTTTTATAAAATTCACGCTTAGTGCGAAAATAAAATAAATACAAAAGCATGGCGCCTATCTAGTTTTTGGAAGAAATAAAAAACAGATCTTATCTTAGGGACATAAAAAGCACACCTGATTATTAAAAAACATGGCTTCACTTCAATTATATATCATCCAACCTATGTACGTGTAATAATTTTCTTAAAGGTCAACTTAGGAGCAATTTCAAACGGTCATTTTGACTACAGATATTTTGGCAGCAATGAAATAGTTTACCCCATACATTTTTTCACACGTCGGTTTTTGGAGTGGAACTTCTTTCTCATTGTGCCATTTACTGACCATTGCTTACTTTTACTTCATAGTGTTGCTTATTTATTTCAACAGTGTTAACTGTTCTCAGTCGCGTTGACTGTCTCTTGATAACCAATGTAATCTAGCATAAGCTTTATATTACCCGTATTCCACTACACCTATATATCTGTCCAATACTTTAATGATAATACTGCAGTTAAATGCTCTATGCAACACTGATATATATTTCTCTTCATCTAACCATTTTCTTGTGCATCTGTTTTAAGACTTTCTGATTCCTTTAAATCATACGTTTTTGCTTCAACATCACTACCGGCATGAATATCTATTTCAATATTTCCCTCGGTACATTCTCTCAACGGCTGCAATTCATGCATATCTGATAAGCCACCTTTTTCAGTTTTATTTAAAACACTAATGTCTCGGTCTCTTGGGTCTACATTGGAACTTCGGGTACTTAGAGAACGCCTTATGGTTGACACACGTCTGCGTAAAGAACGTTGGATTGTAGACATAGTCCGGATGTCGTCGCGGAACGATCGGTGTGGATGACGTCTCTCAATCTCCGGGTTGTTACTTTTGGTGTGTACAGTACAGCAATACAGGAAAGTTACAAACACGGTGATGAATCCTATTGCACACAACAATACTGCCCACCAGTACACCTGCAAGAAAATATGGGTCTATTTAATACACTCCTGTTCATTGTTACAAAACTAGTCGACCCCAGACAAGAATGAAGCCAGAGGACCAATGGTCCAGTAAACGCTCACCTGAGACCTGATATATATATATATATATATATATATATATATATATATATATATATATATATATATATATATATATATATATTAATAAAAGAAGAAAGTTCACGGCACAAGATAAGACAAATATGCGAAAAAAGAAATGACTTCACATGTCACAGCAGTTTTTTATTTTATTGACGGTTTTTTAACAATAAACAAACATGTTTCGCCAGAACGGCTCTTCAGTGCAAACCGCCATTGCACATAGCGTACTGTTTCTTAGTAACAAACGGGCTTAATGCGTTGCGTAGCGTAACGTTACTTGTAATGCATATAACGTTACGGTTGAATTTTAATTCAAAATGCATTATTATTATTATTATTATTATTATTATTATTATTATTATTATAACAGCAGCAGTTCAGTCTCTTGTAATATACTTTCCTTACATAGTCTTTCCCTCGATTTAACTGTCCCGCGCATCTCTCCGGTGTGTTTTTCAGTCTTCGTATTAGTCTTTCAAACCCGACTTAGAAACATCCATTTTTGTCTAAGTCCTGCATTTTTCTGTTCTGTGCGTTACATCCAATATCCCCTCAGCGCATCATCCTTATCTATCTTCCTTCTGTTAAACCCAGTCCTTGCTGCGTTGATCTTCGGTTTCTTTTGAATTTCTTTCGTTCTTGTATTCAGAATATTTCAGTTCTGATAAAATATTAAAGTTTAATTATTGTGATTAAACGTATTACTTCTTTGGCATCAGGAGTCCTTCGTTTTTTCCTCCAAATGTCCGATCTCGGTGAATTTTCTTCCCTTTTTCTTGAGTGACATGATCCGCCTCTTGTCCCGGGTGAATAAATTAATAAAAGAAGAAAGATATAAAGGAAGAATAAATTAATAAAAGAAGAAAGATAAAAGTTTGTTACTAAGAAACAGTACGCTATGTGCAATGGCGGTTTGCACTGAAGAGCCGTTCTGGCGAAACATGTTTGTTTATTGTTAAAAAACCGTCAATAAAACAAAAAACTGCTGTGACATGTGAAGTCATTTCTTTTTTCGCATATTTGTCTTATCTTGTGCCGTGAACTTTCTTCTTTTATTAATTTATTCACCCGGGACAAGAGGCGGATCATGTCACTCAAGAAAAAGGGAAGAAAATTCACCGAGATCGGACATTTGGAGGAAAAAACGAAGGACTCCTGATGCCAAAGAAGTAATACGTTTAATCACAATAATTAAACTTTAATATTTTATCAGAACTGAAATATTCTGAATACAAGAACGAAAGAAATTCAAAAGAAACCGAAGATCAACGCAGCAAGGACTGGGTTTAACAGAAGGAAGATAGATAAGGATGATGCGCTGAGGGGATATTGGATGTAACGCACAGAACAGAAAAATGCAGGACTTAGACAAAAATGGATGTTTCTAAGTCGGGTTTGAAAGACTAATACGAAGACTGAAAAACACACCGGAGAGATGCGCGGGACAGTTAAATCGAGGGAAAGACTATGTAAGGAAAGTATATTACAAGAGACTGAACTGCTGCTGTTATAATAGTAATAATAATAATAATAATAATAATAATGCATTTTGAATTAAAATTCAACCGTAACGTTATATGCATTACAAGTAACGTTACGCTACGCAACGCATTAAGCCCGTTTGTTACTAAGAAACAGTACGCTATGTGCAATGGCGGTTTGCACTGAAGAGCCGTTCTGGCGAAACATGTTTGTTTATTGTTAAAAAACCGTCAATAAAACAAAAAACTGCTGTGACATGTGAAGTCATTTCTTTTTTCGCATATATATATATATATATATATATATTATATATAATATATATATATATATATATATATATATATATATATATATATATATATATATATATATATATATATATATATTAATCAACTTGTTTGACTAGAATGGTGATATGGTGATAAACATGTGTACACTGAAAAAAGTTATAAGAGGCCACTTTTCAAACTCATTTTTTGTAACTAAGCCATGTTCAAAATTGCACGATCTTTAGTCTAAAAACGTGTCTTTCAAGTAAGTAAAGTTCCAAAGTGTTCAGAAATAATTTTCTTTCACTAAACGCGATTTTTGAGTAAAAATGCAAAAATCAATGTTTTTGAATAAAACATTTGATAAAGCACAACATTAATTGAAATTATGAGCGGGTGTCATCAAAGGGGCCCTTCCGGCTTGGAAAAACATCAAACATTCGAATTTTCTCTACTGGTAGACTTTCTGCGCATTTTCAAAAATCGCTAATTTTGAGATTTTTTGAAAAATTCATCAATGTGCCTCTTAAACATGTTAATCGCAATTAAATTCACTTGATGAAGCCTGGAAATGAGAGATATAACCCGAGTGAGCTATTTTAGACTATTTTCGAGGACCAACAGGTCACGGCTGACGCACCCTTCCGGTTTCAATGCCAATTTTTAACGAACAAAATAGCGAAATTTATGGATGATTTTTCAAATTTTCAAAGTTTATCAGAGTTTATCAGAGTCTAGTATTATACCATAATACTCGCTGAAAATTTCAATTCCATACTGCTGATAATAATGCAACCAGAGATGAACAAAGTTTGTATGCAAATTGCATACAAAAAGCTGAATTCATGTTATTCATGTTGCTATCTTCTTGCATGTACAAAACAGAAATGAAGATTCTTATTGCAGCAACACATCTGATTTAATTTTATCTTGCATCATGGTAGTCAGTAGCACTTTCAAATAAATTAAAATGTAAAACACAATGTCATAATATGACATTTAATTTGATGATAATAAAGTGTGATTTTCGAAAAGAGGGTACCTTTACTCATGCTTCGACTGCGTGAGACATATCACGCATTTTGGAATGCAGACACTCTCAGAGCCACTGTTAGACATTGTTTTATTAATTTGATCATGAATTTTAATTGATCGTAATTTACTTTCTGAAATAGAAGAAAAAATATGAGGTGGCCTCTTATAACTTTTTTTCAGTGTATAACCACAGGGCAGGGTCAGAATAACCACTGGAAATATTTTTTCAAATCGTAAAAATTCAGTCTATTTGCCAATATACCAAGTTTTGCCCTTCAATTGACGTTTTAACAATTTTCCCAAATTTTCCCCAATTTTCCCTATTCAAATGCATGGGCCACCTGAGTTGACCTTGCCGTAAAATAGGCCAAGGTCATCCCAGGGTCATGATTTATATAAACTTTGTAGAGCTCCATTACCTGATGCTTCATGCCAAGTTTCAAAATCATAGGCCTTCTGGTTATCGAGAAGAAGATAGTTAAAAGTGTTTGCTATTTATAGCCATGACGGCCATCTTGGTCATGTGACCTGTATAGCATTTGTACTTAATATTTGATTACCGTATTTTTTATATTTATGCATAACCTTGGGCTCTTTGTAGAAAAAACGCAAAAACGCAAAAAAAAAAAAAAAAAAAAAAAAAATAAATAAATAAATAAATAAATAAATGAATAAAATAAAATAAAAAAATGAAAACTGGCATTTTTGCACCAAGAACATTTTTAGTCTTCCTTAACTTATGAAAGGGGTCGGTAGCTGTACTCTACCTCTATTTTTAAATGAAACCGGCTTTTTTTGAATTCACTGACCACCCCAGCAATAAAAAGCCATTTTACACTTTTTGCCATGTGGTATCTCGTTGAATTAAAGAAAACCAGAGGACCAATGGTCCTGTAAACGCTCACCTGAGATCTGGAATATGCGACCTCATCTAACTTTGCCATAAAATATATCAAGGTCATTCAGGGGTCATGATTATACAAACTTTGTAGAGCTCCATTCACTGATGCTTCAGGCAAAGTTACAAAATCATAGGTCTTCCGGTTCTGAAGAATAAGATTTATAAAAGTTTTTGCTATTTATAGCCATGGTGGCCATCTTGGTCATGTGACTTTAACCATTTATATTAACTTTCGTTCCCCTTTCCTAACGATGCTCCACATAAAGTCTGGCTTTGATTGGCCAAGCGGTTTCAGAGAAGATGTTTGAATATTATGGTCATATACATGTATATAGCCCAGGGGCGGGGGCAGACAACCCCCTGAGGACATTTTTTTCTATAAACATAAATCTTCTGTTCATTTGCATACTCCCAGCAAGTTTCCCCCCATTTAATTACATTTTACTAATTTTACCCAAACAAATGCATGAGCAACCTATGTTGGCCTTGCCATAATATAGGTCAAGGTCATCCCAAGGTCATGATTTATATGAACTTTGTAGAGCTCCTCTCCCTGATGTTTTATGCCAAGTTTCAAAATCATGGCTCTAGAGCATGTCGGCCACATGGATCATTTATATAAACTTTCGTTCCCCTTTCCTAAGGATGCTGCACATGAAGTTTGGCTTTGATTGGCCGACGGAGCATGGCCATCCTATAAGCTCCTCTTGTGAGCCTTCGGCTCAGGTGAGCTAAAAATATTTGACCATTTCACATAGAGCTTGTAGTAATCAATATATAAAAAACACGTTAGTTTTAGTTTTGTCTCATTTTTGACCAATCTACAGGTCTTTGAAAATGAATTATCCGGCACAGTTGAATTTTAACAAACTTAGTGACGTATTTGTGACGTCACGTGCCGTCATATTTACCATCTTTCATCTATACGGCACTGCAGCAGTCCCTCCCAGGATATTGGGACAGTGAAAGGTTGACGCCGGTTTGATCAACCGATTTTTCCACGGCATGGCACTATTGTCTAGAGATTTGACGTAAAGACGCTATATTAAGTCGATTACGTCGACCATGACCATTCAGACAAGCTAACATTATTGCAAGACAATCAATGCAACTGGCAAAACTTGTAATTTTAATGAGATTGCAATACCCTTTATGCCAAGGAGCAAATTGAAGTCGTGCTCAATATTATTTGCAGTTTTTGTTTTAGGGGTATTGCTACATCAAGGACTGTTGCTCTCACATTACTCATTATTTTGATACGAAATTCACAACACAGTTTGCAAACATATCAATGTTTATTTGTGTAAAATTTCATAATAAAAACCAGAGGACCAATGATCCTGTAAACGCTCACCTGGAACCTGAGATAAATACAAATAAACTTGTTTGACTACATTGGTAATATACATGTATATAACCCGAGGGCCGGAACAGAGCAACCTCTGGAGTCAAATTCTTTTTGACCTAAGTTGACCTTGTCGTAAAATATGTCAAGGTCATCAAAGGGTCACGATTTATATAAACTTTGTAGAGTCCCATTGCCTGATGCTTCATGCCAAGTTTCAAAATCATAGGCCTTCCGGTTCTGGAGAAGAAGATTTTAAAGGATTTTGCTATTTATAGCCATGGCAGCCATCTTGGTCATGTGACCATGACCATTTATATAAATTTTCATTGCCCCTTCTCAACGATCCTCCATATAAAGTTTGGCTTTGATTGGCCAAGCGGTTTTAGAGCAGTTGATATTTGTATATTATGGTCATGTACTATTATATAGCTCTGGGGCAGGGGCAGACAACCCACTAGGGACAAATTGTTTTATAAACATAAATATTCTGTCTATTTGCCCATTGCCTGCAAGTTTTGCCCCTCAAATCATATTTTAACAATTTTCCCCATTCAAATGCATCGGCGATCTATGTTGACCTTGCCTTGAAATAGGTCAAGGTCATCCAAAGGTCATGATATATACAAACTTTGTAGAGCTACATTGCCTGACGCTTCATGCCAAGTTTCAAAATCATAGGCCTTTTGGTTCCGGGGAAGAAGATTTTTGAAGGTTTTCGCTATTTTAAGCCATTGCGGCCATCTTGGTCATGTGACCTTGACCATTATACAAACTGTCATTGCCCCTTCCTAACAATGCTTCATATAAAGTTTGGCTTTGATTAGCCAAGCGGTTTCAGAGGAGAAGATGTTTGAATATTATGGTCATATACATGTATATAGCCCCGGGGCAGGGTCAGACAACCCCATGGGGAATTTTTTTTCATAAACATTAATATTCTATCCATCTGCTTATTGCCTGCAAGTTTTGCTCCTCAAATCATATTTTAACAATTTTCCCCATTCAAATGCATGGGCGACCTATATTGACCTTGCCGTAAAATAGGTCAGGGTCATCCCAGGGTCATGATTTATACAAAATTTGTAGAACTCAAGTACCTGATGCTTCATGCCAAGTTTCAAATCATAGGACATCTGGTTCTGGAGAAGAAGATTTTTTTTTTTTGCTATTTATAGCCATGGCGGCCATCTTGGTCATATAACCGGACCATTTATACAAACTTTCGTTCCCCCTTCCTAAGGATGCTCCACATGAAATTTGAATTTGATTGGCCGAGCGGTTTCAGAGAAGAAGATGATTGAAAAGTGTGAACAACGACGACGACAACCACGACGACCACGACGACGGACGACGGAGCATGGGTATATTATAAGCTCACCTTGTGAGCTAAAAATCGAAATTCTATAAAAAAGAAGAAACATTTGAATTACAACTTTTGCGTTTTTAAAGCTTTTCAGTGCAATTGTATGTTATACGTATATTTAATTGTTGTATAATCATAGGGACAGTTTAAGTTAAAATTACACCTCTCCAAATCTAGTCATCAATTTAGTCATAAATATGTCATAACTTTAGTCAGCCATTTTGAGAATGGTAAATGTTGAAAAATTAAGTAAGTAGTTAAACAGATAGATTCAACGTGCTCGCCATCCTGTATTTTCGATTATAACTGTTTGTATGTTTATGGACAGAAAGGCTTCATGCATTTTCAAAATAAACTTGGAAACTTAGAAACTTATAAGGTAATAAGTGGCACAAACTGGAATTTACAGTCGCTTTAGCTAAAATTGTCAAACCTGCATGTTGCTTGAAATGTGGGTTTGTACGAAGGTGCTTTTTTGTTACAGTTTCTGAGAACAAGATTTTTAGCTCACCGGAGACGAAGGCTCACATGGTGACCTTATAGGATGGTACTCGATCCGGCGTCCGTGCGTGCGACCGTCCGTCCGTTCATGCTTTCTGACATGAATATCTCTAAGGCTACTGAGCCAACTGCAATAAAGTTTTATTTGAAGCATCATTGGGGTAGAAAAAGGGCTGCATTAGGGTTTGGGCCATGTCGGATCAGAACTCTGGTTTCCATGGCAACATATAGCTTCCAATGGGAAAACATAAAAATCTTATCAGAAGCCACAAAGACCAGAGCTTTCATATTCTGTATGTAACAATGTAAAGTATTCCTCTTTATAAATCCTGCCAACCGTGCCCCCCTGATGTCCATATAGGGCTGGCCCTAGGGGGCGTCATTACCTGTCGTAGACTTATAATGGCATATACATGAAAAAAAAATCTTCTCTGAAACCACAACAGACCCGAAGCTTATAGCCTTACAATGGGAACACATAAACATATTCTTCTCTGAAACCACAAAGCCTGGAGCATTTATATTATGCATAGTAATCGTCTTTGTAAATACTCCTATCAGTGTCCCTGGGAATTGCTTGAAAATTCTTCTTCTCTGAAACGCAGAAGCTTGTATGTTTCTTATGCAGCACTGTAATGAGGAGCTCAACATGAATCCATTCATGCCATCCCTTATTAGGATCAAAATGGCCTCCTCCAAGGGGTCATTAGTTCCCATAGACTTAGAATGAGGAAAAAACTCCTTCTCTGAAACAGCAAGGCACAGAGCTTTTATATTTTGTGTGTAGCAATGTATAGGAATCCTCAATATAAATCCGTCCAACTGCGCTCCTTGGTTGCATACAAGCCCCTTACCGGGGGTTTCATTTTTACATAATTTGAGCCGAAGGCTCATAGGTGAGCTTATAGTATACCCATGCTCCGTCCGTCGTCCGTCGTTGTCTACAATTTCAAAGATCTTCTTCTCTGAAACCGCTGGGCCGATTGTCCTCATATTACACATACACCATGTACAGGTAGGGGAAAGAATAATCGTGTTTTTTTGTTTTGATCGGATAAGGACTCTGGTTACTAGGGTAACTTATGCTTCCTATATACTTATAATGGAAAAAAGTGAAAATTGTCAGTTTTTGCTGTCTTGTTGGAGATATTTGAATTTTGTTTTTGCAGAAATGTTTATTGAGTAGTCCTCTACGTTTCATGTGACTTTTGTCCTAATCCTTTATTTTGATTGGTTGCAGGGGCCCCATATAGGGCAAAATTTCGAAAAACATTCAAAAATCTTCTTCTCAGAAACTGTCAAGGGGATTAAGCCTGTACTTTGTATACATGTTCCTGACAGTAGCCTCTACATAATTTGTGTTTTTTATTCCAGGCGGATAAGAACTCTGGTTGCTATGGCAACTTAAAGTTTCCATAGACTTATAATGGGAAAAGTGGAAATCGGCTAGTTTTCCGCTAAAATTGCAGACATTTGAATTATGTTTTTGCAGAAATGTTTATTGAGTAGTGTTTGACGTTTCTTGTGAGTTTTGTCTTAATCCTTTATTTTGATTGGTTGCCCCATAAAGGGAAAAATGTTAAAAAAAAAAAAAAAAAAAAAAAAAAAAGAAAAACATTCAAAAAATCTTCTCCTCAGAAACTGTCAAGTGGAACAATCCTGATCCAGTACTTTGTATACATGTTCCTGACAGTAGCCTCTACATAATTTGTGTGTTTATTCCAGTCGGATAAGGACTCTGGTTGCTATGGTTTTCATAGACTTATAATGGGAAAAGTGGAAATTAGCTATTTTTTTCTGGACCAATTGTAGGTATTTTGAATTTTGTCTTTGCAGAAATATTTATTGAGTATATCTCTATGTTTCATGTGACTTTTTTCCTAATCCTTTATTTTGATTGGTTGCTGGGGCCACATAAAGGGTAAAATTTTGAAAATCCTTTAAAAATCTTCTCCTAAAAAAAGGTCTATGACATGAAGCCAGTACTTTGTATACATGTTCCTGACAGTAGTCTCTTGACTACATAATTTATGTTTTTTTTATTTCAGTCGGATAAGAAATCTGGTTGCTATGGCAACTTAAAGTTTCGATAGACTTAAAACGGGACAAGTGGAAATTGGCTATTTGTTTCAGGTCCAATCGCAGATATTTGATTCTGTAATGAATTCTATTTTTGCAGAAATGTTTATAGAGTAGTCCTCTACAGTTTCGTTGACTTTTTTGTCCTAATCCTTTTATTTTGATTGGTTGGTGGGGCCCCATAAAGGGCTTTTTTTTAAGTAAGTATTTGGTAAATATAGCAGATCTCAGGTGAGCGTTTACAGGACCGTTGGTTCTCTGGTTTGCCATAGGCATAGAATGGACAATACATGAACAAATCTTCTTCTCTGAAACCACAAGACCCAAAACTTGTATTGTATTCAGCAATGTTATGTAGCGCTTTTCATAAATCCTATCATGCCCCTTGGGTCAACAATCAACAATGGCCCGGCCCGGGGATCTTAAACTTTAAAAAATCTTCTTCGCTTGATCAATGAGCCCTCAAGCTTTTTCTGTATATTTTGGTGTAAACATTTCGCGACTTATTACGTTTGCTTGAGTCTGCAATCAGGTTACGGACCGACGCGCGAAATGAATGTTTAATGACTAAACTTCTCCGGCAGGGGTATCAGTATCATAACCATCTTAAAATATTTTCTAAATTTTATCGCAAAGGCATTTTTAATTGATTTCCAAATTTAATGTTGGGTTGAAGGTAAAAGATGACAATGATCAGGAAATGGCGCTATCAGAAAATTAAACCGAGGTGGGAAAAAACTAAATCAGGTACTTCTACTAAGAAACCATATCGTAAGCTGAGTGAGCAGCTATTTCCCAGTAGGTGGCCACTCAATTACCCAAACTTGACTAAAATATGAAAACGTACATAAGGTGCTAACAGTACAAATTTTGGGAAACCTAATGCAGTCAATCACACAATCCAGTGATGGTTTACACTAAATTTGATCAAGATTTGCCCACTAACTTCAGAGATATTCTTCTTTGAAATTGTGGACGGGCTGACGACGATAAGGGGCGACGGAGCCTTCCTATACTATTAGCTCACCTGCATTTTTCCAACATTTAATTGAACACATTGTGGTGCATAAAAGTCATACAAAAAGATGAACTTGTAAAAAATTTGATATATCGTGCGTTCAAAACGTTCCTTAGGGTAATGGCAAACCTGTAAGAACTCTTTGAATATAGCAAGGCATTTTCCACTGGTGACGCAATTTTTTAACCTGACGAGAGGCGTATCGGGATCCACACCACGACAACGGTAGAACACATCACAGTAACCTGTCATCTTATTACACGGTGTCCCTGTGTAGAGAATACGAATGTGGATAATCAGTTTAAGTTTAAATTCTAAATAAAGTAAAATGTATAGCATATGTTGAATAGAAGCATTGTTTAATACCAATGTTTACAAATTCGAACAATTTTCTATACCGATTGTTCTAAATAGGAGTTCGAGACTGATGCAAAATTTATTGTTAAAAGCTATCCTATAAAACCTACTAAACATTCTTCTCAATGCATCAAGCAACGTACCCCTTTCGTACTAGCTTACGGTTTGGCAGAGCCAAGACTGGAGTTTCCAGACTGGAGTGACCCGCACCAGGCATTTTATAAGATTTGTTTGCTGCGAGTCATATAAGTTTCATTAGATTATTATCGTCATTTTTCTGGAAATAGTTTTAACACTACTGTTTATTAAAATATACATTTGAAGCAAGTGAATCTACTCACCCATGGGTAACCTGATAGCGTACTGTATTTGACCGTTCGACAAGTTAGTAAGAAGTCGCATCATATCAGGGTTGGCTTGAATAGCATCATGATTATTTGTGCTAATGCATTCTGATTTACTGCTTTTTCCTGAAACAGATTATTTCCCGCATTTTATATCTGTTTTAACAAGTCTGAAATGTCAAATTTAGCCTATTAAAGATAAGAATAGAGGGACCAGGAATCGATGCAATTAAATATAAAGTCCCAGAATATAGCAATAGCAAGCAAAGGGGATTGAAAATTGAACATTAAATGTATGTTCGATGAGGTTTTTAGGGCCGTCATACAGCAAAAAAACAAGAACCCTGAATATGTAATGTAAGAAGAGAGGGACCAGGAATCGATGCAATTAAATTTTAAGTCCCTAGAAAAATTGCAATAGCATGCCATGAAGATTGAAAAAATAAGATCATTAATGCGAGCTAATCTATCAGCCCAAGTAGCCTAAAGGGCAACGATCGCTCATGTTTTGAACTATTGATAGAGCAGTCTAACACTCAATGGTTCAAATTCCCAACTAATCAATGGTTTCATGGTTGTTCTTGTTATCTAAAAAGCTAAAACAATGCCACCAATCCAGCTCTTTCATAGCAAAATGCAATGTAATAAATTCATTTGCGGTACCTCGCACTATGCAACTGTGGGATTCGAAACTGTGGGATTCGAAACGTGTAAGAGACTTCGTGTTCTCTTGTTTTATTATTAATTATTCCTATTTTAAGACACCTTTCAAGAACCGGAGAATGACATGATATGGGTAATTTATCTAGCTTTTTTCATTTCTAGCCGATCTGCTAAAAACATAGCATGTGGTTTTTGGATTCACTTTTGAGGTGAGTGCAACACATGCGTTTTTAGGTCGTATGCTAGATTTTCAACACAAACAAACTGCTTTGTTATGATTAATGGTAAAGGTTTGTGATCATAAATGTTATAGACATACAATGTACCTGCAATTGGAAAACAATCGATATGTTATGAAGTGGCGTGCTAAAGTGATGAAGAAAGGGGCTCAGCTATGAAGAAAACTTGTTATGCTTTGAGGAAGAGCAATCCAGTTGAATGTACTATGACGAAATACGCTGATCAGCACTGTATTGTCAAGAGGCGTAATTAATAGCTTCCTCAGCTTCGACAGCAACCAAGCAAAGCTTGTAAATGTCTTTCTTGTTTTGAAAAGGCACGATTCCTCCTTTACAAGAACATTTGGTCTTACAGTATGTGTTTATGCATTACAGGTATTATCCCATGTATCGTGTCGGATACAACAAGTTGTATCTAACTTGATATATCTAACTTCTTTTTGCTTCATCAAACTTGTAGAACTACACGGTATAGCATGCTAGATCAAACTTGTACTTTCGTTATCGTAAATCCAATATCCCAACAAAATCAATGTAATGAAAGAAAGTTAATAATCAGACTGCACAGGTGCACAAGCATGTATTTGCTTTTGCTGTTCCAAAGAGCAAACAAAAAAATCCTAACATTAAATTAACATGGCCATTATGATTATGAGCCGCATCATAAAACATTTGTGAAAGCAAAGGCACAGATCAGCTGCACAGTACCTACATGCCTGATCAAGGCCTTTGTGTTTGATCCAGTCCTGTTTCTCTGCGAATGTATGCTCCGAGGCTATATTCCCTGGAATTTTATTGGCTATAAGTCAGTGAGTCATTGAGATAACGAACAAGGTGGACGGAATAGGACATGTTCTATCTTAAAAAAGGTTGATGAAGCTTGAAAAGTTGCATACAACATGGACTACACAGTAACGGAATACATGTAACTTGATTATTTCATGCTAGATAGACAGCAAAAGTTGTATCGCCTAGCCTGGCTAAGCTGAGGAGGCTATTAAACACGCCTCTTGACAATACAATGCTGACCAGTGCATTTCGTTATAGTACAATCAACTGGACTGCTCTTGCTCATAGTATAACAAATTTTCTTCATAGCTAGTCTCCTTTCTTCATCGCTTATCACGCCACTTCATAGCATATCGATTATTTTCCGATCACAAGTATATAAATGTTGTTTATGATCACATATCTTCATCAGTAGTCAAAATAAAATCTGTGGAATAAAATGGACGCATTGCATAAGTTGGAAAACGAAGTTATTCAGTATTCAGTGTGTTTGTGTTGAATCTAGCATACAACCTAAAAACGAATGTGTTGCACTCACCTCAAAAGTGATCCCAGACCACACGCTATGTTTTCAGCAGATCGGCTGGAGGTGAAAGAAGCTAGATAGATTTTTGAAAGGTGTCTAAAAATAGGAGTAATTGATAATACAACAAGAGAACACGAAATCACTTACACGTTTCGAATCCCGCAGCTGCATAGTGTGAAGTACCGCAAATGAATCTATTATCATTGCATTTGTTATGAAAGAGCTGGATTTGTTGCCGTGTAAAAAGCATGACGAAGAATCATTTAATTGCCAAAAATACGAAAGAACTAACAAAAATGAAGTTCTAGAGTGTTTACAGTACTAAATATCGAAAGATAAAAAACTAAAGGCAACTAATTCAACAATCAGACATGGGATGTAGCATAGTTTCAAACCTATCCAAGGTTTTATGGCTGTCCTTGTTACATGCAAGAATGAAGAAAAATAAAAAAAGATTAAGCAGCTAAAGTGTTAACAAAACTCTCCCCAGTTTAAGTCAAAACGCAAAAGGGCAGCTAACTCCATAAGAATATATGGTCAAACGAGAAGGCTCTACAGAGTAAATAAATATCAATTTTTCAAACACATAGGGACAGATAACTCCAAAATCAGTAGTGGTATATGGTCAATTTCTAAAATCATTTGAGGTTTTATGGTCGACCTCGTGACCGACAAAGCTGCAGGAATGTCAACCACAATGATGTAGCTAGAGCTTTAACAATATTATACTCATTATAAATCTATGGAGATATTCTAAGACGCACAAGGGCAGCTAACTTCACAGTCTGTGCTCAAATCTACCCGAAAGTCGAACGCATCCGTGGTCCAAATCCTTATGCATCAAATCCCTCTTCAGATTAAATTTTGTTACAACTGGCCAGCTGTTCTCAGAGATATTCGTGTTTGAAACGGACGACAAACATCGGCTCGAGTCACATCATCTTTTGTTAGCCTGTGGCTCCGGTGAGTTAACAATTGTTGTATTAATAAGGACGTCACGTAAATTCGTAATAAAGTTCGATGTAAAAATGGGGCTTATACTTCATACTCCCGGTCCCGAATATCTACACAACTGAAAGGTACAGCGTCACATCTCAACTCAGCTCAACTTACTCAGCTCATCATGCTCAGCACATAGGGACAAAAAGTATGCATATAAAAAAACGCAACGAATTCTCAGCTTAGCTTAACTCATCTAGCTCAGCTTGCAGCTTACCGTATTTATTCTGTGGACCGTTATATTCCTTATATATTGAAGATACTTATACCATACGGGATGATCAAAGATGTAAGTTGAGTAGGATAAGTTGTTATAGTTGCATTTAATATAACAAATAGTAGCTGATGTGTAGAACGAACTATTCATGGATACTAAACAATGTAAGTTGAGTTGGATGAGTTATAATAGTTAGCATATAGGTTGGGGAACATAGGATATCATACTTTATAATATGTCTTAATATTTCAGTTAAGTTCGATGAGTTCAGTAAGCTGAGTAACCTAAGTTGAATGTTAAGTTCGATAAGTAGGGTAAGTTGCATGTTGAGTTCGCTGAGTTGGATAAGTAAAAGAATCCTATCGAACTCATCGAACTTGCTGTTCAAATTATGCAACTTACCCAACTCAGCTTACAACTTATCCAACTCATCCGACTTACTGTTCAACTTATGCAACTTACCCAACTCAGCTTACAGCTTATCCAACTCATCCAACTTACTGTTCAACTTATCGAACTTAACGAACTTATAGTTCAACTTATGCAACTCATCCAACTCAGCATGCAACTTATCCAACTCATCGAACTCTTCGTATAACTTAACCAACTCATCCAACTCAACATGCAACTTATCCAACTCATCCAACTCAGCTTACAACTTATCCAACTCATCCAACTTACTGTTCAACTTATCGAACTCATCGAACTTACTGTTCAACTTATGCAACTTACCCAACTCAGCTTACAACTTATCCAACTCATCCAACTTACTGTTCAACTTATGCAACTAACCCAACTCAGCTTACAACTTATCCAACTCATCCAACTTACTGTTCAACTTATCTAACTTAACGAACTGATAGTTCAACTTATGCAACTCATCCAACTATGCATGCAACTTATCCAACTCATCGAACTCTTTGTGTAACTTATCCAACTCATCCAACTCAACATGCAACTTATCCAACTCATCGAACTCAGCTTACAACTTATCCAACTCATCCAACTTACTGTTTAACTTATCGAACTCATCGAACTTACTGTTCAACTTATGCAACTTACCCAACTCATCCAACTTACTGTTCAACTTATGCAACTCATCGAACTCAGCTTACAACTTATCGAACTCATCCAACTCACTGTTTAACTTATCGAACTCATCGAACTTACTGTTCAACTTATGCGACTTACCCAACTCAGCTTACAACTTATCCAACTCATCCAACTTACTGTTCAACTTATGCAACTCATCGAACTCAGCTTACAACTTATCCAACATCCAACTTACTGTTCAACTTATCGAACTCATTGAACTTACTGTTCAACTTATGCAACTTACCCAACTCAGCTTACAACTTATCCAACTCATCCAACTCAGCTTACAACTTATCCAACTCATCCAACTCACTGTTCAACTTATCAAACTTAACGAACTTATAGTTCAACTTATGCAACTCATCGAACTCAGCATGCAACTTATCCAACTCATCGAACTCAGCGTATTACTTATCCAACTCATCCAACTTACTGTTCAACTTATCGAACTCATCCAAATCAACATGCAACTTATCCAACTCATCGAACTCAGCTTACAACTTATTTAACTCATCCAACTTACTGTTCAACTTATCCAACTCATCGAACTCAACGTATAACTTATCCAACTCATCCAACTTACTATTAAACTTATGCAACTTACCCAACTCGTCGATCTACTTACCTGACTCAGCGTATAACTCATGCAACTCATCGAGCTTAATGTTCAACTTATCCAACTTATCTAACTCAACGCTCAACTTTTCTAACTCATCTAACTCATCGGTCAACTTATCCAACTCATCGAACTTACTGTTCAACTTATCCAACTCATCGCTTAACTTATTCAGCTCATCAAACTTAGTCTTTAACTTAGCTTGCTTAACTTACTCTACTTAACAAACTTAGCTTGTCCTGTGATACATATCTTACTCATATAGCTAATTAAACCCAGACTTCGACTTGCTTAACTTAACTCATCCAAGTTATTAATCTAAAACCTATATAACTCAGCTTGCTTAACTTATACAACTCATCAAACTTAACTTAGATGCAGACATGTACGTGCAATTAGCTTTGCTATTGTGTGCAACTATTGTAACTTATCGAACTTAGCTCAGCCCTGGATGCAACAGTACAACTGTCTTGGCATGTTGTTTTGATCTAATGTTCTTAAGTCCAACTTAATAAACTTATCTTTTATCACTGTCAGCTATGACAACTTACAGAACTTAACTTACAATAGTGGTCTATCATACGTATGTTTGACGGCCGTTTCCTTGGAAAGGAATAGTTAGAGCTTCAGGACTATCGTAAGGCCTTAAAACATGATGGCAATACGCTAAAAAAAATATTTTTTTACAGCTTTTTCCATCTACATTTCGATTATGTCGTCCTAACAAAGGTAACTATTATAACTTACACAACTCAGGCAACTTAACTGCCAGATAGCTATGTAGACACCAGCATCAAATGTACAAATGTGTGACACAATCCCTATATACCTACATAGCTATGATTGTCCCGAAATTTTTGGCCCATACAAAATACATGTTTGCTATTTGGCTTCGTACTTCATACTCCGTGTCCCGAAACTAGACGCTCTTATAAGCACAGGACAAATAATCAGATGTGCTTTCTTCAGAGTAAAACAGTATGTGCACATGCCTGGATACATTTCGGGACCGGGAGTATGAAGTACCTGCCAAAAATGGCGAACGTGACTGCAAAGTTTTCTTATCTATAAGGTAAAGTTGATGAACACGGTTTGGTAACAAACGGGGCACTATCGCGCAAATTTTGTTCAAAACTGCGTTAATTCACTTGTGACAGCTACACCACTGGATTTCTGGCGCACTGTGAATCTATAAGGTGAGATCTGTCTATTTACATCTGGCACTCAGGTAAGATTTAAATAATATAATCAGAGGCATAAGAAAGTACATGTATACACTTTTTGATTGTCCATAATTGACTTATTGTAAATTTTCACAAAACAGTATATTGTGCACGTGCAATTGAACTATAGAATATTTCTAAAAATCTGTATTTGATTTTTCTTTTGGCTTTTTAATAAGCTACAACTTTTTTATCACACGCTTGTACGACTCATTTTAATGCTAATTAATTTTAATAGGACTTTATAAATTTGATTTTTTTTTTTTTTTTTTTTTTTTGCTGAAGATGACTGGATCTACATTATGCTTCCGTTTTTTGACGATAGTCATTTTTGAATACCTAATATTGTGTAATGCATAGAGGATATATATATATATATATATATATATATATATATATATATATATATATATATATATATATATATATATATATATATATATATATATATATATATATATATCGCGGAACGACCGATTTTTGTACGCTAATTCTGTTTGTTTATATATATATATATATATATTTTAAATTCAGTTTTACGTCCCTTTCAAGATCATTTCAGCTCATATGAGACAGGCCAATCAGTAGGTGGGGCGAAAACGGGAGAACCCGAGAAAAACCACCTGACTTACCCGCAAGCAGAACTTGGCTTGTCTAACATGTGGCCAGAGCGGGGCTCGAACCCAGGCCAGACAAGCGGTGAGATGATCAAGTGATTAAGAAACAGCGCTCTTAACCGCTCGGCCACAGGGGCCGCCCAAATATACGTATTTCATCAAGTGTGTTGAAAACATCAGAATTTTCACGAGTGCGCAGCACGAGTAAAACTTTCAATGCTTCTAATATATTTGGTATTAGGTACCGAAATAAAAGTAAATTTTCTCTTTATTTTATAGGCAGAAAGAAGCAGACAGGCTGTGAAAACGCATAAAAATACCCACACTTAATGTTTTTGTTAATAAATAATGGTTTGAATTGAAGCACATTACAACCAGGCAAATACCAGCTTAGTAATTCACAAGTTTCAAACATCTCAAACTCAGTTGTCAAAGACAAGAAATTGACAGTCCACAACAGTCATTTAGGTGCAATTTAAATATAGAAAAAGTTGTTCATTTCTTTAATATAGCCAAACAATCACCTTGTTCTGTTTCATTGTTTTCAATCTACCAATGAAATTTTTGAAAAGAGAAATCAACATCTGTCAATTCCATCTTAATGTGGCCAATCAGAGATATTTAAGGTATTGATGTAGATTTCAAAGTTGATACAAATATTGGACAGGAAATGTCAACTTCATCTTCTTGACAAATTAAGAGATGCTTGAAACACCTGTATTGCTAAGCTGCTATTTGCATGGTTGTAAATGACGTCAAGTGAATGGAAACGTCAGAAGTAATCCAAAATCTACAGTGAAAATATCGGCTGATCACTAGTATTTCAATATCAGTATCAATCCTGCGGTGAAAATCATCACTTTTATTTATTTTGATATACATTGATTTCACTGCTAAATAAAAAATAAAATATCCTAATTCACTGCATGACGGTAAGGTGTCCCAATAGAACCAAACGAACTCTTAACAGACGAAAGAAATATCAGAATGTCAAAAATGACTAAAACACGGACAATTATTCATCTTCACCCGAAACACGAATATATCACACCAACATCCGATACCAAGCGCTACATTTTGTCTATTAACGTTTAGTTCTGGGAATGGTTCCGTACGAGTGGGACATACGCAGTTAGTGTCAGGATGTATAAAACGTTGAAAATATTAATTGTAAATCTTAATGCGGTAATAAGATAATAAAATTTGATTCGCCCTTTGTATGGTTATAGTTGGGTCCTAACCACCGTCCTTATTTTAAGCCCGAACTGTCTCAAGCAAACTGTTTTGGGTCCGAGAATTACCAAAGGTCGGAAAGATCTTTGGTCCGAACCGTCCAGCTACCACATACTTTACAATGCATATTTTGTGTTTTGTATAATAATCAAGCAATATAAATGCATCTTACTGCATCCGATGTAACACAATTCTTCTCTTTCTTCCCTTGTAAGTTTATTCCTATCACTGTAAGCCTGGCACTCTCTCCACCCAATCAAATTGCACATCGACGTATTACATTGCTGAAACATAGCGAATAATATGTATTATGCGTTTCATAGTTATTTGTACAAGTAACATTCATGAACATCAATATAGACTGGGTAAACTGGTGAAATATGGACAAGGGTCTAGTTGCAACATCACTGCCGACGTACTGGGCAGTGATGTTGCAACTAGATACTAATAGAAATATGTCTACCCCATGTATACATTCAGTGTGTAATGGAAAATTATACTTTTCTAGATCAATGTAATGTTAAATTGCGTAATAAATTATTTTTCTCATAAAATATGGAGCATTTATAAATACTTGTAAAAGACATATTATTTTACAGAATCTGAATCGATAGAAATGAGCATGATTTGGTAATAAGTTTGGTACGATATACATATTTCGGGCAAGATAAAATGATTTTTATTCAGTTTTGTCCCCTTTCAAGATTATTTCAGCTCATATGAGACGGGCCAATCAGTAGGTAGGGCGAAAACGGGAGAATCCCGAGAAAAACCACCTGGCACACCCGCAAACAGAACTTGGCTTGTCTCACATATGGCCAGAGCGGGACTCGAACCCACACCAGACACAGCGGAAAAATGATTGTTTTTGACTTTGTGTGTGTATGTGCGTGTGTGTATGTGTGTTCATATAGTTTCAATATACGAATTAACGTCTATTTACCCCATGTTCACAGACACGACCATTTCTGTTACAAATGAAACCATCTTCCCTCATCTGTGATCTTTTGGGAGGAGGGCATTTAGCTCGCCAATTTCTACCACTTCAACGTGTCAAGGATTACATTTTGACTCAGTTGCTCTGTTGTAATAGCTCATCAAGGCTCATCAATGCTATGTTACTATGTAAATTACTTTTACTCTTCAGCTTAATTGATCATACACACTATCGCTCCGCCTCTCTTTTAAGAAGAATCTACCCTTTTGCGAATACAATTTTTGGTTCTTGCAATAATGCAAATCGTCCCTCATACGTAGCTATGAAAGGATACTCGCAATAAAGTTCATCCATACATGGCTGGGCATTTTCACATACAAAGTTCTCTGATCTCTGAATGAATTTGCACGTGTTTCCATCACAACATGGTCCTTGAGTGGGGCTGCACGCAAAGAAAATGTGATCAATATACATGTATTATTACGGAGGATAGACGAATGACCGTCAAACAAAAGCGATATAACTTTTATCGTTTGGTAAGAAATAGTGCATCTATACTGAGCCAAACAACTAACGCAACATGGTTATGGCACGTAAATGTTACGTAAGACGGTCTACCCGACATATGATGGTCAGCAATCGCCAATGAATAAATTGGGTACAAAGGATTTAGCTTTCTAGGCATGGGCCACTGAGCTCGAATCTGATTGGCCAAAGCGGTTATTTTGGTGGCATGCGCCCCTGAGAGATTCTGGAAGTCAAGTTAAACACAAATGGCTTCTTTATGGATCGCCCAATGAGATTCGATGGGTAATTGCAATTTGGCTACCATTTGTACCCAAAATTTCAAATCAAAGTTTACGTCATTGAAAATTGAACGTTTAATACTGAGCATTCCATTGAACACAATAGAACATGGAATTAGTAAAAAATTCTAACGGCGAATGTTTTTAACGAAACCTTTTGTGAAAACGTGTTCATGCCTTCATTTAGCATTGTTAGAAAAAAACAATAGCATCCAATTGTTGGGTCAGGAACGTCTATAACAAATGTTAAAATGTGAGTAAACTTGAATGGTTGGGAGTAAACATGAGTCTTCAACTCTGCTTAAAATTGAGCAAAATTGATCGTTTGTCAGTAAAATTATTCATTGTCTAAAATGGGACAGGGGTAACCCTGAAAATCTACACTAATTTCTAGGGTACGAATACACGTCACATGTCGCATTCTGGAAAATCACAATGCATTTTATGTTTTGCCAAGACCCTACCTCTGAAAAATGTTTAATTTCTTGAGACGCATAACACAGAATGTTACAAACAAGATCTTATGAGATGTGTCGATCGTCCGGCAATCTAATAGTTTATTTGATACTATTCTTGTGTATAACAAATAAAAATAAACTAATGTTGCGTTATAAGTTTGGCTCAGTATATATATTTCTATATACACGTGACTATACCAAACGGTTCCAGTCACTTTATGTGTTCAGTTGTCTTACCTTGAATGATTAAATCGAGAGTAAAAACTAAAATCAACAATGTTGAACTCTACATAACGAAACGAGCTCGGCATTGTCATAAATTAACAGCTGATAAACACATGGTATGGAATGGGTGACGCACAATGAATTCTACCTGAATTTGAGATGAAAAATTCGCGTTTTCTCCTATACCATTTACACTATTGACTGATAGACAGGCGCGGTCAATGCAGAAATTGAACATTTATTGAATGAAAGTAACATAAGAAATTCAGGTTATTTCGTTTTCGCAAACATTTCCGCCCCAAGAACAAAAAGTGCTTCCAGCATAATAACATTGAAGTGTTTGCGAAAACAAAATAAGCGGGATTTCTTATGTTACTTTCGTTCAATAAATGATCAATTTCTGCATGGAATGCACTCATCTATTTTTCAGTAGAATACACGCTATAGGAGAAAACTCGAATATTGTCTCAATAGCAGTGTATGTCACCGATCATTTATCGGTTTGTATGTAAACAATACCACGTGATTGTCAGAAGTGAAATTATGCATTAACAATGCACTGATTAATGTACATACATGACTGGCCCTGTCAAAACATTTAAACCTTCATAACTTATACACAACAGTTTGCTATTACACTGCTTTTGTATTTTTTGTCTTAATGAAATAGGAAATACAGTGTGAAGTTTCGTAAATATGTAGAGCTCAGATTTATTCACGGTCCGTGCTCTGTACCCACTATCTGATCTGTACCAACAACGTCATCATAGCTACCACAACCTCAGGTTTATCAGTTAAACACACATCAAGACAGTATACACATGATGGATACAGATCAGAAAAACCGTAGGTACAGATCAGCAAAAAATAAATTCTCGTGGGTACAGATCAGAGAAATCGTGGGAAAGATCGCAGAAGTAGGTAATTGTGGGTACGGATCAGAGAACACGTAGGCACAGATCAGAGAGTGGGTAAAGATCAGGCGATGAGTACAGATTAGAATCCTTCAAGAATGCAACTTTTGTAATACATGTGTTAGTATCTTAAGCCCCAGAGTGAGAAAAGCCTTCAAAAAAATCACTTTTGGTGGCCACCTGTTTAGCACAAATTTCTTTGGTATAATTGTTTAGTACTGTCTTTAGGAAGTATGAAAACCAATGTTTAAATAACTTTTTTCGGTCTTGCAAAAGTACTTTTATTCCGGGTCAAAATGAAGTACCCTAGCTTGTTTGATCCGCGACATTCTGGGTACCCCGGGGGCTAATTTGGTCTACCTTGCACATCCCCTCCCAGGAGAATCTTTCAAGGGTGCCAAATCATTCATTGGGACCCAAGAAATGAAAATCATTTTTGTTGTCAAAGATAAACTCTTTTGTTCTATGAAAAAATGCATGGTTTCCATGGCAGTCATTAACATGATTCTCGAACATGGAGGTGTACATACAAGATTGGTCATATTCCTGCTGTTACTTATCCTAGACCACTGAACCTGGACTCATTTTAGAGCTTAAGACATAGCGCTTTCAACCTATGGTAAGCAATGCAAGTTATCTAATTTGCATATTCATGAATTTCAATGAAAACATTAAAATGACAGAAGAACTGGTTCAGAAATCATTAATAAACTAATTTCAGGACCAAGCTATCAATGTGACACTTTGTTATTGAGCCAGTATGATCATATGACAAATGTATTGATGTCATGAGCCTAAATAAAAATTATCTCGTTTGCATATTCATGAATATTAATGAAAAAGTAAAAAATCAAGGGAAAACAAGGGAAATACTGTAGCCATTGCAAGGTTTTGGATGGGTTATAGGATCTATCTTGCATCCCTGGGACCAATTCTCATGGCTACCAGTATAGTCAGAGGTATCACCTAAATGCCATAAAATATTGTCCTCAACAATGAACGCATTTACATGATGTAAAATTACTTAGTTTCCACTCCTACTCCTAGTGTGATTCTAATGAATAGGGTACTCAAAAATACACATACCAGCATTAGCATGCTCTAGAATACAATAATTGGCCTGATAGTGATGCATGGACCAAGCAATTTAACCTTAATATCTATGATTCAAATGGCTGTGTTTGCTTATTCATGAAAATTAATAAAATACATAAGAAGTCTGTAAAAAAAATCTTGGTAGACATACAAAATCACTTGCAGCAGAGCTGGTAACAAACTCAGGATGCTGAAAAAAGTATACAATGTATGCTATGGCAATGTACTATGTCCCTTAAATCTGATATAATAATTATCTGATTTTCAGGATATGAATTATAATGAAAACTCCAGAAATAGGAATGAAAAAAAAACTAGTAAACGTTAACTTGTATATCGGCAACCAAAATTCCTAACATGCTGAAAATGGCATCAAATGGTTGTTAGGGCAAAACAATGCCGCCCTGTACTACAATATACGAGTCATTTGATTTTTTGCTTTATGAATATTAACAAAACCTTTCGAATTTAAAGGAAAATTACGGAAAAGTTAGGGCGGTATACATAGAAAATCGCATGATGTATCTTGGCTACTGATAGCTGCCAATATCCTTAGAGAATTGAAAATGGTATCAATAGAATGCTGGGACATGCACTATTGCCATAAGGTCTGAAAGCTTTTAAAAGCATTATGTTATTGCATTTTCTAAATGTTACACAAAATTTTGAAAAAATGTGGTAATGACAGAAAATTGAAGATTGTGCTCCAACAAAATTTATTAAATCTTGATTGCCAGCAGTGTCCTGCCAATAAATTGATGTCATTTCAAGTTCTCTACAGCTTTTGGCAGCTTTTGGCAGTCAAGATATACGCCATTTTGTTTGTGTACCCCTTCATTTTTCGTTGCTTTTTGCCTTGTTTATAAAGATCTCATTATAATTCAGAAGTATTTTTTTATTATAAGTTGTTTTAAAAAAATGTAAATATAAAGGCAACAAAACAACAACAAAAAAAAAAAATAACAGGGTTCCGGTGACGTCCGTGCAATTTTGCACTGCAATTTCGTGAACGTAAATCTAGATCTCATGGTATACGGAAATCTAGATCTCAGGGTTTCGTAAACGTAAATCTAGATCTCATGGTATACGGAAAAGGGTAATGACAAACGTAAACGGTGCGCTGCATTGAAATTGAACATTTCTCTTAATGATTTAGCTGTTAAACTAAGGATTCACGGTCGACATCCAATGCTGTCGTATCTTAGTTCTCTACCTATTGCTGCATTACGTTCCTTGGACACAGAGGCTAATAGATTTTACGATAGAAATCATCAAATGTATGATGCTGCACTGTTAACAAGATGTTATACTCAGCATGCTCTTCGTCCATTTATCGATTCCGAATCGAATCATATTAGAAGTTTTATTAAAATTCCTTTCATCAATAAAGGAATTGACTTTATTGATTTACCAAGCATATTCCAGGATAAATCAGTGATACAGTCTATACCTACCTACTTCCAAAATTCAGAACCGCCTATTATTTGTTACATATATAACAAACCAATCAGAAATACAATTTTTAATTTCAATAAACTTGTTTCTGATCTTGATATCCATGCTAATACTCCTAAGTCTTGAGATTGTAAAGATTCAACATATGTTTATCAACCCGCTGGACACATTGTTACTGGAAATTTAAAAATAATTTCGGATTCTAGAATTCGCAAAATTGTTTCTAAAGGTCCGAAATATAGATTCCCTTCCTACATTAATTTCGACAAATGTAGAGAGGAGATTTCATCTGCATTAAATGATTTCGGTAATCGATGGTGTAAACGAGAGGGTGTTGAGGATAATGCTCTTAAAGAATGGAAAAGAAGTATCTTTACTATCGTAGATAAACGTATTAAGTTTTATTCACAAAATACTAATCTTTTACCTCCTAAACCCAAATCGTCATTTAGGCATTTGAAGCAGGGTATCCAAGAATTTCATAGAAAGTATGTCTTGGTTCCGGCAGATAAAGCCGCAAACAATGTTGTTGTCGTTTGTAGGCTTCACTACGTTAACACCTTAAAACAGGAGCTTGATGGTACCAGGGCTTATCTGGAGACAGATACTGATGAGGTGTCTGTAGTTAATGCCCACTTAAACGATTTACCTGTTAAGTTTTCTGTTTGTGTCAATGAAGGCCAAGACAAACTTCCTACGATGTATTGGTTGCCTAAGCTTCACAAAAGACCATACAAAGCTAGATTTATTGCAAATTCTAGCTCTTGTACTACCACTGAACTTTCTAAATTATTAACTTCCTGTCTTACTGCTATCAAATTGTTGGAATTACGATGGGTACAAATTGCACACCTCTTGTAGCTGACTTATTTTTATACTGCTACGAAAAATGCTTCATGGATTCTCTTAACCATGATAATCAAGCTGATGTTATCGAGGATTTAATTCGACTTCCAGGTACTTCGATGACCTTTTGAACATTGAGAACCCTTATTTTGAAAGTATGGTCAATCAAAGTTATCCACCTGAACTACAGTTGAGCAAAGCCAATATCTCAGATACCGAAGCCCTTTTTTTAGATTTTTAGAAGCCTCTGTGGTGCAGTGGTTATGTCACTCGCCTTGTAAACCAGTAGCTCGTTTCACGAAGCTCTCTTATGACATATCTTATCTTATGATCGAGACTACTCTTAGGAGTGACTTGTGATCTATCTTAACGGTAAGACTTGTCTTATGTTTGAGGTTGCGACTTGCTCATAAGATTTATCTCAATTCAAGGTCAAACACAACAAACAGTTAGTTTCAAGTATGTTAAATAATAGAATTGATTTAGTATTGGTGATAGCTCAGTGGATTTATGCAAGTAATTCAATTAGTATTTTTGCCATAATATGAATCCATTTTTCTCTCTTGTTCTTTGTTTTTGTTTCTATTTCAATATAAATACATGCACTTAGATCTACCAACTATTTCATTGTAATGCTATAGGCTATTTCGTCTGCAAATCGAAATCAAATCTCTTTAACACGAGTGTTTGCCTTATACACTGTATGATAAACCTGATGCATCGGGCGGCCGATCTGTTTATCATTTGGGGAAAAACAGTCAACTTAGGTCTAGTTATACTAGCAATTATGTATACAGTTCATGATGTTTACAATTAAAATAAAAAATGGACCCATTGGGGCCCTGAGAAAAAATAGATGGGCTGCTTGTACCGCTCCAAGCAAAGCTAGCTTATATGTTACTGACTGGCTATCTGATTAGGCTACTGGTTACATTACGAAATCATGCCCATGCAATATACAGGAATTTTTTAAGTTGTAAAAATTGAAAAAATTCAGTAGAAAATCTGTGATATTTTCCTTATTTTTGCTCAAAACATAGATTGTGGGTACACGTTAGACGAGTACACGAGTACCCACAATCTATTTAATAGGGTACAATTTGGCTTTCAGAGTATGGACCATTGAGCTCGAATGAGATTGGCCAAAGCGGTTATTTTGGTGGCATGCGACTCCTGAGAGATTCTGGAAGTCAGTCTTCCTTTTGGATCGTGAAAAATGATTAATTTCTTGAGACGCATAATACAGAATGTTACAACCAGGTGTTGTTAGATGTGTCAATCGCACGGCAATCTAATCCAGTGGAAATAAAGTTTATTTGTATAACATAACAAATAAATCGTTGTTGTGTTTGACTGAGTTTATTTGAAGCACGTTTTGGATGCCATGACATCCTTATTTTGTATGAACGCCTCATGAATAGAAGGCAACGTCTCGGCTTGAACATAGCTGTTGAATGGGGCGTTAAGCATTAACTCAAACAAACAAACTAAAATAAAATGTTGGCCTTTATCAATACTGAACCAATATTTAAAAAATATGACTCAGTGGCTCAGTGGTAAACTATGTTGTCTTCTGTCCAGGCGATCCGAGTTCGAATCCGGTCTTGGTAATATTTTGTTGTGTTTTCCCTTCACATAAAAACTTCCGCCATTTTTAGTTTACTATAAAATAAGTTCAATCATAAGTTGTGTCCTATTGTTAGGACTAAAGTTAGGACATCTTAAGGATGAGACATATCTTATCCCGAAATTAGTCCTAAGTTCAAACTTAGGATAAAATTTGTCTTAAAACGCTTTGTGAAACGAGCCCCAGGGGTCGCAGGTTCGATCCCGGGCTTCTCCAGTCCGTCGGATGGGACTCTTAACCGATGCCCGTCTCCATATGACCTTAGCTGTTGGTGGGACGTTAAACTCCAACCAACCAACCAACCAACCAACCTTTTAAGATTTACATCTTCCTGATGCAAATGGGTTTGTTTTTTTCTAAACCTTATGATAAGAGTGCACCTAATTTTTCATATAAAATATACAAGTAGACTTTTATCCCTTCATTTACGTCTTTATGCACTAACCTACAACTTGCTGTGGCTTTCAACCTGCAGTCGAGGTCTGGTCGATCTGTAATCTCCCCTTGAGCATAACAGCATTTGTCAACGCACGTGACGTTTGTTCCACAGTCGCATTCTTCCCCGAGCTCGATCACATTATTACCGCAAAACGGAACATTACTGTCTTGAAAAATAAGAAAATAAAACAATGTATAGGCGCGTTTCAATTATTCTTGATTGATATGTGACTGATACGGTTTAAAAGCATAAACAACCATATTTGTTTTCATTAGAGAATAAGCGCACATCTAGGATTTGTGCGCACTGTGCGCTTGACAAAACGGATATTGCATCAATAATAAAATATGTTGTTGGACATAGCATGTAATTAGCTTGCAAGGCAACACGCATTGCGAAATAGTTATCAAAGATGACAGTAATTATGTCGGCAGCAAAGTTGCTAATCCAACTGTGTTCTGAGATTCACAAGATCGTACATATTGCATTTCTCCTTACCTTCAAAACATTGTACGTAGTGTTCGTCAGTAAGAATTCTCGCCACAAATTCATTGCTACAGTTGGAAAATATGCGATTGTTCTTCTTTCTTATCGGCGATGCAACTGAGTGCATCAGATAGAATCCATCGTCCGGTTCATCGGAAAATGCTAAGTACGGCGCACAGTCTTTACCATCATCATGCTAAATTAGTAAGTCTATAGTTAAACACTTTGACCGTGCCGGTTTATCTCAAGTGATAATGTAAACAATAGAAAATGGGTACCTAGTTGCTTTAGATATTTATCCAGTGCCATGCGAAACACATGAGTATGACTAGTTTACCATCTATAGTAGCATTGTTGAAAATAATACACATTCGAAGCAGTCCAATTAACAAATGTAAATTCATGTCAAAAGTGAACCAGCGCGGTCAAAGAAAGTGTACCATAATTACAATTTACACAGAAAACGTTTATTTTATTGCACTAGATATTATTGCCTATATCAAATGCCCATTTAAGGACTTATGTCTGGTCACTGTATGTACATGTTTGAAATTTTACCTGTATAAAAACATTGTTTATTTTTGTCAACAATTCTACATTCTAAAGCATGCTTTATCACGGGGCTGTTGAATATGTTGCAATTACATGGATTTGTGTATACATGATTGTGAAGTGAGTGGTCAGTTCAGAGCAAGTGAGTCATTTTTTCAGTTACTTCCGGCTTTTTGAAAAAAAAAAATAGCCAGATTTTTCGATGTAGTCATTGACTTCAATCATATAAGAACCTGAGACAAAAGACATGTCATCTTTCAGCAAACAAACGCGAACACGAGCCGCCCCAAGTTACCCACTTTGAGAATTTTCCAGAAAAACATGTTTACACTAACTTTTCTTAGGAAAATACATCTCCATGACCCCAAAATAATCTTTAATGTTTCAGATTATGTATCCTAGACATGCAGGCCTTGTGTAATTTTTATTCAAATGCATTCCATTTTCCAGGAAATGGGTCCCACGAAAACCAGTTACATTTCCAATTCTAAGCCCAGCTATTTAAAATTTTAAAAGAATAACTATATTGAGCTGTAACATCTATTAGCAATAAATGCACATCATCATTTGATTGATAGATTAAAAAAACAACAACAAAAAAACAAAAACAACAACAACAACAATAGATATCTGTTTAACATACCCCACCCACTCATGTCAATATTGGTAAATTCTTAACGTTTTGTACAGAAACATGGAGGATGACAAACAACATGGAATGTGTGAAAATGATGATGGACTGAAATAAAACGTTTAAAAAGATGATGAATATAAAATGTAAAGTGGGTAAATGATAATTGTAAATGGCTTAAAGATGATAAAATTAAGTTTTAGTTGAAGTGTGTATTGCTCTGGGGTATGATGTTATGTTATTGCATTACTAAACGATATTAAACTTAACATGTAGAACGCGAACAACATTATACAAACATCATTTACCTTTGCACCAAAGCTATGGCCAACTTCATGTGCAAACACATTCATAGTAACTAGATGTGGTAGATTATGCAGGTCCGTGTTTTGAAGAATAGTTATCATTCCAACATTGTCTCTGGGAAAACAAATTCCACCTGATTTGTCTGAAATGTTTTAGGACTTGATTTACATCTACGTTTTGGAGGTATGCCCGTCCATCGTATAATATACTTAAAACCAATAAAATCATAATTTCAGCAGAGCCTTTCACTACACTCAACGTTTATTTTCGCATTATTGTCAAACAAAGCCATGAATCTACTGTCATGGTATAAAGCAGTCAGAATCTGAATTTGTTGATATAAGGACACAACTCATGTGGACCAAAAAAAAACAAGAGGACCAATGGTCCTGTAAACGCTCACATGAGATCTGCTGCATATACCAATATACATGTTGGAATATCATGGTATTTAACCCCAGTGCAGGGACAGATGAAGCCCTTGGGCCATTTTCTTTTTTCAGAATAATCAATATTCTGTCCATTTGCCAATTTCCCGCTGGTTTTCCCCTTCAAATGGCATTTTAACAGTTTTTCCCATTCAAATGCATAGACAACCCATGTTGACCTTGCCATAAACTGGGTCAAGGTCATGATTTGTATATACATTGTAGTACTTTAGCCATCAATGCTTCATGCCAAGTTTCTTTGAAATCGGTCTACCGGTTCCGGAGAAGATTATTCAAGGGTTTTTACCATATATGGGCATGGCAGCCATCTTGGTCATGTGACCTAGATTATTTCTATACACATTGATTCCCCTATTCTATAGATGCTTCACATAAAATTTGGCTTTGATTGGCCAAGCGGTTTCAGAGGAGAAGATGTTTGAATATTATAGTAATATACATGCATAATGCCCCGGGGTGGGGGCCGATGAGCCCCTGGGGATAATTTTTTTTCAGAATCATTAAAATATTCAGTCCTAATGCCCATTTCCTGCAAGATTTTCACTTTAAATAATATTTAAAAAGTTATCCCCATTCAAATGCATTGGTGACCGATGTTGACCTTGCCGTAAAATAGATCAAGGTCATCACAGGGTCATGATTTATATACACATTGTAGTACTTGAGTCATCCATACTTCATGCGAAGTTTAGTTGAAATCGGTTCACCGGTTCTGGAGAAGTAGGTTTTAACCATATATGGGCATGGCGGCCATCTTGGTCATATGATCTGTATTATTTATATACACATTGGTTTCCTTTTCCTATAGATGCTTCATTTAAACTTTGGTTTTGATTGGCCAAGTGGTTTCAGAGAAAAAGATCTTTGAAAAGTGTGTATAGACAACAGACCGGCCAAGGTCAAGAGATGACCTTGACCTAAATTAATCATATACCTTCATCTTATCCATTGGTTGCTTGCATCTACCACTTTTGGTTTAAACATATTTATTTGATCTATTAATAAACATACACATTTACATATGTAAATACACAAACAGTACAATAGGATTTGAACGGAAGCTGTAAAAGCTTATTAAGTTCATCTACCACTTTTCAGGTCTCAGGCTGCAATAGTTTTCAAAAAATAGCTAATTTCCACTTTTCCCATTATAAGTCTATGGAAACTTAAAGTTACCATAGCAACCAGAGTTCTTATCCCACTGGAATAAAACACACAAATTATGTAGAGGCTACTGTCAGGAACATGTACACAAAGTATAGGATTCATCCATTTGACAGTTTCTGAGGAGAAGATTTTTGAATGTTTTTTTTTTTTTTTTCAAAATTTTGCCCTTTATGGGGCCCCAGCAACCAATCAAAATAAAGGATTAGGACAAAACTCACAAGAAACGTCAAACACTACTCAATAAACATTTCTGCAAAAACAAAATTCAAATGTCTGCAATTTTAGCGGAAAAATAGCCGATTTCAACTTGTCCCATCATAAGTCTATGGAAACTTTAAGTTGCCATAACAACCAGAGTTCTTATCCGCCTGGAATAAAAACACAAATTATGTAGAGGCCACTGTCAGGAACATGTATACAAAGTACAGGCTTAATCCCCTTGACAGTTTCTGAGAAGAAGATTTTTGAATGTTTTTTTCGAAATTTTGCCCTATATGGGGCCCCTGCAACCAATCAAAATAAAGGATTAGGACAAAAGTCACATGAAACGTAGAGGACTACTCAATAAACATTTCTGCAAAAACAAAATTCAAATATCTCCAACACCACAGCAAAAACTGGCAATTTTCACTTTTTTCCATTATAAGTCTATGGGAAGCATAAGTTGCCATAGCAACCAGAGTTCTTAATATCCGATCTAAATAAAAAACATAAATATTCGTCCCCCCCACCTGTAGATGCTATATGTGAAATATGAAAAGATTCGGCCTGGCAGCTTCAGAGGAGAAGTCGTTTGAAAATGTTGACGACGACGACGACGGACGACGGACGACGACGGACGACGCACGGACGCCGGCTCGACCACTATACTATAAGCTCACCTGTGAGCCTTCGGCTCAGGTGAGCTAAAAAGCGGATCAGACCATCAGTGTGTTCTTTTTTTTCTTGTAATTTGGGTTCAAACGTTAAGCTCTTACATGTTATCCTTTTCATACTAATCCGAACCACTGAAGGTACAGTACAGTTGTCGCGATGCTTTGAGCGTACGCGCATTTGCGCGTTGCGCGTGGTTGCGCGTCGGGGATTATCTTCACTCGCGAGTCACTCGCGAGTCACTCGCAAACTACGCGCAATCTTGCGCGATCATCTCGCAAACGTGCAAAACCATTTGTCAAACACGCGCGACGTGGATCAGATATGCGCGATTTACACAATTTAAACAATCTTGCTTGTAAGGTGTGTTGTAAAAATGTTTCATGTTGAATTTTCATGCCCGCTTGATGTCAACATGTATGTCAAATTTGATTGCATCGATTACTGTCTTATCCATCCAAGTATTCATACTTAATACATGTAGATATACTTCGTACAAAGGTAGTACAAAGCGACTAGGTTAGAGATACATGTACATGTAGAATATTCGTCTGACCCGAAGGAAAATTGATACACTGTATATTTTCTATATAAATAATGAGAAAACAATAGTGTAAACAGAAGGTCTGCGGTGAGCCCCGTCACATACCTTAGCTATCCCAAATACAGATATGGAGAATAATTTTTCTATTAAACCAAGCATTTTTTCTCAGTCTTGGTAATTAAACAGATACAAGTAGGCAATGATCAGGAAAAGGCACAATCAGAAAGAAATTCTTACTCCAAAAACCGAGGTAGGAAAAACAAAATGACAATTAGGTATTTATACTTAGAGAACATATCGTAAGCCGAGTGAGCAGCTTCTTCCCAATAGGTGGCTTTTCAGTTACCCGAACTTAACTAAACATCACGAAAACATTTCAGTGTAACGTATATTCACTTGAACCCCACTTTTCTAATAGCAAAACTGGGGTATACAGGGTTTTACCTAATTTTCTAATTTTGGCTCCAAAACATAGATCTTGGGTATTCGTTAGAACCGCCTCGCCTCGCGAAGGCGGGTCTAACGTATACCCACATTCTATGTTTTGAGGAAAATAAGAAAAGTAAACAAAATCTACAGAAAATTTTCAGTTTTTATAACTTTGGAAAAATCAGTATATTACATTGGCATGTTTTCGTAATGACTATAAAAACGTGCATAAATTAAGTACACTGTAGTTGTTCGGTCCTTGTGGTGAATATCTAAACACCATTGAATTTAAACACACAAACATGTACAGTATGTCGTGTTTGTATATTTGTATGCAGCTTTAAAACCAACTTGTTACAACATAAACCTGTGTTATTTTGATTTGTGGTTTTACGTCCCGATTAACAATTTTAGTTACACGAAAAACAAAAATTATAAAAAGCAGGAAAATAAAAATAAAACTCCAGCAAGTTCATATGCGAATACTAGTCTAAACTGTTTGTGCGCATGTAATTTTTCGCGTGGGCTGTGGTTTAATTTACGTAGACGATGGTAAAAGTAAGATGACCAAGATGAGCCTCAATCATTTTTTTTTCATTTGATAAAAATGACTTGTTATGCTTCAAACAATTTTGATGATTGACTTACAACAACTCACTGTCATACAGTAGCCTGGCTGATTGGCTAGCCTGTACTTCACAGTTAATTGTTTTGTTTTGTTTTATGTCAGAAATAGCCCCAAACATAAAGGACTGTCCGAAATAGTCCCAAACATAAAGGAGAAAACAACTGATTAATAGCCAAACGTATATGTAGTTGTAGTTAAATTGAGCGTCATTTACAAAAAAAAAACAAAAAAACGTTGAAACTGAGCAAAAAAGTAGTAATTTACAAATACTTTTTATAAGTACGTGTACTTGAATATTTTAGTGCAATGAATCACGTCACGCATCGCGCAAAGATCCATGGACGAACCAAAAGAACTTTGCGCGTCACTCGCAAACTGTATTATGTAAAACTTGCGCGTCACTCGCGAGTCACTCGCGAATGACTCGTGAGTGACGCACGAGTCACTCGCAAAACGTTTTTAGAAGGGATTAAAAAATTTTGCGCTTTGCGCGATCGCTCAAAGCATCGCGACAACTGTACTGTACTTTTTTGAATTTTTGATTCTCGAAATTGCTATCAAAGTTAGTACACGAAAACCAGAAGCATCCCAAGGAACGCCTTCTTGATTATTTGAACTGTTATTCATCAGGACAAAATATTAGGAGTTTACAAAGTCTGGTTAAGCTATAGAATGATTTCGTTTCTTTCTGGGCGTTTCTCAAAATCGGCACATTATTTCATGCCTCAATCTCTTCAATAACCGATTAAATAGGTATTACATGTATTATCTGTTTTCAAAAAGGCAAACAACCGTCCGAAAAAAAAAGATGTGCGGCTTTAAAAGATTGTTTATTTGTCGATATTATTATTTTCGGAAGTAGAGCTATAGACATGCAAATGTACATGTATATCGATTGTTTTGTCAGTTGGGGCACTTGACGGTTTGAAAGGTCTAAGGTTTCGAATTAAAAATGTATGCTTAAGGTAAAGAACCATAAAAAAGCTGATCCATAGATTTTTTTTATTTTTTGATATATTGTAGAAAAACATCTATATCTATCGATTCGTGTAATAAAAAACATTGTAACCAGGTAGGTTTTCCTGCAAATCGCTACCCTAAAATGGCTAAAAATGCCTTTGTTTGTACGTGACGTAATGGGAAAGTAATAAAAACGCGTCGCGTTTTGCACATGAGCGACGTTTATAAGAGAACTAATCCACAGATTTTTTTTGAAAACTAAATATAGTCTCGTTATTTTATCTTGAATCAAAAAGTAAAAGAAAAGTCTTTGACTACCAGGTTGGTTTCGGCGCGTTTGACCCTAAATTTCAATCGAATTTATTCAACATAAATATCATTGCATCGAATACGCAATGCACGTGGATGTAAGGTCTGTCTTTTTGTACAAACTATTTCTTGTAAAGTATACGTATATATGTGTCTGTTTTAGTTTCATTATTTCCCTTGCGTGACTAAATTACAAACGTTCCCCTATTTGTAAGCGGATGCATTTGCTTGGCGTAGGTTTCTTTTTTATTCAGTTTTACGTTTTACATTATTTAAGCTCACATGAGACGGGCCAATCAGTAGGCGGAACAAAAACGGGAGAACCCCGAGAAAAAGCATTTGGCACATCCACAAGCAGAACTTGGCTAGTGCCTGATGTGGGGCTCGAACCAACGCCAAACACAGCGGTGAGATGATCGAATGGTTAAGCGCATTAATGAAATCAGCACTCTCTTAATCAATCGACCATGATGTCGCTGGATCAAGTTCTGTCGGATGATACTATTTGATACATTAGACCGGTTTTTCCGACACGTACTTCGTTTAAATTAAAGAAGCCGTTAATTTCATTTCAATGGTGTCTCTCTTTTATGTATCTTTAAACTTATATTCGAGCCGCTGCATCAGAAATCCAACAATATGCATATGCGAAACCAAAGGCGCAGACCAGCTATACAGTTACTGCACAGCTGATCAGCACCTTTGTGTTCGTTACTCGGATAGTACAATTTCTCTTATATTTATAACCAAAATGTTAAGCTTCTAACCTGCTTCTGTGGCTGTACAGTCTGGTTTGTGTCAGACCTGGTCGGAAACCCTGATCATTGGTTTTCTCATACAGAGGCTCATTCTAAAGCTCAGTTCCTTCCATGAGACTTGAAAGCTCGGTCGGATAAGCCACCAAAACGTCACGAATAAATAAAATTTGATAGATAAAAATAAATAAATTCTTACGGGAATGAACAAAATGAATAAATAAATGATAATAATAGGGCGTTGGTTCGGGCTTGATTCTCGCGTCCCGCACATCGCCTTTCACACGATAGAGCCGTCCGAAAATAGAGCCGTCCGAATACGTACATCCGCTTTTGCGTAGACTGCGTTTTATTGCGAAAAGTATTTTTTGTTTGTTTGATTTATTGCGTTACGTCCCTTTGAACAGCTAACGTCTCGACATGACCATAGATGTTGGCTTGGACGTCAAACAATAAATCAAACACACAAAAACAGATTTTAGCAATTAAACGCAAGTCAAACGCAAGCCATTGTACATAAAAAAGGCAATAAAATATGTTTAAAGCGAAAGCACACGCTCGTAATCTAGATAAAGAAATGTGCATAAAACAGGAGTCACACTGTAGCGCATAACCCAAACGCGCGCCGGACGTATGAAAAGTAAGAATAGAGGGATCAGGAATCGGTGCAATTAAATTTAAAGTTCCAACATAGACACCAGCTGGGAAAGAAAATACATAAAACACGACAAAACATTTTCCGACAACACACTTGAATAGCAGAAAGACTAGCTCTTTCCCAACAAGGTAGTCATCCGGCTAAGATTCAACAGGAACGAAAGGCAACGAGCACGACAGAGAGGCAGGCGCAATAAACAGTAGTATAATGAAGATATTTTTACCACTTTTCCTGGGACATCGATTATCGTTTTACTGGGGACAAGTATGATGAAGATAAACCAATTTTCCTGGGACACAACTTATCGTTTTTCTGGGGACAACGCCGAAAACTTTTTTTCCTGGGGACATCCTCAAAGTCATAAAGAAAGAAAATTAAACAAAAACAAACATAGTGTTCAACTGGCGAACACATGAAACAAAAACTTTTGATGTAATTAAGTTAAAATCCCTACCACATACACCAGATCATTATCATTAATAAAGCCATTTTTACTAGGACAGCGAAATTACCATTTCTTTCAGTACACCGAAAATGTATTAGTGATTATTAAAAACGGATTGGAATAAAAAATAAACCAAGATCTGAACTGGCTAACACATGTATTACAAAATGTTGCTGCAAATAAAGCAAAAACCTATCAACACGCTGAAGATTTTGGACGTTTGAAAATTAATTTGTTCCTTTAACTCGCTTTAGCAGTCACACAGTAGCGCGTGACTGATGCGTGTGCAGGACGTATAAAAATGTTAAAGTTTTTGAGTACATTTGTGTTACATCCAAAACACGCTATGCACGCGCTACAGACGCACAGCAAACGTTCTACACGCGTTCCACACACGCTTCTTGAAATTTTTAAGCATGTTTATAATTTTTTGAGCCCAAACGCGCCTGTAGCGCGCAGCGATTTACAGCGACGCATATCAACGTGCACCAAGCGTACACCAAGAGTACAAAACGTGCGTGTAACGTGTTTCTAACGTGTTTCCGACGTCCTCCTGGCGTATGTTGAATTTTACATATTTGTCAACACGCCCGGCACGCGTTTGGCTTAAACGCTAATGTGTGACTGCTGTTTAAAATTATTGGAAAAAAGGCATTCGACTATCGCCGTTATCATTTTCTGGGTCTTCTTTTCTCTTCCTTTTAATGCGTTTGTTCGTAAATAAATATTAAAAGCGATCCGTTTCTTTGCTTCTGTCGATCTTTACTGTGTGTTCGGACCGCACACCTAAAGGCGATGCCATCTTGAAAACGACGTCATTGGCGCGACGTTATAGCATTTCGTCCTTCACGACGCACAGATCTTTAAGCGCCACGGTTTTTGTGGTTCTTTACCTTAAAGACCATAAGTTGTGATGCGGTTTGCGATCGCCAGTCTCTTCGCGAGACATGGGCATGTTCGTCCCCAATTATTTCGATACATGTTGTTTTGTTTTTAACCTATAAACGGTATGCCCAAGGCATGATTTCGTAAGCTATTAATATCTTTTATACCTGTCGTTTCTTGATACTGATTATTCATCACAGATGAGAAACACATGTTACGGAATGGGTGACGCACAATGAAATTCTGCCCGAAGTTGAGATGAGAAATTCGAGTTTTCTCCTATAGCGTTTACTCTATTAACAGATAGATAGGTGCAGTCAATGCAGAAATTGAACATTATAACATTCAAATATGTCGTATCAAATACTGACAAACGCAAGGCCTAAGAAAGACAGCAACGCATGTTATTACAGAACAGAATGCGAGTTACATGCAATCTTACCGACTTGTGCATTATACGCCTGGCCTAGTATGGCATTCCCGTTGGAGGCAAATAAAACTCGTGCAGTAAGGAGATAGTTTAGACATATCCTTTCTTTTTCAGTGGACCCCGCCATGTAATAGTCAGGAATGTAGTAGTCTGGATAGTCTGGGTATTCTGTCTTTCCAGGAAAAAACATGTATAAATATATGGCATAAATATATATATACAGTCAGACATAAGTTAAGCATCACTTGAACATATCGTGTAATACTTTTTTTTATCAGATGGCATTTCCTTACCAAGTATGTTTTGAAACCAATCTTGATTGTTTAAGAGTAAATGGGTATTGAGATACTGTCAAGGACATGAAAACATTTGTCGAACTAACCAGATATATCACCCTCCCCTGCATGCTTTCAAAACACAAGTTTGGTACATTTTCTGTACCTTGGCTTTCATGGACCCGCTGTACACACTGTAGAGTTTTTTTTGTTGTTTTTTAAATCCAAATACAACTACGAAATATCTCGGAATATGTTCCAAATTGAAATAGACAAACATTCCGACTTATTACATTTATGGCATTTGATACGTCGATGATCTTCATTCACCTTAAGGCCATTGACTATGCAAACATAGCCCTGAAATTTGAACAGTTCAAACGGCAAAAAAGTGTGAACTGTTAATGCCATTTTGTTATAATGTCAAAACCACCCAAACCCCCATGAAAATGCGAACTGATATCTCTGATATCAACAGTTATGAAAGGTTCAAGAATGGCATACATAGTGAAAACGATAATGCTTAAAAACAAGTGAATAAGTTTGGATGTCTATACATTGTCAAGTACCTTTAACTTCAATGAAACATTGAGTATAACAAAATGCCGTCTGTCACTTGCCTTTATTTTAACTGTAATTTATTTTCGAGCTTAAACGAATTCAAATCGAATAGTCATTGGTCAATTATACAATTACAGGGACATACTCCCAAAATACGGGTAAGTGTATACAGGACATGCCATCACAGAACAAGTGATGTTATGAAGTAATTTATATATATATAAAAAACGCCTTCAGAATAACGCTAGGGTGGTGCTTAACTTTTGTGTGACTGTATATATAGACAAATAGGCTAATGAATTGGTTAGTGTTACATTTTGTGTTTGTGTACATGTAGGAACTTCCGCTCCTGTTGTGCTATATATAAACATATTTTAATGGTCGATGCTCAAGTATGAGTAAATTGAAAATGGCGTGGATTAACGCAACAATATCTGCACTATGGTATTAATTTAGTTTTGCATATTGCACAATAGATTCCACGATATGATGTGTATTTTTTGCGGAAATTCGCAATTTTATGGCAACGTATTAGATATTTATGTTGTAATGTTAAGAAAGCGACAATGACACCATGTGACGTAATTTAAGGCCCGCTCACACCACAACAATTAAGCCAACGTAGGAAAAATATCCAGTACGTTGTTTTACGTTGTTATACACTGTCCATACTATATTAAAAATCCGGAAAAGGCTCTATTTTAACTTATACAAAGGGTATGTCTAGCACACTGGTATGTCTAACGTATGAGTAGCTTATTCATAACGTATCACTGGCATAACATGGTTTATAAAAGTATATGACAGCGTATGCCCAGCGTAAACAAGTTAAGTGCACGGTGACTTATTAGGAGCGTATGCACAACGCACGTCTGACGCATTCCAAATGTACGCACACCGTGCTTCAAAGGAAATCTACTGTCTTCAAAAAAGTGAGCCAAACATATATCCAGCAAAAAAGTTAAAAATAAATAAAAAAATACATAAAAAAACTACTTAAGAAATCTGCACATCTGATTATTCGTGTGCGTTTTGTGAAGTTCTTATTATCGTTTCTAAGGAGAATAATCATGGATAACTTTTTCACGTTTGTTTCAATCTTTTTTAAACACTTCTAAAAGCTAAAAAAAAGTATCCCATAACAATATCTCAACAACTGTCCATTGCTACAAAATATAATTATTTGATAAACTGAAAATAGGCAGGATATTGTGGAATCTTCCTGCTTAAATTTCCTGTTACCTTTGATTTTTAGTGTGGTAATTAGCGTAGTTTTGAAAGAAGACTTTAATTTATAACAATTCTTTGGCACTTTATATGCCGACAATTTTATAAGGGACCATTGAATATAAACTTTGAGGGCATCCAGTTCTTACAAAAGTGATCCTTTGGACTATTTATAACATAACAGTGAATAAATTTAGCCATATACCCAATTGTGCAGATTGATTTTGGTCGACCAAGTGGCTGTTTAATTATGAAGACAGTCCTTATTCCTTCCAATTTATAAAATCCCAAACGCTGGGCAATACGCTACGCGTAAGTTGCGCAAACGCTGAGTATGTTCTTCACACGTTTAAGATCAGCGTGAAGTAAAAAACGCCACGATGAAATTTTCTTATTTTTTACAAATCGATGTATTTAATGCTCCCCCATCGGAATATGCAAAACTATTCCTTGACTACCGGATTAGTTTTTGAGCTACAGGCTATCCAAAAACACCGTGTTTGCCGTTGAACTCAATGGGGAAAAGGGAAATAGATGTCGGATTTCGCACATAAAAATATTTTTCTCCTAAATTCCACGATGAAGTTTTTTTAAAAAAAAAAAAAAAACTGATTTATCTGCGTGAACAGGTTGCTTGAAAAAAAATCCTTGACAACCAGGCTCGTTTTCGTGCTATTGGAAGTTTTGATACTATGGTAGTGCGTTTTTGGTATTTTGCGTGACGTAACGTAACGTCGTGGAGCGAACACGCGTTGCATTTCAGTGTGCGACTGACGCAAGAATTACAATAAATGAATTATAATCGCTGTATTTCCGGTGTATTTGGTTGGGATTTTGGCTTGGTTTTATCAAAAGTTTTTGTTGCATGTGTTCGCCAGTTGAACGCTATTTTTGTTTTTATTAATTTTCTTTCTTTATGATTTCGTGAATGTCCCCAGGAGAAGTGGTTTTCGGTGTTGTGCCTGGTAAAATCGTTAAGTTGTGTCCCAGATAGAGTGATTTGTTTTCATCATACTTGTCCCCTGCTGGAACCATAATCGGTGTTCCAGGAAAAGTGGTTTATCTTCATTATATTACTGTTTATTGTGCCTACCTCTCTGTCGTACTCGTTCCCTTTCGTTCCTGTTGAAATCTAGCCGGATGGCTACCTTGTTGGGAAAGAGCTAGTCATTCTGCTTTTCGAGTGTGTTGTCGGAAAATGTTTTGTTGTGCTTTATGTATTTTCTTTCCCACCCGCTGTCTATGTTGGGACTTTAAATTTAATTGCAACGATTCCTGGTCCCTCTATTCTTATTTTACTGCAGAAATTCTCATATCTGTGTTTTGGTAAAAATTTGTCGCAGTCTTTAAGGGAAGAAAAATGTAAAATTCGTACTAACTGACGTAAAAGCTACAACTTTCTCCGGTTCAAAAAGGCGCGACATAAGAGCGTCGATTCTTGTTCCGCTGGCATCGCAAAGCAACGTCACGCGTAACGCTCATAACGACGTTTTACTTCACCCTGACCTTAACAAACGCTGCATACGTCAGGCAAACGTTCAATGCGTCACTATACGTTTGTTATAAGTAACACTTATAAGTCGGTGGTAAAGTAAGTAAGTAATTTCTTTATTTAAAGAGGGTGACTCATTTGGTCAAACCAATCTAACATGATGCCCTCGTAGGCTGGTAATGCGTTATGCATACGCTTTTAAACGCGAAACAAATATCCACGTGGGCTTTTGCGTGCATGGCAACGTTTGCGAATGTTTGAATTACTTACAGGTAACGTTCATGAACGTATCACGCATTCGTTGCGCACGCCTTACATACGAGTAATGTTTTATCAGTGCGTCGACTTATGTTTGAAATTACACAAAATTTCAGGACGTACACGACGTACGACAACGCATGCCAACGTATTATATAGCGCCGTTACCCGTAACTTATGTAAAACTTAATGCCGAACGTATATTGTATGGAACGTACACCAACGTATAGACAAAATAATTCAAACGTCGGCATACATTGGCGCTATACGCTGTGGTGTGAGCGGGCCTTTAATATTCCCGTTAAGAATATAATTATGACAAAATGACACCAAAATAATGACGAATAACGGCTTTATCGTAAAAAGTTATCATGTGATGAAAATTTTCACGCATTAAATATGACGTTAAACTTAGTTAAAAAAGATCGTTACACGATAAAATATTATTGAGTTTATAATAATTACACCATAATATTAAAGTGTTTCTCGACATAAATCTGACATGAGAAAAAATATCAGGGGGTTCCTATACGCTTCCATAGTCTACAACATATCAGACACAGGATCGTTAAAATAATTGCCAATACTCGATGATCAACAATCATGTTCACGGAAATCAAAATTTTAGTGACTTGAATGAAGCTTAAAGGAACAGCTGCTGTTGTGTCGTGTACTGGCCCTAAAAAGTCTCCCCGTACATCATCCATAGTGCAGATTATATTTTCCTTTTGGTCCTTTGAGATCAGCGAGGGTATTCTGAGAAATCAGAAATTAATTATCGGTTTAGATTCATGTCCTAACTAACATTTATATATTTGGCTTTGTTTGGATAATACTAGTCTTTGTATCGACTAGCCTGTTGAAAGTTGAAAAATTACAGTATTTCTCTTTGGCTCCATTTTGCCAAATCTAGAGGGTCATTGAAGAGACTTTTGTAGTCGAAACCGCGGTATGACCCATCCATTTTCTCATTAATATACTCACTGCTCTTAAAGGATCTCAGTTTAATTTTAATTGACCGAAGCTTAAAGGAACAGGCTTTGTTTCAGTAGAAAGTGGTCAGCACGAGAAACATTTCAGTTTAATTTATCTACATTCTGCTGAAATGTAAGGAAATTTTACTCTTTTTTGTAATGTCTATGTCGCCGTCAGTGAAAATAACGGATCTGTCTTGAAGTTCAGGTTTATGAGTAAATGGCTTTCCATGAAGACGTGTCGAAAATTTATTGTTGATATAGGCATTCTCACGTGATTTGTATATTTAGGCGTAACGGCATAACGTGTGACAGTCACAAACACCATTTGTATCTATACAGGAACTGCATCAAAATTGTGAAACCTTAACGTAATCATCTCCTTGATGGCCATGAAAATAGTAAATTACATAAGGATAAAAACATGAGACAAATTTATGATTTCCACATAAATGCCTACCATATTCTCCATATTCCGATGCGTAGTCATAGAAGGGATCTGGACCCTGGAACAACTTGGAGTATTGCGCCAATAAGATCTCACTGGACAACCCGTCCATACAGATTCCGGCTTCAGAGAAAGAACTGTTCTTGTCTAGACAATCCTCTGGCTTGATTATCTATAATACATGAACGTTACTACATGGTATACACACGTGTAGCTTAGAAAAAAGAAAAAGAAAAATATGTTCTCAAATTTTCCAGGGAATGCTGTACCTTCAGGCACATAATCTGTTCTGATTATAGACAATAACAGTTTAAATGCAAATCATGATAAATGATTAAGAACAGTGCAATTACCCTTTAATCAGAGAATGAGACTCTAAAGAAACAGTTTCGAACATAAATGAAGAGTTTCTGTAATAAGAATATCAGATCCTACAATCCGAGAAAACAAGTCTAGAATATAGAAATGACCAACTCCTTCGGTATATTCAATTCCCACGAGCAAACTAACTTGCAAGTAGCCCAAGGGCAACGATCGCTCACCTGAGAGTCACTGGACAAAGTTTTTTTTTGTGTGTGTGTGTTGTTGTTCTTTTTATATGGGTATAACGGCCATCTTGGTCATGTTTCAGGTCTATGGCTGCAATAGGTTTCATAGGATCATTGGTCCTGTAAACACTTACCTGTTGTCACTTTTTCCCATGTAAAAGCCTATGTTTCCAAAATTGACCTTGACCTTAATTAATCACACACCTTCATCTACTCCATTAGTTTTTTGCATCTACCACTTTTCAGGTCTCAGGCTGCAATAGTTGCAAAAATCCAAAGTTTTCACTTTTTCCCATGTAAAAGCCTCTGTTTTCCAAAACTGATCTTGCCGTAAAATAGGTCAAGGTCATCCTAGGGTCATCATTTGATCAAACTATGATGGGCTGGAGTCCCAAATGCTACATACCAAGATTCGTGAAGATCGGCGTGCCGGTTCTGGAGAAGAATTTTTTGGGTGTTTTGTTTTTGCTAGAGTGCCCACAACACTAAATATTGATTTTTCAGACACTCAAGGGCAGCTAACTCTGCAGTCATAGATCGGATCTGGTTGAAATTCGAACTCATCCGAGATGTTATGAAAGTTCAAGACTGTTACTTCCACGAATGAAGAAGATCCGATCAAAACTGAAGGTGCTACAGTGGCCAAAACACTAAATATTGATTTTTCAAACATTCAAGGGCAGCTAACTCCGCGGTCAAGCATTGGACCTGGCTGAAATTCGAACTCATCCAAGATGTTATAGTTATCCTTGTTACTACCAAGAATGAAGAAGATCTAATCAAAATTGAAGACGCTGGAGTGGCCACAACACTAAAAATTCATTTTTCAAGCATTCAATGGCAGCTAACTCCGCAGTACTGGGTCGAATCTGGCTCAAATTCGAACTAATCCAAGATGTTATGGTTATCCTTGTTACTTCCAAGAATGAAGAAGATCCGATCAAAACGGAAGGCGCTAGAGTGGCCACAACACTAACAATTGATTTTTCAAACATTCAAGGACAGCTAACACCGCAGTCCAGGGTCAAAATCTGGCTCAAATTCGAACTCATCCAAGATGTTATGGTTATCCTTGTTACTTCCAAGAATGAAGAAGATCCGATCAAAATTGAAGGCGCTAGAGTGGCCACAATACAAAATATTGATTTTTCAAACACTAAAGTCAGAGGTCTGCGGAGAACGTATCTGAGATATTGTAGTTATCCTTGTTACCTGCAAGAATGAAGAAGGTCCGAATAAAAATGAAGGCGCTAGAGTGGCCACAACACTAAATTTTGATTTTTCACACAGTCAAGGGCAGATAACTCTGCAGTCAAGAGTCGGATCTAGCTGCTATCCTTGTTACTTCCAAGTATAAAGAAGATCCGATCAAAATTGAAGGCTCTAGAGTGACCATGACACAAAATAATGATTTTTCAAACACTCAAGGGCAGCTAACTCCACAGTCAGAGGTCGGATCTAGCTAAAATTCGAACCCATCCGAGATATTATAGTTTTCCCTGTTATCTGCAAGAATGAAGAAGATCCACTGAAAAATAAAGAGGCCACAACATTTTCCTCATTATAAGTCTATGGGGATTTTCCAGACGCTCAAGGGCAGCTAACTCCGCAATCTGAGGTCAAACCTAGCCGAAATTCGAATTCATCCGAGATGTTATGGTTGTCCTTGTTATTCCAAAGAATGAAGAAGATCCAATAAAAAATGAAGTTGCTAGAGTGGCCACAACATTTTTCCCATTATAACTCAATGGGAGCTATCTGTTGCAGTGAAAGGGGATGGGCCATGCCGCGGTAAGTGTTCCTTTAAAATTGGCAATATGGCGCCAAAGAGAATTACCGTAATTTTGCAAACTTTCAACAGGATAGTTGAAAGACTATATAGTATTATCCAAATGGAGCAATATATTATATTGTATTAGAAATGATTTCTCAGAATACCTTTGCTGGTTTCAAAGGAGATTTCCGTGATATTATATTTGTTTATAGGATAATCTGCAATGATAAGTATTGTGAAAAGTGGCGTGATGTACAGTTTGATCCGAATCCTAACAGTAAAAAAACTGGATCTGGGCGTGTATTTGAATTTGCCATATATTTTTGGCTTGACATGGATTTTATTACCGTGATAAACGAGCATTTTATGGTGTGAATTTTTATGACTGCTTGTGTAAGATTATCTTCTGTCATTCGTTGCACATAATACAGACTGATCAGGATATGAATTCGTGTATATCCCCATTTGGAAATATTATTTGATCATGAACTCGTGCGAGAAGAGGTCTGCGGTTTTGGAATAAGGTCTATGGTGGCATTTTATTTTGAGGTTTGATCTTACATGTGGTTCAAAATGTGATTGCTTGAAATTGTGCTGCGCTATTTGTTTGATTCTTATGTGCGATGAACGTCTACTGTATGCTGTAGAAATGACAAATTATTTGCAATTTAATGTCTGCAGAAGGTCTCATTATGGTAAAGTGCGACATTATCTGAGGTGGTAAGACACAGATACTCTGTTTCAGTCCCTGAGAAGCAACATGGTATAAAACTGTGAGGCGAATATATAGCCCAGAAAACTAAACAGCCTGTGATGCAAATTGGAACTATGTAGGCTGCATTGGGTGACGAGAAAACTACAATTATAAATCATACAGTAAGCGGTTAGATACTAGGTGTCAATACAACAGGCGTCAATGTCGACATATACTATTGGCGTAAAGTTACGCATATTTTTATGCGACCTCGAATTTCAGAGTCATAAAAAAAAAATTCAGATTAAATTTTGATTTTTATCCTGTATGTGAATGTGTGTTTTAGGGATGAAAATTTGGTTAATTCGGTTCACTTATTGCAATATTGATCACGAGTGAGAAGCTTGAGTGACAGTACTGTTCACGAGTTGTTAAACAAGCATGGTTCTTCTTTGCATTTTGGTAATTTACAAGTCTTCAAAACATTTTTATGAAAAAAAAAAAAAAAAAAAAAGCATGCACAAAGAAAGAAATGTGAAGGTGAAAATTGCAAAGAGGCTGTTAAGAAGCCACTACGTATCTGATAGACAGTTCTGTGGTCAGACGAGAGTAGTATCTATCTGTATCATATATATGGTCGTGTCCATATTCGACGCCTCTCTGTAAAACGCTTAATTATGCCCTGTGTGCAATTGGCTGGGGGAGGTGGCGTGGTGTGCGTTCTCTTCCGACCGCATTTTTAATTTAAGTGTTGAACGGTACTTTGAATTCCCAAAAAGTGACAAAACAAGATACTTGAACCCTTCCTTAACTCTTAACTCCCCTAACGACCAGCATATGATACTACAAGATGAAAATGCAAGGCTGCATCGTGCAAACACCACAGAGAAATACAAAAAATAGCACCACATTGCTAGCCTTCGCCTTCCATGGCCGAGCTCGTCCCCAGACTTTGAACCCCATCGAACACTTGTGGGACGAGCTCGGCCGACGAGTTTGAAACCGGGAACCAGTCGTGTCCATTATTCACGAGCTTTAGGTAAAGCTCTACTGGAAAAGTGGGGCAGGTTATCAGATGAAAGGCGCATGAAACTAGTAATTTCCATGGTCAGCAGGCGCCAAGTTTTATTCGACAGAGGGGATGATACACGCAATGCTAACCGAAAGTGATCGAGTTTTCTGTGGTGCCATTTGACATTTTTTCAGCATATTATGAAACTAGATGCTCATAACTATATCTATAGAAATATTCTTTACTGTCTTTGTTTTCTGAGAAGTTGTGCTCATCTTTGGCCTCCAGAGTTTTTCTATTGACTTTTTTCAATTTTATGTGTAATTTTCTTTGTGCAGTTACAACCCTTTGCTAACGTGTGCATTGATTATCTTTCTTCATTAAAATTGCTGGTATATTGTTATTGTCAAAATCTATAAGAAAATTTTGAAATGTTTCAAAAGATTTTATTGTAAGCGTTCCAAAATCCCAAGTGGAATTCACAAATGGAATATGCTTAACTTTATGCCAGTATATAATATGTAGTGTATATAGCATGTGGCGTTTACCGTTTCTTGTTGAACTGTCTATATCACATCTCAGAATCACGTGGTACGGAATTGGTGACGCACATTGCAATTGTCTCGAAGTTGAGATGAGATATTCGCGTTTTCTCCTACAGTGTTTACTCTAGATCTATTGACTGATAGGTAGGTGCAGGCAGTGCAGAAACTGAACATTTATTGCATGAAAACGATAAAAGGAGAAAAAAGTGTATTCGCAAACACTTCAGAAAAATGAACATATAGTACTTCCATCACAATAACATTGGAGTGTTTGCGAAAACGAAATAACCAGGATTTCTTATGTTATTGTTCAATTTCTGCATTGTCTGCACCTATCTATTAGTCAGTAGAGTAAACGATATAGGAGAAAACTCGAAAATCTAACCTCAACTTCGGCCTCAGTTGCAATGTGTGTCACCGATAATTTATCGGTTTGTATGTATTCAATACCACGTGATTCTCAGTAGTGTGTATGTGAGGTAAAGCGAACCTTGCCGTATTTTATTATTTGGGCATTAGTGAATGTATAGACTCAGATTGTATATGCTTTTGCTAAATATTTAGTTGAATGTTATATCAAGTATTTTCCTGAATTAAAACTGTATGTCTCTAAAATTAAATATGCAGGTACAATGTACATGTAAGTGACGTTTATAAATTTCATTAACTCTGTCCTAATTTCTATCACATTTTTTTACGTTTTAGACGTTTTACACTAGTTTACACAGTTTGGCTCTCTAAATTTAGTAAGGTCCAATACATTGACGGACTACATTATGAAACAAACTGTTTGATTCCCTCTATGACACGATCACAACTACCCATTCATTGTCTTCTAAACGATTCATGATGAATACATTTTCGTATCTGTAATTCGTCCTTGTTTGAATTTTGGTCTTAAAACTGTTTGAGTTGATAGGCTAAACGTTTTAATTCAGTCGGAACCTAGTACATACATGTACATGCATCCGTGGCTAGTGGGAGTTTATCGATCTGTGTAGATAAGTCTTGAACCAAGATCCTCTCGCTCGGAAGAAAGGTACTAAAACTAAACTTATGCGCTTGTCGATTTAGATATCTTAGAAAATATAAGTGCAATCTTCAGATTGATAAAAAGCACCCACTCATACCAGTTCTTCATAGATGTGATGTATACATGCACATACCAATTGTCACGATAAACCATAAAATATATGTGAAATTTGAGCATAAATCATCCACCCCCTCCATCGTCCATCTGCGGTTTTGTGGTGATCTGCCTTCATAAAAAGACCTCTGTTAACTCTGTACGCTTCTCTGTTGCGCTCTTTTATTTACCTTGTTCACCAGTTCTTCTGTGTTAAATTAAGATATCTTATACATAATTACCTAGAAAAAATAACACAGCGCTACAAAACTACGGTTATGACCCATCCCCTTTTTTATCAATATGTTCACTGATCTCAGAGGGTATGTTTTATTTTTTATTTAATAAATGTGAAATTTGCGGTACAGCAGAGCTTCCTGGTGTTTAACAAACATACATGTAGCTAGCGAAAACATTTCTATTTGTGCATCTTGTTTAAAAGTATTTTGTCTTTTTTTTTAGTCTTGCTTGATTTGCGTATTTATTTTGTTTTATCAAAATTGTCTGGAGTCCAGATGAGAGCCACAGTCTTGCAATCCTAACACTAGCTATGTAAGATAGCACTCCGTGTCCTAGACATGTCGAATAAGCACAAGCTCGCTAAAGACACAATGGGATCTAAAGCCTAGGTTACATTTGCCCTACGATTAACTTGCGATGATCGTACGATGCCATTTTTTGCATTTTAGTGCGGTCTTCGCAGGGTGACCCTACGATGCCCCTACGATTCTACGGCTTCCTACGACTTCCTACGGCTTCCTACGATCTCCGTAGCCTCTATGATTTTGTAGTAGTCTGCACTTTTACAAATTTTAAAAATCGTAAGACCGTAGCCCGTAGACATGTCGTAGGTAGCATCATCGTACGGGCTTCTTACGGAAACCCTGCGATGATCGTGCGGTCACCGCACGGTTTTATGATAATTTGGGGACTAAAATAATAAGATAATTGTAAACCTTTAGGGTGATCGTGCGGCATCCGTACGGTTATATCACAAGTTTATTAAAATCGTACGGACACCTAACATCGTACGGCTATCGTAGGGAGACCGCAAGAAATCGTAAGGACTCATCACGGCCATCGCACAGGCTCCGTACGATTTCAACTTAAAGTGTGCGGAGACCCTTGGTCGCAGGTTCGATCCCGGGCTTCTCCAGTCCGTCGGATGGGACTATAAACCGAGGTCCCGTCTCCATATGACCTTAGCTGTTGGTGGGACGTTAAACCCCAATCAACCAACCAACCAAACAGTTCCGACTCAGGACATCAAAGAAAGCTAGAACAAGAAATCGAACGATGCCCGTATGAATTGTAAACACCTACGTCGTAGCCCATGATCACATTCGATTTTTAATCGTAGGGAAATCGCGGACCGAAAAATCGTACAATGATCGGGGCAAATGTAACCTACTAGGCATGGCCCCTTGCGGCCTCCCTACGATCACTGTACGATTTTTGTTCCCAAATTATCATAAAAAAATTGTGCGGTGACCGCTCGATTATCGCAGGGTATCCGTACGGTGCCCGACGTGTCTACGGTCTACGGTCTTACGATTTTAAAATTTGTAATAGTGCAGACTATTACAAGATCGTAGAGGCTACGGAGATCGTAGGAAGTCGTAGAATCGTAGGGACATCGTAAGGTCACCCTGCGGAGGCCGCAAGAAAATGCAAAAAATGGCATCGTACGATCATCGCAAGCTAATCGTAGGCCAAATGTAACCAAGGCATCAGTCAGAAGTCCAAGGGACTCCGTACGATATCCACTAACAGTCTGCGGAGACCCTACGACTACCGTGCGGCCTCCTTGCGTTTTGTATCAAAACGTATAGGGACTCCGTACGGACAACGCACGGGATCCGTACGATATCTACGTACTATCTGCGGAGACATACGACTGCCGTACGATCGCCTTGCGTTTTTGTATCAGAACGTCGACAAATGGCAGATCAAACAATCGCACGATGCCCGTATGAATTGTTAACACATACGTCGTAGCCCACGATCTCCTACGATGTCTAAAAATCGTAGAGAAAATCGCAGACCGAAAAATCGTACGATGATCGGGGCAAATGTAACCTAGGCTTAACGTATCGCCGTAATTTCCGCACCATCGCAATGGGCTACCACGCAATTGGCAAGTTAGAAGTAACGAAAAAAGAAAAAAAGGCGACTATCGTTTTGTGTGCATGGTATCAATCCACATTACATGTGTACAGGGATACCATGCCAATGATGTTGACTATCTGTTTTTATATGTCATTTAGCACATTTCTGTGAAATGGCGGTTATTGTCCTTTGGAAAGAAATGTTATGTTAGGTCGAATTGCAGAAAAAATGGATTATGCCTAAAATATTTTTGATAACGGATAGTGTTTACAAAATTTTGCAAGATTAGCCTGTACATGATTCACTGAATCTAATGAAAGAAAACTCGATAGACTTACCTAGAACTGGACGAAAGTGTAGTAGTAGTAGTAGTAGTAGTAAAGAGTGGCAGTTTTACGTCATGCCGGGCCGAACGGACTTAATCCATGGTACCACCACAAGGACGTTGGACTTTACACATTTTTATAAACATTTCGTACCACGTGATTACCAGCTGTGTGTCATATCGATAATTTGTTAGTAGTGCAACGATGAATCGGCTCATTTTAGAGAAATTTTGCACTTTATTCCAGGGATGATGTGCATTGTTGGTTTGTCCTTATTTTGTTGCCTCCAGTTTCAGTTAAAAACGGACCGAAGGACTGAGAAGCTAGATAACGTACCTGAACTTGTCTTATTTCAAACTGTATTCCCCTGAAGGTTATTTGCTGGCCGTTTATCTTTGTTGTAAACATTGTATTCCCAAATATATCATTGAGTTCTCGTACGTGACTCTCTGCCATAAACAGTATCTCGTTCAAAGTACGGTCAGGGTTCTGAAATTTAAAATACCGTATAACATTCAACAAATTGGTTATATGGGGTTTGACACTATTTGTTTGCTGTCTTAACCTGTTTCAAAAGCACCTTTTTCTTAAACACATCTAGACACGTATGGCATGGCCATCCTTTAGCATTACAAAAAATTAAAAGTATTTTAACATTTTTGAGAAACGGTTCATTTATGATAATGTTCTCTGATAATATGTATGTATTTTGTATGTACAGGGGAGTTAATAGAAAGTCTTGCACATTAGGGGACTGAGTTTATTCCTAGGTTACATTTGGCCTACGCTTAGCTTGCGATAATCGTACGATAGCAATTTTTGCATTCTCGTGCGCTCTCCGCAGGGTTACCCTACGATTCTCTACGATTCTACGGCTTCCTACGATCTCTGTAGCCTCTACGATTTTGTAATAGCCTGCACAATTACTTTTTTTAAAAATCGTAAGAGCTTAGACCGTTGACACGTCGTAGGTAGCGTCGTACGGGCGCCGTACGGAAACCCTGTGATGATCGTGCGGTCACCTTTAGGGTGGTCGTACGGCATCCGTACGGTTATCTTAAGGTTATTAAAATCGTACCGATATCGTGCGGTTATCATACGGACATATTACGCCGCCTTTGATTAACGCGTGATGTTGTCGGGCAGATGCGATATTTTTCAGATGTGGCATCTGAAAAAATATCGCATCTGCCTGACAACATCACGCGTCATCTGAAAAAATATCGCATCTGCCTGACAACATCACGCGTTAACCAAAGATAATTCAACGAAAAGGGAAATTATTTCGATTCTAACACGACTTATAAATAAATGTTTACAGTTTAAAATGTTTTCCAGTGGACTCATGTTTGCGTTGTTTTTAGCATACATTGCGATAGATACGTCTAGACCTGCTTATCTGTTTTGCCATACACAAGATACAAGTAGCCTAAGGGCAACGATCGCTCACCTGAGAGTCAACAAGTACAGTTTTTTTGAAGATCTGATTAAAATTTGAGACGCTTGAGTGGCCACAACACTAAAAAGTGATTTTTTTAAACATTCAAGGGCAGCTAACTCCGCAGTCCAGAGTCGAATCTGGTCTTAATTCGAACTCATCCGAGATATTATAGATGTCTTTGTTATTTCCAAGAATAAAGAAGATCTGAATAAAAATGAAGGCGCTAGAGTGGTCACAACACAAAATATTGATTTTTCACACAGTCAAGGGCAGATAACTCTGCAGTCAAGTGTCCGATCTGGCTGAAATCCGAACACACCCGAGATGTTCTGGTTATCCTTGTTACTTCCAAGAATGAAGAAGATCCGATCAAAACTGAAGGCGATAGAGTGGCCACAATACCAAATATTGATTTTTCAAACACTAAAGGGCAGCTAACTCCGCAGTCAAAGGTCGGATCTGGCCTAAATTCGAACTCATCCGAGATATTGTAGTTATCTTAGTTACCTGCAAGAATAAAGAAGATCCACTAAAAACAAAGATGCTAGAGTGGCCACAATACCAAATATTGATTTTTCAAACACTCAAGGGCAGATAACTCCGCAGTCAGAGGTCGGATCTGGTCGAAATTCGAACTCATCTGAGATATTGTAGTTATCCTTGTTACCTGCAAGAATGAAGAAGATCTACCAAAAAACAAAGATGCTAGAGTGGCCACAACACAAAATATTGATTTTTCAAACACTCTAGGGCAGATAACTCCGCAGTCAGAAGTTGGATCTGGTCGAAATTCGAACTCATCTGAGATGTTATAAATGTCCTTGTTACTTCCAAGAATAAAGAAGATCCGAATAAAATGAAGGCGCTAGAGTGGCCACAACACTAAATATTGATTTTTCACACAGTCAGGGGCAGATAACTCTGCAGTCAAGGGTCGGATCTGGTCGAAATTCGAACTCATCTGAGATATTGTAGTTATCCTTGTTACCTGCAAGAATGAAGAAGATCTACTAAAAAACAAAGATGCTAGAGTGGCCACAACACAAAATATTGATTTTTCAAACACTCTAGGGCAGATAACTCCGCAGTCAGAAGTCGGATCTGGTCGAAATTCGAACTCATCTGAGATGTTATGGATGTCCTTGTTACTTCCAAGAATAAAGAAGATCCGAATAAAATGAAGGCGCTAGAGTGGCCACAACACTAAATATTGATTTTTCACACAGTCAGGGGCAGATAACTCTGCAGTCAAGGGTCGGATCTGGCTGAAATTCTAACTCATCCGAGATGTTATGGCTATCCTTGTTACATTTAAGGCGCTAGAGTGGCCATAAAACAAAATAATGATTTTTCAAACACTCAAGGGCAGCTAACTCCACAGTCAGAGGTCGAATCTAGCTAAAATTCGAACCCATCCGAGATAGTATAGCTGTCCTTGTTACCTGCGAGAATGAAGGAGATCCACTGAAAAATTATGGTGCTACAGTGGCCACAACATTTTTCCCATTATAAGTCTATTTGGATTTTTCCAGACGCTCAAGGACAGCTAACTCCGCAATCTGAGGTCGAACCTAGCCGAAATTCGAACTCATTCGGGATGTTATGGTTGCCCTTGTTATTCCCGAGAATGAAGATGATCCAATCAAAAATGAAGTTGCTAGAGTGGGCACAACATTTTCCCCATTATAACTCAATGGGAGCTATCCGTTGCCATGGAAACCAGAGTTCTGATCCAACCAGGCCCAAAATCTAATGCAACCTTTCCCCCTCCTCAATAATGCTTCAGATAAAATTTGATTGCGATTGGCCTTGTTGTGTTAGAGATATTCAAGATTGAAAGTGTGAATGCACACACCGACGCATAAATTCACCGTTACGTTGCTATAGCAATCAAAATAATTAAGCAATTATAAGAAAAATTGCCAAGATTGTGGAGGACTAGTCAACAAACATTTACGTAAAAACAAAACTCAAATATTTCAAGGGAAATGGCAGACATTGCAATTTTCCGCTTTTCGTCTTATAAGTCAATGGAAACTTTAAGTTGCCATAGCAACCAAAGTATTGGGACAAGGGCAATAAAAAACTTAAACTTTGTAGAGGCTAATATCATAAGCATGTATGCAAAGTTTCAGATTCATCTGCCTTACAGCTTCTGAAACGAAAAATTTTGAATATTTTTTCGAAAATTTACCCTTTACGTTGCTATAGCAACCAAACGAATAAAGCGATTTTGACAAAAGTTACCTAAAACGGGGAGGACTACTCAATAAACATTTATGTAGAAACAAAATTTCAATATCCTCAATGAATCAGCAGAAATTGCAAATTTCCACTTTTTGCCTTATAAGTCAATGGAAACTTCAAGTTACCATAGCAACCAAAGTAGTTGGACAAAGACAATAAAAAAAACAAACTTTGTACAGGCTAATGTCATAAGCATGTATGCTAAATTTCAGCTTCATCCCCCATACGGCTTCTGAGAAGAAGATTTTTGAATATTTTTTTCGAAAATTTACCCTTTATGTTGCTATAGCAACCAAACGAATGAAGTGATTTTTACAAAAGTTGCCTTAAACGTGAAGGACTACTCAATAAACATTTATGTAAAAACAAAATTCAAATATCTCCAGCGTGACAACGGAAAATGCCAATTTCCACTTTTCTCCATACAAGTCAATGGAAACTTCAAGTTGCCATAGCAACCAGAGTTCTTATCCGATCGAAATAAAAAACACAAATATTCGTTCCCCCTACCTGTAGATGCTATATGTGAAATATGAAAAGATTCGGCCTGGCAGCTTCAGAGGAGAAGTCGTTTGAAAATGTTGACGACGACGACGGACGACGACGGACGACGCACGGACGCCGGCTCGACTACCATACTATAAGCTCACCTTGTGAGCCTACGGCTCAGGTGAGCTAAAATGCGCTATATCCAGTGAGTGAAATATAAGATATGTCAATTAATCGTTATGCACCTTGATGAGAATCGTAATAAAAATGTAAGGTTTCTAATGAAAGAAAGTTTATCAGATGTTAACGTGTGTGCAGTTATGATCTGCTTGGTATATAAAAGTACAGCATGGCTGTTTGAGGAATATTTACGGCCATGTGGCTGAAGGCTGAAAGATGATTGCAGAAAATGTGAAACATCGTAAAAAATTGGAAAATTTTGCAAAATTTATTTACATATTCCCCATCACCGGTCAATCGAGTGAAGGGGGTGCCCCCGATCGGCAAGGCGGATCATGACATAATCTATGTTGAATATGATATTAAGGCAAAACGAATCCAACAAGCCCCGCGGAAGATTTATCTCTATAAAAGAGCGGATATGGAAGGTCTCCGTGACCATCTTGCACAATTTAGGGATTCGTTCCTTTCATCTGACCATAGTCACATGTCAGTAAATGATATGTGGGTCAGTTTTAAGTCCGAGGTTCTCGTGGCTATTGAAAGGTTTATACCAACAAAAATGACCAAGACAAAATATAGCTTACCATGGATAGATCATTCGATCAAACGTCTTATTAGGAAACGAGAAAAACTGTACTTCCGTGCTCGAAAGTCAAGCAGTCCTGACATTAAGAACCATTACAGACGGTTCAGAGCACATGTACAGAAAGCCATAAGAGGTGCATATTGGAAACATATTTCCAGTATCTTCTCCTTTGAAACTGATGACAATGATCCCGATTGCCCGAGAAAAAAATAAAAATGTAAAAGGTTTTAGTCATTTGTAAAGTCCCTCAAAAAAGACGCGTCAGGGATCACTTCACTAAGAGAAAACGGAATTTTACAAAACGTCACTGTTGATAAGGCAAACATCTGCAATAAACAATTTCAGTCTGCATTTACGCGTGAGACTGACTCTGAAATTCCCTCCAAAGGCACAAGCCCTTTTACCCCTCTGGGTGAAATCACAGTTGACCCTAAAGGGGTCCTCAAACTGCTGAATGGGCTAAAGGTTCACAAGGCACCTGGGCCAGACGGCCTGAGTGCTAGGGTATTAAAAGAATGTAGTTCTGAAATTGCTCTCATCTTGGCCTTTATTTACAATGAGTCGCTTGCTCAGGGAACTGTACCAGATGATTGGCGACAGGCAAACGTGGCCCCGGTGTATAAGAAAGGGGAGAAATATGACGCAGCTAATTACAGACCGGTTTCGCTAACTTGTATCTGCTGCAAAACCTTAGAGCATATTATAGTCAGCAACATAAATAAGCATCTTTCCCTTGAAAACATTCTTGCTGACTGTCAGCATGGTTTCCGTAGTCAGAGGTCTTGCGAGACCCAGCTGGTTCAGTTCTTTCACGACATGGTTAGTAACCTGGATCGAGCTCAGAACCGGGGTCACAGACAAACGGATGTGATCATCATGAATTTTGCAAAGGCCTTTGACAAGGTGCCACATAAGAGATTACTATACAAACTGCACTACTACAGGATTAGAGGATCTACTCACAAGTGGATCGCTTCATGGCTCTCTGAGCGCTATCAAAAAGTGGTGTTAGATGGTCAAGTCTCAGATCCAGTCCCGGTCTTATCTGGAGTCCCGCAAGGATCGGTCTTGGGACGGTCCTTTTCTTGATATTTATTAACGACCTTCCGGACAATATCAGGTCATCTGTTCGTCTCTTTGCAGACGATTGTGTTTTGTATAGGAATATTAATTCACTCGTTGAGTACCAGATTCTACAAGAAGACCTGAATAGCCGTGCACAATGGGAGACCGATTGGCAAATGAAATTCAACGTTGCCAAATGTCACTCAATGAAGGTGACCCGGCACCTCCCTAGCAATCAAATACATTTCAACTACTCTCTACATCAGCAAACTCTGGAACAGGTTCGATCCGCCAAATACTTTGGACTTACTATCACTGACGACTTAGAATGGGGTCAACATATTTCAGAAATTTCTTGTAAAGCAACTAAGACATTGGGTTTTCTTCGGCGCAATTTGGCTCTTGCACCTCGGCACACAAAGGAGGTTGCATACAAAACATTGGTTCGTCCTCAGCTTGAGTATGCAGCTCCTATTTGGCATCCCTATAATGAAACTGAGACAAAAAAGTGGAGAAAGTGCAGAAGACAGCAGCCAGGTGGACCTGCAGGCGATGGCATAACAAGAGTAGTGTTGACGATATGTTGGACGAACTTGAGTGGCCATCCCTGGAGGACCACAGGGTGAAGTCCTCCTTAACTTTCTTTTACAAGATTCACTCTGCTACGGTGTCTCTTGATAAAGATAGATATCTGACCCCAGCACCCAACTTAAGAAGTACCAAAGCATCTCATGATTCACAATTACACAAGATATATGGTCTATAGTGATGCTCTGAAGAATTCTTTTTTCCCGAGGACTATCCCTTTATGGAATAGTCTTCCCTCTTCAGTGGTCTCATCAAAGACTGCTGAAGAATTTAAGGCTCTCATTTAGATCAGGGGTTCAGAGGTATACGTTTTAGTATGCCTCTGTTTAGCTTCTTCTAAATAGTTTTAATGGCCCATCCCGAATGTTCTCCCCATCTTGCTAAATTCAAAATTTAGCACCCACCCAACACCTGAGATGATGATCAGAAATTGATCGACTCAATATATAAAGATAGATAGGTAGTCGTTTTCTAAATGCATGAAGATAGATAGGTAGTCGTTTTCTAAATGCATATCTTAAGTTTCTGATTCTGTGCGATAATTTAAGATCGAAAAAAGGCCATATTTTCGTTGTCGCTATAATTCCATGTAGAGTACGTGGACAATTCGAACCTTGGCTAATACGGACCTTGGCTAATTCGGACCACTGGTCAATTCGGACATCGACCACTGGCCAATTTGGAACTGATTCGGACCTCAGCTGTGGACAGTTCGGACCTTGGCTAATTAGGACCTTATCTAATTCAGACCTCGATCACTGGACAATTCGGACCCCGCAAAATCGAGGTCCAAATTTGTTTTGAAATAGGATCCGAATTAGTCAAGGTACGAGTCGGTTCCAAAGGATCAAATAATTACACTTTTAGCGCTCACCTGGGCCGAAGGCTCAAAAGGTGAGCTTATAGGATGGCCATGCTCTGGCGTCCGTCCGTCTTCCACAATTTCAAAGATCTTCTCTTCTGAAACCCCTTGGCCAATCAAAAACAAACTTCATGTGGAGCATCCTTAGGAAGGGGGAACGAAAGTTTATATAAATGGTCCAGGTCACATGACCAAGATGGCCGCCATGCCCATATATGATAAAAACCATAAAAATCTTCTTCTCTGGAACCGGTGGCAAAGCCAAACCAGAATATGCATTCAAAGAAATAATTATTAAGGCATCTTTATCATTTAATTTTGAGAAAGCTTTGATCGAGCAAAAGTAGAAATTAAGGAAAATGTTGCACACATTTGTCATATTTTCATTAAAATGTGACAAATTTTGGACATTTTTCTGAGCCTGGGACTCTACGATGTTTGGCGTTAAAATCGGGTAAAATTGCATGAACGCATGCATTTGAATCACTCTTTATCATTTTAAATATTTTATATCAAAATAACTAATTAGAAGCAAGTTAGGCCAACTTAATTAAGCTAAATGGTCATTTTTGTCGAAAGGGTCTGTTTACCCCACCCACTTTTGAGGCACTTTAATCAGACATCAGGATCAGAATAATACCATTTGAAGAACTTAGTCATTTAGCCTGTTTAAATGGTGTTTTCTAAGCATTGTATCAATAATGAGTGACAGTGAAGGAAACTGTTGTACCCAATCCTTATATTTTCATCAAAATTTGACCGATTTTGTATGGTTTTCAGGTCCCTGAAAAATATTTTTGATGTTTAGTTATTATAAAATGGCATAAAACATTCTATTTGTGTCTATTCTCTACTACTATAATGATTTTGAGTCCAAGAACCAAGTAAAAACATGTTGTGGTAGCTAATTTTATGTATCCAGCCATTTTCAAGAAAATTGGCCGCCATCTTGGCAGCCATCTTATATTTCTCGGACCGCCGATCACCCTCGATTTTCTTGCACCTCAGATATGTCTCTAACCATTTATGGAAAAATTTCTCTGGACCTCTCGTGCGCACGAATGACACCCGAGGGACTGGAGTAAACCTAAAATCACAAACTTACCAAACATCTGTTCGCGATTTTACATTTTGGCGAAGTCTAGTCTTCCTGAATGATATGGTATACCAAGAACGTAATTTTTGAAAATCAGAATTAAGCCTAGTGACCCTTAGTTTCTATTTCCCCAGTATAAAAGAAGCATTTTCAAATATCTTCTCAACAGAAAAATACCAGGCCGATGAAATCCTCGTATAGGGTCAGTATCATACTTACAGCTGTATATAATATGCTCACCGGCAGAAAATACATGTAAAATCCCATTGGGACAGTTTAAATCGCTATAGCTTCAAAACCACTCGATAGTTTGGGATTGAAATTATCAGTCATAACCTTACTTTTCCAACAAAAACGATTGAAATATCGCATGTGGTTTTGCCAAAGTGCATTCACTAATTTTCGTTCTTGTTTTAAATGAAAGGGAAGTTATCTAAAAATAATGAATATTTGACTTGTTATTTCTCGATACTGTGGAAGAATTTTGAAGACTTTTTGTTTTCGTTTTTTTGTCACTGGCAACCACCTTTTTCAGAAAACGATATTAATCAAAGCACCGATTGATCCTTTATTGGGTAATTACAAAAAATGATGTTTTACAAAAAAGGCCAATAACTCTGTCGAAATTAACAACTAATAGAGTGTCTTTCCAGAATTAGGAAGAGACTGACTTTGCCAATTTAATAAGGGGGAACATCTAAGGCAAGCGACAGGGCATTATAGTAATCGGGCTGGTTAAAGTTACTGACGAAACTTTTTCCTCCGAGTATATATCCATCAATGACTGTCAAGCATGTACCTTGTCGTTTTTAGTATACATAAAATCCCACATACGATGATCTGCTGTCAATCTAAGCGTACAGATGTGTTTCGTTAGGGAGTCGTTAGTGCCACCCGTCGTACTCACTCTCCGCCTTCTTGACATATTGCGCTGTAATAGCAAATCAATAAGTTTTGACCAAACCTGTCACGAGAAAACCTGTCTTCGGCGTTTCCGATCATGTCCAAGTGAGTCATCATAAAACACTTTTCTTGAGGTTCATGAAGGAAAGACATACTAACCGGGAAGTTTTAAACTAGGCCTGTATCTCAAAATCCTTTGTAATGACATACTGGTGAACAGACAAAGGATTCGTGAATACTATGATGAAAACATTGAGTCGAAAAATGTATACCGATGTAGATATTTGTTTCCAAGGCAACTCATAGTGCTTCTCGGAGCACTTTATTTTTGACGATTTCATCCCACCAGAGACAGAAAACAAAGGAGCACTAATCGAAAATTTGTCTCTTTAAAACAGACAGCAACAACTTATAATGATGGTGTCACGACATTATCTGTCAGAATGGTTCATGAAATTTTGCGGAACTGTTCATGTCAATTAAAATGGCGGATAGAAACTTGACGTTGACGTAACACATGGAATAGCGCTTTACTATCAAATACTGTATGCATGACAAAATGTGTCCCCAAGATAAACAAAATTTGTTGTCGTTGACTATATGTTTTATCATTATTTGTTCGCTCCCGCAAAGTTTTTAGCGAAGATGCGGATAATTGGGGAATGGGCAACAGACCGTCCGATATGTGAGGGAAAACATATCAATCTTTAAATCGGTGTAAAACAGTTGGAATCTAGCTACATGAGATCTAGAGTGTGTGCTTTATATTAGTATATATCAGAATAAGCAAATATAAATATCATTATCATTCGTTAGTGTCAAATGTGATTGAAAGCCTCGAAAAAGGCATTAGACCGATAGGAAAATTCTTTAAAATTGTAACAGATGTGACTTTATTGACGCCAAGTGCTCCGAGAACAGTATAATGTCATTCTCCTGTGTAATTCATTCTCTTCAGCAGCTACTGAGATATAGACACAGTCTCAAAACTTTCCGGATAGTTGTTATCTTTAAATCATCACAAAATAACATGCATGTAATTTTAGTCTAGCGTGTGTATTCCATTTCATGTGACAAACCAAAATAAATCATATAAGATGTTCGGAAAAGTTTTGAGGCCAGATGCTTTTGATGGTGGTCCAATGCAAACAAATGCCGGGGGTATGTTAAACTGAATCAAGGAAAGAAAATGTCAAATTAACCTGTAAGATGACGTTTGTATCAGTTTGTTGGTCCCCATCGCGACCAGCCATATTCAGCCATGAGTTACCGCAAAAACTCTCCAACTCTACCCTGTAAAGGATGGTAAGTGTACTAACAAACATTCATGGACGACAAGGAAAGGCTGTGTTAACCAGTTCATGTCAGTTGATTCGAGGTCTTTTTTTCTATAGCTTTTGTTATGATAAATACTCATTTACAAAATGGACCCCCTTTAATTATGCTACCATACATGCAATTTGATGTTTACATATGATTTAGTGGAAAATATTGTCTCCATTGTGATTTAACCGATCAATAATTTTTCTAATACGTGAATATAATATTGAAGACCTTCAACTGTTTCAAGTTTTTTAAGGTCTGTTTCATGTGTTGCTAAACGTCCCAGTCAACAGCTATGGCAATGTTGCCTCCAATTTGTTGGACTTCTATCCAACATTTTGATGCCATGACATGCGAAATGTAAATGAAAATATAACCACCTAAATAAGGCTTATCTGTATGGATGGTTTGACTTTACCAATCACTTTTCATAGACAAGCTCATCAGACATTCTCAGCAGTTAACAAGTAGTATCAGACGATAAGTCAGGATAAGTTTGCCTAGAGTCTATGTATTTCGCATAGGAGTTTGAATAATAATGACGATAACCAAAGAATTACCCTTTTAAATCTCTGTGCGTATATATAATAGAATGATGGACATCTGCCTTGTTGGAATTGGGTTCAATGTAAAGCGTATCTTGTCCGGGAATATCAATGGAACCCTTGAAATGTCCATCCAAAACTGCCCCATGTACTTCACTACCTTGTATACCTGGAAATAATAAATAATAGCTTCATGTCCTCCATTCGACCAAAGCTATGCTTTACGCCAGTATCCCGAGTAGGCGGCGTTTACTAAGAGGTTGAACTGTTTGCATTTACTTATTTACTCAAGAAATAGCGAAGTAAGAATAAAGGGACCAGGAGTCGATGCAATTAAAGTATTCACCAAATTGTTGAATGCAAACTGCCGAGTACTATATGCTCATTGCTATATTCTAATAATTACTAGATGCTAGATTCTTATTGATATCACGTCATATCATACACTTATTGCCTTCAATGAGATAGATTTAAGTATTTATATACCCGACAAAATGAATACAACTTTTGAGGGTAGACAAATCATTTTATTAAACCACATTAACCGAGTGTGGATTTTGATTGGTGCAGAGCAGGACAGAGCTTCTGTCATGTCGCATGGACATAGTACCCTCTGACGTAATATCTGGCTAAAAAGTGAATCTGCATTTGTAGTCGCATGTGTTTGTTTACAGTGCACCTAGGTGGTGCTATTCTGTCTAATTACCTAATTACATCAAAAATTGTCCCAAGGGAATGATATGGGTTTTATCAATTTTTGAACCGGATACGGCTTTCGAGATACTGTGCCGCGATACGTGAACGTAACTCTTGTCTGTATCGCATATGCAAAAAGAACATATTTTGTAGTAAATATATGATAATGTATAATATCTCATGATCATATTACCCTCTGGCGCCATATCCGCCTATTAAATGTGCACTTGCACTTGTAGTCACAGGCGTTTTTCATGTGGCATGTCGCTAGTTTGTTTCAAAAGTGGTTTAGTATTATAATAAAACAATTGTTGGCCTTGAGTAAGGGTGACATGACGATTTGTTCACCCTCGGTATTACCTGCCTCGGGTAAACAAATTGTCATGTCACCCTCACGCAAGGGCAACACTTGTATAACGTCTACCGAAATTGAAGTCAATAAGTGTTTTGAAATATTATTTTTTGACAGTTTATGCAAAATTTCTACTTTCATTTTTGAAGCTAATAAAATGTAATATGCGACGTCACCAACGTTTTTTTTTTTTCTGGAGGGTAGCCATTAGCCGTATTATTGACCTCTCCATATGTTTTCAGTATTCTGTCAATCATTTGACGTAATAAGGCTCCTACGGGGTTTATGAAGGTGCATTTTCATTTCTCTTTCTATACACGATATTAAATTTCCTTTCTTGGGCCTCACACTTCGAGGCTAGACTAGGCTAGTGTTTGTTTTGTCGGCCATTTTTTGTCAATTTCACTTCGATAAATAAATCTATTTTCTTTACGCTAACAAGGTCAGTACATACGATGCTTATGATAAAATTAAACTGGAGATGTATTGTTTAATGATATTAACTAGGGTTGCTTAGTAACTGTTTTAAATGTTTTTAAATTATAAGATTTGGACAAACTTTCTCGTTGACCTATTTATCGGTTATTTACTTGTACCTTTTTATCGGAAAACGGTCCATATGAAATTATGTTGTTTCCAATACAGTGTTCTCTTTCACGTCCGCTGTACATAGATGATTGACATGCGGTATAACGAATTACCGGATTGGACCGAAACTGTCCGAAACGAACCAATACTGTCCGGAACGGACATAGATAATATCAAAGCTACAAAGCTAATCATGTAGCATGCGAAAATTTTTATGTACACAACAATATTGTGATTTACTTAGAACGCAAGAAAACCGCATCCGAACCGGATTTCTTACGGTGCTGATTTATGCTACATCACATGACGCCACACAAAAATAAATGTATTGATATTTATCGAACTCTTAAAACGCAACCGTTTGTAATTTCAATTGGTGAAAAAAATATCTAAATTGCTGTAGTGCAAAGGTTCACAAAAGATATATCAGATTTTAGGAATAAATTTGGGGAATTCGGAAACATTTGATTCATTTCTTTGCTGTTTCAACTATGTGACTTTTTAAGTTTTGAAAGTATGTTCACAGAAAACGTTAACTTGAAATGTAACATGTCTACAGACATGTATTATTTCACACTTTTTGTCATGGAAAATAGAGTAGGTGAATGCCCGAGATATTTTGCCAGCGTTATTTACAAAACAAACAGCTAAGGCAAAGTCTGGATCACACTACCCCTAACCAAGCCTCATGGATGAAGATTTATGGCGTTTCAGTTTAACCTTACTTTTAAGATTATACCATTTGGGTCACGTGCTAGCAGATTTTATTATATTTATAGCACAGGTTTATAAAATTCGAACCATACTGGATTCACACTGTCCTTCCATTATTGCTTGATTATGTAATATTTGGTATTATTCTGATTGGCCCTAGCAGAATCAAACTTTCATCATGTATTTTAAATCGTTGTTTGGAGACTCAGAGAATCTAATCAGGTAAGGCACAAGCACGCTGTACAACTTTGGGTCACTCAGACAGCAAGAATATAACTTTCTTTGCTGATGGAATTTTATATATGTTTGTTTGTTTCTTTTAAGTTTTAAAGTTTTCAGACGTGGTGATGAAGCCATTCACGGTTTAACACAGTATCTGTTTTACTTGGTATCAAAATGCACTATACGTTACTAAAGGAATCGTTCTTCTTGTCAGTGTAGACTTCTATCACAATCTCATATTATTTTAAACGTCCAAATTTCTATGAACCCCTCCATATAGCATGTTACTAAGAACATGCTATAATTTTCTTGTTTATATATATAATTAACCTAATACACGAATTCGGGTATATCAATTGCCACAGAACTTCGTTTAAAATAAAAATGAACAACATGTACCCGCTTTAGGACTTAATTATACAGAAACAAACATAATAAGATTCTACAGCTTGAAACGTCATTGAGAAATCAAAACAACGTTAAATGTTATGCGTAACGTGCACATTCTAAACGCCGACGTTGCGCAATCTTTGGCAGTGTGCTCATAAACAATAGTAATGTTTCTCCTTAATATATGTTTTACATATTTTAAAAGTTAAGAGATGCTCGTACAGAGCTATGAGAGACTATTCACATAAAGATATAGCTAAGATCTTAAGAATATCCATTATAGATCACACTATGTGCGTATATTTACAATAAATCTGTAAAACATTAAAATTAGTACGTATCCCCGGCGTTTTATCACAGTTGCCTGAATGCATCATATTCAAGAACGTTAAACGTTTTGCTATCAGAAAGTTTCTGTTTGAGTTTCTCTACTTGAAGTTCTTGGTTTTTGCGCTTGTTTCAGGAATGTTAAATCTTATACTTTGTCTTAAATGACTTGTATCCTTTTTCAGATTTTCTTCGTACCTTTTTCAGATTTTAATTGTTTTCCACCTTACAAGGTGGAAACTTAACTTTGATTGTGCCGGTTCCTGGTCATTGCCCACTTTTTATTTTATTTTTTTGTTACATGTATATTGTTGGTTTAATTAAACTTGTCATACGTTAATATAATAAACTTACATAAGGCTGATGTTCTGTATGCAGGTCATAGGCAAACAGTATAGCAAACAGTATAGCTCCAGATTTGGCGTCACAAAACACTCATCTCATCTAGGTATTTGCTATCATCGATAATGACGTCAAATTTTAAAATCACTTCTGATGTCTCAAAAAAATGAAGAAAAGGACTCACTTATAGGTAAAATTTTATTATACTGAGAGGAACTAGAAACTTAAACCTTGCTTTGAGGCAATACATAAGTTTTTGTTTGTGTTATCTAATTTGCATACAGTACGATTATATTACAACATTGGTTCTTTAAAGCAAAATAAATTTTCTGAGGGGACTGTCTATGATGCAGTAGTCAAATCAGAGAATTCATTTATCAAATCGAAGGTTTGGGTGTATCATTCCGTAAAGAATCATAACTCTTTATGATTTATGCCTCAGTCCACAGAAAAACGTCCACAGATAACATTATACGTCGGAAAGGTAGCCATTCTTTTTGCCTCTACTGCGTGTTATGGTGATATTGTATCAATTTCTGCTCTGCAAGCAGTTTACACAAACGTTAACGTCGGCTCACCTGTACGTTACGTCACCTTGACGTTTGAAGTTTAGGTGAGTCATGCTTTCCTTTGAAAGGATAAGACTCCAAGTACTCCAATTGCTGATCTCCATGAAACGTCTGTAAGCATTGGGACCTCTCTTCCTGACGTGACGCTCTCAATTAAAATGTAAACATTGTAAACACCGAAAACGGATAAAGGATTTCAAAGTCATTAAAATTTTCTCGCCTCAGTTCCCATAGACACCAAATTTTATCATTCATCATAAAAAATTCTTTCCCGGCATACAAAAACGAACACAAACTTTCATGTTTGACGTCATGTAGAAAGTTTAAAATTAACACCTTTTTTTATCAAAATAACACTTTATATCAAAGTAACAATATTTTGGGCATATACTTACACATTTGATCGCAGATTTTTATGTTAGATATTTTTCATCAGGAAAACGGCTCTAAAATGCGTTTCGTAGTGTGTGATAACGTCTACCGAAATTGAAGTCAATAAGTGTTTTGAAATATTATTTTTTGACAGTTTATGCAAAATTTCTACTTTCATTTTTGAAGCTAATAAAATGTAATATGCGACGTCACCAACGTTTTTTTTTTCTGGAGGGTAGCCATTAGCCGTTTTATTGACCTCTCCATATGTTTTCAGTATTCTGTCAATCATTTGACGTAATAAGGCTCCTACGGGGTTTATGAAGGTGCATTTTCATTTCTCTTTCTATACACGATATTAAATTTCCTTTCTTTGGCCTCACACTTCGAGGCTAGACTAGGCTAGTGTTTGTTTTGTCGGCCATTTTTTGTCACTTTCACTTCGATAAATAAATCTATTTTCTTTACGCTAACAAGGTCAGTACATACGATGCTTATGATAAAATTAAACTGGAAATGTATTGTTTAGGGTTGCTTAGTTTCAAATGTTTTTAAATTATAAGATTTGGACGAACTTTCTCGTTGACCTATTTATCGGTTTTTATCGGAAAACGGTCCATATGAAATTATGTTGTTTCCAATACAGTGTTCTCTTTCACGTCCGCTGTACATAGATGATTGACATGCGGTATAACGAATTACCGGATTGGACCGAAACTGTCCGAAACGAACCAATACTGTCCGGAACGGACATAGATAATATCAAAGCTACAAAGCTAATCATGTAGCATGCGAAAAATTTTATGTACACAACAATATTGTGATTTACTTAGAACGCAAGAAAACCGCATCCGAACCGGATTTCTTACGGTGCTGATTTATGCTACATCACATGACGCCACACAAAAATAAATGTATTGATATTTATCGAACTCTTAAAATGCAACCGTTTGTAATTTCAATTGGTGAAAAAATATCTAAATTGCTGTAGTGCAAAGGTTCACAAAAGATATATCAGATTTTAGGAATAAGTTTGGGGAATTCGGAAACATTTGATTCATTTCTTTGCTGTTTCAACTATGTGACTTTTTAAGTTTTGAAAGTATGTTCACAGAAAACGTTAACTTGAAATGTAACATGTCTACAGACATGTATTATTTCACACTTTTTGTCATGGAAAATAGAGTAGGTGAATGCCCGAGATATTTTGCCAGCGTTATTTACAAAACAAACAGCTAAGGCAAAGTCTGGATCACACTACCCCTAACCAAGCCTCATGGATGAAGATTTATGGCGTTTCAGTTTAACCTTACTTTTAAGATTATACCATTTGGGTCACGTGCTAGCAGATTTTGGCTCATGACACACCTTTAGATTTAAATGATATTTATAGCACAGGTTTATAAAATTCGAACCATACTGGATTCACACTGTCCTTCCATTATTGCTTGATTATGTAATATTTGGTATTATTCTGATTGGCCCTAGCAGAATCAAACTTTCATCATGTATTTTAAATCGTTGTTTGGAGACTCAGAGAATCTAATCAGGTAAGGCACAAGCACGCTGTACAACTTTGGGTCACTCAGACAGCAAGAATATAACTTTCTTTGCTGATGGAATTTTATATATGTTTGTTTGTTTCTTTTAAGTTTTAAAGTTTTCAGATGTGGTGATGAAGCCATTCACGGTTTAACACAGTATCTGTTTTACTTGGTATCAAAATGCACTATACGTTACTAAAGGAATCATTCTTCTTGTCAGTGTAGACTTCTATCACAATCTCATATTATTTTAAACGTCCAAATTTCTATGAACCCCTCCATATAGCATGTTACTAAGAACATGCTATAATTTTCTTGTTTATATATATAATTAACCTAATACACGAATTGGGGTATATCAATTGCCACAGAACTTCGTTTAAAATAAAAATGAACAACATGTACCCGCTTTAGGACTTAATTATACAGAAACAAACATAATAAGATTCTACAGCTTGAAACGTCATTGAGAAATCAAAACAACGTTAAATGTTATGCGTAACGTGCACATTCTAAACGCCGACGTTGCGCAATCTTTGGCAGTGTGCTCATAAACAATAGTAATGTTTCTCCTTAATATATGTTTTACATATTTTAAAAGTTAAGAGATGCTCGTACAGAGCTATGAGAGACTATTCACATAAAGATATAGCTAAGATCTTAAGAATATCCATTATAGATCACACTATGTGCGTATATTTACAATAAATCTGTAAAACATTAAAATTAGTACGTATCCCCGGCGTTTTATCACAGTTGCCTGAATGCATCATATTCAAGAACGTTAAACGTTTTGCTATCAGAAAGTTTCTGTTTGAGTTTCTCTACTTGAAGTTCTTGGTTTTTGCGTTTGTTTCAGGAATGTTAAATCTTATACTTTGTCTTAAATGACTTGTATCTTTTTTCAGATTTTCTTCGTACCTTTTTCAGATTTTAATTGTTTTCCACCTTACAAGGTGGAAACTTAACTTTGATTGTGCCGGTTCCTGGTCATTGCCCACTTTTTATTTTATTTTTTTTGTTACATGTATATTGTTGGTTTAATTAAACTTGTCATACGTTAATATAATAAACTTACATAAGGCTGATGTTCTCTATGCAGGTCATAGGCAAACAGTATAGCAAACAGTATAGCTCCAGATTTGGCGTCACAAAACACTCATCTCATCTAGGTATTTGCTATCATCGATAATGACGTCAAATTTTAAAATCACTTCTGATGTCTCAAAAAAATGAAGAAAAGGACTCACTTATAGGTAAAATTTTATTATACTGAGAGGAACTAGAAACTTAAACCTTGCTTTGAGGCAATACATAAGTTTTTGTTTGTGTTATCTAATTTGCATACAGTACGATTATATTACAACATTGGTTCTTTAAAGCAAAATAAATTTTCTGAGGGGACTGTCTATGATGCAGTAGTCAAATCAGAGAATTCATTTATCAAATCGAAGGTTTGGGTGTATCATTCCGTAAAGAATCATAACTATTTATGATTTATGCCTCAGTCCACAGAAAAACGTCCACAGATAACGTTATACGTCGGAAAGGTAGCCATTCTTTTTGCCTCTACTGCGTGTTATGGTGATATTGTATCAATTTCTGCTCTGCAAGCAGTTTACACAAACGTTAACGTCGGCTCACCTGTACGTTACGTCACCTTGACGTTTGAAGTTTAGGTGAGTCATGCTTTCCTTTGAAAGGATAAGACTCCAAGTACTCCAATTGCTGATCTCCATGAAACGTCTGTAAGCATTGGGACCTCTCTTCCTGACGTGACGCTCTCAATTAAAATGTAAACATTGTAAACACCGAAAACGGATAAAGGATTTCAAAGTCATTAAAATTTTCTCGCCTCAGTTCCCATGGACACCAAATTTTATCATTCATCATAAAAAATTCTTTCCCGGCATACAAAAACGAACACAAACTTTCATGTTTGACGTCATGTAGAAAGTTTAAAATTAACACCTTTTTTATCAAAATAACACTTTATATCAAAGTAACAATATTTTGGGCATATACTTACACATTTGATCGCAGATATTTATGTTAGATATTTTTCATCAGGAAAACGGCTCTAAAATGCGTTTCGTAGTGTGTGATAACGTCTACCGAAATTGAAGTCAATAAGTGTTTTGAAATATTATTTTTTGACAGTTTATGCAAAATTTCTACTTTCATTTTTGAAGCTAATAAAATGTAATATGCGACGTCACCAACGTTTTTTTTTTCTGGAGGGTAGCCATTAGCCGTTTTATTGACCTCTCCATATGTTTTCAGTATTCTGTCAATCATTTGACGTAATAAGGCTCCTACGGGGTTTATGAAGGTGCATTTTCATTTCTCTTTCTATACACGATATTAAATTTCCTTTCTTTGGCCTCACACTTCGAGGCTAGACTAGGCTAGTGTTTGTTTTGTCGGCCATTTTTTGTCACTTTCACTTCGATAAATAAATCTATTTTCTTTACGCTAACAAGGTCAGTACATACGATGCTTATGATAAAATTAAACTGGAAATGTATTGTTTAGGGTTGCTTAGTTTCAAATGTTTTTAAATTATAAGATTTGGACGAACTTTCTCGTTGACCTATTTATCGGTTTTTATCGGAAAACGGTCCATATGAAATTATGTTGTTTCCAATACAGTGTTCTCTTTCACGTCCGCTGTACATAGATGATTGACATGCGGTATAACGAATTACCGGATTGGACCGAAACTGTCCGAAACGAACCAATACTGTCCGGAACGGACATAGATAATATCAAAGCTACAAAGCTAATCATGTAGCATGCGAAAAATTTTATGTACACAACAATATTGTGATTTACTTAGAACGCAAGAAAACCGCATCCGAACCGGATTTCTTACGGTGCTGATTTATGCTACATCACATGACGCCACACAAAAATAAATGTATTGATATTTATCGAACTCTTAAAACGCAACCGTTTGTAATTTCAATTGGTGAAAAAATATCTAAATTGCTGTAGTGCAAAGGTTCACAAAAGATATATCAGATTTTAGGAATAAGTTTGGGGAATTCGGAAACATTTGATTCATTTCTTTGCTGTTTCAACTATGTGACTTTTTAAGTTTTGAAAGTATGTTCACAGAAAACGTTAACTTGAAATGTAACATGTCTACAGACATGTATTATTTCACACTTTTTGTCATGGAAAATAGAGTAGGTGAATGCCCGAGATATTTTGCCAGCGTTATTTACAAAACAAACAGCTAAGGCAAAGTCTGGATCACACTACCCCTAACCAAGCCTCATGGATGAAGATTTATGGCGTTTCAGTTTAACCTTACTTTTAAGATTATACCATTTGGGTCACGTGCTAGCAGATTTTGGCTCATGACACACCTTTAGATTTAAATGATATTTATAGCACAGGTTTATAAAATTCGAACCATACTGGATTCACACTGTCCTTCCATTATTGCTTGATTATGTAATATTTGGTATTATTCTGATTGGCCCTAGCAGAATCAAACTTTCATCATGTATTTTAAATCGTTGTTTGGAGACTCAGAGAATCTAATCAGGTAAGGCACAAGCACGCTGTACAACTTTGGGTCACTCAGACAGCAAGAATATAACTTTCTTTGCTGATGGAATTTTATATATGTTTGTTTGTTTCTTTTAAGTTTTAAAGTTTTCAGATGTGGTGATGAAGCCATTCACGGTTTAACACAGTATCTGTTTTACTTGGTATCAAAATGCACTATACGTTACTAAAGGAATCATTCTTCTTGTCAGTGTAGACTTCTATCACAATCTCATATTATTTTAAACGTCCAAATTTCTATGAACCCCTCCATATAGCATGTTACTAAGAACATGCTATAATTTTCTTGTTTATATATATAATTAACCTAATACACGAATTGGGGTATATCAATTGCCACAGAACTTCGTTTAAAATAAAAATGAACAACATGTACCCGCTTTAGGACTTAATTATACAGAAACAAACATAATAAGATTCTACAGCTTGAAACGTCATTGAGAAATCAAAACAACGTTAAATGTTATGCGTAACGTGCACATTCTAAACGCCGACGTTGCGCAATCTTTGGCAGTGTGCTCATAAACAATAGTAATGTTTCTCCTTAATATATGTTTTACATATTTTAAAAGTTAAGAGATGCTCGTACAGAGCTATGAGAGACTATTCACATAAAGATATAGCTAAGATCTTAAGAATATCCATTATAGATCACACTATGTGCGTATATTTACAATAAATCTGTAAAACATTAAAATTAGTACGTATCCCCGGCGTTTTATCACAGTTGCCTGAATGCATCATATTCAAGAACGTTAAACGTTTTGCTATCAGAAAGTTTCTGTTTGAGTTTCTCTACTTGAAGTTCTTGGTTTTTGCGTTTGTTTCAGGAATGTTAAATCTTATACTTTGTCTTAAATGACTTGTATCTTTTTTCAGATTTTCTTCGTACCTTTTTCAGATTTTAATTGTTTTCCACCTTACAAGGTGGAAACTTAACTTTGATTGTGCCGGTTCCTGGTCATTGCCCACTTTTTATTTTATTTTTTTTGTTACATGTATATTGTTGGTTTAATTAAACTTGTCATACGTTAATATAATAAACTTACATAAGGCTGATGTTCTCTATGCAGGTCATAGGCAAACAGTATAGCAAACAGTATAGCTCCAGATTTGGCGTCACAAAACACTCATCTCATCTAGGTATTTGCTATCATCGATAATGACGTCAAATTTTAAAATCACTTCTGATGTCTCAAAAAAATGAAGAAAAGGACTCACTTATAGGTAAAATTTTATTATACTGAGAGGAACTAGAAACTTAAACCTTGCTTTGAGGCAATACATAAGTTTTTGTTTGTGTTATCTAATTTGCATACAGTACGATTATATTACAACATTGGTTCTTTAAAGCAAAATAAATTTTCTGAGGGGACTGTCTATGATGCAGTAGTCAAATCAGAGAATTCATTTATCAAATCGAAGGTTTGGGTGTATCATTCCGTAAAGAATCATAACTATTTATGATTTATGCCTCAGTCCACAGAAAAACGTCCACAGATAACATTATACGTCGGAAAGGTAGCCATTCTTTTTGCCTCTACTGCGTGTTATGGTGATATTGTATCAATTTCTGCTCTGCAAGCAGTTTACACAAACGTTAACGTCGGCTCACCTGTACGTTACGTCACCTTGACGTTTGAAGTTTAGGTGAGTCATGCTTTCCTTTGAAAGGATAAGACTCCAAGTACTCCAATTGCTGATCTCCATGAAACGTCTGTAAGCATTGGGACCTCTCTTCCTGACGTGACGCTCTCAATTAAAATGTAAACATTGTAAACACCGAAAACGGATAAAGGATTTCAAAGTCATTAAAATTTTCTCGCCTCAGTTCCCATAGACACCAAATTTTATCATTCATCATAAAAAATTCTTTCCCGGCATACAAAAACGAACACAAACTTTCATGTTTGACGTCATGTAGAAAGTTTAAAATTAACACCTTTTTTTATCAAAATAACACTTTATATCAAAGTAACAATATTTTGGGCATATACTTACACATTTGATCGCAGATATTTATGTTAGATATTTTTCATCAGGAAAACGGCTCTAAAATGCGTTTCGTAGTGTGTGATAACGTCTACCGAAATTGAAGTCAATAAGTGTTTTGAAATATTATTTTTTGACAGTTTATGCAAAATTTCTACTTTCATTTTTGAAGCTAATAAAATGTAATATGCGACGTCACCAACGTTTTTTTTTTCTGGAGGGTAGCCATTAGCCGTTTTATTGACCTCTCCATATGTTTTCAGTATTCTGTCAATCATTTGACGTAATAAGGCTCCTACGGGGTTTATGAAGGTGCATTTTCATTTCTCTTTCTATACACGATATTAAATTTCCTTTCTTTGGCCTCACACTTCGAGGCTAGACTAGGCTAGTGTTTGTTTTGTCGGCCATTTTTTGTCACTTTCACTTCGATAAATAAATCTATTTTCTTTACGCTAACAAGGTCAGTACATACGATGCTTATGATAAAATTAAACTGGAAATGTATTGTTTAGGGTTGCTTAGTTTCAAATGTTTTTAAATTATAAGATTTGGACGAACTTTCTCGTTGACCTATTTATCGGTTTTTATCGGAAAACGGTCCATATGAAATTATGTTGTTTCCAATACAGTGTTCTCTTTCACGTCCGCTGTACATAGATGATTGACATGCGGTATAACGAATTACCGGATTGGACCGAAACTGTCCGAAACGAACCAATACTGTCCGGAACGGACATAGATAATATCAAAGCTACAAAGCTAATCATGTAGCATGCGAAAAATTTTATGTACACAACAATATTGTGATTTACTTAGAACGCAAGAAAACCGCATCCGAACCGGATTTCTTACGGTGCTGATTTATGCTACATCACATGACGCCACACAAAAATAAATGTATTGATATTTATCGAACTCTTAAAACGCAACCGTTTGTAATTTCAATTGGTGAAAAAATATCTAAATTGCTGTAGTGCAAAGGTTCACAAAAGATATATCAGATTTTAGGAATAAGTTTGGGGAATTCGGAAACATTTGATTCATTTCTTTGCTGTTTCAACTATGTGACTTTTTAAGTTTTGAAAGTATGTTCACAGAAAACGTTAACTTGAAATGTAACATGTCTACAGACATGTATTATTTCACACTTTTTGTCATGGAAAATAGAGTAGGTGAATGCCCGAGATATTTTGCCAGCGTTATTTACAAAACAAACAGCTAAGGCAAAGTCTGGATCACACTACCCCTAACCAAGCCTCATGGATGAAGATTTATGGCGTTTCAGTTTAACCTTACTTTTAAGATTATACCATTTGGGTCACGTGCTAGCAGATTTTGGCTCATGACACACCTTTAGATTTAAATGATATTTATAGCACAGGTTTATAAAATTCGAACCATACTGGATTCACACTGTCCTTCCATTATTGCTTGATTATGTAATATTTGGTATTATTCTGATTGGCCCTAGCAGAATCAAACTTTCATCATGTATTTTAAATCGTTGTTTGGAGACTCAGAGAATCTAATCAGGTAAGGCACAAGCACGCTGTACAACTTTGGGTCACTCAGACAGCAAGAATATAACTTTCTTTGCTGATGGAATTTTATATATGTTTGTTTGTTTCTTTTAAGTTTTAAAGTTTTCAGATGTGGTGATGAAGCCATTCACGGTTTAACACAGTATCTGTTTTACTTGGTATCAAAATGCACTATACGTTACTAAAGGAATCATTCTTCTTGTCAGTGTAGACTTCTATCACAATCTCATATTATTTTAAACGTCCAAATTTCTATGAACCCCTCCATATAGCATGTTACTAAGAACATGCTATAATTTTCTTGTTTATATATATAATTAACCTAATACACGAATTGGGGTATATCAATTGCCACAGAACTTCGTTTAAAATAAAAATGAACAACATGTACCCGCTTTAGGACTTAATTATACAGAAACAAACATAATAAGATTCTACAGCTTGAAACGTCATTGAGAAATCAAAACAACGTTAAATGTTATGCGTAACGTGCACATTCTAAACGCCGACGTTGCGCAATCTTTGGCAGTGTGCTCATAAACAATAGTAATGTTTCTCCTTAATATATGTTTTACATATTTTAAAAGTTAAGAGATGCTCGTACAGAGCTATGAGAGACTATTCACATAAAGATATAGCTAAGATCTTAAGAATATCCATTATAGATCACACTATGTGCGTATATTTACAATAAATCTGTAAAACATTAAAATTAGTACGTATCCCCGGCGTTTTATCACAGTTGCCTGAATGCATCATATTCAAGAACGTTAAACGTTTTGCTATCAGAAAGTTTCTGTTTGAGTTTCTCTACTTGAAGTTCTTGGTTTTTGCGTTTGTTTCAGGAATGTTAAATCTTATACTTTGTCTTAAATGACTTGTATCTTTTTTCAGATTTTCTTCGTACCTTTTTCAGATTTTAATTGTTTTCCACCTTACAAGGTGGAAACTTAACTTTGATTGTGCCGGTTCCTGGTCATTGCCCACTTTTTATTTTATTTTTTTTGTTACATGTATATTGTTGGTTTAATTAAACTTGTCATACGTTAATATAATAAACTTACATAAGGCTGATGTTCTCTATGCAGGTCATAGGCAAACAGTATAGCAAACAGTATAGCTCCAGATTTGGCGTCACAAAACACTCATCTCATCTAGGTATTTGCTATCATCGATAATGACGTCAAATTTTAAAATCACTTCTGATGTCTCAAAAAAATGAAGAAAAGGACTCACTTATAGGTAAAATTTTATTATACTGAGAGGAACTAGAAACTTAAACCTTGCTTTGAGGCAATACATAAGTTTTTGTTTGTGTTATCTAATTTGCATACAGTACGATTATATTACAACATTGGTTCTTTAAAGCAAAATAAATTTTCTGAGGGGACTGTCTATGATGCAGTAGTCAAATCAGAGAATTCATTTATCAAATCGAAGGTTTGGGTGTATCATTCCGTAAAGAATCATAACTATTTATGATTTATGCCTCAGTCCACAGAAAAACGTCCACAGATAACATTATACGTCGGAAAGGTAGCCATTCTTTTTGCCTCTACTGCGTGTTATGGTGATATTGTATCAATTTCTGCTCTGCAAGCAGTTTACACAAACGTTAACGTCGGCTCACCTGTACGTTACGTCACCTTGACGTTTGAAGTTTAGGTGAGTCATGCTTTCCTTTGAAAGGATAAGACTCCAAGTACTCCAATTGCTGATCTCCATGAAACGTCTGTAAGCATTGGGACCTCTCTTCCTGACGTGACGCTCTCAATTAAAATGTAAACATTGTAAACACCGAAAACGGATAAAGGATTTCAAAGTCATTAAAATTTTCTCGCCTCAGTTCCCATAGACACCAAATTTTATCATTCATCATAAAAAATTCTTTCCCGGCATACAAAAACGAACACAAACTTTCATGTTTGACGTCATGTAGAAAGTTTAAAATTAACACCTTTTTTTATCAAAATAACACTTTATATCAAAGTAACAATATTTTGGGCATATACTTACACATTTGATCGCAGATATTTATGTTAGATATTTTTCATCAGGAAAACGGCTCTAAAATGCGTTTCGTAGTGTGTGATAACGTCTACCGAAATTGAAGTCAATAAGTGTTTTGAAATATTATTTTTTGACAGTTTATGCAAAATTTCTACTTTCATTTTTGAAGCTAATAAAATGTAATATGCGACGTCACCAACGTTTTTTTTTTCTGGAGGGTAGCCATTAGCCGTTTTATTGACCTCTCCATATGTTTTCAGTATTCTGTCAATCATTTGACGTAATAAGGCTCCTACGGGGTTTATGAAGGTGCATTTTCATTTCTCTTTCTATACACGATATTAAATTTCCTTTCTTTGGCCTCACACTTCGAGGCTAGACTAGGCTAGTGTTTGTTTTGTCGGCCATTTTTTGTCACTTTCACTTCGATAAATAAATCTATTTTCTTTACGCTAACAAGGTCAGTACATACGATGCTTATGATAAAATTAAACTGGAAATGTATTGTTTAGGGTTGCTTAGTTTCAAATGTTTTTAAATTATAAGATTTGGACGAACTTTCTCGTTGACCTATTTATCGGTTTTTATCGGAAAACGGTCCATATGAAATTATGTTGTTTCCAATACAGTGTTCTCTTTCACGTCCGCTGTACATAGATGATTGACATGCGGTATAACGAATTACCGGATTGGACCGAAACTGTCCGAAACGAACCAATACTGTCCGGAACGGACATAGATAATATCAAAGCTACAAAGCTAATCATGTAGCATGCGAAAAATTTTATGTACACAACAATATTGTGATTTACTTAGAACGCAAGAAAACCGCATCCGAACCGGATTTCTTACGGTGCTGATTTATGCTACATCACATGACGCCACACAAAAATAAATGTATTGATATTTATCGAACTCTTAAAACGCAACCGTTTGTAATTTCAATTGGTGAAAAAATATCTAAATTGCTGTAGTGCAAAGGTTCACAAAAGATATATCAGATTTTAGGAATAAGTTTGGGGAATTCGGAAACATTTGATTCATTTCTTTGCTGTTTCAACTATGTGACTTTTTAAGTTTTGAAAGTATGTTCACAGAAAACGTTAACTTGAAATGTAACATGTCTACAGACATGTATTATTTCACACTTTTTGTCATGGAAAATAGAGTAGGTGAATGCCCGAGATATTTTGCCAGCGTTATTTACAAAACAAACAGCTAAGGCAAAGTCTGGATCACACTACCCCTAACCAAGCCTCATGGATGAAGATTTATGGCGTTTCAGTTTAACCTTACTTTTAAGATTATACCATTTGGGTCACGTGCTAGCAGATTTTGGCTCATGACACACCTTTAGATTTAAATGATATTTATAGCACAGGTTTATAAAATTCGAACCATACTGGATTCACACTGTCCTTCCATTATTGCTTGATTATGTAATATTTGGTATTATTCTGATTGGCCCTAGCAGAATCAAACTTTCATCATGTATTTTAAATCGTTGTTTGGAGACTCAGAGAATCTAATCAGGTAAGGCACAAGCACGCTGTACAACTTTGGGTCACTCAGACAGCAAGAATATAACTTTCTTTGCTGATGGAATTTTATATATGTTTGTTTGTTTCTTTTAAGTTTTAAAGTTTTCAGATGTGGTGATGAAGCCATTCACGGTTTAACACAGTATCTGTTTTACTTGGTATCAAAATGCACTATACGTTACTAAAGGAATCATTCTTCTTGTCAGTGTAGACTTCTATCACAATCTCATATTATTTTAAACGTCCAAATTTCTATGAACCCCTCCATATAGCATGTTACTAAGAACATGCTATAATTTTCTTGTTTATATATATAATTAACCTAATACACGAATTGGGGTATATCAATTGCCACAGAACTTCGTTTAAAATAAAAATGAACAACATGTACCCGCTTTAGGACTTAATTATACAGAAACAAACATAATAAGATTCTACAGCTTGAAACGTCATTGAGAAATCAAAACAACGTTAAATGTTATGCGTAACGTGCACATTCTAAACGCCGACGTTGCGCAATCTTTGGCAGTGTGCTCATAAACAATAGTAATGTTTCTCCTTAATATATGTTTTACAAATTTTAAAAGTTAAGAGATGCTCGTACAGAGCTATGAGAGACTATTCACATAAAGATATAGCTAAGATCTTAAGAATATCCATTATAGATCACACTATGTGCGTATATTTACAATAAATCTGTAAAACATTAAAATTAGTACGTATCCCCGGCGTTTTATCACAGTTGCCTGAATGCATCATATTCAAGAACGTTAAACGTTTTGCTATCAGAAAGTTTCTGTTTGAGTTTCTCTACTTGAAGTTCTTGGTTTTTGCGTTTGTTTCAGGAATGTTAAATCTTATACTTTGTCTTAAATGACTTGTATCTTTTTTCAGATTTTCTTCGTACCTTTTTCAGATTTTAATTGTTTTCCACCTTACAAGGTGGAAACTGAACTTTGATTGTGCCGGTTCCTGGTCATTGCCCACTTTTTATTTTATTTTTTTTGTTACATGTATATTGTTGGTTTAATTAAACTTGTCATACGTTAATATAATAAACTTACATAAGGCTGATGTTCTCTATGCAGGTCATAGGCAAACAGTATAGCAAACAGTATAGCTCCAGATTTGGCGTCACAAAACACTCATCTCATCTAGGTATTTGCTATCATCGATAATGACGTCAAATTTTAAAATCACTTCTGATGTCTCAAAAAAATGAAGAAAAGGACTCACTTATAGGTAAAATTTTATTATACTGAGAGGAACTAGAAACTTAAACCTTGCTTTGAGGCAATACATAAGTTTTTGTTTGTGTTATCTAATTTGCATACAGTACGATTATATTACAACATTGGTTCTTTAAAGCAAAATAAATTTTCTGAGGGGACTGTCTATGATGCAGTAGTCAAATCAGAGAATTCATTTATCAAATCGAAGGTTTGGATGTATCATTCCGTAAAGAATCATAACTCTTTATGATTTATGCCTCAGTCCACAGAAAAACGTCCACAGATAACATTATACGTCGGAAAGGTAGCCATTCTTTTTGCCTCTACTGCGTGTTATGGTGATATTGTATCAATTTCTGCTCTGCAAGCAGTTTACACAAACGTTAACGTCGGCTCACCTGTACGTTACGTCACCTTGACGTTTGAAGTTTAGGTGAGTCATGCTTTCCTTTGAAAGGATAAGACTCCAAGTACTCCAATTGCTGATCTCCATGAAACGTCTGTAAGCATTGGGACCTCTCTTCCTGACGTGACGCTCTCAATTAAAATGTAAACATTGTAAACACCGAAAACGGATAAAGGATTTCAAAGTCACTAAAATGTTCTCGCCTCAGTTCCCATAGACACCAAATTTTATCATTCATCATAAAAAATTCTTTCCCGGCATACAAAAACGAACACAAACTTTCATGTTTGACTTCATGTAGAAAGTTTAAAATTAACACTTTTTTTTATCAAAATAACACTTTATATCAAAGTAACAATATTTTGGGCATATACTTACACATTTGATCGCAGATTTTTATGTTAGATATTTTTCATCAGGAAAACGGCTCTAAAATGCGTTTCGTAGTGTGTGATCATAATGGTTTTTCGCAGATATTTTACAACTGTTCAAATGTAGAAGAAATATTTTCTTGACACAATTGAGCATCTTGTTTGTCACAAAATGAGCAGCAAAAATTGGAAAATCGGTTGACAAATAAAAAAGTTCTGGTACAAAACATTTTTGAATAGTGATTTCCTGGAGGTAAATATTTTCCCGCAAAAATGTTAAATTATTACTATTTAATCATGATTGCTGAAAATCAATGTAAAATGACACAAATAACATACCCGAGACAAAATCTTCATGATCAAGGTAAAATTCTCGAAAAATATGCATTTTCACGATCATCGATTATATCCCTTGCCAATGCAAAATCCATATTCAAAATTCTTTTTGGCCATAAAAAAAACTTTATTTGTTCACCGATTTTCAAAATTTTTGCAGGTCATATTAGGACAAACTAAAATCAAGATTTTGACATGAAAATAATTTTTCTGTCGTCTCCCATACAAAATCTTTCAACGAAAAACCATTATCAGAGGCACGTTTTTAGACTTTAATCATGGTCTTTCATGCGTATTCGGATGAAAACGTCAAATTGACGTATTTTATTACATTTGACGTAAACCAATTTAAGCAGAAACTACACAGTCTCAATAAAATATACCAACTGGTTATATTTAAAATAAATCTAAGAATAAGAAAAAAGTAATGTTGAAAACTTTAGTTTCTAGTTTCTCTCAGTATAGATTAAGAACCTTTATTGTACCTTCGACATGGCCATGGTATATATGTGAGAGATTGGGCTGTAACTTTCTATTGTTGTGATAGAGGGTGAAGTTGGTTGTTAGAGGTGAGGTAGTTCTGCGGAGTCTCAGGTGATACATTCTGCAATATTATCAGACAACAGTTTCATATGAGGAAGAGCGTTGTAAGATACCGTGTTCGTTCTATCGCGGCACCATGCGCTTAAGTTAAAAAACAGATCGATGGTCATTGTCGCAGATATGCAAATTAAAACCAGAGCACCAGTGATCCTGTAAACGCTCACCAGAGATGTGTTATATACACGTATGCCAATAAGACCATGTACCATTGGCAGGCGCGGCGCAAACACATCTTTGGTAAATATGTAGGACTCTATTCTGTACCAACTCTCTGATCTATCACCATGCTAAATCTGATCTGTACCCATGGTTACATACATATATCTCTTCCATCAGACTAACACGCTCGTCCTATATAAATATACTTGAGGAATTGGCAACAATATACATGCACTGTATAATAGACTCCTTGCTATTCGCACCTCCCTAATCCAGACCTCCATCAATTTATGGTGAAATGATAAGTTCGCCTGTATGGATAAATAAACCAATCTGTACAGCCCAAGACTTTAAACGTCTTGTTTTGTCTGAATACAACACAGTTTGAAATCCGTGCTCGTTATGCGCAAATTATTCTGATGCGCGTTGAGATATATCATGATCCGTGGTCAGTGCGGATAGAAACCTAAGGGACGATTGATCAAGGCATTTGTGCACTATAAAACGACATATCCTGCCACGAAGCCTGTGACATTCGGCAATCTCTCAGTCACGAAACGTATTCAAATGACCCTAAGTATTCCGTTTCGCGTTAGTTGTGCCCTGTAGCAACGATAACTGTCCATCAACGACTTCTGTCCACCATGGATAATTGTCGTTGCGGCCGCAACGACTTCTGTCCACTAGACAGTAATCGTTGACTTTTCAACCGTTTATGTCCATTGTTGACATCTATTGGTGTTGTGGTTGATATGACGTGCAGTGTCAACGACAACTGTCCATTTCTGAAAAAACCTCAAATTTAAGAACATTATGAAAACTTGCCCATTCAATAAACAAACATTTTTTTCAGCTTTAAAAAATAGAAAATTTCTTCAGAAAATTTTTGAGTATTTTTACTTTTTTTCTTCTCAAAACATTGATTGTGGGTACACGTTAGAACCGCCTCGTCGGGGCGGTTTTAACGAGTACACAAATCTATGTTTTGGATCAAAATAAGAAAAAAAATATGTATTCCCCTGCAAATCCCAATGCTGCTATATAAAAGTGGGGTTTGAGTGGGTATACATTTCACGGACATATTTTTCTGATGATAAGATGCAAAATAATATGGGTGTCTATATCTTCACAACTGCCTACCGGGCAGCATTCATATATGGATCACAGGTACCCTATAGGATTGGGTTTAATGTCCTGACATCAGGACCATGGATCCATGCCCGGGTAAGGCTAGAAGACCACTATCAAACACGCCGGGACGGTTCAACCCTCCTCACCCAGGCATCAATCTAGGGCTTCCTACCATGGCCTGAAAGCCAATCATACAGAGTGTTTATGGCCCAAGTGTGAATGTTGTCTGCTAAATGGATGTCAAGGTATGTGCTTACAGAAAAGTTTTAACAGTAATTAGCCTTTTTTCGCAGTGTTCTAAGAAAATGAAAAGACTTTTCATTTATTGATAGAGTAACCTGCAATTGGAAAAGGCTTTTGAAGGAGACTTCCTGGATGCACTGTCTTGGACAAAATTACAAAATTATGTATTAAGTCATCATAAAGTTCTTACTGACTTCTGTGATTTTACATGACACCTGTATCTCTGTCATTAATCAGCATCTGTTAAGATCCTTTATTCTGATTTTTTTTTACGCCAAATGATGTGTTTCTACTTGACGTCGTCGTCATTGACATCATGTGACGTTGACGTCGTTTCCTGTTACATGTAATTTGTTTTCATTACACTTAAAAAAGGTCATGAGGCTGAAACGTTGTGTAAATAAACAGTAAATCCACATTTGATGTTATTCTCTGTAAATCCAATATTAAGAAAATGAACAGTAATAGTTGAAAGTAAATTTTATATATACATGCTCAACGCGTAATTTCCATTTAGGATTTAGCTTGTGGACAGAAGTCGTTGCGGCCGCATCGACAATTGTCCATGGTGGACAAAAGTCGTTAATGGACAGTTATCGGTGCTACGGTGCTCTGTCGCGTCTGTTGTGTCAGGATAACCGGTGTCTACTTTGTAAAATGTTACAACCGCACAAATACCAGCTTAGCAATGCACAAGTTTTAGACATCCCAAAATCAGTTGTCAAAGACAAGAAAACGACAGTCCACAGCAGTCATCCAGGTGCAATTTAAATATAGAAAAAGTTGTTCATTTCTTTAAAATAGTTAAAAACTGTCAAACAATCACCTTGGTCTGTTTCAGTATTTTCAAACAACCAATGAATTTTTAGAAATGAGAAATCAACATCTGTCAATTCCATCATACATGTACCTGCACCAATCAGAGATAAATAAGGTGATGATGTACATTTAAAGGTTGATACAAATATTGGACAGTAAATGTCAATTTCATCTTTTTGACAACTGGTTAAGAGATGCTTGAAACACCTGAATTGCTAAGCTGCTATTTACCTGGTTGTATTTTAACATATATAAGCTATTATATATTGAATTTTGTGATCATCCGCTTACCTTTCATTAGTTTCAATATGAAATTTAAGCTGTCTACTGTGGTCGTACAATATATGGCGTTGGTGGAGATCATGACGGTCGTAGTGAACAGGTTCGTGTCGGGAGAGGTAGGTGTGGATGGAGGACGCTGAAAACAGAGTGAAGAAATTTGTGGAAATGCTGATACCGACAACTCTCAACTAAAGACCTACATATAGAGCCATTGGTTGGTTGGTTGGTTGGTTGGTTTATACATCCGCCGCCGTGTTCGATGTACCTCTTCTTGAGTATATCGTTATGTACACTTTACAGTCTCTTTGTGTATTATAGATTAAGACTGTTTTTCTTTACAACCATGGTTAAAACATGTACAGTTCACCTTCACCGTATCTACATCTTAAAAAGTCGCTTAACACATGCATTAGCTTAGCAATGTGTGTGTCTTCAGCTATGCGTGCGACTACTCGAACACAGCAAGCCGACTCTATCAGTGGATGATTATTTGCACACTGTCCTTGAGAACACTCCAACCATTTGAGACTTAGGTACATGTATAATGGGACCACAGCCTGAGTCCTATCACACCAGTATTTTTAACTGCCTCGTATACAGAAGTTCTCCACTTGGCCTTTGTTAGGCTATTATGCAGAATCTCAGTTCATTCTGGTAGGTCGTACAATATGCATAGTTTCTTTAAAGGAATATACCAACTAGAACTGTTCATGGATTACACTGTAAGATGTCGCAACGCAAACTGCTTCTCCACAGATGTATCTGGTAGTCAGGCAATATTGCCGAGGAAATGTATCACTGCTGCTACCGGGAGCGTTCCTTGATGTATGTATATTGCCGGGTCAGCTGTAGTTGTGTGAAGGGACAGTAGTTGTTTGTTTTTTCTTACTGAACTTGTCCAGTAAATCTATATACTTTTGACAAGGCAGAATCACTTCCATTCCTTATAGGAGGACAGGCAGAACATATATCAGGTACAAAGCTATGGAAGTTTCTGGATCTAACCTATTTTCTCCACATCCGACTATGCATAGTTCGCCATGCTGTTCTCTGCCACTGCACTTTCATCAGTATCTGATAACAAAATGCCCACGTGCATTTGTTTGTTGACAGTTTTGCATTTTAACCCCGCCCATCCTTGATAGTTCTGTTACACATTCACGTATCAGCGGCGTTTCGCTCGCGTATCTATGAAAATTTCGATACGCCGATGTCTGGGTCGTATTTTGTTCGAGCGACGTATGTACCACGTACGTGTGACGTTTCTGCTAAGTTCCCGTGGCGTATCAGTGACGTATCTGTATTCGTATGGAATTTCGCTTTCGTATGAACGGCGTATCAAGGTGTATGTGCTACGTACGTGTGACGTATGTATGGCGTATGAAGTGTACGCGTGACGTATCTACTGCGTATGTACATTTACGTTAGTTTCTCGCAATTTTTTATGTTTTCCCTTTTTTATTTGTAGTCTATGACTAGAAATTCTGAAACTTGCAAGAGCACGTCTATATTTTCTGATTTTCACCACGTTCAAATAAGGTTCATGCGTGAATTCAGTTTTAAATTCTGTATACCAATTTAACTTTGAGTTTGAAAAAACTTCTGTAGACCAAGTTTGTAGAAACTCTTTTATCGTTTGCTGGAGAGCATGCATTTTGAAGAACACTTCTTTCGTTAATTGGCCATACTAATACAGTTTGGATAATACTGAAATTAAAACACGTTAACTTTTCCTGTAATTGCTTGGTCTTTTGCCATCTGTATTAAAGATAATTGTCTTGTATGTTTTACACCGACGTAGGTAAAGTAAAACTAAACTTTTAGCCTAATACCACCTAGGGTCCATGTTTCGGTGCGGGCTAACCCTCCGCCATTTTTCAACACCATTACCACAGTTTTGGGGATATTAGTTATTAAACCTTTGTCAGAACAAAATTTGTACAGTAAGTTGAGCAACTTTTGTAAACCCCTGACTGTATCTGAGATTAACGCCAGATCATCGGCAAACATAAGTAACACGACGTTACGCGAGTACGTGACGTCCCTTCGAAAAACTGCTAACGTCACCACATTTACACGCCATTTAGCAATGAATGAACGTGTTTTGAAGGCGTCAAAATTATTTTTCTTTTAACTTTCATCGACATGGACGCACTTTGTTTTAAACAAAACATCTTCTAGTTGTGTGTTGAAATTTGACGTTTGAATTTCTAACGTTCCGAGCCCCCATTTCAAAATCGACATGCCTTTCTATCAGAACAGGTGGGGTTTTTTTTCTCTTAAAAGAACAGTCTGTAGCAAATCACGGTTTGCTTCTTTTAATTGCCAGAACTGATTCATACATGTATGCATTTGCCTTGAAAATTTTCAAGATGGCTACCTCGTGATGATCCGTTTTGCTCTGTTTTCCGCTGACCATAACAATTTAAATGAATATCGACAAATGCGATATTATGAGACAAAGTTGCAAATAAAAGAATTATCGTATTCTTTCTAATTAGCGCACATGCCCCAATAAGCGCACACCATTGTTGTTTCCGAAAATCGTGTGCATAAGCCACTGCTGGGAATCACGTGATACGCAATGTTTATGATATATGCGAATTGTAAACAAGAAGCCGCCATTTTCCCTCGGGTCTAGGTAAGTCTATCGAGTTTTCTTTCAAAGGCTGAGTGATAATGATGGATGAATAAGCCCAGTCGCTGCAAAGACATCAGATTTATTTAACCATGTGCTAGCTAATCTTTCAAAGTGTTTTGTTTTTGTAAACACTTCATTCCCATCATCAAAAGTGTTTGTTGCCATGCACACCAAATATTTATTTTGGGCCTTATTCTTTCTTCCAGCAACAATGTACCCTTTTCTTAGAGATAAAATAACATTTTTTCAAAGAACAATTACCTCCATTTTACAGAAATATGCTAAATGCCATATGAAAAAAGATAATCAACATCATTGACATTGCATCCCTATACACATGCAATGTGGACTGATACCCTCCACACTAAAACAATAGTCATCATTTTGCTTTTCTTTTGTCGATATATGTATTAATTGCTAAAGTCCTTTGTAACTATTGCACACCCTCACACATACCTACGGTGAAGGGTGGGGGATAGCCGGGCTTAAGTGCGGGGCAATTACTTGTCGAGTGTACCCGCAGTGCAGGGGAAATGACCAAGCGTACACAAGCGTACACCAGAAATGCACATGTAGCGCGTTTCTAACGTGTCTCCGACGTGCTCATGACGAATGTTGAATCATTCAAAGTTTAATTTTTGTCAACACGCCCGGCGTGCGTTGGCTTATTCTGCTATTTTAGACAGCAGTCACACAGTCATTAGCGTATACATAAGCTGAACGCGCGCCGGGCTAGTTGACAAAAATTGTAAAATTCAAAAAACGCCAGGAGCACATCGGAGACACGTTAGAAGCACGTTACACGCGCGTTTTTAGCTCACCTGAGCCGAAGGCTCATAAGGTGAGCTTATAGGATGGCCATGATCCGGCGTCCGTCCGTCGTTCGTCCGTCGTTCGTCCGTCCGTCGTCGTCGTCGTCCACAATTTCAAAGATCTTCTTCTCTGAAACCGCTTTGCCGATCTAGTTGAAATTTTATGTGGAGCCTCCTTGGGTAGTGGCATTTCAAGTTTGATCGCGAAATCCAGGTCACATGACCAAGATGGCCGCCACGCCCATATATGGTAAAAACCCTTCAAAAATCTTCTTCTCCAGAACCGGTGGGCCGATTTCCACGAAACTTGGTATGTAGCATCAGGGACTTCAGCCCATCATAGTTTGATAAAATGATGACCCTTGGATGACCTTGACCTATTTTACGGCAAGGTCAAATTTGGAAACATATGCTTTTACATGGGAAAAAGTGAAAACTATGATTTTTTGAAAACTATTGCAGCCTGAGGCCTGAAAAGTGGTAGATGCAAACAACTAATGGAGTAGATGAAGGTATGTGATTAATTTAGGTCAAGGTCATCTCTTGACCTTGGCCTGTCTGTCGTCCATTCACACTTTTCAAAGATCTTCTTCTCTGAAACTGCTGGGCCAATCGAAGTGAAATTTTATGTGGAGCATCCATGGGTAGGGGAGACGAAAGTTTGATTGTATAATCCAGGTCACATGACCAAGATGGCTGCCACGCCCATATATGGTAAAAACCACTCAAAAATCTTCTTCTCCAGAACCGGCAAGCCGATTTTCATGAAACTTGGTATGTAGCATTTGGGACTCCAGCCCATCATAGTTTGATAAAATGATGACCCTAGGACGACCTTGACCTAATTTACGGCAAGGTCAATTTTGGAAACATAGGCTTTAACATGGGAAAAAGTGAAAACTATGGATTTTTTGGAAACTATTGCAGCCTGATGCCTGAATAGTGGTAGATGCAAACAACTAATGGAGTAGATGAAGGTATGTGATTAATGTAGGTCAAGGTCATCTCTTGACCTTGGCCAGTCTGTCGTCCATACACACTTTTCAAAAATCTTCTTCTCTGAAACTGCTGGGCCAATCAAAGTGAAATTTTATGTGGAGCATCCATGGGTAGAGGAGACAAAAGTCTAATCGCGAAATCCAGGTCACATGACCAAGATGGCTGCCACGCCCATATATGGTAAAAACCACTCAAAAATCTTCTTCTCCAGAACCGGTTGGCCGATTTTCCACGAAACTTGGTATGTAGCATCGGGGACTTCAGCCCATCATAGTTTGATAAAATAATGACCCTTGGATGACCTTGACCTAATTTACAGCAATGTCAAATTTGGAAACATAGGCTTTTACATGGGAAAAAGTGAAAACTATGGATTTTTTGAAAACTATTGCAGCCTGATGCCTGAAAAGTGGTAGATGCAAACAACTAATGGAGTAGATGAAGGTATGTGATTAATGTAGGTCAAGGTCATCTCTTGACCTTGGCCAGGCTGTCGTCCATACACACTTTTCAAAGATCTTCTTCTCTGAAACTGCTGGGCCAATCAAAGTGAAATTTTATGTGGAGCATCCATGGGTAGGGGAGACGTATGTTTGATCGCGAAATCCAGGTCACATTACCAAGATGGCCGCCACGCCCATATGTATGGTAAAAACCACTCAAAAATTTTCTTCTCCAGAACCGGCAGGCCAATTTTCGCGAAACTTGGTATGTAGCATTTGGGACTCCAGCCCATCCTAGTTTGATCAAATGATGACCATAGGATGACCTTGACCTATTTTACGGCAAGGTCAATTTTGGAAACATAGGCTTTTACATGGGAAAAGGCGGAAACAATGGATATTTTGGAAACTGTTGCAGTCTGAGACCTGGAAGTTGCTAGATGCAGACAACCAATGGAGTCAATGAAGGTAAGTAATTAATGAAGGCCAAGGTCATTTCTTGACCTTGACCCAAAGTCGTTTAAGTATCAAAATTAAAATTGTGGTTTTCTCATTAATCACTGGGTTTGGAAACTATTGCAGCCTGAGACCTGAAACTTTGCAGATGCAGACAACTTATGAATTCTGTCAATAAAGGTGTGTGAGTATTCAAAGTCAAGGTCATTTCATGATGACTTAATACTGCAGGATCAGGCTTCAGGTGAGTGTTCTCAGGACCAATGGTCCTCTGGTCTACGCTTGGTGTACGCTTGGTACACGTTGATATACGTCGCTGTAAGTCGCTGTGCGCTTTAGGCGCGTTTGGGCCCAAAAACAATTTAAAAAGATGCTTATAAACTTTCTAGAAGTTCGGCGTGTCCCGGGCGTGTGTCTTATATATAAATACGTTTCGAATAAGTTCCATGCGCGTTAGAGGTGCGTTGAATACGCTTCGAACGCGTTCGGCGCACGTTTTTGGCACGCCAGTGTACGCTACATGCGCGTTCCGATTTTATGAGATATCGCTTCGGTAGTGTGCCCCAAGGGTGTGTGAGACGCGCGTTGAACGTTTGCTGCGCACCTGCAGCGCGTGCATTGCGAGTTTTGGACGCAACACAAACATACTCCAAATTTATGAGATTTTTTATACGTCCGGCACACGCCTCAGACATTCGCTACTGTGTGACTGCTATTTAAAGCGAATAAAAGGAACAAATTAATTTTCATAGTTTCTCTAATAGTAACACATACTAGTCAATTTCATGGTGACAATTTTACTTTGATTACCAGGATAATTATCATTTCAAATGCACTCTTAAACCTCTAAATTTTTAAAAGGCACTCCAAAATTTACATCGTAACAGCACGGTGAGTATCAAGGTTTTACTGAGTAATGCACCAGTCATTTGTATACACGGCTCACCTAGGGCCGGGGTTAGCGGGGACAAAGCGGTGCTAAAGTGTCAGGTTTTAACTTTGGCACGCCCCGGCAGTGCCGGGGATATGCCGGGTTTTTGGTACTTTTTTTACTTTCCCGCCAATACACGGTCACATTAAGTCAAATTAGATAATAGTTGTATCTTAACATTTACGTACTAGTGGTAATGGGTGCCACTGCCACGGTGTTTTGTCAAAACAGCGCAAGGGGTAATTATCTTAGCTCATAATAACAGCGCAAACTATGCTCATCGATACAGCGCAACATAATTGGGCAATTATCCTATTGTTATCAAAATCACTAGTGATTTTCTACCTGAGCGCGTCTACCTGAGCGGTGAATAACTAAGCTTGGTGGCTTGATGGCTCGGTGACCTGCTTGTATCGTTCACTGAGCTTCTAACAGTGAAAGCTTGCATAGTTCAAGGTTCTGACAGCAATGTAATTTAATCAATCTTTTAGCCTGAAATTTTGAATTGATTTTAGCCTGAAATTTTAGCCTGATTTTAAACAAAAATGGATAAGATAATACAAACTACAACCCAGAAGGTAGGAAAAAGCATAACACACGATGGATCTTCGTATAGATTGCATAGAAAACAAAGAAAGCAATAGACTGCTCAACTTCCACCTCACCGCGGTGAGCAGGGGACAAGGGATACTACAGAAACATACAGTGTATATATTTTTCTGTATTTACGGCTAACCGTAGCTCTTTTTTACAGGTATACAGGTAAAATTACAGGTAATTACAGATAATTGCATAATTATTTTGCGCTGTAATGATGAGCACAATTTTACAGGTAGCTATATAGTCCATACGCTGTTTTGATAGCTGATTTTCGCTGTTTTGATGACCCAATGCGCTATTTTGATTATGTGCCACTGCCACTATAGTGCCCTTTTCTGAAAAAGTGGCACCCATTACTACTCGTACTTTTATGGTCCTCATTCAGTTTTCAAATGTGCATGTTCATCTACATTCCGAAATACAAACCCCTCATTTTTATTCATTAGAATAACTACCAGCTGTTGTTCCACATTATTGTCAGCCTCCGAGGTGCCAGTGCTTTTAGCAGGGACTTTACCACAAATCTGACCCCGCAGTGCCGGACTCTAAAAACTGAAAAGTTAAACGCCTTGCTATTCCCTTTAAGCAAATACCAAAGTGAGGGTGAAAACAGTGCAATTTTAATGTGACTTAACATATGACCCCCACCTAGTTGATGGGTCTTTTTTGAAGCACAGTTTTTGCTCCTTGTTTAAAAGTGTGATCGAATAGCATATCTATGAAATGGGATCCATAACATTTTGTTAATTATACCCCCGGCATTTATGCCGAGGGGTATATAGATTTCGCTTTTCCGTTCGTCCGTTCGTATGTTCGTTCGTTTGTTCGTTCGTTCGTTAGTTCGTTCGTTATTCCGGAACGCTCGTGGAATTTATGTCAAAGTTTTTGTTAAAGTTTCTCTGGTGGTGTATATCTCATGAACTAATGATCAGAAACCATTCATATTTTAACCATAGGTACCCTATAGGGTTTGCTTTGTTTCTGTGAGTTTGGACCCTGGGTCCATGCCCGGAGATGGGGCTAGAGGTCAAAATCTAGGTCACCTTTACTTTGGGTCAAACTTTTGGTTTAAGTTTCTCTGGTGGTGTATATCTCATGAACCAATGATCAGAAACCATTCATATTTTAACCATAGGTACCCTATAGGGTTTGCTTTTTTCTGTCAGTTCGGATCCTGGGTCCATGCCCGGGGGTTGGGCTAGAGGTCAAAATCTAGGTCACCTTGAAAATGTGCTATTTACATAGTGTTTTTTCATCTCTACAGTTCATATCATAACAAATACTTATAGGAATGTATTCCTGTTTGGATCATAGATACCTTTAGGGTTGAATTAAATTCCATGGCACCAAACTCTAGGGGTGGGGCTGGAGGTCAAAATCTAGGACACATAAAATACAATTATAGTTACCAAGATTAATATTCTGTGTGTCTATATCTTGACAACCATGTACATGTATTAGAAAGCATTCATGCTTACAACACAACATAGGTACCACATAAGGGCTAGACCCAAGGGTCCATGCATGGGGGTGGGGGTGGGACCTGAGGTCAAGATCTAGGACTTTGTTTTTTAAGAATGACATTCTACTTTCATTCCAATCTAGGACTGAGGACTTGACCCAAAATGTCCGCGCTTATGTCCTAGATTGGGTATACACGTCAGCTCTGTATACCGCTCTAAAATAGATATGTCATTCTAAAACTATACTTCCCCATGTTTGTATGTAAAGTACTTTACACTGCTTATTTAAAAATGTACTTGATGAGGGTACTGTCTTTCGTTGGTGATGTGAGGTTCAATGTCAGGGGTGAGCATGTGCCGGGTTGTTTAGGTAGGGGGTAGGGAAGGGGGCTTGGTGGCTACCAGCCGGGGGTATACGTGCCTCTCAAGGCACTTTTTCTAGTTCTTATTAGCTTTATGGGAAATTGATTAATGGCACCATTGCGTTTCTTATTTTGTCGATGGGTATAAATAAATAAAGAAAGGAAGAAAGAAAAGGTATTCAACATAAAACGTTTAAAAGATCATGGATGGATATGAGTAGTAATGATCTCGTTCAGAGTCAAACAGTTTGTATGATCTATTACTTTCTGAACTAGCGAAAAACATGGCTTTGTCCGTCAATGAATTGGACCTTATCAATTTTAGAGAGCCAAAATTCGTCTACTTACATATAAAACTGAAAGAAAATGAGAACTCAATTTGTTTGTGTGGAAGGAATCAATTTGGTTTGCTGTGTACATGGTATCGAGCAAAGTAATCTGCTCGTCAAATTGCAGAATTTGGTTTTATCCGTTATGAAACAACTTCCCACGTTTTTATAATACCACAGCAGTATGTTATGAATTTCAATGTCATGGTAAGCATTTAATATTTAAACTATTGAAGGAAATAAAGCTTATGTGTGTAGGGTAGCAGCGTATTTTAAGTAAAATTTTGAAGTGTTTGAAACACTTGTCAGGTGAAATGCCACAAAATATGGCTCTAATTCTTCCAAATACGGTTGTCCATGGACTGCACTAGGTGGCATAAATATCAACATTCGTATCTTGAAGTTATTTGAAAAGAAAACAAAACTGATGACGTCATTTGTTTACATTTTGGTGTATATGGAATCATTTGCGGTCACATGATTCCCAGCAGTGATAAGCGCACTCTGTTCGACTAGCATATCGGTATTTTATACCAATTTTACACATAAATAAAAATACTGCATTAAAGCTTAACATTAGATGATCAAATACTATACTATAAGACTTAAGTTTAGCATTTATATACTTATATATAATTATATTATATTTGTGGATTTTATCGATGTGTAAACTGAGGCGAATCACTCACAAACTGAATAAAGCCCTTCAAAAATAAAATTCGTAGGGGCCGTGGTTACAAAGGACTAGTGTATTAAAAACTTAGGATACAGTCCGTGCTTTCTAGAAGCTGAAGACTGATACACGTTAACGGTGTTATGACGTAATGTCCAATCAAATTAATTGCAATGTCTTATGCGACAATCCAAGATAATCTTGTCCTAATTGGTAACCAGAGGACCAATGGTCCTGTAAACGCTCACCTGAGATCTGAGATATACTTAATAAGTATGAAGCTGCACTGTTAACAAGATGTTCAGAACCTCCTATTATTTGTTACAAATATAACAAACCAATCAGAAATACTATTTTTAATTTCAATAAACTTGTTTCTGATCTTGATATCCATGCTAATACTCCCAAGTCTTGAGATTGTAAAGATTCAAAATATGTTTATCAACCACCCGGACATATAGTTACTGGAAATGTAAAAATAATTTCGGATTCTAGAATTCGCAAAATTGTTTCTAAAGGTCCGAAATATAGATTCCCTTCCTACATTAATTTCGACAAATGTAGAGAGGAGATTGCATCTGCATTAAATGATTTCGGTAATCGATGGTGTAAACGAGAGGGTGTTGAGGATAATGCGCTTAAAGAATGGAAAAGAAGTATCTTCACTATCGTGGATAAACGTATTAAGTTTTATTCACAAAATACTAATCTTTTACTTCCTAAACCCAAATCGTCATTTAGGCATTTGAAGCAGGGTATCCAAGAATTTCATAAAAAGTATGTCTTGGTTCCGGCAGACAAAGCCGCAAACAATGTTGTTGTCGTTTGTAGGCTTCACTACGTTAACACCTTAAAACAGGAGCTTGATGGTACCAGGGCTTATCTGGAGACAGATACTGATGAAGTGTCTGTAGTTAATGCCCACTTAAACGATTTACCTGTTAAGTTTTCTGTTTGTGTCAATGAAGGCCAAGACAAACTTCCTACGATGTATTGGTTACCTACATGTAAGCTTCACAAAAGACCATACAAAGCTAGATTTATTGCAACTTCTAGCTTTTGTACTACCACTGAACTTTCTAAATTTTTAACTTCCTGTCTTACTGCTATCAAATCTCATGTTATAAGATACTGTGAGACAGTGTATGAAACTTCAAATAAAAATTGGTTTTGGTCAATAAAAAATTCTGGCGAGGTGCTCAGTAAATTGAAGTGTAGAGGGTTCCGTGCGACAAGCTTGTCCACGTATGACTTTTCTACTCTGTATAGAACATTACCACATAATCTAATAAAAGAAAAACTTCTGGATGTGATAGAGTGGACCTTCAAAAGGGCATTAAAAAACTATGGTTCATTTTATTTGGCATGTAATGACAGAAAGGCTTTTTTCACTTCCTCTGACCAAAGTCGGTATACACTTTGGTCATGTCAGAATGTGTGCGACGCCTTGTCCTATCTCCTTGATAATATTTATATTAGATTTGGGACCAAGTTATACAGATAAATTGTTGGAATTCCGATGGGTACAAATTGCGCACCTCTCGTAGCTGATTTATTTTTATACTGCTACGAAAGAGATTTCATGGATTCTCTTAACCATGATAATCAAGCTGATGTTATCGAGGCTTTTAATTCCACATCTAGGTACCTCGATGACCTTTTGAACATTGACAACCCTTATTTTGAAGGTATGGTCAATCAAATGTATCCACCTGAACTTCAGTTGAACAAAGCCAATATCTCAGATATCGAAGCACCCTTTTTAGATCTACATCTTTCTGTTGCAAATGGATTTGTTTCTTCTAAAATTTATGATAAGCGCGATGACTTTGATTTTGATATTGGTCCATGAGCCAATACCGTAAATTTTGGGGGTCGGTACCATCTGGCCTGAACAAATCCCCTTATGATTTTCATGTAGGACTATGCTTGTAGACTTGTAAAAAATCGGGGGGACTTGCATTGCTGGTAGCTTTAATGGTGAAACGACGCGTTATTTACGATACCCCATAATATAAAAAAAAACGTCATTTTAACACAATAAACGGTAGGGAATAGTCTTCTAGCTATCCGTATCCCCCTTTCCTCCCCAAGGAAAATTTCTACACTATTATTCTCTAAAAGTACATTGAAAAAGCTATCAAATCCTGTTTTCTGCCATCTGAAAGTCGAGGCGTTTGCGTTTTACGCTATGTTTTATTAAATTACTCTAAATATTCAATTTTTGCGTCAATAATGGGGGTACACATAGAAAATTGATAATATCTCAATTGTTTTTTTATCCTAGACCATTGAACTTGGTCTCATTTTAAAGCTTACACATATCCCTTTTATCCTATGATAAGTAATGAAAATTATCTCACTTGCATATTCATGAATTTTTATTAAAACATGAAAATGACAAAAAAAAAAGTTAAAAATCAATTTTCCCATAAAAACTAATTTCAGGCCTAAACTATCATTGTGGCTCCTTGTTATTGTATCAGTTATACTATTTGTAAAATTTGTTGATGCCATGGGCATAAATAAAAATCATCTCATTTGCATTTTCATGAATATTAATGAAAATGACGAAAATCAGGATTTACAAAGGGAAAACAATTATATTGCCATTTGAAGGGTTTGGTTTGGGTTATAGGATGTAATTTGAACCCTTAGAAAAATGCTCAAGGGTGCCATTTTTGTCAGAGGATCACTTTAATGCCCATTTGTGTCACCTAAAATCACAGAGTGTTCAACACCACCCCTAATAAGCGCAGATAGTAAGGTGGTACACCTATATTACCACATGTATCTTGGCTACTGATAGACCTAGAAAGCAGAAATAGGTATCAAATGATTGCTTTTGCAATGCTATATAACTATGTAATAAGATATAATTATCAAACTGACTTCCTGGTGTTCGAATATTAATGAAAACTTTATGTATTAGACTAAAATCACAGAAAATGGAGAATACCAGCACAGTTGTTTATATCTCAGCAACCAAAAGCTCTAAAGAGCTTGAATTGGTATCAAATGATTGATATGACAATGCTCTATAACCATGTAATAAGATATATAAACAAGCTGGCTATCTTAATGCTCAAATATTAAAAAGAACTTCAGATATTAGAGAAAAATAACAGATAAACGAAGGGTAAAAATCAAAGAAATTTTGATATCTCAGCAACCAAAAACTCCAAAGACTTGAAATTTGTATTAAATTATTGTTATGATAACGTTCTATATTAATGTGAAAAAATACAGAATGATTTTGACCTTCTTGGTGTTCAAATATTGATGAGAACTTCCAATTTTAGAGACAAATCATAGACCAATGTAGGGGATATACCTACAGAAACGTTTATAGCTCAGCAGCCAAAAGCCATAGAGAGCTGAAGTTTGTAACAAATGATTGCTATGATAACATTCCAAACCGACATAATAAGAAACATTAATAGTCAGACTTTTGTGCTGTTCAAATATTGGGGAAACTTTAAATATTAGAGAAAAATCACAGAAAATGGAGGGGGTATACCTACGGAAACGTGTATTTCTCAGGAACCAAAAGTCATAAAGAACAGAAATTGGTATCAAATGATTGCTATAACAATATTTTATAATTATACAATTAGTTATATCAATAAGCTGACTCTCTTGTAGCGCAAATACTTAAGAGAACTTCAGATATAGGAGAAAAATCACTGGCAAACGAAGGGGGTATACAAATAAAACTGCTGATATCTCAGTGACCAAAAGCTCTAGAGAGCTAAAATTAGAATCAAGTGATTGTTAGAATTATGTTCTATAATCATAAGATAAGAAACATAAATAATTTGACTTTCTCATTGTTGGAATATAGATGAGAACTTTAGATATAAGATAAAAATCCCAGAAAAAATATAGGGGGTATACCAACGGAAACGTATATATCTCAGCAACCAAAAGTTATAGACAGCTGAAATTGGTATCAAATGATTGCTATGACAATTTTCTATAACCATGTAAAGGGTATATAAATAAAATGGCCTTATTGTTTCTCGAGTATTTAAGAGAACTTAAGCTATAGAAGAAAAAACATTTGCAAACGAAGGGGGTATACCAATAAAACTGCTGATATATCAGTGACCAAAAGCTCTAGAGAGCTAAAATTGGTATCAAATGATTGCAAGAATAATGTTCTATAATCATAAGATAAGAAACGTAAATAATTTGACTTTCTCGTTGTTGGAATATAGATGAGAACTTTAAATATTAGATAAAAATCTCAGAAAAATATAGGGGGTATACCAACGGAAACATATATTTCTCAACAACCAAAAGTCATAGACAGCTGAAATTGGTGTCAAATGATTGCTATGACAATATTCTATAACCATGTAAAGGGTATATAGACAAAATATATTTTTGTTTCTCGAATATTTAAGAGAACTTAAGCTATAGGCGAAAAAACATTGGCAAACGAATGGGGTATACCAAGAAAACTGCTAGTATATCAGTGACCAAAAGATCTAGAGAGCTTAAATTGGTATCAAATGATTGCTAGAAATACTTTCTTTAATCATGTGATAAAAACATAAATAATTTGACTTTCTCATTGATGAAATAGTGATGAGAACTTTAAATATCAGATAAAAAATCTCAGAAAAATATAGGGGTATACCAACGGAAACGTATATATCTCAATAACCAAAAGTTCTAGAGACTGAAAATGCTCTAATATGATTGCTTAGACAATATTTGATAACCATGTAACAAGTAAATAAACAAGCTGACTTTCTTGTTGCTCAAATATTTCAAAGAACTTAAGATATAAGAGAAAAATCACTTGCAAACGAAGGGGGTATACCAATAAAACTGCTAATATCTTATCGACAAAAAGCCCTAGAAAGCCGAAATTGGTATCAAATAATTGCTAAAAAAATGTTTTAAAACCACTTGGTAAGTCATTTAAACAATCTTACTTACTTTTTTGAATATTGATAAAAACTTTAAATATTAGAGAAAAATCACAGAAAAATGGAGGGGGTATACCACCAAAAAACTTAATACGTCAGCAACCAAAAAATACAGAGAGCTTAAATTGGTATCAAATGATTGCTATGGTAATGTTCTATAATCATAAGATAAGATTTATGAAAAATTAGACTTTCTTAGTGTTTGAATATTGATGAAAACTTAAAATATTAAATAAAAAATCACAGAAAAATATAGGGGGTATACCAAAGGAAACATATATATCTCAACAACCAAAAGTCCTAGAGAGCTTATATTGGTATCAAATAATTGATATGACAGTATTCTATGACCATGTAAAAGGTATACAGCTGACTTTTTTGCTGCTCAAATATTTGAGAAAACTTAAGATATAGGAGAAAAATCACTGGCAAAGAAGGGGGTATATCAATATTACTGCTGATATCTCAGTTACCAAAGGCTCTACAGAGCTGAAATTGCTATAAAATGATTGCTATGACAATATTCTATAACCATGCAACAAGTATATAAACAAGCTGACTTTCTTGTTTCTCAAATATTTAAAAGAACTTAAGATATAAGAGAATAAAAGCGCTGCAGGAATGCATGATACCCCGCCACGCAAATTTAATTTAGCAAAAATGTTTGTCAATAAATTCTCAAGATAAAGAGCAGAACAAAATTTTGTCATAGATGAAGGACCATAACTCTGTATACTTTGATAAAATTTACCCATCTTCAATCCCAAACCACTACTTCCTGATTTGAACTTTTATACAAAGTTTGAAGAAAATTGGTTGATAAATGCACAAAACAGAGGCAGGAAATGAAATTTTAATATAAATCATGGGCCATAACTCTGTACTTATTTAACATAATTTATTCATTATCAATCGCAAACCACTCCTTCCTGATATGAACTCCAATACAAAGTTTGAAGAAAATCGGTCAATAAATGCTCAAGACAGAGTCCGGAAACAAAATTTTAACGTAAATTAAGGGCCATAACTCTGTACTTATTTGACAAAATTTACCCATCTTCAATCCCAAATCATTCTTTCCTAGTATGAACTCCTATACAAAGTTTGAAGAAAATCGGTCAATAAATGCTCAAGATAGAGCCCAGAAACAGAATTTTAACGTAAATCAAGGGCCATAACTCTGTACTTGTTTGACGAAATTTACCCATCTTCAATCACAGACCACTCCTTCTTAGTATGAACTCCTATACAAAGTTTGAAGAAAATCGGTCAATAAATACTCAAGATAGAGTCCGGAAACAAAATTTTAACGTAAATCAAGGGCCATAACTCTGTACATATTTGACGAAATTTACCCATCTTCAATCCCAGACCACTCCTTCCTGCTATGAACTCCTATACAAAGTTTGAAGAAAATCGGTCAATAAATGCTCAAGATAGAGCCCGGAAACAAAATTTTAACGTAAATCAAGGGCCATAACTCTGTACTTATTCAACGAAATTTACCCATCTTCAATCCCAGACAACTCCTTCATGGTATGAACTCCTATACAAAGTTTGAAGAAAATCGGTCAATAAATGCTCAAGATAGAGCCCGGAAACGAAATTTTAACGTACATCAAGGGCCATAACTCTGTACTTATTTGACGAAATTTACCCATCTTCAATCCCAAACCACTCCTTCCTGATATGAACTCCTATACAAAGTTTGAAGAAAATCGGTCAATAACTGCTCAAGATAGAGCCCGGAAACGAAGCGCTGACGGACGGACAGACGGACAGACGGATGGACGGACAGACGGACGGACAGACACTCGAACGCAAATTTTTTTTGGAGGGTATAACATAATACCCCGCACTTTTTAAGTGGCGGGGTATAAAAATCACTTGCAAACGAAGGGGGTATACCAATAAAACAGCTATTATCTCAGTGACGAACAGCTCTAGAAAGCTGAAATTGGTATCAAATAATTGCTAAGATAATGTTCAAAAACCACGTGGTAAGACACACAAACAACCTGACTTACTTTTTTCGAATATTGATAAAAACTATAAATATTAGAGAAAAATCACAGAAAAAAAAAGTGGAGGGGGTATACCCCCAAAAATCTTTGTAACTCGGCAACCAAAAGTTATAGAGAGCCGAAATTGGTATCAAATGATTGGTATGGTATTGCTCTATAACCATAGGATAGGAATTTTGAAAAACTAGGCTTTCTTAGTGTTGAATATTGATGAGAACTTAAAATATTAGATAAAAATGACAGAAAAATAGAGGGGGTATACCAACAGAAACGTTTATATCTCAGCAGCCAAAAGTCCTAAAAAGCTAAAATTGGTATCAAATGATTGATATGACAATAATTGATAGCCATGTTATATAATAAGACATATGAACAAGCTGACTAACTTGTTCCAAAAATTGAAGAAAACTTAAGATATAAGAGAAAAACACAGACGAATGAAGGGGGTATACTAGAATAAACTCGAAGATTTTAACCATAAAGCTACCACCTAGAAAGGTCCCCCGGATTTTATCTAATTCTATACATGCCAAAATTGTCAAAAAGTGCGGGGGGATCTGTTCAGGTCAGGTGGTACCGACATCTTAAATAGCTCATGGACCATATAGTAAATTTTCCTTTTTTGGATGGTGACGTTTCTCGTCGTGCTTCTTATGGTGTTTACATTTCGCAACTTATTAGGTTTGCTAGAGTCTGCAATCATGTTACAGACTTCAACGCTCGAAATAAATGTTTAACGGCAAAACTTCTCCAACAGGGCTATCGGTATCATAAACTTCGAAAAACCTTTTCTAAATTTTATCGTAGACACTATGAATTGATTTCCAAATATAATGTTGGATTAAAGACGCTTTTAAGTGAGGGCCTTTCGGAACCTGAATTTTATGGTGACTTAGTTTACAAATTTAAGAAACTTATAGGAATTAATGATTTTTCTTTTCAGTTCAGAAAAATCATAACACGTTACAGACGTATAAGTTATAACTTGAATGTTATGCGACAGTCTGCATGCTTAGTTTTTAACCCAATCATGGCTGATAACTATGCTGCCTTCTTTAATTGCACGCCGGTGGGTCGGACGTCAGACTCTATGATGGTCCCGACTTAAAGCTATTCATTTTAGTTGGTTGGGGCCGGAGCTTCTTGTCTGTTGCTTGGCCCACCGGGGTCCAACTGGTGTTTTTCTTTTGCTCCGGAGTTAGTAGGTTATTCGGCGTCCAGGGATCTCCATCGTCGGGCAGCTTACTCAATCTATGAGTCCTTATTTTTGATTCATCAGGATGTTTATCATGATTTATTTGTTTGTTCTTGATGATTCATTGACTAGTTAGAGATTCACCGCGAGGACCGAAGAACTTACTAAATGTTATGAACCACTGCAGAAGCTGAGGGTGAGGTAAGGATCCTGTAAAACCGGTTTAAGCCCGCCAGTAACTTTGTATTACTGATCGTTCCAAGGCGATACTTCTGTGGTGGTTCTTTTTGTTTTATGTCTTGGTGTTTAAAATTTGTTTGTGCTGTTGGCGCCTTATGTATGTTTTCATATTTTAAATTAAGTTAAGGTAACTGAGTGGCCACCTATTGGGAAAATAGCTGCTCATTCGGCTTACGATATGTTTCATGGTATAAGTGCCTGATTGTTAGTTTGGTTTTTCCCACCTCGGTTTTTGGAGTGGAAATCTCTTTCTGATTGCGCCTTTTCCTGATCTTTGCCTACTTGTACCTTTTTAATAAAATTCCCAAGGCACCTAGTAATATTTTGTTAAATAATTAAAAAACGAATAGGTTCAGCAGCTCATGAAAAGAAGGTTTTTGAAGGGGTTTTACCTTGTATGGGTATGGCGGCCATCTTGGTCATGTGACCTGGATTATATATATACACATTGGTTCCCACTCCCTAAAAAGTTTCATGTAAAATTTGGCTTTGATTGGCCAAGTGGTTAAAGAGGAGAAGATCTTTGAATATTTTTGGAACATACATGTATATGTCCACGGGGTGGGGGTCAGACTAACCCCTGGAGTCCAACTGTTTTCAAAATCATAAATATTCAGTCCATTTGCCGATTTCCCTGCAAGTTTTCACCTTCATCTGACATTTTTACAGTTTTCACCATTCAAATATGTTGATCTTGCCTAAAATAGGTCAAGGTCATACCAGGGTCACAACATATACACATTGAAGTGCTCTGGTCACTAAAGCTACATGCCACGTTTCTTTGAATTCGGTCCACTTGTTCCGGAGAAGAAGATTTTTGAAAGTTTTTTACCATATATGGGCATGGCGGCCATCTTGGTGATGTGACTAAGATTTTTTATAAACACATTGGTTCCCCTTCCTGTAGATGCTTCATGTAAAATTTGGCTATGATTGGTCAAGCGGTTTTAAAGAAGATTTTTGAATATTTTTGTAATATACATGTACATGTATACTGCCCCAGGGAGGGGCAGACTGATCCCTGTGGTCCATTTTTTTTCAAATCATAACTTGCTCATTTCCTGCAAGTTATTCCCTTCAAATGAAATTTTACAGTTTTCCCCCATTCAAGTGCATGGGCAAACTATGTTGACATTGCCGTAAATAGGTCAATGTCATCAAAGGATCATGATTTATAAACACATTGTAGTACTTTAATCCCCAATGCTTCATGCAAAGTTTCGTGGAAATTGATCCAGTGGTTTCGGAAAAGATTTTTGAAGTTTTTACCAAATATGGGCTTGGCGATCATCTTGGTCATGTGACCTGGATGTGACTTTATAAAGACATGTGACTTTATAAAGACATTGGTTCCCCCTTCCTATAGATGCTTCATGTGAAATTTGGCTGTGATTTGCCGATGGGTTTCAGAGAAGAAGGGCTTTGAAAATAGTGGACGGCGACGGACGACGGACGGACGGACGGACGCCGGATCATGGCAATCCTATAAGCTCACCTTGTGAGCCTTACGGCTCAGGTGAGCTAATTAAATATTTTGGAGTAGTTTTCTTTTATAGTTTACAATGATAGTTTATCATGAGGTAGATGGGCATGGGTAGTACATGTAGATGGTGATCCCGTTGGATATTGAATCACACAACAACAGAGCAGCATATCTCATACAGTTCGAATGTTTGCAACAACGTCCATATCACGGCGAAGAGCAAAAATTGTCTATTTTGAAAGGAAGAAGACCTTAACATGAAATTTATTAGCAATCAACATAAAATGATGGTTTGTTGCATTGCGTGGTTAAATTACAAATTACAAAAACTGTCCACATTTGTAGCTACAAAAGCTGTTAACATTTGTCAAGTTGGTATTAATGTAGTGACTCAAGCTATCATCAGTCCAGATATTTTTAAACTGTGTTGTTTGAAAAAAATATTTTGGCAGTTAATATTAATATGAAGGTTTGGCAGCGTGTCTTAAATCTTTTAGGCTGCGGTTACTGAGTCATTTAATATGAGTCAAGCCATAGATAATTTGGATGAAAAATGACTAAGCTGCCCGTGAAACGACCAGCGCATGAGCAAACAATTGGAGTGGTGTCGTAGAACTACGCGCGTACATTCTGGTGCTAGTTCTCGTCTAGCTGATAAAGCGACAAGTAACCAGGTATCAGATTCCGATTTCATTACAAATTATTAAGTTCCATTCGACAGCTAATTACTATTGTCGACGAACCTTTGATATATAGACGTACTTTTATGGAGCACCCAGTTTTTTTTATTATTATTATGAATGAGAAATTATCTTTGAATTAACATCAGTTACATGTATCATCAAATACTTCCTTCGGCTGGCCTTCCGTTGGGAAAGCCACTCTGTACTTTACTGCTTTGAGTAAATTAATTTTTTCGAAACCATTTTAGCAGGTTTGTTGTGCCAGTGAAGAAAACAATTCCCTATTATGCCAGCTTCGGCTTTGTTAATCAACTTGACAAGACAGCTGCTTGAAACGGTATATCGATGCTTCATATTTTTCAATATGGAAAGGGTTAGTCTGTTCATGTGGTCAGCAGGAAGTTTGATGCAGCATGGTCGGTTGGGCTCTAGAGATAACTTTTCTAATGATCTTGTCAGGCTCTGGCCCGACTGATAGGAATTAACAAACATTAACCATTATTTACTTTACGTTCATTACACAGAAAAGCTCATGAAAGTTATATACAGGTTCTTGAAGTCGAGGATGTTGGCGTTGGATGTTGGTCAAACGGTCCAACGCCGGTAGAAAATCTCCCATTGGCCGCAATGCAAATTCCCTCACTTTGTGATACTCCCAGGTAGTACCCAAAAGGTCTTCTCTAACTTGATAGCCCAGCCACACCCCTACCCAACGGTGCCAACACCGAGGGGGATTGACCCTCTCGATTTTCCGGTATTCCATTTTGCAAAATACCTATGAGTAGATTTTACACTCTAGAATGGTCCAGATTTTAGTAGGGGGTAGCCTCCGATGGGATATAGTCCGTTTTTTGCATGGTGATTTGTGCACTAACATGTATAATCTCTTATGTCGTGTTTATATGACTTGAGGAAAACAAAGTATATGTCTGTGTCTGTCTGTCTGTTTGTAGTAAATGCGTAATTTTACACAGAATGTAGGAACTGTTCCCACTATTCAGCATCAAACGTGTGGATATGATGTTTAAATGCACTATTTTCGTGGGGGTACGGCGGAATGATATTTTTCACCGGTGCTCCACCAAACGTGGTGGGGGAAACCGGAGATCCCCGGGAAAACCGCCGTCTGGACGAGCGACCACTATCTTTCGAGAAAATTAGGGCCTGTTGTGGGAAAACATGCTTGCACTTACAGTGTACACACTTAACTCAAACTTAGAGCCCTGATTTGTAAAAGCATCACTTAGCCAAAATAACCCCTATGAGAATATGAATTGGGGCTTAATAATGCATCGACATTACACTTTTAATAGATAGGCACTATGTTTTACTTATTCATATTTAATAGAGATTTAAACTATCTTAGTTTAACCTAGATTTTACTTCAAGGTATAAACATTCATTCAAACTGTACCTGTGGGAATATAAAACATCTGGGTCATTATAGTAAAACAGGTAGATGTTCTAATCGTGTTGCCATAATATTATCCTCTTTTTAATCAACCGTATCGGAGTATGCTGCACTGAATAATACGAGAATGTAAAACCGTTAAATAACCTGAACATGTGCACTGCATATAACTCTAGTCATAGTCTGCTTTCATAATAAAACGAAGATACTCAATACGCATGCGCTCTACTGAGAGATTCATGTAGTAATTGTGAAAATCTAGTTGAAAATGGTTCAACATATTTTCGTGCATTTCGCGCAGTCTGGTCGTGTTGCTCGATGTCTAAATAAATGAGTAAGATACATGTACGTATATATTGTGTGTGCTCTCATGGTTAGAAATTACGAAATTGACGAAGCGAATCAGCATGCGCTTTCTTATATTGAAAGTTCCGAAGTATTTCTTTCTCTTGTGCGTATTTTTTTTTCAAAAATGTTTGATTTTAAAACTAGTGGTGAAAATACAGCGACTTTTATTTTTTTTACGACTCTCATCCAAAATGAATGCCTCCCGTATGTTCCCACGAACACCCTTCATAAAATGACACAAGAACATGTACCAAAGTGATCAACTGAAAACAATGGCACAGGAACAAAGCTGATTATACGAAAATATGCAAAATACTTACCACTGTCTCGCATCTTTTGTCCAAAAATGCGTTCAATAACTGGTACAGTGTACGGTGTATAGTCAATATATATGGTGGTATCTGTACCATTGTAAACGGTGTATAGTCAATATATAGGGTGGTATCTGTACCATTGTAAACGGTGTATAGTCAATATATAGGGTGGTATCTGTACCATTGTAAACGGTGTATAGTCAATATATAGGGTGGTATCTGTACCATTGTAAACGGTGTATAGTCAATATATAGGGTGGTATCTGTACCATTGTAAACGGTGTATAGTCAATATATAGGGTGGTATCTGTACCATTGTAAACGGTGTATAGTCAATATATAGGGTGGTATCTGTACCATTGTAAACGGTGTATAGTCAATATATAGGGTGGTATATGTACCATTGTAAACGGTGTATAGTCAATATATAGGGTGGTATCTGTACCATTGTAAACGGTGTATAGTCAATATATAGGGTGGTATCTGTACCATTGTAAACGGTGTATAGTCAATATATAGGGTGGTATCTGTACCATTGTAAACGGTGTATAGTCAATATATAGGGTGGTATCTGTACCATTGTAAACGGTGTATAGTCAATATATAGGGTGGTATCTGTACCATTGTAAACGGTGTATAGTCAATATATAGGGTGGTATCTGTACCATTGTAAACGGTGTATAGTCAATATATAGGGTGGTATCTGTACCATTGTAAACGGTGTATAGTCAATATATAGGGTGGTATCTGTACCATTGTAAACGGTGTATAGTCAATATATAGGGTGGTATCTGTACCATTGTAAACGGTGTATAGTCAATATATAGGGTGGTATCTGTACCATTGTAAACGGTGTATAGTCAATATATAGGGTGGTATCTGTACCATTGTAAACGGTGTATAGTCAATATATAGGGTGGTATCTGTACCATTGTAAACGGTGTATAGTCAATATATAGGGTGGTATCTGTACCATTGTAAACGGTGTATAGTCAATATATAGGGTGGTATCTGTACCATTGTAAACGGTGTATAGTCAATATATAGGGTGGTATCTGTACCATTGTAAACGGTGTATAGTCAATATATAGGGTGGTATCTGTACCATTGTAAACGGTGTATAGTCAATATATAGGGTGGTATCTGTACCATTGTAAACGGTGTATAGTCAATATATAGGGTGGTATCTGTACCATTGTAAACGGTGTATAGTCAATATATAGGGTGGTATCTGTACCATTGTAAACGGTGTATAGTCAATATATAGGGTGGTATCTGTACCATTGTAAACGGTGTATAGTCAATATATAGGGTGGTATCTGTACCATTGTAAACGGTGTATAGTCAATATATAGGGTGGTATCTGTACCATTGTAAACGGTGTATAGTCAATATATAGGGTGGTATCTGTACCATTGTAAACGGTGTATAGTCAATATATAGGGTGGTATCTGTACCATTGTAAACGGTGTATAGTCAATATATAGGGTGGTATCTGTACCATTGTAAACGGTGTATAGTCAATATATAGGGTGGTATCTGTACCATTGTAAACGGTGAATAGTCAATATATAGGGTGGTATCTGTACCATTGTAAACGGTGTATAGTCAATATATAGGGTGGTATCTGTACCATTGTAAACGGTGTATAGTCAATATATAGGGTGGTATCTGTACCATTGTAAACGGTGTATAGTCAATATATAGGGTGGTATCTGTACCATTGTAAACGGTGTATAGTCAATATATAGGGTGGTATCTGTACCATTGTAAACGGTGTATAGTCAATATATAGGGTGGTATCTGTACCATTGTAAACGGTGTATAGTCAATATATATGGTGGTATCTGTACCATTGTAAACGGTGTATAGTCAATATATAGGGTGGTATCTGTACCATTGTAAACGGTGAATACTAGGGGTTTGAAATCATTACATTGTCTTCATGAAAAACTATTTGACCTGTTTATTTTCTCATGTGCGTGTTATGCCCCCCGCCCCTTTTAATTATGCTACTTTGACAATTAAATTTGAAAATCGTGTGTGTACAATACCTCAAAACATATTTAAGCTACAGCCTTCATGTTTAGTTCAGTAATTGGGGCAGAGGAGTAGATCACCTGATTTAAAACTTTTGAGAAGTGTGTGTCATATTTAATATTTGACCCGTATATTTTCTCATATACGACTTATGCTCCATTTTTTAAATATGCTCCTTTAAGAAATGAATTTGAAAATCATGTAAATATCTCAAAAACATGTTTAAGCTACAGCCTTCATGTTTGGTACAGCAATTGGTGCTGAGGAGCTGAGCTGATCACCTTATTGACTTTGAGAATTTGTGTCAAATTTTGACAGCATTTCGCAATTTTGAAATTTTGATTGATTCTTCCACTTTTCGGTGAGCCAGGTTAGGAACAAACATACAGTTGGGGGCATTGTTTTTTAGGTGGCAGCACATTTGCGCACATTTTCGAAAGAATGTGGTTTATTTGCGCACACAATTTTCCCAGGTAAACGAATTCATTTGCGCACACAATTTCCCCAGGTAAATGTTACATTTGCGCACATCAGGTTTTCTCAGGTAAATGGTATGTTTGCGCACATCAGATTTTCTCAGGTCAATGGTATGTTTGCGCTCGCAAGACTGTATAGACAAGCCATGCCATTATTTCCAGACCAAGCTATAATCTTTCTTAGTCATTTCATTAGACAGATGACATTCAAGGCACAGCCTGTGATGAATATGTGAATTAAAAACTTGAGAAAGTATAAAGACAGTGTGTGATGATGCCAAATGAACAAAACAAAGTGTACACATATACATATATAGACTGTGTAAACCTGTTCGAATTCTTCCACCTGCAGGTCTGTGAACACGGGTAACAGTGCTGATAGTTTATTTATCGTACCTTGATGAAATAAAATACCCACAGCTGGCCAAGGAAAATGCGCGTGAATGTAACACTAAAACTGTACGCAAATGATATACCGGTACTTTTCTGCGCGCAAATGAAAACTGTGCGCAAACGAAATGTTTGAAAAATGTGCGCAAATGTAAACCGTTTTTACAAACACATTTCTAGTTATTATTTAAAGCTATAGAATTAAATAAAAACAAACATTGTATTCAACTGGCGAACACATGGTACAAAAAATATTTGATGCAATTTAGGGACGGTACCAGTTTTACTTGGAAAGGGAAATGATACTCACGATTTACTAAAAACAAAAAATAAGTGAAATAAATGCGTAAAGTGCATTTAGGCAAACATTATTTCATGTCTCACCGTAATTATACATTGTGCAGATTATATTTTCCTCTAGTTCCTTTCAAATCATAGAGGTCCATGATTGATAAATAAATATCTTATCTTATCTTATCTTAGAGGAGATTCTGAGAAATCCTAAATTAATTTTCGGTTGGGGTTAATTTTCTAATTATTTGGCTTTATTTGGATAATGCTTGCTAGTCATTGTATCGACTATATTATTCGTTTTGGCTCTATGTTGTCATCTAAAGGGTCGCTGGCGAGGTTTAAGTAGCCGAAACCGCGGTATGACCCGTCCCTTTTTCTCATAAATATTTTCACCGCTCTTAAGTAAATGATCTGTTTTCATTTCTTATTTTGAACTGCATCACCTCTTACACGCACAATTTGTAGTTTAAATAAAATAAAGAATTTACAGGTAGGAGGTATACATACGCATATATCTTCAACTTGCAGCATAAAGTAATACATTGCATATGTTTGAAAACACATGAAACCATTCAAACTTACCTGTGGCAATGTGTAGCAATATTAACAACACAGATACATCTACATTCCTGCAAGCCATATCCTTTGATCTTCAACAACACGTTTATTAAGTATGTTTGTTTGTGTATAAAATTGAGATATAACTAAATTCAAGCCAGTTCCATTTCAGCATTTTTAAAACATTACTCCTCCGGAGCACTACACACGTAGTTTTGAAAAAACAACTCGTCCTCAAAATACCAACAAACTGCATCTGTTAAAGCCGTTTATATTTGTATTCGAGTAGTTTTGAATCATACCTAAAATTCCCAGCAGTTTGTATTAATATATGAGTGTAGAATACCTTTCTGAATAGTCATGACTGTGCCGTTTACGATGTTAGTATTGTGTGACAGAGACATATTAACCCTAAGAAAGGAAAACAAATGTTCCCTATTCTACAGTTTGTTCGTTGAAGTTGGATCTTAATTTAGTATTCATGTATATTTTTTCTCGCTCATGTGTGCATGGTGTGGGAACACATTAGTATTATTCTTATATCCGTTCAATCTATGCAGTAAAAGGTCATTTTTGAGTCACTTGTATGCTTGAATTGTCGATTTGATATAATTGAGGTCAAGTATTGTGGTTATTTGTCCTCTTTATTGGTGTGCACTTGTTCAGGGCTTAACAAGAAAAAAACTATAACATGTGCTTCATGTTATATACGGCGTTAATATTATTCTAGTTAATGCTTATATTGAGTGGTCTATGTCGAATTATTTTGAATTATTGCATAAATACATGTACCCGTGTCACATGATATTAACAGCCATATATTAATGAGAAGAAAGCCATGTATTAATATAGCAATATGAATATGAAAATTTAATACAATTTGCAATAGCACAAATAAATGCAAGGCAGGTTTGTAAGCTCTACATCGATGTTTACAATAAGTAAAAGCCGAGATATAATCAATTTTCCCCATAAGCTGATATACAATGTATCTTTATTGAAATTGCTTTGCAGCGGTGTTCTTCCCCGTGAAGCAAAGTCTAGGATTCGACAGATATTACACGGGGTAGAACGCTGCAGAAGATGAGGGTGAGGTTAGGGCCCTATATAATCGGTTTAAGCCACCCCCGCTCCCAGTAATTTTATATTACTGATCGTTCAAGGCGATACTTCTGTTGTGGTTCTAATTGCTTTGTGTTTTGGAGTCGAATTGAATTTTTGTGCTGTTTGAGCCTTATGTATGTTTTCATATTTTAGTTAAGTTCGGGTAACTGAGTGGCCGCCTATTGGGGAATAGCTGCTCAGTCGGCTTACGATATGTTTTCTTGGTATAAGTACATAAGACGTAATGCACAACACTGGTGTCAATTTCCGTTGTGAGTCGTTTGCAGCGACGTAAATCAACACTTTAACAAAATTAAATAGTTTCGGCATGAGTGTCACGGTGTGCTATATTGCGCACGAATTGCTGTAAAGGATTTTCATGCGGTAGTAGAAGTGGTTCACATATAAAATAAATACGCAGAGTACTTATTTTGTGTCGATTTAGGTCGTAATGCCTTGGTTTACGCGATCCGTTATCATGGAGACCTGATTCGCACTTCGAAAAGTAGAAGACAAAACGGACAGGTCACTATTAGTTAGATGTTAGACATCCGTGCGTTATTCCACTTATTATCAAGTTCTCATTGAGAAGTGATATCAGTTTGCATAGAAACAGAGGAACCGGTACAGATTCACATACGACTGCGTGTAATACACACAGAATGTCATAATTTGACGGGGTTTACATTTTTTGGACATCGCAAAAAATAATGTTATTCTATCGTGAAAAATGCCAGAATCGTTACTTATATATCACTTTAAAGCTTATATATTGTCGTTTTTTGAAATAATATGCAAAATAAATAAAAAAAAATCAATATACTATAAAGTTACTAAAACTGGCGTAAACGTAATTGACAAAATTTTGGACATTTGTTATTTGCGACATTTTGATAGCCGTAAGAAACATCGGTGAATTGGTCTTGCTATTTGTTTGTTGAACTGATCTCATTTCATGTTAATAGACTAAGTATGATAAGGTACAATGATGTCAGTTTCTGCCATTCGCGTCAAATTTTTCAGCATAGTGTCTCAAAAAAACAACTTTTGTTGCGACTTTAGTGGTGTGACACATATTTTATAACCCAGCGCCCTACTTATTTCTCCTCGCATCCAACAAATTGCAGCGACAAGAATGTGCGGACGCGTTTATTTGTTCGCCTATGTTGTGCTATTAAGATAAGTAAGTTTGAGACATTTTGAATTGCATAACCGCACGTTGTCTCAACTTTGTCTGGAGTGCCAAAATAGCGCAACATGTGACATGCTATTTGCAGCCGTGGAAGAGAGATTCTTTTAATTCCTTGCCGTTTGCGACTTATTAGATTTTTGACAAATGCAATTTGTATTAAAGCGCAGCGTTTAACCTTTAAAATGATATATAACATTGTGTATTTTCTTTGGTTATTATCCATTTAGTGCCTCCAAAACGCGCACAGGGAAGCAAAATGTGAAAGTGACATCAGTATTGTGCGTTACGTCATAAGTGTCATCTTATTTTTTTCCCACCCCTCGGTTTGTGAAGTGGGAATTTCTTTCTGATTGTACAATTTCCTGATCGCTGCCTTCTTGTACTTTTTGATGGGTCATGACCTTTGACCCAAGGTCATTCATATGGGAAGGGTCATACACATTTTTTTATTATTATTTTCTTGAAGAGCAATAACTAGGCTATATTTCACATCATTGTTAGTCAGTTCGGTTGGGGGCCATTTTTGGGCCTTTGATGTACGTTCCGTCATAAGGTGGCGTGTACACTAATTTTGTCGTATATTAAAATTATTCATGGAGAGCTATGACATTGATTGTTTGTGTGTTTGTTTGTATTGAGGCTTAACGTCCCAGCCAACAATTTTTCAGTCATGTCGGGACGAAGCCAACTCTTCCTGGGTTTAACCAGTACTGTAGGGAATAAATGTGTTTTGCTCAAGGACACAACACGGTGACGTCTGTTGAACTTGATTGTAATAACTTTGAGTAGTTCGATTAGCTATAGTATTAATGTCGACAACAAATTTAATATTTAAACAAATATGCTGGTTTTGAATATTTGAAAATCATTTGTAACAATAACGTCAAAATGACGTCTGTGTACGAAAACTGACGTCACACAAATATACACGTATATAATGTGCACCAAATGACCTTAGAATGTTCGAAAAAATATTTCATATTAAAGCCCAAGCAAAACGGCCGTACTTTACTTTAAATGAAACGAAAACAGCTGCTTATCGTGAAATATATACTATTCACTTGACAATTTGAAAAATAGTTAGTAGTAAATGATACTTTAGTTTCTTGAACTTCGACAAACTGATAGAGTGAGCCTAAATTTATTTCACAAGATGGATGTCCTATTAGACATTTTTCACTTTTGAACCTAAATGCTGCTGGCGCTTGCGGTTATGACTTTCCGTGTGATGGGGGACGACTCGTGAGGGCATATTTGAGACGAAGACGAGGGATGACATGAAGAATTACTTAGTCAAAACTACCAATAGCCCGACGAAGACGAATCAAATAAGAGAGTCAAAAAATGAAATACTCTAGGACGTGTAGCTGTGTAGCTCAGTAGGTAGCGTGCTTGGAATTGAAAGCGAAAGGTCCTGGGTTCTAGTCCCGAACGTATCACTTTTTTTTTCGTTACTTTATTTGTCTCTCTTGTGACAAAAAAGCTTTGAAAATAAAACATATATTATCAGCTGATTATATTTTTTGGCAAATGCAAGAATCATGAAATGCCCTACAACATTAAATTCTTAAATCGTAAAGGAATTGTAGTTTGAGACGGCAGCCCACATGTATGTTTTCTCTTGTATTGGGAGCTCGATCGTATTTTTGGTATAAGAGCTGATCTATCCTCACGTCAATATTTCTTCCTGGGAGACATGAAAATATGAATATACTGAAGGCTTGTACAGGCATAATGTGGCTAGGATAAGTTAGCCACCATGAACGACTTAAAAATGTTTTCCGCGGACGTAGGCACTAACTCAAATAGTACACTGTATAGTGTACATGTAAAGATATATGTATATTTATTAGGTGTAAGACCTACAGTTTCACGTGCTGTCTCGTGAGAGAACATAATTTATTTTGGCATGTCTATACATGTATTTCAAACAGATACTCGAAATCTTGATGTTATTTATTTGGTTGATGTTTCGTTTTGAGTCCATTAGACAGTCATCTGCAAGTCATAAGTGCGATATCTTAGCTACATTTTGCATAACCATACAAATAAGTTTAGGTTTTGTAGACCTTACACAGTATTTCAGCATTTTGAATGCGATAATTACGATTTTTGGGATGTTTTTTCCAAGTCAAAGGCTTTCTTTCTGATCCTCATTTATTCTCTTGAATTATGCGTGATGTTTATCTGGTTGAATTCAAATAAATATAATTAAACTTCAAACTAAAACAATATCATTTTCAAGAAAATGAATGTTTATAGACTGAGAAACATACAGTTCGTTTTTTCATAACGTGCCGCGTACCTTGCTTAAAAACAGGATGACAATATTCTTTACGCGAGCACACACACACACACACACACACACACACACTCGCGCGCGCGCAAGTTCCGTAGATGACTTCTTGTCGCAGTGGTTCAGTCAGTCGCTTCGTAAAATCACGTCGAGAAATAATACGCACATGTAGTTGATATAAGACTGGTCCAAAATTATTTTTAGGGAGCGCGGAGGTGTAGTTGTAGGGCGTCTGACTCCGAATCGAGAGGTCCTGGGTTCGATCCCCACAGGCGCCACCGTGTTGTGTCCTTGAGCAAGACACATTAACTAACTGGTTAAACCCAGGAAGCGTTGGCTCCGTCCCGACATGACTGAAAAAAAATGTTGACTGGGACATAAAGCCTTAAGAGCATCTGACTTGTTAGCTCAGGAGGTTGAGCGCGAGTAGGAAACGCCTATTTTATTGGAATTATTATTTTTATTTTTTTCGCATCTTTGACAATTTTCTTGCGTAGAAAAAAATAAAAAAAATAAAAACTTAAAACCTATATGCATTGGTAAAATGCAAAAATAAAGAAATCCAGACAGCAATTAAACATATAAATCGTAAACAATGTTATCATATGCAATGGTAACAATGATTATTGTTGTCTTCCCGTTTAACTGTCTGATTCTATTTGGAACAATGAACCAGAAGTGGCCTTTGACACGACATGTTTACAAAATCGCATCATCAACCGTCAAGTTTTCCATTAAAGATACATTACGCGTTCAATGCGAGTCGGCCTTACAAATGCTTGGCGCGAATAAAACAGTTTCCAGTGCAGAATATTATTTTTTTAGACACTCGTGTGTATAACTAGGGATCGCTAGTTCAATTCTTAGCTCCCCATGGCTTTATGGTGACTCTATAAACCGAGATCCCGTCTGCATATGACGATAGCTGTTGGTGGGAAAACAACTATCAACTATTTGTTATCGCCATGTGACTTTTAGCATACTGGTGCATGTATATACGTACATTGGTTCTGTTAAGCTACATTTCACGTGTTTCTCGTGAACACACAGAATTTTTTTACATGTAAACATGGCAAGATTTACAATTTGAAACATTTAGTAGATCTTTAATTTTATGTGCAGTTTTTTTATTCTACGCCTTACAACGTTTTGACACATTTCAAGTAATATCGAGCATGGTCTGTTATCCTCATCAGGATAACATGTCCTTGACATGTTTACCCCACTGAACAACGCTTTTGTGAAGCAAATCTTGAGTATGCAGGGGTATACCTAGTTTTAGCTCACATGATCCCTTCGGCTCAAAAGGTGAGCTTATAGGATGGCCATGCCCCGTCGTCCGTCTGTCAACAATTTCCATGCTCTTCTTCTCTGAAACAGCTTGGCCAATCAAAGTTAAAATTGTTTGCGGAGCATTCTTAGGATGGGGGAACGAAATGCATAAATGGACCAGGTCACATGACCAAGATGGCCGCCTTGGCTATAAATAGCAAAAACCGTTAAAATTTTTCTTCTCCAGAACCAGAAGGCCTATGATTGTGTAACTTGGCATGAAGCATCAAATAATATTAAAAGCACTACAAAGTTTGTATAAATCATTTCGCTGGAATGACCTTGACCTATTTTACGATAAGATCAACTTACATGTAGGCCGCCCATGCATTTAAATGGGGAAATTAGTTAAATGTAAATTAAATGGGCGGAAACTTGCTATAATAATACAAATGGGCAGATTTATTTTCATGAAAACATTAAGACCCATGTGGTTGTCTGCTCCTGCCTGGGGGATATATACATGTAAATGACTATAATATTTTAACATCTTCTCTGCAACCACATGGCCGATCAAAGCCAAACTTCGTGGAAGGTGAACGAAAGTTTGTATTAATGGTCAAGGTAACTTGACCAAAATGGCCGCCATGGCTATAAATTGAAAAACCTTTAAAAGTGTTCTTCTTCAGAACCAGTAGGCCTATGATTTTGAAACTTGGCATGAAGCATCTACAAAGTCCATATATGACCCAGGGATGACATTAACCTATTATAGGACAAGGTTGCCTATGCTTCTGAAAACAAAGATTGTGAGTATCCGTTCTATCATGTGTCCACAATCTATGTTTTGAACAAATAAGAAAATATCAAAACTGTTGAACTGAAATTTTTCATTTTTTTTTCAACTTAAAAAAAACCAAAAAACACTGTACGAGGGGTGATCGGAAAGTACGTATAAAATTGCTGTAAAATAAGTTTGCGTCAACCGATTGATATGAAATTTTGTATGTCTTGAATAAACATTGATCCTTTTGTAATTAAATGCCATTGTCTTTTTAAAACAATGACGCCAGACGTTCATGCACGAGACAGCGTAATGACGTCACTTCACGTGACCCGGCGCACCTGTACCCCTGGGTTGACTTTGTGATTGTATTAGGGGGGTTTGGGAAAGTTGGTCGACATTTTCTAATGAAAAATAATTTTCTAACATTAGCTGACCATTTTTCACTTTTGAACGTAAATTTTGCTGGCGCTTGCGTTTACGACTTTGTAAGTGATGGGCGACGACTCGTCAGGGCATATTTGAGACGAAGGCGAGGGGCGATATAAAGAATTACATAGTCCAATGTACCAATAGCCAAACGGAGATAAATTAAATGAGACACGCCAAAAAACAATGAGATCACGACACCTATCTATGTAGCTCAGTAGGTAGCGTGTAAGACATAGAACCGAAAGGTTCTGGGTTCATGTCCGGTAGGACAAAAAATAAATCTTTTTTTTCTTTATTTCTTCCTTTTTTCGCCCCTGTGACCGTGAACATAGATTAGAAAATTAAAAAGAAAAAAAAGAAAAAGAAAAAAATATATCTATTGGCAAATGCAAGAATCACAATTTTAACACTAAAATCGTAAATTTGTGGATTAAACTGTTTAGTGAGAAGGCAGGCCGCATGTATATGTTTTCTCTTGTTGATTTTGCACCCATTGAAGCCGAGAACTCGATCGTAATTTTAGGCAGAAGAACTCCTAACGTCAGCATTTATTTCCTGACTGGCTGGTACAGAGAATGTGGACAGGATAAGTTGACCGCCCCCGTGCGCTGTTTCTTAATCACTCAATCATCTCACCGCTGTGTCTGATGTGGGTTCGATCCCCACAAAGGCCGCATGTGAGACAGGCCAAGTTCTGCTTGAAGGTGTGCCAGGTTATTTTTCTCGGGGTACTTCCGTTTTCGCCCCACCTACTGTTTGGTGCTTTTCATATGAGCTGAAATGATCTTGAAAGGGACGTAAAACTGAATTCAAACAACTACACAAGACACTAAATCAAATAGTATAGTGTACATGTACAGATATATGTGTATTTATTAGATGTTCAACTACAGTCTCACGTGCTGTCTCGTGAGCGAACATAATTCATTCTGACATGTTTGTATACACATGGAAATAAGTTAGGGAACACTTTTAGCCCTCGGGGAAAGTTTAAAAAAATCCATTTTTCCTTTTTCTGGCGATACTGAAATTTTTATCACATATATTTCATACCTTGGCCTAGCTACAAACTAATTCAGTATGGAAATTTGCAACATTTTGCCATTGTGCTACGGAGGATACAATATGCCATACGTGAAAAACTCCACTTTTACTGAATACAAGTTTACCCTTTTGCTTCTGCACTCCGCACAACTCAATTTTTGAAAGCAAAACAGGAATGAAATGTTGAATCTGATCGTTCTGAATGAATTAACAACTTCGGACCTTAAGCTTCATGCTTCATCTCCAAACCAACTAATCGTACAAAATCTACAGTTTGCATTGATTTCTATGGAAAGCAGAATTCTTGGATATTTTGCAAATAAAGCCGTAAAAGAATAATTCGGCTAGGACACTATAACCAGAACGTATATGTTGAGATTCCTAAAGGGTCATATCGAATATCTGGCCCAACATTTACAACCTGCAAAATGTATACCCAAATAACATAACGCGGACATGAAACGTACCCCCGGAAAAGTATGGGCTTACCACCGACAGTCGGTCAGAAAATAAAGAATTTATGATCAAAGTTCCACAAGCAATGCCTCAGCTTTAAGCTTACGAAAAATTACGACAACGTGAGTTCAAAAAATGAAGTTATCGCAAAGACTAGCAAAACGTTTCTTAAATTAAGCAAATATTTTCTGAATCAATGATGGCCGCTCTCCGCCGCAGTTTATATTTGATGCTAACCATTTGCACATAGAAGCAACTTTGGAGACTACAGATTCTGACCAATAGTCAAAACATTTAGGAATGTGTCTTTGATTTAGACTTCTCGTGTAAATTTTCGAAATTCCTGGTTTGATTCCGTTTTCATCCGTCTGGCATGCTGGATAAAGTTTAGGAAAAGTTACTACCAAAAAAATAATCCCCAACTTCCTGACTACAATCTTTGAAAGTTTTGCTGTTCAGATTTGGGAAATTGTCCTTTTTGTCATATTTGCTGAAACCTGGTCTGAATAGTTTACTGGTGACACGCCAAATGACATTATTTCACCAGGGTGTTACAGTAACTGCAGATATAGTAAATAGCATGTTTTCTTCCCGAATATTGACTTTTGATTAGAAATACTTTCAAAGATTGTAGTCAGCCCATTGTAAATCATTTTTATGGTAATATCTGTTCCCAAAATTTACCCAGCATGTGACACGGATGACAACAGAAACACACAAGGAAGTAACTTGACAGTTGCTGATAAGCGTGTTGCTGAGCTCTCTAAAGCTGAGTATTGGGACATAAAAATCTGTGTGTTATGTTTGAATTACTCGTACAAGAATGTTTAAAAAATATCAAGTCTTTTTGGTAAAATTGTCATTTTTCTATATACAGGTAAAAAGTTTACAAGTATTAGTTTTTGACAATTGGCAACCCCTTAAGGAGTTCAGTATGCGTAAGGTGTATCCTTTTGATGCTGAAATTCGTCACCTTAACTAAGGTCTCCCTTAACTGTAAAGGAGGATGTAATAATAATATGTTATAAGTTTTCTGAACCAATGGTGGCCGCTCTCAGCCGCAGTTTACTTTTGATGTTCTTCATTTTTTTTTTTTTTTTTTTTTTTTTTTTTTTTTTTTTAGGGCAACCCATTTATTCTCTCCGTCCTTTGATACCCAGAGGGTCGGGGAGGACCACCCCCCTGAGTATCTTACAAACTACAAGGGTGCATTTGCGTATAAAAGAAGTGCAATCGTTCTCCACTCTTCATTCACTCTTCATTTAAATGTTGCAATAGCAATATTAACAAAAACAATGGTATGCTCAACAATGGCATAGTGACATGAAATTTATGAACCTCAACGTGACAAAATGCACCTTTGGACATTCTGACGTTACTGATAGATAACTGCTCAAAAGCTGAAAAATGATGAAATATATGTTTTAGAAGTAGCATTGTATTTGTAATCCGGCCAAATAAAGACTATTAGACTCTAGAAACGTTATACATTCAAAGTAAGATTGTTTTTTTAAATAATCAAAAAAAATTGCTCGAAGGTACATTTTCTCATGTTGTGGCCCATTTATATATATATATATTTATATATATATATATATATATATATATATATATATATATATATATATATATATATATATATATATATAAACAAACAGAATTAGCGTACAAAAATCGGTCGTGCCGCGACCGGGAATCGAACCACGGACCTCCTGCATTCCGGGCAGACGTGCTAACCATTACACCACCGCGGTCTTCCGATTCTGTACGCCAATTTTAGCATCTATAAACCTTTTGACGTCATTGACGCTATTTAGCGGCCTATTATTTACCGCCATAGGCGACCCTATCATTTTCGGTTCTTTTCATTACCTACGGACGGCGGCCATTTTTATTTATTTTATTTATTTGGTTAGATTTACAGACGCTCTACTGCATCGGGAATAAGTATTTAAGAAACAGAGAACAGCACGATACAGGAAATTACATAAACAAACAGAATTAGCGTACAAAAATCGGTCGTGCCGCGACCGGGAATCGAACCACGGACCTCCTGCATTCCGGGCAGACGTGCTAACCATTACACCACCGCGGTCTTCCGATTCTGTACGCCAATCGGATTGTCCGTGGTTCGATTCCCGGTCGCGGCACGACCGATTTTTGTACGCTAATTCTGTTTGTTTATGTAATTTCCTGTATCGTGCTGTTCTCTGTTTCTTAAATACTTATTCCCGATGCAGTAGAGCGTCTGTAAATCTAACCAAATAAATAAAATAAATAAAAATGGCCGCCGTCCGTAGGTAATGAAAAGAACCGAAAATGATAGGGTCGCCTATGGCGGTAAATAATAGGCCGCTAAATAGCGTCAATGACGTCAAAAGGTTTATAGATGCTAAAATTGGCGTACAGAATCGGAAGACCGCGGTGGTGTAATGGTTAGCACGTCTGCCCGGAATGCAGGAGGTCCGTGGTTCGATTCCCGGTCGCGGCACGACCGATTTTTGTACGCTAATTCTGTTTGGTTATGTAATTTCCTGTATCGTGCTGTTCTCTGTTTCTTAAATACTTATTCCCGATGCAGTAGAGCGTCTGTAAATCTAACCAAATAAATAAAATAAATAAAAATGGCCGCCGTCCGTAGGTAATGAAAAGAACCGAAAATGATAGGGTCGCCTATGGCGGTAAATAATAGGCCGCTAAATAGCGTCAATGACGTCAAAAGGTTTATAGATGCTAAAATTGGCGTACAGAATCGGAAGACCGCGGTGGTGTAATGGTTAGCACGTCTGCCCGGAATGCAGGAGGTCCGTGGTTCGATTCCCGGTCGCGGCACGACCGATTTTTGTACGCTAATTCTGTTTGTTTATGTAATTTCCTGTATCGTGCTGTTCTCTGTTTCTTAAATACTTATTCCCGATGCAGTAGAGCGTCTGTAAATGTAACCAAATAAATAAAATAAATAAAAATGGCCGCCGTCCGTAGGTAATGAAAAGAACCGAAAATGATAGGGTCGCCTATGGCGGTAAATAATAGGCCGCTAAATAGCGTCAATGACGTCAAAAGGTTTATATATGCTAAAATTGGCGTACAGAATCGGAAGACCGCGGTGGTGTAATGGTTAGCACGTCTGCCCGGAATGCAGGAGGTCCGTGGTTCGATTCCCGGTCGCGGCACGACCGATTTTTGTACGCTAATTCTGTTTGTTTATGTAATTTCCTGTATCGTGCTGTTCTCTGTTTCTTAAATACTTATTCCCGATGCAGTAGAGCGTCTGTAAATCTAACCAAATAAATAAAATAAATAAAAATGGCCGCCGTCCGTAGGTAATGAAAAGAACCGAAAATGATAGGGTCGCCTATGGCGGTAAATAATAGGCCGCTAAATAGCGTCAATGACGTCAAAAGGTTTATAGATGCTAAAATTGGCGTACAGAATCGGAAGACCGCGGTGGTGTAATGGTTAGCACGTCTGCCCGGAATGCAGGAGGTCCGTGGTTCGATTCCCGGTCGCGGCACGACCGATTTTTGTACGCTAATTCTGTTTGTTTATGTAATTTCCTGTATCGTGCTGTTCTCTGTTTCTTAAATATATATATATATATAGAGAAAGTTTTAATAAATGGGTTAAAACTTAACATGAATGACAAAGTGTTTACCTCAGATAAATGAAGGCATACATGTATATAAAATAACATAAAAAAGAGCCTGACAGCCCATAGATGGGGGATGGGGAATGGGGAGTACATAGTATATAACTTCTTGTTTTTTGTTTATTACAATATTCATAAGATAAGTTGTTTCTTTTAGGTTTGGCATGAAAGAGTTATACAATGTCATTAATAAGTAATAAAAAGGGTTCCAGTCTTTATTGAAGTTTTCTTCTTCTTGATGAGAAAAGGCTATTTCTTTATGGACTTTATACATCACTTTCAGTTTGTTTTGAAAGACATTCATATTTAAGTTCTGTTTCTTACATCTAGCTAAATATATATAGTATTTTGCATATAGTAAAATGAAATTTGTAATTTTTGTGTATCTGTGTTCCTCCTGTAAGCCAAGTAAAAGATACTTTTCATTTATATCACATTGAATGTTGTATTTCATTAGCCACGCTTTAACATTAGTGATAAACTGTTGTGTTTTGCCAAAAAAGGTGTATGATAGTTTCATTATTTCATTTAAGATAATTTCATCCAGTGTATCATCTTTATTTTCATACAATTTTGCGTAGTATCTTTCTATTTCATTCATTATTTCGGTTTGATTAGAAAGTATTGTCCCATCTTCTTTTTCAACTTGTCCTATTATTTTTGAAATTTAATTATGTTTTTCCAATCCACAGAAATATTGTGTGGGTTTTTCTCCCTGGTCAATATATTGTGCTTTAGATCATATCATGTGGCCTTTGAGTTTGTCATGTCTTATGTCATACAATTCTGTCTTAAGGATTTCTAGTTGATCTATGTTATTATTCTCTAATTGTCTAATTCTTCAATTTGCTTTATTAAGTATTTTTCCCTGTTGTTTCTTTGTTTGTTTTTGAAACTTGCGTATGATATGGATTCCCCTCGAATTTCCATCAATAGGGTATCTAAGAACAGTTGGTCATTTATCACAAACTGTAATTCCTCATTTTGTATATCATCAATTTCTGCATAATTATATACAGGTAATGCATATTGTAATTTAATGTCATTTATTTTTTTGTTTATTTTCTTAAGATATGTTGCATCCGTAAGTAGTGAGTTATTGTGTTTCCAAAAAGATTTAGAATGTTTAAATTTGGTTAAATTAAACAATAATGTGATAATACAGTGGTCTGATCTGTAACTAGAATCTATATTTACATTTTGAACATATTGCATTAAGCTTTCTGATACCAAAAAGAAATCTAATCGCGCCTGTTTACAAGGGTTTCTTTTTTTCCATGTGTATTTTTTGTGTGTTGGGAACTTTTCTCTGAAAGGTTCAACTAGATACTTGGTATTCATAATTTCAAGAATTTTCTCTCTGGTTTTAGGGTTATTGACTGTTTTGTAATTGTAATAATCAAGTTCTGGATTCAGAACGCAATTGAAATCGCCACATATTATATTCCCATCATTATCAATGTCATTAATGCAGTTTGAGATGTGGTTAAAAATGTTGGTTTATCAGTGTTTGGTCCATATAAATTTACCAAAGTAATTCTTTTGTCATTTATTGTCAGGTCAAGAATAATATAATTTCCCTCAATATCTATTAATTGCTTATTTATCTTATAATCTAATGTTTTTTTCCAAATAGTATTGCAACTCCTCTAGCATTTGATTTATAGTTACTAAAATACAATTACTATTGCTCCATTCTTCATTTTCACATAGAAGTAATTATGGACAATACATATCTGTCAAACTGCATTAATTATTCATTTGTTTCACAAATAATGGTATATACAGTCTAAATTTAGTCTCGACGTTAACACAGGTGTTTTCTTCAGATTATTGTCTCGTGTATTGTCCTTTTTAACAGAATGGACGCTGGTCTTGTTGGGAAAGAGCTCGTTATCTTGTTTTTTATGCGTGTTGTTAAATTGTTTGTGATGTGTTGCACCGCCGTGCCTCTCCCACCTGGTGTCTATGTTAGGATGGTAAATTTAATTGTATAGGTTCTTGGTCCTTCTGTTGTTACTTGATTACAGATAAGGGTCTGATTGTGCTAATTCAATTTTCGGCCCGTTCATGATTATTTTAGTTCATATGAGACGGGTAAATCAGTAACAGGGGGAAAAAGGAAGAACTCTGAGAAAACGACTTTGCACACCCACAAGAAGAACTTGGTTTGTGTCACTTGTGATTGTAAGACTGATCAACTGAGCAGCAACCTATTGTCTTGGGGTTGGTTGTTGCCAAAGCGATATTGCTGCGCTGAAGGTTGTTTCAATCCATTTCATCACAGTTTGTGTGATGTTGCATCTATCTTTGTTGTAAGGACTTTGGTTGTATTGCAAGCAATTACGATGGCACTGACACTGATAGACAATACCTGAATACGCATATTCATGTACAGTATATCACGCAGTCACGCATGCTCCATTTACCGGCCTTTTATATGTAAACTAACGAAACGACATTCATGATTCTAATACATGTATATATAACAGGGGAAATTTAAACGTGTTGTGTTTGGCTGTTGAATTTTTGTCCTACGGCCCCTTGACAAAACAAAGATCATATCAAGCCGGGTCAGTTATCAAACCACATTGCTGCTTGGTAAGCCGAGAGCCGTGCGGTTGGTGTTGAGGGCATGTATTCTTTCGTTCTTTTAACATTTTAACATTTGAAAGTACGATTACTATCATGATAAAGTTTTTACAAAATCTATTAAACAAGCCTCTGTGGTGCAGTGGTTATTTCACGTGCCTTGTAAACCAGGGATCGCAGGTTTGATCCTCGTCTTCTTGAGTCTGTCGGATGAAACTATAAACTGAGGTCTCGTTTCCTTATGACCTTTGCTGTTGGATTAACGTTCGAATCAACAATCTGATTAAATCTACTATTTACGTAAATTCAGATTGAGTAAGAAGCTTATATGCTTGCCCAGTTTCCGGACGCAAATGGGCCCGTATGAGGAAGGTTAAGAATGATCAAGTGTTGTAGTTCTGTCGTCAGCATGTGTGATACATGAGCACTAAAACGGTGCCCTGTATAATGACGCTAGCATTACAAAACCTTAACAAGCAATAAACAGTGTTTCTAAGGTTGAAAAAATGAAAAATTTCAGTTCGTCTTATTTGTTCGAAACATAGATTGTGGATACACGTTAGATATCTAACAAATACCCACACTTTATGTTTTCAGATGCATAGGCAACCTAAGTTGACCTTGCCCTACATTTTTAAAGGTTTTTGTAGTGTATAGCCATGGTGGCCATTTTGGTCAAGTTACCTTGACCATTTATACAAACTTTCGTTCCCCTTCCGTGAAGTTTGGCTTTGATCGGCCATGCGGTTGCAGAGAAGATGTTAAAATATTATAGTCATATACATGTATATATCCTCCGGGCAGGAGCAGACAACCACCTGGGAACTAAATGTCTTCATAAACATAAATCTTCTCTCCATTTGTATACTCATAGCAAGTTTTTACCGGTCCCATTAAATTACATTTAACTAATTCCCCATTTAAATGCATGGGCGACCTAACTTGACCTTACCGTAAAATAGGTCAAGGTCATCCAAAGCGACATATGATTTATACAAACTTTGTAAAGCTTTATAGTTTGATGCTTCATGCCAAGTTTCGAAATCATAGGCCTTCTCTGGTTCTGGAGAAGAAATTTTTTAACGTTTTTTTTATATATTTATAGCCATGGCGGCCATCTTGGTCTGTGACCTGGGCCATATATGCAAACTTTCGTTCCCCCTTACTAAGAATGATCGGCAATCAGTTTAACTTAAATTGGTCAAGCTGTTTCAGAAAAGAAGAACATGGAAATTGTTGACGGATGACGACGGACGGGCGACGGGGCATGGTAATCCTATATGCTCATATTTTAAGCCGAAGGGCTCATATGAGCTAAAACTAGGTATACCCCTGCATACTCAAGTTCTACTGTATAAAGTGGATCAAGGGGGTATACATGTCACGGACATGTTATCCTACCATGCTCGGTATGACTTGAAATGATACAAAACTTTGTAAGGCGTAGAATCAAAAACTGCACATAAAATTAAAGATCAACTAAATGTTTCAAATTGTAAATATTGCCATGTTTACATGTATAAAATTTTCTGTGTGTTCACGAAAAACACGTGAAAATGTTCCTTAACACAATCAATGTACGTATATACATGTGTCAGTTTGTAAAGAATCACATGGCGATAACAAATAGTAGATAAGGTGTTTTTCCAACCAACAGTTACATGTATGATCATATGAAGACGGGACCACGGTTTATAGTGTCACCATAAAGGCACGGGCAGCTCAGAATTGAACTAGCGAGCCTTAGTTAAACACACGAGTGTCCAAAAAATCAAATTCTGCATTGGACGCAGTTACAATGGTGGCATTTTATTCGCGCTAAGCATTTGTAAGGCCGACTCGCATTGAACGAGTAATGTATCTTTAATGGCAAACATGACGGTTGATATATATGATGCGATTTTGTAAACATGTCGTGTCAAAGGCCACTTCTGGTTCATTGTTCCATTAGAATCAGACAGTTAAACGGGAAGACAACAATAATCATTGTTACCATTGCAAATCATCGGATAACATTGTTTACGATTTATATGTTAAATTGCTGCATAAATTATTTTACCAATGCATATAGTTTTTTTTCATTTGTTTTCTAAGCAAGATGCGACAAAAACTAAACATAGGTACGATAAACATTGGCGTTTCGTATACTCGCGCTCAACCTGCTGAGCTACGAATCAGATGCTCTTATCAAAATCATTTTTAAGGCTTTACGTCCCAGTCGACATTTTTTCAGTCATGTCGGGAAGGAGCCAACGCTTCCAGGGTTTAACCAGTACTGTAGGGTGTTAATGTGTCTTGCTCAAAGACACAACACGGTGGCGCCTGTGGGGATCGAACCCATTACCTCTCGATTCGGAGTCCGACGCCCTATCACTACGCCACCGCGCTCCCTAAAAATCATATATCAACTACGTATTTAATCTCGCCATGTGATTTTACGTATTTAAGTAGCGACGGACTGAACCACTGCGACATGAAGTGTGTGTGTGCGTGCTCGCGTAATATTCAGAAGAATATTGTTTCCTGTTATAGGGTTAAGCAAGGTACGCAGCACATAAAGAAAAATGGAACTATATGTTTCTCAGTCTATGGCCATAGTCATGCGGAAACCGATATGCTAAGTCAACGAAAATAAAAGAATGGCACACCGAAATGATAAATCAAGCCACTGGATGGCGTCAAGCCAACTTTCAACCCAATGCACTCTGTCTGGCACATAGTATCTTCAAAGGAGAACGCCTCTTTTGAATAGAAATCTGCCTATAGAAATTTGAAAATAAAAAATATAGCGGAAATGGAAAAAACCTCTCCTAAACAATAGCTGGTCTGGTTCTTGAATTATCCCAAAATTTATTTTCTTGGTTGATGATGGTCCTTTTTGAAAATTTGGGTTGAAAATATAATTCCCCCTATTAAACATATAGGAAACGGAAATATTTTTATAAAGATGTGTTCCCCCCGAGATCAACAAAATCCTTTTGCATGCAATTGTATTTTACCAATATACTTATCATATACAAATGACGTTCTTGATCTCTGAGGGGAAGGCTGTCAAAATGCTAAAAAACTAAATAATGATACTAGCTCATCAAAAACCTGATTTCAGTAATTTTGTGCAAGCTTGTAGCTTGTTTATATACACATTCTTCATGGCTGAACTTGGTTTAGTCATGTCAGGAAAAAATCTATCTTCAGATTTTCAACCAAATAATCCATTAGACATGTAATACGGACATTCTTCGTTTAAGAAATTTACGTCTCTGTACTGATTCTTTGCTAAACATAAACATGTTCGCTGGGTCAGTTTTATTGTCATAAAGCACAAACAATTAAGTTTTGAGGTAGCACCCATGTATAAGGTACATTTATCAGACACACTTCTAAAAATTTTGATAATGCATGTATAAGGTATGTATTTATGATATACCTCAGTGAATAGGGAAGATAATACAGGTTATGCTCAAAAGTTATGGACAATATAATTATTGACCAAAGGAATGCAATAATTTTTATTTACTTTTTTATGAAAACGATGCCATCTGCAACATCTTTTTATGTCCCAAATGTTATATTGGCATGTACGTAGGCTGGTCGGGAAGTTTTGAGACTGTGTCTATATCTCAATAACTATTCAAGAGAATCAGTTGTAATTTTACACAGAAATATAACATTATATCATGAGTTATTGCTGAAAATTTCAGCATATTTGCTTACCGGGAACATATTGATATAATCATTTTAATACGAGCAGGTTGCTACTCTCGGAGCACTTTGACGTCAATAACGTCGCGCCCATTATGATTTTACAAGAAAGACCTGGCTGATCGGATGCATTTTAAAGTGGCCCTCATGGTCATCGGGCACCAACGCTCGATAGTTTCAAGTTTATTTGATTATTCTGAGGGCAAAAATACAACATATATCAGGAAAACACGTTCGTTTTCATTTGGCTACCTCCAAACTCTTTTGCGCCGATTTTAAATGGGGTTTTGCTTTTTCGCACGCATCGAACGGCCTGTAGCCCTTCCTCTTATCACCGATTTCCTGACAAAAACTTTTCGAAAAAGCGAAAAATTAATGATCTTGCATAGCCTGGATTTTGTTCAACCAATAGTGAGAAATTTTGATTAGATTTGTGAACTCATTACGGCAGCAACACTGTATGATAAAAAAGCGCTGCTTCATCCGATGCGGCGACGTCGAGTTTCTTACCAACATTTTGATCGACAAATACACTTCTGTTAGCTGTTGCAAAGTTGATAGCCGTCGAAAGACCATGAAATTTTTGCGAACATATTGCACAATTGATGACGTGATACCAGGCAAATTGTTGCTATATTTAAAAGCCATATGGCCAATTTGTGGGCAATTGTTTTTTTTGTCTCCAGGTTTTTGAAAACACAAAATTCAAAGTGCTCCGAGAAGCGCCACATCGGTTGCCTTGGAGACCAATATCTCCAAGCGTATGTAGGTTTTGATTCCAATTTTCCCATATATTATTCAGGAAGGCCTTATCTATAAACTCATATATCTTTATTTGTATAGCATAAAATATGTTTTAAGCTATCGGCACAGTCCTAAAACTTTTCGGACAACCCTCGTATTTGATGGATATGGTTGGAAATTTTGATATTCTGAATGAAAAACATTTTGTCAAAAAATTTACCCTTACCCTAAAAAAACTGAAGCCATGGCAAATATATGTAAAATGTTCAAACAGAGTTTATTTTGTTGAGTGCACAAGACATCAGGCTTTCTGAAAAACACATGCCTACAGTCATAACTTTCGTATTTTTCAAGCTACAGGCTTTCAAAATATAGGCAAACTGAATGCTATTTCACACATTTACGATTGTAAATATTAGACTGTATATTCATTTTGTCAAACAAGTTTAAATATTTGTTAGTTGAGGACCATATGTTAGACTGGCATATCTGCCAAATGTGTTATCCTCTTTAAATAAAGTTATTATTATCATTATTATTATTATTATTATTATTATTATTAGTCTATAAACATTTTCTTGAAAATAATATTGTTTTAGTTTGAAGTTTAATTATATTTACACGTATTTGAAATCAGCCAGATAAAAAGCATGCATAATTCAAAAGAGTAAATGAGGATCAGACAGAAAGCCTATGACTTGCAAAAATCATAAAAAAAACCGTAATTGTCACACTCGAAAAGCTGAAATACTGTGGAAGGTCTACAAAGCCTCAAATTATTTGCATGGCTATTCAAAATATAGTTAGGATATCGCACTTATTAAGACTTGCTGATGACAGTTGAATGGACTCAACACCATCAAGCTTTCGAGTTTGAAACACATGTACATGTATAAACATGCCAAAATGAATTATGCTCGCTCACGAGACAGCACGTGAAACTGTAGTTTTTACACCTAACAAATATACATATATCAGTACATGTACACTATACAGACGGTACTATTTGAGTTAGTGCCTAACGTCCGCGGAAAACATTTTTATTCAGTTTTACGTCCCTTTCAAGATTATTTCAGCTCATATGAGAGGGGCCAATCAGTAGGTGGGGCGAAAACGGGAGAACACCGAGAAAAAACCACCTGGCACATCCGCAAGCAGAACTTGGCTTGTCTCACATGTGGCCTGTGCGGGGAGAGATAGCGGTGAGATGATCGAGTGATTAAGAAACAGCGCTCTTAACCGCTCGGCCACAGGGTCCGCCGGAAAACATTTTAGAGTCGTTCAGGGTGGCTAACTTTTCCTTATTTTGATGATGCCTGTCCAAGAATTCAGTAGATTAATGTTTTCATGTCTCCAAGAAAGAAATATTGACGTGAGAATAGATCAACTCTTCTACCAAAAATACGAGCGAGATCCCGATTTCAGTAGGTTAAAAGTCAACAAGAAAAAACATATATGTGGGCTGCCGTCTTAAACTTCAATTCCTTTACGATTTAAGTATTAAATGCAGTAGGGTTGCATTTGCCAAAAATATAATCAGCTGAATATACATGATATATATTCTTATTTTGTAAGCTTTATTGTCAAAAAAGAGACAAATAAAGAAAAGAAAAAAAGGTGGTCCAACTAAGAGTCGAACCCAGGTCCTTTCGCTTTGAATTCTAGCACGTTACCTACTGAGCCACAGAGCTAGACGTCCTAAATTAATACATTTTTGACTCTCTTATTTAATTCGTCTTCGTTGGGCTATAGGTAGTTTTGACTAAGTAATTATTCATATCGTCCCTCGTCTTCGTCTCAAATATGCCCTCACGAGTCGTCCCCCATCACACAGAAAGTGGTAACCGCAAGCGCCAGCAAAGTTTACGTTCAAAAGTGAAAAATGTCTATTAATAAATCTCTGCGGATGACTTGTCGAACGTGCACGTAACCTGGTATGTTTCACGTCAATAGTGAATAATCTTTTTAGACCAGAGGACGGTATCATCGCATCCAAGAACACCAGATTCTTCTTCTTTTTCAGTCGTCTGTCATTGATATGTGGTGTTTTTTAGACTTCATTTGCTAATCGGGTTCGAAACTGGAGGATCTTGCAAACAAATCCCTATCTTTACAGGTGCGTATTTGGCTTTTTACCGTCACTATATGGATTAGGCTGCTTATTCTTCACATCAGTTTCAACAAAATCAATGACGACTGACGTCACTAAGTCTTCTATTTTGGGCAGTCACATGATAACGTATTTACATAGTATATCAAGGGTCTTAGCATATGCTTTTTAAGCATCATTGACTTCACAAGTATCGTTGTTTGACGTAAGTGGAGCAGATCTAAGCATGATGCAAAGAAAAAACTTGCGTCAACTTGAGAATCGTAGACAAAATTTAGCAGTTTACTACTTTCGCATCTTAAAATGCATTAATAATATGTTACTTTAAAATGCGGAATAATGCATTTTAGCGTAATTATGGGCCCTCAGTGTTTGTTACTCGTAGAAGTCCCTCAAAATGAAGACAAACTCACGACTTTGCCATAGTTGCTGACTGGGACGTAAAGCAACAAATCAACCTCTGGGCCAGCTTTGTGATACTATATCATAACAAAAAAAAAAAAAAAAAAAATGCGTTCGCGAAACTTGGAAACTTGGAAATTGTTGTATGGCGTTAATCGTTCCTCGGCTTTCAACTCCACGTCTCTTGTTATCTACCTATGAACATATTTTCTGATGATACAACCCATTTCACTGACACTCCACAAATACGTAACAATGAAAATATCATGATTAAGTGTGTCCCTGCTTCAATGCAAAATAGTTTGTCGCCTCCGGGAACCAGTCGAACGGTAACGACAGCGTCGCCAGGTACTTAACGTTTGATTGACGTGTTGTACCTATCATGGTGATATATTTTCTTTATTAAGACAACCAATTGTTCGCCGTACAAACTAACGTAGCAGTCCACCATCTTGAATGTGATGTTACGTTGTTTTAACTTGTGTGGACATAACGTTTTACGTTTTATCTTCTTTCTTCTAGCTTGTTAGGATAAACCTTTAGTTTTGTTGCCGAATTACAGACTTTAACGGCGTTGGAAACAAAGAGGAATTTAAACGTTATTGTTTTGTTACGCTTCATTCGACATTTTCACGGAAATATCACCTGTGTATGTGTCATAACAACTTGGGCGTTCAACAATGCGTTATACAAGTTGTTTTGTAAGCTAAGAAAGTTTTAGGACGCATCATTCCCTGTGAATGTTTTGAACACCACTGTGTCACTGTAGATTTAAGTTATGGCGGTTGATACGAAGGTGTTGTCACTCTGCTTGTTGCTCTGGTTTGTACCTGGATTAATACAAGCTGACCAGCTGGACGGTAAGTGGAGTTTTGTAATGCAAGTTCATGGTGTGCTTGTGCACAATAAAGTTGTTATCTGAAAGTTTAGCGGTCATTTGACACTTTTCAGGTCATACTGAGCGGGTTCAACAGTTACTATAATTGGCAATCTTCAGATAAGTTGCTTAATATTTGTAAAATCTTTCTCTAGAACTTAAGTCACGTCCGGCACATTCTTTCACTGAGATTTGGTTATTAAACATATACATATTACATGTATATTCACGGTCCTTCTGCCTCTTGACGTTCACATGCCATTAAATGACGTAACAATGTGATGTAAGTCCTGTTTACCTGCATCCACGACCCTCTCTTGGTGTGAGCCCGTTATGACACAGTCGTAGCTGTCTACAGTGGCCGTAAAAAGCTACAAAGTAAATCCTTTTCTAGGATAAGGGTCGTTGAAATAATGAATGGACATAATACGAGTATTCAAGCGGTCACAACACACATCACTATGTTGGTGCGAAACTTTTGGAAATCAATTACGGCATACATCGTTTAACTGTACATGTAAAACGCCTATGGAGTAAGAGTAAGAGAATTTCATTTTTATACTATATAGAAAAATTAAATATTAAAATATTAAAATGGTTAAAGGTAAGACCTGGACCATAGTGTCATAACCCGTTTGCTACACAGAGACAAACTGTTCAGCCAATTACATTTGTTCAAAAGTGGGATAACATTCAAAAATAATAAGGACCATTTCACACCTTTGAAAATCTCCCTGATTCTTCACAGCTCCAGCACTAAAACGCTGAATGAGTTTCTATCTCGTGAGTTTATATTTAACTATCATACATATAGTGTAAGGTTTCTTTTAGATTGCCCAGTGACACGTGCTGTCAAGTACATGACATATTGTGTTTGTCTTACACTGAAGTCCGGGGTCATTGATCCTGTCATCATTTCTAATAATTAAGGACAAATTAATAATGTTTTCATCATAACAGTTTTTATTTTATATTCCAGAACGGTAACCGTATAGGTAGATAAAATTTATCTACCTATATATTTAATGTAACTGCGATGTACAATGTCCGATCGGAAATGCGGTAATCAAATCCAAAATTGTCGAACATTTACTACGTCACAATCACATTTGTGAATAAGGTATTATTGCATGGGTACAGAAAAAGCTTGATGCCCCATAACTGTGACCAGTGTACTATGTATATCATAGGGTCTGAACGGTAATTAAAAGGAATTTGACACCATGTCACGCCATCGTAGGGAAGGGATCGAATGCGTCTTGAAAGACTTGATTATGCATTATGTAACAAGACAAAATTCGTTTATATACTGAGTTCCACGGCCAACGCAACTCGTGATTAAATGTTGAAAAACTTTTTTTGGTTTCAGTCGATTTATCCGAAATTCCGAATATATGTAGTCAAACCATTTTCAAAGACGACCTGTAAGAATCAGCCTTCAGACTTTTTTCGTTTGCCTACAATTGCGTAGAACCTGGCGAAGGGGTCATTTTCGAAAATGAAGGAAATCAGCGATTTTAATGAATTTCTTGCAAAACTGTGCAAACCACCCTAATCTAAAGCAGCGAAACACATTGAAAAACGACTTTCCCATAGCTTTATTCAATAAGGCTAGGTTGCCAACACAAAATAAAGCATATGGTTGACATCTGCATTGACGTCGACCATGTGACCAAGTGACGCCTAAAAACATGCATTTTTCGGGTACTGAAAATCAATGCCAATTTCTGGCGTCGAGCCGTGGGTTTCAACATTGGTATTGCCATACACTAATCGGACGATCGTCCAAGATTTAAATCGTGTGAATTGTTTTGAAAAAAATTTCGAGCCCGCGCGCGCGGGGCACGGGAAATGCAGTTTTGTACCCTGGGATTATTGACCAATTTAAAAGAAGAGAGGAAAAAATAAAGTTGCGTTGGCTGTGGAAATTAGTATAATTTGAAATGAAAACGCCCATATACAAGTTGCGTTGGCTGTGGAACTTAGTATAGTTTATGAAAACGCCCATATACCTTACTGCTTCCTTAAAATTCCTTGATACCGTAGTGGATAACGTGCTCGCTAGTCATCTCTGCGGTCCGGGACAAAGCATATGGCAGGATAGTGGTCGCCCGTTCAAGGTCAGTGGTTTTCCCTGTGTTGTCTGAGTTTTATTTTCACCACATAACACCACATTGCACAAACGTTTGTGCCTTCAGGGACGCGTTAGAAGTTCCGCGAGATTTATGTGTAATAGAAGTAATATAAATATGTGTCAACCATTTTAGTGTCAATAGGGGCAGGAAAATGTGAGCCGATTGAGACCCAAACCCTAACAGGTTGTCGTGTGAGCCGTGTGGTTAGCCAGTTACTTTAGAGTTTTGCAAGTGTTCTGACAATTTTGTCCTGCATTGTCCTTTGAACCGTTCGTTTTCCTTGCCTCAGGCTATACATGCCAGCAATATTTCATGGTGACAGTAAATGCACTTTATGGCTTGTATTCTAGCTTGTTAACCTTTGTTTTAAATCTTATTTTAACTATGGTGTATGCAGCTCGTTTAATATAGTTGATGGACATTCACAGTTTATCCGCGTTTGTTTGTTAGGTACGCCAGTTCCTTCAAAGTTAGACATAATTCGAAGGGATATATACTAAGTCATGAAATATAGAGAATTATTATATACCCAAGAAATTGTCCCGTTCACTTTGCATTGCTGAAAACATTGAATGTTTTCCCATATTCAATAGTTTAGAATGTTTTCCATGGAAACTTCTGTCATATTGCACAGGTCCAAGGAACGTTCTGTCATATTGCACGGGTCCAAGGAAGCACGTTCCCAGCGGGACTACTTTCGCAAGTTGGTCGCCATTGAAAAAAATATCTGGCAGCCATTTTCCTTTCCATTTCAGCTGAACAAACGGCGAAACTAGAAAACTTACAGAATGCGTCGCACAATAAATACACAAAATTTAATCTAAAACAAATACCTGTAATTTTGAACAAAATATACAGCTTTGGCGCTCAAATTTTCTAACATTTTCATGAAATTTTCGACCGCAACGTTGTCCAAAAGTCACGTCGACGTCATCAGTTTTGATGCAACGTCACGTTTGGCGGGGGGGGGGGGGGGGGGCGGGGCTTTGCGTGTGTAGTAATATTGTGATCAGGCGTTAGAAACGATACTTTTTACATAAATTGTGGCCAAATAAAAGGTCGACCAGGCCTGGAGATGCCAGGAATAAGCATTTGAAATCCCTACATTGCTTATTAAAGGGTATATAATTAAAAGAAGCGAGTGCATCTCCGCCATATGAACGAGTTCCGAATATTTTACGATATTCATTCAATAACCTATAAACATTAACAAATATAACATATATTTGAAATGTTATATTTTCCCTTGCGGGTATATTTTATATTTTCACATGTGAAAATATAACATTTTTGGATTGACTCTGCCTTTTCCATTTACTGCTCACCACTGCCTATAGCTTTTTAGCTCACTTGAGCCGAAGGCTGACAAGGTAAGCTTATAGTATAGTAGTCGAGCCGGCGTCCGTCCTTGCGTCCGTCCGTGCGTGCGTCCGTGCATTCACATTTTCAAGCTTGAATATCTCTAAGACAACAAGGCCAATCGTAATCAAAATTTATCTAAAGCATCATTGAGGAGGGGGAAAGGCTGTGTTAGGTTTTGGGCCAGGTCGGATCAGAACTCTGGTTTACATGGCAACAGATAGCTCCCATATACTTACAATGGGAAAAACATTAAAAAGTCTTCTTCTCCGAAACCACAAGGCCCAGAGCTTTCATATTTTGTGTGTAGCAATGTATAATAGTCCTCTTTATAAATCCTAAATCCTGCCAACCGTGCCCCTGGGGTCCATACAGGCCCCACCCTAGGGGCGTCATAGGAAAAACATAAAAAAATCTTCTTTTCCGAAACCACAAGGCCCAGAGCTTTCATATTTTGTATGTAGCAATGTGAAGTGGTCCTCTTTATAAATCCTGCCAACCATGCCCCTGGGGTCAAAAATGGCCCCACCCCCGGGGTCATAAGCTCCCACAGACATACAATGGAAAAAACATAAACAAAACTTCTTTCCCGAAACCACAAGGCCCAGAGCTTTCATATTTTGTGTGTAGCAATGTATAGTGGTCCTCTTTATAAATCCTGCCAACCGTGCCCCTGGGGTCCATATGGGCCCCGCTCTGGGGGCGTCATCAGAATCAGAATCAGAATAGTTTACTGGTGAAACGTCAAACTGACAATACCACACCAGGGCGATGGGGCTTGACCGGAGGGGATTAGTCCCGAGCTCTCACAAGAGAAGTAAATTTAGACACACAATCATCTGACAATTCAGCAGAGGAGATCAGAGAATCAGGGAGTTCATTCCAATCTCTAATGGTCTGGGGGAAGAAACTGTGTAAATAGGCATTTGTACTTGCTGAAGGTATTTGAAATGCCAAGGAGTGTTGATTCCTACAACGCCTATTTTTGGGGATAAGGTCATCCGTGGGTATTTTTGCTCTCCCTTTTAGACCTTTGTAAAGCAATATAATTCTATTATCCTTCCTTCTTTTCTGCAGGGATTCCCATTTTAGTTTTTAAGGATGTCAGTCGTACTACCTTTTAGCCGCACGCTTTTGCACTTTCTCCAAATCATCTATCAGGACTTCATAATGAGGGTCCCCGTTGCATATACTTGTATTGCGGTACCAGCGAGCGTTCCGGGTTTTATGAATAAAGACTGAATATATGGGTTATATGGGCGATAGTTGCTAGTTTCATGTGAGTTGTGCATACATGTACAACTCGCAGGAAAGCAGCTGAAAATTATCGCAATTCGTAGTGTGCATGGTTGTGTCTTAAATGGTCGTATTCCATTTAGTCTGTGTTCTCTGCATTGTGCGACTAATGTTGGGTTTAATTTTCGTGACTGTCAATTGGCTGGTTAACTTTTGTGCTTATTTGAATTTTCACAATGAAACACTCATTCTAATGCACTCGAGAATGTTACGCGACGTCTTATTGGATAACGTCAAAAATTTGCGACAGTATATTCTGCGATGTACCGTCGGAAACCTAACGTCATGAGCAACGTCGCTTCTGATTGGTTAACGTCGTTGTTATACGTCGCTCGTCACGCTTACATTTCGTGAAAAACAAAGCAGTTTTCGATGTTTATAGTTAAAAAGTACATTAGAATGGGGATAACAATATTCAAATTTTTCATTTGGGGTGGTATATCGTCGAATATACGGTCGGAAATCATGTTTTACGGCTCCGCTAACGCGTCGCCGTAAAAACAAAATTTCCGACCGTATATCCGACGATATACCGCTCCAAATGAAAAATTTGAATACAGTTATCCCCTAAGTGCTGGTTTCCCAGAATCATGTAATTACGCACTGTTTGCGTATATGTTTAGTTTTATGAATTAAGTGTTTATACAAAGAAACACATGGTTATTAAACCTTTTTCGTGCTCATCATGGACATTTTGCTGCTTATGAATACGTTCATAATAGCATTCTAATATATCAATTGGTTCAGGTCATTAAACCAGGCCGTTTTTTCCGTGAGCATACACACACGGAATTGGTTTCGGGTTCTACTGGGTTGAGCATGAAAAATATTTTGTATTCTAATGCACTCGAGAATGTTACGCGACGTCTTATTGGATAACGTCAAAAATTTGCGACAGTATATTCTGCGATGTACCGTCGGAAACCTAACGTCATGAGCAACGTCGCTTCTGATTGGTTAACGTCGTGGTTATACGTCGCTCGTCACGCTCACATTTCGTGAAAAACAAAGCATTTTTCGATGTTTATAGTTAAAAAGTACATTAGAATGGGGATAACAATATTCAAATTTTTCATTTGGGGTGGTATATCGTCAAATATACGGTCGGAAATCATGTTTTACGGCTCCACTAACGCGTCGCCGTAAAACAAAATTTCCGACCGTATATCCGACGATATACCGCCCCAAATGAAAAATTTGAATACAGTTATCCCCTAATTTTAGTTTTGACGTTTTTGCCGCGACGTCAAACCTTTAATCTATATTCTTGCATAGATATCCATGGGCATAGATGTTTGAGGCCATTTTCGATTGGTCGAAAGCCGTGTTCAAACAGCAAAACCCATGTTCAAATCAGGAAATTCACGTGCCGTTTGAACATGGGTTTTGGGCGACGTCATTGGTCAATGCGACGTGACGTCATGTGTTTCGTAGAAACAAAATGGCCGACGTTGAAGAAGCTCCGCTGTTTTCGGTGAGTTTTTACGTTGCTAATGTTATTTTCAAGAGATTTTAAGTGGATTAGAATAAAAATGCAAGAATAGCGATCAACCATGGTTTGTTTCAGTGTTCAAACATTCGCTGGATCACTCGGAAGGGGTTTGAACACGCGGCCTGCGGCCTTGTGTTCAAACACCGTCCTCGTGATCCATCGAATGTTTGAACACTGAAAACCATGGTTGATCCCTATATTTCCCGTAAAAGATAACGTCAGGACGTTATGAATTTGAATTTTAGTAACGCCAAAACAATATGGCGACGTTCCTGCTGAAGAGCTGTAAAGTAAATAATGACATCTGGATTTTTACGTTATTTTATTACCGCGACCGTTTCGTTAAACTCATCAGGCGGATTTAACATAGCAACATAGCAACGTAAGTCTATATATATATATATATATATATATATATATATATATATATATATATATATATATATATATATATATATATATATATATATATATATATATATATATATATATATATATGGCCGCTGTAATAAAAAGAACCGAAAATGATAGGGTCGCCTATGTGAAAGTCATTCACAGATTTGCTTAGCCAGGGCCCAGAATTACAACCATTCCTTAATTTAAGGCCTCCTTAGCGTTTAAGTTTAGTTTTTACCTTAGCTAGGATTTTCCTTCAGAAGTGCAATTGTAATACACTTAATGGCAGGTGTAGTTTCGTAAAAACTTACGGGACCGTTTCGGGAACAGACGAAAACCTTACCGGAGCAACACCAAAATTTAGGAATTTAAGAATTTCGTTATTTTTCGAAACGTACTTGTGTCCTGCAGTGAAAATGTATCATTGTCACGCACATTCACAATCACACATGCAAGGACATAGACTTATTTCAAAGACGAACGTGGCGATGGAACTAATCCAAGGACACGTGATTTTAGATAATAGTATATTTTGACGACTGCAAAAGTCATAAAGGTTAGATCATTTGGAAAGCAGTGAAAACATTCAAAGGGGGCGGGGGTGTAGTATGGTGAGTATTGTGCAAGTTTGGGGTATGAGCCCTCACCAGTTACCCTTTATAAACCGAGAACGAAAGTCAGACAATGCTTTAAGTTTGATATGTGTTTGTATGATATTTTCCTTGTTTATTTCTATTTTTCTTTCTTTCTCTCTTTTAAATATTTCCCGACCATCACTAACGTGTACATGTACGCAGGCAAGGGCAAAGAAGCGAGAAGATGTTATGTATTTTCACAGATTTTATTTAGCTACCGTGTTTTTTCAGTGCGAGTGCATTGATTGCCGAACTCTGTGTCGAGAGATCATGGATTTAGAACCTTCTTCCGCCGTTTTGGTTCCTAAGTCCGACCCCGCACATTGTGGCCGTGAGAAATAGATGGACAGTAAAGCTTTTAACGGATCACGCGATTATTGGTTAATCGCTAGGTACACACAGGCCCGCAACTGCATACTAAAAAGATTTAGTCAAACCACCCAAAGGTTTGAGAATTTTTGAAATTTTATAACTTTCAACAGGATAGTCGATACAAAGACTAGTATTGAAGTTTTGTTCTGTGAAGTTTGCATCCGATTAATAGGGGAAACCGTAGGTGATAAAATTTATGTAAATACACTGTATGATATATATCGGTCGTTCATGGTTCTCACAGGTTTATACCAAAATAAGTGTTTGTGTTTTGTTGTTTACTAGGGGAGATCGGAGCTGTAAGACAAGGAAAACCATTAACATTAGCTAAATCAATAAAATACGATAGCATGTGGTTTCAACAACAACTTATAAGATTCAAACGTCTTTATTTAAAAAAAAATCCCAAATCTATCTTTACTTTGTATGAATTTATTTTTAGATTTTCCTGCCGTTTTAACTTCCATCGGCGAATTGTTAAGCTTTTCATAATTGTAGCATATCAATTTCATTTATATATCACAACAAAACAATTAAGTGCGTACTGATGGTCATTTTTCCAACAAACGTGAAAGAAGTAGAGTGTATACTTTCTTTTTCCGCTCAGTATATATCAACGGCTATGCGGTAGCCACAGCAAATTGTTATTTACGACGACAACCTATCATTATACACATTGCTTACCCGGGTCTAGTTGTGTTTTGTTTCTAGTTTCTTTCGAGAATCAAATTGCCTGTACATATATACATTTTAGGCCCGAATCCGTATTGCTGGGACGGAATACATTCTCGATGGTATACCGGCAACATCTCGGTAACGAAATCAGGTAGGAAATGCCAGTTTTGGTCCGCTCAGTACCCCCACCAACACTCCCGTAACCGGACGGACTTGTTCCATTATGACAAGTCCGTTGAAGATGCCAAAAATTACTGCCGGGACCCGGACATGGAGGGGACGCCATGGTGCTATACCACATACCCAAACAAGAGATGGGAACATTGCGATATACCTCTGTGCAAGAACAGGAAATACGCACATGACAGTATGTTGTATACTATCTCCATAGAAAATAATCTATGCCACCATAACCGCCAGCGTACATGTATATTATGTATAATCACCATATCCAACAGAGAATGTATCTATGTTACCATAGAATGTACAGTGTTGCATGTTGTTTATTTGACAATATAGGAGAAAATCAGTGATATGACGCCCATACCAGTTTGTTGACTACGCTGCTAGAAGCTAACGCATGTATTTTCTACATAAAGAGGTCGGTGCTCTGCATATACATGTTTATACTGCGCCAAGACTGACAAACGCAGCTACTACTATATCATTGGCAGCTGCTACATCTACACGCCATGTCGCAATACTAGCAATGTGCTATAACGCAGCTCCCAGCTGAAGCATGTTATTTTATTCTGCTTTTCGGCTGAGACACAATCAGGGTTGCCTTTTGTGTTGCACTTGAGGCAAAAATGTAACCTCTTTGTATTTTCATTTTTCTTGGTTTATAATAACTTATGACCTATCAGGTTTATATTCCAGAAATAATTCTTTTGGCTCTCGCGTTTTTCAAATTTCACCATAGTGGGTAATGGGAATAGTTCAGAAAAGGAGCTTCAAACCAGTGTTTTGGGCTGCTCAAATAAGATCATATGCAGCCTAGATAAGTCATTGTTCCATGCTGCAGTTAATTTAATACAATGTAACATGTGTGGTTGCATATGAAAAATTGAAGGAAACCTTGACTGCAACACACATTTTATTTCTAGGGTGTCTCTTAACATGGGGCTACGGACTCTACAGGCCATGCAAAAAATATATTTGACCACATCAGCGGTCCTATATAATTTCTTGACAAAACCTTCAGCCATGTTTTACTAGTCCTCAGTCTGAAAAATAAAAAGACCATTTCATCCTTGTTATTGCCGTTTCACTTTAGTCTTGACCAGCACAATTGTCAACATGATTGTCACCTGGGGAAGTTAGAAAAGAAGTTCCTAACCATGTTCTCAAATTCATTCAAATTTAAATTGCTGCCTTACAAATTGATGGTGTAATCTGTCTTCCTAGTGTAGAGGCAAAGCTGATAATGACCCATAATCAAGGTATTATGAGTCACACCATGAAAAAAATTGTCTTCAGGTTTTACTATCAGTTCTGAAACAAACCTGAATGTGCAACAACAGGAGATTGCTACAAGCTTGAAATTTCAGAATAATTAACAAGAGGACTTGCGCGCTGGTTATCCAGAGACAACCAACATGACGGAGAATAACCAACGCAGATGACATCAATTTACGGCTGTAGTATTCAAATACCCGTCTGTAGAAAGTTGTTCCCAGACAGGTATTTATTACCTAATGTTGCACATTGATTCCATCTGTGTTTGTTTGTCTCAGCTGTGTTGGTTGTCTCTTGGTACTCAGTTTGACTTGTATAATCTATTAAGCGACAACAAAGTGAAATGTATACCCCCTTAAACCCCACTTTTATATAGAAAACCTGGGGCTTGCAGGGGTATACCTAATTTTCTTATTTTTGATTCAAAACATACATACTCGTTGGAACCGCCTCTTTATATTGCATGGGCATGTTTTCATAATGTAACCCGTCAATACGTTTTACATGGGCAAAGCGATTTGATAAAGAGAATGTTGCACAAATTGCTCCTTGGAGGCTGGATTTATTTATATTCAATAAGCTCATTTCTAATTTATTAGGTGAGCTAACAAGACTTTGCTCAGGTGAGCTGACAATGATAGAAAATAATTATTGTTATGTTTCATTACATTGTGTGTATATTATAATCAGTGAGAACATTACTTATTTGCCAATTTAATTGGTCAGCTGCTGAAAAAGACACCTGATAAATTCATCAAGTTGACCAATATCATTAGGTATTATATTGGTTATTCAAATGGTAAATTTGCCATAAGAGTCTAATCAGATGTCTTGCTTCATGAGCAAATTATACATAAGAATGATGACTTGTATTCTTACAAAGTTTTCTGAAAACATAGGGTTTCAACATGCAACTGGATTTATCCATCTTCAGCTCAGGTGAGCTAAGAAGCATTTGCTCAGGTGAGCTAACATTGACAAAATTGCTGCTTTTCAATACATGGTGTATATTATTATCATGGAAAGTATTACATGGTGTAATATTTTTGATATTAGGCAATTTTCTCCCCTTTGACAATGATCTCTTCACACCTCCTATTGTAAACTTGTACACTAGGAATATATTATTGGGGAATTATCTCTAGACCAATTCAATTGATTTACCAACTCCTCAGGTCAAGTTGTGAAAGGGACACCTGATGTATTCATGAACTTGACAAGGTAATTGCCAATTATATTGGAAACCCTTATTGTGAAATAGCCATAATAGGAATCTGGCTTTGAACATCCATTATGAAAATAGGGGCTACGGACTCTACATAAAAATGATGATTTTTTAAAAAAACAAGTACTCTTCACTGTGAGGATAAATTCAACTTCCATTGATTCTAAACTTTCTATTGTCTTAACAATGAAAGACTAGATACCAAAAAAATCATGTTCTGATCATGTGTGTAATTTTTTTACCTGCCAACTACAGACACCATGAAAAATTGAAAAACGTAAGAAAAGTACTGTTTCACTTCATACTCCATATTTTAATTAATTTTAGTCCAAATTCAAAGCCGTAAAAAGTATATTACAGGGGACATATGTCTCCTTAGTTCTAGAGCCATAAGCAACATATTTCATTCATGAACATTAAAGCAAACATGTTTACAAAACACCCAAAATAAAAGTACAACATCATAACATGTTAAAAACAGTGTTTTTAGCATATAATCTCTCACTGACGCAAAATATTGTACATAATATGGTATCATTATATATCGCCAGAAAGCTTATTATCCCAGTGTTATAATAAAATAAAAACAATAGGTTTTGGATAATATCACACTGAATTACAGATGCATAACATGACCAAGGTAGTAAAGGCAACCTTGATTGTGTCTCAGCCGTTTTGCAAATATCTTTAATATTTATGTATATATACGTAGAGCAATTGCTTTGACCGTGCTACTGTACCTCTCATGACAACTGTTAGTAAACATTGGCGGAGGGGTTTCTACTCTCTTAAGATGTTTTTCATCTTTCACATGAAGTTGTTTGGATATGTCTTATTTGCATGATAACAATGCCGTTCCAAATGCCTATTTGAAGCAGTCTGATCAACAAAAAGGATAAGCTATTGTCAAAGGTCATAAGTGTACATGTCACTTATTCTAGTATAAGCATGTTAACTGTGACAATACTGAAATACCCAAACCACAATACCATGGAATTCAAACTCCTGTATCACTTATATTAAGTGTTGGATATGACATCACTAGATGAAGGATCAAGTTAGCTGCACTGGAAATGTCATTGTCACAGTGGTCAAATACATTGGTGTTTTAGGGTCCTGCTTTAAAAAAGCTATGTGTACCAATATACAAGGTGTTGCAAAAATACCCGTGTCACAAGATACTAACAGCAATATATTACTGAAAAGAAAGCCGTGCATTAATATGGCAATTCTCGTGAGCGCGTGTTGTTAATACATGGCTTTTTCTTATCCAGTTCCGGGCCTTCTTGATAACAATGTTTTACTGCGCGTCACACGTGTTGTCTGCTCAGACTAAATATACGATGGATTTTGGCCTAAAGTTGGCGAAACAGTAACGTTCACCAAAATTGAAATTCCCTTCAAAATCTCAACAAATTTAATGGCACCCACAAATTGACACGACCGGAAAATGGGATAGGAATTATTTAGCAATTTGTTTTTAAATACATACCCGTAAAAGCCACATAATCACTGGGTGCTTCCTTGGTTCCGATATAAAAAAAGTTTTGTTTGACTTTCGTCAAAGAGGTACAAGATTTTGTTTAATCGACAAAGATTTGTTCCGATCTCTATAAATAAACGTTTTGGATAAAGGCAAAGCACCAATATGTTAAGTTATTTTAAGGGGTGCTCACGTGCACACCACAGCGTATAGCGCCAACGTGTGACGACGTATGAGACATTTTGTCTATACGTTGGCGTACGTTGCATACGTTCGGCATAAGTTTTGCATACGTTACGGGTACGTTACAATACGCTGGCATACGTTGTCGTATGCTGTGTACGCCCAGGAATTTTGTGCATGCACAAACTTCCCAACGTATGCCGACGTACTGACAATACGTTACTCATAATTTAGGCGTACGCAACGAATACGCTATGCATAAGTTCACGAACGTTACCTGTAAGTAACTCATACGCTCGCATACGTTGTCATACGCCAAAGTTCACCTGGATTTTTGTTAAAGCGTATAAGAAGCGTATGCATAACGTATTACCAACGTACGAGCAGCGTTTGCTTGGCGCACTCGGGACGTATGCAGCGTATGTTAAACGTGTGAAGAACGTACTCAGCGTATGCGCAACTTACGCGTAGCGCATTGGTCAGCGTTCGGAATTTTATATATAAAAATGGAAGGAATAGGTACTGTGTTCTTGATTAAATAGTCACACGGAAGCATCAACCAAAAACAATCTGCGCAATTGGGTGTATGGCTAAAATTGTATTCACTGTTATATTATCGTTTGTCCAGAGAATATTTTTGTAAGAACTGGATGCCTTCAAAATTCATATTGAATAGCCCTTTATAAAATTGTCGACATATAAAGTGTCAAAGATTTTTTTTGTAGATTAAAATAAGTTGTTTTTTTTTTCCAATTCAGTTTAACGTCCCTTTCAAGATTATTTCAGCTCATACGAGACGGATCAATGAAGAGTGGGGCAGAAACAGACCTATAAACTAATAGGAAATGATCCTTCTGAGAAACGATATAAGAACTCCTCAAAATGCACCCGAAGAATCAGGTGTGTAGATTTCTTTGGTCATTTTCCTTCTCTTTTATTTATTTATCTATTTATTTATTTATTTATTTATTTTTCACTTTTTACTGGATATGTCTTTGACTCACCTTTTTGACAAACGTCTAGTTCGTTAGAAGCACGCTATGCGTACGTTTGGAATACGCCAGACGTGCGTTGTACATACGCTCCTTATAAGTCACAAACGATGTGCTAACGCTGGGCGTACGCTGTTATAAGTCATGGTGCGCCAGGGATACGTTATGAATAAGCTACACATACGTTAGACATACGTTCCGTGCGCTAAGCATACGCTTTGCATAAGTTCAGAGAGAGTCTTTTCCGTATTTTTAACATAAAATGAACAGCGTATAACAACGTACAACAACGTACTGGATATTTTTTTCATACGCTGCTCATACGTTGGCTCATACGTTGTGGTCTGAGCGGGCCTTTAGTTTTCCGTCTTCTCGATTCAGTGTTGAATCATTTATGCTGTGTCACTGAGTTGATGATTATTTATAAATCTTCAAAGCACTGAGTCAGTTCTACTCAATTTCATTGATCCAAGGCTTCGAAGTGATACAATTATTGTAGGACGTTGATAAACTATCAGGATGATGCAAAGAACCATATTTTTTTCCATAGAGAAATACCCTAAATGCAGATTGTTGGTTTTCTGGCACATTGATTGGTATCGCGATTTATTGGAACGGACCGAAACTGACTGAATTCGTGTCTAATCATGAGCCACCACAAATAGTAGGATATGAAGAGTTTTATGTGCACAATGTTCAGTATTGTATCATGGGCCACCACATATAGTAGGATATGAAGAGTTTTATGTGCACAATGTTCAGTATTGTATCATGGGCCACCACATATAGTAGGATATGAAGAGTTTTATGTGCACAATGTTCAGTATTGTATCATGGGCCACCACATATAGTAGGATATGAAGAGTTTTATGTGCACAATGTTATTGCACTCTATACTCGTCAAGCAAAAATATTTCTAACGGCGATGAGTCATGTAACATCACACGAAGCCACACAAAATGTATGGGTAAGATCGATTGGATAAGAACTTACATTGAGACAATGATTGTTGACAAATCTTTACCTGACAAAAAGAAACGCAGTGATGAGGTTTTCCCACTAAGTCCTTCATTATTTGCTCAAAATCAAAATATGGTTATTTTCTTATTTTTTTTTTATTCAATTTTTATAAATGTAATGCAATATAAATGTAATGCAACATACTGCATGCATAGAATTTAACCAGGACATGTTTAAATGCTTTGCTTTCCTCTTTAGTTGTACGCCGGTGGGTCGGACCTCACCTGACTTAAAGCTGTCTTACAGACGGGAGGGACCTGGCTGTGATAACGGGATAAAACTCTTGTCTCTGGTCGGATTCACCGGGAATTAAACATAAGCTTTCCTTTTGCTCCAGTATTCCAGTGTCGACATGCTTGTACACGTATAATCAATGTCCGATTCAATTCATCACCATTCAATTAAATTATAATGTCGCATACAATAGGGGTGGTCCATAAGTGACTGCTTTGTTAATACAATGTACGCAGTGACGTCACAAAACCAAACCTTTTTGTTTTACATGTCAACAGACTTGGGTGAGGATTGGAGCGCTGCAGAATCGATTTACCCCCCCCCCTCCAGTTATTCGTTACTGACCGTTCCAAGGTGGTTCTGTTCAAGTGTTAACATATTTACATGTATGTTGCGTGTTTTGTCTGTCTGTTGTGCTCGTCGTTGTTGCTTTTCTTGTCGGGCTCTTCGCGTGTATTGGTTGTGTTTTATGATGCATTGTATTATTCTTTCTGTTCCGCTTGGTGTCTTTGGGTGGGCATGTTAACTTAGCCAGTCGAATACAATGATTAGTTTTATTTGATTCCCCCCTTTTTTAGTTTTGTGAATGAACATTGTGACGAACCTGTAGAAATGGTCTCCTTTCCGCCTAATATCTTTGGGTTGAGGTTTTGGCCATATTGCAGCAACATTTTGTAGTACATGTGTTAGCCAGTTGTGTACATTATACTGCGTTTACACTATGTTCCCGGCGGTCACGGCGACCACGTTTCAGACAACCGTGAGCAAAACGGGATAACCGTGAGGCAACGCAGGGGAACGGGATAGGCAAACGTAGCACGCCGGGATAACCGTGGACACCGTGACAAATTTTTTGACAGTTTAAAAATCTGCCACGGTAGTCACGGCGGAAATGAGAAACGTAATGGGCCGTGATAAAACGGGCTGAACGTAACACACCGTGACAGAACGTGACAGTACGTAGGGAAACGTGGAGGCGGTCCGTAGTGAAACGGGAAGCTAGTGAATAGCCCGGCAAGCTACGGATCTTCCACGTTCTGTTGCGTTTGATCACGGTCGTCTCACGTCTCGTCCCGTTTCCTACGGAATACTCAACACGTTTTGTTGCGTTAAGTTACGGTGCGTTACGGTCTTTGACGGTGTTCACCCCGTTCTACTACGTATGTCACGTTCTGTTACGGTTATCACGGCGCGTGAAGTCTATATCACTCATGGGGACAAGTTCCACCATATTGGAGCAGTCAACAGACCATACGCTGCACTATGCAATTGAATAAGAATTACAATCCCGAACTTTCTTAATCAACTCTGCAGTCGGTTGTTGAGGAGCGCGATTGTTATTATTTCAAAGGACTTATTCGTATACAAAAGGAAAAATGTGCTTTATGTTGTATGGGGTCTACGTTTCGTCCGTAGCTGACCTTGACAGACCGAAAAAAACGTGTTACGCCTTGGTCAAAACGCAACTGACCGCAACAGAACGTAATAGGCCGTAATAGAACGTGCTTATAATCGTGATAGATCGTGGATAACCGTAACGTACCTTAGCGCCTCCGTGACACACCGGCTTATCACTACCACGGCGTGTTACGGATATCGTAATACAACGTAAGAAAACGTAAGAAAACGTAATAGACCAGAAAATCAGAGAAATATATCACCAAAACTCCACGGCACGCTACGTTTCTAGCAAACGGGGCTGCCGGGGCCGCCGGGAACATAGTGTAAACGCAGTATGAGTTAAGTTTATTAAAATCCATATCTAATACCCGCTTATACATTTTCGATGTCCTAGTAGAAATGGAAATTTCGCTGTCCTAGTGAAAATGTTTTTATCATTTATGATAAGAATCTCTGCATTTCTGGTATCTTTAGTTGGGATTAAAACTGAGTTACATCAAAAGTTTTTGTTACACGTGTTCGGCAGTTGAACACTATATTTAATTTTCCTTCTTTATAATATCGAGAATGTTCCCAGGAAAAAAAATGGTTTTCAGTGTTGTACCCAGTAAAAACGGTATTCGGCGTCCCAGGTAAAGTGGATCATCTTCATGATACGACTGTTTATTGTGCCTGCCTCTCTATTGTGCTCGCTGCCTTGGTTTCGGTTGAAACTAAGCCGGATTGCCACCTTATTTGGAAAGAGCTAGTCATACTGCTCTTCGAGTGTGTTGTCGGAAACTGAACGTTTTGTTATGTCCGAAGTTATGTATTTTCTTTCCCACCTGGTGTCTATGTTGGGACTTAAAATTTAATTACATCGATTACTGATCCATCTATTCTTACTTTTCATCAAACTAAGTTCATGTTTGGAGTACAGAACTGTCTGTTCTTTACAAATCAATAGAGGTACATGTAAGATAACAATACAACCGGCAAACATGCTTTGGATGGGAGTATTCAACTGTACCATAAATTCAAGTTTCTGATGTGTGTATCAATCTTAAAGCTCCAATAGATATTCTCTTGCAATTTTTCGAAGCTTGTGAAGTTGAACCAATGGTGTTTGTCTTTACAAATGTCGTCGGTTATAACAGCATCTGATCATTAAAATTATGCTTGAAAGTTTCGGGGTTTATAAGGTTTATCTCCGGTATGCAGGGTATCAAATTACCTTTAGAACCCGTATTTGAACAAGATGCAGATAAAATGAGAATATAATATGTACCTTCAGGTGTACTCAAAAGATTCCAGACACTAAAAGTTATTGTGCTCTGTACATGTATACACGTGGTGCATCCAAAGTACTAACAGTGCAAATTTATGCAACATCAGTCGACACATGATGAAATGGGTTGTGTTACTGGATTGGACACACACACACACACACACACACACACACACACACACACACACACACACACGCACGCTGGCATGCACACAAACTGTGTATTTTGCGGTCTCAGAATTTTAAAAACGTTAAATAGCCGATTTAAATTAGTATCGGTGAAGATGTTATATGATAAAATTTGTAGATCAATACAAGTATTTACTTTAATAGGAGTAATCTTTTCACAGCCCGGCAGTTTTTTACTTCAACTAAAACATTGAATAGCAAACTAAACGTCTATAAGGTATATCAAAATTAATATCGTAGACTTACTTTTTTGATCTACAACGTAAGTAATTCGATAACGCAATCCTATTATTATCACTAATATTTGTCTGTGGAATGGGGTTTTGAAAACGTTATGTGATCGTGAAGATCCATAACGAGTTTCTGAGGAAATCTGCTTTAGCGACGGAGATCTGATGGCGATTGTACCTTGTTATTATCAATTTCCGAATAATCGGCTACTGGACCAGATAGGTTCATGGCATAGGTGTCAATGCTTTCTAAATTCCGACAAATCTTTGTCGAATGGGCGAATTCTTATCGAACAATTTACACAATAATGTTTGTTTGTTTGAGCTTGATTGGGCTGTGGTTAAGCGTCCCAGTCAACAGCTATGGTCATGTCTGGACGTTGCCTCATTTTATGGTACTTTTACCCAAAATGCAGACGTCATGACATCCAAAAATGCATCAAATATAACCACCCAATTAAGCCAATAAGGCTAATATATATGCATGGTTTGACTTGAACCACCTTTCCTGGGCAGTCAAACCTTGGTTTGTAGTTTTATGTACTTAGTAATTCAGTGTTATAACTACAGGCATTTAAATTTACCTTAACAGCCGAGACATGGTAAAACAGTTCACTGAAATTACAAATACAATTACACTAGTGTTGCATGTTTTAGGCTGCCTTTATGTGACTGACAGAAAATATCAATATATACCCCATCATTAACTCCTGTACCACAATAACAGGTGCACTGACACATTTCTAAAGATGACCACCATAGTGACAGAGTATGTTCAATGGAGAAACAGGGCGATTCCACTTCGGAAGTTATTTTCAAGTTTCGAATGTTCGGCTACTGGAATTAATTGGTTCATAGCATATGCCTTCTTAATTCCGAAAAATCGTCTTCGTCATGTAATCATCGTTTGTATGCATACACTTTAAATGCATACCGAAAGTGCAGTGAACTCTTAAAAGGGGAAAATTCATTCAAATTGAACGAACATAAAACATTCATCATAATTAATTGACAATTGACGTCACATAATACAATAAAAACTAATGAAAGTAATGAAAAAAAAAAAAAAAAAAAAAAAAAAAAAAAAAAAAAAAAAAAACTATGTATTAGAAAAAGAAACTCTTTCTGTTACGTAGAGTCAACATACATGTACCTCGGTTTAAAAATGCAAATAAAAGAAATAAGTTAGTTATGTATGCAACAAGGTATGCGGATATGTACGATTTTGTAAGACTAGGTATAGACACGGATAGACGCTAGAAGTTATCTTGTATCGGGACTGGAATTAATTATGATTGATAATAATGCATTCATTGCCATACATCTTGATTTGTTTACGATGAAATGTATTTTAAAAAGTGCAGTTAATAAGCTCACTTGCTTTGGTTAAAGGAATAGGATTGGCCGCGTCAAAGAGGGAAGCAAGAATATCTACCATAACAAAGAACAAAATCATCGCGGCTTGCGATGACCAGGAACTTGTACAATCAGAGCCAAACTCTCACCCTCAAACCTATGTTCATGGTATCTTCGGGGTTCTCGTCTAAAAGACTATTCGGAGAAAACCGGTAAACTTGATTCCAAGTGTTTAAAACAAGAGGGTTTAACAAGATTTCCACCTTTGTAATGAGAGCGTTACCTAGCGCCTAGTCAACGTGCGAAAATTTAAAACCGCTTCAAACCTGTACTTGCATAATTTACATCAAATACAATATGTGGTGAAAATCGTCACTAATGCTGCCAAGGTCAACTCAGTCCATAATCACTTCGGCACCAATGCCGCCTTGGCACCTGGTAATAACTGTCCCAAGTTACTTCGGCACCACCGTCTTTGACTCGGTACCCTGTTCACCTAGCCACATTGTCATTTGGGCACCTTGACACATCTGCACTTAGTCTTTTCGGTACCCTATTTCGTTTGCTGATATTGATTTGTAACGTGTGTTGGTACACGTCGCTAGAGAAAAAACAAAACAAAAAAAAAAAAACGGTGCACTGGCTATTCGGAGGTATTCTCAAAAACAGAACTGCAAAAATGATTATCCAGACTAATCAGTTATGATTATCAGTGTAAACAAGACTTTATACGAACATTCTACCCTATAAATTTCAGAATTCAAAGTTCGACTCCGTGGTGGCGATGACCTGCTTACCACTGGTCGAGTCGAGGTCTCCAAGAACGGCTCGGACTGGGGTACTGTATGTGACGACTTGTGGACCGACCGAGAAGCTCAGGTGGTGTGTCGACATTTGAACTTCAAGTGGGGATTGGTAAGTAAATACTGTCATGTAACCATCACGAAACTGTTCATAAATGTTTAATTACTAGTCAGTTTATGGTTTCAAAGTGATTTCTGGCACAGATGAATTTCAATGGCGATGACCCCCATTACAACTAGGATACTGGCTCATTTTGTTCATGAAAAGGCATTAAATTCAGCAATCCACTCTGCCTGTCTGCCTTGTATGCATCCAAAGTGTCATTTTATGTCATATTTGACATGTTTTGCCTTAAAACTTAGCTAAAAGGAAACATTTAACCCCCCCCCCCCCTCCATACCTTTAATACTCGCTATTGGAGAGACTTGCTCCAATCAAAAAGCATTGCATTGTGAAGGGCGGCGGAAATCTCAAACAATGAGCTACTTCGATCATAAACCATACTCTCTATCATACGACTTCAACACATATCGGGCTCATCTAGTTTGACTAAGGTGACGTCATCTCCTACCCATGGTTCAAACAAGCTATGGTTTCTCTAGAACAAATTTGGCCGCCAGTGTTCTAAGTAGTTCCACGTACACTAACTGGCCCATATACAATCATGCGTGTGGCTATTTTGGGACTTTTTCTCGTTTCTCTGATATATGTTGTAGGCGTTGCGAATCTGTAGATTTTCGGAATCAAATAATTTTCAAATCAATTTTACAAAAATATATTTATAAAATAAACTTGGTCCCTTGTTTCAAACATGCTTTGCTCCATTACTCATTGATCATGGACAGTGACATCAACATCTTTATATTTTATCGCAATATAACAGACAACACGGCTCCCCCCTCCCCCCACCGCCCGTCATCTCTCCAGTAAACTGACCAGCCAACCGCTGTCAGTCAATAATTCTGGTCACACGGACTCTTTGTCATTTCAATATAAAGAACAACTTGAGTAATGACAGTCTACTTCCATACCCAGGTAAATCCATATGTAATAAACAACAAACACTCCAATAGGATGAACCAAAAGTCAGCTGATCGATAGTGTATTCTGCATTGTTTTGTACAAAAACATTTCAACCTGAAACAAAATGATATTTCAAAACGTTAGAACGCACCATTGTGATAGACATGTCTTGTGAAACGAAACTTTACATCGTAAAGATAGTGTTAACTAATGAAGTATCACTTAATATACTGTATTCCGCCTATCTATGTCATTTTATTATAGCCGCGTTCTATTTGTCTCGGTTCTACCCCGGTTCGCCCCGGTGAAGACAAGCCGGTATACCTTGATAAACCGGGGAACTGTTCCCACCAATTGATCGTGTTATTCCGGTGTAGTCCCGGTCTTGTTCCCAGTCCTACCACGGTGTCATCGGCGTGCAGGCCGGTATGCCCCAGTTTTACTACAGTAAAGCCCGGTAGCGTCCCGGTTCACCCCGATGTTTGCCGGTATTGAAAATGATAGCAACCGGGGTGAACCGGAACGGCACCAGGGTGAACCGGGACGCTACCGGAGCAAACCGGAGTGAACCGTAGCCACATTATGAAGCCGGTTGCCCCGGTGGCGTCCCTGTTTATTCATTTATTCATTATGACACTTTGACCGATCAAATAAAGCAAAGAATGATAAACTTGTGATGCAATTGGAATGCTGGGCACGTGATTTGCATGATTTTTTTAACGTATCTTAGCAATCCGTGGACGTAAAAATAACACACAAACTCGCATTGAAACATGAATTTGAGCATCACTTGACATATTAAAAGCGTATCAAAAGTTTTCAAACATTTGGTTTTGAAAATAATGAGGAATTGCTAAACTTAAGTCTCATAGTTTATTATAAATGGAGGTCAGAAAATGAATCTAAACCGATATTGAATTTCTAAATAGTACACCTAGCTTATCTAAAAGGACCAAAATAAAATAAATTTCTAAATAGTACGCCTAGCTTATCTAAAAGGACCAAAATAAAATAAATTTCTAAATAGTACGCCTAGCTTATCTAAAAGGACCAAAATAAAATAAAATCTGCACTATGGATGATGTACGGGGAGACTTTTTTTTATGGCCGTCACCCGGCACAACACCAGCTGCTGTAATGGGAAATAAAAAAAGTATTTCACGTATTTCACATCATTATATACGTCTCTGTATATATTTAGTGATGCATCCAAATTTTGTCACAAAACCACAAAAAAGCCTACCAATCTGCTACTTAAACTGCAGTTAATAAATTTCGAGAGTTTGTTTTTCTAGTATTATTACAGGATTAAATCATTGTATGGACACCTCTTCCAAAGGAATTTAGTGTCATCTTTAAGAATTGTGCTACTCATAAATCACGTTTTAGAGGGTACAAAATCCAAAATTTATACCAATAGAATTAGCAAACATCCGAAACAAAACAGCATTAACAGTTTCTTTGTTGATGAAATTATTAACGTATGAAATCCGTGTTCTTTGCAATTATCCAACTGCAAATTGGTGTAGTGCTAGGTTTACAGGGATTGAACTTTGCGAGGTAAAGTATATTTTATAACATTTTAATGCAAGCAAGATACAGTCGGTTTAGACAGGCTGAAATAGGCAAAGTGTCATAAAGGTGGCCAACTTTAGAGACTTACTTTGCAATGATAAGTTGCATCAACGTAATGGTCGGGTGATTAAAATCTCAACAAGAACCCATTTATAATAACATCTTTCTTCTGGTACAGATGATGGTGAATGAGAAAACGAGTCGATGAAAAGTATTAAAGAACAACCCTCGTACCTGTACCTGTTGCATTCTCGTACCTGTACCTGTTGCATTCTCGTACATGTACCTGTTGCATTCTCGTACCCGTACCTGTTGCATTCTATTTAAACATGAAGGATAACGGAATATCCCTATTGTTTTCCAAGAGAGTATCTTTATCTGTCATAAATGACAGCCTCAATGATTATAATCATAAACTGTCCATTATGACATACTTTTAGATAGTTATCAAATATATTATTATATATTGTTTGACAATTAAGGCTAGTTAGTACGCATGCTTAATGAGTTTATAATGTGCATAAAAATTAACTACAAGCCTGTCAACGGTGATGTTTTGATTTATTTATTTATTTATGTATAAACTACATGCTGACAAAGGTGAAACAGTGGGAACATTCCATAAAATATTTTCATTAGTAATTAAACAATCGTGCTTTGACTCATTCTCAAATATGAGAAAAAAGGTACAAGTAGGCAATGATCAGGAAATGGTGCAATCAGAAAGAAATTCCCACTCCACAAACCGAGGAGTGGGAAAAACTAAAATGACACATAGGTACTTATACCTAATTGTTTTGAAAAACAAAGCCTTTTCTTCAACCTGACAAATATATTCAACTCGGTAGATTTGTTGTTTCGTTTTCGTCATTGACGTCAACATGGTCAATACAAGACAATGTCGTCGGCCTCATCTATTGTTATGATATAATGGACTTAAAATTTAGAATCTACATGGTGCTTTCTGCAATACAATTTCGTGAAATATGAAATAGACATTTGTTATCACGGCGCCTACCTAATGGCATGGCGGGGATAATGCATTTTGAGTTTTTCAATAAAGCCTCACTCTAAGCTTTTTATAAGCCCCAAACCTGCTATTTGCCATGGCCTTCTGCTTCACAATTTGATAGGTCTACCTGTGGATAAAACTCTGCCAATACCTCTGCACTGTCGGGCCAGTCAAACGGTAATTGTCCTGCACTTTAACCACGCTGTTCCCAACAACTTCCTGTATATTAGGGGCCGTGATTACTTTACATATTTTTCATTCCTTCAGGCCTTCACAAGCGCCGCGTACGGAGAAGGGACCGGACCCATACATCTGGACAATGTACAGTGTACGGGTAACGAGCGTAGTCTGGTTGAATGTCAACACAATGGGTGGGGGCACAATAACTGCCGACATTACGAGGATGCTGGAGTTTCGTGCTACAACGCTTCAGGTACTTGTTGTTTGTATTGTGATTTAACGACACTTAACAATTATCGAGTCATGTTTGGAGCATCTGCTTATTGAGAATAAACCACTTCTGCGTGGTGAACTTGAAGTGTCTTTTTCAAGAACAAACCTCAATTCAATTCAGTTCAATTGCAGTTTATTCAGGTATAAGATCAAATACATATAAAGACTAATAGCATGCACATAAAACATATCATCTTTGTAATACAAAAAATACTCTATAAACTATAACAAGAAAATTATAGCATGTTCTTAGTAACATGCTATATGGAGGGGTTCATAGAAATTTGGAAGTTTAAAATAATATGAGATTGTGATAGAAGTCTACACTGACGAGAAGAATGATTCCTTTAGTAACGTATAGTGCATTTTGATACCAAATAAAACAGATACTGTGTTAAACCGTGAGTGGTTTCATCACCACGTCTGAAAAATTGTTGACTTGACCTTTAAAACATAAAAGAAACAAACAAACATATGTAAAATTCCATCAGCAAAGGAAGTTTTATTCAAAATTTCAAACATATATTCTTGCTGTCTGAGTGACCAAAAGTTGTATAGCGCGCTTGTGCCTAACCTGATTAGATTCTCTGGGTCTCCAAACAAAGATTTAAAATACATGATGAAAGTTTGACTTTTTGTGATAACGGGGTATCAGTTAAACCATGCGGTATCACGAATTACTGGATTCGACCGAAACTGTCCGAAACGAACCGATACTGTCCGGAAAGGACACAGATAATATCAAAGCTACAAAGCTAATCATGGGTCACCTCATAGTAGCATATGTGAAGAATTTTATGTACACAACAATATTGTGATTTACTTACAACGCAAGAAAACCGTACCCGAAGAGTTATTGCACCCTGCATACATGTATCCGTCATGCCACCGGATTTCGTACAGTACGGATTTATGCTACATCACACGACGCCACACAAAATGTATTGATACATATTGATCGAACTCTTAAAATGCAACCGTTTGTAATTTCAAGTGGTGACAAAATATCTGAATTGCTGTAGTGCAAAAGTTCACAAAAGATATATCAGATTTTAGGAAAAAATTTGGGGAATTCGGAAACTTTTGATTCATTTCTTTTCTATTTCAACTATGTGACTTTTGTAAGTTTTTAACGTATGTTCACAGAAAACATCAACTTGAAATATAGCATGTCTACAGACATGTATTATTTCACATTTTTTATCATAGAGTATATATAGGTGAATGTCCGATATATTTTGTCAGTGTTATTTACAAAACAAACAGCTAAGGCAAAGTCTGGATCACACTACCCCTAACCAAGCCTCATGGATGCAGATTTATGGGGTTTCAGTTGAACCTCACTTCTATATACGTATAGGGCCGGTACAAGTCAAACCGCATGTCAATCATCTATGTACAGCGGACGTGAAAGAGAACACTGTATTGGAAACAACATAATTTCATATGGATCGTTTTCCGATAAAAAACCGATAAATAGGTCAACGAGAGAGTTCGTCCAAAATTTACAGTTGAAAAACATTTGAAACTAAGCAACCCTGGTTAATATCATTAAACAATACATCTCCAGTTTAATTTTATCATAAGCATCGTATGTACTGATCTTGTTAGCGTGAAGAAAATATATTTATTTATCGAAGTGAATGAACTTCTACACTTCAATGATAAGGGGCTACAAACAGATGTCGCGGTCTTGGACTTTTCCAAGGCCTTTGATACAGTACCCCATGAAGAACTTTTATGTAAACTGAAAAGTTATGGAATTACCGGCTCTCTCCATGATTGGCTCAGAAATTTCCTGACAAAAAGACATATGCAAGTGGTTATCGAGGGTGAGGCATCAGAGAAGGTCACAGTAGACTCCGGAGTTCCACAAGGGACAGTATTGGGCCCAATTTTGTTCCTGTGTCACATAAATGATCTACCACAAGCGGTACAATCTCAAGTACGCCTTTTCGCGGACGACTGCCTAATATACAGACCAATAAAATCTCAGGCTGATCACATCACTCTACAGAATGATCTTCTTGAATTGGAGAAGTGGGCTGATAAATGGGGCATGCGGTTTAATGCAAGAAAAGTGCTATATAATGAGCATCAACAACCGATCATCTCACTTCTACAGTCTCAATAACCACATTCTGAAGCAAGTAGATGAGAATCCATATCTAGGAGTTACAATAACTGAAAATCTAAAATGGTCATCTCATATAACAAAAATCACAAAAAAGGCAAACTCAACAGTTGGCTTCCTTCGACGTAACTTAAAAATGTGTCCTACAGACTGTCGCAAAACAGCTTATATTTCATTAGTTCGCTCAGTGCTGGATTACGGCTCTATAATCTGGGATCCATATCTTACCAAAGACATTGAAAAGTTGGAAAGAGTTCAAAGACAGGCTGCGCGCTTCATAACTGGGGATTATCACTCACGCGAAGATGGCAGTGTTACTAAAATGCATGAAACACTTGAACTGGAAACACTTGAACGTAGGCGCAGTAGTTGCAGACTAATCTTTCTTTTTAAGGTGGTCGAGGGGTTGGTACCAGCCATCAATCCAGATGAATTTCTGAAATCTCAAAAACCTAAAAGACATATAAAACCTGAAGCATATCCGGGATATAAAAGTGTGAACATAGTTGAAAAACATTCTGTGAACAACGACAGAGGATTTATTATTGAGCAGTGTAAGACAGATCAGCTAAAGAACTCATTTTTCGTGAAGACTATAATTGAGTGGAACCATCTAGAAACAGCGGTCGTGCATGCAGAGACAGTTGAGGGCTTCAAAACCCTCCTTAGCAAGCGCGACTAAATCTCTCTCCCGGTGCACAACGCTGTAAAAGGCCCTGCACTGTACCAAAGCAGAAGCAGAAGAAGAAAGTGACAAAACATGGCCGACAAAACAAACACTAGCCTAGTCTAGCCTCGAAGTGTGAGGCCCAAGAAAGGGAATTCAATATCGTGTATAGAAACAGAAATGAAAATGCACCTTCATAAACCCCTAAGGAGCCTATTATGTCAAATGATTGACAGAATACTGAAAACGAATGGAGAGGTCAATACTACGGCTACAGGCTACCCTCCAGAAAACGATGTAATCAATAAAAATTGATGTTGATCTTAAAAACCTTGGATAACCCATAAAGCCAATTTAATGGCTTATTTCCAATGGGGTCCTTTAAATAAATAAATAAATAGTTTTATGAGTTTGAGATTAACATTTTAGTTATTACAAAATTTGTTACTTTAAAACACCAGTTTTAAAAATGATCCATACTAGAAACTGTGATCATTATACCTAAATAAGAAATATTATCACAGGAAAAATTTATATAATACAATGAGGTTTAAAAATAAATAACACTGCTCGCTTCATTTGACTGACCAGTTGTAAAAAGATGCCTCTTGACTGCAGTTTTATATGTTGTTCTGTTCTCAATTGATTTAATGTCATCTGGTAGATTATTCCAATCTAAAACTGCATTATAATAAAATGTTTGGGAGTCACAGCCCTTTAAAGGGTGTATTTTAAAATTGTGTGCACTTCCTCTAGTACTGTACGAATGACATTCTGATACTCTTAAAAAATTTTGATTGAGATATTGAGGAGCAAGCTCATGAAAAAATATTATAGACATGGTTCAGCCTCAACTGTTTTGCCCTATCCTCTACTTTAAGTATGTTGATATCAGATAGAACAGAATAATCTATTCTTGTCATATGTTTGAGATTTAAAATGAACCTAACTACTTTATTTTGAGCCACTTGTAGTTTATTTCTGAGAGCTTTGCTTAAGCCACCATACCAGGAGGAGCATGAATAGTCAAAGTAACATTGTATAAGAGCTGATGAGAGACTTAACCTAGTTGTAACATTCAAATTTATACTTTACTAATTATAGAGTTGACAATTTTTTCACAATTTAAGTGCTTATCAATAATAAGTCCAAGATATCTAACACTATCTTGCGACTTGATGACTTGATCCTTACATTTAACATTAAAATTTTTAATGGTCTTTAACTTTTTACGGGGACCAAAGAGTACACACTCAGTTTTCCCTAAATGTAGAGACAATTTATTGTCTACTAACCAACTAGAGCATGATTCCATTACTTCAGACAATTTTTGTGAAATTAACTCTGGGTTTTCATGTGAGAATAATATTGCACTATCATCTGCATATAGAATTAGTTTACAGTCAGCACTGACACTGGTGAACATGTCATTCATATAGCAAAGGAACAACAAAGGCCCTAATATGCTCCCTTGAGGGACTCCACAGATAGCATGGGCTTGATGTGGTGCCATTAATGGTAACAACTTGTTGTCTATCAGCCAGGTAAGATCTAAACCAGTCTGTAGAGATTACCCCCATACCCTCTAACTTTTTTTACAACATGCATGATCAACAGTGTCAAATGCTTTTTGTAAGTCAAGCATTACCATTCCTGTATAGAGACTTTTTGCATTGTTGCCTTTGATATGATCAATTAAATGGATTAGACAAGTGTCTGTTGAATAACTGCCCCTAAAGCCTGATTGGTACTCATATAAAAGATTATTTTCTTTGAGAAAGTCATTCAATTGTACATAAATAGACATTTCAAGAATTTTTGAAACTATGCTGAGGATACTGACAGGCCTGTAATTGTTGACATCTAAAGGACTATTTTTCTTAAAAATAGGTCTTACTCTAGCAAATTTCATTTCCTCTGGAACAATACCTGTGTTTATTGACTTGTTTATAATAATTGAAATTGGATGTTTTAAAAATTCTGCTCCATCTTTAATAAACCTAGCAGGTAGACCATCTAGACCTGTGCTTTTACTTATACTTAGCCTCTTAAGCTCCTTGTAGACAAACTCTTCACTTATCTCTCTAATTTGAAATGTTTGATTTTCAGGATTTCTTGAAGTGTAAAATTGTTTAAAAACTTCTGACCCTACAGAAAATATGTTACTGGCATTTGGCAGTTTGCTGACTAAGTCTGGTACAATGTTTGTGAAAAATTAGTTAAAATGGTTAGCAATTGTTTTTGAATCATCACATGTTTCATTGTCAATTTTTAAAACAATTTTCATTTGGCTTATTTTTATATCCGTAAGTTGTTGCCAAAGGTGTCATTGAGGCTCGGTTATTTTTGGTCTATCAACCCTGGACCTGGCGCTCTACTATTAAACCATGGCGATCTTCGTAGCACAAAAGAATTAGACAAAATCTTTTTTTTTTTCTTCTTTTTTTTAGAGTTTGAGACAACAAGACGATGCCATATAGAACCCCGGCAAAAGTTAAAACATATCCAATTAAAATAGCAATTGACTAATCAATGAAACGAGTGCCCAAGTTTTATTGTCATCTGTTCAACACATGTCAATATTGTTTGTACCAAACCAGTTGCTTCAGCCTTGAGGTCGTCACCTTTTGAGAAAGAGCTATTAAATTTGTTGTGTAGCAAAATTGTTTGTCGAACAACCCAACAACACGATTACTCCATAATGTTTTGCATGAGGCTGCTTTTGATGTTCGAGCAACCGCTTTCTCAGTTCTTTTAAAGTCTCATAATAATTGCATTGTAGTTAATATACTTAATCATGAAAATAACACATCACTTACTAAAATGTAACTTCAAAAATGGTCATTTCTTGTTTACGTTAATAAAATATAGACATGTTGTATCAATTATTGTCTTTAATCAAGAACACAATTTAACACGCTGTAACGAACAGCCGAGCCAAGCCACAGCAAACCCCGTCGGTGGAAAAGCATCCACCAAGGGTGGTTTACTGTGCTATATACTCAACACTTACTTGATTCACAAAGTTTCGAGTTTGAAATTTGCATATTACAAGCACTTAATATGCCGCTAATACGTTGCACCAATGTATTTTTCCAAGGGAGGCTATCCCGTCACACTACTTCCCCCTCCGAGAAAACTCGTCCCGAGTCTTGGCCTGGGAACACATGGGTAAGGCAACTCCGGTCTGGCAGTTGTCATCATCCCACCGCTGCCACCAAATGTAACGTCCAGCCGAGCCAAGCCACAGCAAACCCCGTCGGTGGAAAAGCATGCTCATCCACCAAGGGTGGTTTACTGCGCTATATACTCAACACTTACTCGATTCACAAAGTTTCGAGTTTGAAATTTGCATATTACAAGCACTTAATATACCGCGCTTATACGTTGCACCAACGTATTTTTCCAAGGGAGGCTATCCCGTCACAACGCTAACACATCAATCGACATGCACATGTGATTGCCGAAATACCGCAAAGAATTTCAAACCTGCCATACCAAATATTAAGAGTAAAACTGTTTTAATGATTCAGACAGTTTATAGTCAACAACGTCATTTTGCTGTTCGAAATTTTGTCCCAAGTAAGGATTCCCAAGCTGTTTTTACTTGCCCTGTTTAATCGGATCTATCGTAAAATAACTGAGATGTCATGTTTGATGCTGATTGTTGTCACAGGGATATCGCAGGGCGAAGCTTGTGTAAACTCTTAAAAAGTTCTATGGGAGATAATCATTACAGCATGGCCGCGTCTAGACTTGTGACTGACCTTATGCCGATTGCCAATAAATAATAAGGCTTTCAATTACCGGACATTCGTTTCTTACCAGGTATTCATTTTCTCGGCTTTGTAATCAGTCATATGGACATGGCGGGTGCATTATAATAGACTGGTGGTGCTCACCCTTCGCAAACACCTTATTACACCTCCTGTTTTGGGGGGTCCATGCCTGTATAACTACATATCTCGTATTCGTCAATGTTATTAGGGATTTTTATAAGCTAGGACATAAGATTTCGGTACCTTGACCCCATTACTTTAGACACCCTATGAGTCAACTCATTGACCTCCTTGAAGAAAAAGTAACGTCAGTAGATTAACGTTACAATTTCAGCTACACTCCTCTCGAGAATTGAGTTTTGCTTATTGTCAGAATGTATTGAATTCCCATCAATAGACTTGTTAATGTTAAACCAAAACATATTATTCCGCTTTTCACGAATCTAATTTTAAAGTCAATTTAGTGCTACTGGTTAATTGCAGTCATGGCAGTTTCGCACATTGTGTTTGATCCGAAGCATCGACAGTTTTTCACAAACTGACTTTGAAAATAACATTTAATATTGCTTTTCCATGATTCGACGTTAACGTAAAAAATGAATTGTATAATTTAAGTTTGTGAATGTAATCGAAACTTACCAATGGTATCCCTCAGTGAACTGCAAATGCCAGTAAACAGAACAAAAATAGGTAAATATGTAGCGCATCATTTTTGTCCTAGTATTCATCACCCTTCATTTGTTTTCCAGTTAGATTGAAATCCAGAGGCCGAACTGACGTCGGAACGGTCGAGATTCGAACCGATGATGGCTGGATCGAGGTTTGTGACGAAGACTGGGACGACCTCGACGCAAAGGTCTTATGTCTCGAACTCGGGTTTAAGGACGGGGTAGCTGAGACCGGGTCCGTCCTAGGAACTGAACAAAATCCGAACGCGGAACCGAACAAGGCCTTCACACAGTTTAACTGCGAGGGAAACGAACCGGAACTCTTGAAATGTCCTCATCACACTTTGGCTGCGAAATGTTCTTCATTAAACAGGGCCTCCGCGATCTGTTACAATCAATCTGTGATAGATGTAAACCAAAGTAAGTCTGTTACAATCAATACTTAGAAATAAACCAAAGTAAGTCTGTTACAATCAATATGTGATACTTAGATGTAAACCAAAGTAAGTGTGTTAAAATCAATATGTGATAGATGTAAACCAAAGTAAGTCTGTTACAATCAATATAAGATACTTAGATGTAAACCAAAGTAAGTCTGTTACAATCAATATGTGATACTTAGATGTAAACCAAAGTAAGTGTGTTAAAATCAATATGTGATAGATGTAAACCAAAGTAAGTGTGTTACAATCAATATGTGATAGATGTAAACCAAAGTAAGTGTGTTACAATCAATATGTGATAGATGTAAACCAAAGTAAGTGTGTTACAATCAATATGTGATAGATGTAAACCAAAGTAAGTGTGTTACAATCAATATGTGATGGATGTACGAGGGAAAAGCAAAAAGTTCGTGGACTTTCTTAATAACTTTTATAATTGACGTCCGATTGTTTTCGTGACGTCCGATTGTTTTCGTATTTTCACAGTTGTAATAATGGTCTATTGTCGACAATCATGTAAAATGTTGTTTGTCGAATCTTATTTTTGATTGGTCAAATTACATCCACAAACACTTGGGGTTTGCTACCTCGGAGCACGCCGTAAAATCTCTGTTTACGTGTTTATAAAAATATTTTAAGAAATGTCATTTCTAAATCTCCTTCAATTATGGAAATATTGATAATGATGTAATTCGGCTTGAAATGTGAAATTGCAGTTCTCGCATTCGAAAGACAGCGCTACAGCGACACTTTTTGAAAGACAAGTCTAAGCAAAAAAATATTAAAAATGACGTTACTGGTAAATAGCAGAAACTTGCACTTCGATCAAATTTGTGCGAGACTTCCGAATAAAACCTAGAGAAACGTCTGATTTGTTACAAACAGCTAGAGACACATCAGAACTGAAGCATACAACAGTGTTCAATGATGTGCAAAGTGTTAGTTACAACGAAATAGCTGTTAAAAACAACAAGTAAGCACAAAAATCTACGCGAACAACTTTAACGTCATGGCATGCCCCGTATAATCCTAGCGTCTGTCGCAGAAATTGTCATAAAAACTAAATTTTTCTAGCGATTTGCCTTAAACTTTCTACTGTAATCCTTCACGGATGGGGAATAAATATATAAAAATTTGCTTGAAGTCGAATGAGAAATAATGTTTAATAGGAACTTTTGACTCCGCCAGCGTATACAGAAAACCCGTTGGCAAATGACGTCTTAGCGTGCTCCGGGTAGCGCTTACACGCATCAAACAAATTGCCTTAGAAACGACGTTTATCAAGCGATTTGTCTGAAACTTTCTATGCTTGTTTATATAAAATTGATCGCAAACATACGGTAATTTCAGAGAAATTGCATATGTACTTTTGATTTTATTGACAAAGTCCACGAACTTTTTGCTTTCCCCTCGTAAACCAAAGTAAGTGTGTTACAATCAATATCTGATAAATGTAAACCAAAGTAAGTGTGTTACAATCAATATCTGATAAATGTTAACCAAAGTAAGTGTGTTACAATCAATCTGTGATATATGTAAACTAAAGTAAGTCTGTTTCAATCAATCTGTGATAGATGTTAACCAAAGTAAGTGTGTTACAATCAATATGTGATAGATAATAACCAAAGTAAGTGTGTTACAATCAATCTGTGATAGATGTAAACCAAAATAAGTGTGATACAATCAATCTGTGATAGATGTAAACCAAAGTAAGATAAAAAGTAAGTGTGTTACAATCAATCTGTGATAGATGTAAACCAAAGTAAGTGTGTTACAATCAATCTGTGATAGATGAAATCAAAGTAAGTGTGTTACAATCAATCTGTGATAGATGTAAACCAAAGTAAGTGTGTTACAATCAATCTGTGATAGATGTAAACCAAAGTAAGTGTGTTACAATCAATCTGTGATAGATGTAAACCAAAGTAAGTGTGTTACAATCAATCTGTGATAGATGTAAACTAAAGTAAGTCTGTTTCAATCAATCTGTGATACATCTAAACCAAAGTAAGTGTGTTACAATCATTATGTGATAGATGATAACCAAAGTAAGTGTGTTACAATCAATCTGTGATAGATGTAAACCAAAGTAAGTGTGTTACAATTAATTTGTGATAGATGTAAACCAAAGTAAGTCTGTTTCAATCAATCTGTGATAGATGTAAACCAGAGTTAAGTGTGTTACAATCAGTCTGTGATAGATGTCAACCAAGTAAGTCTGTTTCAATCAATCTGTGATAGATATAAACCAAAGTAAGTGTGTAACAATCAATCTGTGATAGACGTAAACCAAAGTAAGTCTATTTCAATCAATCTGTGATAGATGTAAACCAAAGTAAGTGTATTACAATCAATCTGTGATAGATGTAAACCAAATTAAGTGTGTTTAAATAAATCTGTGATAGATGTAACCCAAACTTAGATTGTTACAATCAATCTGTGATAGATGTAAACCAAAGTAAGTGTGTTACAATCAATCTGTGATAGATGTAAACCAAAGTAAGTGTGTTACAATCAATCTGTGATAGATGTAAACCAAAGTAAGTCTGTTACAATCAATCTGTGATAGATGTAAACCAAAGTAAGATTGTTACAATCAATATGTGATAGATGTAAACCAAAGTAAATCTGTTTCAATCAATCTGTGATAGATGTAAACCAAAGTAAGATTGTTACAATCAATATGTGATAAACGTAAAAAGGTACAAGTAGGCAAAGATCAGGAAAAGGCGCAATCAGAAAAAGATTCCCACTCCAAAAACCGAGGTGGGAAAAAACCAAACTAACAATCAGGTACTTATACCATGAAACATATCGTAAGCCGAATGAGCAGCTATTTTCCCAATAGGTGGCCACTCAGTTACCTTAACTTAACTAAAAATATGAAAACATACATAAGGCGCCAACAGCACAAAAAATTTTAAACACCAAGACATAAAACAAAAAGAACCACTACAGAAGTATCGACTTGGAACGATCAGTAACACAAAGTTACTGGCGGGCTTAAACCGGTTTTACAGGTACCTAACCTCACCCTCAGCTTCTGCAGTGGTTCACAACGTTTAGTTAGTTCTTCGGTCCTCGTGGTGAATCTCTAACTAGTCAATGAATCATCAAGAACAAACAAATAAATCATGATAAACATCCTGATGAATCAAAAACCAGGACTCACAGATTGAGTAAGCTGCCCGACGATGGAGATCCCTGGGCGCCGAATAACCTACTAACTCCGGAGCAAAAGAAAAACACCAGTTGGACCCCGGTGGGCCAAGCAACAGACAAGAAGCTCCGGCCCCAACCAACTAAAATGAATATTTTTAAGTCGGGGCCATCATAGAGTCTGACGCCCGACCCACCGGCGTGCAATTAAAGAAGGCAGCATAGTTATCAACCATGATTGGATTAAAAACTAAGCATGCAGACTGTCGCATAACATTCAAGTTATAACCTATACGTCTGTAACGTGATATGATTTTTCCGAACTGAAGAGAAAAATCATTTATTCCTTTAAGTTTCTTTAATTTGTAAACCAAGTCACCATAAAATTCAGGTTCCGAAAGGCCCTCACTTAAAAGTGTCTTTAACCCAACATTATATTTGGAAATCAATTCATAGTGTCTACGATAAAATTTAGAAAAGGTTTTTCGAAGTTTATGATACCGATAGCCCTGTTGGAGAAGTTTTGCCGTTAAACATTTATTTCGAGCGTTGAAGTCTGTAACATGATTGCAGACTCTAGCAAACCTAATAAGTTGCGAAATGTATACACCATAAGAAGCACGACGAGGAACGTCACCATCCAAAAAAGGAAAATTTACTATATCAAAATCAAAGTCATCGCGCTTATCATAAATTTTAGAAGAAACAAATCCATTTGCAACAGAAAGATGTAGATCTAAAAAGGGGGCTTCGGTATCTGAGATATTAGCTTTGTTCAACTGAAGTTCAGGTGGATAAATTTGATTGACCATACCTTCAAAATAAGGGTTGTCAATGTTCAAAAGGTCATCGAGGTACCTAGATGTGGAATTAAAAGCCTCGATAATATCAGCTTGATTATCATGGTTAAGAGAATCCATGAAATCTCTTTCGTAGCAGTATAAAAATAAATCAGCTACGAGAGGTGCGCAATTTGTACCCATCGGAATTCCAACAATTGTATAACTTGGTCCCAAATCTAATATAAATATTATCAAGGAGATAGGATAAGGCGTCGCACACATACTGACATGACCAAAGGGTATACCGACTTTGGTCAGAGGAAGTGAAAAAAGCCTTTCTGTCATTACATGCCAAATAAAGTGAACCATAGTTTTTTAATGCCCTTTTGAAGGTCCACTCTATCAAATCCAGAAGTTTTTCTTTAATTAGATTATGTGGTAATGTTGTATACAGAGTAGAAAAATCATATGTGGACAAGCTTGGCGCACGGAACCCTCTACACTTCAATTTACTGAGCACCTCACCAGAATTTTTTATTGACCAAAACCAATTTTTATTTGAAGTTTCATACACTGTCTCACAGTATCTTATAACATGAGATTTGATAGCAGTAAGACAAGAAGTTAATAATTTAGAAAGTTCAGTGGTAGTACAAGAGCTAGAATTTGCAATAAATCTAGCAATAAACCAAAGTTAGTGTGTTACAATCAATCTGTGATAGATGTTAATGAAAGTAAGTCTGTTTCAATCAATCTGTGATAGATGTAAATCAAAGTAAGTGTGTTACAATCAATCTGTGATAGATGTAAACCAAAGTAAGTGTGTTACAATCAATATGTGATAGATGTAAACCAAAGTAAGTGTGTTACAATCAATCTGTGATAGATGTAAACCAAAGTAGTCTGTTACAATCAATCTGTGATAGATGTAAATCAAAGTAAGTGTGTTACAATCAATCTGTGATAGATGTAAATCAAAGTAAGTGTGTTACAATCAATCTGTGATAGATGTAAACCAAAGGAAGTGTGTTACAATCAATCTGTAATAGATGTTAACCAAAGTAAGTGTGTTACAATCAATCTGTGATAGATGTAAATCAAAGTAAGATTGTTACAATTAATCTGTGATAGATGTAAACCAAAGTAAGTGTGTTACAATTAATTTGTGATAGATGTAAACCAAAGTAAGTGTGTAGCAATCAATCTGTGATAGATGTAAACCAAAGTAAGTGTGTTACAATCAATCTGTAATAGATGTAAACTAAAGTAAGTGTGTTACAATCAATCTTTGATAGATGTAAATCAAAGTAAGTGTGTTACAATCAATCTGTGATAGATGTAAATCAAAGTAAGGCTGTTTCAGTCAATCTGTGATAGATGTAAACCAAAGTTAGATTGTTACAATCAATATGTGATAGATGTAAACCAAAGTAAGATTGTTACAATCAATATGTGATAGATTTAAACCAAAGTAAGTGTGTTACAATCAATCTGTGATAGATGTAAACTAAAGTAAGTCTGTTTCAATCAATCTGTGATAGATGTAAACCAAAGTAAGTGTGTTACAATCAATCTGTAATAGATGTAAACCAAAGTAAGATTGTTACAATCAATCTGTGATAGGTGTAAACCAAAGTAAGTGTGTTGCAATCAATCTGTGATAGATGTAAACCAAAGTAAGTCTGTTTCAATCAATCTGTGATAGATGTAAACCAAAGTTAAGTGTGTTACAATCAATCTGTGATAGATGTCAACCAAGTAAGTCTGTTTCAATCAATCTGCGATAGATGTAAACCAAAGTAAGTGTGTAACAATCAATCTGTGATAGACGTAAACCAAAGTAAGTCTGTTTCAATCAATCTGTGATAGATGTAAACCAAAGTTAGTCTGTTTCAATCAATCTGTGATAGATGTCAACCAAGTAAGTCTGTTTCAATCAATCTGTGATAGATGTAAACCAAATTAAGTGTGTTACAATCAATCTGTGATAGATGTAAACCAAACTAAGATTGTTACAATCAATCTGTGATAGATGATAACCAAAGTAAGTGTGTAGCAATCAATCTGTGATAGATGTAAACCAAAGTAAGTGTGTAACAATCAATCTGTGATAGATGTAAACCAAAGTAAGTGTGTTACAATCAATCTGTGATAGATGTTAATCAAAGTAAGTGTGTAGCAATCAATCTGTGATAGATGTAAACCAAAGTAAGTCTGTTACAATCAATCTGTGTTAGATGTCAATCAAAGTCTATCACAATCAAAAGAGTGACAGGTTGCAGATTCGTACAGTTTTGAAAGTGTTTTCATAAGAATTATCTTACCTTTTCCTGTTCAAATAGCCCTTTTTAAATCTGTCGCAGTCAAAATAAACGCTCCTTGTCTATTTTGCTGACCTATTTTTGCTTTCGTCACTTACGGTTTGCTAGGGAGCTATCGTTATTTGAGTGGATGGAAATCAGAAAAAAAATCAGGCATCACAGCCTAAGGATTCGTACACCACTTTTGTGTAAAAATAACGAAGATCAACCCCAAAAAACAATTTTAGAGATGCAAATAGATCTATTTTTCCCAGTCATGCAAAGTGTCATCGCTTTTTGTGCTTTTGAATACAGCTGGTACTGGAAAAATTTGGTAGTAGAAAAGAACAGAACGATAAGTAAATTTTTACAAAACTATCTGCACAGGAGTTTCACCAAAAATGAGTATGGTGTGATAAAATACCACGAATGGTACAAAATGACATTGACCAATCACACAAAAACATCGGAGTCTCCCGGCCAAGAGAGATCACTCCATGAAAGGCCAGGATGACAGCTGAGTGTAGAATATTTTAAGCAGTTCGATAAAAATGTAAACAACTGAGCGATATGGCATAAATATAAGTACGTGTACCTGAAACAAAAACTACGATTATTTTCTTACCATAAACAGCCCTGATAAGCCCTTTATTGTTTCACATATTTTTCTTTGAATGAAAAGGAATATGAAATCAACAAAACTGCCGCTTCGCCCGCCGTAAAAATCGTATGAAGCGCACTCGCTCTGGCGTGCACGCGCGAATATGCGCTGAAAATGATTGGTAGAAATATTAAATTGATTTCTGGTACAATCAATTACCTTCCTATGTGCATGCTTACTACTACAGAGTTAGTGACTCCAACTGTTTTTTCAAACTCAACTTTTCTGCTCAGCTTGAACAAAAATGGTGTCTTCAGTTCTCCAGAAATATAGAAATACAGCAGTTTTCCACAAAGAAGTTCATTTAAATGAGAAACTTTTTGATTGTTAACAGCCACGCACACTAAAACCTTCACCATTGTTGACAATGGCTGATTGTCTCAAACCCAAAACCAAACCTTGCAACTTATCTTAGTTTTATTGTTCTATTGTAAAACATTGCATGGAATAGTGTTTAAGTATTCAGACAGCCAAATTAAATGCTAGAAAAGTGTTCAGTTTGAAAACTTTTAAAACGTTCAAGAGGTCAAATAGTTTCAAAAAGACATGGCCACTGAGCAAGGTACCAAATCCAATATGGCCACTGAGCAAGGTAATGGATTGAAGTAAACTAAATAAATTTTGGCTTGCGCATCATTGTGCTGCTATGAATTCAATTCAAACTTGGCACACATTGTTTCTAACATGCACAGCTTCCTTTTAACATACGGATTGATTCGGAAAAGTCAATTTTCAATCAAGTCATCGCAACATAGATAAACATCGAGAATGGTACCTGCAGGTACATTTATACATTTATTGACAAGATCTACAAGAAAGAAAAACATCAAAATTAGATTTTAATATAAAAACCACGCACTTTCAGTTGATACGATTAGAGTAAGAAAAACCAAAGGATTATTCCGCCTGATTTCCGGTTCCCGTCTTGTAAAACTTTTACTATACAGAGGCACAAAAATGCCGGGTGTACGAATCCTTGAACTACACGAATCCTTGTCTTGCCACTCTATGTAGTCAATGTCGAATAGGAATTTCGTGCGATTTTCTTGACGATTTATGACGACCTATATAAAACTTATCTATGGGGTACATGTATAACATTAAACCTGTTCGTCGCACTTACAGCCGCGTCAGAGTCGATTTATGACGTCATCAATATGGCGGCTATCTGACTATATATGAATTATTCGTATATCCATCAAAATCAATTGAAAACATCGCATTATTGCCTTTTTTTCGAAGAAAATGTATGAAATGCATCTGATTATACACACTATAGACGAATTAAGTCGATGGGTTAAAGGATATTGCTTTATCCAGTCATCCGTTCGTTCGTGCATACGTTGGACATACGTTTTTCTTCAAAAAAAAACCCACAACTTAAAGACCCTGGGAGCTAATTTGATGCACCCCCGGACATTTTTTGATGGTTGCCAAATCATTCCCTGGGACCCCAGAAATACAAAGCATTTTTGTCCTCAAAGATAAACTCAATTGCACTATGAAAAAATGCATGGTTTCCATGGCAACCGTAGCGAGATTCTTAAGCATGGGGGTGTACATACAAAATTGATCATATCTCCATTGTTACTTATCCTAGACTACTGTACTTGGTCTCATTTTAAAGCTTAGACATAGCCCCTGTTTATGGTAAGTAATGCAAATTATCTAATTTGCATATTCATTAATTTTAATGAAATAAAAAAATGGCAAAAAGTCGTTACAAATCCATAAATTAACTAATTTCATGCCCAAACTGCCATTGTGACATTTTGTTATTGAACTAGTAATATCATATGACAAATTCATCGATGAACTGGCCCTATATGAAGATTATCTCATTTGCATATTCATAATATTAATAAAATGTCAAAAAGTGAGGAAAAACGAGGGAAAAACTATAACCATTGCAAGTTATTGCATATGTTATATGGCCTAACTTGCATCTCTGGGACAAATTCTCAAGGCCGTTAGTGTTGTAAAAGGGACCACCTTAATGCCATCAAATATTGTCCTCAGCAACAAAATCATTTGCATGATGTAAAATTACTTAGTTTTACACCACCTCTCATGCGATTCTAAAGAATAGGGTGTACTTACAAAAAATACTCATATTCCACCAATAGAATGCTCTAAAATACTATAATTAGCCTGATAGTGATGCATGAACTGAACAATTCAACCTTTATACCTCATATTTAAAGCACTGAATTCACTTATTCGTGAAAATAAACAAAATAGAAAAAATAAAAGAATGGATAAATAAAAATAAAAACATTAAAATGGAGAAGAATTGTGGAACAATAGGGGGTATATGTGCAAAACAACGCTTGTTCCAGAGCTGTTTATCAACCCAGGATGCTGAAAGATGTGTTCAATGAATGCTATGGCAATGTAATATGGCCCTGAAGTATTGTATCAGAATAATCTGATTTCCAATATCATGAATTTTAATGAAAACTAAAGACATTTTAGAGAAAAGACAATGAAAAAAATGGGTTAACCTGCAAAATGACTTGTATTATGGCAATCAAAAGTCTGTTGAAAATGGCATCAAATGGTGTCTAGGGCAATATTATTACATCCTGAACTACAATTTACGAGTCATTTGGTGTTAGTTTCATGAGTTTTAAGAATATCAACAAAACCTTTTAAATTTAGTGGGTTGGGAATATGGAAAAATTAAGGGGGTATACGTAGAAGAGCTATAATTGGCATCAAATGATTGCTAGTACAATGTTCTGTAACGATATAATCGGCTTTTGTGGTTGTATGGATATTACTGAGATCTTCATAAATAAGAGAAAAATGGGTCCACCAAAGACAATCGCTCATATCTCAGCTGACGATATCATTAGAATGCTGAAAATGGTTCCATTAGAATGATGGGAGAATGCACTAATGCCATGCAGTACGATAGCTTAACCACGTGTTATTTAGTTTTCTGAAAGTTACATAAAGTTTCGAAAAATATGAAAATTGAAGGCTGTGCTTCACCAAAATTTATTAAATCAAGAAAGCATGATTTATACATCTGAGCACATGACAATAAAACATTGCCATAGCAATAAATTGAGGCCATTTTGAGTTCTCCACGGCTATTGGCAGCTGATATATAAGCAATGTTGTTGGTGTACCCCTTAATTTTTCATTGATGTTACTATTATTTATTAAGATCTTATTAATATCAATAGATCTACAAGAAAAATAGCAGGAAACCGCGGTATGACCCATTTATATGTTAACTGCTATTCAAGGATCTCAGTTCTACTCTTTTTCTTACTTTATATATCGTATTATATGGTTACAGAACATTGTCCTAGCAACTATTTATTACCAATTATAGCTCCCTAGCTCTTTCAGTAACCCGGACACGTGCTTTTTTCTACGCATACCCCTTAATTGTTCTGTATATTTTTTTCTAAATTCAAAACGTTTTGTTAATATTCTTAAAACTAAAACACAAATGACCCATACTTTATAGTACAGGATGGTATAACATTTGATGTCATTTTTCAGCACCATATGACTTTTGATTGCCGAGATACGAGTCATTTTGTAGGCTAAATTGTTTGGTTCATGTATCACTATCATACCAATTATAGTACTCTAGAGCATTCTTTTGGTAGGATATAAGTATTTTAGGAAGAACATCCTATTCTTTAGAATCGCATGAGGAGTGTTGTGGAAACTATGTAATTTTACATCATGCAAATCTTTTTTTTTTACATTGCTGATGACAATATTTAATGGCATTAAGGTAGTCCCTCTGAAAACACTGACAGTCTTGAGAATTTATCCCAGGGATGCAAAATAGATTGGATCTTATAACCTATCCAATACTTTGCAATGGGTATATTTTTTTCTTGTTTTTCCTCACTTTTTGGCAATTTTACTAATATTCATGAATATACAAATGAGATAATTTTCATATAGGACCAGGTCATCAATAAATTCGTCATATAATATTACTGGTTAAATAACCAAGTGTCACAACGACAGCTTGGGCCTGAAATTACTTCATTTATGGATTTGATTTTTAAAGATTTTTCTGCCATTTTGCATGTTTTCATAACAATTAATGAATATGCTAATTAGAAAATTTGCATTACTTACCACAAAAAGAAGGGGCTATGTTTAAGCTTTAAAATGAGACCATGTTCAATAATCTAAGATAAGTAACAATGGAGTTATGATCAAATTTTTATGTATACCCCCATCCTCAAGAATCACGTTAACGGTTGTCATGGCAACCGTGCATTTTTTCATAGTGCATTTGAGTTTATCTTTGGGGACATTTTTTTTCCATTTCTGGGGTGTCAGTAAATGATTGGCACCCATAGAAATGTCTTGGGGGATGAAAGCTAGGTCAAATTAGCTCCCGGTGTACTATGCATAGTTTGGCACTTTGTATGCAGATTTTGTCGTGACGTGTCTCATATTTTAGTGCTATGCTCCTTGTGAGAGATACTTTTGTGCTAAAATAGCTTTTATAAATACAATTGGTAAAATCCAGCCATTTAAAAACAGCGAGAAGCTGGAAATCAATTTTTTTCTGACAAGCATTGTATGAAAATGGTTGTTTAAAATGCATATTATGAATGCGCTGGTCGCCATTTTGATGACGTCATATTTCAGCCCAGACGCGGGTCTCAGGGCGACGAACTGGTTTAAATTGTTGCATATGCCCCAAAGTTTGATTTAAGGTAGGTCGTCACAAATCGTCATAAAATTCCCACGGGACGATTTTTTGTGCCCATTCGACATTGACTAATAGATATAGTCTGGATAGCGTAATGGATAACGCACTCGCTTGTCACCTCTGCGATCCGGGTTCGAATCCGGGTCAAGGCATGTGGCAGGGTAGTGGTCGCCCGTCCAGGTTTGGTGGTTTTTTAGCTCACCTGAGCCGTCAGGCTCACAAGGTGAGCTTTAGTATACCCATGCTCCGTCGTCCGTCCGTCCGTCCGTCGTCCGTCCGTCGTCCGTCCGTCCGTCGTCCACCATTTTCAAAGATCTTGTTTTCTGAAACAGCTTGGCCAATCAAAGCCAAATTTTACATGAAGCATCTATGGGAAGGGGGAACCAATGTGTATATAAATAATCCAGGTCACATGACCAAGATGGCCGCCATGCCCATATATGATAAAAACCCTTAAAAATCTTCTTCTCCGGAACCACTGGACCGATTTCAACCAAACTTGGCATGAAGCATTGATGACTCAAGTACTACAATGTATATATAAATCATGACCTTGCGGTGACCTTGACCTATTTTACGGCAAGGTCAACATAGGTCGCCTTTGCATTTGAATGGGAAAAATTGTTAAATTGTCATTTAAAGGAAAAGTCTTGCAGAAAATGAGCAGTAGGACTGAATATTAATGATTCTGAAAAAAATTGGACCCCAGGGGCTCATATGCTCCCACCCCGGGGCAATATACATGTATATTACCATAATATTCAAACATCATCTCCTCTGAAACCGCTTGGCCAATCAAAGCCAAATTTTACGTGAAGCATCAATAGGAAGGGGTTATCAATGTATATATAAACAATCCAGGTCACATGACCAAGATGGCTGCAATGCCCATATATGGTAAAAACCCTTCAAAAATCTTCTTCTCCAGAACCGGTGGATCGATTTCAAAGAAACTTGGCATGAAGCATCGATGGCTCAAGTACTACAATGTGTAGATAAATCATGACCCTGTGATGACCTTGACCTTTTTTACGGCAAGGTCAACATAGGTCGCCAATGCATTTGAATAGGGAAAACTTTTAAAATGTCATTTAAAGTGAAAGTCTTGCAGGAAATGGGCAGTAGGACTGAATATTAATGATTCTGAAAAAAAAAGGACCCCAGGGGCTCATCTGCCCCCACCCCGGGGCAATATACATGTATATTATCATAATATTCAAAACTCTTCTCCTCTGAAACTGCTTGGCGAATCAAAGCCAAATTTTATGTGAAGCATCTATGGAATGGGGGAATTAATGTATATATAAATTATCTAGTTCACAGGACCAAGATGGCTGCCATGCCCATATAAGGTAAAAACCCTTCAAAAATCTTCTTCTCCGAATCTGGTGGACCGATTTCAAAGAAACTTGGCATGAAGCACCAATGGCTGAATTACTACAACGTGTATATAAATTATGACCCTGTGGTGACCTTGACCTATTTTAGGACAAGGTCAACATAGGTCGCCAATGCATTGGAATGGGGAAAACTTTTAAAAAGTCATTTGAGGTGAAAATCTTGCAGGAAATGGGTAGTAGGACTAAATATTAATGATTCTGAAACAAAAAAATGGACCCAAGGACTCATATGCACACACCCTGGGGCAATATACATGTATATTACCATAATATTCAAACATCTCCTCTAAAACCACTTGGCCAATTGAAGCCAAATTTTATGTGAAACATCAATAGGATGGGGGAATCAATGTATATATTAATAATCTAGGTCACATGACCAAGATGGCCACCTTGCCCATATATGGTAAAAACCCTTCTTCTCTGAAACCAATAGATTGACTTCAATGAAACTTGGCGTGAAGCATCCATGGCTATAGTACTACAATGTATATATAAATCATGACCCTGTGATGACCTTGGCCAAGTTTATGGCAAGGTCAACATGGGTTGCCCATGCATTTGAATGGGAAAAACTGTTAAAATGTCATTTGAAGGGAAAAGCCAGCAAGAAATTGGCAAATGGACAGAATATTGATTATTCTGAAAAAAGAAAACAGCCCAAGGGCTTTATCTGCCCCTGCACTGGGGTTAAATACCATAATATTCAAACATGTCTATTGGTATATGCAGCAGACTCAGGTGAGCGTTTACAGGACCATTGGTCCTCTGGTTCCGGGTTCTCCGGTTTCCTCCACCACGTTTGACCACATAACGCCAACATCCGCGCTTTCAAGAACGCGTATATAAGTTCAATGAACTTCCTGTGTAATTGAAGTAAAATAAATAACGTAAATCAAAGTCAGTCTGTTGCAATCAACAAAAATATTCAGTTACTCCTCTTGGTTGGTCTACTGGAATCACGTCTAATATTTTCTTGCATACATAAAGCTCATCGGAGCCGAAGGTTCACATGTGAACTTATGTGAGCGTACTGTATGCTGAAACATGGCGTCACTCGTCCATCCGACGACAACAGGATCAAACTTCTCAACCGAAAATCATGTGGATGATTTTTGTTTCGTATTTCTCATGCTTTAAATGTTGGGGGACGAACTTTTTTATGTTTGATCTGGTCAGATGAGGACTAAATAGGTCGTGGTAATTTATAGGCTTTGATTGAGAGACACGCTGATATCGACATTGACATCAGGAACATACGTTTGTTCCGAGCATGTAAAAAGGAAGAATGGATGGAGGTACAAGAAGCACGTCAGTTTCAGAATTTAAATCTGAGTTCACATTTATTCAAACACATCTCCAAGTTCCGTGTATCCCAAAGAAGGCTCACGTGGCGTCATTTTATCAACCACTCGCCATGTAAACCGGGGTTCATGAGTTCGATCTGTACGAGTTTTCCTTTTTAGCTCACCTGAGCCGAAGGCTCACAGGTGAGCTTATAGTATACCCATGCTCTGGCGTCCGTCGTCGTCCGTCGTCGTCGTCCACAATTTCGAAGATCTTCTCCTCTGAAACCGCTTTGCCAATTAAAGCCAAACTTCATGTGGAGCATCCTTAGGAAGGAGGTACGAAAGTTTATATAAATGGTCTAGGTCACATGACCAAGATGGCCGCCATGGCTATTATAGCAAAAAATCTTCTTCTCAAGAACCAGTGGGCCGATTTCCACGAAACATGGTATGTAGCATCGGGGACGCGGGCCCATCATAGTTTATATAAATCATAACCCTAGGATGACCTTGACCTATTTTACGGCAAGGTCGACGTAGGTCGCCAATGCATTTGAATGGGAAAAATGGTAAAATGCTATTTAATGGGTAAAACTTACTGGGAATAGTCAAATGGACAGAATATTAATGTTAATGGAAAATTTTAGCCCCTGGGGGGGTTGTATGCCCCTGCCCCGGGGCTATATACATGTATATTTCCATAATAATGAAACATCTTCTCCCCTGAAACCGCTTGGCCAATCAAAGCCAAACTTCATATAGAGCATCCTTGGGAAGGGGAAAAGAAAGTTTATATAAATGGTCATGGTCACATGACCAAGATGGCTGCCATGGCTATAAATAGAAAAACCTTTAAAAATCTTCTTCTCCAGAACCAGAAGGCCAATGATTTTGAAACTTGGTGTGAAGCATCAGTGACTGGAGCTCTACAAAGTTTATATAAATCATGACCCTGGGATGACCTTGACCTATTTTACGGCAAGGTCAACATAGGTCGCTCATGCATTTGAATGAGAAAAAAAAAGGACTAGAAAATGTGTTTATGAAACACTATGCCCCCAACTGGTAAGTCACTTTCAAGATGTAAAAATGTCCAAAAAAAAGTGACAAAAATTAATCTGAGGAGTATATCCCAACCACATGCATATCTTCAAAGCATGATCACAATGTCTGCAAAGTTTCAAAAGTATCGGTATTAAATTGTAGGAGGAGTTGCGCACACAAGGTACCCTCTATCCATTCACTAAAATGCCCGAAAAAATGACTAAGTTCAAATTGTGAAAAAAATGACAAAAAATAATCCAAGGATTATATCCAAACCACTTGCATATCTTCAGACCATGCCCATTACACATGTAAAGTTTTAAATGAATTGGCATGACACTGTAGGAGGAGTTTCGCACACAAAGTAGCCATTGTCTAACCATGTTCATTGTGAAAATGCCAGAAAAATGGCTAAGTTCAAATTGCGAAAAAAGTGACAAATTTAATCTGAGGATCATATCCAAATCGCATGCATATCTTCAAAGCATGGTCACAACATCTGTAAAGTTTCAAGAGAATCGGAATAAAACTGTAGGAGAAGTTGCGCACACAAGGTACCCACTATCTATTCACTTTATCAAGAATTGAAAAGGGAAATAACCCTCACAGAATGGGCCCCTAGCCCCTTGAATTTACCTGAAAGAAAAAATATGGGTCCTCTTATTTTTTATATACAAACTACATACCAAATTTCAAGATCCTAGCTCTAACGGTTCCTGACCGAGTGCTAAGTGTTACTCACGCATCACAGACAGACTGCACACCACTGGACTGGACCTGACAGACAGACCCAAACCAATATGCCCCCTCAACTTCTACGAAGTTGGGGGCAGTTGGGGGCATAAAAATGTCATTTAATGGCAAAAAAACTTGCTAGGAATTAGCAAATGGACAGAAGATTTGTTTATGAAAATATTTCGGGCCCAGAGGGTTGTCTGCTCCTGCCCTGGGGCTACATGTATATACATGTGTATGACCATAATATTGAAACATTTTCTCTGAAACCGCATGGCTAATTAAAGACAAACTTTATGTGGAACATTCTTAGGAAGAGTGAATGAAAGTTTGTATAAATGGTCAAGGTCACATGACCAAGATGGCCGCCATGGCTATAAATAGCAAAAACCTTAAAAGATCTTCTTCTCCAGTACTAGAAGGCCTATGATCTTGAAACTTGGCATGAAGCATCAAGCAATGGAGCTCTTCAAAATTTATATAAATCATGACCCTGGGATGACCTTGACTTTTTTATGGCAAGATCAATTTAGGTTGCCTAAGCATTTGAACGGGGAAAATTGTTATATGTCATTTGAAGGGCAAAACTTGCAGTAAATTTGCAAATGACTGAATCTTTATGATTTATTACAGAAATTGACTCCAGAGGTTGCCCTGACCCTGCCCTGAGGTTATATACATGTATATTACCATTCTAGTCAAACAAGTTTATTGGTATATATCTCAGGTCTCAGGTGAGCGTTTACATGACCATTGGTCCTCCAGTTTACTTAAAAGACTCCAAACCGAGACCATAATTTCCGTTCACATGGTCATAAAACACGAATACCACTACCACTCAGATATATATATTTCTCACCCATCAGACAAGCATCATGCCAATCATTTCTGTATTGAGCCAATAGAAATGTGCACTTTCATATAAGGAGATGATAAGGCAGGTGTCAACTGTCAGTGACAAAAATAAACTTGGAGATGTTAATTTCGGAGTAATTGTAGTCTGCTGCTATGATAAAATTTTGCTGAGAACTTTATGCACAAAGCGATATGCTGAATGAATCTTTTTGTAAGGTTAGTGCATTTACAAAATTATTTTTTTTTTTCATTGGTTAATTTGCATATTGTGTCATGTAAAAAAATGGCTGCCTGAACCAGCACTTATAGCCTATTCAGAGTCAAATTGTTTTAAGTGATGGGTGAGAAAAATGATCAATGATGGTGTTGAGGCCTCAACACGGAACTCTCATGCTCGTTTTCAGATTATTCAGGTCTCATCCTCAGCAGAGCCTCGAATGAGACTTGAATAATGTGAAAACTTGCCGGAGATTTCCTTGTCCCGGCCTCAACCCCACCATAGATTCTTTTAATATACCCTTAATGAGCACATTTATATTCGAACTATAATCGGGTAATTTCGGTTTTCCTATAGCCTTTGCTGTTCGACTGGGTGATACGTATGACCCTAACCAATACTGGGGCGAGGTTCGAGTCCGGCACAAAGGTGTCTGGGGTCTAGTGTGTAACCGGGGCAACAGCTGGAACAACATTTCAGCCGACATCGTTTGCCGACAGCTGGGCTTTAAAGGCGGCTCAGATTATGGTACCGTCAATGAGACGTTCATGCCAATCTGGATAACAGATATGAACTGTACGGGGAAGGAAACGTCTCTGGAACATTGTGTGAAAGGAAAGTGGGGACGTCCTGTGAGGTCATGCAAACCGGCTTATGTACTCTGCTATCAAAATAGTATGTATACCGCGTTGCTTCCAATAACTGCACATGCTCCAATAAGCGCAAGTCAGTTTGGTGATTTACAATTTAATAAGCACACTTTCACATTTGCCTTTTGGTTTATGTAGTAGTAATAAACTTTATTTCCTCCATTATTGAAGAGCATACAGACACAAATACATGAAAACAAAACAACATTCAAAATATATACGCACAAAGGTAACATAAATATTGTAACTGTTCCCGCATAAGCGTAGTATTGTGTGTGTTTCCTATATAACGCTAGAATTATTGTTTATTTAATGTTTATGGAATCAGTTTCCCTAAATATTAGACATAGCATTTAAGGTAGCAAACCACTATTTTTAGGCTCCAGAGCCCGGTGGGGGCGCGTTCAATTAGACCCTCATCACAACCAGTCAGGAACATAAAAGCCAATTCTCTTTACTCTCTATCTCTATCGGGATTTATGATGTTTTTAGTTTTTTTAGAGAAATAAAATACTGGTATTGATGTACCATAAAAAAATCACCAGCATGAAAACCTCGTCCGACACCGGCTTTTCGGGGACAATGTCAACGACAAAATGTCGTTGCTACCTTTAAGAAAAGCTTTTTTGTGTCAAAAGTGACAAATTTATAACACATATCACTAATTTGGACCTTCTGCAGACACAGTATGTGAAAGAAAATTTACCCAAATGATTTCTGACCTCTTGACAGCTGATCTAGACCTTGGTCTGCTTCCGAAATGAGTCCGCGGAACAAATTCTTGACCGAGCTCCCTGCTTGTACGGTTTCACCTGAGAAAAATACTCAGATGCAAAGGTACAAAGCCTGTCACATCCGTTGAGGTCTGCAAAGTAAGCTTTATTTACATCTGGAATGGAAACTAAAAATATATAGTTCAACCTTAAAGGTAGCAAACCACTATTTTTTAGGCTCCAGAGCCCGGTTGGGGGCGCGTTCAATTAGACCCTCATTGCAACCAGTCAGAAACATAAAAGCCAATTCTCTTTACTCTCTATCATGATTTATGCTGTTTTTAGGTTTTTAGAGAAATAAAATACTGGTATTAATGTACCATAAGAAATTCATCAGCATTGAAAACCCGTCCGACACTGGCTTTGCGGGGACAATTTCAACGACAAAATGTTCCAAGTCGAACGACACCCAAAGCCATTCTGCATAAGCAACCTATTCAATTTTAGCAGAATTTTGCAGAAAACATCATGCTAAAGTAAATAAATAAGAAGAAAATAGCTGTCAACCAACTACTTTTTTCAGTAATCAGCTCGTAGTGTTTGCACATTAAAATGAAGCTTGAATTTCGAGCCATTTCCTGGTTCAGTCGCACTATCGTATTTGAGCCGGGCAACCACATTTAGCATTTTGAGTTACAAGAAAATGTTTTTATTGGTTTTCAAACACTCCCAGACACAAAGAAACAACAATTTGCTGTTACAGTATAAAATTCAACAAAACCAATTTAGAGAAAAGAATTGAGGTCCCCCTTATCCACTCCCACCTAGCTGAAATAGTGGTTTGCTGCCTAATATATGTTTTAGTTTTATTGTTTTCCATCCACGATCAACAACTGATACCACTAACCACACCACATTTCTGGGCAACCGCCCAAGAGGCAATTTAGCAATAACGTTATTAAGTGAACTATTTCATGCCACCACCCAATAATTGGCAAATTCATATTCTTCTTGATTCAGCTGTAGAGGTCGTAGAAATATTTATCTACATGTGCCTGGTCAACTTACTTACCTATATTCCAGAGATAAGTTTGAAACTGGTTGGGGGTGGTTCCTACTACGGTCGTGTAGAGCTCACTCATGACAACCACACCGGAACCATCTGTGATAGTGCGTGGTCAACAAGTGACGCACGTGTCGTCTGCAAATATCTGGGTTTTGCCGATGGCGACCCCGTCACTGGATCCTACTATGGCAAGGGGTCGGGTCCTGTCATGATGAATGGTCTTGGGTGTTATGGTTATGAAACAAATATTGTTCAGTGCAGAAATAAGGGCTGGATGTCGTATAGTGGAACTGACTGTGCAAAACACGACAACGATGCATCTGTGGTCTGCTACAAAGACGGTAAGCGGTCTTATCTAGATTTCATATATACATTTTAGCTCACCTGAGCCAAAGGCTCACAAGGTAAGCTTATAGGATGGCCATGCTACGTCGTCGTCCGTCGTCGTCCACAATTTCAAAGATCCTATCCTCTGAAACCCCATTCAAAGCCAAACTTAGTGTGGACCATCCTGAGGAAGGGGGGACGAAAAATTATATAAATGGTCCAGGTCACATGACCAAAATGGTCACCATGGCTATAAATAGCAAAAACTTTTAAAAATCTTCTCCAGAACCAGAAGGCCTATGAACATCAGGAAGAGGAGCTCTACAAAAGTAGTATAAATCATGACCCTGGGATTACTTTGACCTATTTTACAGCTATGTCAACAGGTCGCCCATGCATTTGAATGAGGAAAATTGCCAAAGTGTAATTTGAAGGGGGAAACGAAGGAAATGGGCAAATCGACTGAACATTTGGACCCCAGGGGCTGGTCTGCCCCCATTCCGGGGCTATATGCTTGTATAGTACCATAATATACAAAGATCTTCTTCTCTGAAACCGCTTGGCCATTCAAAGCCAAACTTCATGAGGAGCTCCCTAAGGAAGGGGGAACGAAAGTTTATATAAATGGTCCAGGTCACATGACAAAAATTGCCGCGATGTCTATAAATAGCAAAGACCTTTAAAATCTTCTCCAGAACCAGAAGACACTGTTAAACTTGCCCATGAACGTCATTTGAACAGAAAAACCTTTAAAGAAATGGGCAAATGGACCGAAGATTTATGCTTCTGAAAAAAATTTGGTCCCCATGGGCTGTTCTGCCCCCCCCCCCCCCTCCGGGGAAATATACATGTTTATCATACCCCAATAATATTCATTGGCTGAGTGTGGATTTTGATTGGCCCAGAGCAGGTCACGAGGAGAGTGATGTTCTGCCATGTCGCATGATCACATTAAGCTCTGACGTCATATCTGCCTAAAAAGTGCAGCTGCACTTGTAGTCACATACACAGTGCACGTGGAGGGTGCTGTTCTGTCATGTCGCATGATCATATTACCACCAGACGTCATATCCGCCTAAATGTGCAGTTGCACTTGTAGTCACATGCGTTTTTCATGTGGCATGTCGTTATTTATTTCAAAAGTGGTTCGGTTTAATAAAACAATTGTTTCCCAATGTGTACATACATGTATATAATCTAGGTCATGACCAAGATGACCACCATGCCCATATATGGTACAAAAAAAAACTTAAATCCTCATCTCTGGAACCGATGGGCTGATTTCAATAAAACGTGGCATGTAGCTTAGGGGACTAGAGTAGGAACTAGAGTACATAAATTATGACACTGTGATGACCTTGACCTATTTTACAGCAAGGTCAGCTCCGGTCGCGTATGCTGTAAATTGTTAAAATGTCATTGAAGGGAAAGTTTCCAGGAAATGGGCAACGGACAGAATATTATGATTCTAAAAATAAAATTGACCCAAGCGGTTCATCTGTCCTGCAGTGGGGGCTATATTCAGTGTACATGTATATGACCATAACAGTCAAACAACTGTATTGGTATATAGGTGAGCGTCTACATGACCATTGGTATAAACATCGATGCAACTTTCCGTTTCTTTAAAGGATATTAGGTTGAGAAAAAAAAAAGAAAAAAAAAGTTGGATACGTATGTATCCCTTTTCAATAGCCATATTGAATATGGTTGATTTATCGGTGTGTTTGAAATCTATTGGATTTCATTTTTGAATTATATTCATCTAAAAGCTCCACGCTTCTTACGCACAGTTTGGACTAATGGACTAATATCATGTATGCGTGCGTTCTGTTGAATGTATTTGCAAAATGAAGCCGTTGTGTCCCGTCCAATTTTGTGTTGCTATTTTCTACTGCACAGTGCGATTATCCAGGGGCGACCACTCGCATGGTGTTGTTCAAATCATGGAGGAAGCCTGGGCCGTTCTTTGTGGTGAAGGTTTCACGGACAAAGAAGCCCGTGTCGTATGCGGCCAACTAGGCTTCCAAGAGGGTATGGCTCTGTCCCTGGGCTCCTTTGGGACTTTCTACGGCAGATATGTTCGTCCTAATATAACATGCAACGGTACTGAAGACTCCATATTGGACTGTGCCTATGATGAGTTCCGGGGATGCCAGAAAGACTCGTTCCTAGGATACGCAGTTGTTTCCTGCTTTAACGGAGTGTTAGATAAAAGTAGGAAACAATAAAAAGATCTATTTTTATTTTCATTATTATCATTATTATTATTATTATTATTATTATTATTATTATTATTATTATTATTATTATTTATTTATTTATTTATTTATTTATTTATTTATTTTATTTATTTTTTACTTTTTTTGCATACTATGTACCTCTACGTATAGATAAAACACGATGTAAGAAACCTGCAATATGTCTATACTAGTTGTTATGATCATTTATTTGTGGTGTGCAATGTAATTAGACAAGGAAAAACCTGGTACAATGTATAATAAGCAATGAATCATTTTAAAATAAACGAATAAGCTCATCATAATAGACCCAGATTTACCTATAAGTGGCTATAAAAAGGTTAAAGCTATAAGTTGATAAGTCGCTATAACCATCTTTACTTATAGGTAAAACATTAAAGTTAGAGGGCGGTAGCAGCACGTCCAACCAGACAGGACGGGTCTCTGTTCAGCAGTATGGGATTTGGGGTCGTGTCTGTCCTAACAGCTGGGATGATAATGATGCAACCGTAGTTTGTCAATTCCTCGGCTTTATTGGAGGTGTAGCTTATAAATATTCGTCGTCAGGTAAAATAACACCATTGTCAAAATGATAAGTCACAATTTCTTGTTTATTTAAATATCACAGGATATTGTAATGTATTTGTTCATTCAAAAGCACGATACGATATGCCAAAATGTTCTAACAACCGACAAATACAGACAATAATGATTTAATAAGCAGTTTTGTTAGTTAAACGATGCAATGTGATGTATGTTTTATGAGAGAAGAGAAGCCAGTGCTTTCATGGCAAAGCCTTTACTGTTCTCCGTGTAGTCTTAATGTACAGGTGTATATACACATTAAAACTAAAACACGTTCTCAATGATTTGGCTGATCATATGATAAATAATGTTTTAAGGACTGAATCATCAGATAAGGAGCTGGTATTACACAGTCTGATATCGGTCCTATACTCACATGTATCATTAAATCCTACACAAAAAGCAAACTGTATAAAAACGTTAACTATGCAAGTACGCAATTATTTTTATCGGCATTACTCCTGTAATTTACAACTAAATTCGAAACAATTTCTGGGGTGATCGTACCTACTCCTTTCTTCACAGGAAGAATGTCTGATTGTACTTTGCCATGGTTATATATTCCAGTACTGAGAATACTTTGTTTGCACTGTACAGGTAGCGGTCCATACACGCTGGGTAAAGTGAACTGTCGGGGTAACGAAACGTCTCTGTTTGATTGTCCGGTGAGCAGTGGACTCTGTGACGCACAGTTCTCCTCTGGTGATGCAGGGGTACTATGTTATGCAGAAAGAAGTAAGCAATCATGTTAGGTTATGGGCGTTCGGATGTATATACGTAAGAACAGAAAGCTCAGGTATTTGATTCAAATCCCAACCCAAAAGACAACTTGCGAGAAATAAAGGACACCACATGACTCGTACAAGACATTACAAAAATTTAATAACACGTATGAAAATATGTAGCTCTTTCCCAGGTAGGTAGGCAACCGGCTAGTGTCAACCAAAATTGAAGAGACGAGCGCAGCTAACAAGTAGACAGGTGGAACAAACAGTAACATAAAGATAAATCTCAGCAGAATCGCCTTGGACTAATACTGGAGGGCATTTCAATTTCACAAGGCCCCAATCATTGTCCTAAGTCTGTTGTAATTTGCAATTTAAAAAAAAAGAAAAAGAATTTGCGCGGTTCGAAATAGAATGGTCCTAGCTCGTAAAAACGTCAACGGTACCAATAATTTTGAGCAATATACATGTAAGATTGCGAAAACATCGTTTACACATAGCACCTGTTCATGTTTCCATATAAACATAAACGCTTTCCTTTCAGTTTGATATTAAAAATAAATTGCAGATGATTTAGCAAAGTTTGGGAAAATAGCTCATGTTTAGTTGGTCAGTTGACACAAATTCGACTCGGACTTGAATCTTGTTTTGGGGGTTTAATAATATATTCAACTGAGACTTGAATTTTATTGAGGGGTTTAATATAAAGAATACTTACATACCCCAAGATTTGCATCGCATAACAACCGTTTTGTTATACCCTGCATACTTGCTAAGCTTGTACAGTGACACGTCTTGATTATTTTCAACTGCTTTCTGAAAACAATAAACAGTTAGAAAATATGTAGGCAAAATTTAGCACATTTATGTTTTTTCCTCGTTCCTGTTGTATAAAGAGCCTGCATTGAGACTAATAGGGACTGCTAACGCCGGACGCCTGGAGGTGATTCTGGACAGCTCAAAGGGGACAATCTGTGACTTTGGCTGGTCCAGATATGATGCTAGTGTGGCGTGTAAACAGCTCGGCTTTATTGACGGGGAACCTAGAAGGTAAGAAAGTTTCTATAAACGCCAAACAATACTTGGACTTCCAGCCGTCCACTGATTTGAAACTCATTACACTAATGAATGTGTTCAATTTGTTCTAATGTGATATGATTTGGCTCTAAAACTTGTGTTGTCTTGATTTGTCTGCTTATACGAAGACACAGTACAGCTATACTTTACAATACTTGAAGTCTGATTTAATTTAATCTACGGCATGAAGCAAAGCGAGTTAAGCTGGTAACACGTCAAATGACAGAGCTAGTATGTCTGATAACAAAGCGAGTTCAGCGGGTAACACGTCAAAGGACAGAGCTAGTATGTCTGATAATAAAGCGAGTCCTGCGGGTAACACGTCAAAGGACAGAGCTAGTATGTCTGATAACAAAGCGAGTTCAGCGGGTAACACGTCAAAGGACAGAGCTAGTATGTCTGATAACAAAGCGAGTCCAGCTGCTAACACGTCAAAGGACAGAGCTAGTATGTCTGATAATAAAAAGCGTGTCCAGCGGGTAACACGTCAAAGGACAGAGCTAGTATGTCTGATAACAAAGCGAGTTCAGCTGGTAACACGTCAAAGGACAGAGCTAGTATGTCTGATAACAAAGTGAGTCCAGCGGGTAACACGTCAAAGGACAGAGCTAGTATGTCTGATAACAAAGCGTGTCCAGCGGGTAACACGTCAAAGGACAGAGCTTGTATGTCTGATTACAAAGCGAATCCAGCGGGTAACACGTCAAAGGACAGAGCTAGTATGTCTGATAACAAAGTGAGTCCAGCTGGTAACACGTCAAAAGACAGAGCTAGTATGTCTGATAACAAAGCGAGTTCAGCTGGTAACACGTCAAAGGACAGAGCTATTATGTCTGATAACAATGTGAGTCCAGCTGGTAACACGTCAAAAGACAGAGCTAGTATGTCTGATAACAAAGCGAGTCAAGCTGGTAACATGTCAAAAGACAGAGCTAGTATGTCTGATAACAAAGCGAGTTCAGCTGGTAACACGTCAAAGGACAGAGCTAGTATGTATGATTACAAAGCGAGTTCAGCTGATAACACGTCAAAGGACAGAACTAGTATGTCTGATAACAAAGCGAGTCCAGCGGGTAACACGTCAAAGGACAGAGCTTGTATGTCTGATTACAAAGCGAGTTCAGCTGGTAACACGTCAAAGGACAGAGCTAGTATGTCTGATAATAAAGCGTGTCTAGCGGGTAACACGTCAAAGGACAGAGCTAGTATGTCTGATTACAAAGCGAGTCCAGCTGATAACACGTCATAGGACAGAGCTAGTGTGTCTGATTACAAAGCGAGTCCAGCTGGTAACACGTCAAAGGACAGAGCTAGTATGTCTGATAACAAAGCGTGTCCAGCTGGTAACACGTCAAAGAACAGAGCTAGTATGTCTGATTACAAAGCGAGTTCAGCTGGTAACACGTCAAAGGAAGAGCTAGTATGTCTGATAACAAAGCGAGTCCAGCAGGTAACACGTCAAAGGACAGAGCTAGTATGTCTGATAACAAAGCGAGTCCAGCTGGTAACACGTCAAAGGACAGAGCTAGTATGTCTGATAACAAAGCGAGTCCAGCGGGTAACACGTCAAAGGACAGAGCTAGTATGCCTGATTACAAAGCGAGTCCAGCTGGTAACACGTCAAAGGACAGAGCTGGTATGGCTAATAACAAAGCGAGTCCAGCGGGTAACACGTCAAAGGACAAAGCTAGTATGTCTGATTACAAAGCGAGTTCAGCTGGTAACACGTCAAAGGACAGAGCTAGAAAGTCTGATAACAAAGCGAGTTCAGCTGCTAACACGTCAAAGGACAGAGCTAGTATGTCTGATAACAAAGCGAGTCCAGCGGGTAACACGTCAAAGGACAGAGCTTGTATGTCTGATTACAAAGCGAGTTCAGCTGCTAACACGTCAAAGGACAGAGCTAGTATGTCTGATAATAAAGCGTGTCTAGCGGGTAACACGTCAAAGGACAGAGCTAGTATGTCTGATTACAAAGCGAGTCCAGCTGATAACACGTCATAGGACAGAGCTAGTGTGTCTGATTAGAAAGCGAGTCCAGCTGGTAACACTTCAAAGGACAGAGCTAGTATGTCTGATAACAAAGCGTGTCCAGCGGGTAACACATCAAAGGACAGAGCTAGTATGTCTGATTACAAAGCGAGTTCAGCTGGTAACACGTCAAAGGAAGAGCTAGTATGTCTGATAACAAAGCGAGTCCAGCTGGTAACACGTCAAAGGACAGAGCTAGTATGTCTGATAACAAAGCGAGTCCAGCTGGTAACACGTCAAAGGACAGAGCTAGTATGTCTGATAACAAAGCGAGTCCAGCGGGTAACACGTCAAAGGACAGAACTAGTATGCCTGATTACAAAGCGAGTCCAGCTGGTAACACGTCAAAGGACAGAGCTGGTATGGCTAATAACAAAGCGAGTCCAGCTGGTAACACGTCAAAGGACAGAGCTAGTATGTCTGATTACAAAGTGAGTTCAGCTGGTAACACGTCAAAGGACAGAGCTAGTATGTCTGATAACAAAGCGAGTTCAGCTGCTAACACGTCAAAGGACAGAGCTAGTATGTCTGATAACAAAGCGAGTCCATCGGGTAACACGTCAAAGGACAAAGCTAGTATGTCTGATTACAAAGCGAGTTCTGCTGGTAACACGTCAAAGGACAGAGCTAGTATGTCTGATAACAAAGCGTGTCCAGAGGGTAACACGTCAAAGGACAGAGCTAGTATGTCTGATAACAAAACGAGTTCAGCTGGTAAGACGTCAAAGGACAGAGCTAGTATGTCTGATAACAAAGCGAGTCCAGCGGGTAACACGTCAAAGGGCAGGGCTAGTATGTCTGATAACAAAGCGTGTCCAGCGGGTAACACGTCAAAGGACAGAGCTAGTATGTCTGATAACAAAGCGAGTCCAGTGGGTAACACGTCAAAGGAGCTATGTCCGATAACAAAGTAAGTCCAGCTGGTAACACGTCAAAAGACAGAGCTAGTATGCCTGATAACAAAGCGAGTTCAGCTGGTAACACGTCAAAGGACAGAGCTAGTATGTCTGATAACAAAGCGTGTCCAGCGGGTAACACGTGAAAGGACAGAGCTAGTATGCCTGATAACAAAGCGAGTTCAGCTGGTAACACGTCAAAGGACAGAGCTAGTATGTCTTATAACAAAGCGTGTCCAGCTGGTAACACGTCAAAAGACAGAGCTAGTATGCTTGATAACAAAGCGAGTTCAGCTAGTAACACGTCAAAGTACAGAGCAAGTATGTCTGATAACAAAGTGAGTCCAGCGGGTAACACGTCAAAGGACAGAGCTAGTATATCTGATAACAAAGCGAGTTCAGCTGGTAACACGTCAAAGGACAGAGCTAGTATGTTTGATGACAAAGTGAGTCCAGCTGGTAACACGTCAAAGGACAGAGCTAGTATGTCTTATAACAATGCAAGTTCAGCTGGTAACACGTCAAAGGACAGAGCTAGTATGTCTGATAACAAAGTGAGTCCAGCTGGTAACACGTCAAAGGACAGAGCTAGTATGTCTGATAACAAAGCGAGTCCAGCGGGTAACACGTCAAAGGACAGAGCTAGTATGTCTGATAACAAAGTGAGTCCAGCTGGTAACACGTCAAAAGACAGAGCTAGTATGTCTGATAACAAAGCGAGTTCAGCTGGTAACACTTCAAAGGACAGAGCTATTATGTTTGATAACAAAGTGAGTCCAGCTGGTAACACGTCAAAAGACAGAGCTAGTATGTCTGATAACAAGGCGAGTCAAGCTGGTAACATGTCAAAAGACAGAGCTAGTATGTCTGATAACAAAGCGAGTTCATCTGGTAACACGTCAAAGGACAGAGCTAGTATGCATGATTACAAAGCGAGTTCAGCTGATAACACGTCAAAGGACAGAACTAGTATGTCTGATAACAAAGCGAGTCCAGCGGGTAACACGTCAAAGGACAGAGCTTGTATGTCTGATTACAAAACGAGTTCAGCTGGTAACACGTCAAAGGACAGAGCTAGTATGTCTGATAATAAAGCGTGTCTAGCGGGTAACACGTCAAAGGACAGAGCTAGTATGTCTGATTACAAAGCGAGTCCAGCTGATAACACGTCATAGGACAGAGCTAGTGTGTCTGATTACAAAGCGAGTCCAGCTGGTAACACGTCAAAGGACAGAGCTAGTATGTCTGATAACAAAGCGTGTCCAGCTGGTAACACGTCAAAGAACAGAGCTAGTATGTCTGATTACAAAGCGAGTTCAGCTGGTAACACGTCAAAGGAAGAGCTAGTATGTCTGATAACAAAGCGAGTCCAGCAGGTTACACGTCAAAGGACAGAGCTAGTATGTCTGATAACAAAGCGAGTCCAGCTGGTAACACGTCAAAGGACAGAGCTAGTATGTCTGATAACAAAGCGAGTCCAGCGGGTAACACGTCAAAGGACAGAGCTAGTATGCCTGATTACAAAGCGAGTCCAGCTGGTAACACGTCAAAGGACAGAGCTGGTATGGCTAATAACAAAGCGAGTCCAGCGGGTAACACGTCAAAGGACAAAGCTAGTATGTCTGATTACAAAGCGAGTTCAGCTGGTAACACGTCAAAGGACAGAGCTAGTATGTCTGATAACAAAGCGAGTTCAGCTGCTAACACGTCAAAGGACAGAGCTAGTATGTCTGATAACAAAGCGAGTCCAGCGGGTAACACGTCAAAGGACAGAGCTTGTATGTCTGATTACAAAGCGAGTTCAGCTGCTAACACGTCAAAGGACAGAGCTAGTATGTCTGATAATAAAGCGTGTCTAGCGGGTAACACGTCAAAGGACAGAGCTAGTATGTCTGATTACAAAGCGAGTCCAGCTGATAACACGTCATAGGACAGAGCTAGTGTGTCTGATTAGAAAGCGAGTCCAGCTGGTAACACGTCAAAGGACAGAGCTAGTATGTCTGATAACAAAGCGTGTCCAGCGGGTAACACGTCAAAGGACAGAGCTAGTATGTCTGATTACAAAGCGAGTTCAGCTGGTAACACGTCAAAGGAAGAGCTAGTATGTCTGATAGCAAAGCGAGTCCAGCTGGTAACACGTCAAAGGACAGAGCTAGTATGTCTGATAACAAAGCGAGTCCAGCTGGTAACACGTCAAAGGACACAGCTAGTATGTCTGATAACAAAGCGAGTCCAGCGGGTAACACGTCAAAGGACAGAACTAGTATGCCTGATTACAAAGCGAGTCCAGCTGGTAACACGTCAAAGGACAGAGCTGGTATGGCTAATAACAAAGCGAGTCCAGCTGGTAACACGTCAAAGGACAGAGCTAGTATGTCTGATTACAAAGTGAGTTCAGCTGGTAACACGTCAAAGGACAGAGCTAGTATGTCTGATAACAAAGCGAGTTCAGCTGCTAACACGTCAAAGGACAGAGCTAGTATGTCTGATAACAAAGCGAGTCCATCGGGTAACACGTCAAAGGACAAAGCTAGTATGTCTGATTACAAAGCGAGTTCAGCTGGTAACACGTCAAAGGACAGAGCTAGTATGTCTGATAACAAAGCGTGTCCAGCGGGTAACACGTCAAAGGACAGAGCTAGTATGTCTGATAACAAAACGAGTTCAGCTGGTAAGACGTCAAAGGACAGAGCTAGTATGTCTGATAACAAAGCGAGTCCAGCGGGTAACACGTCAAAGGGCAGGGCTAGTATGTCTGATAACAAAGCGTGTCCAGCGGGTAACACGTCAAAGGACAGAGCTAGTATGTCTGATAACAAAGCGAGTCCAGTGGGTAACACGTCAAAGGAGCTATGTCCGATAACAAAGTAAGTCCAGCTGGTAACACGTCAAAAGACAGAGCTAGTATGCCTGATAAAAAAGCGAGTTCAGCTGGTAACACGTCAAAGGACAGAGCTAGTATGTCTGATAACAAAGCGTGTCCAGCGGGTAACACGTGAAAGGACAGAGCTAGTATGCCTGATAACAAAGTGAGTTCAGCTGGTAACACGTCTAAGGACAGAGCTAGTATGTATTATAACAAAGCGAGTTCAGCTGGTAACACGTCAAAGGACAGAGCTAGTATGTCTTATAACAAAGCGTGTCCAGCTGGTAACACGTCAAAAGACAGAGCTAGTATGCCTGATAACAAAGCGAGTTCAGCTGGTAACACGTCAAAGTACAGAGCAAGTATGTCTGATAACAAAGTGAGTCCAGCGGGTAACACGTCAAAGGACAGAGCTAGTATATCTGATAACAAAGCGAGTTCAGCTGGTAACACGTCAAAGGACAGAGCTAGTATGTCTGATGACAAAGTGAGTCCAGCTGGTAACACGTCAAAGGACAGAGCTAGTATGTCTTATAACAAAGCGAGTTCAGCTGGTAACACGTCAAAGGACAGAGCTAGTATGTCTGATAACAAAGTGAGTCCAACTGGTAACACGTCAAAGGACAGAGCTAGTATGTCTGATAACAAAGCGAGTCCAGCGGGTAACACGTCAAAGGACAGAGCTGGTATGTTTGATAACAAAGTGAGTCCAGCTAAGGACAGAGCTAGTATGTCTGATAACAAAGCGAGTCCAGCGAGTAACACGTCAAAGGACAGAGCTAGTATGTCTGATAATAAAGCGAGTCCAGCGGGTAACACGTCGAAGGACAGAGCTAGTATGTCTGATAACAAAGCGAGTCAAGCTGGTAACACGTCAAAGGACAGAGCTGATAACAAAGCGAGTTCAGCTGGTAACACGTCAAAGGACAGATCTAGTATGTCTGATAACAAAGTGAGTCCAGCTGGTAACACGTCAAAGGACAGAGCTAGTATGTCTGATAACAAAGTGAGTCCAGCTGGTAACACGTCAAAGGACAGAGCTAGTATGTCTGATAATAAAGCGAGTCCAGCGGGTAACACGTCAAAGGACAGAGCTAGTATGTCTGATAATAAAGCGAGCAAATAAAGTTTATTGTCCATGGTTGAATTTATTTCAGCCATTTCCCGTCGTCAGAGGGTATTCCCGTCGTCATGTCATCAATGGGTTGCTATGGCAGCGAGAGTTCTATTTTTATGTGTAGAAATCCAGGATGGTTACAAAATATTGATGAAAGATGCTATGAAGCCAATAGAAACGCAGGAGTTTTCTGTTACAATAATGGTAGGTTTAAATAACGCACGCCTTACCAATACCCATCAACACTCTTAATATCATTTGTTACCAAATCTCATGAAAGTATATAGGCCACATCTGTATTAATTTGTGGCTGGGTCACGCTAGCATTTACGGAAGCTGCGGATAACTGCGGCTACTAAATTTAACAATCCGCCTAAATTTGTGGCCAGGCCCAACTGTTCTTAATGAATTTACGTATTATGATTACCTATAAATGCGAATGCATTCGGGGTACGGATGCATACGGATAAGATACTTGACTACATGCATTTCGATACCATCTGACGTTCAGATATGGACAGCCACATTCAGATATACAATGTTACGCTCTCTTGCTAATAAAACGGTGCAATATGAAGTGAGCAACCGCTGTTTATTGTCAAAGTACAATAACACATACACACACGGATGCGACGGACGATGCGGACAAGTCTTCTGTGTCAATCCGTAACAATTCGTTTCATATCCGTATGACCGTAGCTGTACTTGTTGTATCCACAGGGATACAGAATCCGCGCCAGAATGTTGAAGAAACAATCGACACGGACGAAACATCCGTAATGTTTCGTAATGACATGTAAATTGAGGCATACATTATAATCTTTCCTATCCAAACTATCTAATAAACGCATCTACTCCGTAACCGAACGCATCTAGGTCCACAACCAAGCATCTGCACGTTTTTTTTTTTTTTTTTTTTTTTTTTTTTTTTTTTTTTTTTTTTTTTTGGTTCAGATTTTACGTCCCTTTCAAAATTATTTCACCTCATATGAGACGGGCCAATCAGTTAGTGGGTCGAAAACAGGGGAACCCCGAGAAAATTTACCTGGCACACTTGGCCTTTCTCACATGTGCCCCGTGTGGGACTCGAACCCACACCAGACACAGCGGTGAGATGATGGAATGACTAAGCGCGGTAATGACATATCAGCATCTGCACGTGAAGAAATTATAGAACATAACATGCTTTGATTGATCAATCGGTCGATTGATTGTACGTTATAGTTACGGAATAGAGTATGGTTTTGATACAGATTGGATATTCAAAGAAATGCCTTCATTTACGTGGCATTACCTACCATTACGGATTTTTCAGCCGTGCCTGATTTTTTACTATAAATATCAAAACTTCACCTCGGATCTTCCGGGCCCTGTGAATAATACACATACAGGTACGGGCAATAAGGGTGAGATACGAATCGTTATGGATGTGATGGGCAGATACGTAAGCCCTATCCGCAGCGTGTGCAGCGTACGTAATTGCTAATGTGACCTAGGCCGTACAAAACGTTTTGAATTCATCTTTCAGGAAAGCAATCAGGACAGGGTTCGACTTCAAACATCACAATATAGGCGGAATTATATAGTGTCAAATTATAAGGTTTCAAATTAACAATAAGTGCTTGATAACTGATTAGAAACCAAGTAATGCAGCTTTCACACTAGCACGCGATCCGTTGCGATCATAATGTTTCGCCAATCCTATCGAATCGTGGAACTTCTGTTAAAGTTTAAGTTTATATACGAGTTGATGCGACTTCATACGTGTACGTGTTGGTGCGATTTATTCCAATTTGATCCGATAAAGTCACGATTGATAACCAGATCTGTTACGATATAGCTGGCCGATCAGCTAAGATTAATAATGTGGGGCTACGATCATCACGATAAAGGTTTATGATTTGACACGATCCATTGCGCGCAGATACATATGTATAAGTTTCTACACATTCACCGGGACACGATGCGATGTGCTGCGATAAATCTCACCATATAAGGACAATGATTATCACGATTTAAGCCGGCTCTATGGGTGTATTTTGGCTTTCATTGTATAGATATATATCTCTTTACCATTTCAAAAGTGCTTAATTTAAGGCCAATTAAGGAATTTATTGTGCAGATCGATGATATAATCTTGATAATCGTGCATCAAATATAATGCGTGAACTCACAACAAAGCGTGAGCACCGATTGCAGGCGCAACTTCTCTTAACTACCCATAACTGATCGTATCTGCTCACGAACCAATCGTTTAAGATCGCGAACGATGCACCAAGACGAGTCGCAGCATATCGTAGTATAATGACTTCCTCCTGTATGGCGGGCATTATTTGTAAACAGGAAAGAGCAAACACAGATGATCAATAATTGAACTTTTTTCTACCCCAACAACTTTCAAAGTCCTTCCCATGCAATCCAGTTATGATGAAAATCACAAGACATTTGTTAATATTTTGTGACTAACGCATTTGTGTTGCCATGTAGTTATATAACCATGCGGCAAAAGTGACTTCTGCGTTCACCTAAAATGTGAATGCAAAAAAAAAATCAAGTAAGAAGATAAGGTGACCTAGTAATGACGCGTGATCTCTGACGTCTAGACGACAGATCCAGACTCTCAGAAAGTAAAAACAACGGGTGTTGAGGTACTGAGGAGACATTTCATGAGAAGGGGGTAACCAGTATGCACAAAATACGTATTCTACATGACTTTTGTATACATGTACCTTTACTTTCCACTATTCATGACAATATGCACAATTTTCCCTAGAATTGAGACTTTGACATTTGCCGTGAAAGATGTCAAACGTGGGGGCGATAGGCTCGAAAATTCACGTGGCATGCAAATGCCGCGATAAGTAGCTACCGCGATACAGTAGGAAAGGAGTATACATGTAGACCGTATCCCATCGTGGCGCATTCCTTGTCCAAGATTCGTTTCGATAGCCGCGATTGGGGTGCACGAGTAGATTCGATGTGTTGCAATTTGTTACGATTACGATCTGATGCGATGAACATGATTGATTTATCAATCGGATTGATCGTGGAAAATGTTTTGGTTGTCAAAAATTTTACCACGATTAACCCGATTGCCACGATTGTCATCAAGATGTAATATGATCGGATACTTGAAGATCCGTTACGATAATCCCGATTCCCCCACAATGAAAACTACGAATCGTGGTAAGTGTGAAAGCCCTATGAGGTGTGGTTAACATTTCAGTACGGATTTCTGGAGGACAGAGCAATGAGAATACAACAGCTGGTAAAGTGGAGATGTACGTCGATGGTAGCTGGGTCACTGTCTGTGCAACCGACTTCGATGCTAACGAAGCACAGGTAGGAAACATTCCGTGTTGAAAACTAGGCTAGAACTTGGTTACTTCTCTCAGCAAGCGTTAAAATAGCAACATCAAACATTCGTAGATAGTTATTACTAGACTTGACTTTATACATGTATACTTTCGTAGATAGTTATTACTAGACTTGACTTTATACATGTATATTGCCATTAAAAATATTAACATTAAAAGTTTTCATCGTCTCCCGTAAAGAACAATATAACAATTATCTTTAGGTTGTATGTCGAGAACTTGGTTACCCAAACAGCAGAAATCTGGTCCCCGGGGCATTTGGAAGAAGATATTACTCCGATTCAGTCCATGACTTTAATTGTACTGGTAAAGAACTGACGATTGCTGATTGCGGGTACTCTTTGGACGGTATTTGTGAGGACAGGCCATCAAATTATGCCAGTGTTCTTTGTTCGAAATTTCCTATCGACCACACAGGTAAATAAAACTGATTTTGTCTCGGACAACAACATGAGAGTGACGTGAATCCGTTAGAAATCTGAATTGTGTGT